>OX376373.1:1821233-3139733 GCA_947369275.1 Nemotelus nigrinus | reverse complement strand
TTTCGATTTGTTATAACTTCTAAGAAAAGCAATGGATCATCGTGAACTTTGCAGAGCGTATTGATGTAGATTAAGATTTAACACACATGGACTGTCAAGACTGGGCGGGTAATTCTGTCGCCACAGCAGGCTTCTGAAAAAAATCCTTCAAATAATCGACCCTTCTGAAAAATTTTTGATTTTTGAAAATAAATTCTAATTATTTCTTAAATTTTGATTTTTGTCCACCAAGCCAAATAAAAATTTTCAAAATTCCGCGGTATACAAGAACGGTAACCCATGATCAAATTACCTCTATTTTTATTATAATGCGATCAGTATGAAATTTACAGGACATGTTGGAATTAGCAAGGACCAGGTCTGATAGAAGTGATGTTGAAATACGGGCAATACTGTGGCAGTGGTGCCATTTTGAAAAATCACCGAGAAAAAAAAACTGGTTTTTGGCCTATAGCTTCCGATTTAGCCACCAGCCCAACAAAATTCACGCAGTAGGTGAACCTTACTCTAAGAGAGATTACATAGAAATTTAGTCGAAAAATTAGTATAGGGTTACCAGCTATGGCAATTTCGCTCTCCTAAATATTGTAAATTTGTTCAGGAAAATAATGGTTTTTTCCCTATAACTTTCGATGCAGTAGCGAAAACAAAACGAAATTCATGTGATAAAGGGATCTTGCTGCATTTCTAATTCTGCAGGCATTTCGTTGAAAAATCTTGAAAGTGTTGCCAGCTATGATTAATTTCGTGATTTATTGACATTTCTTTATCGAGCGATATTGTCATTAAATTTCCAAATGGGAATGATTCTGCAATGACAGTTAAGAACAAATATTTAGGTTCAAAATTTTGAAAAGTTTAGAGGATGACTACCATAAAATTCAATTCTGCCAGCGCAGCCATTCAATCGAAACGAAATTCACAGGGTGGATTTAACTCATCGTGATTGCCCATCGCATGATTGCCAGCACCAGACAATTTCGTAAATATTGCGCCAACAGATGCTTTCATTTTGTATTCATAAGCAAAGCATTTACAATAAAATAAGCAACCGATATTTAAATTTTCCGAGTTATGGAAATTTTTCGGATGGCGTTTTTCGATTTCGAAAATCGATCGAGCTGAAATTTTCAGGATGCATTGATGAATGTATAGGACAAACGCTTCTGAAAACAGCTATGTGTGTCTTCGATTGAACCGCCGTGTGTTTTATTGGCCTAAAATGTGTGAAATAGAAGCAGTGCGAAACAGATTAAATGTTCAAGCGTTATCTAAAATTTTGAAGGCACAGGTATACAGCGTATTATAGCAGATCCGTGACATAAACAATGACTCAATACATAAATGCTGCATATCTTCAATAGCTGGAAAAATTGTCATATTTCATTTACAAACAGCAAGACAAACATTTTAATATTACGTAATTCTAGAGTTTTATTAATTTTTTTTTCATTCATATCTACAAAGCGAAGTTACAGAGATTGTATTGAAATTACTTTTAAAGAAGTTTTTAGAGCGTAATTTTGTCGTTTTTCATTCGAATCACATAAACTCCAGTTTCGTATGTGTATTCGTAATCAATCGAAAGCCATATTAATTCTTCATTTTGAACTTCGTTTCGTTTGACGAGTACTTTTTGTGATTGATTTCTTTTTGATTTTCGTCGTAATTAAATTTCACTTCGTTTCACACAGTTTTGCAAAAGCTAATACCATATATTCACTATCACTTGTTTGTTTTTTTTATCTAAATGTCAATAATTTTCTTATTAGTTTAGCTTGATTTCAAGCGAAACTCTCAGATTGCATTAATATTTTCCTGAACCCCGACAGGACAGTTCGATTAGCTACAGGATATGTGGGCAAAGAGGAATAATCTGTCGGGGCCAGGAGCAAACCTCACGTCCTTACAAACTTGTAAACAACTAAAAACACAAGAAAACTAACCACCACTAGAACAACAGCTGTTACAACTTTTGCGAACGTATTCAGACCCGATTCGTTCGGATTGAGGGGACGCGATGAGCTTTGCGTTGCCGATCGACGTCGTTTCGTTGCCAGTCCGCGAGCCAGGGCTGGAAAGGCCAATGATTGTGTGAAAGTGAGCTTGTGAATCGATTCACTTAGTGAATAAGGTCCGACCGATCCTCGTGCTGCGGCACGTAACAAGGCATATTCTAAGTCCAAGGCATCGAAAAGTGAATACCGTGCAGTCATCGTGGAAGATCGCCGACGACCATGATCGTGTTCGCCGCGGTCTTGGTAGGAGTTGGGATGCAGCCAAGGATCCGATATTCGTTGTGAAGTCGTCGCTCCCAAACTGACGGCCGCTACCGATGTCAAGGACGATGTTGTGCTCGTACTCGCTGTACAAATATTCGTTCCGATAATGTCGTTGCCGTCATTGAATTCCGTAACATCCTCGAGCGAGGTCTGATCGGGTGATGTGGTAGGTTGCTGGAAGTGATGATGATGACGTAAAGCAAACAGTCTAGCATGATCAGGATGAAGAAGTGCACTTGACTTCCGACGAACTTTTCCAATTGAAAGATTCGGCGAGCCGTTCGTCGGCGATGTAACGGGAGATATTTGTGCTGAGGTCAGTCCGGGCGGACAAGGAAGGGCATTAGGTGAGGGAGACGCTTGTATCGAATCGATACCGGAGTCGCCAGCGTGTAATGTATCACAGAAGAGAGAGTTTCGTCGATCGTTATTAATATGGTTGCCACTATGTGTGCTAGGACTGAGTTCGTCGCCAATTGCTGGAAAGACGAAACTTTGACCGTCGGCTTCGCCACGTGGTGAGTCCTGCAATTGTATCAGAGAAAATTGATTATATCTCTTCAATAATGTAGATCAAATCAACTTACCTGACTTGGCCATACTTGAAGCAATGGCAACGAACATGTCGGCTTACTATGAGTCTGAACTAATCCCAAAGGATCATGGTTGGGTTTCGTGTGTGTCGGGGCTCTCGTATCCTGTAGAATCTTCCGATGATGTAGTCTTGGGCGAACGCCAAAACCTTTTCAGACGCAATTCGCGTCTTTTTTCTTGTTTCTGTGAAAAAAGATTCAAAAAAAGAAAGGTTAGTAAAGTTTTCTAAGTCAAATTTGTGAGCTTCAATTTCTGATTTGCTTAAATTAAATGAAGTTTGAACTCAACCAAGTTCGAACTCGATTATAAATGTAAATGCTCTTCGTGCATTGTAATGACTTCATTTATGTAGTTGCAATATTCTTTTGAATTTAATTGTATAGGCACCTTGCTAGACTCTAATTTAAACTTTGAAATACCTTGGAGATATTCCCGCCAAGTTAAGACTTTGCAAGCCGAAGAAGTTTCGAAACTTGACTAGTTACACATTCAATTCGCATTTTAGTCGAAGATTCATCCATATATTTATATGGCATATAGCGTTCATGAATAGAGTCTCGAAGTAACGAATCCGTTTCACATACAAATACTCTTTGGTATTCATCAAACTGTTCTGGCAGATGAAAATTACCTTTTCGCATTGTGTGAAATCACTGACTGAATGTTTAAGTATGATATATGTTATGCCATAAATGGAACAGAGCTTCCAATTAATCAAACCTAGAACGCTACTATCATGTAAAAATCTGGGATGTTCGCCATGCATGATGTTTTGTTGTTCTACATCAATGGTCGAGAAGATGATGAGGATGAAATGTTGCATTAAATCAGAAAATACGAGTAGAGTGTATGTATTGGATTTTCAAGAGATACTTCGTTTTATTCTGAATTTGCTTTCTATCAGAAACAATTATTTTTAAACTCAAAGTTAAAATTATACATGAGCATGTTAGAAGAAAAATGATGGTATATCAAACAGTTTAATATAAATTCTAATTAATACTACAATATGTTTATAGTGTTGAGTTCAATAGAATTCGAAATAGATGCTCAAACAAACTTTATAAATTCGCACCAAATTTCTTTTAAATTTCGGTTTTCACTTTTTCTGTTTCGCTCTGACAGATGTTTTCAGTCCTGATGATTTCAGGAATCTACCACCTTAAATGTATTAAACTGTTACCCCTAACAGATAAAATATGTGGTTAATGTTGACTACTTAAAGGTCAAGTTTGTGCTCAAGCAGCTTTTGAAAGTTACAAGATCCCGACGATTGCTTATTGAATACCAAAGCAACACAACACATGCAGCAAACTAGCCAATAAATAGGTGCTGCAAATTATTCAATAGTATGAGCCAGAACTTCTCCTCTTCGATGTCTAATGCAACCTTTACAAATAACCTTGTCAAGGCTCTCTCATCATAGTCATCCCCGTTCGTCCATCATACTAATATACAGGTATTGTATATTTTCATTAATTTTTTTTTTTGGTAATAATAATAATAAATTTTCATTATTTTTAAATAGTACATAGATTCCTTAAAATAAGGAGCATTTAACATAAAAAATCGTATATCTAGTAGCTATACTATTTTGGCTTGTTGACTCTTATCAGATGGAAATTATTATTTTTGTTTTTCATTTATTAATATTTTTTGCTCACACTTATAGAATTTGTTTGGTTGTACATGACCTAAGGTTGAATTAGCTATTTTATACTTTAAAGCTAACTTAATTTTCTACAATTAGTTTAGCCTGATTAGACCTAAACTTAGCCTATGTCTTAACTACCCCCTCCGATTCGTCGGGAGGACAACATAGTTTAAAATCATGTCCTTGAGCCGTATTTGCCCTGCTATCTCCGCTGGACGCATAAATGGATCATTAAAACCGCTCGTGCGTCCAATATCCCGAATCATTCTGTTTATCTGTCTGTTTGCCTGTAAGTATAATCTTGTTGTCAGTTCCATAACCCGGTCCCTAAGTGGCTCAAATCCTGTGTCCTGAGATAAGAGAGGGTTGTAAAATCTGCCAGTAAAGAAGCGCAGAATTTTCCGTTCGCTTATATTTAGTTGGAATAATAAACGTTTTTAATTAATGTTTTTATAAATGAAGTAGGAATGCTTTCTTCGAAATGTATATTTAAGCACTTTGAAAGTATTTTTTAACTAAAAATACCTTAATACGTATATATATTTGTTAGTTTGTCTTGATTTAGTTTGAAATAAATGAATAAGTTCCTACAATACTGCCCAAACTGGGCGCCACATTGTGGGTGATTTTTATCCCTTCCGTTTTACGGATTAGTATCTTTGTGAAAAAATTTTCAATTTCATGTTTGAAAATTTAATCTGGTGAATCAAAAAGTGTTGAATCGGCAATGATGTCGCAAATCATGACAATTCATTCTATGTGGTAGTTCTCAGTGGCAAATGCAGCGTTTTTACCTTCACTTATATAAAAATAACTAATACAGATCATGTGACCGTTTTGTTTTTATTGGCAAGTAGAAAAGGCACCTACATTCTACAGCAACATACTGTATGATCTTCCTAGGTTCGATTGCAAAGCGGGAGAATGGCCTTTATTCAAAAGGTGTTCTTTTTATACAACAGACAAATTTAAATGCAGATACAATGCTGGAGTAATTTAAGATTGAGACTGAAACAGAAAAAAGTAATCGGGTTGTTTACATGTTTCGATTCTTCTATTTCAATGTCAATTTTGTTTGATCCCGGTATTGTATTCGAAACTAGAGATAATCTCAGGCGACAAAATCAAACATTACAAGGTTCAGCTAAGTTTATAGTGTCTGTTCCCTCTATCCATCCGAAGTATTTTTTGAAGGCTATGCAAAAGCTTGACTTCAATTTTATACGTCCGCAACTAAATAAAATCATCAGTGATGAGTGAAGATCCTCTTGAATCGGTGCTAAGTTTTTATAATCTGTGAAGTATGTCGCCGCTTTTTAAGTTTGCGATGAATTTAAAACCACTGTACGACTACGCCCCAATAGCTGGGAAATGTTCATGAAGGAAAAACCATCTTGACGCATCATTTGAATTTTCTGCATATCCGTTGTATTTAACTGTTTGACTGATCACATAAGATATCTAAAGGCTCACAATATTCAAAATCGAGTTAAATTATCGTTTTGCACTGAGCTTTAACTAAAAACTAATATCCTTGATCGAAATTCCTTGAGTTTTTATAGCCTGTCTGTAACGCCAAACCAATTTTCGCTTAGTTGCTTGAAATCGGCACAGGCTCCGGCACAAACAGCATGAAATTTAACGTACTGGCTGTGAAAGAGACGGGTGGTAACATACTTGATTCAATATGGAGACAGAAGGGTCTGCCCGGAAAACCTGAACATTTGTTGATAATCTATGATCCAAGTTAGTTAAGAGAGTAATAGTTGAAATGGTGAATCAGAAAAAGATTCGCAGCTAAAGATGTAAAAATACGGTCTATGCCGAGAAATAGATTAATGCAGCGTTCATCATTCCTACAAACCAGTTGACCATTTTTTTTTAATTGAAAAAACTATGCTAATATAATTTAATTTTAATGTTTTATGAAGTCAATCGAACGAAAAGACACCGCATAAACAGACTGATTTTCTTCGTTTACGAAAAAATCATCCGGTCTATTGAAAATTAATTGCAGACCGTCAACATCTGAAGACAACAAAATATGCTTTGAAATACTTAAATCAGTCTAAACCCTAAAGTTTATATGAAAGCTAGCTCCGTTAAATGCTCAAAGGGGTATGAGATAAATTAATTTCAAACTTTGTATTATATTTACAGAAGTCAAGCTTCTGTTCACCTCATGTGCCAATACTAAACTCCCTCTCAACATGACGAAGCATTTGTGCACCTCAGTAAAATCGGAATGTCATCGTTTCGAACGCAAAGTTAATTAGTCAAAGTTAATTATCTTTCAATTTCCTATTTTGAAAGTTTATCCGTTCGAAAATCATTACACCTCTTTATTGCTCAGTTCTCATGAAAACGACATGACTCTCGAAGGGAACGAGAGCTTTTCCTTCGACTGCAAAGTTTTCAATATCTCAAAGGAGCCACACTTGTGATTAGTTTGGTTCAGGTCTCATTTACTAATCCTGTCAAGTTCATGTATTCGCCCGTCGTAAGGAAGAGTAATACACTTGCACAGTTAATTTGATTAGGAATTTAACTCTTTGGCTTGAGCAAGCGAAAAATGGATCACACGCTGAGTCAACAGTTATTAAAGTCTGCGCTAGAGAAAACCACATCCATACTCCTCGTAATAACTGACTGTGAGTAATGAAAGGTTTTTTTTTTACCACATTTGCTACCACACAGGCAGTTGGATAAAAAATGAATTCTGCTATAATTAGCACGTGCTGGAGTAAGATCCATGAAAATGAACGTGTCATATGACGTTGTCTGTCAGACGTCAGAGTGTCTGGTGAGTTTTAGATAAGCTTATTTCACCAAACATTGCTCTGAAGCATATGGTTTTCATATCGTTGCGAGAAAATTGTTGTTGCTTATTTAACACTTCAGTGCTCCGGATTTTTTTCCGGTTAGAAAATTCTCATGATCAGTATATGGCTGTATGTTAGAATGATGTGAAGTGATTACTATATGAAATTCGAGTTTGTAGATTCTTTTAGATAAAATAGATTACGTTTGAACCATATCTCTTGGAAACGTGAGCTCTAATGCTCTAATCTTTCATTTTTTATGTTCATCAATTTTACATTAAAATCCCTTCCCACATTAAGCTTACATGGGCCAAATAGGTTTGTGGTGCTGGCAAAATACTAGAGCTTCAATTCCAGAAAAGATATTCTCTCGAGAATAACCTTAGCCAAGTAGAAGAATTCTCTGAGTCTGTTGATCAGCTCCTTGTTTCTGCACTAACAGGAGATTCTCGAATCATATCTACTAACTTCAGAGAGATCAAACAAATAGTTAGTAAATGGGTTCGATAAGCGAGCCAGACTATGGTCTAGTAGTGGCTAAAATATTTTCCCGACAACATACTGGAGACCTTGACGGACATAATCAACGCCATTTTTTATACGCGGTATTTTCCAAAGGTCTGACAAAGAACGATTGTTACTCTGGTGCCAAAAGCGGACAAAGATTTTCACTACACATAAAACTGGAGACAAATAAGTCCTTATCCTCCGTAGGGCAAATCGCTGAGCGTCTTCTTCTCAACTAATTAAATGAGGTGGTTAAAGAAAAATCAAAAATCCCGGAAGTACAGTTTGGCTTTGATTAACTTTATTTTACTGAAATCCAGCTCGCAAGAGAGGCACTGCATAAACGTACAGAGATCAGCCGAAAAAATCAACGGGCCCGGTCATGTTTGATGAGTCCTAGGTATTAGATAAAGTCTGGCATGCGAGACTAATTTTCAAACTGCATTTACTCCAAACTTCACTACCCTTCGTACAACTACGGGGCAGAACTTTATGTGTTAGAATTAACAAACACCTGTCCATAATGTGGACAGAATAAGGTGGGGTCCCGCAAGCACATCACTCTCCTCAATTTTGCATAATTTGTACACAATATGCTCAAAACAAAACAAGCCTTGTACGCCGATGATAAATGTATATGCTATACCTCAAAGCACGCAGAACGTATATTTTCAAGCTACATAGACATGTTATTGGAATATTTGCAGAAATGGAAAATCCGAAATAAACGCCGAGAACACGCAAGCCATCTTCGTAACGAAACGACACAGACAACAACTGCCCCAAACTAACGGTCGACAACCAATATTCGACAAAAAATACAAATATATATTCGCCAACAAAGTCTCATGGACCACACATATAAAAAAATGAAGGAAAAACTATTAACGGCATACTGAGTAGACTTCAACCAATTACCAGACCAGACAAACTAAATACGACTAGCAAGACGCTACTCTAAAAACAAATAATACGACCGGTGTTAACTTACGGAAGTATTGCATACTATCTGACTTGGAGAGCAAACAGACATCAACTACAGATTTGTTAGAACCTTGCTCTAGAAAAAATATTCAGAATTCCATGGTATGTTAGGAATACACACATGCATAGAGAAATGAGGATCTGCCTGATCGATATATAATAAGTGAGGAAACACTAAAACTATTCGAAAGACTAGACGCAGTACCATGAAAGAATTGAAACCTAGTGACCGATACCCTAGCCTACGACAGTGATGGTTTTGTGTTTAGGTAAGGAGTAAGATGGTCTGAAAGATACAACCAGCCAGGGGAGCGAAATCAAAGAGCTGAATGCACTAACTCTAGGCAAAAGATGGTTCTAAGTAGGTACTTCCATTTGAATACGAGTAATTGAAGTGAAAGCATGAAAATGAGAAAAAAATGAGAGCTGTCATCAACACCAACTAAGTGGAAGGTTAGGTTAGGTCAGTGAAGAGGGCTGCCGGGAATGCGGCCAGCATGAGGCCACCAGTTTGGGCCCATTTGCCACCCTCATAGACAATCACACGCATTCATACTTTACAGAAAATCGAAAAGTGTCGTGAAAAAAACACCTTATCTGAGTGAAGTCCCGTTACGTCAGTTGCTATATGTACAGCTTAGTGAACAAAAATAACAAATCCAACAAATTTTCTTTAAAATATATACTAAAATACTCAGTGCCAGTCAACATTTTCACAGCGAGTGTACCACATTGATAGTGTTCAGTGAAATTATTTTGTGTAAAAGCAACTGATTAACAGAATATGGAAAAAATCAAAAACCTAAGAAATATCCTACGTAAATGAGAAAATTGCAGCTCTTGAAAAAGAGAAGCGAACGCTTTGTAAGGAGTTGACCAAGCGCCGTCGATCCTGAGATTCTGCAATCATTAAAATCTTCAGGCTTGAATCAATCAAAACCAACCAACTTATAATTTTCTCTACACTACCAGACATAAAATAACCGAACATAAATTATTATTATTAATCGACTTCAAGAATAATGTTTGACCAAAAATGTTCCCTGCGTCGCGTCGTGTTCACATGTCTCAGTAAATTGTTTTTAATAATCACAATGAAGTAGTGATATATAGTAGCAAAATATGTTGACTCCGATGATTAATGATACAATCTACTTTACTTGATGGATATTAAATGTTGAGAGAAAATAGAAATATATATACCAAAAGAAAACAATAAAGATGCTGATCTGCAGCTAAAGAGCAGAAAAATCAAATGAATTTTCGCAGCTAGTGATTTTTCTGGCTGCATTAAATTACATATTTCATGTGAGTTAAGTTTAATTTAAAAAATAACTTCCAAGAATATTCGTCTTGAATCGTACGCCACAAGTCAATTATTCGAAACATTCCATTCAATGCTGTAGACCTGACTATTACATTGAATGCGTAAATAAATATACATTGCTTTCGTCCAATCAGTAGTCTAATTAACCAACTAGAATATAAGGATCCAATTCTGTGGATAACCATAGCCATGACATGGGCCATGAGTTGGATGAGCTCTGCAGGTGTAATGAACATTTTTCAAATATGTAGCAATGCAATCGTGAATTCATTCATTTTACACACATTGAATGTATTCTTAATTGGCACTCAGGTACTCATGTGAGAGTATTTATTAAACGTATGATATTACCAATATACTAATTTTGATTGGAAGCACGTACGTGGAAAAGTAAATAGATTCGTCAAATAGTTTTAGGTCCGTGTGAGATTTTTGGTTTGAAGAGATTATAGTAAGCTTTGTTGTTGCTACTAAGGCACTCTAGGCAGCAAATACTCGGACGCAACTGTGGACTCTCTCCAAGGCAGACACTATAGGCATACACACAAATGGTGAGGTCTACCCTCCTATAAGGAGTTGCAGTGTGGTGGAAGAAAACGACACAAAGGAACATTCGACAAGAAGTTCAAAGTCTCAATTCCATCAAGGGACAAATTTGGGGATGGCCCACCTCCCCCGTACAAAGGAGCGCAAATGTGGTATACGGATAGCTCAAAGATGGGTTGTGGAGTAGGACGAAGAATCGTAGATTCCAAGTACAAAATGCATTTCCCTCTTCCAAAAGAGGCTACCATCAATCAAGCAGAACTATCTGCCATACTTGGAGCCCCACAAATAATCAAGATAAGGAACACTTAAAGGGTCTGAATTAAGGTTCTATCGAATAGACAAGCGGCTTTCATGGCTATCGATCGCAGTCAGATAAATTCAGCTATAGTCGTAGAGGTGAGATAAGCCCTAAATGAAATAGGGGCACTGAGCAGCCTCGAGTTCATATGGGCCCACACTATAAGAGTCACCAAGGAAACGAGGAAGCTGCTACCAAAGCCAAAGGAGGAGCGAAAATGCCCTTCGTAGGTCCTGCTGCGTACTGGGGCTTTTCAAAGGCAAATACGGATAAGGAAATTGAAACATGGAGCAAGAAATAGATTGAAAGCTACTGGTTTTATATTGAGGGTTTAAAACACTCAAAAAAATACCTTGGCTTCGATAGCAAAATAACAAAAGAAGCAGTGGCTCCCTGCATAAGTGGCATACGAGCCCTATGCAGGGCGTTGCCAGGTCACCTTCCCTGCAAAAAGTATCTCCACAGGATAGGTGAGGAGCAAGACGACCGCTGTAGATACTGTGGGGAAACGACAAAAGCAGTAGAACATCTTATCAGCCTCTGTCCAGCACTAGCGGGACGAAGATTAGAGCTCTTTGGCTCTGCTCTTCCTTCCATCAGGGACATAACAAATGCCCTGGCAAGGAACATATTCAGGTTCATTAAAAGCCTGGACATCCTATGGGACTGCGGTATGTCAGTGGAGGAGGCACAATAGACCCAGAAAGTCGTGGTGCTAGGGACCTTCTGGACCCACTCCAAGCTATTAATATGACGTGGCACGACGACATTAAAAAAACGTGGGTCACAAGATCTCTATACACTTCACTTGTACGTCCTTTTCTCGAATACGCTTGCATTAGCTGGAATCCTGCTTTTGAAACCCACAGTGACAGACTCGAGTCAATACTAAAGCAATTTTTAAGTTTTGCCTTGCGAGAGCTATACAACCCTTATGATTTTAATAGCCTACCCCCTTATGAGTTTCGACTGGGTCATTTAAACTTTTCGACACTAGCCTCCAGAAGAATGGTTATATCGGCCTGCTTCACATTCTACATAATTAGAGGCGCTATTAATGTAGAATTCCGGAAAAATAACCTGAATAATTTCCAAATCATCCTTCAAATCCTCTCTTTTCCATGCCATCCGTACCCTTAATCTTAAGCTATAAGTTATATATCAATGTTTTATTTATTGATTGCTATTTATTAATTTATTTGTTACTTTTTTAATTGTTTGTTACTTATTTAACTTGTTTCGTTTTTACTTTTTCATTTACTTTACTTTGCTTTTCCATTTTATTTTTAATTTGATATTTTATATGTGATTTTGTACCTTGTTTTGGTGAATAAATAAATAATCAATCAATTAACTCTATTTCCTCTATTTACCTACAGAACCAGTTATTGAAACGCTGCCTCGATGTGGATAAAGGATAGAGTTTACTGTTAAAAACATTCATTGACAAAAATAATTTGGACTAAGGTTCACACTGATATTCAAGCCAAAAAAAAAGCGCCCAGCGTGGGTGAAATTTCAATAACTCCATAAATTTTATTCTACGACTTATCCACTGGTTAAGCAAATCAAACAATATATATTATTTAATACAAGAGCACCAGTTAATAAATATTTTCATTTCAAACAAAACCAACATTGCAGCAATACGACAAAAGCGAACCGGCAAAATGAATCCTCCATTTGTCACGTTCCCAGACATATTATTCAATGAAAATGTTTATTTTCATTATTCTAACTTCCTTCCATTTCACTGCCGAGTCTGTCAAACAATCATATCTTAGGCTGGCTCACATATCCGTTTCCTATTCTCTCAACTGAACGTTGAAAAGAAGATTCGTGACTTGACTCAAATACGGTCACGTATCATTTACAGTTGACCCGGACGTGATATCCTGGCCGACGACGAAATAGCAATTCATCCACGTAGTGCTTGCCATAAAACTGGCAAAAAGAAACTTTTACTACGAGCACTGTCTATATGCGAACATAAAGTTTGTCGGCTTCTCACATTCTTTTTGATCCGGTCGGTGCTTAAACTTGTTTTAATCGAACGAATCCATCTGCCTGTGAATTGTCCGGTTAAGTGTTCTATAGTAGTTCAGTCCATTCACCTTTCGGCATAGTTGAATTACGTGTCAGCGTGATATTAAATAGCTGTATTATTTCGGTGAAATTGGATGGCATGAATGTATTATTTTCTAATAAATGTTAGTAGATTGAGTAGCAGCGAAATTTGTGGTTGAAGTTCGAAGGACTAAAGAGGACTCAGCGGTAGACCGCGGTATCAAACCTTGTGTATTTGATTAATCACGTAAAATTAGGCAATAGTTACCTGCATTTTTATTGTGCTCGTTTAGCTTTTTCATCCCCAGTGCTCTTCTTCTTGAAAGTCCGGAGGCAACGAATAGCAAGTAGATAATCTGGAAAATTAATGAAAAAAAGTTTGTTAGTTAGTACTTCTGCTATAAAATAAAGGAAAATAAATTAAAATTGATAGTACGATCAGTATTTTCTTCCAACAAAATAATTTGATCGTAAAATGATTGAAAATTGCGAGCAAAGCAAACCATATTGAAAGCTCTCATAGTATAACCAACAATTCCATTTACAACAAAAATTTTTGCACTCGGTCACTAACTTATTGCAGAACGACAAAGAAATCCATTTGAAGGCACATGAAGTCGGAAAATGAAAATATTGAATTTAGTCGGGAGTTTCATTCGTACGGACACGAAATGAGGTCAGGAATAAAATGTTTCCCGGCTAGATTTTTTGATTGCAGCAGAGAAATGTCGAAGGAGAGTTCTTGGCAAAATAAGAAATGCATTTGGTTCAAGTGTGCAGTATCTATACATGATTTGCGATCGTGAGTGTCTTTTATTCGTTCAAGTTGGCGCCATATCCATTTAAAAAGTAGTTTCTGCTTTCAGACATTTTTCATACTAAGATCATATGAAAAAATTGGTGCTGCATTTATTTACAAATTTAATACCTCGAAATAATCTTCTACTGCCATATTTTCAGCCATCAAACCTTAATTATTTTCTCTTTCCTGCATTCTTTTTATATAATTTCTACCTGTTCTGAAACTTTAATCAATAACGTCGCAAGCGAGTGAACTTGGCCCCGACGCTAAAGCACAAAAAGATGTAATATAGGTATTTTCATCAGGGTAACTTGTAAATATTTAATTGAAATGTTCCTAGGGTTGTGCTGATTTCAGTTTTTGTGTAAGGCGTAATGGTCAATTGTATACATATACACGCACATTCTACTTTTGAGAGTATATTTGTTTTCGTACATAAAAATCTTCTGAGAGACTTGAAGTGTTGGATTGAATTAGGGCTGTAATAATTTTGTAGCAACATATTTCAAATATACATTATAAATTCATGTTTTTGGTTATGCATTACGGCCATTATGAGCTTTTTGAACATAAACTCTAATCAAATGAATATTTGCTGAAGTAATGCTCGTCCATCGAGAAATTATGGAGAAGTTGGTCTTCAATCTAGTACTTAACATATAAGGTAGAGAAATGAAAAGTCATATTATCACCCATACATTTGCCTTAAAAATTCAGACTTCCTCGTATTTACTACAACACTTAAAGCTTACTAGATGGGTAAGAGTTTGACTAGATGTAGGAAGAGCGCTTTAAAGTTATCAGATTTCGGTTCTACAGATTTCGTAACTGCACTCATATGATTAAAAAATTGCGAGTGTATGCATAATGCATATGTGAGGATTTGGAACAGAATTTCTTTTTATTTAGTAATCAATAATCTTACTAGGCATGAAACGACAATCGAAATAGAATGCATGTTTTAGTTGGATACCGTCTTGGTTTGCTTCACTGTTTGTCTAGCAGTCCTATTTCGGCAGCAGACTGTTGTCTTCTCTTATTTGTGGTTAAAGGACTCTTTCTTCTATCTTCAACATTTTTGGTTTGCAGTCAGCATGTAAGTTAAAACTTTTCGCTTCCATCATTCCTAGTGACTTCGTTCCTTCCTCCCCGGTTGAATGTATGATTGTCCATATTTCTCCCTCACCACCCTCAATATTGTTTGTTTCCTCAATATACATCACTTGTAGTTACAGGTCTATGAAAGTTTCCCGTACAGGTCTATGAAAGTTTCTTTGTGGAACTCTCAGCCTACCTTAATGGCTGCTTCTATTTTCAACGTTTACAATAGGATCCTCGATTTTGTCCTTATCCTCTTCTTTTTAAAAAATTAACTTCAAGTCGCAGATCTGAAGTTAAATCCATTTCCCGTTTTAATTTTAAAAAGGCGAATTATTCCGCTATGTCCAATGAAATAAATGATACTAATTGGTATTATTTCTTCAGAGGACTGATTCTCTCTACATCTCTACGTGTGGATGATTCTCTTTATTTCTTCTTGTTCAGCCTAATTTCTTCCGTGGTTCAGCGTCGATGTTGCAATTGTTCTTAGAGCCAAAGATGCAGCGCGTAGAAAATACAAAATGTTTGGCTCGCTTAATGTCCTTTTCAAGTTACAAAGATTACGTGCTGCTGCTAAAAAGTAGTTTATAATGCGATGTGTGCTTGCTTCGAACTTAGCCAAGTTTCTATTACACCCGACAATCCTAAGCTTTTCTGGTCTTATATATATCTTCATGATATGTCTGCTTCCTCTCTGTAAGATTTCTGTGAGATTTTTGCTCAATTCGTCTTGTTATAGACTTCCTGTCACAGTAATTCTTCGTCATCAATCAATTTTCCCACACGTACTCGTATTCTGTCTTATTGTTTTACTAATCATTTGGGAATCAAATTATTGATGAGGTCTCTTGTTGCACTTTTTTAATGGCATTAGAATTGTTTATGCTAAATCACTTTTATCTTTTTTGCGTGCTCCTCCGTCAATTATTTTTAATCTTAACACTTCAACCGATACCTGTCCATCAATTTGGAATTTATCCCCGTAAATCTGGTGATATTTCTTACATCTCTGATCCCCGTCGCATATTCCTTTTGCCCTGTTTTAGTAAACTCATCGAAAGAGTCCGTTACAAAAGAATGCATCCTTTTATTCAGACTTTACTAGCCAGTGAACAACATGAATTCATTAGAGGCAAGCCAACGGTTATAAACTTATTGTTCTGCAATCGACCAGTAATTTCCTTACTCTAAAAGTTGTGAAGGGCTATCAAATGTCCCTAATCTACAAACAACCCTCTCTGCTTTTCCTCTACTCTGATATTGGCTCCCCCTCTCAATGTTGCTGATAGTTTCAAGGACTTTAGCGTTTGATACTTATTTGTTTTCCCCACTTTTGCGTTTCCCCCGTCAGCACTATAGCTTTAACCTTGGTCCTTTTTCCCGAACGTTATCTGTATTCACAAGTGCTTTGAAAAATAACGGTCTCTCATATAATTTGCATATGTCCTAATTTATTAAATTGTTTTAGTTTCTTTTTTTTCGGTCAAATTGGCTTTTGATTATTCTTTGCGTTGTAATTTCGTTATCAGATTTTATCCATTTTCTTGGCTGTTAGTCAAAATTTCCATTTTTTAGGACGTCATAATTTTCTTCTACGGTCTTATGATTTTTTCCAAGACTTCCATGATGTTTTCTGGACCTGCCGGGATTTTCTTGGCCTTCCTAGTTTTTCCCGAGGTTCCGTGATTTTCTACTGCTGATTCAGCCATTAATGGATTTTTCTTACGACTTAGTACCTTTTGTCTGGAATCCTCTGAGCTTTTCTGTTTTCAACCTAGTTGTTGTTTAATCTATAGTTGGAATTGTTTCGGCTGATTCGGACGATAAATAAATAAATTCTTGAAGGTGATTTACCTACGTCTGCACTTGTCTCC
This sequence comes from Nemotelus nigrinus, assembly GCA_947369275.1. Classification (NCBI taxonomy): domain Eukaryota; kingdom Metazoa; phylum Arthropoda; class Insecta; order Diptera; family Stratiomyidae; genus Nemotelus; species Nemotelus nigrinus. The sequence continues at coordinate 3,122,872 of OX376373.1, read as the reverse complement.
AATTGCTTGTCAGTTCTTGATGGTGTACCCGACTTTTTTGTGAAATATCTTACGTCTTCTATCAGTGTCTTATATAATATCTTCTCTCGCGTTCCCTTAGACAGTCTAACATTATCCTCATTTTACTTCACATAATCGCTCATTCTGGTCTTAGCCACGTTTTTTTCTAAAATCTTTAAAATATTTGTGCTTAATATAATTTATGATGCCAGCTATGTCTTCGCACAACATGGCTTCCTGAAAGTCCTACGTCACTACTACCCTATTTGAATATAAGCATCCAATTTTTACTGCCTATCAGATTTTCCAAAGTTCGCGACTGTGTTAATCAACAACTTGTTTTGTTGAAACTAAAGCATTATGATGTCGGTAAGCTCGTGCTTTCTTGGATTTCTGCTTTTGAATGGATCGTACTTGTTTTGTCTCTTTCTTTGGTTTTTCGATATTCATGTCCTGACCATCACCAAAAGAGCCTTTAAGATAACTGGATATGGGAAGGAGGTAAAACTGTAGCCGCTGATAAAATGCCAGCGGAAGTTAAATAAGGCTAAGGTTCAATTGTTTGTTACCAAATGACTTTCAATACAACGATTTTTCGATTTGCTATAGATGAATGTACCCTGACATCATGGGATTGCAAATTGTCAGTACCGCAAAAAATGACGCACATTAGTTTAGAAATATTTACTTATGTGTCAAATACGATGAAGAAGGAAAAAAGAGGTTTTGAATACTGCAAATTAACAACAAGCATTTTACGGGCATATCATAAGTGCTGAAGCTGCTTTTATACGAAAAAATAAATTGCACTGAATAATTTTCGTTCCTGTTTCTCTACTATTAATATTGAATCGGAACAAATCGCTGGATAAATCTGATCTCTGCCAAATACCAAAAATTTTGTGGCGCAAGCTCAACAGCAGCCATTCATATAAAAGACCACCATAATTGTACTTTAGCATGATACATCCAGACAGATTATTTAATTAGGGCACACAAAGCAAATCAAAATAACTGCTACTTATCTTGGACTGCGTACCACAATATTCATCATCAATAAACCCAAATCATTTTAATCAATTGAATGCAAGCATGGCTGCATCGAAAAGCTTCTTGCAAAAGTCAACAAACGATTTGATCATAGCCAAACATGCAGCCGTATACTTATACTCTGTCGTGTAGTGCATTGTCGACCTTGAAGCAGAAACTTATGCAATCTGGAGAGGGTTTCTGGTTTTATTCTTTTATTCACTCATACTTACCACACCATACACTAGAACCTGTAAAATCAAACGTAGCTTCAGATATGCAAGTCTATCTATATGTTTCCTTAAAGCAAGCATAACAACTACCAGATACTTTGATAAAATCTCATTTCATTGCCGCATCGCCAAAGGCAATCGCATCCAGGACATGGCGGAGGCAAGACGTTCGCACAGTAGAATGTTTTCAGTTTCGATTTGGGTGGTCCATAATGCAGTTGACTAAGCTGCATAAAAACCGAGCAAAATCGTTTCAATTGAATAGAAAATTTAATGCAATTATGCTGTGCTTTGAGTCGATCTACAAAAGGAATTTCACAAAGAGAATATGACTCAGCAGCACATAGATCCATACCCACAATGTAGGATGATTCTTAGGGAGAAAAAACATACTGGCGTACGTACAAGCTCGAAAGTAATATCTTGCATTATTTGTTTGACCTGATTTCAGTTCAGGATATGTGTTAAATTTTAGCAAAAGATTTCGATGGTTGATTGTACGCATATTTATTAAATTTACATAGTTCCAGGGTCGCAAAAGTTTACGAGAAAATTAGTTTTGTGTATGCACGTTGCTTGAGTTTTTGTTGAGTTTAATGAAATGAAAAGTTTATTGAGCAGTACGAGCCATATGCGGATAGTTCATTTTCAACAATATTTTTGTTTTTCTGCTTCTTGAATGAACGTATTTACATCGTAAAAGCATGTTTAACCTGGTGTTTTTTTGTGTTTAATCGAAAATCATAATGTCTGAAAGACTATATAAAACAGAATTAAACATATTTACGATATATATTGTGAATTTAGACGCAGATATACATTCTGAAGCTTGAAGTTAGTTTTTCACCCCAGAGTACAAAACCCACTGAAGTATTAGAAAATTCTAGAATTAATACAATCATAGTGTTTAGGTGGTAGCTATCTGCCTGGGATATTTTCCATTGAGCGTGGCATATGATGAAACTATGACTTTTTGACTTTTGTCGGCACTATCTGGTGCATACCATACTTTTTGTACGGTAATCCGGTACTCTCTTCCATAGGGCCCCAGACATTGCCGTCGGACTTAACAGAATTCAGATTTAACAGAACTCCACATCGTTACGAGAAGCTACCTTCTAATCCTTGCACTGCAAAGGATGGTGGGACGTATGACAGTGATGTTTATGAGTATATTCATCTACTTGGATGTGAGATCAGACAAGAGTGCGCATCATTCCATAGAATTTTGAGGCTTGATTGAGAGCAATTTTTATGTGCGGGCTGAATTTAAGAAACAAGTCATAAATTAGTCCCGCGTACTTAATCCTGTTCAAGAACATGATGTTGTGACGTCAAGTTCAAAAAGTTAGGATTCTAATGAGCTTTGTTTTTCTAAAATAGGATTTTTGTAGGCGCCTGAGTACAATGAAATCGTTTTTTCTTATGCTGGTAATACACACATGGCGAACGTTTCGTCAAGACACTTGTGAAGTTACTTGCCAAAACATTCGACGAGAATTGAAAGTCGTTATTCAAAAACCTTTTATTTAAGCGATAGACCCTCTTCTAGACCTCTCTTCATTTAGAGAGCATCCCGACAACTGGCCTGGTATCTTCCTTAGGAGCCTTTGAATCAAATGATTTTCCGGATTGGGCTAGATGTAGGGATCTCGTCCCTTGACATCAAATTCAATTTGGTGCTAGGTTGAGGCGCCTGCATTTCAGACATCGGTTGCTAATAGTTGGCCGAGATTTGGTCATTAAACGCTACTAGTTTTTCTTCTTTACACAATCTGCGTCGTTCACCATAGATGGACGAACCGAGACGGCTTTTTTAAGCTGGCGGCAGACCCTAAACATAACCGGTTTTATATTGAGCCAGTTTCCCAAAAAGATGATTCCATTCTTTTTTCTGGCCATTTATTAGCCATTTCTTTGAACAGCCGAGCATGCTCTGAAGAGGTTGCCATGAGTTTACGATTCTTACATATTTGCATGGTCTGATTCTTATACAAAGCTAATCTTTGTCGTTTCTCAGCAGAAATCCGTAGAAATTAAAGGGCGCGAGTGCTCTCTAAAAGTTCGTTTTGCTTATAAGAGGGTCCATATCCTTTTCGTCCATATCGGAGAACATCTTTGGAAGGGCCTTTTTCAGTTTCTCAAGAACGGTGATGGCAGACTTTCTAGTTCCTTAAGTTTCAAATTAGTCGATTGAATGCTAAACAGGAAGCGGTACTTGAAGTGGTGCTAGAGGACGATCAGGCCGGTTAATTTACCGTTACCTGGTCGCAACTTGTGGCTAACTCACTTTTCACATTCCCACCAACTCCAGCAGATTTTGGAGCTAATAGTCTTCGGAGCTGGCTTATTTGCTATATTTCTGGGTCCCATAGGTTCTGGTACCCTTGGCGGCAAAGCCACCTTGGGTCCTTACCCGACATTGAAGAGTATATTGGCATTAATGCTATGTGTTCGTCTGATGAGTGTTGTTTTTCCATTTCAAATGGAACCCATTCCATTTCAAATGGAACCCATTCTAAACGTGTAGTCACTTTACTGATCTCGTGGTTCTAGGTAGAGTTACTACAACTCCTTCTAGAGAAAACATAGAACCAGACCAGGGCCAATCAGGAATTCACCTAATTTGAACCTAAACTACCAGTTTAATCGCGACGAGACCGAAAGCTTATTCTCAGGCCTGCCAGGATTTCAATGTATTAAACTGAAACCGCGGACGAAGTAGATTTTACTCTATCGCTACAGCATCTGAGGACCACTAGGACCAAAATACTATAATAACCAACGCGATTGCAATTTATCAAAAATTATGAAACACAGAGAATAGTTTTCTACTCGGCTGGAAGCGGACGTTACACAGAAGGAGAGTCTAGAGCAATTAGCGTTACTCAAGATGAGCCGCGAGCAGACGATCTAGCAATATAGATGCTTTAGCTTCCCTAAAACATCTGAAAATTCGAAAAATTTTCATTAAGGTATTCTTCAATTCAGTTATTCCAATTGTAAGCAAATGTTTGAGAAAATATAACGTTTACTGTATTGTAGAGTTTGCTATAATATCGTGTTTTGTATGGAATTGGGCTGACCACATATTGCAATTGTACTCAGAAAATTTCCGGGAATGTATTTTTGATGATTATTGCTTAAAATTTATCGAATTTATGACGTTGCCTCTAAAATATGCAACACTAATCGACATCGTTAAAAGTACATTAATCATGACAATGAATTTTCCTCTTCGTCCGGAACCAAAATTTCTCATATTCACACATTAGTTGAGCAAAAAGCTACTTTGTTCATGTTTCTCCCGTTAACTACAGCGTTTTATGCTACCGATCTCAGACAATAAATTAAAAATTCAACATGAATTTAAGTTTATGGCAATTTGAATGTAAATTGCGGAACTGTATCACGTTTAAGTATGTAAATAACTTCAACGTACATGTCCCTCTAGACTTGACGTCATTCTATGGCTGGAAGTTAAGATTGTCACTAAAAGTGTACAGTGTTACTTGAAAGAATTGAATCGACTATTTAAACTCATTCGCTTTTGAGCTTATGTAAAGTTGCAATGAGACTCAGCACTTCGAAAAACTAAACGACTAACCTTCGAAGAAATAATCTTGTTGGTTGGGTACGAAAACTAAAAAAAATACAACAAGCTTCACTGAATTCTGAAAATTTTTCAAATTATTTCAAAACCTATTACCGTATACAAATATTTCCAAAAATTATGTATAAAACAATAATTTAGGTGTTATATATTTCTCTTTCACTGTAATACAAACTCACCGTGTAGGTTTCAAACTCACCTCAACAAAGTCTTATATTTGTCATCCAGTTAAATAGGTCGTCTAGTTCAGATGTACTATACCAGACTTCACTGAGCTTTGTTAGTCACTACGTACATCTCGACCATTGTTCTTGCAATACCAACTCATGTAACAAAACTAGGTTTGTAAGTACGTCATGAATACCAACTCAGAATAATGTTGAAATGATGTGGAAACTTTAATGAAACCTTCCTCTGGTATTTCAAAGCGCATACATATAACATCTCAGTTAACAAGGTTCAGCTTTAAATAGAACCATTCACTGAGGAATTCTTTCAATAGAACCAAGGATAAAAATGTAACCGAGCAGTGGATTAGATGAAAAGATACAGTCGTTGTCGCTGATGACAAAGGTGACACACTTACTTATGTAGTTGGGCAATGCGAAATGAATCTAAAAGTAGATGAACGATGACTATGGACCAAGCTAGGATAAAAGGGCACGTATGAAGGATGCTTGTCGAAAGAATAAGTACCCATTAAATAGCTGTAAAAACGTATAAGCTTTGTGTTTGAAGTATTTCGGAGTTTTTTTTTGTGAATTTTGTCGAGATCATATTTAAAGACGTGGTCATATAATCTATTTCAAGAAACACATTGTATTGTGTTGGTTGCAAAGTCGGATAGAAATATTATTATGTAATAGTCACTCAAATTGGCTTCCGATTGCGATTACATAACGTTAGGTTATCTAAGCTAATTGGTGAAGTTTCTGAAGGTTTGCGAAAGCTATCGTTGATGATGATTTTTTCATTTCGAAGATTCCTCCTTCCTTTTATTATTCAGATTTCAAATCGTGATAACATAAGTTATGTTCACCAACAATCATACAAATAACGAACATGTGACGCTAATGAATCATACCTGGAACTGACTCACTATGTAATTGATTTATTACATGTTTGCTTTGAACTATCATACGATTCAACGATCACAGCCAATATTTGAAGAAAAAAACTTAAAAAAGCAGCATCAAACCAAAGAAAATTTTGAAGATAATCTCTTTGCAGCCCACGTTGGGCGCGTTTTTATTTCAGTACTTAATTTATTTATAACTTGTTTATTTCAGTGGTATGTGTAAATAAGCATATTTTTATTTCAAATGTGAAATGTGTGCAGCTTGAAAATGTGGAAATAGCTATGGATTATGTGATATCTTTGACTTTCTTGCATCTAATCTTGATGGTTTCGTGGATTCTAAATTTTCAGAAACTATAAAGAATGGAAATCGCAAGCACCTGGTTTATTAAACTAATAAAAGATTATTAAAATACAATGGAATCAATAATTCCTTAATTACTCCTTTGCAATGTTAGAAATAAAAAGTATAAATATTTCAGTGCATAATTATTTTTTATTTTAACAATTAGTAATGGGTTGACTTTCCCATTCTTTTTATCACTTCTAATATTATATTTGGTAGAGTTCTAAACATGTGTTTGAATATTTTGACGAAAGGGAGTTTGACAATTTAGTTTGCTCAGCGTCTGGTATCGCTTTCTGTCATGGTAAATAGTTTGTGACAGTTGACTCATTGTATTTTCAATTATATTAAGGTCTGTCAATCTCGATGGTCTTTGTAACACATTTATGTGATGCTCAGCGAAATATTCCATGACGATGTTCACGACACGTATAGCCGCATTATTATTCTGAAAGAGCATATCTTCACCAGAATTGCTGACTCCATTTTGATGAATCTTCTCATCTACAGTTTAAATATATTCGCTGCTTTTCATTTTACCCGAAATAAGGCTGGTTTTTGCTTTTCCTTTACACCAGATTCCGACCCAAACCAAATATCCACCTCCGCCGATTTGGCGCGTGAATTCAAAGATTTTATCGAAGATTTTTCTGAAATCATAGAAATAATGCTACCAGCCATGATGTCCGTCTAAACAAAATCGTTTTTCGTCACTAAAAAAAATTTTTCCCCATCGTTTTTTCAGTTGAATGCGTTCGTGGTTAAACTAGATTCTCTTTTTTTCGTATTTCACAGTAAACAGAGATCACTTTTTTATTTTCTTAATTTTAAAATTTTCAGCCCGTTTTATATTTTTGGTTTCTTTCCAAGCTATTGCTTTCACTCTAGCTCCCTCCTCGATTCGCCTTGTAGTGATAGTTGAATTGGGTGCCACTCTTAAACTTACACCTTCTTCTTGTTGATTTAGAGCATTTAGGCCTTTAATATAATTTTTACATTTTCTGCGGATATATCATTACACATTGACTTTTTTAAATAATTTCTCGTGAATTTCGCCGCACTATTATTGTTTTTCCAAATTTTTTTTATTGTTTTCGCTGCTTCTTCAGTAAATTTTTTCCTCTTCCTAATTTTGACAAAAAACTTGTTGAAACTATCGTCACACGTTTTACTTCAAGAATAAATCATATTTGCTATATTTCACGAAAGAAACACACCAAAACAAAATCTAAGGCTGAGAAATTTTAAGATTTTCTTATATTTTTGTAGTTAAGTACTCGTATCTTCAAAAACCTCATTGAAGCGTAATTGAAGACTCTTTTTTTCCTTGAATTTTGTAGAAACTTTCATTAGTTGAATAATGCAGGTGCTTGGGTTTTCCGTTATTTACAGTTTCTAAATACTCAGGATAATTGAGTCGTGTCTTATCATTTTGCATTGGAGTGTATACTATACAGTATTTTTTAGTGTATTAGAAAGTATTTTTAGTCCTTCTACTTCGGTGATATCTTTTACGTTACTTTAACTTTAAATTCGTTCGCAATCCTCATCTCCTTACTGGAACAAATCCGATCGTTTCTCGAGGGCAGAACTTTTTCTGTCACATTAAAAACCAACTTTCGAATTGGGGTTCAATAGAAGCTAGAATCCCGCAGGGCTCACCACTGCGTTTCATTCTGTATACCTGAACTTACGATATCCCAAAAATACCTGTTTGCAGACGACATCTGAATTTTTCATGCATTTCGACAGGCTCAAGTTGCAATCTTCAACCTCCAACTCTACATCCTAGTAGAATATTTCCCAAAATAGAAGATATGATTCAATGCTGAAAAAGCAATCACATCACAAAAACAAACAAATCACATTTGGATGTTTTGTGACGAGACCACGAAGAGAATACCCAAACGAGTTGGCAGTAGAAGACGAGCCTATAGCCTGAAAAATAACGGAAACAATAAATAAAAAAACTGACTTTCAACACATGGCTATCGTAAAACACTTAAATATTTAATACTGTACTGCATGAATTATGTTATAATTGGAAAAAAATTATTAAGAATCACGTTAATTGACCAAATTAGAAGATTTCCAGCAAACAATAAATTTCATACATCAAGTTCGTAATAGCATTGAAGCCATATATGGCTTCGTATGAATTAACGGAATTCAGATGTTGTTCTATAATAACGATTTGGATAGAATTTAGAGCAAACTGTAGTTGCCTTCCTAAGTAACCTTTCATTTTCTGTTAAAACACTATATTATACTACTCTAACAATATTTTTGTATCATCTAATCAGCCATCTACTAGGGTTTACTGCTACTGTCCTAGGAACCGTAAACTCGCATAGAAACAACGCAGTCCACTCAAATATCCTTCGATCGAAGATATAATAATTAGCTCATAAACTTCGGCATGGCTTATATCAATCAACATAATCTATTCTATGTCATATCTTTCGATACCACATCCATCGTCTATTGCCATTTTTAATTAATACCCAAATGACATTCGACTCAACCACACACACACAAGCATTTCAATCTTTTGACGGTCAAGGGAAATCGATTAATTCCCTATCTAATGCAATGATCAAGGCAAATGACATACCGAAATAATACCAGAACCTGCCCGAATCCTTGAAAATAACCCCAGGACGAATCAAATTAAGGTTGTAGCTTGCCATTGAATTGTCCTGAATAAGACATATTAAGTTCACGTGATTAAACTTCTTTACAATGTCTTGGCCATTGCCTGAATAACATTCTCCGCCGATCCTTCGCCAATGGTTTTCTACTCTTCACTTTTAAATACCTACTCCCACTCTAAGTTGTGACACAGAACCATACGGGTAAACTAATGGACTACACACGTTATTCTATCACCGCCACTGATAAATAATTCAACACTTCGACGATACTTGCACAATGCAGGATTTATACGTCCTTGTCTGTGGCAAGTCGGAAATGTCCACACTAGTGAGGCACGAAATGTCTCGTGTCCTTCAGATAATGAGAATTTATGAAGAGCACTATATTCGTTCACCACCGTTCGATACAACACAATGATGTCGTTTTGTGGACAAAAAAGATATCCAATATATGGCAATTTGTGTTGATTTGATGTAGGTAGGTATACTTATGAATGTACAGATAGTTTAATCGCGGTTTGTCGTGCGAACGCAGTGGTGTGAAAATGATTGGATAGGTACATGAAACATGCTTTTGTTGATGGCTTTTTGTTTTGGAGTGATGACCAACTACTTTTGTTCCGCGTTAGCTTTACGAATGTTTATGTTGTTTATTTGTACATTTTATTACATGCATAATAATAAATTATTAACGCGAATTGTGTTGACCTTATTGACCGTAAATTTTTGATGTGCCAAAGCTCGACTTACGACCGTAATGTGACCGCGTTCAGTATTTTTTTTATGAAACTTACAATTTTTCACTTCATCTTGGGCTGAATTTTTTATTGTTTAGCCCAGAAGTGGGTAGAGCACTGACTCCTAATGTGTGTGTGAATCCAGGTTCGAACGAGAGACGGCAAATCGAGATTTAAGTGCACCTAGCTCTGAAAAGATACTTTAGTTAAATAAGGAGTAAATTGAGTCGTGGAATGTCTTCAGATTCTGCAAAACAAAAAATTCGCTGCAAATTTTCAAATGAAACTCTTTACCAGCTTCAACCTCTAGTCCATACAAGGGTCGCAGTGGGAGTACTTTTATTTTAAACGTGCGTCAAAAAGCCTTCAGAACATTATGTGGGCTTATTACTCAATAAAAAATATCAAAAGTCCGAGCCGGAACCGATTTTCCATTACTTCAGCTCGGCCATGGCACTAGTTCCTCCTAACTTACTTCCATTCTATCAGACTTTTAGGAGTCTATAAGTCCTTTTTTTTCTGGCAAAATATCATGTCCACAATAATTGTTCAGTGGCCACTGCCGAACCCGTGTTAGTTTTTCGAGAGATCACCAGCTTTTCGTATAGTCGGCTTTAGCCAAGGTTTCAACAAACCTTCTTGAAGTTTCTCCGCAGTATCGAGCACGCAAAAAGTTGTGTACCTGATGGTGTCTTAGGCTTTCCCTTTCTGATGTCTCTCCACCACTGTTTTCAGAACTTCTGCCGTAATGTTGTCCGGGCCCGGAGCTCTTCAGTTATTCATTCTAGTGTCTACGCTGCGGATTGTGTGATCGTTTTCTGCACGTACGGCGTACAATAGAAACACCGAATCTACAATATACTTCAGAACATCCACGGCCATTACATCAGGGCCCATGCGACTGAGCCTACCGGATATTATTTTGTAGCCATTTGCTTTTTTCTCAACTTTATAGATTCCCCCGTTTTTTAAGATGCACCGCTTTTAGTCGTCCAATAGATCACTGTGGCCTACATCTGCATGCTAGAGCTCTTTGCCGCAGTTCCGCTTTTTTTTCTCGGTAGTGACTTCGAAATGGCATCGACGTATCGGTTGCTCGCCGAATTTCACCCATGCTAAAATTTACAAGAGTACCTAATCTCCATCATTTGTAGAAAGTTCTAGTGCATGAGCTCGATATGATACTACTATTAATCTAGGTTCCATGCTACTATCTCCTATATCATGGAGTTGTCAAGGAAATCAGTTCAAAACGTAGAAAGGCTACATAGCTCTGTTTACATGTTTTGTAATTAAAGTAATACATTTAGAATTCGTAAGCAATTTTTTAAGAGCTTTAAGTGTAGGAGTATTCTAAATAAATATAACCAAAGACTCCTGTCTTTCACTTTCTATTAATAGTACATCGAAACGAACACCGAGAATAACAATAAAAAACACGTTATAAAAATAATCACTTCATTGTGATCCAAATAGAATCTGATTTGTGCACGTTTTACTTATAACTCTATTAAATCACATCAATAGAAAAGCAAATCGTTACACTACAACGCCCTAAGAACACGTTGTTGACGGTTTATTCATAAGAAATTCTAGCCGAATGATAGGTTCTAATTTTGCGTCTAATGTATTTTTATTTATATATTCACGAAACAATTTTCTTTGTTTTCAGTTTGTGTTGGTATAAAATGTGTGGCTATAACGTGTAGGTATAATTTGTGGGTATTTGAAATGTATCTTTAAATAAATTTAAGTTTCTAAAAGAAAAATCATGAAACTATTTCTGAAGACCTTCAGACCTATTTCGTGACAATTTCTTATAAATGATAGGAAAAAAGAAACGAGAGCCTAAGTAACTGCTGGAGTAATTACATTTACGTCATTTAATCTGTGAAATGTACATGTCATAAAAACTTGCATAAGAAAAGTGTAGATGCCTACATATTAAAGAAGTATTTCATCTAAATAAATTCTGCATAAAAATATTGCGTGTGAAATTTCGCGAAAGCCTGGTATTATTTGCAGCACTGCCAACAAATATTATAATTTTATTCATTCACGAAGCAAGGTAAAAATTACATTACTGATACCGAGCAAAATTGAAAAGTGAAGTGAAAAAAAACATAAATATAAATAAATAAATAAATAAATAACAAATAAATAGCACATTGACACATAACTTAAGATCAAAGGGTGCGAACGGCTTGGGAAAGAGAGAATTTGAGAGATAATATGAAAATTGTTAGGGAATACAAATGCTTATGCTGTTAAATATCCTGCGGCATCTATTTACCGGCTCATTAGCTGCATATGTAGTGGAAAGTATTTAGCAAACGATTGGGCTTTCGGTGCGTAAATCGTAAGGGCTGTATAGTTCTCTCTAGGCGAAAAGTAAAAATTGTTGCAAAAGCAGGATTCGAGCTAATGGAAGTGAATTCGAGAATATGGCGTACAAGTGAAGTGGATAAGGATCTTGTTATCCTTTGGTCGTCTTTTGATGAAACCTAAGAGATTATAGGGAAAAGATTTTGTCATAGTTTAAGGTGAAGTAGTATTTCTCCTCCAAGATAAGGTCAACAATGTTATCAATTCGAGCTAACAAATTATTGCCAAGGAAATACGTGTTGTGTGTGACCTAGCATTTTTGGGGCAAACTTCGCAATTGTCAATCTTGAGAGAGAGAGCTTGTTTATATTGCACCAATGATCAAGTGAATCAAGCTTAAATTAATAGAAAAGTGCATCCGATTTAGATTGAATGTAGTGATAAACTTTGAGAATGTCTGCGTGAAGTAGAAGAGGTATGTTGACTAGGACGTCACATAGATCGGAAATAAACATATCAAAAAGAAATGGGCTGAGGGAACAAACACAGTTTTCCATAAAAGTTCTGAAACTTTACAAATTGTGTTCGATTACAAAGGAAGGAAGTAATCCAGCGAAGTTAAGATCCGGAGAATCTGAATTTCTAGTTTCAAAATTAAGGTTAAAATTATCAACTCTGTTAAATGCTTGACTAAAGTCAGTGAAGACTGCATAGATTTGCATCCTTTGTCCATTTTACCCAAAACGCTTGAAATTAGGACTGTCAAATTCGTGGTAGATGAATGACTTTTTCTAAAAAGTGTTCAAACGGGAATCAAAAAGTTTCGAATCGAAGATAAAATGGCGACGCCCCTATAATTTCCGATACAGCGTCTATGGTCTCCATTCACGAGCAGTTCAAATAGCTTGGGTGTGTTTAGTTTAATTACAATATAGCGCGTCACTTTCGACAGAGCCTCGATCCAGTCAGTCTATTCCAGTCGGTCCGTGTATTTATTTCTGTTGTGCTGCGTTTGGTTTTCTTTCATTTATTTAGAAAAAAATTAAAGAAAAAAGCTTAGAGAACATATTTCTTTTATTTATTAATGAATGCAAAGCATACGAGGGATTAAACTATATGTTTACATATAGCAGCTTGTATATACATGAAAAATCGAAAACCAAAAAGTAAGTGGTGAACAGAATGGTTTGCAGATCGTAAACGAATTAAACGAATTAGTCATTTCGATTTGTTTAAAGAACGCTTACTACAGCCTTCTAAATTGCATAATTATTTACGAATCGATGAGATGACATACAATACGCTGTTCCAGTTGGTCACCCCGTTCATCAAGAGAAAAGATACGAATATGAGGTAAGCCATCACTCCTCATGAAAGGTTGATCGCTATTCAGTGATACTTAACAAGCAGTTGTAGCTTTGAAGTTCTTTTCTACAGTCATTTCACCCCTGGCTTTGAGTTAGGTAATATGAAAAATTGATTTCTTTTTTCTCGGTTTTATTTTGCCAAAGCTTAGGAGATTACCCTTTGAAGCGAATGCTTGACTATGGTATTAGGGAGACACATATGGAACAAGCATTATTCTTTTATCAAAAGCTTGTTCAAAAAGGGCAAGTATTATTTATTTGTGTAACAATTTATTTTGTGAACAAAAATAATACAAATACTCCTGTATCCGCTAGCGAAAGCGGATATTTTGCTTTCCCATTTGATTTTTACAGGAAAACTTAATTAATGATCACCATTCAGCAACTTGATTTCTACGTTTCTATGGTATTGTTGTTTTGGCCTTCAATCCAAACTTTTTCGAGATCTTCTTGCCCATGGGATTTTAAATAGAAAACAATTTTCAAATCAGGTTTGACATGTCATGGAAACGTAAATTATTTAAATAAAACCAACAACTTATAATTCTATATCCTTTATTTTTGGAGATTTTTTTTTGCACAATTTCTCTGTTAACTTGGGGGTTCTTTGTAGAATTTCGTTAGATTTTATCGTGATAATTTTCATTTGTAACTTGCCAAAGACATTTATCTGACTTAAATTTCTCAATTTCCTCCAAAAAAAAAATATCGGCCACCAGTACCCATTGTGCTGAATTATTAGCTTAAATTAAATAAGCACAGAAACATTCAATGAGATCGAGATTGTCACAGGTCAGCTTGTGAAGCTGAGGCTTCAACACACACGGCCTGTCCATTGGATGGATTGGCAAAACTTGACCTACTATTTCACCACACACGGTCGAACCAAAGAATGGCCCGATTGCCTGAGTTCATTGACTTTTGAATGGTTGAAAATACAACTTAGTTGCTTCAGTCCATGAGTCCATCCGAGTTCTCCCAGACACGGTGAGATTTTGACCTGGCCTCAGGCCATTTGGACTGATGAACTGCTCGTGAATGGAGGCCTTATCGCTATTTTTGTGTATGGATGTGACATATGAAAGTTTCCAGCAGGATGGTAAAACTCCAGACAAAACTGGTCTATTAACTCTCGGCATACTATACAACGTGAAAATAAAATATATTAATATAAACACGACAAAAACTCAAAAATTCTTCACAAAGAAAAACAAGGTCTCTACTGTTACCACTTCCTTCCCTACAACGAGAGAACATTCAAACTTGTTGATAGTGTTTAATATTATGTGATATACTAATGTGAAATAATGAATAGGTAATACTCGCGTAGTACATGCCAACAGCAACTGTCATGAAATTTGACAGGAGCTTCCAAATGAAGATAAACAGAAGAACAATCTGGAAGAGTCTGGACTGGATGATGGTGACACCTGGATGTAAGCAGACGGTTTAAAGACAGCCACAAGAGTCAACTTTTTCTTTTTCTATTCCTACAGACCTACAGACTGTCTGACCAAATACAAACTATATGCCGTACGCATGGCAGCTGGGTCCATTATCTGAACATCAACCAAAACGAACGACGATTTGTGTGGACAGCAGAGCAGAACTTCAAAGCCCGTAAAGGGATCAAGAATGGCTGTCAACGAAAAAGCAAGACATACTCCTTCCCAGATTATCTGGAAAAAGCTAACGAGTTGGCAAGACGAGGTTCAAGCACTAACGATATCTCCTGTATAGTTACACCAAGGTTATTTGCTAACATCACAAACAAACTAGGCTAAATTCAGGTCCGAATCAGAAAACAGGACATACTGTACAGTGGATAGCAGATTATGGCAATCGCCCGATTTTCAACCAATAGTGGAAAACTGTCCAAGTTCAGCAAAAACTGCTTACTAGCAATAGTTTAGAGCAGAGCATTACCTTACTGTATTTTATGCGAATAGAATATAACTGACATCCAGCAATTGATATCGGAAATACGAGATGGAAAAATACACCATCAAGCGTACTTTTTGCGAGCCTAAATTATAAACTTCCCAGCATTCGAGGCTTCTACAAATTTGAAAAGTTAGCAGAGGGGTCTAGTGCCACTACGTTGAGCTAGCAGATTCAATTTAGCGAAGTGGTGTCACCTGGCAACTTTAACTAGCCAGTGGAGGGTGGGAAATGGACCCAAACTGGTGGCCTAGTGTAATCCGCGTATACGACAGACCCGCGTTGTGTAGAAACTGTGTTGTAAGAGTGTCGCGTCAAAAATGAATTGACTGAAAATGTACTTAAAAGCAATAGAAACAGCATTGCTGCAAAAATCCACTCCCTACTAATCACCACAGTTCTCCGATGGTTTTCAAACATTTTTTTATTTTAGGACGTTCCTATAATTCATATAGTTATGGAAAGAGAAATCTACGCGTAACATGAGATATTAATTTGCAGTAATCTTGAGCCTCGTTTTAAGAGATTTCATTTTTCATGGAATCCGTTCATTGGGGAACTCGTATTGCGTATCGCATGTGCATTGTTACCACTCAACAGAACTGTCAAAAACCTTTAATGAATATGCTATAATTTTCTAGGTCTTCTATTAGCTCCCCCACTCTAGAACGATTTACATCTACCTAAGCGAATAAAAATAAGAACACATTGTGTACTCGACATGTAGACACTTTAACTTCAACATCATTGACCTAAATCGATTTCGTCTCAGCTGTGTAAAACTTGAGCGCTTTAGCGAAAATGCCAGTTACGATTTTTTTTTTACAAAAAAACTACGCTCGAAGTTGAAGTGATGTCCTCAGAAACGTATTACATTCTCAAGTTGATACCAGATTTTAAGAGCTGGAGAGTATTGAATTAAAAATTCAAAACTTCTTGCTTGCAAGTAGAAAACCGAAAAAAAAACGGTGGAGATGATATAAGAGCCATTTGGTATTTTCAAGTGGTTTGGAGTATATTCATGGGGTTTAATTGAGATGAGATTTGAATGAACAGTTTCCACTCAAATGAAACATTCCTAACCTAAACATTATCTGAGGTCACATTTGAATTTTCGTCAGAGCTTGTTTCTGTTCCAAAAAAGTACCTGATAGCAAGCAATGATGACAAAGGACAAAACGTGACCTTTTTCGTGGCGCTAGTGAACTGAAGAACGTGTTTGGAAGAAATTTTCATCACACCTTTTCTTTCGCGAAACGATTAGTCCTGAATTTTCAACACCTTATCTCTGTATGTCACATTGTTTTGCAGGAAAGATATGTAAGTAAGACACATCATCGATTACGCTCCGGTTGACAGAAACCAGCAGCTTTGTTTGGTGGCCACCACCAACACCACACACCAGCTGAAGTGTAAGGAGAACCGACTAAGCCAGGGAATTAAGTGAAGTGAATGCAGAGAAGACGCTGAAGGAAAAGAAAATTGTGGTGCATGATGGATGGTGATTGTAGTGGATAATAAACGGGTGTTGCGGAGAACAGTGGCAAGTATTAATATGACGATGTTGCCTGTGCGATTCTGTGGGTTGTCAGTGAAAATAATGAGCAATTAAGACTTTGGCTATCGTTATAGCTGTCATGGTTCTCGGTTGGTAATTTATATTTAAAGTGCTTAATATAAGTGTTAGTTGAGATAAAAAGGGAGATACATAATTTCACGAAAATATGGTAGGGATGATATCAAAATAAACTATTCAACTAACCGATTACAACAAGTCCACATCAACTAAAAACGATGACCTTTATTGAATCTTTGACGAAGAATAACCAGCTTATCTCAGCACATTGAAGCTAACATGCATATCCAATCAAAAAAAAGACGTTTATCATGTAACAAGAAACTTCTATGAAATGTTTGCCTGTTCGTTTTAATACAAATTTTCCTTTGCAAGTTGTCTGCCTGCAGCAAATAAGTCCGTAAAGAATCATCTCGAATGTTATGCGAAGAAATAACATTCGAGAGCGAGTGAGATAAATAGATAGAGTGATAGCGAGCCTCCAGGGATGAATATGTTCTTGTTATGTTTCCCTCCAGATTGTTATTCTGATCTCTTCGGTTTCTGTTCGTTCAGCTCCTTATCCGCATATCATTGCGTCGTACAAAACATTGTACCATGCTTTACGGGCCGAGTATCATTGTTAGGCGAGCATCTTTTTTATTCTTCTTCGTTATTTTCACAATCCTGACTTTTTCTGACGATCCTATCTTGTTCCTTATCTAGTAGCGAGAATCAGAGGCTTGTCGGTTGTATGAATGTATAGTATGTACACATACCGTAAATGTTTTATAGGTGATAGGCAAAAAAGTGGATAACCAGAGTATCCTTTCGAATAGACAGAATGGTGATAATGAGATTTATTTTCAACGTAGGTTTCATAGAATAACGCTAGTCGAGAATAAAACATATTGTTATGCTGATGTTAATCGCTGAATGTGATTTTGAACAATTTTATTCGAATTTCTTTTATGAAATATACAAAAGATGAAATTGTGATAAGTAAGATTCGATTGGTAAAATATTGTTAAATAATGAATACATATCATTGCATTTAATTCAACAACATTTTTTATTGGAATTTAATTAGAAATTTCTCTGCTACCGCAAAATTGAATAAATTTGCTTAATATTATATTTAATGTATTGATACATTTTGAACAAAAAAAAAATCCATGAACTCAAGCGACTCTGTGGTGTGTAAATTTTTTGTGACTGAAACTAAATTTATTGTTATTTATTTTCAGATCAAACAAGGTGTATGTATTAAAAAAATAACAATTTACATTATCTTTAAACTAACCTGAAACAAAATATCTTAAGTATAAGTCCCCAGACTTTTGTTTGGTTGTCAAATTGAGGCGGAGTTTTCAAGAAAAAGAGGGTTTGTTTAGGATTTTAACGCCATAACTAAATCATTTTGGAACCTGGATGTAGAGATAGGCGGAGCATAGTAGTTGGAAAATTTGTTTAATATTTTACAGCATCTCTTGATCGGCTCTCTGACACCATAAATGGTGAGATACTGGTGTTCACTGAGGAAATATGTGTTCCTAGCCCGTTTTACAGAATCAATGAACGTTATGTAATTGCAAAATATTCAACGTTAATCAAGCCCCTAATTACGTTAAAAACGACACATGGGCATAATAACGTTCTCCTTGAACGGATTCAAGATTCAAGAGACTTATTCTGTAACTATAGGATGGAAGGCTTTCGAAATCACGTGGACGGTATAGGAGTATCAGGCAAAAAGAAAAAACAGCTTTTAGATAGATTCCAGTCATCGCTATAAATATTAAATGTAGGACTCCAGACAGTGCACCCATATTCGAGTAATGGACGAACTACAAATATGTCCAGAGTTTTTGTGTCCCATATGTTTTTGAATTCTTTTGTGCGCCTCTTAATGAATCCAAGCTACGTGCTGGCTCTTGCTAGTATTGATGATATTGTATTGCAGATTAAAGCGAAGCTTTTTATCCAGAACGACACCGAGATCCATAACACTTATTTCAGCAGTCACAGTTTATAGTAGAGGTTTTACGGGAAAAGCTTATGAAATGGTATTTCTCAAGAAGTTTCGTTCGAGCACACCACTGAAGGAATTTTGAATCAAATTCCGACTGAATAGTGTGGTACACCTTGAAGTCGTCCTCATAAAAATGGCGTGGAATGTGCGATAACACCTCCGAAATAAAAATATTAAACAGGAGTGGGGTTATTGTTGTAACACTGTTTCTTCTTCAACCCGTTAAATTATATTGTAGGAAATGTTTTTTTTTCATTTCAATATTTAAATTTAAACATGGCTGAAAAAGGACAATCTAAAAAGCTATAATCAGTACAACTTGCCTATCAAAAAATGTTCAACTGTGGCTTAAAAGTCATTAATCAAAAATAATACATATTATTCAATATGTAAACTAGCGTTGTTGAGTTATAAAAGCAGAATACAAAAAAAGAGCAAACAAGAAGATATTATAGATAAAATTCCTTAGAGCATATTGCGTGCACAAATATTAAACCACCCTTTTTTGGATGAATATAGTGAAAAACGTTTGATATTAAATACACTTACAATGAAGTAAAAAAATTTGCAAAGTATGCTCCATGTAAAGATGAACCTTTTGCCCATTTTTTGGGCAATTTACGAATTCTTTGTTTGTAGTAATTTGGATATGGTCCAATCTTTAGATGCGGTCTAATAATTCAGCCAATCTTTCGAATATAGTGAACTTAATTTCAGAAAGACATGGCTGCATCATTCGGAAAAGATGTAAGCGTGTCACAGCATTGTTTGTCGCATTTCCAAATTCTGCCTAATTTTTACAGCTTCAGCAGCGTATAGTCTAGCATTCCCATGCCGAACAATTAACTTTCTGTGTCTTTTCTCGTCTCCATATCCTTCATACTGCATAGGTCACTTCAAAAGCCTTTGTGGTTGGTAGTCATCGCCAATAATAGCTTCAAATTGATTCAACAGCTTAAAATAAGTCATGCGTTTCCGATCTCGTCAAATACAGGCCATAAGCTTGACTTAATAAGTATATTACTTTAGCTGTGATATACCTGCCTTACCCAGTTTATCGATGTTTAAGATTCTCGTGATTTATCAATTTTTCTGCATGATTTATAAATATTAAGAAGTCGCAGAAGGAGTGGTACCAAAACAACTGTAGTTGATTTACGTGCGCTCCATCTATATCTCTTTTCAGGACACTGAGATAACTTTTTCCATAAGCGGTAATTTATTATAATACGTTGAATTTTGGCAGATTTGGAGCAAATTATATATTATATCGCCAGATGAACTTCGACCTTTTTTCATAAAAATAATCTTACCGCATTTACTGCCATTTTGGACGCAATTTCAGCCTCAAAATTATTAGTTCGCCTGTTCCCTCACAATAAAATAAGAAAGATAATTATAATCGAGAGAGCATCTTTCCGTGGTTCATTAAAAGCAATTACCTCAAAAGTAAGGCTTGGAGAAAAGAAAGTATCTCATTTAGGTTTGAAAATGCTTTCACAGGAGTACCGTAAGACTCTTTTTAGACGCTGCACTATTCTACGTTTTCATACGTATACTACTACAAATTTGATCTGCCGCTCTCCCATATTTTCTTCACTACTTAAGCTATTTGATTGATTCAGTATAGTCAATCAAATTTCCTCTCAATTGATTCATTCTCTTTTCTTCCTACATCCCCGCACTCTAGTAAATCTCTGGTGACTTATCTTAAGCCAACCACTATTTTTATCTTAAGCCAACCGCCAAAAAATTCAAGCAAAATTTTTTTGGCTAAACTCCACTTAAACGCTAGACTATTTTGCCGATAGATGTCTGGGTAGTATGTTTGTATTTTTCTGGTCGTGTGTTTGTTTTTCTTAAATGTGTTGTCTTCCCGTTAAATTTTTTTTTATATTTTTGGGCGTTTATCTTCAATTCTTGACCCATGCTACCAACTATTCGCCCTCTGGTGGTAAAATTTCCCGTCTGTGGTACATTAACTCGATTTTTACCAAATTTTTCAACGGAATTGTATGCAATGCGGGATAAGAAACACAATGTGAAAAATCCATTACGAGATCGTGCGCTCATAAAAAGTTATTAAAGGTCAAATGCCACGAAAATCAGCTTTTCTTAAATATTTTGTTTGTTGCTGCGTGATGACGAACTGCGATAGCTTCGTCGACTTAACTAAATAAAATACTCTTTTTTAGTTGAAAGTTATTTTATTGTAACTGAATTTCACATTAACCTATACTGCTTAATTTTGCCCGAAACGTAGAGCCGCCTCTGTTATAAACCATTTTCTCAAAATTGACCGTGCAATCACTCTTGAAAAGTCAGATTTGGATGATGATGTATCTTTATTCTTTGTGTTGGTTTTTGACGGCATTCAAAGTACTTTCCGAAGATTAACAGAAAAGATAAAGATAAATAGTGATGTCTAGATAACATTTGAATTTGAACAAACTTTATGAAGCATTTAAAACCAATACTGCTATCAAAGCTTAAAAACCAAAGTTACAAGGGCGATATTCCTGGAGTTTCACCTGTTATAGAAAAATCAATAAAATGCGGCAGCTCCATGCAATCGGCGGCACCTGTGCAGAGTTTCACCGACCAGCCACTTAAAGCACTAGTTTGATGTTGACACATATGGTAACTCGTTTGAATTGAATTGAAAATATTTTTTATTTTATTTTAATTATATATTCTTAACCTAATTATATATTCTTAACCTAATTATATATTCTTTAGCTAGCGCTTACCGTTTGTCTTTATATTTATTTATTTTTCATCGACAGTTTTTATCTTACGGACTGATAATACTACCCAGTCTGTACAAATACAGGGGTGACCTGGGCAATACTTGTTTTAAAAACTACCTTACACTACAACTAACACCTAACCTAAACTTAATATTAATTAGCTTAACCTTATTATACCTAAAAGTTAACCTTCGTCTTACATACAACCTTACATACAACCAGTTAACCTTCGTCTTACAAATGGCTCCTTAGAGCCACCTTTACTCCCTATTGATCGAACCAGACCGTTCTCATGTCCGTCTGTCTGTCCGTAGAATGCTGTCGTTAATTCTACAACCCGGTCTCTAAGTGGATTCAGTCTCGATTCCTGATACTGGAGAAGATTCTTCGGCCAATTTTTAGTAACCGGGTTGCAAAACCTGCCAGTGCCTAAGACGTGGATTTTGCTTTCGAATATCTCCACTTCTGCCAGTCTTTCAGCAGGTAATCCAAGATGGGGAAGCAAAATTCAGGATAGGTGGGATGAGCGTCTGGCAGCAAATAGAATTAGCTTCAGCCATCCTTTGGCGAAAAGAGGTCGGATGCGTTGAAACACAGAATGGGTATCTTTGATTTTCGCCGCACATAAGGAGTAAACCTAAATCGATTTTGAGGTACTTAAACGATACGCTAGGAGTAATCCTAAAGGTTGGTTTCATTGCTAATAATTTGCGATCTCCGATACTTAGAAAGATTGCGAAATGCAGAAAGCTGTGTCTTACTGCTATTCGATCTGTTGAAATTCAACAATCTGTTGAAATTCTTCGGGTGTATCTTGGTTCGAAGATCATCGGCAAATTGGAAGATTTGAACTTGGGCTTGGCCCATTGGAATTGGAAGGTTGACGGTGAATATCCTCATAAAACTGGGGTCCGGTTCTGGCTTCCGTCAACAGCTTTTTCCATCAGACCCGATCGGGAGCCGATGTCATCCAACGGTGAATATGGTGAATAGCATTTGTTCAGTGATAGAGTTTTGTGGCACTCGTGATGTCACAGGGTCTATGAGTGAATCTGCTCCATTAACGTTCACATAGTATTGTCTGCTGGTAAGAAAGCTTGCGGGGAGCCTTTTTACCTCTTCCGGGACTCCAAACTTGATCAACTTAAATAGGAGTTAAGATTCTGAGTATACAATGAATACACTGTAGAACAACACCTGCCATAAGTGTTATATATTCTACATGTAGTTCAAATTTTAAACGAGGGTCGAAAGAGACACCAATATCTTTACGATGGTCAACATGTGACAACAAACTACCAGAAAGTGTGTAGTTAAAACAGATAGGTACTGGCCTGCTCGTAAAAGACAAAAAATCATTTGGGATTATTGAAAAAAAGATAATTCACAGTGGACCAAATGCTTAAAATCCAATTGAAATCGGGGCCGTCGTCAATGGATGCAATGCAGTTTAAGAGCTACTTCCGCTTACCACTTTCCTTCTTGATAAAGCTGGCCACTCACGTCTAATTTGTACTTTCGGAACAAATAAGCCTTCAATGATACCGTGATTAAAATATGTACACTCAACTACTAAACGCCCCGCACAGAATAGTATCATCAAATACAACTGCCTGGTTTAAAACGCAATGCACGAGAAAAAATTTTCTGAAGGGCAATCACAGCTTAGATACAAGGAAAATAACGAGAAAATCAAAACTGTCATTACAGTGGGTAAAAAGTCATAATTCAATGTTTATGCTCGGATAAATATTGAACGATTAGATACTCCCGATGGTATGAAGGAATCTGCTAGAGAACAAAAACAGGTCACCGATATTATTCCAAAACATGTATACTCGTATAAGGCTAATTGAAAAGTTCTGTCTGGCCTCGTTGCATTAAAATGTAGCAACATGAATAGCAGTATGCATTCTCTTGTTTGTGTCTAGGCAAATATGCATCCGTAATACATCTAGACACTAGGAAATGATTAAGTGAAAACTTTGTCTTCATGAATACAAAAGAAAGGAAATATGAATATAAAATGAAATTGTGTCACGTCATTATCTCCTGCAGCGATACTATTTATGATGGGTTATGATGGCTACTGTTAAGCTTGAACTATATTAATTTCAAAATATATTTACAAAAAATTCTTCGAATTATGAAAACTTAATACTGTTTTCTCTATGCGTTTCTGTTAATATAACCTAAAACGGGTTTCTATCAAAATCAACTTAAGTTTTTAAACTATATTCTCATTTCTAGACACGTCTTTCTAATTTTGTATGAAAAAATATATCCAGGATTGAGTCATTAAATGGACCCCGGTTTTTGCGCGAACAATTCTGCTTGTATTTACAAAATCTACATCTGGTGACCGTAATGTGATATGAATTTAATTGGCGCAAATAACAGTAAATATCATCAACAATGGCCATACACGACCTTGAGAATTTTAATTTACCATTCAGGACCCATTCGAAGCAAAATTTTCGCTGATTCAATTTATGTAGATACTCGCAAAAGTATCTTATATCCAAGCACAAGGACATAACATTAAACACCACCCCACAAAGCCAATTATAATACATTGCCCGTGCAGAATCTTGCTCAGCATTTTCAAATACACTCCGTAATAATAACACACTTAAGCGACACTTGCTTCCTTCATTTCCTCCATCTTCAGCTAAAAATCTCACATCAGATTTGATATCCCATTCTGAGCGAAACCTATACTAAGCAAATCCAGAAAACACATAAAAATTCGATTTGCATATTAAAATCGACCCGGGCGCAAACAATCCTTAACGATAATATCGTCCATAGTATTCAAAGGCTTCCGAAGTTTCCCAGAGAGCTTTGATTGCTTTACGGATCTTATGTACTCAGAGCAAACATAATTATGATAAACTTGGTAATTAATCAAACGACCGACCGACAGACCTACAGTTGAAAACTTTTTCGTGGTTTCAACTCATGACATTTAACATGTATTTCGGATCGGTTTTTCAAGACCAACATTTCTCTTTGACCTTTTTGCAGCACTGAGAACAAGACAGCAATGCTAGCTCTGCAGTATTTGACATGAATTATCACACAAAAGTGTATCATCGTTCATATATCGAAGATTCCCATCAGGCTGAAAGTTTTCTCCTACATATCTTCTCTTGCTTTAAGTTCGTAGCGTAGTAAGTTGTGTCGGTGAATTAATGGCTCATAAGGCTTGCTAATAGATGGTAATAAAATGTACTCGATGTTTACTCATCAATTCGGTGTTGATGTAATGTCTTTTCAGCCCGTAAAAAAGTTTATTTTGCCACGAAGTAAAGAAGTTAATGTTTCGATGATTATGTCGCAAGAAATGTTTAACGCACTGTTAATTTTTCCGTTTGTGCTGTGTCACAAAATGAAGAATAATGGTCTTGTGCGTGTAGATATAAACTAAAGTTGATAAGTTGACGTTAAGACGTCCCCGGGACATTTTAATGTGGAATGATTTTCAAGCAAATACAATCTTACTCGTCACAATCATAAAAAGTCGAGGAACCAGCTCAGGATCTATCTCTTGCGTGCTATTTCACAGCTGGTTACTCTCAATACCCTTAATGTAAGATTCATATTTCGGGCTGCATGAAATACTCCAATCAAAACTTACCATAGACTTACCATAGAACTGCGCCCCGCGTGGGAAATATAGTGATTTGCACCACAAGAAATTATGTATAATTTATTTTTCGATAAATTATATATTACTTCTATAGCTCGCTTTTCGATGAGATATTCAAAGTTTCAATTTCAAGTGATTTTCAAGACTTTGGAAAATCCTCTTTGGTGCTTAGATTTGATGAGTTAAACTGTTTATGTTCGCGAATTTTTCCATTTCAACGATTACCTAACGAGCGTTTATTCAATGCAAAACCTTGTTAAAATTAAACTCAAAGCCTGATTGAAGCACGTAGCTTCAAATATTTTTATACAATGCATTGAATTATTCTTTCATCTACACAATAATAACTGTGTGCCATCCTTTGAAAACAACTTTCGAATGACCATACAATTTTCAGATAATTCAATCCTCCTAAAATTAGCCTGAAAAATGAGTGATGTTTTTCTTTCACTTTTTATTCAAAATTCGCAATGTCATCCGGTAAATAAATTTTCATCTCCTTTATACACGTGCTTATAGCTTGCTTTGGCTCCCTTATTTCCATAATCCTTAATCAGCAATGGCTACCATATTCGACCGTTGCCGCAAAATTAGTCTTCGTTCATTTCGCGCCTACGACGACGACACCGCCAGCAAAATCATCTGGCGATCCTATTAGAAACCAGCATTACCGTCTCTACAACCTTTTATGTACAATCGACCACAGTGTGAACCAATTTTCCAAGGACCAGGAGTCGCAGGTTGTGCGGTGTACTTGCAAATGGTGAGATAAATATGGGTGAGTGGACCGTATTAAATTTAAGATGAAAAGTGTACGGCGGCGTTGTAGACACGACCTGTGGGAGAAATTTCAGAAAATTATCTTTTCCTGACCGAATGAGTGGTCCCAAATGGGCTTTTCCCCGGTAGCATGAAAATATTCAAAACGATGAAAAAATTGAGCATAGCATATTTGAGCGCTTATGGATTTATACATGTATGCAAACGTTTTATTGCAAACGGCAGTTTCGTCTGCGTAGCTTTTTCATCATTGTTAGTGCTGTCCCATGTTGTTTGCTCTCTTAGTGAAAAGTGTTCTCGTTCGGATAATGGTTTGGCGTCCTTGATAAATATTCCTGTTTTTTTTTCTTTTCAACGTCAGGAAATTTGATGTGAAGTTGATTCCAATGAGATTGAATGAACACTGCTAATTATGGTTTTTAAGATAATTTGCTTTACTTTCTTTCTTTCTTTCTTTCTTTCTTTCTTTCTTTCTGAGAGAAATGGTGGCAAAGAAAGCTTCAAAGTGGATTTAGTTGCAAGATTATTTAATTTAACCTAAATTATGGATGTAGATGGTAGACACACAGCGCTGTCCAAATGATCTGTCATAAATGATCATTTAAGTGATGTGTGTCATATGGTAATTTGGACTAACTTTATCAAAATATTTAAGGAATTGAAATGTAATTTTTGCGCGATTCGTACTCAAACTTCATTAATTGGAACATAAAAGAGGCAACATACACTTAAAACACTTTCAATTTCTACATTTGCCAAAAACTAATTGCTTTGAGTGACAGACAGTCAGTGACAGTATTCATCATTTACAAAATGTCTGTGTGTAAGTAACTATTAAATTACTAATTTAGGTATACATGATAAGTAGTAAATCAGCAATTGAGGTGGCCGTCTGTCTAGGCTCGAAGGTCGCCAGACCAGTTTTGTATTGTATAAATCGCCTAACATAATTTCAACTTGACGAAAAGCATTCTTTCGCTAAATTTAATTCCAATGGAAAGATTCTGCTAACAGTATCATGAACCGAATTATTTGTTCCTATACAATAATTGAAGATCACATAGGGACAGAACATATTTGTTTCCACAAATAGAAGACCATATGACGGAAGAAAAAGCAATTGCAAAACAATACTTGCTCTGTTGTAGAACCCATACAAATATCGGGGACTTATTCGATTAGTTGGTAGGTCAAAATCGATTAGTTAACTTACATTAGTTATATTTTGTACGTTAGCTTCTTCTTCAGCTCCTTTATTTTCTGATGCTCCAATCTGCTTATTTTCACACATCTATTAATCCAGTGACCCAAGTTCCTATTTTGCACCTTCTTCCTCGCTCTAATAAAGTACTTGAAAGAATTGTTTATAATAAGGTACTTCCTATTATTTATTCTTCTCTCTAAAAAAGTAAATCTTCCACTTCTAATCGCATAATCTTCACTTGGTTGCTTTGGTCAGAAATGACTGCAAAATTTCGAATTGGGCGGAAAAATTTGGTGTCAAAAAATTCGAATGTACTGCTTTGTATGGTAACACCCGCATTGCCGGCGACCGAAATTAGGGTGAATATTTCGCAGCGTCAGAATTCGGCAAGTTTCTATTTTTTTCGTTTCGCTAGCAGTGATGCCAACCGCAGGTTTGCATCACTGTTAGGTTGCATTAGGTCTGCTTGTATTTCTGTGCCAATGTGGTTCATCACATTCGAAAGCGAAATTCTGCATTGAAATAAGCGAGTCCTTCACCTTGAAGAAATGGGATGGTTTGTATTTGGTTTTTTGATTCAGAGTCTCCTAGTATTTGGTGTCTTCAGTTCATCACCACGACAATACTTGAATATAAAGTATACTGACTTTTGACAGGTTCGGTCGCCTTTCGATGGTGGACTGGACACTGACACTTAGGTGGTGTGCGTGTGTCGGCTTAATTGAAAAGACAGTTGGTAACAAATTCTTCAATTCTAAATGAATATATTGTTGACCATTTTTTAAGATAAAAACATGTCTAAATCGTATAGCTGAAGTAGCCAACCAAAAAGTAGCTGAAACGGTCAGTAACTTTAAAAAGTTAATAATTCTCCACTTCAAAGAAAAGGGGCTAAAGAGTCGCTCTTCCGGCAGATGATGTATGCGAAAGGATTTCAGACGATTGGTCTAAATATATCGAATTCCTTATAAAATGTTACGATCAGTAAATCGGGATCGAAAGATCGCGTAGTAAATGGAATGAACTGAAATCATCTTAAGAGGGCAAAATTATCAATCGTCGATTAATACATTTACTTCTTTCAAAAACTGTCACGGATTTGAATGAAATTACGATACATAAAGGATGTAAGCAGAAGCATGGAATGTAATTAACCTCATAATAAAGCGTAATGAAAATAACATGCTTTCGTCAAATTAAAACCCACTTAATTTCCAATCAAACGGCTTTTCTTTCAATCGTTTGGAGGCAAAAATATTCGAAGTCAACCTTTTTCAATCTGTTTGAGGCTACCCCACTTCAGTGACCTAGACATTGTTGAACTACAGATAGTCAACTGGTTTGGTTACCTTTGACGTAGCTTGAGCAGTTAATAAAACTTGGTATATATGAATGATTTGAAAATTGATTCATTCAGCGATTGACTTCTCTAATCCAAGTAGTTGGGTCCTTGTTAGAACTGAAATGCTTACGTGTCAGAATAGATAATTAATTCTAAAAAAGAATATAAAAGCTGAAGTGTTCTTTCTTTGATTACTTTTATAACTAGTCCTTTATAATCTCATCTCAAAACTCATTGAAAATTACCTCAAAAGGATTGAGTTCTGCAAGAAATCCCGTAGAGGACGTTTGGATAATATTGTGTTTTACATATAATGGTAAGAATCAATCTATACAGTAAAAAACAAGTACACGATTATCTGAATATTTTGTTTTTTTTTTTAAGTTTTCTTTTTCATGGATGAAATAGATAACCCGTACTTCCAGGTTAGCCAAAGCTTTCAAAAAATTCAATAGTCACGATTCTAGATTTCTAAAAAGCTAAGCACGGACAAAAATTAGTACTCAGGATTAAAAGTTGTGAGAAACATGAACAAATATACTGATTTGTTCACAAAAATATTGCTGGTCGCTAAACTTTAGTCAAATATTATATCTTTAGTTTGGATTTTTATTGATAGTTTACGTTTTTAATAACATTCAAGTAAATTATTTTTTCCAGAAGCATAGTGCGAACAAATAACAAAGTTGAATAAAAAGTAAATTTTTGAGATAAACTTTTTTCCCTTAAATAAAAGTTAAATAAGCTTCTTGTTATTTATCAAAAAACTTTATTTTTGTTGTTTTTTTTCAAAACTGTATAATTTTTGACCATATTTAGTTGGATTGACCATATTTAGTTGCATCGCATGTTGTCCGTTTTGTTTAACTACATGCGAGGTATCTTTGCTAGTTTTATTTTAAAAACAAAATTCGACTGTACTTGAACAAACCTTTCAAAATCGATCGAAAAAATTCATCTTTCAATCAGTGTCAAATGATCCTACTGCAAAATTTTGAAGGATATCCACAAGTTATTCTGATGGTTATTAAATAAGCGCACTTTAAACCAGACAAATAAGTTCACACTTTCACACCACATTTACAAAGAGCCTCAACACTTTGCACAAAATTTTTTGGTACTATTCTGTTACACTTCCATCAACAAGTTTCACATCGAAAATATCGAATCACAACACTTGATTTAAGAAAAAAAAACCGATCAATATTCTGAGTTTTCACTTTGATGCAAACCCAGGATTGCAAGCACACCGAATAATATTTACATTTATTAATAATCTTCCATTCGTTTCATTTAAATCCCTTGAGTACTAGCATTTCAACCTGACCAAATTTCGTAATTAAGCAACTGACTCCTTCATAATTGTGTTGAATACTTGCCAGCACTCCCATCATTCAAAGTTGAAAATTTGAAACTTCAACGACACTCATTTTTCACTCACCACACACTTTTCTTGGATACTCGTGATATGAATAATTAAGAAAAATTAATAAATAAAAAAATAACTCACTTCACACACCTGCTCTTCAAACAACACACAACTTTAACGCACATAGCTCAGATATCCAGGTAAAAAGATAAAACCGTCATAGCTTCAACCGACTGACGGCCGCGATCCGTAGTTATCCTGTAGTATCGACATCAGACGATAAACTGGTTCTTATTATGGTATACCATGTCCTACCGTACTCCGGGAACTCGGCAAGGCCATCCTTATTGGTCTGTCCGTTTTCGCATGTTCCGTGTTCGCCTGCAAGCAAACACGCACTGCAGCCTTGCTGGAATCTCTAAATAAATGCTGTGGTAAAATCCTTGGGTCAGGGCACGGTACTGGAACAAAACTTTCTTCCCAATTGACTGCAAATACTTGCGGAAACGGAACATTGTACCACTGCTGTCGTCGGAAAGCTTTTACTTGGTTGGTATGAAACGAAGTAGTAAAATTAAGGGGTTCTTGCAAGCAGGCGCACTTATTGGCTAGGTCGCATATGTTTTTGTATTTTCGACTTGGAGCTATGAAAGCTCCCAATGATTTGTTGATTTTTTCGATCGAAGAATACTAAAAGCGTAACAAGTGAAAATGCAGCACGGCAGGGTCACGTTGCGTCGGGTGAATTCGTTCGTGTCTTTCGAGCAGTGGCTTTTAACCTGTTGAACCTACTTTTTATGTGCTGGAAACTTTTATGTCACTTGGTATTGATGACAGTAATATTGAAACATGTTTCATCACTTTATGTCACTTTGCTCAATGTGAAATTCACGTGGGGAAATTTATGGTATTTTAGACAGATGATCGTAAATCACAATTTAATGGCAAAAATTTGCATTGCAGTCGGAAAGATGTTCAATTTTTATGTGGTTCCATATAATAGCAATTGATTGGATTAGTGATTTCGATATGCATAATGTGTTTTATTCGCGGCTGATAATTTTCAATATGCTCTTGATGCAAAAAAGTTGTAGTTATATCTTGAAATGATTTACCGAACTTACGCGCCCAGTGTGGGAAAATATTGCAGAATAAACTGATCTATTTGCGAACTTAAATAATTCTAAGTATTATTTAGAACATTTGTTATTAAAAAGCAATAAAACAAAAATTGATTGATTCAATAAAATATTTTGTGCTACTCTAGCAATATAAAATCAAAATCCAAACATAACCCAGAAGTATCTGCTAAGTAAGAGATAGATTTCTTTTTATCCTCACAATCTTCAAGAAGCTAATACCATAGGAACACCTGAAACGAATTTTCATCTATAATTTCGACTCAAACTTCCCCATAACAGTCATAGCCATTTTGTGGTCATATATACGTACATAAACAGTGTGTAGTGTATTTTGGGTATGCAATGCATGAACAGCCCTTGTTACTACATACGTAACTTTGTCACATATTTACACGAAATTTTCATTGAAGGTGACTTCATTTTATTGACACTGAGACACCTTTAACCTAGCAATTGACCTCATAAACGCTGTTTTTCAGAGAAATACACTAGAGACTAAATCGTCCTGAATATGTTTACTATTATTACTACAATTAGCCAAGCTACTAATGGAATTAATTACTTTTTGGTGTATATGCAAACAACAGACGTTGATATTTGACGTTTCATTTTAGCATTGTTATGTGCATGCTTTTATCTAATACGGGATAAGTATCAGCTTGTATTTTTTGCAGGTGCTGGTTATATTGTATAAAGTTTTAGATTTTTTGACATTAAGAGGGCTTTCCACCTAAAAAAGGCCAAATTTTTCGTAATAAAAAATAGCGATTTTCACTTCAAATGACCATCAAACATTTAAAAATGGAAAAATAGAAATCAGAGAACTTTGGAGGAGGATTTAATGTTTTTTAATTTCCAATAATTTTCAGCTGAGATACAATGAACATCGCAAATCGTCTTTTTTCAAAAACGTTCTTGAAAAACGTTTGTCAACGATTTGTTTGTCGATATTTTCGCATAACAAAATTACACAATGTTATTGAAATGATTATTGTTAATGTTCAAAAAGTTTAAATAAATTTGCTCTGTCCACATTTCTAAAAAAAAATCGTAACATAAGTGTTTTTCTAACGCTGAAACCCTTACCCCTCCCTTAACCTTAAGTCGGACCAGGTCTGATAGAAGTGATGTTGAAATGTGGGTGGAAAGTGAAATTGAAATGTGCGGTTCGCCCTAAAGGTATCTTGGATAGTGATAGCAGCTCTCATCTCTTGTTGAACTGATCACCTGGCTCGTTTTTCAGCAGTTTGCCAAAGTACAGCGTTCATCACTCAAGAGCTCCGGACTACTTATAATCAAATTTCTCTCTTTATCCTTGCAGGATGAGCAGTTACTGTCTGCTGATACTCATTTGAGCACGAAGGCTACTTGTCGAAACTCTAGGATTGGTTTGTATGCCATTAGCTGATAATTTGCTGCGGCAAAACTAAGGAATCTCAATGATAAGGCCTTTATGTGATTGTCATTGTGAGCCTCATTACAGTCCATTCGATCGGAAAAGTGTCCCCAAACACTCGCCTAAATTCTCTTTGGAAGGAAATCACAGACTCCAATGATAGTTAAAAGATAAAATTTTGTTGTCAGACTGATGTTAAACTATTGGAACACTGAAATAAGTTTAGTCCACTTCTAGAAGATAAACAATACCTCAAAGATGAGTGAAATATGCAAAAAATTCTTCAGTTATAAGATGAGGCTCTTAATGATGAGGATCTAATGTGAAAAAGTTATCGGTAGACAGAAATGTGACCTGTATTCGAGAACACCATCAAAATTCAAAAATACCATCAAACTTAATTTCTTTGTCTATTTGTCAATGTTAAACTAAAACCTTTATTTAAGGGTAACTGACATAAAAATTGTTTTTTTAGGCCATACCGTAAGAAACATACTCGTTAGGAGTTTTTAAGTCACGTATATTATTTAAAAAAGTATCTAACCAAACTATTGATTTGCTTCCAAGTTTTCGTTAAAAAGTCAGTTTTTACTCTCTGCCCCATTCAACAAAAACATTTAACGCTCTCCTCCTACCACCACCAGAAGTACATATGCACATCTTGCCAGGATTGATTTACTTCATCGTACATAGTCGAATTAATCACGTGCTACTTATACCACGAACACCCAAAAAATATTCCTGCCGAATGCAATCCAACCGAAAGTCATCATTGCTTGGTTTAAGGCAACGTAGCACCTCCAAATTTTTAAAAAATCCATTTTTGTTTTTTGATTGAATATGTTAGAATGAAGGTTTTAAAACATGATTTTAATAATATAAAATTGAAATTATAAAACAAATAAATTTTATGAGTATATATAGCGAAGCGCCCCAAGATCATTGGTTCTATGATTTTCGTTCACTTCGCTATATCGCTACATCGAATTAAACCAAAGTGTAGACAAAGATAAATGAGTCATCTCCTTTAAAAGAAGCAAAAAATAAGCTAGCCTTGGCAAAAAAATAAAAAAATAGCTGTTAAAGATGTTTCTAAAAAAAGTGTAGAATCTCCAAAAAAAGGTCCGAAAAAAGTTCACCTGACACTAAAATTAATGAAAAATTTAGCCACGTATTATGGCCTAACTATACGACGAAATCCTGATTCAGTTGAAAATATGCGCAAGGAAATTTGGGCAGCATATTACCACAAAATTTCAACTGATGAGAACCCTCAACACTGTTATTGTCCTGTCGGAGAAACGGCTTGGTGTAACTGGCGCAAGGCGGAGGCAGCGGGTGATAATGCATTAAACAATTTCAAGCACCCTCCACCTTTAGATGATGAGGTACAAGAAATTTTGAAGCCTATTTATGATAACTTATCATCAGAAGATTTATTAAAGCGTTGCTTGGGCAATTTTGCGCAGAATAATAACGAAAGCTATAATTCTTGTGTTTGGAATTTGGCCCCCAAACATACTTTTTGTGGGAAAAACGTACTAAATATGGCTGCAAATATTTCTGCATGTACATTTAATGAAGGATTTATGGCTTTCTTGAAAATAATGCAAGTCATGGGAATTACAATTGGCCAATGTGCGCTGGAACATGCAGAGCATAGAGATGCTGCAAGAATTAACCAGGCGGAAAAACACTCAACTGAGGCATCTAAAAAGGCCAAAACTGCTCGAAGGGAGCAAAAATCTTTAGAAGACGAGAAGTATGAGCAAGAAGAAGGTGTATTGTATGGTCCAAGCATCGCAGATTAATTTTCGATAATATTTATTGCAAAAAATATTGAATTTTAACTTTAAACGCGATTTTCTCGAAACAACGTTTTTCAAGTTGGCGTGCATGATTAAGAAAAACAATATTATCCAATCGTTTTGAAATTTTAACACGTTAATCTGCACATGTTAATGCTCAGAATGAACTACGGATGAAAAAATCGGCATTAAACTTTTTGAGTTATAGCTGATTTTTGGGGAAAAAAAACCTCGATTTTCGAAAAAACGCCGCCATTTTGTTATTTTTCAACCAAATTTTTTTTTTTTTAGTTCATTCCAAGGCCGCTTTGATGCTGATCAAAACTACGTTTTTGTTTTTTTTTCAGACTTTCCTGAGGGCAGTTATCATGCACGCCAGGTTTTTTTGGTGTATTTTCCAAAAAACTGTAACAGGCGACAGGGGGCCACAAAACATTTTTAACAATTTTGTTTATGTAGTCTAAGACATATAAAGTATGTGTAAAAAGTTTCATTAAGATATGTCTTTTTATTCAATTAAAAACAAGCCTTTGAAAATAACATTTTTTTTCAATTTGAAGGTGCTATGTCGCCTTAATTTTCATTCAAACTTTTCACTTCGAAATTATTTTGCAGTACCATTCTTCGTTTCTTGCTTCTTATTGGTAGAAAAAAATTGAGATGAAAAGCTCAACTTTTCGCTCTTTTTGTTTTTCTGCTATCGAAATCGAACGGCGACGACACCATATAGCTATAGGATTTTTTTTTGCTGTAATTCTCAAGGATATTAGCGTTGGCGGGTAGCTAAGCGATATTCAAACAATTTTATTTCTATTTTTCAGGTGAAATGAAAGCTGTTGCATGTATCTGAGAGGCATTCTGTCGTCCTTAGCATAAACGCCCTATCAACATTTTAGTAGCTTCGGAGATATTTAATGATTTGTTATTTTTGCAGTCTGAAAATATATGGATTTTACGCTATTGATTTTATCATACTTCCAGAAAAGATAGTGTTTTTCATATTTTGTAGAATGATGTAATTGAGCATGTAGTTTTTGCATGTAGTTTTTGAATGTTAGTTCAAAAATGAAAAAAAAAACTTCAGGATAGGGCGTTTATGACAAGAACGGCCGCTTTCCTAAGCAGCCGATTTTTTTCAGACTTTCCCAAGTTATGCTTGTTTGATGTAAATATGTAGGGCGTAAGTGGGCTGATATGTGTTTTTCCAATTCGAAGATTTTCGCTGATCAAGGACGTGGGCGACAAAGAGTGAATATGCATGCAGACGTGGGTAGAAAGAATTACTGTATGATTTTCAGAAACGAAAATATGCGAACGGTTTTGAATGTTTGAAAATATTTCATATAAAATGTAATAAATGTTTTTTGAAGGTCACAAGTCTCAAAGCAAGTAAAATACAGTGATGAGTATG
This sequence comes from Nemotelus nigrinus, assembly GCA_947369275.1. Taxonomy (NCBI): domain Eukaryota; kingdom Metazoa; phylum Arthropoda; class Insecta; order Diptera; family Stratiomyidae; genus Nemotelus; species Nemotelus nigrinus. The sequence continues at coordinate 3,087,108 of OX376373.1, read as the reverse complement.
ACATCTCTACGAAAATATTCAAAGCTAATTAAACTTATTTTTATGAACCTCAGTAGGATCTATCCCGAATTTCGCCTCGAATCAGTTTATACCATACTCCTTGCCGGCATGCAAATGTTTGTCCTGCTTATCGCGCCTAGAATATTTCGTAGGCATTACTCGTACGCTTGTGAGTTTAAACAATTTGAATATGCAAATATGTCTGTATTTATTAATCGTATGAAAATTTCTCGAAAGCTAACAGCTTCAGGCATGAACTGAAATTTTGATGTGCTCTTTTTGTTTGCTCTTCCCTGATTTTTAGACAACTGTCAGCCTGGCTATCTGATTTTGTGTGCGAAACGTGTGGGAGCTGAGCCAAGTGGACAGCGATACTCGTATGTATGATGCTTGCAAACAGCGCTATGCAAATATTAGCATAATTTGTTACACATGGAATGAGGAAGGTTAATGCAAAGATGGTGTTTATGTTTTTCGAAGCAGGCTTTTGATGAAAATCTGATTTTGCGTTGTGATTTCAGTTTATTAATTTGAACCCCTGAAATTTTTTTGAATAAACATCTCAGTATAATTTGCTATTTTCGAATTGATATTATTTGTTGTATGATAGATAAAATTCGATGCAAATTTTCAGCAAATCACATATGCTCTTCCTTTCGAATCACTCATTCTATCAATCTATCGAGGATTTCAATGAAGTAGGTTTTTGTTCAATAATTAATAGGCAACCGTGTACGCTTGATTGGCTTTTGGGAGCATAGTAATGACATCCAAATGGTCCTGGCCAGTGTTTGGTCCAACTTAATCTTGTTCATTGTAATTTCCAAAACTCGGAAAATTTAAACATTGGTTGCTTATTTTATTGTAAATACTTTGCTTATGAATACAAAACGAAAGCATCTGTTGGTGCAATATTTACGAAATTGTCTGTGCTAGCGCCATAACCAAAACTTTACCAAATCTGCTTCACGTTGAGTTAAACCCACCCCGTGAGTTTCGTTTCGATTAAGTGACTGCGCTGGAAGTTATAGGAGTAAATAGAATTTGAGGGTTACCACCCAAAGACTTTTCAAATTTTCGAAAACTTAATATTTGTTTTTAATTGTCACTGCAGGATAATTCCCATTTGAAATTTTAATGACAACATCGCTTGGTAAAGAAATACCAAAAAATGACAAAAATTACTATAGCTGGTAGTCCTTTCATGTTTTTTTCTCTGAAATTCCTATGACAGCTGGCTTACATTTACTACTGAATTTCTTTTTGATTTCATGACTAGATCACAAGTTAAAGGGAAAAAAGCTTTATTTTGCAGAGCAAATTTTGAAAATTTTGGCCACGAAAATTACCATAGCTGACTACTCTATCCTAGTTTTTTAACCAAATTTTTACCAAATGGAGTTAGTTCCAAATCTGTATAAATTTTGTTAAAATCTGATAGCTAAATCGAAAGCTGTGAGCAAAAAAGCAGTTTTTTTCTCAGTGATTTTTCAAGATGACACCACTGCTACAGCATTGCTTGCATTTCTTAATCACTTCTATCAGGCCTGTTCCTAGTTAATACCAACATGTCCTGCAAATTTCATAATGACCGCATTACCCAGTTGCCAGTTCTCGTGAACAGAAGTTTTGAGTGCTGAAAATAGAGGCAATTTGGTGACTGGTTCTCATTCTTGTGCAGCTCGCAATTTTGAAAATGTTAAATTGACATGGTAGACAAAGATTGAAATTTATCAATAGTTTCAATTTTTTTTATAAAAAAGCAAAAAAAATTTCAGGAGGGTCGATGATTTGAATGATTTTTTTTCAGGAGCCTGCCATACTTACAGGGTTGCCTGCACAGCCTTGCACAACTAAAGCGATTTGGTTCTCCTCTCGGGAGCTTCGGTAGAACGTCATGTTCGGTAGAACCTACCGAACCTTTGAATGCTGAAGCGAGAATTGAAATTATAAACTTTGAATATGCTCGCTTCATTGACCAAATCGCATACTGTAGCTGTTAACTTTTTCCTTTACCTTATCAATCGATCTGTTGCTGAATAAAACAGTCGAAAACTTTCTAACACAAACCAATATCCTGTTCCAAACCCCTCGCCAGCTAACTTCTTATTCCACTCGAGTTTGTCTGAGACCATATCTCATTCAGATGATTCACTGCCGCGCCAAATGGGTTTCCTTGGCAACTACCCAACTTTCTAATACCACTCTCATTTGAAAAATAAAAAAAAAACAACACAAAAAACAAAACAGAAAAAAAACATTTCTCAAACCAACTCTTGTTTGGCTCTCGATACACTTGCTCACCGTCCAGATTGACAAGAAAAACTCATTTTACTACTTCCGCTGACGAAGTCGGTTGAAATCAGACTCCTCGGTTCATTCGATCAATCTTTATGTAGGGAATGTGTTTGTAAGGACTTTTGTTGTTGTATTCTGCTGAAACAGCTATTCGATTATATTTCTAGCAATCGCTATACAGACTCAGTATGTGCTTTTACTAGACGCTGACGCGAATTTTTTTAAGCATTACTTTCGTGCCACCGATTCAAATAAAAGTTAATGTTTTCTGACATGTTGATTCGTCTTTGGACGCTTGTTGCATGCATTCGGTGCTTATCAAACACAAAACGTACATTTTGTTTCGTATTCATGATCATCAGTTTAGGGTCAGCATAAAATATTCCGAGATATTTTTAAGCGAAAATTTCATTGATATCCTCCGAAACCTATCGCGATCTGAAAATTCTCCAACTGCTTCTCCTACAACTCAGCCACCTCCACAACAACCTTATGGTATTTCGAACACCAATAAATTTTTTTCATCGATTGTCATTCAAAACTTTCATTCTATAACTCGCTGTATATTTGCGCCGAAATTCTTTTTTCTTCCAAAACTTCTTACAACAAGAAAATTACTTACATTTTGAGTTTTCTAATATTTTTTTATTTAGTATTATTTTCTTTGTTTTGTCTTCTTTTTTGTAAAAAATAACATTAACACTTTTTTCAATTTTATCTTTACATAAATCTCTCTTAATCATATCATAGATATCACTTAACGATTTACAGTAAAAAAAACTAAGATACAAGAAAAAAATCTCTTCGCACTTTCAGATAGTTTTCAAGTTGTTTCCCCACACATTAGGTACATAGATTGGTAGGCGGATAGGAAAAGAAAAAAGGATAGATAAAAGGAATAGAAGAAGAAGTAAAAGAAGTACGAAAAGTACACAGAAGAAGAATGAAGTATAAGCAGAATAAATCAGATGTGGGGTACAGAAATGCGTTACGAGAGACGAAAAAAATAGAGAACAAAGTAAAACAGAAATGGTAAAGATGTTGCTTTAAAAGAAGAAAGGATGAAAAATGAGACTTGAAGATTATAGGAAAGTTGATAGTTGTACAGGATCAGGGATGTCTTACATAGAAGAAAAGTAACTATATGATCTTGTTACTTAGTCAGACTCTCGGTGGAACACCAGTGTACCAAAGACACAACTGATGCTTATTTGAAGCATTCGCTTCTTATTTGACTGAGAATCCATCACCAGTTGGATCCAAGATCCATGGATAGTTGTTCGGGCATTCCATGCACGTGAAAAGACGAAGAGTTTCACCTGGCAGCTCCCGAGTAGTCAATGGGCAGGCGTTTGGCAGAGAACAGTAGGGTTGTCCCTTGACATCGCACTTTTCTTTCCATTCCTGGAAGTCACGTAACGAGTTCAGTTCAGTTGGGTTTTGCATCCATTGGATAACTTGAAGATTGGTAACGAAGAAGACATCATTACGTCCCAACATTTCTTCGATGAACTTGATGAGCTCTTCGCGGAATTCCTTCTTCGATTTCAACCAGGAGGCGTGGAAGTGAAGACCCAATGGAGCACGGTTGCTATTGTAGTGGCGATTGAAATTGTGACGCAGAAGACGTGCGAATTGGTCACCAGATTGGATGTTAGAGCAAGAGTCGACCATGTGACAACCTGGAAGTGATTCATCGAAGGTTGGGTCATCACGACGATCCAGTTCATTCATGACCATTTCCCAGATCGGGTGGCTACGGGACGGACAGTTGTGGGCGTTGCCGTTGCACTTGTGTGGCATGCGGAAGTAGAGGGTGTATGGCCAGATTGGAACACGTCCCAAGGAAGCAGTAATCGAAGCATCGTAGACAAAGAATTGGTCAGCCATCATTTCGAATTGCTTGTTGCCGCCAACACGCAAATATGGAGCACGCATACCAATGATAGAACCATCGGTAATGTTAGCGAACCGCTCAACGATCAACCTAGCACCAGCCATTTCAGCGAGCCAATCGTCATATGTTCCCTGGCTCCAGTAGTTTGGATCGTCCTTGTGAGTTAGCGAGAAGACAGCGATTTCATGACCACGACGGTGTAAGTCCTGGACAGCGGAGTAGTTAGTGTATTTGTGCGAGACAAAGAAGGTTCCCTTGATGCTACAACCATTCGGGTTTTGTCTTTGTCCGTTGAAGATATCTTCGTACAGATCAACATTGTCGACATTGACGGCACCGTTGAAGGTAATCGTGATCATCTGTGGGACTTGCTGTGGTTCAATAGCTCCTGGGATACGAGTACCATCAGCTGAGCAGAAGCAGTCGGGAAGGATGCACTGAGTTGGATCACATTCAGGGGCACGATTTGGATCGTCATCAACAGCTAGAAATAAAAGAAAAACGTCAGACTGATTTTGAAGATGAATTCTTCCAAAGATACTTACAGCAAGCGTTTTCATCGGACTCATCCTTGCAGTCAGGTTTTCCGTTACAGAACACTTCTTTGTCAAGACATTCACCATCTCCGCAGGAAAGCTTGCCTTCTGGACAGATTGGTTCATCTGTTTTTAAAATTGGTAGGGCCTTGCGTGGCTCTGAGGTTTTCCGGGGATAGAAAAGGGTTTATAAGTTTGTGTCTATAAATTTGTATGAAATGTGATGTGGAATCTTTTTCAATGAGTAGTAATGTATGAAAATGGCAGCTGTGGTGAGTAAAGTATGCTCCAGAACTTTGAATTGTGTTAGAATTACATGCAATAGATAGTGTGAGTGAAAACATTTAAAGCCGAGCTGTCAATGCTGTTTGGGCATGCTTTTTGTTCAATTTCAAATCATCGAAAGAATGTGAATTGTTTGTGAAATTTTCGAAGATTGCTTCCGAAATCGCACATGATTCATGCTGTGGAATGAATGTCGGTTGAACTGTCTGATTGCGTGTTGTCTAGTGCCTGTTGCGATGTGGTTCGTGTAGTTGTTTTTTTTTTCGCGTATTTGTGACTTAGTGATTTTTGTATTGGTTGAAGCATATTTCTTAGTTTAAAGTTAATTATGGATATTCTTCCTGTTCTTTACAGGCTTAGGTGTAGCGATCATTGGCGGGATAGTGGAAGTGGGAAAAGGTTTGTTAGGCTTTCGGGTTGGAGTGAAGGTTTCACAGGAGAGCTAGTTAGTTAATCAAGAAACTTTGTTCGGAATTTTGAAGGATATTAAGGTACGGATGAAGTCACTTGGAAACAGCTTTCTTTAAGAACTACCTTAATGCATCCCAAACCAATTTGTTGTTCTTATTATCTTGCTTTAAGCTTAACGCTTTGCTTTAGTAGCCGACAGCTAAATTCATCCAAAATTTTTTAATGGCTGTAGTATTTCATATTTGCCAAAAACAAATTCTTCCAAAATTAACACCAAACCAATATTCTACTGTGATCTTACTGTGCGCTTTGATTTTTCTGAATGAACAGTTTTTTTTGTGTTTGTTTTTTTACATATTGTGTTTTGGTTTGAGAGACTTACTTTCTTTTTGATCGCAATTCGTTACTTTAGCTTTCCAGTCGCAAGTCTGTTTTTCAATGTCGAATGCTAAGCCCGATGGGCATGTAATTTGTTTCAGTCCAGATTTTGTACATCTTTATTTTAGGTACAAAGATCGTGATGTTTCAACACATTTCCATATTCATATTTTTTAAGATACCAGTGATTTGATGATGGGTTTGATTTTGTTGTTTTATTTGTTTTAGCATTCCAAATTTATTTTTTATTGTTTTGTATAAAATAGTCATTCCGCATTCACAATGGATAGATGATGTAATAGTATATAGTATATGTTGATCACATGCATATTTAATATTTATAAAAAGAAGACCAGTCAGGCAGGAAGAAATAGATTATACATAATTTGAAGATGATATTTGTTTGGTCGACGAACGATGAATAAATTTTGAAAAGAAAAAAGATTGGAAAAAAACATATTATTAGAACAAATGTTTTTAGTAAAGTTTGTCTTAAATTAATTGAAATAAAATAAAAGTTAGTTTAGGTATGTCTTTAGTGAAATATCCTGCAAATTTGTGTTTAAATTTAGTGATATATCCTTAAATGAGGGTCTTAAAAAATTTTGAAGCAGGAATCAATGTCTTTCAATGCAATACTGGTTTTCTCGATGGCTTTACTACAGTAGAACGTATTTCACTAAAGGCTAGTAACCAGAAACGTTTTTAAAATATCTATTGAACTCTAAACCTATACGTAACATATCCTGTTCAATGATTATGCTGGCCCATATTTATTTCACGTTAGTTACAACCATCAACAAAAGTCATTGTGCCCATGATGATTTGTTCATTCCGAAAACGTGCAGCTCGTAACATGCATAACAAAATGCATTTTTTGAAACACATACGAAAAGAAGATAGAGTTTCACAGAAGATCTTACAGAAGACACATTTAATGAATAATGAAATAGAATAAAGTAGAAAGAGGCAGTAAAAAAAATTAGAAACAACAAAGTTTGTATGCGATCGATTAAGATTCCTATTCAAATATGAGTTTTCATGCTTTATTTGGTGATTTGTTTGTTTTTGTTTTTTTTTTTTCAATTTTCCCGCTCACTTACTTTCAATCACATCGCAATTTTTAACATTTGTTCTCCAGTCACATGTTTGACGTGTAATATCGAACGCTAAACTGCTTGGGCAACGTACTGATGCCAAACGTGTTATTCCATTTTCACCTGCATTATCGCACCTAAATTTTGGTTTTTTGTATTTTTCAATAAAGTGATCTTTGTAAATTTTTATATGAGTTAATTTGGGTATGGTTTTCCTAAGCACGTTTGCTACCTAGCCTTTTCAAAAAAAAAATTGACATGAAATTTCATTTCTTTTCATTTTGTGCCTTGCAATGCAGTATTTGTGTATTTTCGACTTTAAGTCGTCGAATGTCTTCAACTAAAAACCTAATTAGAACCTATGTTTTTTTTTTGTAGAAATTGTTTTTTTTTAAGAATTTCAAATTCCATATTTAAACTAACTAAGTTGATTAAATGGTGAAAATTTTCTTTAAAAAACTTCTTACCTGACAACATCACGACAATCGCCTTCAGTAGTCAGACGGAAATATTCATCGCCTGGACGGTCTTGACATAGTTCATCGACATTTGGTCCTTCTGAATTTTCATCATCGTCTTGCCGCTTGACGCGAACGGAGCTGGTTGCTAAAATGAAAAAGTGACGTTAGTTGGACGGTATGTTGCAGAATAAATAATATTAAGAAATTCGCAGAATATAATACACTTGACAAGATTGAAAAACGTATTTTTCGAGAAAAGTGTGCAAAGTCAGGATCGTTAACCTATGCTCTATTTTTAATCTGAAATTCACGCATATTTTTTTTTCTGAAGTGCGATTTTTTACTTGAAAATGAAAAATGAAAAATTGAAAAATTGAAATTAAAATCGTTAAAATTGGTTGAGCTTTGGCTAAAAGAAAACCTGAAACACTTTCGACAACATGCAATCATTTGAATTTATTCTAGCTGTGTTTTTATCAGCTTGAAAAATCTCTTTGCCCACATACTTTTCTAGTTTATTTAATTTCTAATTTACATAATATTTCAATAAACTGCAAAAAAACGAAACTTTATGAAATTTCGATGTTCAAACTTATTTTACCATTAATTTATACTTTAGTCTAAATATCATCTTACAGGTTTCCATTTTTGCTCAAATCGTGCATCACATTTTCAAAAAAAAGCATCGTAGCTAGTTAACGTTAATTTTGCCGTCACCCCTCAACAAAACTTCTAGGTAAGTTATAGCAATAATTAAGTCAAACATTTTGAACAAAAATATAAATTAGAAATCGCCTGGTATAATAATCAATTCCAAATCATGTGTAATGATTGGATATACTAAATTAACACTCACTGAAGAAGACGTACATTCTGGCATGATCGTTATGATGCTTGTGTAGCCTAGCGTGTGAGGTCCATGGTCTAAGTCCAGTTATGATCACATACGAGTTAACTTATCACTCCCCACTTGCATGCTCAAGTTGTGAAAAAAACCTTTACCAACTTCAATCTCCAGAAGGGTTTTAGTGGGACTATTTTACTTCTCTCTGCTCATCATACAATATACCAGAAGTATTAAAGTGATTTTTAATAGGAAAACGATACTAAAACGCCAATATTTGCCTAGCCTTCATCTTAAAATTTAACATTGGTTCCAATTTAAAAATGAAAGCTTAATTCAAAAACATTTTCATTTAATGTGTAAGATTTAACTCAAAACATTATAATTTTCTTTTCAATCGAAATACGATTACAGTCAAACCGTTACATTCATTAGCAAATACGTTATATAATATTGGCGTAAATGACACTTTCTTTCGCCTGCTACATCTGTCTACCGCATATCACTCGCAGCTATCATTTCCCATCATAACCTCCAGCAACACTACCTAGGACCGGTTTTGAAGCGAAATCAGTAAAAAGATACTCTAGCATTGCTGAAGTACTAATTGGTATTGCAAAGTCGATTCGAAGCATGTGCAATGTAAGCTTACTTCTGACGTTGCATTAATGTATTGAAAGTGAATCTGGTTTTCGAAGCTGTAACGCTCGAGTCACTAGATTGGGCTTCGAATATAACTTTGGAATTGATTGGACGGAATTGATTCGTTTGGTGAGCTCTAGATTTGTTGGAAGCAGAAATACTGACTGTAGAAATTCTAGATCGTCATTAGCTGCTTTATTAAAATTGACGTCTGAGAAAAATAATTACTTTATTCTGTATGTTTGACTTCTTATCTATAAATTACCTATTTACCAATGTATCGAATGATCTATATAATATGTTTGATATCATTTAATCTTAACGCTAACATATTAAAAACCTTTACAAAAATAAAGTCACTCTAAACACGAATATTTCAAATAAACTTTCGCTACCTTTTAACTGAACAATCTAAGCTCGAATATTACACAATATCTCGAAAAATCTTAGCCACTCATCAATTATTAAATATTTTCACTACCTCAAACACCACCGAAACCAACCAAATCTACAATACTTTGGTAGTCCCATTAAAATGAATCTGCCATCAAAACTTTCTAATTATGCAATCGACGCCGAAATTCAATAAAATTTTATCTGTTGAATTATTATTAACTATCACGAATGTAATTGTTATTGGCTCCATTAAACCATACTTTTCATAAATCAAACAATCACGCGCTTGTTTAACAAAACTGCTGGCGCAATCGATTCACAAATGAATTATACTATATATGCATCAAAAAGTGTAACGAAACATTAGATCTTAGCTACAGCGAATACGATTAGTTATTAACAATGAAGCATAAAAGAAAAAGTAAAGATAAATCGGTATGCGAAGAGATGAGGAGTGAAAATAACAATTTCAATTCTGTTTGATTTGAAAGTGAAACTATTTGTGTTTTCGATGAGTTTTGAATCTAGATTTTCGATTAAGATTTGATACCTTTCACGCACTTGAAGATTTCAAACTAATAGATTTGAGGTGGGTGTGATAAAATTTTCGATAAGATGTTGGATATTTTATCAGATTATTTTACTATATGCTCCATGCAGACTAATAGGTAGAGCACTAGCTTCTATTGTGTAGGATATCTGGCTCGAGTCCAGGCTCGGACGAAGGATCGCACACGGGACTTTCAGTTCACCTAGCTACGAATAGGAAGGGTTCCACTTACTTGATTGTAAATTTGTTAATGAAGCTATTAACCAGCTTCCACCCCTAGACCTTAGAATGTGTGTTTGTTTTGTTGGATTACTTTATTTTATAAAAATATTTATAACAACAGACAAATTAATAAAATAATTAAAATAGGAAAGAATAATTAATAAATTAAAATAGCCAAATGTTTTGGTTTTAAAATTTAAAATTTTTTTTTTATCAAAGGTAGGACTTTTTTCAAATTTTTTTTTGTTCAGACATCAATCTTATAAAATGAAAAGTCGAACTCGTTTCCTTTATTTCTACCAATTTATTTTTTAAAAATCCGTATACCAGTATTTCGGCTATCACTTATAGCCTTCTTCAGCGATGTTTCTTCGAAGAAACATCGCTGAAGAAGGCTATAAGTGATAGCCGAAATACTGGTATACGGATTTTTGAAAAATAAATTGGTAGAAATAAAGGAAACGAGTTCGACTTTTCATTTTATTGTATAATTTCTACCTAAACGCTCGCCAAACAATTTTTTGTTTGATTATATTTGTTCATCAATCTTATTCTTGCAACCAAAAGGTCACGTCAGTTTGTAGCCTTGAATCGAGGACTAGCTTCTTGTATAGGATCTTTCTCTCGGTTCAAGGCTACAAACTGACGTGATTTTTTGGTTCAACAAGTTAAAAAGCAGATTGATTGATCTATCCTTAAAAAATTGAACTTTTTTTTTGAATGGAATCCACAAATTACCATGAAAATAGGGAAATGTCATATCTTCAAATGTATACATATTGCCAAAGTTATAACAAATTAAAGTTTAAAAAAAATTCTTTGGCCACTTATAGGTTAAAAATTGCAAAATCGTTATCATAACCACGTTAAAAACTTGGTTTAGTCCTGTTTTGGTCTTCAAACTCTTAAATATAGCTAAATTTTCCACACATCAATGTACACTGATAAATTCAGCTCCATCGGATGACGCAATCCTGGAATAAAGTCACTGATATTTTTTTGGAATCTATGTAAAAAAAAATATGGCTTTGTGGGCTACTAGTTTTTTTTTCAAAATCAGTTAAAAGAGGCTTTTGAATCATAGCCATACTCGAATTATGTGCCACCAAATACACATCAAAGGAGAGCATCATCCGTTGTTGGTTACCAAATCAGCAATGTAAATTCCAAGAAATACCTGGTGGACATAGTATCAACAGTACTCCCTAAAGATCTGGTTATATTGGGTGGCTACCTCTAGCTAGTCTAATATTTTATATTATGCATGGTGCTACGGAAGGAGAGTGAAAACCCTGTTTTTTAATGATTGGGTCATAAACCTTCGCGCCTCCATTATATAGGGGCTAAGTCAGCGAATAATGAATTTTATGACGTTCAAAGAAGGTTTTATGACTCGCTATCGCCAAATGATGTAAACATATTTTTTGTGGACTTCAGCGAAAAAGTTTCGAAGGAGAAAAAATATCGCGAAACCACTGGCCGATACAGTATCCAATATTACTGCAACGATAATAGACACCAACTCTGAAGAAATCTTAGCACAAGCCCCGCTAAAAGGTTAAATAATTTATTTCCACATCTAATAATACGTGAAAGGACATGAGCATCCCTGAACGACCTACACTTTTAACCCCATCGATCGCATTCTGATTCAGAAGTGCGGGGTATCTAGTATTCTAGATGTGCGATCTTATAGAATAGAAACGAATAGTTTGATAAGGAGTGTCAAGCCGCCGTGGACTAAAATAACGTATTCTGCAAAACTAGTATACAACGACCAACAAAAAACCAAGAAGAATAAATATGGCGATCTTGGAAGAGTAGCCAACAGAATAATCAGACGTAACAAACGACAATACTTTTGTAATATCTTAAATAGCTTGAATGAGAAGATTGTAGCTGACACTCAACTGCGTGTAAAGTAGTGAAGCACTTAGAGCAAAGCTTCAAACCACGCATTAGCTTCTGCAAGGCTGCTGATGAAAGCATTGTAAACGGATCAAACTAGGTGAAGAGCAGATGGGTGTCTTACCTTCAGCAGTTATTGAACAAAATCGTCCTGACATTCCTTAAATCGCCATTGTTTATCAACTCATACAATGGCAGCAGATCATTTTTGGCGCACTGAATTAGAAGCCGCGGTCATTGAACCGAAACTACTGGAGAAGCCGTATTAAGGGGACCAAAAATCAATACGGGCTATAGTATCACGATGATGATGATGAAGACAAGACACAGCAACTGAAGACTCACCAAACAAATCAGGAAGCATTCACATCTGACATGATCCAACATTCTATTCAAATGATCGTAGTCTATAATAAATCTAGTGAATAAAACCAGCTTGGCAGTTAGTCTGCCTGAACACTGTACTTTTTAGCTTAACCATTAACGTAACTGACCACTTCACTCCGGCAAGAATAAAAACCGCTTTTCTTATGCAACTTCGCTAGCATTGTTCTCGACAATTACCACCAGCTTGACTACCGCTCTTATATCCAACGTGACTTCAGCCATTTCAAATGTAAATTCAAGGTTAGCCGGTGTTTCACTCTAACCTATACAACCTACTCATACGTGTATGATCATTGCACCTAGTTGCTTATTTGACCAGAAAATGAAGACAAATTGTACGATTCTAGTTCGAGAAGTGAAAACCCGATGACAAACAATGAACGCCAGGTTTCAATCCTCAAGGCTTTTTTTTTATCTAGATTGCGATGTTCTTTTTGGCTTGGTAACAATTTTTAAAAAAATGTGGCAGTTTTTTGCTAAGGACATAATTTTTCTGATGCTGAAGCATGTTTACGGGTTAAATACCACAAACTTATTAGCTAAAACGGTGGAGAAATGATGTTTTTAAGCACAATCCCTGACAATTTCATAGTAACTAACGAAATAATTTGCATACGTAATCCAAGGTTCGAGAGAGGCTGTCATACTACGGCAAACAAACCCGTAAACACTTAGTATTCAATAACATTCCTTTGATAACAAATCCAATAATACAAATTCGAACTTGACCTTTTTCTAACTATGCTAATCATTTACGCTAATCTGATTATCAACATGGATCATTGACATTTATTTTCAAAATACCAAAAAAAGGTTAAATATCTTGAAAATCATAAACAGGCTGCTTATGCATATGACAATGGCTTTTACATATGAAATTGACTTATTTTTCAGAACCGGTTGATATACCTGTTTGACGACTTTTACTTTTGCTGTATAGTGCTATGATGACATCCACTTGGTTCTTGTTCCAATAGAATGAGTAATGGTAACACAGAGGATGAAACCTGTGCTAAATTCTACCGGTGTTTTCTTCCTCATAATGGGTCTCCATGTTTTTTTACCAGGTTAGCCTAAACTTGATACTATATTCATTTAGCACTTTTCTAATGACCATCAAGTATCTGAGTTGGCGATACAAACATGTTATAGCAAAAGTAGGGCGACCAGATTAACGGATCCGTGTGTATCCGAGCAGGAAATACCATCAAATAGACCAAATAGAACATTCAGATAATCAAGATTTAGAAACCGGTAAGATCACTTGCAGAAAATTGTTATGTATCTACGACCGAATTCAAAGCAACTAAATTTATGTGTTGAATTTTTAAATCGGGAAAGTCCCCCGAAACGAGTTATTTTTCAACAAAAGATCAACGTGAAAAAGGCTTTAAATTCGTCTTAGAGGATTCGAAATGTCAAAAGTTCAGAGTTATAATGTCAGGCTATGACATTTCAAGTCAGTGTATATAAACCGGAGCAAAAAACGATGAGTGGCTTAACGGAGCAAAAATTCATTTGTAAAATACGAGTCTTAACTACAAAAAAGGTCGTTTCTATAGCTTGGTAGATTTGAGCATCCCGGACATAATTCCTTTCTCTTTCTCCCACTATTATTTTACTAGGTAAACTTTATAGCTGCAGCCAACAGAAAGCCAGTGTCACTAGTCGAGTTAGTAATTTCAAATCCAAATAAAGCGTGACTTGCGGAGATAATTGGCAACACAATCTTACAATCAAGTTTAATTTCAATTCACTTCAGTAGCCTTATTAAGCATTGAAATCCTTACGTAAAAACTACGATTCGGTGATTCAACAAATGAAAGCAGACGTGGGCTCAGTAATCAACCTTGATGCACTCAGTATGACAACATGCACTTTTCAGAGCTATCTCGGTCGAACTTTCAAAGAATTGTATAAGGATCTCCTAAATCCCTTTTACCGCTAAGCTCTACCTCGCAGAGATTTTATAATTAATGTAATCTCCCATTCCGTCTAATTGACACATAGCAAAATATTAAACATTTGTCATAGATTTCCAAAACCATTAATATCCATTCTGGTATTGCAAGCTTTTCAAAAAAGTCAACACAAAACTCACTGATTTTCACATATACCATCACTTTGCACATATTTTCTTGAAAAGTAGGTTTCTTAAATTTAAAAAAAATACATTTTTTTACTGAAATCAACTTATGAAATTACTTACCAAGCGCGACACATAAAATGGTTACGCCAACAATTTGTAACACACGCGCCATATTCGATATGGGAATGTGCTACTGGCAACTAAAATTAAAATCGTTGAAACAAGGGACGATTCGAAAAGCTTTTTTTATCCACTAAAAATTTGTCTTGTCGATTTTTTGAAGAATAGAAAAAAAATTCAAAGTCACAGATCGAACGGCATGTGCATTTTTCAACACAGCCACTCTTACACTAGGTGTTGGCTATCGCGTTTGGGTCCTATTTATTAAGACTTTCACTAAACTGGTGGGATCATACGAGTTTCTTCTTTTTAAGTTTATTTCGTTCGTTGCTGTTGTCGTTTCTTCTTTTGTTTTTTTTTTGTTGTTGTCGCGTTGCTTTACCACTCCAACCACTGCTGTATGGTTGATGGTAACTACTGCTACTACTACCACCTCAATATAACCATCATTGCTATTATTTAACTTCGAATTGGAATTCTTTTTATTTTTAATTTGAAGCAATGGTAGGTATATGACTTTGGGGCGACAAAGACAACATCGGCAAATCAAAGTACATACGAAAAGAAGGTATGAAACTTGTCACCATTTACATACATTATTCAACACAGAAAATGCTGTTCAACCAGAAATTTTACTGACTTCTGTTTCAATACGCTCTCAGTTTTGTGTGAAATGTCTTGGTTGGTGTGAATCTGTATCTTAAAACGTTTCATGCAACTCTTTTTCGTCAACGTACGATGCAAGAAGTTGCAGCAACAACAACCGCCGCAAAAAGTCAAAGCAGACAGAGGCAAATATAACAGTGCAGCGAAAAATCGAATGGTGGGTACACATTGATGATGGTAATAGTAGCTATAGAGCTGATGATTTTTGCGAAAAAGGGGAACTTATGGAATTGTGGGGGTCGAAATCTGACGGGTACAATAACCGACATGAAATGGAACGTTTGTCGAAGATTAGGCCGGTTTAGCGATGGAAAAAATGAATATCGAGATTGAAAGACAAAAATGCGGACGAAGATGAATTTTAGCATGAAGTGCTCGTAGAAAAGTTTGCATTGGTTGGTATTCATATTTGCTTAGACAAAAATCAACCAAATTTCTTAGAAATAACACTGTGTTTGAACCGACACTTTAAAAGATCTACGACGACAATAGTTTGCAATATTTACTTTAATAAATAAATGCTTTAAATATTTTATACAAAGAGATCTTCATTCGAAATGTAAAATTTTTATTAAAAAAGAGTTGCGTAAAAGTGCAACAAACTTTTTATTCTTCAATAGTTATAGGAAACCATTTCGTTGTTTATATAGCACAACAGATGAATGAGGTAGTACCGATTAGAATTTTGAAAAAATCAGTTTTTCGGTTTTTGCATTTTTCAATTTATCATACCTTCAGAAATCACGTCTTAAAATTTTATTAAGATAGACCGCTGCTTTTAATTACTGCGAAAAAAAGATGAAGAGCACATAAGTCAGGCAGAAAAAGTGGCAAAGGAAGCGCGTTTGCCAAAAAAACCTGCCCAACTGCAAGAGCAACTGGCTTATGTAGACTCAAGAATACTTATGTATGGTCCAGGGATTGGAGACTGAGCAATTGTAGGTAAAAAAAACCTATGTTTTAAGTAATATTCAATAAATAAATGGAAAAAAAAACTTTAAACGCGTTTTTCTCGAAATGACGTTTTTTTCAAACTGCGGACACTTATTCTCCGGATTGGCCGAACCGATTTAAATAAAATTTGATGCACTACTTTATTCAAGTATCTTGTTTGATAATCTACCACAATATAGGCCAAAAGTTAACCCAAAAAAAATTGGCAATTGAAACAAGGTGAAAAAAATACGATTTTTCGAAAAATATTTTCAAACAACCACCATTTTGTTTTTGATCATTTTTTTTTAAATATTGTGGTTAAAATGCGGTTTGGTTTTTTTGTTTCAGAGTCTTCATTCCCGAGATTATCTGTCCGCAGTATGACGAGGCATTTTTCGAGACGTCAACTTTGGCGCCCTCTATAAATAAGTAGAAAAACTATAAAAATAAAAAAATGTTTTTTTTTTTTGTAATCTTCAAAACGTGAATTTTACCCATGCAAATTTTAAAATTTATATAAAATATAGGAGGTGAAAAAAAATTATTGAAAATTAGGCTGTTTTTAAGCATTCTAACCGGTACTATCCCCTTTGTATTAGGCGATATATTTTCTTGCCAAAGATTACATTTGTTGTATGCTTAGTAGTCCTGTTTGACGATACATATATAAACTTGGAGTCAGAGTTGGCATTTTGTATATAGTCTTCATAGCCTTAGTGATTAGTCTTCCGATCAGATCAATATTTTGTTTCGATGTTTGCTTCCAAAAACTGCTTGAGAGATGTTCGACAAAATAAAAGCATTGAATATGTCAAGTTTGATGTTGAGAGATAAAAAATCATATTTTTTAGGATACCTATCATAGGCGCTACTTTATGTCTGATGTTATTGATATGTTGTAGCCAAGACATTTTCTCATGTAATTGAGTTAAACCTTTCCAATTGTATTCCATTTATTTGTACCGACGGATTAATTTGCTGCTTGTTTTTTTGATGGCATATTAAATATTTAGTTGTTTGGATGTTTATAATTAATTTACTTTGTTCGAGCCAATTCCAATATTTTCTTAGGTCATCATTTATATTTTGCTGGAGAATTAATTCATTTTTACCAGAATACAGCAGTAGTGTGTCATGAGCAAATAAAATTATTTTTTCCATCAGATAAATGTCCTGTAAATGTCCTGATAAATGTACAGTAAAAACAGTAATGGCCCAAGAATTGATTCTTGAGGAACGCCGATGTTTATAGTGCATTCCTGATTTTTATGCATATTGTTTGTGGTAATAATACGCCTGTTGAAGAGATAATTTTCAGATCCACGAAAATTGCTGCTACATAGTCGCCCCTATCCAATCTATTGTTGATAAAATGTACTGCATCTAACGTTGCTGGTAGTGTACTACTGTTTTCTTGAAATCCATTCTGAACCTGTATCAAAATTAAGTTAGTCTTAATAAATTGCAGCGATTGTTTTTGAATGGTTCTTTCAAATATTTTACTTAGGACACTTGTGACAGCTGTTGGGCGATAATTTGATAAATCTGCTGGATCACCACCTTTGAAGATTGGAGTGATTTTCGCTAGTCTAAGGCAATCGGGGAATGTGCCAGCTGCTAGGTGTCTATTTATTATTGTAGTTAGAAGCTCAAAAATATGATTTTTCAGCAATTTAATATCCTCCGATGCTATACTATCGAAACCAGGAGAGATCTTTGATTTAAGGTTGTCGATTATTTCAGATATTTCAACAGGATCAGTGGGACGTAAGTGAATTGAAGCGAACATAAGACATTTTCAGTCATCTTTGATTACTCTTTGGGTACCAATATACTTTCTTCTTCTAGCTGTGTTGGGAACCTTCGTGTTATGTTTGTGCAATATTTTACCTACCTCTTTCAAAAAACAATATTTTTCTGGCTGCCAACCTCCGCCTCATCAACAAACTCCTTAGTGTATTTCTTTTGAATAGAACCTGATTATAGTGGATTTAAAAAAGCTTATTAGTGTGACTTCAAGACATCATCCTACCTTGAATTGCATTGCAAATCATGAAAACTTTATAATATCAAAGCTACTTCCTGTTTACGTCAAAGCAAAGAGTCAACAACAACTAAATTCAAGTAAAAGTATCGAATCTTTCACAACTAGGTACGTTTACCTTTTGCCTTTGGACAGCTAAATATTTGAGTTCAGGTGGCCTATTCCAGACACCAACTGACTACTAATCATTTTATAGAGATATTTTACCGTATACATACTAAACCATTTCAGGCAATGGACTCAAACTCAATATAATAAAAAGACGTTCGAGTCATTGTAAGTTGAAGCTATGCCAAACCATAGTACAATTACCTAACACGTACCCATTCACATACTCATGCACCGATCAAATGCAGCATACTAAACTACGATTGATACTTGGAGGAATGCTTCACCACGATATGTTTACTTTTTCAAATCTTCTTCTCAACAACAGATGCGCGGTCATTTTTAAAAGCGTTACTTTGCCAGCTTGTAATAATAGTAATAATCATACAACAACGATCGTGACCGTGGACTTGAAAGTAAACTACATGGAAGAACATGTCGTGAAAAAATATCAACTATTATTTTGTTATTACGATGACACATACATTTGTGCATATTTATATCGGTATGGTACGCATTCGATGGGATACATATAACTGCAAATCGGAGATATATTGAAAAGTATTGGAATGAAATTCGTCAATGGACTTTCGATTGTGTGAAAGTCATAATAGAAATTCGCAAACAAATACCAGAATTAGATATAAGCGTACAAAATATGAAACAAGTTGCACGCTCACTTGAAAGAGTGCCTGAATTAGAAAGAAAACTATAAATAAAAAAATCATCAGTTAAAAACTCGAATATCAATGGTTGAATACATTTAAATTTAAAAATTGGAAGGATTAATTGATAAAAATATCAGTATATTTTTATCAATATATTTTTCAATATGACACCTTTGGAATTTATCGATGAGCAAACATAGTGAATGTATTTTTAAACGCCAGCGAAAGATGATATTTCTGCGGCCTAGGGCAAAAACTGCTGTGAGTCTAGAAAAATGCATTGCAGTCTCAAAAGAATCAGCCGAGTCTAAGAAAAACTAGAACTTGTCTAGAAAAAAATTCACATAAGTGTATAAATATGTAAATCTTGTATGTAAGGTTAGGTTACGCGGACCTCACTACACGGAAGGACTGCCTAATTCAAGAATTTCCCTAGTGTGACCAATGCTACCAGTTTTCTCACAACTGTCTGGCGATTGCACAGGAAGGTTCTTCTACTCAGAATTACCGAGCACCGTTTAAGGTTTTTTGCCGGATGGTTAGTTTAACTAAAGCCATTGAATAGCAAACCGATAAAACATTTGAAATAATAGTGTGTTGGCTTTTGCAAATTGGTCCACTTCACAATTCGCTTTAATGTCTCTAAGTCTTAGAACTCAAAACAGTTGGCCCTCAAAACAGCCATTAAGTCGCTTCAAGAATCGCCAACCAGGGACGGGTTTACCGCAAGGCTGAGTAGGCTGGAGCCTAGGGCAGTACATTTTTGGGGGCGGCAAAGTTTTGCAGGTGGAAAGTTTTGAAGGACATGTGTGACAAATGAGTGTCTTTATTTTCGACCTCACTGTATATCGAGTAAACAAACGACGGAAACAGCATCACATATATTGAAGTAGTTTTGAGACAACGATTTACAATCGATATATCCGAATTCGAACATTGCTTTAAGAATGTGCATTTGCACATCCATGTCGAAATGCTCCGGAGAAAGAAGTTTTTCGTGATTGCGGTGCGTCAAAAATTATTTACGATCTACAATGAAGGAGGACCGGCTGAATGATCTCGATGCACTGGGAACGATCAATTATGATTCTATAATCGACTCTTTTGCCAAGCTGAAAGCCAGACGAGTGGTTGTTTAAACTTTAAACATTAAACAAACATTTACTATTCACTATTTTACATGTACGGTAAAAGCGTCAGTTTTTTCCAACTTTAAGGTGGCTTTTATAAGATTTTAAGGTACTGCTTTATAGGTCCTTTCGGTATTTTATAGATTCTTTTTGGCTACTTTGTGGGTTCTTTTTAGATCTTTTCAGGTTATTTTTATTGTAACTGTAATTTTACATGCAGAGCAAGGGCGGCAATTTTTTCCAAGCTTAGGGTGGCTAATACGATAAATCCACCCCTGTGCCAACAATTCCGGCTAAAAGAAACTACAGTGGTCCTGCAGGCGAAAGGGAAGCTTCAAGTTTCTATGGAGGATTCTATGGATTCTATGGAGAATATGCTACTTCTCGGTTTCTCGTTCAGTTCCTGCGAATACTGATTGCAAGTCAAATGCAGTCAGCGAATATTTATTGCAAGCAAGTGATTTTTCGGTAAGCTTTTCCAGGGTGTGCAGAGCTGTTATGACAAATTTGTTTCTGATATAAGAATGTCGTGATTTCCTGAGTCCTAAGATTTAGCGTATGATGGTTTCTCTACTTGAGAGGTAAACATATCTTTCGTTTTCTTTTAAATCCCAGGAATGCAGGAAAGCCTAAGCAAGCAATATATATGGCCATCAGGTAAAGTTTAGACCCCTCTAAAGTCTGCTGAATGTAATCTGGAATAATACCATTCGATCCTGATGACTTGAAGGGGCCAAAAAATGAACGGCTCATCTTCTGTTTGCTTTGAACATAACAAGAAAGTACTGCTGTGTCGCTCTTGTAACAAAGCTGAAGACGCCTCCTTATGATCAGGAAAGAAGTGTCTGGTAGCTGCTTTGAGATCAACTTGAACGTAGCCTTGAACGACAGAATTAAAACTAAAAAGTTTCTGTGGGCGATTGGTTTCATTCATATTTTGAATATTTAGTGAAAGTCGGTTTAGAGCGCACCAATTAGAAACGTTTGGCACATTGCGTTGCTGGATTGTACAAGTGGTCATATTGTTTTAAACATCTTTGCGTCGTCGACGTAGAGTAAAATGGAGGATCCTGGATTAATATACTTAAATAGCCAAAAGAATTTGACCAAGGTGGCTGCCTTGTGGAACACCTGGTGTGGCAATTATATCAGTCGATGAAATACCACGAAATCGAACGTTTTAGATAGAATGAAAGAAAATAAGATTTAATCCAGTCAATATACTTACGGAATTCAAGCAGATGCAATTTACATATAAGAATGGCATGATCCAGCTTATCGAAAGTCTTCATGAGGCCGGTGTAAATGAAGTCAACTTGTATACCTTTTTCGATTGCAGCGACGACTAGATTTGCAATTTCCAAAAGTTTAGTGATGGTAGAATTATCTTTCATAAAACCATACTGGCAAGGCGAGATTAATGACTTAGAGTGAAAATATAACACCTCGGCGACTATAGATTAAAAAAACTTGTTGACGCATGGTAATTTGGCGATTGGTCTATAGTTGTGCACGATTTCTCTGCTGCCTTTTTTGTGAATCGAAGTTTGTGAAGTTGTTTTTAATTAGTTAGCAAAAATACCGGAGGAATCGATAGATTAAAAAGGTGAGCCAATAGTGGTAAGAAGAAATTTGCGCAACGTTTAAGCACTATGGTCAGTAATCCATCATGACAGGGGTGAAAACTATTCTCAAGACGAGATATATGCCTTAAGATAGTGACAATATCGATGTATATGTAAGTTTTTCATTCCCAACGTCGTTTTAGTGGAATCCATCAGGTAATTAAAATTAGTTACATTGAAGTCGTAGAAAGGTATGTCATACCCAGATTGGAAGTAATCTGCAAATAAGATACAGATTGCATGCGAGTTATTGATGACCATGCCATCAGATATAAATGAGCTATGGTATAAATCGTGATACCTTTTTAGTTATAAAATTCCAAAAACATTTAGAATGAAAGACTGCCTAAGCTCGTCCATATAGTTGGAATAGGCAGATGAATAATTCAGATTCGAATCGATTTCGTAATTCCTCATAAACTTCATAGTCATCTTCTAGACGCGACGAGCTGTACACTTTTCATTCATTTCATTTTATTCACTTTTCACACATTCAATTCTTGAGATTGATTAAGTTTGCTGTGCTCCATGGAAAACGTTTCAATGGTACAGAGTTACTCAAAGATACAAGACGAGCAAACCAGCCGAATAAAGTAGAATGAAAGTTTATGGTAGCAACTTATACGTTAGATCCATTCACAACCGAAGACCAGATGCATTCGGTCAGTACTTTAGTCAGCGTATCAAAATCAACTTTCTTGAAATTAAAGTTGTAAAAGTTAACAAAGTTAGACTCAGCGAGTATATCGTGGTTAATTTGAAAATGTATATGATGAACTGGATTAAGTAGAGGAGATTAGCATCGTTGAATCGAGACATCAGGAGAAGTCGTCGAAAAAATCAGTTCTAAAAGTCGTCCGATTGAGTTATGGATACAGTTGATCTTCTTTAGTTCAGTTGAACAGAGCCTTCTGTACGAGCTTGTAGCTAGCCGGTAAGATTATGTTAACTATCCTGTTATTTTCGACGAACCCCTTATCAGACCTTCCTTGGTCTTTATTTTCTTTATTTTTTTTGCCTCCTATAGGTAAGACTAACTTGGAACCGCCACCGTTTCTGAGTAGCCATTGTTGTGGCAGCCAAAGCTGTGGGATATAGCCCTTCATTTTGTTTTGTCAACTTGAGGTGTTTTTTGTCCTTACCGGAAAATGTATCCTAGATCGGAAAGTCCGACTTCTGTCGAAAAAATTATAATTTTCGATTATAATTAGGCTTAAGATTTATTTATTTTAGCATCAGCATAATTGGGCTCACTTTCAGGTCCGTAATCTTAGCTCGAATGTGTAGTCACCTAGATGATCCCATGGTAATGGCACAAGTCTCTCACTCTGCATCACCAGAAATATTATTGTTACCGTTACCTAGGACGCACTACGTGGAAGCGATCTAATTACATTCCAACAATCTAGTAGGTCTAGTCAGAAAAAGATTATTTGAGTCTAAAATTATATTAAAGAAAACAAAAAAACTAATCCAAGTCTAGGACAAATCATGTGGACCATTCATATTTGTCGAAAAAAAAGCATCAGAGTGTATAGAAATGTAATGGCCGTGTTGAAAAAATCATAGGAGTCATATTGATAAATTGGAATAAATTGAGCAAATAGTTTTGACAAACGTTTACAGACAAACAAAAAATAAGACGCTAACGCAAGAAGATATTGCTCCGTTCTCTTGGCAACAGCACAAAAACTTTTTCCTTGCTTAAAAAAAATCAGTTCACATGTACTTGCCACTACGAAACCAAACCTGCTTTACATTTGAGTTTTTGACTTTTGTTTTTTTTTAGCATAATAATTTCAAACTGAACCCAACATACAGCTTTACGTCGATATGATATAACAAAATTACATATGTAGCAGTTCATAGATAAATATTAGCATAAATTTATATTGCATACCCTAGGCATGCCAGCAAAAAGTCGAAGGTGGACTGCTGCTACTGTGCATAGTTTTGCATATCTAATTATTGACTGATAGAGATTGATAGTGTCTGTGTGCAGTTGAATATACTATTGTCATTTAACTACGGAAGAAAAAGATTTAAAACATGGCATAAAAAATTGTCTGGGGAAATACTCAGGCCACAGAGAGAGAAAAAAAAATTTGAGTTTTATGATACTTGACACCAAGTTTGAGGTGAAAATAAGGTCGCAAGTCCAAGGCAAATGGAGAAAATCACTTGTGGTTTCATTTCAAAGTTGGAAAGCATAAACTTGTAATATTTTTTAGCAATTGGTTGCTAAAAATTTATAAATTATAATATTCACGCTTTTATTTCTGGCCTTTAGGAAATTTTTCACATACACAATGCATTACTTTTATGAGAAAAACATTTTTATAACACGAAACGTTTCACAGAGACTTGAAAGAAACACAATGCAATGAAGACGACACTGTCTCATTGCAATAAAACGCCAGTTATAGTCTCTTATAACTGAAAGCCACTGCCGCTTCATTGAAATATCCTTGTCTTACAAGCAGGATGTCAAACAGTCAGTCATTTCCAAGAAGAAACCAGAAATGCTAATATTCGACGTTATTACGATCGTGATGATCTTTTCATTATTACGTGATCAACAGCGATTTCATTCGATAAAATCATCGTATCGTAAACTATTGGCAAGCATAATCATTACCGTTATTATCGGCAATTCGTGAATATTTACGAAAATGATAAGTGGAATAAAGTCAGAGGTTACCACGCTGCAATATCGAAAAATCGATAAAAAAAAAGATGCTCGTACAATACGAGCGCGCCTGACATAAGATATTATCATTCGATTGACCGGATAAAATGTCGGATGTATCTTGTCAAATATTGAATGTATTCAATATGAATTTCATGCCAATCACATTAATTGAAAAGAGTGAAAATTCATAAACGACGAAAACAATATAAAATCATTAATAACAAATTTCTTTTTTATTGCAATGAGAAAAAGGAAATTTGCAGATGAGTCTGCTGCGATCTACCGTTGCATTACTATGTACGTCAATGCAGATTCAGACGCAGTTCGATTTTTGTTAGCGGTATTGTATATTGTCTCGTAGATTAAATAATTTCAGGTATGCGAATTCCATTTATTTGAATTGACATTTTATGTATTAATTTTTAACTAAGCGGACTAAATCTGACTGATTCATTGTCGGATTGCCGTAAAAATGAAATGAGTAAAAATGAAAGAAATATGAGCTTAAGGAAGGTGATATTACTTGATATTTTGAAAGCATCTCTCCGGTAAAAATATTAGTTTTGAAGCGACCGGATATTGTAAAGCAGCAACAAATATGATATAGATAGGACATATGATGGATTTGCGCCGTTCCTACAGTATTCGTTCTTGATCCAAGATAATTGATCACTTTGTGGATGGCCTTCCTGGTGTAGCTTCTACCTGATGTGATATATTCAGCTAAAACTTCATGGTTGCCCGCTGGTCCACTGCTTTTCTGACTTCTTATGGCCACCTTGACTTCTTCCAGCATTAAAGGGGCTATTAAGATTTCATCAAAGACTTCTATCGGCTGTGATATTATTCAGCCATGCGCGGGATTAAGAAGTTTGGCTACACCCGACTACGTGCCTCCCATAGCCGTTAGGCAATTTTGATATGTTTGTATTTTTGTAGTTGTGTGTTTGTTTTTCAGAATATTTTTGTTTGTTTGCTGGTTTATCATCATCGTGTTGTATTCTCGTCTAGTTTCTGTAGGTTTTTGAGCATTTTTCTTCACGATTTTACCCTTGCTGCCACCAGAGGAAGAGTAGGAATCAAAAATGCCCACGCCTTAAACTTTTCACTACTTTACTTTAAACTTCCTCATCATTATATTGCTGTTTCTCACATATCATGGTCTAATTCACTACTCTTCGGAGGGTTAGATATTCTTCTTTCTTTGTTCTTCATATTTTTCTCTCTTTGTTCTGGTGTTCCTTTCAAGGAGCTATCTGGTATTCGTTGTCAAACCAGTCATTTCTTTTAAGCTGAGCTTCATATCCGGCTTCTTGTAAGTGTGGAATTGGGGAAATGTGCCTGGTACTTTTAAGCAGTCAGGCCAAAATACCCATTGTACTCATAGCCCTTACTATAGTTTGTCAGATTTTTGAACAAAACCTTGGATCAATGATCGATGAAAAGAGGCTATTTTCTGCATACGCGCCACATCCCAGCTTAAATATTTATATCTGAGACGTGCAAACGCTAAACATCAGGAAATGCAACAACAGGAACTGCTCCGCAGAGTTACCCTCTTTTAGGTAGGATGGACAGAGGTCATCCTGTGCATATGTCCTCCTAGGCAATTGTGTCCAGTCAGTATGACTATAATGGCTCTGCAAAATTTTAGGAATTCCCCAGTTGCATTATTGAAAAAAGGCCTTAGTACTCCTGGCCACATAAAAAGAAACCAATCTCTCTCACTTCCGAAAAATAGCATGTGCAGATCCAGTCGGCACACCCAAAACGAGCTCAGGGCTCTGTAGTGAAAGCATCGAGTCTTGCTTCACAATAGCGTCAGCAGTTTCATTTCCCTCAACACCACAGTGCCTCGGCACGCAAAGCAGATGCACTCTACTGAATCTGGCGACAGATTTAAATGGTGCTCTGCACTCTTGGGCAATTTTCGAAAAAGTCAGGGATCTGCGTAGCGCCAGCAGCGTAGCTTGGCTGTCACTGCAAATAAGAATACGTTTTCCCCTCCACTTTTCTCCAGTTGCCCAGCAGGCAGCTGTCAAGATAGCCAATATATCTCCTTGAAAAAAGAAATATGCTCTCCGAAATAAGAGGCCGCTTGTCATTTGATGAATGCAGATAAACACCAGCTCCAAACCTAACATCTGTGTTCGAGCCGTCCATGAAAAAGATGCCCTCGTATAGACATCTGGATCCTCCCAGTCAGTTCTGTGTAAGAAAATTACTTCGAGGACGGGCATTCGACCGTCCGAAGGCATCGCGAGAATTAGGGAGATTATATGCATTGAATCCCTAATAGAGCAATGCCGCACATCGTCGTTTCCTGTCTATATACCAAGCTGGGTTAGTCTATAGGCAGAGCTCTTCGCCACACTATGATTTCAATTGTGGAGAGAAGGCAGATTAAAAAACGAATCAAGAGCCGCACCTGGAGTAGTACTCATGGCACCACAGATACCCAGGGACACAGTCGTTTGCAGCGTGTCTAACTTCTTGCGAGCATACAATAACTCTACAATAGTCCACCACACCACGGATGCGTTCGTTATAGTCAGCCTTATGATTGTTACGTAGATCCACATAACTACACGAGGCTTTAGACCCCATGTGGTGGCAAAAGTTCTCTTGCACTCCCCGAAAGCATTTAAAGCACAAGTAAGATTCACTTCCACACAATTCTTCCAGGGAAGTTTTTTGTCCAAGATTACTCCTAGATATTTTACTTAATCTGAAAGTGGAAGAGCGAAAAATTGAAGAGCTTCATACGCATTTAGATTTTTACGTCAGTATGAATCTGAATGTTTCCACGTCATCAGCATAAGCCTGTGCCTGCAGCTGCTCTTGTTGCAGTTCATTTAGCAAGAAGCCAACTCGCATACTCCACAGGAGCAGTGATACGATAGCCCCTTGAGGGTATCCTTTTGTCGCCTCCTTTCTCAAGCAACAGTCAGAACCAGCTTCCGACAGCTACTTATTCTGCAACGGTTTGCACTATTGTTTTCATGTCCATACTGACATTTCGACTTATTGTATTATTTGGAGAGAGGAATAGAGGTCGATTTCCTCTGAATTGTCTTTGCAAAGACTTTTAGGTTAATCACAATACAGCGTTTTCCGCTGCGGCCAACGCAGCGTTCCACAGGGGGAGGCGTGAATGCCGCAGTTGAATTTGGTGAACACAATGCAGCGACAATGTCGCTGTCAATGCAACCAAGGCACCAACCAAAACTATTTATTTTTCTTTTGTATTGCTAAATCCTGTTGTACAAGGATTAGGTTGGCTTATCACAATACTCATCAGCCATCGCTTGTCTATTCCACCAGACCATTCAACCTAATTCAAACAGAGTTAATTCAACCTAGTGGTGATGCCAACCTATGGTAGGTATCACCGCTAGCGGTGCGGCAAAATTAGAAATTTGGCAAATTTCGCCGCTGCCGCAAATTCCGCCGCAGCCATTGTGCGCGTTACCATACAAAAGAGTGCATTCTAATTTTTTGACAGCACTTCGCGCAGCCCACTGCGTTGGCCGCAGCGGAAAACGCTGCATTGTGATTAACCTATTTTGCTACTGACGGTCATTGGAGCTTTCAAGCTCCGAATTTTCGCAAAGGACTGGTATCATCTGATACGCCTTTGACAAACGACACAGATATTTGAAATTTAGCAAGTAATGTTGCGAGTCACTATTAGCTCCTTGAATGTACGGATGTCACAGGCTGTCTCCACTTGCCATTCCCCATTCGACTTGCCATGGTAATGGCCAGTCGACACGGTCTATTATAGCATGCCAAAATATTTGCTGGCATTCCATATGGTAAACCATTTACTTGGCCATCAGCCTGGCCATATTTTGACAGTTCTTTGCTTGGCCGTCAGCCTGGCCATATTTTGATGGTTCCTGATTTTCGAAATCGCGCTGAGCCGTGGTCGTGCTCCGTCTCTTATAAGCGAATGTAGGAATTCTGAGTGAACATGAATTTTAAGATCTCCTTGAGCAGTCAAAATAGTTTAAAGAATGTGCCCAAAACGTCGAGCTGTGATGCGGAAATTTTGAAAAATAAAATTAATTACTTACTATTTTTGAAAAATAAATTATTTGAATTTTTAAGGATGGTTAAATAAATAAAACTGCCAATTGATGATCGGAGAGTTTTTTTAAAATGACTTCCACCCGATCCCCTTTCGTACCTCCAGCAAATCGTAGAATAGTTTCGTTTCCATGTGAAGTTTCACCCTCTTATCCAAAAATGGATTTATCGTACACACGGGGCTTTCATCTACAGCACAATTTCTTCTCTTCATTTCAAATAAATTTCCAAGAGCATTCAACGCTCAGATAAAGCGCATATCCTTCCCGTTTAGAGGCATTTTCAAAATGATATGGCATGCCATGGAATTGCACACGCATCAGACGGAATGCCATAATTTGACATTCGTTGCCATACGGATATGGTAGGCCAAATGGCATATTCTCGCCAAACACTGCGAATATTATGTATATTACAGATTAAAATTTTTAAATTAACTTTCATCTGTCAATTCGCGCCTTCTTTATCCAAATCATATTACAAAAGCATCATAATGCCACAACATTGTCATATCTATCGAATACATATATTTATATGTATCACCTGAGGGAAATCATTAAGTAAGGTCACCAGTCATTTGTGTACACTATGCAATGTATACATAAACTAGTATTTGCATACCAGTTAACTAACGTTACTAAAATTTTGACACATTTTGCAATAACTTTTTGAAATACAAAATGCTGATATCGTAAATTAATATTGTTGTTTAATACATTTTCTGTGATTACTTGCTTATGTAAAGTTGTTTGCTGTTTAAAATGAATTAAGTTTGCCGGATATAGGTACTGGTATGTACAGTTTATGAAGTGTTCATGTGGAAAGTAGTCCAGTGAAGGTAATTAAGTATGTTTCTCAATAATAGATATTTGGATTTGAGCAATAAGGTAGCCTGAGCTCGATAGCACAAACGACACAGATGACACAAACTGGCCTAGCAGTCTCCTTGATCTCAATTAGAATTATTTCCCGCCGAGCCATTTGTCAACAGTAAATCATATATTTAAAGTTATAAAGCTAATACTTTGGAGTTATATATTCCGTTAAAATTGAGTATCCTAAATGAAACTCAACGTCCGATTGCCATCACTATTGAAAACCTCGAAACCGAATTGTAGGTGAACTCTGTATTATTTGTGACTCATACGACCTTTGTCATTACGAAATTTTCAAGAAACCTTCTACCATCCGCCTTGTTAGTTTTCACAAGATCCCCATTATATCCATCCGTAGTACAACCGACACGTTAATCAAATTCGCTTTGCACCTCTAATGCATGAATTGCACGCATGAATGTGGCCAAGTTCAAATTCAAGTATAATATTTATCTGCATCATTCATCAAATGATTACAAAATCGCTTAAAAAAATTCATAGATCCATATTCATTTCTGCCCACCCACCTACTCGCGCATATCCATTAGCAATATTTTTCACGCAACCGTGTCACACCTTTCATCAGGAGCGCGAAAAAACTCAAATCATGCCAGGCCAACCTTAAATCTTTTCGTGGTTCATAGCGTGGATAAAACAAAGGTTTTTGTAATGCATGATTTCAATTGAAGAAACAGTTGTTTGTAATTTAATAAATATCTACTTACACATAGCGTTCATGTCATACAGTAATGTCAAACAATATTATGGGTTTTATATAAAATATTTGGTCTGTCCCTGTCGTAGAGAAATGAACAGAATCGATTTGATGGAGGTGCGGTCGTTGCCATATGACCTTCACTTTAGAAACCTGCAAACAATAACGACATGGAAATCAGTCATAATATGCATATTTGGTTTGAGCATGCACAATAGGCTATAAATGGCTTTTTAGTTCAAGTTACTTTTTTCATTTATGGATCTCGGAGAATGGATGAATTCAGCCCTGACCAAAATTTCTCTTGAACGAATGCATATAAAGCTCACGACAAATCAATGAGTTTTTTTTTGTTTCTCATAATAGCGGGCTCAACATTAGGTCGTAATGATGAAGATTTGATCAATTCAGAGGTCAGATGTTTTTGTTTGGAAGAAACTTCGCAAAAGGATGATCGAATTAAGTGATACATGTAATCTATTCGCAGAAAAGGTCGTCAAATTAGTATTTGAATAAGGAACATCTTCAATATAATGCGGAAGTTGGAGATTCGAAAATAATGTCCATTCGTATCAGATATTGATATGATGATTCCAGAAGGTGAATACTTTCGTCAAAATATAATTTTCTTAATAAACTGTCGTAAGCTTATGATATGTCTATACAAAAATGAAATAAAAGAAAAAGAAACGATAGCTAACGGTTTTAGTCCCACCAGGCGCTAATTTAGGCTTTAAAGTGGTTGCTTCATCTGCAGTGATTGAAATGAAGCTAAAACTTTCCAAAAAAAAAAATACGAATATGAATATTATATATGAAATGTGCCAACAGCAAAGAACTTCACTCAGCGAATCATTGAGAATATATAACTATAAACTGAAAATACATCTTCACAAAAGTCTGCTTTGCAGATAATCTGAATAAATTATTACTTCACATTGCCGCATTTACTTGGAGAATAAAATACAAGTATTTATCAGAATGTATTGGGAAGATCAAAAGCACGGTACTCCTGCATAAAGAAATTCAATCATATCAGATAAACTGAAAATCTATCTGCGAAAATACGAAATTCTAAGATTTATGCAGCATTACCAACCAATATAAATCACTAGAGCAAACAAAAGTTGAATTCATTGTGCCTAATCAAGCTACACTTCCCTTTTTTGAAATCACGATTTAACTGAATAATTTTTTCCAGTCTTTTCGAGGAAACACTCCCTTTGTGAAGATACTGGGCATTTATCGCCATTATTGTATCGGTGAAACGATAAGAAGCTTAGATGCGCAAACTCTAGGAAAATTCGTATTTAGATTTCGCCTGATTACAAATTTTCCTGTGGCATGTGAGCTTAAAATATATAAAATATGTGAAGGAAAATAAACTGCATTACTTCAAAAATGTTGTGCATCATTTAAGCTAAATCTATTTTGAACGTGTTTGAAAATAGCTTGCATTTTTTCCGCAGTAAAAATGTTAATAGAACCATCGTTCACAGAATCTGTCCTTTTAAAGGATCCACCCACATTTTTCCTACAGGCAATTTGCAATCAATGTTGTATACGAGTGTAGAGTGATAGGTTCCACGAGTGTGTTATCATGGTGTAGTTACGTGCCCGTGTGTAATCTTGAATAAATTTGATCCATGAGACACACACGCTTAATCCTTTCAGCTACTTTCCACTCTAATAGAATGATTTAAATATCATTATAAGGCAATGTGGATAAACGGTACTGACCATTGACCGGTATTTCCCTCTAACTTGGCTTCCAAGAGACTATACTTGGCGTGCTCATATGTTTTAGTTATACTCCAATTTCAAGCTCGTCTAGTCTAACAGCTCCAATCTGATTCTTAGTGTGAGGCGTTTCTGGTTCAAATCCAGGTTCCCACGAGGTTCCAATCTAGGTTTAAATTTTTAATGGGTGATACACTATAGGGTAAAGGAGACGCACAGAACTCAACTGGGTTCGCAAAACGAGATCTGACTCTTGACTGTCTCCAGCATACCCCGCTTCGAGTTTACCTTGTTCTGAACAGGTACCTGAGTAAAATCAGGGCCAAGCGGAGTCGGCAAACTAATTACACCACAAGCGTATATGTAGGTACATTGGTTGTAAATTTGTGAATGAATTTGTGAATTTGTGTACAAGCATCAGCCTGAAGACACGGCAAGCGATGTCGTGGGGTTACTTTACTTTGTATCTAAGTTTCATTTAGCATCGTAAAAAAATTAGGTAAAACAGTCCACAAAAAACCTGTTGAATTCAACGGAGTCCTAACACGTTCAACAGCCGTATGAAATTGAAACCTAGCTTGCCTTTGAGTTCTATGCTAGATTAAATCATCAATGATCTTTCATTTCATTGTATGTTTCTTAATCACACTGTTCACTTCCATTCTGCAATGACTTGCTCGAAGAACGGCCCAAACAAACTTTTCCATGACACCCACTACCTCCACTTCAAAAAATAAAAAAAACTAAAAATAGTCTTTACCATCTAGCTAGCCATCGATCCTTACATGCAGAGTAGTATCTTTGTAGCTCTTTCGAAATTCATTTGACACGAAAGATCACAAACCAGTTTCTTTAAGTTTACACACACCGATCTTTGTAATCGGATGAAGAGGACAGAGGACAAATGACCGTATTATCTTTTCAAAGAAAAACCACATACGTTTTAGAGCAATTTTTATACAACTCCGGCTATAGTAACAAAGCTTGCTTATTTTGCAAAGCAAATTTGAATAGGTAGTTCAGAGATGAAGATATAATACTTGCAAATTAGATAATAATCGATTCCGATACATTATGCTTTGGGACACATGCATGCATATAGGCAGATATGTTAATGAGGAATGGTGATGACAGTGGCATCAAAATCCAAAAGCCACATTGCGGAAATCTGGTTATTGCTCGTTGTCGTGTCACATTTTTAACCTATAAATGACATTGTTTATGCATAAATTCATAGATACATAGCTAGATAGATAAATGTATGCAGACGTTTTGGATAATCAATGGAAATCCAAATGTTAGGAGTATTTGAATATGGTGTTGGGCTAGAGATTCATATGTGTTTTTTGCCTTATAAGTTTGGACAATCAGAATTCCGCAGAAAATGCTAAATAATCTCCAGAAGTGGCATGATACAATAATTCGTTTGCATTCATAGATATAACCGTTGCTATTTGCAAAGTGACTAGTCAAAGTAACGTTATTACTATCAATAAAAACGGACAGCATGCGTTTCTTATTTCTTTTGGAAATATAATTGAATCAATTTACTTTCCTCTATTGCTAATCCACTACTAGATATTAAGAAGAAAACTGGCAACGCCATAGCATTCATTGTTACACCCACCTGCCATCATCGTAACTGTGACAAAATCTTCTTAAGAAATGTATGTAAGGCATAAGATGGCATGCCGTGGTGGCGAAGCACCCACCCTTGCTTATGTAGGGCGATCATGACTACAGAAATAATTAAATCAATTGTACAATCTTTTCGTATACGAGTATCTGTTTTGACTATTTTTTGGTTCGGTACTACGAGTCAGTAAACGACAGTTCCAAACAAGAGAAACATATCGAAGAATCCCATCGACGCAAGCAAGCACATCAGTCAGACTTTCTCTCCGTTGTACAGAGAGAAAATAAAAGTGAACCACGCGTCTCATTATTCGCGAAAACCAAGAGGTGTTTTCGCGCTGCTTAAAAAAGTCAATTAACTGCCATAGTTGGATATCTTACCACGTACTACGGTACAATTGATCATATATCACGTGTGACGTGCGGTATTTCAATAAAGGCACTAAACCGACTGTTGGTGCACTGCAGCCACGCCACACCGGAGTTTTTTTTGGGAGCGATTGTTTGTGCGGGTTGCCAGAAGGTCGAACTGCATAATAATCGCAAGTACTTGGAATTGCTGTAAGTGCAAGCCGATATTTGGATGAAGATACTTCTTTGCGTATTCATTACGGAGCGTATGTAAGAGTCATCGTTACCTTACTTTGCCTTCTACTTGTACAACTTGCCTACTACGACCGGTTTCGGTGTATGCTTCCTGGGGCAGGAATGTGAACTGCTTACTCCGATATCTATGAGTATTTCATTTATATGTGATATTAGGCAGGGCAAGTTAAGGTAAGTATAGGTAATTTAATTGAATACAACAAAAATCGCTGCCACTGTATTCAATCGCTGTTGTTGTGTTCAATAAAACTACTTATACTTACCTTAACTTACCCTGCCCACTAGAGCAAAAAAACGCACCTATTATATGTAATAAGTGTTATGAGAACCCAGGAACAAGATAGGGTCAGGCATTTTTTGAAACTACTTAAATAACTCCCAATTAGTCCGGACATAAATAAATAATTCTATTATATCTGCAAAAGCTTCCAATTTTCCTAATTATTTTCCTTCGGCCTTCCGTGCATGCTAATCCTCACCATTTTTCCCCACTTATAGAAATATGTTTACTCCAGTCTTTGAAAGCCCTAAATGATGATGTAGCTGCTTGGCCTTCAGATGGTAAAGGCGGCAAAGCTCCCATTTGTCTCCAATTTATAATAAAAAATTTCCAAACATAACGAGCAGTAAGCATCAGCCACTAACATTTGCTGTCACCAAATGGATGACAAAAACGACAACGACGCAGATATCATCAATCAGTCAAAAAAAGAAGAACAAAATGATCACCAATATTGCTGAGGGAGGAATCATGCAACAGCTTAGTCAGCTTGTTGATTCCAGAAACGATGAAAAATGGCTTGAACGTGACTCCCTTAAAACGTGGAAACCTCTCTGCATCTGAAACTCAGGTTTGATTAGAAGAAGTTTTGAGATAAGTAACCGAAGAGTTTGATATTGTGCACTATTAGTATAACACGTGCCAATAAAAACGCTGCGGAAATTCGTCAATATTGATTTCGACGAGTTATTTCCACCTTTTGGAAATGACTACTCTTCGATTCAGAGCAAAATCCATTATACATGTTTAAAACGAGACAAACAGCAGCAGGCACTCTTGCAAATTGGATTGGAACCCGAAGCCAATGAGCATAAACGAGGAGACACCCACAAAATTTATAGTCTGCGATGCCTCATACATCGCAAAAATACAGTGATTAAGCGAAAAAGCCTCGGGTAATGTGCGAATTGCCAAGATTTTGACCACACTAAATCTTATTGCTCACTTTCTAGAGTCTACAATAATTTTGGTGAGTGCCGCAAAATCTTGCGATAAAAGCAAACAAGACCCATTCATTAAAAAATGCAGCAAATTGGGTAATATTCATGCTACCAACTATAGAGGTTGCCTTGTATTCCAATTGCAGAAAGATAAATTATTCCACCTCAAAACCCCGCTCAGCAAGTCTTAAACTCCGCAAATCTTGCAACAAGTTAAAATTTACATATTCCTACTGAACCCACTACTACTTCAAGACCTATTAAAAAATTGAAGCATGATACTTCCATTTCTAATGAACACCAAATGAGCTAATTCAAGATGACTCATTAGACTGCGAATGGTCTTACACAACATACAACAGAAATTGCTTGTGTCGTTTCAAATTATAACGTTGATGTTTTTTTTATCCAGGCATAAACAAAGGATACACAAGGCTACCATAACCAAACTTCCAGAGAAGTCAACCTGGCACTAACAGATTACAATGAATTGAAACTTCAGTTATTCTTGGCGAATATAATTCCCAATAAAGATACTGACTATACGCTGCGTACTCTCAGGGAAGTTCCACTGAGAACTGCCAATGGAAGCTGGACCATAAGTGACGAATAGAAAGCCACTACGTTCTTAGTACATTTGGTGCAAGCCCTCACACCTCTCAATGAGATAACACAGTATCTTCCTTTCCTTCCCCAGCAAATAGTCGTCTTAGTAAAATCATATAGACCTGATAATTAGTCTGCTACCTAGCATCTCCAAAATACTGCTACTTTATCGAGCAGTAGTCAGTGCAGTATATTTGTAGAGGAAAATCTTTTGATATGCGTTCCTTTACTCAATCAGCTTACTTTGGTCGTCAGCTTTCGAGCAGATGGTTCTTTAACATCACATCACTTGGATATCACAAGCAAAACATTAAAATAAATGGGAACTGAAGAGACAGGGTAACAATCATCATCTAAAAAGCAGGGTATCTTTACAACAATCTGTCATTTTATTCGGGAGCGAAAGATAGTGTATCAACAGTATTATGAAAAAACTAATTTTTACATAAAGATTGATTTGAAAATAAGTGGAAGAAGGTGTATATTATTAACTATCATACTGGGTAAATAGCTATTTTCAATCCAAACTGGGCTGGGGTTATTTTACATAGATCTTAACATCAGCGATCACATATGTAGTATATAAAAAGTTTGATGATCATTTAGCATATCGCTAATGATCATCAAATTTTGGTCATTTAGTCTTAAATGATCTTGAGTTGCACGATATTATACATAATACCTTTGTAAAAAGTAGCTTTTCACATTCCAAAAGATGAAGAAGACAATTTTTTGAAATGTTAAATTTGAATTCAAAATATTTCAAGAATTTGAATGTTGTTGTTGCGCGATTTGTACTCGAACTTCATTAATTTGAACATAACAGAGGCAACATAAAATTTCTCCATTTTTAAAAAAACAAATTGCTTTGAGTGGCAGGCAGTCAGTGAAAGCAGCTTTTGTAAGCAACCTTTAAATTACTAATTTAGTAAACTCATTAGTAATTAGTAAACTAGTAATTTAAGTGCCTGTCTGTTTAGGCTCGTACTCAAAATATCATCACCCACATCATTTGAATTAATTTCTATAATTTATCATACATCATAACACTAATTCATAAAATTATCAAGCGTAATGTACTCATTTCGTAATATTCATTGAATTGATTAAATTAGTCTATACTCATCTGTATTTAATGCAGCTCATAATTATAATTATCTCTTCTATATCAAAAACGCCTTCGTGACCTTTTTTAAATATTGGCCCGGAAGATCCACTTCAATTTCAATTTCTACGTTTTCTAGGAATTTTCAATACTCTTTGTATCGACTTCTTCTTTTTTTATGTATATTCTTGGCATTTTGTCTCCAAATTCAAGACACTCAAATTTACACACAACATTTCCCTCTTTATTCACTGCCTGAATTTAGCGAGCTCGACTAGATTCTCACGATATCTCACCAAATTCAATTTATATCAACACTTTCTCAAATCTTAATAATTTTCAGCCTTCCATCCTTTCTCTTCAGAATCCGAAAACTGGCTGCCTATTCCGTTCATTTTGTTTACTTGAAATTTTTCAACCTGCCATAACAGCCATTTTCTTTCATTGCCACTCATTTCTTTTTCAAGCACAAAATATTTCCCTGAAGTTTTATTTAGCAAACTTTTCCACCAAAACTGATGGAACGTTTCGTAATGAGACCCATATTTTCATATGACAGATCCGGCCTAGTGAGACTGTGATCGGTTAGTTTATGTAATTTTAACTGGAACTTTATTCTTGGTGTTATTCGGCTTTCTTAAGTATATAGAAGTTGCGACCAATAACCATTCGATACTGCTGGAACATCCCAGTAAAAGCTGTGAATTTTTGAGTGATTAATTGAAGACACTAAAAATCGTTTTGGACCATGCCGGTGTCGGGAACAGAATACATTAATCCGAAAATGATAGTGTTTTTTCTTACCGGTTTCCCTTTCTATTGGAATGTTTCTTTTGTTCCTTCGGTTCAAAAGTAGTTCCCTTTCATTGTGTAATGTTGGATTTTGCACGGGCAGGGACTTTGCCTGTTTTTCTCTTATCTACTAGTATGATTCAAAGCACATTTGGTGGTTGGGATACAGAATGGTTTTCTGAAAATATCTGTAAATTAACTTTCCAATTCACTGTATGTTTTCTTGTTGCTGTTTCTTAACGTTAGTACTTCGGTAACTAGTTCCTCTTCGCTGCAAAAATTCTTCGCATTCCCGAAGCAAATGATTAGTCTAATATCTGTGAGTACCAACCTTTTTAGCTTTTATCCTGATTAAATAATATCTTGGAAAAAGTTACGGACTAGTGACTTCATATTACAAGCGAACGATATGGATACATTAATGGTAAATCATAGTAGCAGACTTACTTTTATTCACCAATACTGTTGCTACTGCTTGTTATTGAGGTGTTTTATATGCTCTCGCTGCTTTTCGTGAATACTAATGCTCTCTTTAAAAATTTTTTGTAAAATAAGTCTATAAAATACTTATGAGTGTGATAGCATAGGAATACCATATCGAAAAAAAATCATCTTTTAGCCTCAAATCAACGAACCGAATCATTTTATGACATCTTCATAAGAATGGAAGTGCTGATTAACCCTGATTAACACCAAGAATAATGAATCATCGATCGGAAAAATAGGCAAAAGCAACGTCCAATGGATGGATAAAACTTCCCATTTGAATGTTTCAAAAAATTACTTTGTCCTTTCTTTTCATGTATTGTCCTAACAACCAAGTGGTAAAAGAGGAAATAAGTTGCTTCCTCACTTATTATTTTATCCAAATTTCCTTCAGACGATCTACAAAATGCAGATGACCAGTTCGACTCGTCATTAATGGATACATTTTGCATCTTTTGCGCGGTGTAAAAAGCAGTGTCCTCTGGGCATGATGGAGTGTCTAATTTCATTGTGTATGGTCACTCTCAATGCTCACACTTCTTTCCATTGTATTTGACAACGCCCTGAGCAACGGCTACTTTCTGGACACTTGGAAAGTGGCAAAGATTGACCCCATCCACAAAAAGGGCAAGAGTAAAGATGCCAGCAATTTTCGTCCAATCTGGTTGCTTCCTAATTTCTGTAAAATTTTTGAGAGAATTTGCATGGAAATGATAGACAATTATTGCGAGCTCTTGCAGGTAACTCTAGATTACCAATTCGGACACAACACCCTATATCGTACTTGCGTGATCAAATTGTGTCACGCTTGAATGAGTAAAACACTCCAACACCTCAATTGTAGCCGACAGCAATCTCTTTATCTCTTTTAGAAGATCATAATAAACAACGCCTAGCTCATCTAACCAACTACAGAGCATGAGTTTGGAACCGTGGATATTCGCCTTTACTGTTGAACTTGATGTATGGCCGGACTTACCCCACGATTTTCACAGCTTCAATTTATCGTAATGGACTCACTTTGCACCATTAGTGACGATACGATGAAAACAACTTTTATTTGCTACCGTTAGAGATCTTCACAGGTGAAAAAACACCGTTCGACGTCTTTCGACTTCAATTTACATTGGCAGGAAACTGAAGTTGAGAGCCTATCACTGATCAAGCCTGTGCCTTTAAATCTGCTCGGCTCGTTTTCAGATTATCTTCAAACATATCTGAAAGCGAAGCTGCTGAAACCTTAATACCAGAGGCTCTTAAAATCAGGGAAGTTAGGGTAATATAAGGCTCAAAACAGGCTCTATTTCATTATATATTGATTACCCATGACTAAATTATCATATAGTAGTATAGTATGTTTTCTGAGGAGTTACGACAAAAACTATCAGTTTTCTTTTCAAATTACTGCATTTTCTTTCAAGTACAATAAACAGATCTAATGCGAACATAAATTTTCTCTCGGTAGGTTTTTCAATGTACTCCTATTTTCCTGTCATTACATTTTCATGTCAATAATCTCCTAACAAGTTCCGAAAAATCTATCGATATTCCTCTGAAAGCAAGCAACCCTAATGACACATTCAATCAACCAGCCAGCCAGCCAACCCAACAACCTACAAACCTTTCGTAAGGCCAAAACCTGCACACAGTCTTCATACGATTACTCGTAAGCAAGAATGTGCAGCAGAAATTTCACTTGCAAAATTATTACGCAAATTATGCAACTGGTAATCTGTCGGCCGACTGCCATCATGCTGTTCGAGATGATGCAGATTGGTAATAAATACCGCAGTGCACAAGATGAAAAAGAAGATGATAATGATGATGATGAAGAAGCAGGCGGCAACGCAACGCCATCGTTTCGAGATATTTTTAGGATTGACATTTTTTTTTAAATATTCAAAATAGGTTTTGGAATTGATTGGCAATTTTGATGTTTTCATTTTTAAATTGAAAGCTATTGTTTGTCATCCCAATCTAGATGCAGTTGAGTACCACATCCTCATAATTAATGTTAATGCGATGAGTGTGGGTTTATGTTAATATTAATTTCAACTAAATGGTTCCGTAATTGGATTCATTGATTCAAGTTGCGGATGCAACTTAGCACTGACGCAGCAAAACATCTAGTTCCTTTAATATTTGAACAATTGATGTGATTGGTAATTTCATTTTCCAGCGATTAAATACTTTAAGAAATTTAGTCTAGAGATATTGGAAATCGTGCAAATTTATGCATAAATACGTCGGTGCACGGTTTTGCAATTTCTTTGGCTTCGAATTTTTATTTTCTGCTTTTGTTATAAAACCCATTCATACGATTAGAGTAATAATTTAAAAATCTGAATTTTTTGTTTGTATCATGGAACTATACTCACGATTCAAATCGTAGACATTTTATTCTAACTGCTCTGAAAAATAAAAGCTTCATAATAAAACCGCCAAACTTTTATAGATAATAGTGCAATAATTTAATCCTAACTACCATGGTATTTGTTTAGGCTTTTTTGACTGCTGTGACGTGCGAGACCTTCACAAGTATGATTGCCCAAGTTAACGGCATGCAGGATTTGCCGAATCACCCACATGCTAAAATATACATACATCACCCTCTTCAACTTTCTCCTCCCGGGACGGCGTTGCGATATTACTCCGCGAGGTGGTTAGCTGTCAATGCTTTCTTCTAGTTTTTTCCACTATAATAGTTCAGCTCTATTGTCCTGAGCTCAATTATCACGCAGATTATGAGCACGGTGTGCTGTCAATTCCAGCACATATTTCCTTAAGCGTATTGCCTTAAGCTTATAGTACTGTCTTCGATTTTGTATGAAAAGTTCACGTGAAATTTGCTTCGGCGAAAATTTAGCTTGAAAATAAGCAAGAGTTGTGGTCACTTCTTAGAAATTTGCTTGGAAGTTGCTTTCGCTTTGAAAATGCAGATAGCATTGACACATGTCTCTAATCATTTCATTTTAAAGGCTGGTATTGCGTTAATCTTGAAGCTAAATTTTGACAAGTCTCCATTATTTGGTCATTCTTTCGAGCGAAAATTTTGAAAATGGAGAAAAGAGAAGACACTGTTCATTTCTGACGGTTAAAATGTCAATAATTTCAATTTTTGATCGATTTTCTTATTGGAAAGACATTTGCACAGCTCGATTTTGTCACTTATGTCACTTCTTAGCTCGAAAGAATTTTACCCCACATGAGACCTCACATGCGACAAGATGGGACATTTCGCCAGTTTTTACGAACGGAATTGTGAACTTGAACCTTTTCTCGAAAATTGTTTTAAGGTGTATTTGATTGCTGATTGACATGTTCCATTACGGATCTGATGTCGCCCAAAATACTAAGGTAATCTTTTTGGTTGGCTGATTAGCACCTGTTGTAGGCTTGTTTTATGTTGAGACTCTCCACTGTTTCACTATACCTAGTGCCATTTGCCTGTAAAGCGTCAGGAGTCCTGGCGTCTTGCCCTGATTGGTATAGCCAAATAACTGGCAAAGATAAAATCTAAAAATGATCTACTTCTAGAGTTGGTGCCAATATGTGTTGAATGACGTAAAGTGGCATCACAGCCAATTATGAACAGTTTATTATCTGTTTTGCTCCCCGGTACTGTTACTTGGGACGTGGTGTTAATCTTCCTTTAGATGGTTGTGAGTAGTCTTTAGAGAAAATCCTTTAGCAATAGTGGCCTATCCATTAGTGACTTATCGCTGCCTTTTGCTGGGTTGAGGTTGTTCTCTGGAATGCCATTCTCCAATCTGGTCTTTTCCTACTTATCGCCTGTGCAGTAGATCTTACCAACGGTATTAGTGCCTTTTCTTCAGCCTCTTCCTAGCGCATGTTGCATCTTATGAACATGCTCGTGCACTTTTTAGCAGTATTGCTCATTTTCCATGGTTTTTACAGCCTTCTTTGCTGTCGCCTCCGAATCAGAGATTAAAGCTTCCATGCTTCGGATGAACCTCTATGCAGCTTAAAACGGAAATCGGCTGCCAGAGGTAGAAGGGAGGGTTTGAAAGCCTTTGCCACCATTTCTATTTAAATGCTTTTTCAGTTAAGCCGATTTTAAAAAGTTTTGATTTGGAAATGCTAAGCTGAATTTATTTGACAAACAAATCTTTACAGCCTTGACCACTTAGGGTGTCACATTTTTGTTGTTACCACTGCTGTTAAAAATACCGCCAAAGCTAGAAGGGGCAAAACGAATGTCAAGGTAACTCCACAACTATTATTTTTCGTAGTTACCTTGTGCACACAGTTCCTCACAATTCCGACCAGATATGGGAGCGATATTTGAGACGCGTGTTCCATTCATCGACTTCAACGAAGCCATTTCTCTAATACGCTAATGCATAAAAATGTTGGCACAATAAACAAAAGTGCGCTTCAAGTCCTTTCTTTTGTTTTAAAAGCTTTTTTTGTGCTGGAAAAAAGCTGCCTTTCAACGGCGAACTGTACTTCAAGTATAGATTTTCAACGAGGAGGTCATATTTATAGTGCAACTAGAATGCATCATATTTATGAAAAAAAATACACGTTTGCATTCAATGTTGCCAAAACCAAACTTATGAATATTATTTATATACGTAAAAAATCTCATCTAAATTTCAACGATTTTCACTAATTTTTCAGTATCGATATCAAATCAATATGCCACATCCAATCCAGATGAGATACAAACCTCAAAATTAAAGTGCAGAAAATGTATGATGAAATCAATCAAGTTGTCATTTAAACCCATCCGAAAACATTTAAAATTAATCAAAGCAAAAAAATAAATTAGAGGAAGCCGGAACTATTCAATATTCTGCCGCAACAAAAATAATTTAATTTCAATTTGCATGGAAAAAGTATCGGGCTGTTGTTCGCATTTAGTAATAATTTATTGGTTCGTTCAAATCGAGTGAACTAATAAAAAATTAGCATGAAAATAGTTAAACTGCATACTATTAACACAGAGGATAAAAAAATACACGAAAAGAATAAAAAATAGACAAAGAGCTGACAGATTATTACGATTCATTCGGAGAAGTTGCAGAGCTTTGTCGAATATTTGATTTTTGCATACATATATTTTCTGTTTCCTTTTAAGTTTTGGCATTCAAATTTTATTTTCGAATTACAATGCATTTGTTTCCTCCAATGTAAGCATAAAAATGTATGCTTGGAAATTTTGTCGGATGCTCGGAATACGTACTAAAGCAAAGATAAAGTAAAAAGTGGCTGGCTGAAGAAGGTGTTGCGATTTCAGTTTACTCATAATCTTTTTCATCTCTGCTGGATTTGTTGATTCAATTCTTAATAGTAGGCTGAGAAAGATGATCTTTATCACTAAGGTCATCCTCATGAAAACGCAGTTTCGCAAGTACACAAAACCGTCGGTTTGGCCGCGCCGTCGTCTACCATGGCAATCGGCCGTGTATTTGAAATCAAGCTTCACACATCTTAAGCTGTCTATCAGTTGGTATTCACCAGCTGATGATGTTTGATATCCGGTGTACTTCCGTATATATATATAGGTGTATAGGGTCACCCATACTTCTAGCTCTGTTAGGGATTTCCGTTTTTTGGCATTTCTTAAAAGTTAATAGCAATAATACTTGTTTACCATGTGAACAAAGTATTTTTGTTATTGCATCATGAAAAATCATAAATTGTTCTCATTATTTGAAGAGGCTATAAACCTAGAGGTTTAGGTAGAGCACATACTGCTAGCAATGTCATGAGTCAAATCCAGCCATGACCGGACTCTTAGCTTTGGGCTAACTCAGTTCTT
The DNA here is from genome assembly GCA_947369275.1 of Nemotelus nigrinus. Classification (NCBI taxonomy): domain Eukaryota; kingdom Metazoa; phylum Arthropoda; class Insecta; order Diptera; family Stratiomyidae; genus Nemotelus; species Nemotelus nigrinus. The sequence goes on along the minus strand of OX376373.1, from coordinate 3,043,057 downwards.
AGTAAGTAGCTGAGTTCTTCAGCTCTTAGATAAGTACCTCCCATTACTTTACTTTACTTTACTTTTTATATAAACCTCTATAGCGGACGGAAGATCACTAAGAACGATTAGTTTCAAATTATGTTGGAATTACCGCGAGAGCCCAATGTCAAAGTTTTCGTTATTTAGGAAGCTGGAGGGTTATTTCAACCACATAGACAAAACCAATATGAGCAAGATCAATCTGGAGCAATATCAATCAATATAAGCAATATCAATGCAACCTCAGGTATAGGGCATTTCACATGAAGCGGACAACGAAAAAAAGTCGAGGTTCTGGATTTCGTTCATATTGCGCATAATGGTACTTCTAGAGGACGAGAACGTGGATACAAAATTTTTGGTTTCTATGACGTTTCGTTGCCGAGTTATGGACTTCTGAAAAATGGATGAAATTGATGATAGGGTTTTTTGGAAGCGGATTCTAGGATTAAAAAAAAATTCAAAAAACACCAAAAATACTGATTGGTGTAGAAAATTACTGTTCTTCTTAATTTTGAAATTAGATATGAAAAGCTTCGAATTCTCTTAGCCAAAAGCTCTTTCGGATATATTCTCTAAACCCACAGGTACCCGTTGGTTTCTTTCGGGCTAAGCCAGTGAATTCTTTGTATTATTATTATGCTCGAGCTATCTTCTTCAGGCAAAAAATACGTAAGATATATATAGTGGCATCACCTTCCTTTCAAAATACATCCGTTTGGCGGACACATATTTCATATTCAGGTACCACCGATTTTTTAGATAGCTGAGCTCACTTTCATGATTGGCATATTATTATTGGAGATTCGTTTTTGGGGCTGAGGCTTGGGGTAGCCTAGTGGGTAGAGCACTGGCTTTTTTTGCGTAGAGTCCCTGGTTCGAATCCAAGTTTGAACGGGGGACCGCGCATCGAGCTTTAAGATCACCTTGTTGTGGTTCACATTGATTGTAAAATTGTGAATAAAGCTCTCTACCAGCTTCAACCCCTTGGCTCGTACGAGGGTGGTCGTGGGATAGCTTTACTTTTTGTTGTTGTTGTAGTTTTTGATATATTTTGGACTGTCTGAAGTTGCATTTTCGCGATTGGTTTTGATTCCTCTTCAGCTTGAATTTCCGCATCGAAGATATAACTTCCAAATCTATAATTTCCATCTGGCTGTGAATGTGGTTGTTTTCTATCGCATTTTCTATTGCTGACCCCACTGTAGTTTTAATTCACCTTTCGATTTATTGTTGACGTTAAGTACCGGTGTCAGTTATCTTGACGGGTTTTCTTCAGCACTTTATTACTATCTAGTCCATTCTTGTCAACAGACTTGGAAGCCCATTGCTTAGTTGTGTCAGCTCAGTATTTTGCCCCCTTTTTTTCACATCGGCAACGCGCTGTTTTGCAAAGTCATAGCTTTCAAAAAATTCAAAAACAACTACAGCATTAATTGATACACAAATCATTTCGGAAAACAGTCCTTACGAGCTTAAAGCAAGTAGCGTCAACAATATACCTTTCATTAGTAACAAAATTACATATCATTCTTATATTTAATATATTGTGCAAACGTACATCTACCTACATAATTACATAAGAATCATAGCCTTTTCGCAAGGAACTGCAATAAATCTTCAAATATCCGTATGGATATGTATTATCTTCCTGCCTTGGCATTTGAATATTAATTTTCTTGTTTTTTCTATGTCAATGATTATTGCGAATGGCGGCGCCAGTATATTTTCTGTTTCCTAACGAAACAATAAAATTTGCATACGATTTTTCGGCTGTGTTATTTCGTGAAGAAAAACGATTTATGTAAATGATAAAATTATTCTAATCGTGATGAATAATTATTTTTAGAATATGATGAATATAGCGTTCATAAAGGAATTCGAGTTACCACAAACTGAAATTAGTTAAATACACTAAGTTCAGTTAGTTTTACTCGATTAAATAATTAGTGAAGCACTTTTCGAACGATAGCACACTATTTTCAACTTTAAAGCCATGTCAAATGAAGTGAATTTAATTAACACATGTGTGCTATAGAATGAAAATACAAATGTCAATCGTTAGTTATCAAATGAATATAACTAAATATTAATTAATTTAATTTAATTCATTTACGGTGAACGTTCGCAATCAACTTAAATATCATTTCATTTACTAAGAAACGATATGAGACACTATGTATTACTTACGATCATACGTAGAATCGAATGGACAGTTATTTACCATACGAGTTCATTGTAGCCTTCAGTGTTCTCAAGGCATTCATCTGAAGTGGTCCATTAGTCACATATAATTACAAAGAAGTTGTCGTTAATAGACCTACATACGTACGTACAGAGAAGTTATCGTTAATTTACGAATGAAGTTTGAATGCATTCCACACAATGTGATACCAACTTACAAGCATTAATATGCACGAGTTAACGAAAAGCAGTGATTTTATGCGTAAAGTCAACTCGTATGAGAGCTGTAACAGGAAGTGAATTTGAAAACTTGTTGCATATGCAAGCAAGTGACGTATATTAATCATGTTAAGGAATTTTAATTATAGCGCAGCTAGTTCGATGTATTAGCTACTCTAGTTTTTACCGATATTCATAGAAAATGAGAGTACGGTTACATAATTTCAGGCTTCATATTTCTTTTCTCAAATATTCTCATTTCAAGTTCATATTCCTCCGGAAAATATGGAATTAAAAAAATACAAATGCTGCATGGTGTGGAAGGAAACAAACAATTTCAAGATAAAATAAAACTAAAAACAAGTTACTCAAAAAATAGATTTCCATATGAAATAAGTAACCGGAAATGAATTAAAAATGGGTTCCAAGTTGATAGAGAATTTGGCGAGAACGTCATTTGCAATTAATTCGGACGAGCGTGGAATGATTAGGTCCGCGACTTTTTGATTGAGCCTTAAGAAGAGCCTTAAGTTTGAACTTTATGGGGAAATAATTTCGGAATAAATTTTTGTGAAGTTATTTGTTCCGTAGCTTATTCTGTCGTTTATAATGTTACTGAGGGACTCACTCGCAGATAAGTTCATACACAACCCAGAACTCCACAAAAACTTGATCTTTCACATCAAAATTTAAAAAAGTAAACTAAGTGGTTTTTGCAACATATTCTGCAAATGCAGCTATAGAAGCAGCTCGCAGGCTTCATAATCTCTGTAGTATTTTCCAGGCGGAGGTTTTTGCAATACGTAAAGCTACAGACCTAGCATATGTCAAAGATAATAAAGTGAGGGAATCAACATCTTTACAGACAGTCAAGCGACGGTAAAAGCACTGATGTCTCACACATATAAATTGAATTGTATACTCGATCGCATTCAGGCCTGAATAGGCTCGACAACAACAGAAGAGTCAGAATTTTCTGTGTTCCCGGTCGCAAGGTCTTTGATGGAAATGAGAGGGCGGATGCGTTAGCCAAGCATGGGACCAGTCTTCCCCTGCCAGGATCGGTAGTCATCACAACTCCTATCCAAACGATTAAGTACTTTATCGACTCCAAAATCATGCAAGGTGCGATGTGCAGATGTCGTGCAACTCAGACCTGCAACGTAGCTAAAATCATATGGAGGTCATACTATGTGCATCGCAGCGACTAAATACCTGCTCGAATTAACACGGATTGACTGCAAACGGCTAGTCGGTATAATTACTGGCCACTGTCTTGTAGCAGCACATGCCATGAAAATGGTACGCCGAATCAGCGACACCTGTAAGAAGTGTCAAGAGGCGGGAGGGTCGCAGAAACAATCCAGCATCTTGTGTGTCAGTCTGGTTTTTTTCGGCACAAAATAGTAAATAAATAATTAGTCTAAAAAATTAAATGTCAATAATTTTCAAGTTGTCGATTACAAATTTATGTTGAGTGGTTGGGGTTTCAATCAAATATACGACATAATAAAGAGGGAATTTGTTTTTACACGATGGTTAAGGTACTAAAACTGATGACAGTGACATAGCCACGATAAGAGGAATAGTTTGCGACCGGTAACATCCAAATTTCGGATTTTCTGGTGCTCTCTTTAATTTTTATTTGTGGCCGAACTGAATTCGACCACCAGCCAGCAATAGATGCCAGAGCCCTAGATATTTCATAAGCCCGATAGTTAAAGCTGGAGCTTATGCTAATAAAGTCTGGTAACTTCTGAAAGACGCTGTCGATAGAAAGGCAACAGTTCTCTATTGTACACTGTGAACTAGTTTTTGAAGGTAAGAGTAATCTACCAAACCATGCAACATTATATCAGCAGCATATTCTAATTCCCATCAAGTAGAGAAACCGACTCACCGAGCTTGAAAGAGAGCCAAGGAGAAAGTACTATACGAAATTCGACAGTGCACGCTTTGCAACTCAACTGGCAATTACAAAGAAGATTTCTTACCTGTTGAGAATAATGGTGGTGATCAATTAGAAGCTCTTAAGACTGATAATGAAAAAGAACTACCACTAGGAATGGCCGAAAAACTGTCCAGTTTATTAAGCGCCTCAAAGTCAAAAAGTCCTTTTGAGTCAATAGAATACATCAAACAGCTGATTAGCTATCGTTGATGGTATGATTGCAAATTTCCATCTAGTTTGGCGAATCGACTTTGTGTAGCGATTATAACGAAATCAAGACGCTCAGTACCGTCCATAACATGCTGTTTGCATATCAATGAAGACCATTCATCCGCACAGAAAGCGATTGGTCTACATCAGCTAAACCTCAGTTAGTCATAAAGTTGTTTCATATTTGCATCCATTTCAAAACCATCTGTAATGGCGGAGCTAGAATATAGCTTTACACTGCCTTGAGAGTATGATCGATACCAGTACTGAAGTATTGATGGGAGCACAGAAAATACAATTTTCAATATCTTCACCCATTTACAAGCTGATGTTGGCCACACTAATATCACATGCCAGAAAGAACGAGCCGTGAAATGATACTTCATAAAAATTTAACGGGAAACAAAGACCATACGGTAGCACAAAAATATGGAGAAAATGAAATATTATGGCAGCACCGGCACCAAAAACTGACACTCCAAACGACGAAAAACAATCCACAGTGAGAAAAAAATGCACATACGATAATACTTTACAAAGTCAAATCATTCACCTATTAGAAGTCGAAAATCAATGTCTTCAATAACTATGGTGACTTCTGACGGATTTTAAAATCGTTATGAAATTTACGAAACGCATTGATGTTTTTAAAGTATGGGCTTCTTTAGTTTTTTTATAAACCTGCTGAGAGCCCTGTAGTCACGGCAAACAATGAAAGTGAAAACCTTCAATTCACTAACCCTCCTGGAACATTTTTACTTTTTAGAAGAATAGTAAATCATGTATAAATTTGATGCTATATCTACACAGCCAAGGCTAAGATTTTGAATTGCATATCAGACAAGAACGGTAACCCTACCCCAATTGACCCACATTTTTAGAATTCGAGACTTTTGTTCACGGGAACTCACGACCCGATAATCAAATACAATTTAAATTCACCGAATATAGCGATATTAAATAGAACCAAGTCTGATAGAAGTTTAATGACTATGCTCGCAGCCCTGTAGTAGTGGTGCCACCTTGAAAAATTGCTCAGGAAAATTTATGCTTAGTACCCTTTAACTTCTGATTCGCATAAACGTTCTATCTACATTTTAGTACTTTCGAGATATTCAATGATTTGTGTTTTTCAATATTGATTTTAACATACTTTCACAAAAGATATGTTTTTCAAATTTCGCAGAATGATGTAATAGAGTATGCAGTTTTTAAATCCGTTGTTAACTCAAAAACAACAAAAATGAAGATAGAACTTTTATGCGAACCAGGGCACTATAGTCATCAGATTTGAAGAAAATTCATTCAGTAAATGGTTCTTACTATAAAACAAGTTAGGAAAGAATTTGATCGAAAAATGAGAATAGAGCAGCTATGGTCATTTTTGTCTCTTGAACCTTTGAAAGCATTTTATCCTATAATTTTTTCCAAGCAACCGATTACACAGCATAGTGAATGGACTTTATTGTAAGCAAATTTTAGCAAGATTTTGGCTGATCACATAGATTAGAGTTACCAGCAATTGATCTTTGCGTCATTTTTTGCACTGAATGATGCCATCATTGAGTTTTCAATTAATAGGCAATCTTGTAGTCAAAAAACAAGCAAATATTTAAATGGTTTAATTTTTTAATTTTTCGAGGCTGACAAACCTTAAAATCTTTCCACTTCTATAGCTTCCAATGCAATCATTGGCTTGAAATCCACAGGCTGGATTGGCTCCACGTGAAGCAGACTTAGTATACTTTTGGCTGGAGTGCTAGCAAAGAGTTGTCAGCAAAAGGTTGCCGGCACAAGGTATTTTTGTTGGAGAAATGAAGATGATGTTGATGGTAAAATACATGCTTGCGAAAGCTACAATGACATCTACTTGAGTCATTAATTCCATCACTTGAAATGTCTTAGGGCAAATTATGGTACCACATGAAATACAAATTTTTAGCACAATTGGAATTGGTACTCTGCTTAACAGTAAACTAAACCATTTGAAAAAATATAAATTCTAAAACTAAGTAGAATAAAATTATTCAGTTGTTTTAGCCAAATAATAATCTAACCTCGTTTATAAGTTTGGTCCACAGCAATCAAAGATCGTCCAACATTCAGCAATTGCATTTATCGAACTTCAAACCCAAGATTCGACATCTCTTTTTACGAACATAATAAGAATTGAGAATTTAATAATACGATCGCAATTCTTACCTTGGGATCCTAGATATTGTCAATTCAAATAAATAAAAACATGACCTTTTTTAATTTTTTAACAATTTTTTTAATAATTTTTTTTTTCAATACATTTCATTTTTTCGTTTTTTATATACAAATTAATAAAAACAAATATTAGAAATAATAAGAGAAATTATGTTTCAGGCTTTTCTCATTTCATTGTTCTTGTTCTTCAATTAAATCTAAACTTTATCAAATGCTATGTATAAAGTTGATTTCATAATGTTTAACTTTTTTCTTGCTTTTTTTGTTTCATTATTAATTTTACAAAAAGTCTAGCTTCGTTGATAAGTTGATTTTTCATTTATCTCTCAAGTTTTTCGAATAGATTGAAGAATTTATACTATTTAATAGGCAAGACAGATAGATACAGAATATACAAGATACTAAATAAAAGCAGAATAGTCAAATAGAAGCGAGAGGAAGTCATACAGGAAGAAAGTAAAAGGAACTGTAAGAAAATAGATTCTCTTGAAAATAGATTATATATTGAATCACAAATTCGATACTGGCAGCCTTTACATATAAAAACGATTGTCAATTTCTCAATTAGTTTTTGTGCATATTGTTGATTTTGGACAATAGTTTTTGAATGTACAGAAAGCTCAATGCAAGGAGTAATAGAAAACCAGAAAATGTCTAAGTTGAGATGTTGAAAGTGAAGTACTGTTTTAAAAGTACTGTTTGGGAGTTTTTGAGTATTTTTAGGTTGCATATTTTACTATATTTTGATATTTTTTCCTTTAGATAATTTAGCTTAAGAACAGTACTGAAATAGGTAATATAGAAAGCAAATTGATTTACAAAAATAAAATGTTTCTGACAAGTGACTGTACTCTACATCATGAGAAGTGTAGGTAAGGAAATGAAGAAAACTACACGCTCAAAGCTTTGTTTACTTTTTTTCGATATCCCAACACGAAGATACTGAGAAAAATTGTATCTATTATCGTGGCGTCGGATTCTTAAGTTTTTTTTCCACAAAGTAATAAAATATATAATTATATAAAAATATGATATGACTTAGAAGAAACCATCACCGGTTGGATCGTTTATCCATGGATAGTTGTTAGGACATCTGACGCAGGTTTGAAGATTGATAGTTTCTCCGGGCACTTCCTTGGAAGTCAGTTTGCAACTGCTTGGCACCCAGCAGGCTTGTCTGCCTTCAACGACGCACTTCTCCCTCCACGGGTCGAAGTTCTTAACTTCTGAAACGGTCTTTGGATTCTGGATCCACTGGATGACCTGTGTCATTGTAACGAAGTAGACATCGTTGTGGTTGGAGAGGATTTCGTCGATCCAGTAGAGGAACGCGTCTAAGAACTCTGGGTTGTTCTTCAGCCACGCAGCGTGGAAGTAAAGACCTAATGGAGCACGATTCTGCTCGTAGTGACGATCGAAGTTATGGTTCAAAAAGTTATAGAACTGATCGCCAGTCATGATGTTTGAGCAAGAGTCAACCATTGCACATCCTGGAAGATACTCGTCGTTCTTCGGGTCCTCTCGCCGATCCAATTCGTTCATAACCATTTCCCAGACAGCGTGCGATCGTGTTGGACAGTTCTGCAAGTTTCCATGGCAACGATGTGGCATACGGAAGTACATGGTGTATGGCCATAGTGGTGGGTTTGAGAGAGCAGCAGTAATAGTTGAATCGTACAAGAAAGCTTGTTCTTCCATCATGGTGAACTGATTGTTGCCACCGACACGCAAGTATGGCGCACGGACACCTACAACGGAGTTATCGGTAATGTTAGCGAATTTCTCGATGATGATTCTCATGCCGGCCATTTCTTTAGCCCAATCGTCAACGGTAGCGTTAGACCAGAAGTTTTCGTCATCGTTGTGGCTATTAAGACTTTACATTACAAAGTGATTCGTCTTCAACAAAGCTAAACGTCAACTTACGTGATTGAATGAACGGCGATCTCATGTCCCTTGCGAGCAGTTTCCTGAATGGCTGAGTAGTTGGAATATTTGTGTGAAACGAAGAATGTAGCCTTGATATCGCATCCGTTCGGGTTTTTGCGATCTTTGAAAATGTCCTTGTACAATTCGATGTTGTTATTGTTGATGGCATCGTCGAAAGTGATGGTGACCATTTGTGGAACATCACGAGATGGAAGATCTCCGGGAATTGTGGTTCCATCTTCGGAACAGAAACAATCGGGAAGTACACAAACAGCCGGGTCACATGGCGGAGCACGATTTGGATCGTTGTCAATATCTGCGAAAGAAAAATAACCGTTAGAGCTATCATTCTAGGCTGCGACTGGTGTTCGTAGCTGAAGTTGGGTTCGAAAGAAGATTTGATTTGTTGTGGTGTACGATAAAATGTTAGTGTTGTCATGTATCTTAAAAATCATTTGAAAGAATTATGCATACAACCGTATAATCAACCGAATCATTATAATTAACCAAGACTTCACATTATCTAGTTTAATAAGTCAAACAAACTACATAATAAAATCAATTTGACCTTTTAGTTGGAAAAAAATGTCCGAAATGATTTATTCCACTTTCCAACAAGTGATTATCTGAAAAACCAGCCCGGAATCTTTCGTAACACTGATCTTGCACACTACACAATTAAGTGACTTTATAATTCTCTCTCACACGAACCAGCCAGCAAGACCTTTTTCAACCGGTTCGTTTTTAATAGTAATTATTGATGGATCCAGACAATATTGAATCATATGAAGAAAACATCATCGATAATGCTCGCTGCAGTCCAAAGAAAATACAAGAGAAAAACAAATATGAACCAAAAATAATCAGCGTGGAACTCGTAAATGCCATATGTAGTTATTATTAAATCCGTGAGCACCAAACTTGCAGTTTTTTGTGATAAATGAAAACTTGCTCTTCGGCTGCTTCTTTTTCAGATGAATTACATTTCGTTAAAGTTATGGGTACTGATGCACTCTATATATTTTTGAAAATGGAATGTTATGAGTATATTCAGTAATATTTGCACAGAGCATAGTGTCAGTTTGCGCTTAAAGCCGAAAAAACTACCTTTGCATATGATTATAATTTCGTTTATTAGCACAATCATTGCATCTTCAAGTGAAAGTTTTGTCAACTCAATCGGTCTGTTAAATATAATTTCAAATAGAAATTGCTCCAGGGTATAAATATGTTCGAAAAAGCAACACTTATCGGCTGAAAATTGTTACATCATTTGTTGTAAGAGAAACGTTTCGTCTGATAGTAACTTAAGTAAGGTTAAAGGAAAATACAGCATGAGAAAAATGATATATTTTGTTGGACAGAATTGTTAACATTCGTTAAGTGAAAGAGTATAGAGCTGAGCTGATCAATTATTGGAAGAATGTGATGTATGTTCACCTTTGGCAGAGATTTAAAAACTTTGTCAAATGTATAATTGAATTGATCCATTGGCAGCTGAAGTTTACCCATTTCACCTGCCTTGGAGTTTGAAGATCTCTTTGTTAGTGTTTTCAGTTTGTCATCAATTTGTACGAGTCAGATATAAGTCCCACACATCACTTTGCTACTCGAAGCTACGTGAGCCCAACGTCTCGTATGCGCCCAAGATTCGAAAAGGGCAGATCCCAAGCCGACTTTAGACTTCTGCCAAATTAGAGACTAAATCGACATATCGAAATGGGGCTCGATACACCAACTGGAGTGCTTGCTCTACTGTTATACGAAAGAAAAGTAGCTAGAAAGCCTACTGCACTGTCCACGGGTACCATCTTCGCAACTATCTCCAAAGACTGAGGAGGAGTGGTTTTGAAGCCTGTTCCACGAACCTCTGGCAGTCATATCTCTTTTAGTGTTTCAGTCCTTCGCAGTGACAAGGCAACAAATTATACCGCGCAGAATCCACAAGGAACGGCAATTAAGCCGACATGGACATCCACTGCAGGTACCCCAGGTACTGCCTCTGCTGCAGGCACCCAGTCCTAAATCAGCTCTGTACGGTCATGTAATATCTGGCAGACCACCTCCCGGATTCTAGAGATTTAAGAGCGCAAACACCTCATAGGCCTAGATCCAGGGCGTTGAGTCTCGCTTAGTCTTCTTCACCAGAGGCTATTGTCGAGATCATAAGACTGAGCAATAATGACCTGCTTGCAAGTAACGAAGGTGGCCAAGCTCAGCCCATTGATCGACTCCAGGCCATCATTGTCATCATAGCGAGCAATCCCATCCGCAGTTGCAGGTCCGTGACTACACGATCGATTACAGATTCGAACTTATTCATTTGAATGTAAACCGAGGTGAGCTAAAAATCTCTACACCGGAGGATTCAGCCCTTACACAGAGAAATGTGAGTGTCATATTAGATATAAAAGGTGTGAAAAATGACAAACTAATGCACCTAAGTCCTGCTTAGGGTTATCTGTATTGGCTGATGAAGCAAGTGGTTTCACTATCTCTTAGCTGTCTTTGAATTGAGTGAGGAGTAAGAGATGGCCATAAAATCCGACGAAAATCTAGACAGCACCATAATAGATACGATGAAGGTCTTTCAAATTAACCTTCACAGCTCCTAGGCAGCTTCGGTTGCTAGCTTTCTTCATCTGTGTAAATATGCGTAGGAGATAGTTCTAATTCAAGGAGTATGGTTCATTGACAGATACAGGCTAGTGTCATCTAAATCTTTAGGTAAACTTTATGAGGTAGTTCGGACAGAGACCAACAATAGAGATGATTCAGTATATTAGTTTGTCTTGTCGGTGTAATCTTGCCATACCAAATACGTTTTGAACTTTGAACAAAAGTGACGTTCTAGACAAACACTAATAAGTGAGCACTCTGTGCACCTTCTTATGACATAGAGAGTTTTGCAGAAATATTTACGGTCAGACCACATGTACGGTAGGAGAATTGCGACATATGGAGCCTTCATTTAAACAGGATGCAATAGACTGAGAGAGATTCCGGTCAACTATTTATTTGGAGCTGGATCATGTTCCTTTGCCCACCAGCTTCCGATACCTGAATACGGCAATGAATTCTCTACATGTTGGATTCCAAAATACCGCTATGAGGTCTCGTGACTCAAATAGATCCATCAAGAAATTGAAGTCTTAGAGATGGTGTACTGAGATTGCTGCTTGAAGTACATGCAGGAAGAAAAAAGCCAAAAAGGTCAGCAATTAGTTGAACTTAACAGTCCAATTCAGGCTGTTCAAAAACTTCATTCACTGGAGAACAGAGCTTCATGGAAATCTTTTTACCAAAACAATGAGAATTTAAAGTACAAGCTCTACTGCTTCGGGTTGCATACAAAAATCCAATGGAAGTTGAACTAAAAGCAACTGTGAGAAACTATAGAGCTTTGATGGACACCCATTTTCCTGGTAGTGAGGAAAAATCTCCAACATTGCCATTAGAATTATGCCAGAATTCAAGTTCAACTCCTGTTATTTCTAACGTATATATTAGAAAAGCTTGTCATTTTTTTGGCCCATTCATGTCACCATTCATGGCAAAACTACAGTCCCGGCTAATATTCAGTGGGCATTAGAAGGCACTATACCTTGGCATGCATGCTTAGGACTTTCATGTATTCCTATTGGCTCGCAGAAAACAAGAGTTCTATTCATTCTTAAAGCAGCGAAAGTATCGCGCGCTGCAAACAGGGCTATATATTAATTTATCTAAACAACTTTCTATATAAGATTTTAGATGGGGTAGTAGGATATTCGATAGCTAGAGCTTTAAACTCTATTCTGATGTTAAACTCCAAGCATGCCTATACGAAAGAGAAATTTGTTAAAACAGCACTGGATACCTCAGTGGAGCACGCTGGAAAAAACACTTGCCGGCAAGGAGTACCCGCGAGCTGCATGTCTGAGCATTTCAGCGTTTAATAATATTCGTCCTCAGGCAATTGTAAATTCTCTCTGGAGCGTGAATTTGGTATTTTCATAGCCCAACCGTGAAGCGAGTGGTAAATATAGAAGCTAATCAAGTCTCCTTTTCTTATAAACTTAACAGTTAATGAGCTTCTGAAAAAATTTGATCAAACTGGATGTAATGCAATACCGTATGCAAATGTCATTGTCACTACCAGACCAGAGAAATTTACCTCAACCCTCTACATATTCTCTCAAAATGGCGTTAGGATTGTGACCTTCGTGCCAACCTTAAGAAAACGCAACTATTGCTTCTCATGAAGAAGTTAAAGGCTCCAAGCTTCGACCAGGCGAAGCTTGATGGAACTCTCACGAACCTCAAAAACATAGTAAAATATTTGGTTTTTACCCTGAACTAAAATCTGTGTTGTATGCTGCTGTAAAAGAGTCATTACAAAAACTTCGAGGCTGAGACCTCAAATCTTTCCCTGAATTTACACTAGCATAGTGAAACCAAACCAGCTGTCCAAAACGGTTGTTTTGTGTTTACATTTAAGGCTTTAAATCAAACGATAATACAAAAAGATACGTTGGTTGGCATTCTTATAGATAACTAGGAAGGAGATTCCTTTGTGTAATATTGGCTGCTTTAACTGGACATTGTATGTATGGCAAGCATGCGTAGTGGATGGCTACCTCTTAAAACTATTTATACTGTAATTATGGATGCGAGGATGAAGAAGGAAGCAGTTCTTCGCCCCATATGCGAATGCCCGGCCCTTGCTAGGAAAAGGAAGCTGTATCTCGGCTCAGATTTCTTGACAAGTAGCTTTGGAGGTCTTAAAGACGATCAACTAGTTTGTTAAAGACTCGCAGTAGCTCTGGACCCAATAATGGTTATGCGCGAAACAATGCCGTATCACAATGGGCCTTTGTGTGTCTAAATGGCCACCTCCGGAGTCTGTTTGGAAGTGCAGCCGTAGATCCTCCCTACTCTGGAAAATTTAAAACTACAACTTTTCAATCTCATTCAACACTCGATGCAAATATTTGTTCTTCTGACAAATCTAACATGAAAAAGTTCAGAAACGCATCCATATAAATTGCCTTTCACATTCAAAAAAGTAAAAGCTCAATTCTAAATATAATTTGTTTCATAGGCAATATTACAAACATTTACTGCACCGCGGAATTTATTACCAACGTACATTACACAAACAAAACAAAAAGTGAGTGAATAAAATTGAAGAAAAACACCCAAGCTTGCAATCAATTCATCAATGTGCAATCGCCAAGTTGTTTACCCTTTTTCTTTTATTCACCTTCTTATCGTTTTTTTCTTCTATTTCTTCATTTGTTTCTTCTCTTTGGTAGTGCGTCTCTCTTTTTTCATTCAAAACTAACTCAAGGCTTACAGCATTGCAATGCAATCAGAGGCCAGTTTCACAGCACGTTATTAGGGCGTTAAGTAGCCGCCATGGTAATAACGTACACATACCTACCTACCTACCTAGTTGTATAGTATGCAATCACCGTAAAATTTGTTTTGCGAAATTATCTTTTTGAGTGAAAAACATTCATATTCATAGCTTCTGTGGGGATATCCGAAAATGTCGACGAAAGGTAGTTTTTCATTCGGAAATTTGCTGAATCAGAAAAGTTTATTTTACAAGCTTTCATTGTATCCACCATATTTAATAACATCTATGTTTTGTCATATGAAACTTAATTTTGAAGTTTTTTTACATCAATTCCTGTACTTTTCATCCGAAACCGAATAGCATACGTATTTAATTCGGTATAGTTGTAGCAATATCGGTTGCCTCTTATTCATAGTCCTTTAAAGAATTAGGCATTTTTAAGGTATAACGTCCCTTGCATTGTTCACACTCAGATTTATTATCCATCTTCATGCGTTAATTACTACCGTAAATAATAATACATAGCAAATGAAACATTAATAATTTGGTTGTAAATTACGGGTTTTCGTAGCGGCAACCAGACGTATAACATAAATGGTTTATCATCGCCAAAGTATCGTAAATCACCGTTTCATATAGTACTCGATGAAAAATAACCGTTCCAAAAAAAGCTATGAATTTATTTAAAATTCAATGCATAAGTACCCACATAGTAATAAAAATGTTTTGTATGCAAACGATATGGCGTTGAATTTCTATATTTATTTTCTGATATTCAATTTGAAATTATACAGACTGGCTAGCCAAGGTGTATAATTGATTATGAACGGTGAAACGTGACTGGTGATAAGCTCGAGCTATAACGGAAGCAGTAGCAAGCATTTTGACAGTAGGATGTTATTTTTGAAAAATTTACTTCCACGTGAGTGTAGTAGATTGTTCGGATGAAATTATTGTTCGGTTTGTTCGCATGAGGTGAATGCCCGTGGGGTGAGAGTAGTAAGCAGCTTATTTAATGAGTCATTCAAAATGTTTTTTGGTGCTCAAATAAAGAGGTTTGCAAGGTTAGCATTGCAGAAATAAATACACATTTGTTCCGTTTTGAAAGAATGTGTGTCAAACCACAAGCCGAAATTAGACAGGAATGAGATAACAGTAGTGGTATTGTCGCGATCAAGTCAATTGAAGCGCTAGAGAACCTATTAGGGAAGAAAATCTTTATCAAATAGTTAAGCACCCTCAAAAGCAGATGTTTGGGATCATTATGCATTTAAAAGAGCTGGTAGCTTAGTAACAGTTGAATAACTAATGAACTCCAAAAATTCTGTTAAAAGAGTGCAAAACTGTCCCTTTGAGGCAAGCCGCAAAATCGAGCGAGCACACCAAAGAACAATATAAAATTTCAGAAGGTTCAGATCGATGTCTTCACGAAATATCTAATACAACAACGCAGCACTATCAGACATACATAGGTGGCAATACAATATAAATTCAAAGTTAAAACATCTAACCGCTTGAATGTAGACAGGACTGTCAATTAAAAAAAAATCTCGTACTGCGTAACAGCAGACGGAACAATATAGTACAACATCTTGACCATAGCTCGCACCTGTTCTGGAGACTGAATAAAACAGTCAAGAAAATTGCTTCTAATCAAATCTCTATTCTCCACAACAAATAAACACAAAGATGATTATTCTAATGATGAGAAAGCAAATTTGATTGCAAATTCTTTTTATATTTCCCACAAGGTCAAAGCTAACATGAGTAATTCTGTTGTAGAATCTATGGTTCAGCAAACGATTACGTCACTGAACAAATATAATCAAACAAAAAATTGTTTGGCGAGCGTTTAGGTAGAAATTATACAATAAAATGAAAAGTCGAACTCGTTTCCTTTATTTCTACCTAAATTGGTAGAAATAAAGGAAACGAGTTCGACTTTTCATTTGATTACGTCACTTCTTAACGGCCAGTCACTCTATGCTAACGTCTATTGCAAGCGAAGAGAAATCATTGCTTTTCTTCACAAATTAAAAATAAGCAAAACTCTTTAGTCTGATGGGCATACTCAACAAATGCCTCAAGAATCTTGCCAGAAAAGCTGTAGTTCTACTTTGTTTTATATTTAACGTTTGTTTGTGTATATAGTACTTTCTAGGTGTTTGGAAACAAGCAACCGTGATTCCGCTAGAAAGGCCTGGTAAGAGCCTGACTTTGTATGAGATCTACAAACCCTTCAGCTTGTTTCGTTCGCTTGGCAAAATATCTGAGAAAGTTATCCTGAAACGTATCATCCCTACCTTATTAAGATCGTGGAGTCACCTCTGACTCGTGAATTATATCTAAGTCCAAACCCTTTTTAATATCTTTACAGCTGGCATTCTGTCAAATCAGTGTTCCAAAATTGCTATTTTTGCAGATGACATTTGCACATATACTACCACCACGTACAGCGAAATAGCTCTGTCTAACTTGAAAAATGCATTTATGCAGCTGTATCATTATTTCTTCAAGTGAAAAATAAAAATTAATACAAAAATTTAAGATCGAATTCGATGTATTAACACGCGAGGTAGTTATTCTATAACAAAATGTGTTTTTTTTTTCTCTAATTCTCTTCTTAGTTATATAACAAAATGTGTACTGGTTGAAGGGAAAATGAAAAAGTAACTACTTTTAGAGGGTAAGACTACAAGCTCTGAGTTGAAGCTCACTGAGATCTCTAGGCCCGACTCGAAACAAGAGCCTCAAATAGAGGATAGGTTATATAGTTAAGGGTCCATAACTCTTTCAGGACTGACTCTTTCACACCTGAGCGAAAATCTCCCTCCCATGAAATAGTTAGGTTCGAGACTACGTCTGGCAGCCTAAACCGCTTAACTCTGGAAACTGAGGAATGAATCGAGGCAGCTTTAGTATAAAATAAGGATCTTTACTCTGCTTTAATTGGTAATATTAACGGGGCTCCAAATTAATTTCCATTATTCCAAACCAGTAGTAGCTGCCTTGCTGCTCCGCTTGTCAAAGTCAGAGAATGAGTTTATTTTGATTTATAAACGATGGGCTGTTAATAACTGGGTCTAGAAGTTACGTACCGAGAAAAACAGACTGACCGTACCCAAAACTGTGGAGAAAACATGAGTCTGTATTTTTACAAAGAATGTAATTAATGTTGATGTTCTTGGCTAGTTTTTGGGTCATAGGAGCATTCGGTATAATTGTGTTGCCGATGGCTCATTGAAAGTATCTATGTATTGGACGTTACAGGTCCCACCTTCAAAAGAACACCGATGGCATCGGTCCACCTAGCGATTAGCTGAAAAAAACCATGAGGAAGCTAAGAAATCTTGAGCTTAAGAATCATGCAATCGTAAGACAGCTATGGGTCTCCATGGACAACAGTTTTGGCCATACCGATGGACCACTGCTTCATAAAGTGGGACGTGTAATGTTTGGACGTAGGATTCAAGGATTTCTGTCAGAGCTTTGATTCGAAAGATGAAAAGAAATCCGTCCACCGTCGCATGTGCAGCGCCCGGATCCGAGATGGAGAAGAATGGCTCCACTTGAGGTATCCTTTCACTCGGGTTTAAGTGTTCCATGCTTCACTGTCTGAAAAGGGATTGCACGGTTTATTAAAGGAACTACATGGTTTTCAAAGTACATGAGCAAAGAAAGGGTAATATACGTGGTTTATAATGGGCCCGAACCCGATGTGTCTTTCGACAGGACTCCCTGAATGGCAGATACTTGACCTGAACTAGCTTTACCGAAATACTAGTTTCAAAAGTATGCACTCATTCGCCACTTGCTAGTGCCTGATATCCATCAATCTTGATTTGCATGTGACAATAAACGTATTCGAAAATCAAGATTATGCCTGAAGCACATTATATGCTTGTTAGTATATCCATCAAAGGTTTCACATTGTAACAAATCCATCAAAAAATCAACAACTGAGTAAGAGTAAGTAGCACTCATAGCATATAAAACATAATATTAGACTACAAATCTACTGGATTTTTATGTTATGCCTGTCGCTTCATAATCCGACGATTACGTGGCGTTACAAATGTTAGCTACATATGTGCATACCGAATCACGTCAATTACCATTTTACCATACTCATGGTGCTTCAGCGTAGACTGTCTTTACAGACCAGACATTCACCGCGATTTTGTATTCGCCTGAGCTGCCAAGTGTAGTCAGTAAACTTTTGTGTGATGATGCTGGCACGCTATGCAGATGTACATACATATTTAACATTTCGAAATGAGCAACTTGCTTGCACTTTTACCTTTTAACATTTTCAGTAGTTTGAAATCAAAGGAAAATCTACAGATATAACAGAAAACTAAAATAAATATGCCATTGCGGTTGAAAAGGAAAAAGAAACATGCGAAACAAGTTGAATTGCAATAGCGATTTTGAAGATGATTTTTCTTTAAACTTATACCGTTGGTGTCAAACGGGGGAAAATGACGTGGTTTATTTGAAGCCCGTTTGTTGACTATCGAAAAACTGCTTGTTAAACATGGTATTCCGTTGGAATCAAAATGCCGACTTCTAGACGCCATGCATCACTGACTTAACTGGATTCGAGACCACGCCGACTGACGACGAGACCGAAAGTGTTTTTTCAATTTCATTCGCTGCAAATGCTTTACAGCACAAAATATTAATGTTATGTAATCGATTCAATCTATGGCATATTCAACATTCCACGATCAAACAGCAATCTGATTTTCGAATGATCGTCACCATTGATGTTGATTGGTGGTTGAATTGGTGACAAAAGCGATTAGTGAGTGTGAATGACATTCAGACGAATGTTTAAAAATAAATGTGCGCATCATGGATGATGAAAGCATTGATTTTTCGATACTTAGAAGGAGGTTTTAGATAGGCTACCTAAAAATGTAAAAGTGAACGGTAAAAGGTTTCTTAGAAGAGTTATTGAAGCGAAACGACACAAAAAATTAAGAGAAAAAATTAAATTGGGCAATCATATCTTTGAACACGGACACTTGTGCATATCATATCTTTAAACACGGACACGAATAGAACCAGCGAAAGTGGTCAAAAATTTAACAGGTAGTAGAGTGAGACTTATTTACATGAAGATATAATGAGACGTTCGCATTTGAAATGGTGATGTGTTTCTTTTTGTTCATTCGTTGATAAACGATAAAGAGGACAATCTAATTTTTCATGTATCAGTGACAGTGATAGTCTAAGTCATCTAATTTAAGCCTGGCAAACAGATAAATAGAAACAAAAACAGCCGCGCTATCATTGATAATAAAACTCTTATCTGTTTGTTGGTTAAAAGTGATTTTTACGAGAAAAACTGCAAGACTGTGCTGACTAAATTCCAGCTGTGTACTTTATTTACCTCAATTGACATTATCATAGACAATCATGAATGCAGTTCTTTAAGCAACCATCAGAAGCCATTTTCAATGCAAAGTACATCAGAATATGATTCAGTGAGCTGAGCTCAGCCTAGTCAAAATGGCAAACAATCTATATACTCCTATGCATAAGCTAGCTAATACAACTTTAAAAACGAAAGTAACAACCGCTAATTATTTCGATCGAAAATCAATGCAATCAACATTCCAATCATGAAGAAATCAGAATATACTGTTATAATTATTTTACCATCCTGTTTTTTGTGTCACGGACTAATGCAGATTATTGTAACCAGATCATTCAGACGGTCTCATTCTTTCACGGTCGTAATCCTTCTGTTTACACCTTTTGAATGCATCATAAGATCAAAGTGTCAAGTCTTAAGACTTACTATCACAGTAGCCGCAAAATGGTTATGCATGCAATCAAGCTATCCGCAAGAGATTACAATATGAATGAGGGTCGCTGGCATTTCGGAATTTAAGCTAAATGTAGTAGGCTAATCAAACAACGAATTACCATTATATTTTAAATAAATACGTATTAATAGGTGAAAAATATAGCCAAGAAATTACTTAATGGTTCAAATTTGGCAATGGAGTCTATTTGTGCTTGGAGTGCACCTTGCTTTAAACAAGTTCTAGAGTTAAGACCGGGTCAATATGAATTATAATCCCTTCAGATACTTTTGATGATCGCTTTGCAACTAACTAAAATATATTTTCAGTGGCACAAATTGACATGGTATTTTAGCTTTAATTCAGATATTTCTTTCATTTACCAGTACACCCATTTTCCTTCCGCATCTTTGTTGCTGCTTGACACCTTAATCGCTACCATTGATCTCAAAATTGGATTTCTTTACAATACCTTTTGTCACTAATTCACATTTTCAGTTTAATAAATCAAGTTTAACGCAGATTATAAATCGATTTTGATGTGCGGTGCCTCTCGAACGATCAACACACTTTCTTACAGTTTTTTGCTAGTACCTTTTGTCTTTATTCATGTATTTAGACACGGGCACAAATGGAGGCAGCAAAAGTAGTCAAAAATATTCTATGAAACATAGTTAGATTTTCGAGTATGAAGATACAATGACACGCTCGCTTGTTACTGAAAAGTATTACTATGCATATTCGTATCACCAAATAGAAACATTTCTTTATGTTCATTGAGTGTTTAAGAGAGTATGCAAAATTTGCAATCTGGTTATTTTGGGAATTTCCATCGGAAGATCATACTTTCGAATGGGGACACTAGTTTGCAGTGTTTTCTCTTGAGTACCAAGAATGCTCACGTTAGAATACAGTTTACGCCAAACCTAGCATGAAGATTAATCTGGCAGCCAACTTTTAGAATAACAAACTAAAAGACGGATGGCATCTCACTTAATGTAAAAGTTACCAATCAAACATCAGTACTGGAAGAATGCGAAGCTCTTCTTAAACTTTGTCGTAATAAACCGGCTTCAACACTCGGTCCCAGATGCAAGGTTATCCTCACTATAGTTTCAAAAATACAACCTTACCATTCGACAGCTGTCTAATATAATTAGAAACAAAAGCTAAATTTATTTAGTTGAAGTCACTTTGGGCGAAAATTGGATCGGTTAACAACCGCAAATATTTTAAATTGTAAAAATTTTTTACAAGAATTGTGCTTTTCCTGTGGCCACTTTTCACGCCTTAGAAGAAGATTTTGGATGCATTAATTGATCAACCCGAAAAGCTTTGGGTAAAATCGGGAATACAATTTTGTTGTAGATCCTATTTTTGCCATCAGTGACAATTCGATGCAGTAAACTCTTTTTTAATACCGCTGAGGCAGCATCTCGCAAGTACCCAAACTCTTTTCAATATATGTCTCGTCCAGTTAATATAGCATGCAATTTTGGAGTTATTGCACCATTTACGTTACACGTAAATGCGTAAGAACTGTTGAATGTATTTGCCAACTTTTGGAGCGTTTGTCATGGATCTTCATTAAACAATTCTTTCAGTTCAATATGTTCAATTTTTTTAAAGTTTAGTCGCGTTGTTTATGAAAATAAATTCAACATTTGTGAATCGTGTGAATACCAATTGTACTCGATGTGGCATTGTGACCATATACATCCCAAAGCAAACGATGTGTTTCAGCTGCAATTTGGTCCGTGAGGAAGTAGTTCAGCCAACCTCCATCAAAGGGTGTTTTGTTGGAATAAATTTTAACATCTTTGATACAAAATATGAAATGTTTATTGGACTGAAAATCAATGTCAGCTATTGGCGCTTACATATCACCATTGAGTTTTCAACGAATATATCCACGGAAGATCAAAATTCCAAAAAAGTCTACCCTAAATTTGGCTGAGCAGTTCTGTATTGACATATTCCAACCAGATCATTGAACTGAAATTAGCTCAAGGTCTTTCGATGGAGACGAAAACAGGAGCACCCAAGATATATTAAAGTGGTAAATATAAGTGGTAGGAGATAATTAATGTGCGTCATAGCATACAAAATTAATGAGAGATTTATTCTTTTTGCTAGTCGGATCTTGATTTTCTTGTAGGTATTTTTTCATTTGCCACAGTTTATCATGTTGTATGACAAAAGTGCATTAATAAATCAAATATCTTCAATGCATCCAAAACTCAACAAATTTTCTATCCACCAAAACAGTAAACAAATAAAAAAAAAATTAACTTACCACAAGTATTTTCATCGGAACCATCACTACAGTCCTTCTCGCCGTTACAGAACAATCCGCGTTCAATACAATTACTATCACCACAAGCCAAGAAACCATCTTGACACAATGGCTCATCAGTGTGTAAAAGTGGCTTAACTTTACGCTCTTTATTCTTCAATTTACAATTTTTCACTGCATCTTTCCAATCGCATGTTTGCTTCTCGATATCGAAGAACAAACCAGCTGGACAACGAATCGCTTGAAGACCCTGTTTGTAAGAGGAAATGAAAATGTTTATTATATTAAATACAATTGATTTAGTTAATGTCATAAGTAATTCTTCATATATTACATTAAAAGTGATTTAAAATAAATAGGCTAAATTCTTTTTGCAATCCTCTCTTATTTATAATTCTTATGTCCTTTGAGAGACATGCTTTCAAAAATATTTTATACATTTATAGGCATTAATTTTACTGTCACCTTCTTAAAAAAAACTCGTATATTGCATTCGCAACCGCATTCGTTTTAATAGTATCTTCAAATCTATCCCTGACAGTGAAATTATGCAGTGAAACAATCTCAAACACTATACACTTACCGATGATGTACATTGAATAACATCACGACAATTATCACCTTCACCGGCTACCAATCGAAACCATTCACCGGCATCTTTATCTTTACACAATTCCTGTTCGAACGATTCTTCTTTCTTTGGTGTTTCGTCAGCTTGTCTTTTGTAACGGTGTGCCGATGCTGTAAGATCAAAATAAAATTGTTGAATGGATGGTAGAAAAAAATGTATGCATTAAGTACTTTCAGATTTCACTTCGATTCCGGTCGTAATGCAAGTGAACAATAAAAACCGAAGTGATGGAAAAAGTGAAATGCAATTTTTGATGTAGATACTTTTCATACGATTGAATATATTCTTTGAATAATTTTGTATAAGAAGAAAGTGTAAAGTGTCATTACTGCGCATATTTTTTTTGATATAATCACTTGGTTTGCTTGTTTGGTTGAATGAATCGAAGAAAAATAGTCAAATGTGAAGTAGAAAATAGTAAATAATAAATATGAAATAATGAACGCATGTAATGTCGACGAAAGTTTGACAGGCGGATACCACAACACTTATGAACCAAAGTAAGTATACGAGCCGGAATGATTAATTGTAAACAAATTTTGGGCTGTAGAGTTCTTTCAAAGCGAAAAGGGGAGATAGTTTCTGAAGGATTTCATGAATAAAACCAGTATTTTGAAAAAGGAAATAATTCCACAGCGCAGACACAACTGGCTTCAATCCCGACTCCTGGCACAGAAAATGGTAAGTGATAGTTGAAATAAATAAATTGTCGATGACATACAATAAGCGAAGACTGTAGGGAAGGGACCACAAGGCTGATAACCATGATAGCAATGGTTCCGCCATCATCGCCACACAGAAACTTCACTGCGTTTTGAGCAGCTGATCTGCTCGGTCGTGGTATTGGGTAGGACACGGGTTCAAAAAGAGTTTGTAAGAGTAGCCTCTTTTTTGTACTGAGCCAGTACAATGTCCCACTTCAAAAGAGACGAGGTGTTTTCTATGTTCGCGGTACAAAAGAGGCTATAGTACAAAAGTGGCGAGAGTACATTACTGTTCTGCCCTCACGCCTGCATGAAGATTTGAGTTACCCCGGTCCCAGACATGACCGGAAATATTTCAGAAACATTTCCAGAAATCATTCTGAAATATTTCCGACAATATTTCTCTCCGTCGGTCCTACACATGTCCGGAAAGTTCATTCATGGGTAACGTGAAACGTAGCGGAAATCAAAGCCGCCGCTTTTGAAGCTGCATATCTCGTCAAAATCAAGTAAGACGGGTCAATGTGACCATCTATGCAGCTCCATTCTATTTTCGTCATAAGTATCACAGCCATACCTAGCTATAATACTATTCTCGGCACGTTGGTACATAGTCTGACTAACCAGCACTTCTGATCTGGAGAAGAATTTAAAAATGGGTCTATTTTTGGATTGCCAAAAAGTTGACCAGTTTTTTCCAACCCGAAACTCGTATCCTGCCAGAAATATGGAGTAAAGTAGTGGCCAATGATGAACAATATCTTCAATTGTAACTGTATTGCCATTTTTTTACAATAAAACCTTGAATTTCTGGAACAACGATTTAAGCAAAGTTGTACTCTTTAAAGCAATAAGATTTTACGGGTTGAAAGACGGACTTGTCAACGGACTGACTCGGTCGCTTTTTCTTCTATTCAAAAAAAAGCAATGCAAACTGGATATTTTCGGTAGTTTGTTTAGCAAAGCTCAGTTTTTTACTGGCAAGGGCATCCACATATTGAAAAATGAAATTGATTTTCTCAACGAAATCTTGAACTTCAACAACAAAGATGTGATAGTAATGATACACTGATGGTATTGACACCAGGATATCAATACCACGGCATCGGTAGCTTGGGAGGATGATACACTGCGCCTACGTGGCATTGTGTGACATTTTTATTGTGCAACAGTTGGCGAGTTAGGTTCACTTACAACTTTAAGCTAAGATGTAAGCTTCGCGCTAGTAAAACGTTTTGATCAAGAGCTTATTTTGATGATCCTACTGAACATATAGAGTCCGGCATATGTGAACAATAGTATGTATAAAATTAATTTAAACTTTATACTCGAGGTAAACCTAATATTGTTTAGGCGGAGAGTTCAATATACTGCGAAGTATATGTTCCACATATTAGTAAAAGGAAATTCAGAACCGCTTTTCACGTCAGCTGAAAAACGTTCAAAATAATAGTTGGTAAGGTGATGCGTTTGACAAGAGAAGACGCCAATTTACGGCCGCAACCCTTTACGCATTGGGATCAGATACCAAACCATTGTAAGAATCTTTGGAATTGGATGGACAATAGTTGGTCAGATATTTTTGGAGATTTGTCATCTCGTCGCATATTTTCGCAAAGACATGTGAATTTCTGCGGTAGTCTCTGGAATTTTCCAAATGGGGAGCCATATATCAACAAAAATCACAATATCGTTGAAAATGAAAGCATTCAGCGATATTTGTTAATGGAAAGTTTGATTACACACTCACCACTACACTCTCCAATGCCTGGACATTGTCTCTGCTACAGTAAAATCTTTGCTATACCGGGTCAACTTTTTTTATACGGCACATTTACCACGTATGTACCAGTTTACCGAACCGGTATCAGCGTAAAACTGGGTGATACATTGGTGGTATGGACAATACCATAGTATCAATACCAGCAGTGTATCTGTTGTATAAATCGTACAATTGCGAAGAATTTCATCGGGGCGAACGTACACGATCGCTTTCAGCGTGAAATAATAACCAGTTCTTGATTCCTGAAAATCAAACAGGTCGAAACTACGGTGATCATAAAAACAATCACATTGCTGTCATTAGTTCATTTGATCAAAAGCAGTCTTTTTGTTGGGATATTTTCATTTGAAACTGCATTTTCCTCTATACATTTTTATTTTTCGATGTATTAGACATAGTTAGAAGTAGTATTTTCCGCTCAAAAAAAGGAGATGTGACACCTGTCTCCACATGAGCACTAGTGAAGGAAAAATAACAGCTCTTAACCCGTACACTAAGGAAAATTAAGGAATCCCGAAGAAAGTGTGGCAAGAAAATTGAAGTCAAGATCGCGACTCGACTGTCAGATCCTTATAGGTCGTCCACACACAAAAAAAAATTCGCTCTGCTATATGTGTAGCAAAAATAATAATATCCGTAATAGCCATAATTAACTGTAGTGGGCACAAAATTGCCCCTACAAATATATTTTTGTTCTATTTATGTGTGATACATAATATATACTAGCAACAGGTATAACTATTGATTTAAAAGGTATTATGAGTGTATGGAAATCCAGAGTTATACTCATTTTAAGTAAAATTTGGCTTTCACGTAAAAAATATAACTCGGGTACACAAAATATGCACACAGCAATCATAATTATGCACGCTACAGGTATAAGTTCTATATGGCTTTCTCTGTTTTCTGGTAGCGAAAGATATGAAATCCATACAGTTGGTATATTATATACGCGACAGGTATAAAATGACTACTGAACAATGTAATATGCTTTTCGTAGATATATGGTTTATTTTCGTTTCTAATTATGGGGCATCTTCTGTTTATAGTTTCAGATTGAGCTTGCAAAAGGGTCGGTAGCTTAGCTCGCTAACGCGTCAGTCCGAAGCAGCGATCTACTACCCGCGGGTTCGAATCCCGCCGTGCCCATGGCTGTATTTGTTCGTCTTATGTTGTCTTACCAGTCAGCGACTGGGCATAATACCAGCGCTCCATTGATTAAGTGCCACATGAAAGCTTTAGTAGCGACTAAGAATAACATTAGCGCTTTAGAAAATAAAAAATAAATGTGGCACTTAGAAGAATAATGGAATAGTTGTTATCGGCTTCTCCCATATGTGTCTCCTTACCGCCATAGCTAAGCATTCGCTTCAAAGGGCAATCCCCTGAGCTTTTTTCTGCTTACATACGATAAATATTTATATTATATCTGCCGTGAATATATTATGTCTTTCAAAATAAACCCATATACTCATGTGAGGTATATTATATTTCCGTCGTTTTATATCTGTCAGCGATATATTTTTTTTTTGAGTGCAGGGACAGCAACGAAAAACTTTCTGATTCGATGGGTGAGAAATGTTCCACCGAAAAAAACATCGAAATTAACTAAGAAAGAGCTGAAAATTTAGGTCACACTAATTCAAAATTCGTGCCGTTGCAGCATCTCAGCTGCATGAGGAAGGACGCGACGGTTGCAGTTGACATTCCGCCGAAATTGTTTCAGGTTTTCAACCGTATTATGGAGTTTAGCGTTTGCAATTGCCTCAACCCGATCTGATGATAATGGTTTATTATGTTGTCAATTAAATTAAATATACATTTATGTCACAAGTGCTTTAACAACTTTACAATTAATAACCATTCCAGAAATCATCTTCGTCCGTTTTAAAAGGCCTTGTAAACTATTTTACAAAAAAAAAACGGTCTTCATATCAATGAAAGCCGTTCATGCCGTGACAAAAGAACAGCCAGGTTGTGCAGTCGGTCTCACCAGCTTAATCAAAAACTTATCCATCTCAGACAAA
Organism: Nemotelus nigrinus; assembly: GCA_947369275.1. Classification (NCBI taxonomy): domain Eukaryota; kingdom Metazoa; phylum Arthropoda; class Insecta; order Diptera; family Stratiomyidae; genus Nemotelus; species Nemotelus nigrinus. Next base: position 3,015,731 of record OX376373.1, on the reverse strand, counting down.
TCCCAAACTCATAGCAAATCTTCTATTGAATAAGCTCCATAAATATTTGTCTTGTCTAACCGATTTCTAGTTCAACAGTTACCCTTTTACACACAATATTTTCATTTAATCTTGTGTGTAAAATATTTGTTCACTCTTTATAACTTACGTCGAGTAGAAACATTCCCATGCATGCACAACGTGCCACTGTATACCAACTAACTGTTGTTTGTCTTGCAACTCAGTACAAATTCCTCGTTTTCATTGAAATCTTAAGCTCTATTCACGACTGACTACTTAGTTAACTGAACTACATATGAAATATATATGTACATATTGACCAATGTCAAACTACTTTCGCTTTTAATATGCCAATAAATTAGAATATCATAAATTGAATTAAAAAAAAAATTAGCGCCAATCTATCAGTAGTATGGGATATGGAAAAAATTCCATCCAGTCTAGTACGATCGTAAACTTACTAGAGACCGTTATCATTTTCAAATATCCCGCCTGGATTCGATTAGCTTAACGAGTCAGTGTGAATAGGACACAGCGCTGTATCACACTCAATCGTACGATATTGCTATTGCACGTTAGGAAAAGCCATTACAACTAGTGAAATCCAATACGTTGGTTCTGAACGTTTGGCGTTCCGATACTGACTGAGTTTAGGTATAGTACAGGTAAAATACACGAGGTGTAAATTAGATTTGAGCCGTTCGAATTAGAAAATGATACATGACGATGACCTCGTGAAGTTTGCTACAAAGTTACTGCATTTGCTGGGCAATTGTTGCTACTCCAAACTGATTTTATTTGATTTATAGGTTTGAGTGATTCAAGCAAGTTGAAAGCGATTTACTTCTAGATTGATTAAGTATAAATTTTTGTCGTTAGAGATACTATGAGAATTTCGTAAATGAGCATCAAATTTAGTAGCCGCATTTACCATAGAAGACGAGTTCAGATGCAAATTTGGTGGATGTATAGACCATAGAAAAAAGAACAAGGCCGAGCGCAATAAGACGAATTAAGAACGAAGTGGACTTACAACAGATAAGCTGTTACAACGACTCATTCACTATGGTATTTTCGGTTGAAATGGATTACCCACAAATCGCATTACATTTGGAAATGATTTGAATTCAATATTAATTACTTGTTCTGAATATCAAAGCTGAAAATTGAAAGAATTTTTTATTTTTAACTCATCCGCCTGACCACATCCCAAGATATCCACAACAGCATCGCAATTCAGATGATCTCGTATCTTCACAAATCTTTAAATTATTCCCATGTCTGGTAATTTGCCTTCGTTAGCCTTGCCTTCACTTTTCCATCATCCTACAAAACTTTGTTTTTCCTGTCTCTTTCAAACTAGCCAACGAAGTTTTAAACAAGTTCTTCTAGATACCAAACCACAGAATAATACACGTTCCGAATACCCGACCAACTTCCTCTTTTCTTCTTTTCCGATCTTTCGCTTTATTTCAACAGTTGACTGGCTAGGTCAATTTGAAAAAATTTCGAACCGAAGACATGTAATCCAATTTTGTTTTGCAGCCTTGATGTCTTTCAGAATAATTTTATATATCGTTTAAGACAACAGTATATGCTGAAAGACAGGCTTTTAATTTTCCGGAAATGCAAGACGGTTGCTGAAGAGTTGTAATGGTAAGGTTTTTTATTTCCGTATTATGTAGGTAGGGTTTTTCCTGACAAAGCAGCACTTATTTTTATGGATTTTGATTGAAAAAATAACATAAAGCGGATTATTTTCAAAGTTAAGGAAATAGAAGGAAAATGCTTAGGAGACAACCTTTGAAGCTATTACCTTATTATGAAGCATGGCTGTGGCACATGGAAGAAGATTTGCACGTCTTGTGCTATCTTGTGCAGCAATGCAAAAATAATTCAACTTTTTTGATTCATTATATATATTGGCTGAGCTTAATGAGCTGCTCTAGGTTGATACAGGTTGAGATATCTCAACAAAATGTGTTTCATGAGCAATTCGGCTGCTTTAACTTGCCCGAAGTAAGTTGAACTAGAGCAATTTAGAGCACGATTTCTGCTCTATCTATTTTGGTAGAGCAAGTTCGGGCAAGTTACCAGCTGTTTGTTGACTGTCACGGAACCGACTTTTTACATAAAATTGTAACTGAATTGTGTGAACTTCTGACGATCGATCAACTCTGAGAATTGCCTCTCAATTGTTCTGACTTGTTCGACTTTTTTTGACAGTTACACTATTTCAACTTGCTTTGAGATGATCTGTTTTTTTTTCGGAGTCATTAAACATAGATATTAATAACAAAGGCTGAAGCTGAAAGTCACATTCCAATCTTTTACCTGGAAAAAGAAATCAAGAGTGAAAAGAAAATGGGTTTTCTGAATTTCCCTAGTGGAACACAACAGACATGTGCACATTCGAGAAAATTCGTCAGCAAGTCCGCATTGTCTGCGCCCTAAGCACAGTTGTGTGTGAGTGACTGTGTTACTGAGAAAAATCAAGATAACTTTCTCATCGCGGAAAGGTTTAAAGGAAGGTTTAGCCTTATGATAAAAAAAAATTGTCATATTCACATTTGGCAACTTTCTGCAGTCTCTTCTTGCAATATTTAAGCTGCTAAAACCGTGCTGTTGAGTAGCAGAAACATGGCGGAAGGTGTCAAAGATGCAACAATAAAGAGAATGCAAGAAAATTTTAGGGAAGTATGGAAGGATTAAAATAGAACGATAGAAGTTAGATTCCATCACCAGATTTATGAATTGGACAAACTTTTGACAATTTGTAAGATCCTGCGGAAAAAGCCATTACTTAGGTTTATGGTAAAAATGATGGACAAAAAAACCTAATAAATTCATTGCACAGGTTACAGTGCATATATCCTTTTTCAGATATTCTAACAATAGTTCATGGTGGTAAATTGTCTCTCCATTCGGGTTTTATTCGTTTTGTATGAAGTCTGGTACGCAGAGTTTTTAAAACTTTTCTAGTCAATGGACACCTCACATTGCTTATAAACGAGCAGCAATCGATTCCCTCAAGTCACTTCTCACTTATATAAACCTCAATATGGCAAATCGAGCTCTTTTATATGAGCAAATTATTACTTCACAATTACTCTATGGAAGTGTGGTATCTCAATATCGCCTTATGAATGATTTTTAACAACGACATTCACATTGAATTGAGAATGGACTTAAAGCACTTAAATATTTCGACACAATCGACAGACACTCAAATAGTTAATTGGATAAATAAATTTATCACAATGGACACGTTCGGCTGATCTATTTTTGCCTAAGGCATTTCATAGATTAATGCGGAAACGCCACACTCCACCTTCAAATAAAGACACAGTAACGCCAGACACAGAAAATTAGTATCTCTTGTGCCACCGTCCAGCTATGGGGAAAACCAGACAGCGCTGCTTCAGCGAGTCCTGGTTGGTGGACCAAACGCATGTGGTGGAGCAGACGCTGAAAGATATTCTTCACTTCGCAAAAAGTCGAGGGTCATCGATGGCCACTTGAACTGAAACTATTTAGCTTCAGATCTTCTTTGCACTACGGACCAATAGGTCTAGTGGACCTTGTGTCAACCAGTTATATCTCCTTTGCGCCTAACCTAAATAGATAGAGTTCCACTTAAGCTCACTAGTCAGCATTTAAAGGAAGCGAATGAATGAAATAAGAAATAAAGAAAAAAAACAGATCAAAATAGTATATTCGCTCAATTAAAAAAATTGATAAATACATAACTTGATAAATATAATACTTACATAGCCACCTAGACAACATATGAAAAAAAGCATTATCTATAGACTCTAAAACTTGACATGGAACCATATCTACCAAGTTCTGTTAAAACCGACATTCAGTTCAATAGCCTCTATGAATCCAACCAGCAAATTTCCATCTGGTCAGCACAGTCTTCAGCCAAGAAACAGCTGGCACTTGCAATTATTGCACTTTACCGCAAAACTATAGTAGAACACCCACAAGACACCAACTCTTAGCTAGTCAGCCAGCCAAGAAAATTAAATTCCACAAACTGCACCTACCTAACTACTAGTATCTATATAATTGCCGCTAAGCATCTGGACAAGTGACAGTATAATAGACAACTAGCCAGACAATCAGACATATCTACGGCCGCATATCAAAGTACTGTGGACATGGAACGTCAAAGCAATCAGAGATAACTCAATGAACTTAATTGCCTAGTATTCGTGCTATTTCATTTGGTAGGTTCCGTTGAAACCATATTGCAAGTATATGCGCTCATACAAAATCGACTTGTACGCATGAAGGAGTGTTTGTGCATTCTAATTGAATTATGTCCGGTGCATATAAATTAAAGCGTCTCCCGGTATTATGTGAAGAAATTATAAAGTGCATTACTAATCAATGCACAATGAGATTCTAGTTTGCGATCGGCGGATTGTCTTGATGCATGCATCCGTCTAGGAAATGAGAAATCATGCACATGTGACATCTGTGTGAGCTGTTTGATTTCAATAAAGTTATGGAACACCTGCAGCAGTTCTTTGTATATTTTTTTTATTTATCGGACCGAATATATATGTACGTGCAACCAAAGTGCTAATGCTGAAAGTAGTACAATATAATACAGTGCTGAGTCAGTGGTGTACACATGATTTCGTAAAAGGGAACTAAAGATTGGCTTATACTAATGCAACATGTTAGCGCAGTGTTGAAAGCCCTTGGAACTTCCTCCAGGTATCGGTGGTTAAGAGTTACAGTTTAATAGCATGCGATACTCCAAGACAGTGGCCAGTAATGATACCGATTAGCCGTTTGCAGTTAGCTCGTGGTAATTCAAGTAGACAACTAGCAGCTGCGAGATTGTATGACTCCCTATGATTTTGGTTATTCTGCAGGTATCGATATCGCAACTTGCACCATATTAGAGTCAATCAACTACTTAAATGCTCGAATGAGACTAGAGATGTTTTCCAATCTAAATAGAAGAAGGCTAGTCGCATGCTCAGCCAACGCACCCGCCCTCTCATTCCCATCAAAACCCTTATGAGCGGTAACTCAGCCAACACGTCTGCCCTCTCATTCCTATCAATACCCTCATAACCGGTTTCTAACTTATATGCTTCAGACTTCAGTGCTTTTACCACCGCTTCACTACCTGCGAAAATGTTGATTCTAGCACCTGCAGTATCCTTGTCATATATCAGTTCTGCGGCTATTCGTATAACAAAGACCTCCGCTTGGAAAATACTGCAGTGATTGGGAATCCTGAAAGCTGCTTCTATATCGCAGTCTGCAGAATATGCTGCAGCGCCTTCTCCTGCAGCTGTTTTGGATCCGTCAATTTAGATGCTTAGGGCTGCTGTGTCCATTTGGTTGATCCATTTCCGTCCATCTCCTTCGGTCATTTGATATCTTCGCTCGAAGCAAAGAGTGGGCACTAAGTAGTCAGTGCTTTCTGCGTACCCCTGTTCAATACTTACTATCCCTTTAAGTTCAAAAACCTTCAATTTCAAATGAATCTCAAAAGTTTCAGTATATGTTTTTGATATCTCGTTGCGTGACAACTTTTCGGTGGACACCTAGTTTATATGAATGAAGATAAGCCTGCTTGGAAAACTCTGTGCGGCAGATTTTATGATAAACAGCAGTGGAGGAAACCTTGCTTGGGATGAAAGAAAAAAGTGAGCTAACCATATGTCTGGATGTGCTTTTGTATGAATGTGAAAAGATAGGACATCCTTCTTACATGGTGTTAAAGAATTCAATTACAAGGTAGTTCGGAACATTTTAAGTAGTCGAGGAATCACACTGATAATATTTGCGTGATACTCACATGAGCAGAATGGCGCCACAGAAAGTGACAGTCGAACGATGGTAAAGAACTATCCATGCTGTCTGTAAGCGGAATTCCTAAGAATAATTAGGCACAAGCCTCAACAGCCCATCGACTGAAAAGAATAGATACCAGTAGTCGAAAAATACAACTATGAAAATGTCGAGTGATCATACAACTCAATATTTGGAGCAAGTAGGAATATTCGAAACTGAATTTCAAAAAAAGTCAGACAAAAAGAGGCAAGGTGCATGGAAATGATTGGATACTTGGAACGATAGGGACGGATGTCAAGTTTATATCAAGTTTATATTTCGGTAACATAAGATGGCTGCTATTTACGCGGCTTCCATTAGGCCGTCAGCTTGGGCCCATTTGCGAACCTCCGCTAGCTAGCCATTGTCATCAGTTGACTACTCTGCTGAATCGAATCAGCTGAGTCAGTGTAGCGATACTAGCAACCTCTACCAACTCTTGAAAGTTGTAGGTTTCTGAAATGTTTTGGCGTTTAACAGTTTGGGCTTGATATTCGCTGTATAAATAGTTGGCTGTCAGTCCTAATCTATTCACATATGATGCATTATTCACTGTTTTTTCTCGGCCTTTAATATATGGTCACGTCTAGTTTGCTTATGGTGTCACCAAACGTCCATCCCTAGCTGTTGAACCTCTTCTTACCAATTGTTTATTCTTTTCGCCGCCTATAATACCACTATGCCCTGACACCTACATAGTTGAGTAGGAGTATGGATTGCCTTTTCGATCACAATCATTCTGCGATATCTTGCTTTGGCGTCGAAGTAAACCTTCGTTGGTTTGGTTGATTTTCCGCTTATGAGCTCTATTACCATGCGTCTGACTAAAAAATTAGTACGGTTTGACAGTTCGTACCACTAAGTGAAAATTTCTATCCGTCGAATAAACGCGCGGGCCGACTGCTGTGTCCATCTTTGATCCGTCTGTGTAAATCCAGACAACCATGATCCTCCAGCCTGTTCCTGTCGGTATGCTGGCCTGGAAGTTCGTGTCAAGGTGTATTATTTGGTTAAAAGGTTTATGTCCTCAGCGATACGGCTATACCGTCTTCGGCATTTCGTATGAATATCGATATGGCCCCGCGAATTCGAGCCGTATCATATGCCTGAACTTTCTGAATGCTCCTGAGCGCTTTCCTGAACGCACCTGAAGATGAATCGATGCAGTGGCATAATCCTTCAGAGTTATATCCAACCCGACGGTTGGAGTGGTTCTCAATGCATTTGTGATACTTGTGCAAACTATTCTCCACAGCCCCGCTATCTTCTTGTTGTTGGTTTTGCTCTCTGCTGCCTTCTATCATAGAACCTCGCCATAAACCAATAGTTAATTCAAACATGAGCGCAAAGAAGAAAGAGTTTGATGCGTTTACTGAAAATTCCACTTGGGGATTGATGGATGAAAAACGCAAAGGTGATTAAAAATCGTTAATCCCACAATTTCTTTGTCGGATTTAGAAGTTGAAGCTGGTAAATTCGCAATCAATATGTACGAAAGTACAGTGACTAGTTTCACAACTCACGTTAATCGTGATTGAAAGTTAACTAGGTTGGGCCAGCTATCCAGCACACTAAGAATTAGTGATCTACCCACTAGACTCACTGCTTGAGTGTAACTCAAACAAAACCATTTAAAAGGGTAATTCGGAATTAGGAAAGGTTATTAGTAAAAGTTGTGTCTCACAAAAATCTGAAATTACCCACGTTTTTTTGGGAAACTCGCAACTTTATTGTAAGATCTTCTGGTAACGCAATTAAACTCTTCGATAAACTTCAACTATTAACAGATCGCTTAGTAAATATAGTTCACAATCTTTGATCCATTTCTTCATTTATTTTGCTTTTTCAACGTCAAAAACACGATTGGTAATGACGCCACCACCTCTAGTACTAGAATAGGATAACAAGTTATAAAAATAAATCATACATATGCACCAAACAGTATCTGTATTACAGACTAGATAGCCTAGAAACATTTGCGCTTTCAATCCTCACAAAAAAATTAATGTCTTCTTAGCACGCATCCATAACTGCATCATTAATGGCATTAAAAATAGCAATAACCACTCAAAAATGACTGAAACAGCTCAAATAGTATCTACACAGGAAACCAGAATAATTATGCAACATAAGATATTTTCAATATACAACATTCATCTGATGGATGTCTCGACATATGCATAATTATTGGTTTCGCACAAAAGACAGACGAGCTTAATGTCAAAGTGCTCACCTTTTTCCAACCCGGAGCTGAATTCGAGTCATTGGTAGATCGCATGATCGCAAAACCGTAACCAGTGACCAAGTCAGGTTATAAGATGCCTGTTGTATTCACTGAAATTGTTTCATATCTTGTTTTTTAACGTTCATTTCGATCGTTTCTGGCGAACCGGCACCAGTGTAGTACCTGTCCGTACTCTCTTTAGCTCATTTCAGAGTTATTGCAAACTCATGTTTTATGTGTATTGCGCGTGCTGAGACGCCACACACACACAAATGTAGATATCTGTCGATGAAGACAAGGCCGCCAACTTTTGATTGATGCAATCGAAAAATTATTCGAATATTTCTGCCATGAAGTTTGGAGTTTATGAATTTCGAACTTTAAAACTGAATTTGGAGAAGCATTGAGATGGTAGAAAATAGAATACAAATAAATATAATATTCGGAATTTGATAGATTGAAAGTGTGTACGTCTTGAGATACATCAACAAATATGCTTACTCGATCAATTTCTTTCAGGAAAATGTAGCAACTTGAAAGAATTCAAATCAAATATTATACTTCTCTTTTAACAATCGATGAACGTGGGAACTGAGTTCTTATGCGAAGTATTTTGCCAACCGGTAGCTCCGTTATCTGCATATTGAAGTTCATGTTTTAATAAAGCAAAAAGCCTTTGAAATTGAAATTGCCTTTGAACACTATCGGTTGTATAATCATACTCAATAGGTAAACGGGTTGGATTATATATTTTATGTGCCAACGTGACTTTACTATCGATTTGTCGAAAGGAAAAAGACTAAACCCCAAAGTGTTCGAAAATCGAACGAATTTTATGCGTCAACCCACGTTGGGCGCCATACAGAACATTCGTCTTTTTCAATTTTTCCACTTGAAAGAAACCGCTATTTCTTGCCAAAAATCAAATTTCGCAACATTTCTTATCTCCGCTCATTAAAATTCAACATAAAATAATCACACCTATTACGGCACAGCTATAAAATCTTCATCTACGATCATAATACAGCCGCCGGTATCACAGTCACCATACATTGAGATTTTACTTTCATTTTCACTTCGCTCGCTTGAATCGTGAGAAATCAGCAACAGATACTGAATGATGGAGATGCATTCATAGTACGAAAAAAACACAAAATGTAGTGGATAGGAAAAATATTAAATAGAAGCGTAGTCATGTTTTTTTTTTCGTGCCGTTGTTTCGATCACACCTAGGAGGCGCCTCTCGATCAAATTACTGCATTGTGTTGGTGCACGATGAGTTTGAAAAGAAGACGAAAAAAGATCGAAACACGGTTTATTATGGCTGTTGGAAATGAAAGTAAAAGTTTTTTCGTACATATATTATGATATTGGTACTATTATATCAGGGAGATAATTTATGAATGAAGATTTGATTGAGTAATATTTTTTAAGGCAACTGCAGTGATATACGTTGGGTTTTTGGCTTTTTGTTTATTGAATTTGAGATAAAAAGTAGTTATGAAATAATAATAAAATGAAACAATAAAAATAAAAAATAAACGAAAAATAAATCAACTGAATTTTTTTCCACATTTGGTACTAGTTCTTGTCAATAAACTGCTTGGTTCTCTAAGGGTCAAACACGTTTTTTGTTATACTTGAAATCAGTATAGATTCGACGGGAAAATTTCTAATCAGTATGGATTTGGGCAAAGGTAGCTCTCAGTATACAAAATCAGCAAATATAATCAAATATCAGCTTGCTCAGTCAGGTCCTGCTTGCGTTGTATTTTGAAAAATCTTAGCCATGTTGACTGTTTTCGTTAAGATACATTCTTGGATTTCATGCATATTTGCCACTGAAACCCATACAACTCGATTCCTCTTCATCATCCACAATGAATTCCTTCGATTTCCACCCGTTGCGATCTACTTTTACTGATCTCATTCATTAAATCATTGAATATTATAATATAATCTCACGTCGGCTAACAAGGAAGCCGATCTACTACTATGTAATGCTAGCCACTTTCACAATCGTCAGTCTTTTTTCATTAAGTTCAAGATCGTTTCAAATCGTAGCACATTGACTGTTGAAACCATCCTATGTTCCAGCAAATGATTTGGAAATTTCAAGACCGTGAAATCAAATGTCAAAATGGTTTTGAAGGCCGAAACCGGTTTGTTCACTGAAACCGAAATTTTTTGATGTTGAAGATAAGATAAATCGAAGTTACGAAAATTCTCTGAATGGGGTTTCAATCGACAGAGTTTTCATTACATCTCGAGTTTTTTTTTCGTAGAAAAAGGTATCTCTCCTATAAAGATCCCTGATTATGATGAACGAGATCCAATTTTGGTCAACTGAAACTCTTACATTTTGGTCAGCTGACTTATATCATGTTTGTTGTCACCGAAACATAAGTTTGCCAAAATTATAATTTCAGCACAATCAGCTTCCTCCGCAGTCATTTATTCCATTAAACAATCACACCTTGAAAGGTTTGATCACTTTCCCCATTTTCTCTGTCGAAACCGCACAAGAGCATGTGCGTGTATGATCAACCGACAAACTACGTTAACATGAATATAGGGACTCATGTGCTGGTAAAAAAATAATAGCCACTCTATTTTGATATTTTCACTAAATCACTCACCCTGATCTTTACAGATAATAGTTTTCAGTTTAACCAAATCTATTGTTTATGCAATCACTTAACACTTTTCCCGAAATAAAATTCAAAGCAAATACTCAAATGAAAAAATAATTCAAAAATCAAAATCAAAAAAACAATTTGTACTTACCCGTTGTAACAGCAACAGCCACAATGGCAAAAATAACGAATATTTTCGCCATTTTATATTCGATTACACGAACAATATTTACTTAAAATACAAATACTCCTCACTGTCGTCGTCGTCGCTGCCACTAATGTCCTTCGTTGTTCCAAAGAATATTCCTTGTTTCCTTATTTTATTCAAATTATTTAAATACTAAAACATTCAGAATATTACATTCACTAGATACTAGATTGCGCACTGAAACAACTTTCTCGTACTTATTCTACTCTACTAAACTTAGTACTACTACTCGGATCGTCCCCAAAAACTGAACTTGATCGATCGAACGGATTCGAACGAGTGAAATGAAAAAATTCGTTTTCGTGTGTTTTTAGTACGCTCTTTAAATCTGTTTGACTGCCTTCTTCCTTATTTCGGTCTTGGCAGTAGGTTGGTTTAGCTTTTTTTCTGTCTTTCTCTCTATTTTTTATTTATTCGATTGTATTAATACAAATATTATACAGGTTTAATGATAGTTACAAACAAATATTAACACACGGCCGTCGGATATAATACCGACTTCCAATGAACGCAAGAGAGAGTATCAAGATTTCGTGCTTTTATATTAACTTTTAAAAGTAGTAAGTGGGGTTGAAATATCAGCGGGGATTGTTCGAGTGGTAGGACGATGGAGCAAGTCGAGTTTGCATGGGGTCATGATTGAAAGATTTGTGCATGAACCTGACAGCATGATATCGTGCTGTTGCATTCTAACAATATTTTGCTCCGTTAACTGGTAGCAGCTCACGTTAGAGATACCCGAAAAAAAGATACAATCGTAGGTGCCATAGAAATAGTTTGTTTCGTACGTGTAATCTGGTGCTGGCTTGCCAAGTGCATGATGGAGTCGTTGCGGTGGATTATAGTCTCGCCATCGAAATATTTCGATGGAAAGATCGAGGATTGATAAACACTGGTAGCCATTCGCCTAACGGCCAGTCAGTTTAGTAAAAAGGTAAATGTGCACGAATTCATGAATTTATACAAATGTGGAAATATTGGAATGATGGTCACTGATTGTGATGTTGGCGACAAAGCTTAAAAAGTAAACATGCTGAATATTCATTTGAATGATATTTTGTGGAACAAGTTTTTGGGGCCAGCGATGGCTGAGTGAGATAATGCATCCTGCAATTATGAAATTCCATCGCGTGACGCAGGCTTGGAATTCGACGAATTCCAGAGCTGGACAATTGTTGGTAAACCAAACAATAAAATAATAATAAAATTCTAGATGACCGATCCTTCAAAATAGGAAGCCATTACTCAATAATAAGATTCTAAAAAACCGCCGCGGTCACAAATTCAAGTTTTCTTCTTCTTTGTGGCGCTGCAGCCCGTTCTAAGTCTTTGCCTTTTTAATACGCCATCTTTAAAAGCCCAATTTCGATTCCAAGCAGAGTGGTATTTTTGTTGTTAATCGAGTTTATTTACCTGTTAAACCTTTTGGCTTTTGTCCATGCGAACTATGTGACCAGCCCACTGTAAATTCACCTGAACACGATACTTTTAAAAATTTTCAGTTTTTCCAGAAGTTTAAGTGAACATCTAGGTTTCCCCACCGTTGCATAGCACGCGTCTAATTGTTGATTTCTACACCTGGAGCTTTGCTTTTCCGTATGGTATATGCAGCTGAGCTTAGGTACCACCAGAATGGACTAAAAGCCATTTTTGCGAACTGGATTAAACTCTTAATTTTGCGGTTTCATTACTATTTCTGGTAGTGAGGAAACATCTCCAGTATTACCATTAGAACCATACGGGTATTCAAGTTCCATTCCTGAAATTTCTAGCGCGTACGTAAGACAGCCTAAATGGCTTCATCCCGGCTGATATTCAGCGGGTATGAGAAGCTACCAAGAGCTGTCCCGGTAAAATTTGACCAAGAAAGTTCGAGACCAAACCCAACATTTGTGTTTGGGATATGGCAGTACAGCGAAGTCAACGGTCTGTCGAATGAAGAAACGTTACAACCTGAAAACATATAAGATGCAGAAAGCCCCAGATTAATCCAAGGAAAAGGAGAAAGTAGCAATATGAGGACTCGAAAATTGAATGAGCAGTGTCTTCGCTTTTCTGCATTGTCAAAATTTTCGCTCGAAATAATGACCAAATAATGGAGACTTGTCAAAATTTAGCTTCATTATTAACTCAGTACCAGCTTTAAGTAATGGAATTGAGAGAGAAAACGACTGATTTTCAGCAAAATATTTTTTTGATTTTCAACATATTTACCTTCCAGCTCAATACATTTTGTATAATGGAGTTCCAATTTTTGAATACCGTCGATCAAATACGATTTCGCCAGTCCTGCATAATAGGCGTTCACCTTAGCAATCAAATCCGCATTTGACATCAATTCTCGTGATGTTTTTAAATTCCAGAGTAACAAGGGTCGCTGGCGGCTAAATCTGGTAAATATAATCCATAGCGTAGCTCATGAATTTTCACAATTGCAATTGAAGACTTGTGAGCAGGCGCATTTCATGATGGACGAGAACTTTTTTCCTTGCAAACGAGGCCGTTTTGTCTGGATCGCTTCGTTCAGCGTATCCAGAAGTGCATAATACATCCAGGTGATCGTTTTTCCATTCTTCAGATAGTCGATTAGCACCATGTCTTGCGAATCCCAAAATCTCTTGACGTCAATTTTCCAGCCGACGGGACCGTTTTCATTTCCTTGGAGCTCTTCTGCCCACTTCCACCTATTGTTTGGTATCTTCTCTCATCTCTGGCACGTAGTGTTGAATCCGAGAGTCCTATTGTGACCGCTGACGATATCAGACGTGTTTTTGATTGCCGATCTGAAGTCATTTATTCGAATCAGCTAACGGTTGTTATTTCCGTGATTAAGAATTTAAAATTTCAAAGTGTGCAGTGTAGTGAAGATAGCGGTTAATGCTATTAAAAAACATAAAAACTGTAAAAACAATTTGAGACATAAAATTATAACTGAAGATAGCGGTAAATGCTATGAAAACAGTTGGTCTGTTTGAAGCGTGCAGTACAATAAACTTAAAAACTAAATATAACTGTGAATAATATAAAAGTTTGAGTGATAATTTGGCTTTGAACAATATTAAGTTAGTCAAATATTAATCAAAAAAAAAAAAAAAAGTGCTAAAAACTTTAAGTGCTCTTCCATTGATTTGTATCAAATCAAGTGGTAAGAGCACAAAATGAGTGAAATAGGAGCCTTCTCCGTAGTGAGAAGCAAGAAAAAGCGGAAGAGGATAAATCCTGTATCTTCTCCCGAATCAACAAACGAGAAATCGGACATTGACTCCGCCGCATCCTTGCTTAGTGAGGACGGTATGGAGTCAACGGAAGAGTTGCCGACGTCATCCTTACAGCGGTTATCATACACCCAAATGGAAAAGAAGATAACTGAGCTGCAATCTATGATAGCATCATTGATTGAGCAAAATAAAAGCTTAGCCCGCCAGCTTCAACTCAATGATCCAATTGATCCTAAAATTCACCGTAATCAGGCAAAAAGTATAGGTTCAACTGCTGTACCTCAACAGCGCAAAACAGTTCGCCCACCTCGACCATTGGGAGAAAAAGACGCAGAGCCAAAACAAAGTATATCAACAGTTAAAAAAAGCCCGGTAAGTCCCGCTACTTTCCCTAAACTTCCTCCCATTGTAATTAAAGAAAAGGACGAGACTTTAGCTGGCATTGTCAAGAACCATCTTGACAAATTACCAGCTAAATATACCCTCAGACAAACGGGACATCATACTACACATGTTTACTTAGACTCAAAAGACGACTACAACAATACAAAATCGTACTTGGAAAATGAAAGGAAGCAATTCTACTCATTTACACCCAAAGACGAAAAAATGACGAACATGGTGCTTCGTGGTTTGCACAGGTTCCACACATCCGATGAAATAAATGAGGCAATTATTGCAGCTGGCATCGAAGAGGTATCTGCGATTCGGCCGTATGAAACACTGCGGTCACGTCGTGAAGGCAGACATCTCAATCTCTGGCTAATAACGTTCAAACCAGGGTTTAATACCGCTAAGCTTTTGCCAGTTAAACATTTACTAAATACTGTTGTGCATTTTGAGAGCATTCGAAACAAAGATGTTCTCCAATGCAAAAACTGCCAAAGATTGGGTCATACAGCATCAAACTGCAACCTCCCGTATAGATGCGTAAAGTGTCTTGACAGTCATTCTCCAGGCAGTTGTCTGAAGAAAACCGACGAAAAACCAGCCTGTGTGAACTGCGGAGCCACTGATCACCCTGCCAGCTACCGTAATTGCCCCGTCTTCAACCAGTTTCGTACCCGTGTTGTTATGTCAAAGACACCTCCGAAACAACACACCTTTCAAACTTTCCCCATGCAAATGAGACCTATCCCAGCCACCCATACTGCTTATTCTACTTTTTCAAGGAACCAAACATCCTCTACCTCGTACGCCAATGTAGTGAAAGTCAATTCTGCAACTCTTCCATCATTCAACTTTGCTAATGAAATACAATCGCTATTTAATACCGATATAATGGGTCTCACGAAACAATTGAAATCCTTCCTCCCTCAATACCGGTCAGTTACTGACCCTCTTGAAAAGAAGATGATGTTGATGTCATTTATCATGAGTACGATGCCCAACGATGGATATTAAACTTGTGCAAATGAATGTCAACTCTATCCTTAGCCGGAAAAAGCGACACGAGCTCCTCTCCTTCCTCAACTCCGAAAACCCTCACATCGTACTCCTATCTGAAACCAAAATCCAACCGCATCACAAACCCAACTTCCCTCGATACAATTTCTTCCGTACAGACCGCATTGACAATCTGGGCGGAGGAACCGGAATACTGGTAACAGGACAGTTTGACTCTAAACAGGTATACGTTGATCCCAACATCACGGGTAATATGGAAACCACACTAATTACTATAGACTTTGGACGAGATGCCTATTATGTAGCATCTACTTATTGTCCAAACCAATCCCTTCAACATTCCCATCTAAATGGTTTAGTACAATTTATACAGTCAGATGCCCGATCCCGCAACAAAACTGCACGTTTTGTCATCGGGGGTGATTTCAATGCAAAGCACCCACTTTGGTTAAACGATCTACCTATTAATCCCAATGGTAATATCCTATACGGCTGGTACTCTGCTAACCAACTATCCCTTGATATATCCCTTCTTAGCACTGCCTATCCAACATATCACCGTAACGACATCCACTCTTACCTTGACCTGCTTATAACTTCCAACAACTGCAACATCTCCTTCAATCATAACCTTCAACCCTTCCTCGAAACTACGCCAGGTATTTCCGACCATGATGGTGTCATTCTGACACTACGCGTCAATAGGAAACCTAAAAGACCCGATCCGTTGTTAGTCCCGAATTACCGCAACACCAATTGGCCCCACCTGAATAGAGAAATTGCGGAACAATTAGCTCTAATTTCCATTCCCACTTCCACGCGTCTCACAAACGAGCAAATCGACGCGTTTGTTGAAGATTATAGCCGTACTATACAACGTTGCTGTAAGACCCATATTCCTAAGCGCCCACTCAACTACAACTCTCTCCTAACTCTTCCACCTCACACAATCATGTGCATCGAACACAAGAAGAACCTTAAACGTCGGCTGTTCCGTAACATTTTCTCCCCTTTTGCTCCTTCAATCCGGTCCCTCATAAAACAGTTAGACGTTATGATCCGTAACCAAATCAAAACCCTCTATGCTCAGCACCTCAAAGCCAAACTTTCAAACATCTCCCTCGATCAAAACACGTTTCGCGAATTACGAAACATCAGACCTAACCTTGCTAAGTCCATGCCTGCTACGAGGCTCATTCTCTCACAATCTCTTTCTCCGGAAACCAAGGCGAATACGCTTGCTAATTACTTCCAAACAGCTCATACAATCCCCAATTTAACACCGAATCCAACAACAGAACAAGCTGTTTCCAACACCATCTTCAATATAAATCAAGTTCCTTTGAATTCCACTCCTAATGAACACCTCTTTAGTCATCCCATTACATCTACTCCACATCTCAGCAATGAATGCGGAAGTCTTCCTTTCACTACTCCAAACATAATCTCCTCCATCATCCATTCGCGCAATAATAAAAAGTCCACCGGTCCCGACATGATCCCAAACGTTGTCCTGAAGAGATGCAAACATTCCATTTCTCCTTTCCTATCAATTCTCTTTAACCATTGCATTATCAATGGACATTTTCCCAGCAGTTGGAAAACTGCCAACATTATTCCAATCCCAAAAAAAAATAAGAACCCAACTTTACCCGAAAGCTACAGACCTATTTCCCTCCTATCCACTACCAGTAAAATATTTGAATGTGTCATCAAGGAACAGATAATGTCCCATTGTGACACATTCGAAGTCATTCCACAATTCCAATTTGCTAACCTCCCCAAACACTCCGTCAATCATTCCCTCCTTACCCTAAAAGCTGACCTGGTAGTCCACTTGAACAACCGCACTCCCATCACAGCTTGTCTCCTTGACATTCAAAAGGCCTTCGACACCGTTTGGCAAGAAGGGCTTATGCATAAAATGTTCTTTCTCTTCCACTTTCATCCGCACTTGTGTAAAATTATTTACAGCTTCCTCTCTGATAGATCCTCGATAGTGAAAATAAACAATGTCTTATCAAATCCCTATGCTAACACAGCCGGTATCCCTCAAGGTTCTGTCCTTTCTCCCATCCTCTTTGCCATCTACACAGCCGATATTCCACGACCCCCACCACCTCTCAAAATCTTACAGTTTGCTGATGACCTCATTGTTTATTCACCTGCTCGTAGCCTCAAAATAAACGCGGAACGTATATCTACGTACCTCGACAAACTTCATAGCTACTTCCTCTCATGGCACCTTATCCCAAACCCGTCAAAATCCGAATCCATCATAATTCGAGGCCACGTTAAGCTTCCCCGATCGACAAGACGACTCCTTCCCTACATAACGCTAAAAATGAACAACAATCCCATCCCTAGACATAACACAGTTACTTACCTGGGCGTAGTGCTAAACACCAAACTATCCCCAATTCCCCATGTAAACAACATCCTCACTAAAGTCCTGCATGCATACCACAGTATATTACCCCTCATACACTGCTCCACACACCTCAAAAATTCCGTCAAGCTTAATTGCTATAAACAATTAATTCGTCCTATCATTTCTCACGGTTTTCCTGTTTGGTCTGATCTTTCCTCACACCAAATGGAGAGGCTGAGAGCAACGGAGCGGAAAATACTGCGACATTGTCTCAATCTTCATCGCAAACCCAACTCCTACAAATTCCATAATAATCTCACCCTTTACAGCACAGCGAAAATCCCCAGAATAGATTTGTTCCTTGCAAATCTATGTTTGAAATTCCTTGGCAAATGCCCTGATCATCCCAACAGTCTAGTAAGAAATGTACTAAGCCTTCCACAATACCTTGATCCTCTTACTCACAAGCATGTTAGCCCAACTCACATTCTTTCCTTGCATGAATCCCACACACTTCTTACACCACAAGGTAAGTTGCTGCTATATAATAGGCCATATTCGAGACGCAGGACCGGTACGGTATACTCGACGGCCCAATATATTCCGACGGGCTGACAAAATTGTACGTAATCTTTCCTCCACAGACATACGAAACTAACTGCAATCCTATTTCCTTCCCTGTCACCACACCCCTATCCCAAATTTCCTTCACTCCTCTTTATTAATTCGCTCCTAGTGTTGCTCCAAAAATGAAGTTTTTGAGGGGTTTTACTGGGCTTTCCCCTCTATATTATAAGTTAGGTTAAGAATTTCAGATACATAATACGTACATATTAACATTAGGCTAAGATCTTGGTATAGTTTTAAAACTGTTAGACCTAAGACATATTAAGCTAGTACATTAGGTATAACTCATTTTTATAATATAATTTAAGCCCAATAAAATGTTTGTTAAAAAAAAAAAAAAAAAAAAAAAAATGTTTGTTGTTAGTGTTGAATCCACGTTTCGGCAACTGTAATATATCGTCACAGAAACTCTCTTGAATTGTGCTTAAACATGTCCAGGCACTCCTGCGAAACGTTCATTCAACTGCGTTTTTGATCGATTGTTAGACAACGTGGCACCCATCACACCGAAAGGTTTGTCATTTGCAAATTTTCATGAAAAAATTTGTTAACACTGCTTATTTGAATCCGTGCAATGTCAACAAGCTCAAGTACTGGCACTCATTGATCCTGTAACAACATTGTGGATTTTCGTGATCGTAGTTCGTAGCGGTTTTTGTGCTACCTGGACGTGGCTCATCACAAATGGATGAACCATAACGTTTATAATCCGCTACCCATCTGCTTATTGTCGCAAACAATGGCGAAGAGGCTACGGAATCTTATAGATTCCTTCATGTTTAACTAACTTCTTATTTTGTTTATTATTAGATAGAACATTTCTAATTATGCACCTACGATGATTTTGCTGTCTGAAATTAAAAGAGCGTAATAATGACTCACAAAATATCGGATATATCATGTCATGGTTATTTCTAGCGAAACCCTAACTGTCATATTGTAGCGAAACAATAGTTGCATTTATAGTGTGTCACCTAAGCGCTCATAAATAGCTTAATTTTTATTTCCAAAACTTGTGAACGTAATGAAACCCATGCACACTATTAGAAAAATCGCCGAAAAAACTGTTTAAATCATATTGCGAACCAAACTCTCATGTCTCAGATGCGGATTAACTTGATAAATATTAATTATTGTTATTTTAATTTAAATATCATGCAGCATGTAAAGTCAACGCAATATTATATAAAATACTATTCATGGTATTGTAATGTTCATAAATATACGGTATTTGTGTGTAATGCGTGCACTAAACCCTTCGAATTCGCAGACATCCGGCCTGTTCATCGTCGAAGATGTTTCATGAAAAAAAAAATCGATGTTGCAATGACTGTGGCGTGTATTGAGACAAACAATATGCAGATTTCATCCAAACATAATATGTAGGTGATGCTACATGTCACTGAAAAATTTGCAACCTATAAGAGACGCAAACACATTCTTTGATGGGGGTTGGTAAAATGTATAAGCATTTTGGGTTGCTAAAAATAGCAAAATAGAAAAATATAATAGAGAGTACGACAATAGACACCAACACAGTACTGTTTAAATTGAGCTTTGTTCATTCGAAATGCGGTTTTTTCATAGTCCATGCAAAAACCTCAACTAGCAATACTGAAACGTTGCACATGTAATTTTTTTTCCAGATATAATTATGATCAATGATCCAATTTTTTGATAAATGACTTGATCCATTTTATATAGCATAAACGAGCTAAAAAAACATAAGACAAATATGAATGAAATCATCAAAATCAAAATCAGTATTCTATCAGTTCCACTTAATTAGTCGTGATTTAAAATCTAAACTCATTAAAAAAAACACTCAGATTTAGCTTATAAAGGATATAACTAATAACTTTTCATTACTAAAATAATTTTAAGCTCTATTCCTGTGTTTTTTCATAGAATTTGACCTTGACCTCGTTTTAATGTCCCTTTTAAACTTACTCATCTACCGAACACATCACTAAAGTTCATCCACTTTAATCAACTGTACGATTCATGATCTTTTGCTAACCCCTCTGAATTCACACCTGCTTTCAACTGCATTATTTACCTCTAAGACATATCTAACATTAGCTTTCAATTTGATCGTGCCATCACATGCCATTAATTTTTCGCGGTTCAGTTTTTCGAGAAACCGCAATAGTTCACAGTAGATTTGTATCTTGGAAACAGCGAAAAGATCAGAATGACCTTAAAAGTTTCGAGAAGATACGAAGAAGTCAGTTGAGTCTTACTCTCAAGTGGCATCACGAGATGATTCCAAGAAAACATTATTCTGTCGTACGGAATTGTTGAAAAGCTAAAAAAGTAAAATAGAAAAAATGAAAGACATTTGAGGCTATGCAGGAACTGGAACCTTCCACAAAGTGATGTTACTGTATGGTATTTTTGTTTAGAGACGGTGTAAGCGAACATGAAAAATGCACTGGTTGTGCCTGCTGAGCGGAAAACTTATCTCAGGTTGGTCACGATTCACCTTTGAATTTAATGCTTTCGCTTGAGTCTTTAATTCGATGTTACAATCTCACCTAATAGCACCACCGAAGCAACAGGTTAACAAAAGTATCCAATATGGATATAATTTATGGTCATCTGTGTGTATACAATTTTATTTACGTGAACTTCATAGAATTGCTTAGGAGATTTCAAATTTGTTGTACAAAAAGTGTCCGTTTTTTTCTACGTTAAATTGTTTCTGATATTCCTTTCAATACGATGTTTCTCAGTTTGGAGTAAATGATGAACGTATCTTAATTTAATTTGACCACATTGTAGCTGGTCCGCGATTGCAATCGTTCCTCGTGTAACGAAAGATAAAAAATGCATCGAAAGTCCGTTACAATTTCTGCTTCATAGTTCTTGGATTATATATATATATATATATATATATATATATATATATATATATATATATATATATATATATATATATATATATATATATATATATATATATATATATATATATATATATATATATATATATGTATATATGAATATTATTATATACATAAAATGGAAAATGTCACATATTTCATGCTGCTTCTATAAATGTTCACTTTATTCATAGTGTAGTAGCAAACATAAGTTACGTTTTAAAAATAAGAAACACCGTAGCATCTAAGATCATGTCTAGCTCTAAGAATATGGAAAACCTTAGTATATGCGTAGAAAGAAGAAGAAAATGTAAAACAAAAATTGAAAATGAGTAAAAAAAAAATAAAAAAAAAATTGAAATTATTCCACTATTTTTTTAGTGCTTATTTCATTCTTACCTTTTATCGTACTGCGTAAAAGTGCCCAGTATTTCAAAGAAAAGGTCAGTGAAGTTGCAGCGGTAGCGATTGTTGTTTTATTCAATGTACTTACTTAAAGCTCTGTCATAAAGAGCTTAACTTACCTTAACTTACCATGTCCAGCACCAAGCATTTTTGTTATTTCCGTATTAAAAGATGCTACCATTAGATAGTCATATGGTATGTATCTCCATTGAAAATAAGTAACCAGTATTTTGATTTAAAGACCTCTTTCCTTTAGAAGCTAGTTATATTTTAATTTCTTGACAGATATCGACATTTCGAGGGTAATCTAAACCTCTTCTTCAGTGTCTATCTATCTAATCTTCATGTTACTTAGACACTGAAGACAAGGGCAGATTGCCCTCGGGGAATTAAAATACTCGTATATCTAGCTTCCAAAGTAATATATCTAGCTTTTAAAGGTCTATAAATTTAAATACTTTTTGGAAGCTATAAAAAATTGGCTCAAATTACAACAAGTAACCAAGTTTAAAGTTTCCAAGTTTTATAAATTGTTTGGATGGCAGCCTCAAACATATTTCCATCTCTGCGACTTGGGATGAAATCATGGGATGAAAACGAAATTCACAGGATTTAACGTGAAGCAGTTGTGATAGACTTTTAGTTGCAATGCTGGTAAAGTGTTGCAAGCGCTAAGCATGTTCACGATTTCTGTTAAAAAAGATGCCATTTTCAAAGTTTTAAAAGATAAACATTCGATATTGCATATGAGTAACTAATGTAGCACTTTCCCAAATTCCTAAAAACCTTCCTACCCAATGAGTTTCGATGCAGTTTTCGGACCAAAGTAGGACATACCCTTATTGACCTTATTGAGCTGATAAAGCATGACCCTTATTCTCATACCGCAGCATATTTGTACTACTCGTACATGTCTCCACCTCGAGGTAGTGCTCGAGCAATGGTCAAAAATTCGACTGGTTTTTATTTTGAAACCTGGTAGTTTGAATCACCATAATGGGAAGGATTGTAGACCACTTAGCTCAACATGTTCTCTGTACAACACACTAAAGAGGCTGGTAAATTTAAACATCAAGAAGTCGATTTATGTCACGAGAATCTATGTTAATCAACACGCATATCTGTCGGGCAGATCAGTGGAGACAGGACTACATAAAGTGGCCGGAACATAACAAAAATTCTTTCAGCAAAAGCCTTCTTAGACATCGAGGAGGCTTTCAACAATGCCACTGATGCGAGTATCGTCGACGCCTTGGTCCAATATGGAATGGATAAAAACCTCACGACTCGGGCATCAGACTTGCTCAAAAAAAGCAAATCGAAACCTTCCGTTCTGTAGGTTGAAGCGATGAGAATAATTGAAATCCCCCACAAGAGGGACTATATCACCCCTTTTCTTGATACTGACAATCTACGAAATTCAGAGGAAATTAACGGCCTGTGCCTTTGAGGTGTTAGCGTAAGCCGCCGACATCGTGGTACTTATGAGAAGGGTGTTCCCACAAACCTTGTCGGACTTTATACAATCGGTGCTGGACCAGATCCAAATTCGGGCCAGAAAAGCCGGTCTTGGGGCAAACTCGACACAAACTGAACTTGTACTCTTCACAAGGAAACTCAAGGTGCCGACTATCACCACACCTACTTTCAACGAAATAACATTAAAACTTGTGGAAAGTGTTAAATATTTGGACCTTATACTAGACAGGAAACTGAGCTGGGAATAATGTGAAGTATTGAATTCGCCAAACTAACCGCACTTCTGTCATGCCGATCCTCATACTTCACTACCTAGGGCCTTAACACTAGGGTAGTCTACTTCATATTCACATATGTAGTAAGGCCGATTTTGGTGTACGTATCGATCGTATCTTGGAAAGCTGCGCAGTGGAAAACAAATATCTACGAGCTCACATGACTGCAAATATTAGTTTCAACAACTTATGTAGAAAGTGAGATGTGAAAGATAACTCTTTGCGAGTTTCCGGTCCTTAATAATCAGCGCCTCAATATTCAAGATCAAATAACTTTCAAGAGGTAGTAAAAGTGACTGATTCAATTTAGTGAAGTGTTGACTAAGAGAGAAGATGAGTGGCAAATAGGCCCAAAATATTGACCCAGTGCAAACCTAAACCTATTTTACTGCATATTGTAATGATTTATTATATTATAAATAATTTACTTCTTATTATTTTATTTTTCCCTTCTTTTTTAATGTATTTAACATATTTACATTATTATATTGCTGTTCAAATGCTTCAACCAAAACTAAAAAACTGAACATTGCGAGTCTTAAACGACGGTCATTGACACTATGAGCATTTTGATGTTGTGATGAATTGAGATTGCCTTATACTAGGCTTGCAGTTTTCATGAATGAAATGAAAACGATTCCGTTGGATGATACGGTAATTTCATGTCCGAATGGCTCATCTTATTTTCATGTTCGAACTTCATAATATTAAATTTTTGACTACTTTACTGCTTCTGCTCGTGTTCATGTAAAAAGTGCCACTCGACAATCACAGTGACACCGCGCATCAAGATCGAAATGGAATCGGCATCAAACTAGCTTTATGCTGAATATGATTGCAGGGAGGGGGCTACCAAAAGTGGCAAAGGAGCAAAAGAGATTGGAAGAATATGATCTAAAGGGGATCGTATCAAAATCCCGAATCACAAAATCCCGAATTAACAAAATCCCATATGTTTCGAAATTCCCGTATTCCAAAATCCCGAAATACAAAATCCTGTACTTAAAACTCCCGAAACTCAAAATCCCGAAATTCAAAATCCCGAAAGTCAAAATCCCGAAACTCAAAATCTCGTGGAATGAAACCTATTCATATAATGAAATAACAAAAACATAATGATGTAAGTTTTTATTTAGGAATAAATTTCAACATAAAGCCATTGTACGCGATTCTTCTCAAATAATCGATTGTTTCAGTTTCAGACCTTTTCCTAATAATTTTTTTAATTTTTTGGTACCTTGCCAAATTTTCCTTCTCTGATTCCCCTCCATTCATTTTAGTTATCGTCGCTTTAGCTACAATAAAAAAAGAGCTGAAGGAAAAATCCCGTAGTTTTGCATAATATAGAATCAGGCGCGGCGCCGCGCCTGATTCTATATTATGCAAAACTACGGGATTTTTTAATCGGGATTTTGTATTACCGGATTTTGTAATTCAAGATTTTGTAATACGGGATTTTGTAATACGGGATTTTGTAATACAGGATTTTGAAATGCGGGATTTCGTAATCGGGATTTTGTAAACGAGATATTGTAATACGAGATTTTGTACCCAACCCGATCTAAAGAGGTGAATGGTTGAAATTAGAAAATGTTAAAAAGGCAACAAAAGGTGCGAAAAGGAAAACATAAAAACATAGAAAATTGAGTCACTTAGTTCACAATATCGAACACCATGTCACCATAAAATGGTTCCTTGCTGAACTAGTGAGCTAAAAAAACATGTATCAGTGAGACTTTTCCCTAAAGTGAATGGGATCTAGTGATCTGTTTTGCGCAAGTTTGCTTCACACATTTTTCTCTGTTTACGAAAAGTCTATCAAATCATGCGAATACTCAGTGAACGAATTCAATTGTTTTCAGGTGTATTGGAATTATTATTTGAATTTGAATTGTATTTGAATTGAATTGAATTGAATTGCTAATTGATTAGCACATGATATCCTGATAGAGGAAAATAATTGAAATTTTGTTTTTATGTTTATATACGAATAAAGGATATAAAGAAGAAACTTCTTGTGTCTAGTCTATCGAATCACATTGATTTGAAATTTTCATCTGTTGCATGAAACATCCCTTTAAAGACCCCTACATATTCAACCACCAGCTAAATATGGACAGTTTATAAATGTATATAGGAAGCTCGCTAATTTCGTATTGTTCTCTCAATACTTGTTAAAAAACACTTCTTTTAATTTTGCAAACACTTTTATTTCACGACTTAAAATTGACAGAGTGACGATTACCATTGAACACGACTGAAACTGAACTCCACGATAAGCTACACATACTCCTCATTTATGGAAATAATTCTTTTGACCTAATGTCTGCGATTCTGTGAGAATCTGCCTGTCTGGCGTATTTGTCGCTTACCTGTTGTTTCTGTTTGGTAACATCTTGCAACAGGATATCATATTTTTTAGCAATTCTAGTGTGGAAGTATATGTAACTCGCTAGGGTGGGAACTATTTTCAGATGAACCCTTTTCAATCTAAAGACAATGCATTTCGGCAATTTCGACATCGTTTAATATCCACTGGAAAAAAACAACATTTTTTTCACCAATCTTTCCATGCCATTCCTAACTAACATGCTACTGTGTACATGTACAGCTTTTACCACAGATCTTTGGCTACACTACTCTACACAGCAAACGGAATGAGTTCAGTTTGACTATTTTCACATAAAAGCTGAATAAAGGACCGAATCGGAAGGTGGATGCTGGTGGCCAAGTTAGCCACTTCGACATAGTTGGTTTCCTAGTCATGGACCTATAAGGCAAATAGTGTTTACATTTCACTGAATCAAATAACAGAGAGCACAGGTGGCTTGTTACATTCATTCGTTCTCTCTGGAATCAATAGACTCTAGAGATTCTATTCAGAGTTTGTGGTAGATAGCGGAAATTGTTTGCAATACTACACGAACTTCGATTCGAAGTGTCTATTGACAATTCAGGGTATTAGATTCTGTATAAAGCCATCAAGTGGGAGGGGCTATAAGTGAAATAAACGTAGGGTTGCAGATAAATTTTTTTGTCTCAAATTTGTCTATGCGAGATTTTGTTCATTTGTGTAGTATTGATGGTGGGAGCTATTGAAATTGGTGTATTTAAGGGTCTATACAATCATCGCTAGTGCAATTTTAAATAAAGAATTTTAATTAAATTAGGTAAAATAATACCCAGTAGCACTACAATCTAACCCGCTACCAAAAATTAAAAGTCTATTGAACATCCCAAGAACCCAAGAAACTAACAATAGACATGCCTTCGATATTTCTAATTCACAGACATTATCTTTAGCATCCCGACCCTATTCAGCTTCGAAAATTTCCGGATAGAAGTGTTTCAGAACGGCATCCTAATGAAAAACCTGGGACACAAAGCACCTCTATAATCGGAATGGAAACAAAGCAAAATAACATAAGGTCATGTCAATCTGCCGGACCTAGAATTTCATAGTGGAATTGTGTGAACGTAGCCGTTATCATTGTTCGTGTCGTTAGCACATTAAACACCATGACACAGCTTTGCCATCATTTCATTCAGGTCGTTTTGTTTGCAATATGAAAGGATCGATAATTGATTGGGAAACGTGTAAATTACAGTATTCATTCCGAAGCGACATGGCGTCACATGGAAACAAGATTCGATGACTGTAAATAGGCTCATAGGACACCAGTGAAATGGTACGATAATGTTATAGCACATAAATGGCAGATCGATTTCAATTGCATGGAAGAATGATGGGTTGAATTCTTTTAGTTTGGGGACGATTACGATAACGATTTGAGGGAAATTTGTTATTTTTCGACAATTGATCGAACTCAAGGTGTATTTCATATGTATGTATTTCAAAGCGTTTCTAAAATTCAGGAGATGCCTTACGATGATGCGAGCAAAGTCTTGCCAGAAATGAAAATTAGATCAACGGAATAGAGGATTCAGGAGTTAAGAGTAGTTTCTTAGGTATATAACCAAGTACAATGGATCTTGTTTCGTTAACACCAGTTCCGCCTTACACTAGTAACGTGGCAAACACGATCAATTTGTAGAAAACGGTCCCATGGTCATTGTCCTCCGCATCATATCAGTGTCAGATGAAATCAAACAACAAGGTAGTAAATCGTATTTGAAAAGTTTTTCAACACTCAGATAGAGTATGGTACTGAACTACTGTTTATATGCGGCTAAATTTAATCAAATCAAATAGAAGTGAAGCATCAACTCTTGTCACTATCAATGGATAGGTCTCCAGAGCAAAACGCAAATACCATGTGGATTTTCTCTTCTATAGAGTTTCACAGCAGTCACGCGAAGACTAAACGCCCTTGCGAAAGAGTCCAAAGACATTGATTTCCGAATATTTCTATGTCTCTTTCTATGTTCAGATCAGCTTGCAGCATGCCAATGCTTCGTTCTATCTTTTGAGCGAATAATTGACAAAAATTCAAGCTTTTCCTTACATTGCAATTGTACAGGAGTCGAGACTTCGACGCAGCAAGATCTACGGCCTCAATTAAATAAAGGGAGCTAAGATATGTTATGATGATGATTAAGAAGGCCAAGGACTTGTGTTCAGATAGTTTTCAAGACGGGACTTAGCAGCGGTTGTTGTGCAGCACCGGAAACATGGAAGGCTGAAATGCAGGATTGTCGCTCCAGCTTACCTTTTTTTGCCGCCGCCAACACAAGAACTGAAAGACCTGGTTCTGTATGCCGAATCGGGATAACTCGAACTTTTAACTTTCAATAAATTAGCTACTTTCAACAAACTTCAAAGAAAGACGGTTCTTGATGCATTACTATGTTCACCTGCAATGATTAGATCAATAACTGGATGACGCGTATAGTCATCCACTCTCTGATCACCGCTACTTTAGTTGTGGATTCAGTAACCATGATGCAGTGAAGAAATTCAAAAAAAAAAAAAAACATATTAAGCTTAACTCTATCGACTTCTTGTAGACAAAGCATGTCGTAAGTCAAAAGCCAATAGAGTCGAAGTCGTGAAAGCTAATAGGGGCTATGAAAAGGCCTGCCCGATCAGCAAGAGTAGATGCAGCAAATTTCTACTCTTACAGCATCAGGCTCCCTGGTGGGACAGGAAACTGCAGAATCTTAGGATTAGAATACCAGTAAACTTCTCAATCAAGCTTGTAAGAGTAACATTGAGGATGACTTGGTAAAATAAATAAAACTTGATTAGCCCCTCCAAGAGTCAATCATTCATTCAGCTCGTTTTGTGAGGGTCACGAAGGTGCACGAGTGACGTCAAGGGTTTGCAAGGTCCCAGATGGGGATCATGTCAAGTCTAAAAGAGAGTCTCTCCTGACTTTACTTGGGGTTCATTTCCCGAGCGCTCCAAAGATTGAAATCCAAAAGGCATCTGCGCTTCTATCGAAACTTCATGCTCTTCGTGGTAGTGGAAAATTCTGGTGCCCAGTTAAATCTGTTGACACCAGTAAAAAGGTAAGGGATACTATCGTGTCCTTTGAAAATTTCAGTAATGCGCTGTTATAAAGTTCCTCACCAAACAAGGAAAGTCGACTCAAACTAAAATGAAAAAGGTAGCATCCGTTTAAGGTAACTTTTGGTCCGGTGAAAACCATGAATTCTAAGTGGCATAGTCTTTTTAAACAAGGAA
This sequence comes from Nemotelus nigrinus, assembly GCA_947369275.1. Taxonomy (NCBI): domain Eukaryota; kingdom Metazoa; phylum Arthropoda; class Insecta; order Diptera; family Stratiomyidae; genus Nemotelus; species Nemotelus nigrinus. The sequence goes on along the minus strand of OX376373.1, from coordinate 2,986,484 downwards.
GGGATGCACTTTAAGACGGCCAATCGGATGACGGCACCAGGACGGCCAACCAAAAGTTGTTTAAACAGTTCATTCAAGTGATATTGGAAGATGCTTGACTAAAGAAAACACAGCTCGCACAAATGGTTGGACTATCAGATGCTACAGCTCCTTGACATGATTAAGGTCAGCGCAAGATGGGTGCCGAGAATGCTCACGCTGCATCGAAAATGGGTGGGAAAAGTCAAAGCTTGAATAATAATTTTCCACTCAGATTGTATATAATTCGCTCTAGTTTCAAAAAATCTTGAATAATTTTTATATCTGACCAATTATATACGAAATATGTTCAAAAAATTGAGATAAGTCCAACAATTCTACGGTCTTTTAATTCGACGGTGGTGGGGGAATCTAGAAACACGTAAAGCAAAGCATTGTCATCACCTGTAGGAAACTATGTAACATACCTGTATCTATTTTGAGTGGTTTATCGTAAAAGAGTATCTAATTTGAAACGGCTATGCTTAACTTGAAAATTCATGACTTTCAGCAAAAATGTCGCGAAATTTGGCAAATTATAATTCGCAATATGTCTAATAGGACATTTGAAAAAGCTACCCACCCATTTCGAATGCAAAGGCACGCATAGTAAAACCTAACCTAAAACTGTTTTGTAAACAAACAACGCATCAAAAGATATCTAGTAAATAATCTTTCGTTCAAGACGAGAGCAATGGACCATGATGACCAATTTTGCCATTTATTTGATTTTCAATTTCTGAAGAATTTAAGCAACAAAATACTTTTATTTCTCTCGGCCATTTCAAATTGAGAAGCACCAGCGAAATGATATGATAATTATTATCTCGAAAAAATCGGAATTGATTTTTCCAATGACTTCGAACATTAATTAAAGTACCGAAATGTAAACGAAAATCACTCGATTGAAGTGAGTCATTACCATTACGATTTCGGAGGAGATTCGATTTGAATGCTTTCTTGTGTCGATTTGTTTGTGCAGCAGATCAAGTTCACTAGCCTGAACGCAATCAGATCTGGCATCCACTAGTATTATGTACTTAAATTTGCCAGCCGGAAGCATATAAAATAATAATCGGGTACAAGTGCGAAATTCGAGACGATTGTGGGCGTTAATCTATGAATAGATTGTTGTCGGAATTCAAAAGACACTTTAGAAGTTTCTAATGATTTTAAGTTTAGTGTTTTGAATAATCGAATAATTTCAAATTCTGATTAATAGCCATCCAATGAAGATTCCTTTCAGTCGCTGCTTCAACAAATAATTCGATAATCATATCGCGATCTAGCTGCATCCTTGAAATTTGATTCAATCATCAGAATATGACAAATATATGTATATTTTTTGAGTATCTACCTATTCGTAGTTTCTGTATGCACGATTGCATTTGCAAAAAGACCGGCTTGTCCATTATTATTTTCAACAAAGCGGGTGGCAATAGGTTGAAGGCTCTTCCTATTCTTTCGAGTAGATTTATGATTTTCATCTATCTTTTCTAAAGCATCGAATCGCGAACGTAATTTGCAGTCCGATCTTTCATGACTATGCAGAGTCAGATTGTCAGCGAATGCGGTAGTGAAAAAGTATAGTCGTCGTATTTGTCGTCGGACCCATTATGAAATCGACTCTAAGCGACGTAAAAATGCAAACCACCTTCAGCAGCATACCAGCTCCGAAAGAGTGCTAAAGTCGTCTCGAAAGAAGAAAAACGAGAAAATAATGTAAAAATTAATGAGAAAAGAAAGAAAGAAAAAAAAACTAAAATCCAAGGTGACTTCATTCCACCCCGCTGGCGTTGTTGACTGGACTGGTCAGTCATACAAAGTGCAATGATTTCTCTTTCACAAACGTATGGACGAGTATAACTCTCATACTGTGTGAGTGCATGATTGACTTATGAATGTGAGTTGCAAGTGAAGTATGTATCTTGTGTTCGATGAAAATGTATCTTAAATTGTTACCCTTGATAGTTGTCGATAGTTTTAGTAATTGCTTGATTACTGACTTTAGCCGGTATATTATACATTTCCAAGAAAGATCATGTAATAGAATGAAATGCAATCGAATTTAGTTGAATCATGTGTAAATTAAAAGTAGCTGCATGTGAATAATATAGGCATTTGCTGCAAAGTTCAAGATTTACTTTAGAATATTATTTACCTAAGTTTTTTTTTTAGCAATTCTGTTATTTTGGTCGGAGTTCCGGTCTAATCTCTAATTGAAATAACAGAACTGCTAAAAAAACAAGGAGATTAACTTGTGTGATGAAAACCTAAACATTAACACATACAATACAAACACTGAAATGTATGTAATTTGATAATGGTAAAAATTTGAACTCTAGCCGTCAAAAATCATAGAAAATGTTACGATTTTCATTGAGGGAATCGAGATTACAGTTATTGTGTAAAATTTGAGTGGAAGGAACTGAACGCACATAAGCTTAACTTATATAGAGATGATATTAAACTACTATTTGATTTTAAAACACAATACACAATTTGTAGGGACTTCAATTCGCACCATTGCTGATTCGAGCCTGGCTCATGGATGCAATGCTTCCATCCAAAGCAATTCGTGCTCGGAGGACCATACTAACAAGATAGTGGTCCCAGTCTAAGTTGGCATCTCGATACTTTCGTAGCGTCATCAGGCTCGAGTAGTAGCAGCGATCTATCCACACTGGTTACGAGTGGCCTCATCAAATTAGATCCAGGTGTCTTTATGAATATCTTTACGCGGGAACCTGGACTCTTGCAACGATCAAGTTCTTGGATGCTGCCAGCTCTATGACTCGAAGTCCGTTGTCATTAGTATTCTCATGTAAACTATGGGTACCTGCGTAATGCCTGAATACCGGCTCCCGACCTACTTTGGCGTTAAAATCTCCAAGGATGATTTTTACATCATGCCTTGGGCAGGCATTGAGGATCCGCTCGACCTGTTCATAATTGATTCTTTTTCGTCTTAAGCAGATTCCTCCGTAGGTGCGTGAACGTTTATGAGGGTGATGTTTGCAAACTTGCCTTGCACGCGAAGGGTGTATATCCTTTCATAGATAGCGTTAAAGCCGACGATGATATAATTCATTTTTTGGCTGACGAGGAAGCCTACCTCGAGCACATGGTGTTTTGGATGACAGCTGTAGTATAAATCTTATAATTTCTTTTGTAATCTCTTCTCTTCTGATCTCTTATATTGCTGTTATATCAGCCTTATATTAGGACAGGGGATCTTCTAGCTGCTGGGCAGCTCGAGCTCCGTAGAGTGATCTAACGTTCCATGAGAAAAATTTCAAATCGTTTAGCCGTTTTCGTTCGCGTGTTCGTTGTTGTGCTATCAAGTCAGTTCCGAAGATTGTTGATATTTTGGGGTAGCCGCTTCAGAAAGCATTTTACGGGAGAGGTAATCGGTCTCTTGCCAACCTTACTTGGAAGAAACTTGCCTAACAATATTCGCCATCCTTTTCTGAAAACAAAAGGTTAGCGCCCGTAGCCACCGCGAGTAGGTTAAATTCAGGCTTCCATCAGCCAAGATAGTTGCGGCACGTGTGTATATTCATGTACTGGATTTCATTCCCCCTATCCGACGGATGGCTCGGCTGCACGGTTCTTGCCACTCCTAATTGCTCTCCAGCGTGGACGGTTCGAAAAATTGTGCTAAATGTTATTCGTGAGAGAATCGCGCTTACTCAGATTATTACTCGACAATTATCATAATGCAAAGTCACTACCACTTTTTCTAATTTGCACTCTAGCCACATAGAAGGAATATCGCAAAAATAATTAGCGTGCAAGTTTTTTTAATTCGACCAGTTGCAATACTTTTCTCGACCAATTCAGTGCTTATTACCAGTCAGATTGCAAACTGCGATGGGCCTTCTATATGACGGCCAAGACTGTAGCTAACGACACATTTTAGCTCTACGTGATTGACAGTTACGCCGTTCAAATCCACTCCGTGAAATATATGTATGTATTGGGCGACCGTTGCTCCAAGAATCACAGCTATTTCAAAACAATGATGCTGACAAGTTTATTCATGTGAATCTCGGAAAATCTGCTATAAAAGACAAAAGAAATATTTAAACAACAGCAATCATTATGTGATGACGCAGCGAGAATAGGAGATGCATCACATTATTATATACTGAAATGCGCCCAACGTGGGTTTCTAAACAGAAATTAAACTTCCGTAATAAGCTAGTTTTGAGTAACAATCTGACTAAAAATAACATAATTAACAAAACTTTTCTCGGTCTGACGGATTAGGAGGGAGCAATTACAACAACACTTTCTTTGTAAAACATATTAATCAAGAACTAGAAAGTTCAATGATTCTTTTTCCCGCTTCTTAGTACTACTACTTAAGAATATATACTATGAATATATAGGGACACTAATTCGCTTGAAATATTGTTGATGTGCATTTCGAGGAATGAATTCAAAAGATAAGACTGTGGGGAAGGCAAAAAAATATGATTTAAGATCATGTCTACTTCAACCTGACTTTTGATTTAAGTAGCAACTTCCACCGAATTTGCAAATTTGTATGCCATTCATTCGAAACTATCTTCCATAACATACCTCGTGACAAGCTGCCAACAACTATATCTATATCATTTCTTCAATATAGCCGTACATCTAAAAGCATCATTTAATCCAAACAATTTAAATGTTACTCTGCCGTAATGAATTATACATCAGATTTTCTCACGTCTGCCGACCTAATCCCATTAGAGCAAAGTGAGTGAAGTGCATCCAGGAGCACTAAATGAATTCATGCATTCCGTTTTTAGTATCCATTTGTTGAATTTCCAAACTACATACTACCAACCGTAATATTCCTCTAAATCTCATTCCTTCGAACATGCTATGAAACTTTACAAAGTACTCCAAAAAGTACGAACTTGTACGTACCATCAAGCAAAATAAGGATGCTGGAGAAGATAGTTAGATGAGTTTAAACTGTGTATGCTTGTGTGTTCCGATGCCGTCTCGAAAATAGGGACTATGCTGTTCGTTCTACATAGGCTATTTTTTTCGCATGAAAATCGATTTTCCATTGCCAAAGGTAAGCATTTTCGTATTGCCATCAAATATGCAAGTGTACGAATACGACTTTTTACCTTTTTCCACGGTCAATTTCAAGTATACACGAGTGAGTAGGGGAGGATAGCATTCCTCCTCACCACATTCGACAGGTCGTATTGCCCTTCAATACGGAAAATGAGGCTTAGGAGGTGTACCTAGGATGAACGAAGGCCGCTTAAGTGAGAATATCCTTACTGAATTTATATCCTTGATATGAAATATTCTGTCGTAATGAGGAGCAAGAGAAAGCAATGGGAAAAGCTAATGGAAAAAACGGTGTTGCATAACGACTGTGTAATTTTATCGTTTTTCCGATCGAGTGCGCCAAGGTTTGGTATGCGGCTAGGATTCTTATAGACCAAATGACTAAGAGGAATAATCAAATGTGATTTAGCTGGTTGGCGAATTTATTTTCTCTGAGTAAATTTTACTTTTTTTTGTGGAATGTGGCTTTTGATTGGAAGGAAACTGCAATTCTGATTTTTACCTTGAGCCGGAGCTAGGAAATCAATCTAGGAAGTAGTGGATTGTTAGTTGAGCGAGGCCATTACCGATAATGGTTTGTCACGATGGGTGGTAGTTTGTAGCAATAAAAATGTAGTATTCAGGACAATGACCACGAAAATTCGTCAAAAGGTATATTTGCAATTATTTCTCTTCCTGACTGCTGCTCAGTAAATTTAATATTTTTGGAAGCTTGTGTTGTCCCCAAAACATTATTAAATTACAGATAATTTTGATTAATCTGTATAAGAGCTTGAAGATTATTATGTGCCAATATAAGAAGCTTAAGAAAAATCGACCAACCTAGAGATTCTTTGGTAGTTCTAACTTAGTTTTAAACAAGTGATCAAATTTGTAGATCCGCACCCAACAGCTTACTTAAAGCCTAACCACTGTTCCCAGTTGCAGCGAGAAACAGCTAAACATTTTTTTTTATCAAAACTAAAGATATTTTCATACATGTTCTATGTATCTATGAGGTAAGTCACCATGCCCTTCTTGGTTGTCCTTGCCTGTCGAAAAAAAACATAGTATCCATGTCGGAGACTAACTTAAATAGCTCTGTTGGTAACTGGTTTGGTTCCAATATTCCCGCCACTAACCCACAAACTTCGCCTGTCTCTTGTTTTTTTCCCAGATGGTCATCATTTTACACTTCCAAAAATGTCACAATGGAAGCAAAATTGCATCTCCTGTTTTTATGCTTTCGACAGAGTCTGCGATGTATGATACTCTGCCTGGTACATTCCTATGCCTGTTAGCTCATATGAAACTCTTCGCTAAAATCAGATTGCGCTCCGCCGGTACGTTTGTTGGCTCGATCAGATAAGATCGATGGTCTCCAGAATCACTGTTAATTCTGACCCATATGACCAGGGGCGGATTTGACCATTTCGCTGCCCTAGGCCTCAGAAATATTTGCCGCCCTTTTCGTGAATTATATTAAATGTAAAAATGCGCGATTTTTGTTTGGATTCCCTAGAATACTTCGCTGTTTTTCGTTGCGCCCGAGCTCATAAAATAGGAATATCAGAGCAAAGCCAGCAACGATTCGTTCGTAAAAATTCCCTATTATTGCGCCCTTGCCACACAAATAAATATTAAAATAAAGAAGAATATAAAACCTAAAAGTACCTAAAAAAAAAAAAAACAAAGAATCCAAAAATACCAATTCTTAACAGTCCACAACCGTATACACCTTTACATCGCATATAATTCCAACGTCTTCGCTCATATTTTGATAAGTAAGTTTACTATTCCGTTCAAAGTTTTCTTGCGCACTTGACTGGGGATCAACTATGAACTCGCCTACTGTAAATTAATGTCCGATATGTTGTTAATTAAGGATGAGCTACTGTAAATTAATGTCCGATATGTTGTTAATTAAGGATGAGCTACTGTAAATTAATGTCCGATATGTTGTTAATTAAGGATGAGCCCGAGATATTTTGACCTATAATGTTCTAGATTTCAGTACAATTTGAAAAAAACACGTCAAAAATAAAGAGATTTGCATGTAGTTGATATAACCTGTAATATAATAATAAAAAAAATTCTCTGAAAAATGAATGCTCGCAAATATTTACCTCTGATAAGCTTTTTCTAAATTGAAAAGGTATTATTTGGGTTCTTTTTAGGATCTTTTTAGGTCTTTTCAGGCTCTTTTTAGGTATTTTCAGATACTGTCTAGGCACTTTTTCGGTATTTTTGAGTGTTTTTGGTCCTTTACCGTGGTCGCATTTCGATATTTATTATAAGTCAAACTTTTTAATGTCCGAAAAAAAACATCAGAAGTGAATTTTTTATGCATTGATTTTTTTAGAGAATTCGGTTGGCTTGAGGTGTTAGGCTCATTCAACTCAGATATATGTACATATACGAGAGAAAAAAAACTGCCGCCCAAAAAAAACGAAAATTTGCCGCCCCCGAAATTTGCCGCCCTAGGCCCGGGCCTACCGGGCCTAGTGGTAAATCCGCCCGTGCATATGACGCCCTCGTAACAAGCTCGCAAGTCAGTATCAGCGCTTATTGTTACCTTTAACTTGGTATTCTGGTGACTGGTATCTTCTATTAAAATCTCTATGTTTCGTTATTTCAAGATCCATTGGCCTTAAATCGAGGTTTCCGGTAATTTCGGGTGGAATATTCATCCAGGCACACAGCAGAGCAGATTTCAGGGTATCTTTGCTAGTAATAGTTGCTCTTACGGCTGGCTCGCGAATTCTGCGATCCAATTCCTCCCATAAATGCTCTATAGGGTTTAACCTAGAGTGAATCCATACGGTCGCGAGAAATTCATTCCTGAAATGAAATTGTCCATAACGTTCACGACTAGAAATTAATGGTTTCACAATAAATTCCCGAATCGTACTTGGCGAGTGATCCATCCGTAGACAGGTGCAGTTTTGTTTTAGGCAGGTCATAACGAGAATTTCGTTGTCTCTGCGTAGTGTATGGTTTTCACTAGGTGTGGTGGTAGTATTGATCTTGTTGCACCAAATCTGCAACATTCCATCGACTCCCTCATGAAGTATTTTAGGAGATGAGAATAAAACTGAGCACGTACAAAACTCAAGCGATCTTCATAACACACAAAAGACGACAAACCCCACGCGCTTTAACGATTGACAATCAACCCATAGATTGGCAAGTGACGGCCAAATATCTAGGACTTACCTTCGACCACAAATTACTGTGGACTCCACACATAGCCAACAAAAGAATTTCCATGAACAACACAATAAACTCTTATCCTCTTCTCAAAACGTCTCATTTAAGCAACTCAAATAGGGCCCTTCTCTACAAACAAGTAGTAAGACCTCAATTACTTTACGGCTGCGTAGTATTCGGAAAAACCACCAAAACTGACAGGAAAAAACTCCAGTCAAGCCAAAATATTGCACTAAGAAGAATGTTCAAGATTTCCTGGTACATCAGCAACTTAGACATCCATAACGATTTAAGAATCGAAACAGTGCGGTGTAGCTCTTCGACACGATAGACAACCACCCCAACAATTCTCTAGGAATCCTAAAAATACCTCAACTTTACAATAGTTCGACTTATCCAAGCCTGAGACAACTCACAAACTAGGGCAGTCACGCCGAATTTATCGGTAAAACACACACAGTTTGGCTAGTTTAGGAAGCTGAGCGAACACGGCTCACTGCAATAAGTGAAGTAAGGGTGCAAAATCCGCACCAGCTCCAGCAAAATCACCAGTTCTCAGTAGCAAAAAAGTACCTGATGGAGTTCGTAGTGCATCACTGACGATTTTACCTAGCATAAGATGAAGATTCCAAATACATTTTCGGAGCACTAAGTTATACCAAGCCAATATATTTTTGGCTTCGAAAGTGGAAAGTTATATATACATATATTTTTTAACTTTACTAATGCATCTAAAAGTCATAACTAATACGAATTCTATCTTATATATATTTGGGCAAAGCTTTCTCGGTGTATTTCACCTTATATTGACTCTGCGGGAGTGTTAGACCCTTCGGATGGATCTGGCTTCTAAAACCTTGATTTAAAATAGTTATTTAAACATAATATTAAAATTTCAGACTTTATACTATAACGTAAGTAAGCCAGGTTATTGCACACCTTTAGTACCCGATATCTGTATAAGTCACCGTTAGTCAAGGTTTGTAGCCCCCGAACGTTCTTATCTACAGTAGTGAGAATACACATACAAGATTTCAGCCGTTATACTTTGACGTATGGTGACAGGCTCTGGTTTTTACTCTATAAGAACCTGACAAAGAAATTGAAACAATAATCACCACATAAAAAGCTAAATATTTTGCTTAAAATTTATCTTGTTAAGGTAGCTGTTATCCCAATCAGCTCAGAACCCTCAACCGTACACAGGAGCATACCAAAATCGATCAAAACAAATCAATATCCCCAAATCGATTACAAAAGCCAATCGATATACACCTGCAATTTAGCATAAAATAACTAATTTGATCACTAAATTCGAACAAAATTTCGATTTACTAAAAAGATCAGTCCCTGTTGATCCATGTTTGAAGATATCCTACATCTCCACTCAACGAAAAGTGACCTTTGATGTCAATAAGCGTTTGAACTTGAAAATTTAACTGTGCCAATGTTTTTAACACAACAAATAATAAAAAAACCAATCGAAAATTGTAATACTTGACATTTTATCTTTCGGTAATCAGTAAAGTCAATTCTTTTCTCCATAGTCAAAATTTGCACTCCAAAGAATGACCAGATAATGAAAACATCAAAATTTATCTCCACGTATGTCTTAATACTTCGCATTAGATAAAAAAAAAATTGTAATTTTACTGTATTTTCAAATGTTCAATTTCGTGAAAGAAGTGTACGTATTATTCTCTCAGAAATTAGGAATTCGACTGAGAAAATTTAATGGCACTTCGTAGCAGTAAAAGTACTGTGAAAAATATAAATTAGGATTAGTAATTATTGTATTTGAGTGCCTCTCTTGCACATTCGACGCATCAAGAAGTTGAAACATTTCAACAGTTCTGCGTTCAAGAGACATGCTAAGCAAAGCGGAATCCCATTCGAATGCTAGTATTCCATAAAATCTACGAAATCAAACCATCAACATGGTTAGGCCACTCTGAAAATCCAGAATAATACCATCCACAAAAAAAAGTTTTCGTAAAAAGTACTCTCAAAAGTTTGCTGCTGCTAATTGACAATGTACAGTAAAAATGCATGCAAAGCTATGGTAGCTATCGCTGTCCGTCGTTATAGTAATATTTGATCCTGGAACTCCTCCTTTAGCAAAATTTCCTGAGGAACTTATGTATACATTTTAAATGCAACTTCCAGATAGCCTTTGTGTAGAGTCCTAGTCCTGATTTCGTTTTTTTTTTTCGTGCAAGAATTACTCAACCACGATACGGTGTTTTTATGATGCGGAACGAAAGGAAAATGCAACAAATTTTCATAGCACATTTTTGCAGTGCAAGCAAATTTAATGCTGACAACTCAATTTGATGTCGCAATAGGTAGCTGGAAGTGGATTTTAAACCTTGATATGGAAACAGGAAAATGAATTTAGAATTTCCCTGGCGAGACATTGCAATACTGTTGAATTGTTGAGTTTGGAGAAAACTGCCTTGGCATTTGGTCCTAGTCAATCTTATGGATATAAATCCATCTAATTTCATTTTTGTATATTTTATATGAATACATACATTAAGTCGAATTTAATTTTTGGAACTGAAGAATATAAAAGTAATAGTAATCAAACCAAATTTGCTTTTGGAAAATTATAGTTACTTTATGATACAACCTTAGTTAAAGCATTCATTGCTTACTAACTTTTAAAGAACCTAAACATATATCCCCTTATTCTGTATTAGCAAACTTTTTCGAAGGTCGTTTAACCAAGTATAGTGAAAAGATCTACAAACATTTCAAAAGCATAATAACATAACAACAACAAAAACGTTAGCTCATGTCAACCACTACGTGCATGCAGTATTCTTGTGAAATACAATTTCACGGTATAGTGCCACCATTTATGCAAAAAAAATAAAAATAGGACACTGAAAATTCGAAGAGGATGTATTCTTGGGATATACCTGACTGCATACAAAATATATGAATACAGTGAATGTCGGATACTTGAAAAATATTTCCGGAGCTAACCGGTGAATTATTTTTTCCTGAGAATATTCAACTTTTCCTGCTTAAAGGGAGAATGCATAGATATGTATGTTATAAAAGACTTTACGATGGGAGCGAGGATCTCCTCCAAATTCGTAAAACTGGAATCGCAACCGCTTCCGCCAACTTCTAGTCGAAGGGACAACTATATCAATTTTGTCAATCCGTTCTCACTGTCACCTTGTACAACAAGATATATTATCACAATTTGAAGTTAATCCACAACCAAAGCAAATCAAAAATTATCCATGCAGAAAAATTTAGAACAGCCAGCAAATTTCATGTACATAATGTGCTTATACATATGTATTCATATGTGTAGGATTTACGGACCAACAACCACATCAACTGGTTTTCAACTAGTTTGACGGAGGCAGGCGCAGGAGTCCAGTCGCAGCTCAGTGGCAGTTTAACACTCAACTGCCATCTCTACTGCAATTGTCCTTGGTACTGAATATCAGCTTGTTATTTCTATGTAACGGAATTTCAGAATCAAATAAAATTTAAAAATAGAATTCAACACGAACGCTTGTTATTGCTTCCACAAACGTCTATTTTTGTTTTGGGTTCTACTGAACCCAAGGGATCGACACGAGGTGGTACAGGAACAAGATAACCAGCGGCAGATTAGCCAGTTAACCTTACGGTAAATTTTAAAATAGCCATAATTTTCATCCGTTTATTTTCAGTCCAGTTTACACATCCTTCTTCATATGAGCAAACAAACAATATAAAATGGCGTCAGTCTAGCAGGTACAATAAACACCTTTTAGAAATCATTTCAAGACTACGCAACTAAATCGCGTGCGCCATTGCACATCAACTATAATCGTCTACAAGCTATTTCTGAATAGCCATTTTCACTGGTCATTCATTGCGGTATGATTTTATGTGCTTCCATCGTCATTTGGTCGAGCGTCCAAACATTTTCACTTTTCATCGATAACTATTCCAAATTATTGCTGCAAATTTTCAACTCTTACTCATGTTAGCTACAGCATAATAAATAAAGTAAATGTGCTGATGCTTAGGTCAGAATAGGACGAACAGGACAAAACCATTAGCCATGTTAAGTTCATCATCAACGTGGCACAACAGCCCGACGTCGGGCCTTGGCCGCCTGGATCGATTTCCTCCAATTGTCTCGGTCACGTGACCGCGTCCTCCAGTCTTGGAACCCCAATAGTTGCTCGGCGTCCGCATACACTGAGCTCTCCCAACGAGCTCTGGGTCTTCCTTTTGGCCTCGCTCCGTCGACTCGTCTTGCGTTCATGACACGTTTTGGCATGCGATCGTCATTCATGCGTTGCACGTGCCCAGCCCACTGTAACCGTTGTAATTTGACGATCTTGGAGACTTCCATCTCGGTCGCGAACAGCCCCAAAAATCCGCCGTAGTACTTTTCGTTCGAAGGTGTCGATTCTATTTTCGGAGGCTTGGGTCAACCATAGCACAGCACAGGTCGTATGATAGTCTTATAAACGCGGAGCTTCGTTTTTCTGTGCACATATTTCGATTTCATAATTGGGAGGACCGAGAAGAATGTCTTATTTGCTAGTTGTATCCGTCGCTTGGCATGTTAAGTTAGTCTGTTAAAATATCCGTATCAACGCAGCCGAAAAGGAAAGCTGTAGGGTATATAATGCGTAGCGTAGTAGTTGCGGTAGTTATTAGCTGTGAGAAGTGCATTCTGCTAAGTCTCGGAACTAATGAGGATCTGCGTTTGTAACAAATGATCAGACTGTTTCAGTGGCTGCTCGTGGCTTTGTGACTCGGGGAATCATACAAATATACTATAGAAGTCGAAAAATACTTTATTTTTATCTAGAGATTTCGTCTGGTTAGTTGCTGCCAAATGCCATCACCACAAGTTGCAAACACAGCAAAATAAAATATTAAAGATGATGTCCAACCTTCTCAGATACTATTCCACTTACCGATTGCATAGAAATATAAGTACAGTAGAGCACGAATAAGTACAATGGTTAGGTTAGGTTAGGTTGAAGTGGCTGCCGACCGACACACATAGGCACAAGAGAGGCACGTTGTGATGCCATAATAAATTAGTGACTCTCTCCTAGGCACTGTAATCAGGAAACTATCTGCTTCCTTTGATAAACCGGATTATCCCCTTGAAATTAACCAGGGAGAGTTCCGTCAGGTTTGAGAGAAAGGGTGCACCAAGTGCCGCCAACCTTCTCCTTGCGAAAGCCGGGCACTGGCACATGAAATGGAGGACGGATTCCTCCTCATCCTCAGAGCCACAACTCCGACAGAAATCGTTAAATTCTACGCCCAATCGTTGCGCATGCCGCCCTATGAGGCAGTGGCCCTTTAGAACACCCACAGTGCAACACAGAGCGCTTCGAGTTAAGCCTGAAAGCTGCCTGGTACGATGCGCATCCATGGCTAATCAGGACTGCCTTGCTATCGCGCAGGATGATTCATCTGCCCAGGACTTCCTAGCGTCCTCAAGATATTTTTGCCTGATGGCCAATTTGACCGATGTCATCGGTATTCATATTGAGGAGCAAGAGACCTCCGGCAACAAGGTTCCAAGCCTTGCTAGCTCATCGGCCTCACAGTTGCCCTGAAAACCCCTATTTCCAGGTACCCAAATCAATTGAACAGCCGAATGTATCGATATCTCCCTAAGAGATCCACGACATTCAGCAACAATCATGGACACTGCACAAGGACCAGCAAGGGACTTAATAGCAGTTTGGCTATCCGTGAAAATACCAATATTGACTCCAAATATTCGATTGCACAGAAGCCAGTCGATTGCCTGTAAAATAGCCGCAACCTCCGCCTGAAAGACACTACAGTGGTCTGGTAGACGGAAGGACAGCTTGAGATTCAGCTCATCTGGGTATACTCCACTCCCGGCTCTATTTTTTAGCTTTGAGCCGTCAGTGTACACATGGATAAGCCCACTTTCGAGGGTGACGCCATCATGCCATTCATCCCTACCAGGAATGCAAGTTATGAATTCCAAATCTAGTAGGCATTGCGGAGCGGTGTAGTCAACACCCGCTGGAGCGGGAACTATCTCAGCCAAAATCCTCGCACGGTCGACTTTTGTTCTATACCATGCCGAGATTCAATTCAGTCTCACAGCAGCAAGATTGGCTTGCTGTAAGATAAGTAGATTGGTTGGCAGCCAATGAAGCAGCACGAAAAGTGCCTTAGTAGGGGTGGATCGGAGCGCTCCAGTTACCAGCAGTGCAGCCATCTTCTGCACATTTTGAAGCTGCCGTTTGCAGGTAGCCTTTAGAGCAGCCTGCCACCAGAACGCTACCCCAAACAATAGGATTGGCTCAACCACAGCAGTATAAAGCCAGGCTGTAATCTCCAATTTGCTCCTATGGCTCTTTTACGGCAGTAAAGTGCGTTGAAAGCCTAACATGCTCTTTCTGCCACATTGTAGGTCCATAGTAGCTTCGAGTCAACGATAAGCCCAAAGTACTTGACCGTCTGACTCAGTTCAACGGAGACCCCATTTAATTTGGGTAACTCAAAAGAGGGAACTTTGTACTTTCCTATAAACAGTACTAGCTCCGTTTCGCTAGGATTCACATTCAAGCCGCACTCACGACTCCAACGTGAAAGTATGTCAAGAGAGTGATTTAACCTCTCCGATAGAGTAGGTAAATACTTTGCCGACACTACCACAACTATGTCGTCCGCATAAGCAATCACTTTGTAGCCGGCACGATCCAGTTTCATTAGAAGAGTATTTACTGTGATGTTACGCTGACATTCGCCAGGGAGGAGATTACCAATCTACTTTTGAGAAGCTGCACAATAAAAGCACTCAGCCGCTCATCCACTTGCAACACCGAGAGCGCCTCAACAATCGCGCTAGACTTTACGTTGTTGAAGGCCCCCTCAATGTCCAAGAAGGTGGCAAGCGTATATTTCTTTAGAGCAAAAGATTTCTCAACTTGCTCAAGGAGGACGTGAAGAGCAGTCTCAACCGACTTACCTCTAGTATAGGCGTGCTGTGATTGCAAGATCAACACAGGATCGATTGATCTTTTAATATGGTAATCAATGATCCTCTCCAAAATCTTAAGCAAGACAGAGTTAAGACATATTGGACGATAGTCCTTCGGCTTAACATGCGAAACTTTTCCTCCTTTAGGAATAAACACAACTCTAGTTTCCCACCAGCTGGTGAGTACATAAGAGAAGCGTAGGCAAGCGTTATAGATGTCTCTAAGCCATGATAGTGATACTTCCTTGGACTGCTGAATGTCAGCCGCAAGGACGCCATCAGGGCCCGGAGATTTAAACGGCTCAAAGGAGTACAATACGCTTAAGTGCAAAATACGCATAAGTGCACAGAAAGTTGATGCGCCGATTTTTTTGGTTATTTTCCATACGTTTATGGTCGAATAAGTGCAACACGGTTAAGTACACAACACATTTAAGTGCACAGTTTATCTTGCACTAATTCAAACATATACATTAAACTCTACACGGCTAAGTCACAGGGTCTTTCTATATAAAAAATGTTTTATCAAAATACATACGTACATAGTTTTTAGCATACAAACTTATTGATCTAGATATTTATCCTAATTGTTTCTCTTTATCAAAGGCTTGTTGGGGGAATCCGTGAAAGAATATTGTCACAAAATAGGCGAAAGTCTTGCTTTAACGTCGCATAATAAGTTCTAGAAACACAGACTGTATCTTCTACAGACTGTGTCTTCTACAAAGAAAATAAGACAACCACGGAAACTAGCTATAAGTTGCATGTGCCCAAAGCCAACTGTCCATATAATATGAGATAGACCCATAACACGGTAGAGTAGTCGTAAAAGATGATAATTGATAGTTTGTAGAGCATATGTATGAAGAGTTAGATAGCACGGCCGTTCCTCGTTTTGGTTTGAAATCTATGAAATTTTCCGAGCCTAGTTCTTTCGGCTTTATTCTGCTTAGTTGTGCGATTAGCCTCTACTTACTTACTTTCTCAAGTTGCGCCGAATTCGAGATTTTTTTCCTCAAAGCACAGAAACTTTAAAGGTCATACTTCCAAAAGTTGAAATTGCGGTAAGTTTATGTGTTTGTTTTGTTCAGTTTCGTTTGTACATATTCAACGAAACCCTGAAGCCCGTACTTTAGCAGTTTTCGTGAGTTCCTTTGATATTTTTATTCCGATAAGTTTATTGTGAGTGGTTTACTGTTCAGTATTTTTTATTGCAGTGTAATGGCATCCAAAAGGAAATTAGTTACATTAACTATAATTAAGTAGCAAAATAATGAAACTCTCCATTGAGGACGGGTGTGATGTTTCAACGATCTCTAGATGTAAATGGAATGGCGAAAAAATTCGTGAAATTGCTATGGAGAATAAAAATGTAGAAAAGAAGAGGATTCGTAGTGGTCATCATGAAAATTTGGATAAATCTATGTTGATATGGTTCCAGCAACTGAGGGTTAGAAATTCCGTTGTTTCGGGACCAATGATATTGAAGAAAAAACGAAAAAATAATATTAAATATTTCAAGGTTCATTGAGCAAAATCAGCCTCTGATGAAACATCCACCGATTATTGGATTAAAATGTACTGCCATGTGACATCAAGGACTGCGACGCTAAATAGATTTTTAATGCGGATCAGTGACACTTTTGCTTCTGAAAGACATTCAGTGAAAGGCGGAAAAAAAACCAAAAAGAACGCGTAACGCTATTATTTGTGACGAATATGAATGGATTGAAAAAATATATTCATGTCATTGGTCATTCTAAACAACCACGATGCTTCCGTGGAAAACATATTCCTCTTCCGTATTATTCAAAACGAAAAGCTTAGATGACAAGCAAAATATGGACTCAAATAATCAAAACATTTGACGAGGATGTAACAAGAAATCATAGGAAAGTGGTCTATTTGCTGCTTGTCATAAATTTGATGAGGAAGTTCAGTTCAAAACTTCTAAGCCTAATACCGACAGCCATAGTCCGGAAGTAAATTTTGGCTATTGAACAAGAATCGTGTATTTAAAGTTGTGGAAAAACCTTATATATCTTACAAGCAAATAACTTATTAAAGAAATTTTGGTCCTTATCTGCGCCGAAAACTATCCGAAACTGCTTTCGTAAGGCTGGATTTAATCAGCAATCTTTGCAGGAAGTGACTGAAGACCAAGAGGAAATCATTGAATTACCAATACCGGAGGATCAGATCACCGAGGAAATCGCCGGAGAGACAACTACAGCTACACTTCAGGACGCATTGATTTCTCTTTCTACAATCAGGTCATATATGATGAATAAAGGGGACGACCTATCATCTCTAGACAAAGTGAAAGATGATCTAATCAAATATTGGGTAAGAAACTCATTCAAAACAAAATATCTTAATTCTTTAAAAATTAAAAATAAACTACATGTGTACAGATTAAGCTAAAATTTTGAAATAGTATTAATTTGCTGTGTAATTTATTCAGTAATTTACTTATGAAAAGATTTAATTTTGTTTTACTCTTTTTCATATGAATAAATATCTCATTATTTTTCAAAGCTGTTTTCATTTACTATTGACTTTTAGAATAGAACAATTCCAAATTGAGCATAGCACTGATAAGTAAACAACACGGATAAGTGCACAAGAATCACGTGGATCATCGATGTGTACTTTTCCGTGCTCTACTATATTTGTATTTTGAAGACTCTTGTAACGGTCTCATCAACAGATTTCAATCTAGATGCAGAGCCTCCACCAATCCTTTAATTTCATTACAATACTCAAAGTGTGCAGGAAATTTGTATGTGTAATATACTATATATTACTCATGTATATGTTTGTACATACTAGCTTGGAATCATGGTATCTTTTTTTTAGGTTAAGCCAGTTTAAGTAATTAGTTCCTTAGCAAAGTCTGAAGTTTTTTAGTAGGTTTTTGAAAATTTGCTCTACAAACTTAATACATATTACAATAAAACTCACACTAAATGAAACAAATTAGGTATTTAAGCCCTCCAGAGTTGCAGAGCGAACACTGAATCACAAAAAAAAAAAATGCTTACAGTATACTATATTATATAAGGTATGTTCGAGTACTACGATTAATTGCGATTAATTAATTGCAATGAAGTCGTTTTTGCACGCCGTTTTACTAAAAACTTAAAATTTCTCATCTTTAATTAAATACAGTGAAATTTCAATAGGGCCTGAGCTACTGAAAAATTCTGAAAAGTGTCCAACGGTGTGGCGCGAGTAAATATTTTCGAACGTGCGCGGCAAGCAACATATTTTATGCTTGTGGCGATAATTTATCACCGCTTAGGATGGTTTCATAATTATTATTATGGCAACTGACACTTTTTGCTGTCAATTTTCAGGAAATGCAATGAGAGCGTTTTCCCCCACCACATGATTCAAGAAAATTCAGGGACTGAAAGTACGCGAACAGAATTATATGCTACTTATCTTAATATCATGATATACCCAATGCCTTCTAGAAGTACAGGCAAACAGGCTAATCGTTCTCGCCGTGACGTAATGAGTTTAGGAAATTTGACATTTCCACGAGGCAGTGCCGATGTACACGGAGATTTCACTTGCGGTTTTTTGGTTAAAATATGAATAAAAAGTTAGTTTTTTGTGCGTGGACGCGTTATAATAATAATATTTATTCATAAGTTGCATTTTGTACCAATTTATTGTATCGCGAAAGCAAATCGACACGAAGCATCACATAACCTAACAACAACTGATAAACATTTCGCAGCGAATTTTTCTAATTAAACCACACGCACCGCATTAATTTGTGTTTTAGCTGTTCACTAGCACTGTTCCGCATATACCACTTTGTTTTCATTTCACTCACTTAAACACAACCCGTACAATTAACATTTTCCCGCGGACGTTCCATAAGACTACGCAATGCCTTCTAGATGTACAGGCCGTAATGCAGAATGATGACGTCAGAGCATCGGGACAAATGTCGCGAAAAACACAAATAGTCTTATGGGACGTCCGCGGAAAATGTTAATTGTACGGGTTGTGTTAAAGTCAGTGAAATGAAAACTAAAGTGGTTTATGCAGAACAGTGCTAGTGAACAGCTAAAACACAAATTAATGCGGTGCGTGCGGTATAATGTGGAAAATTCGCTACGAAATGTTTATCGGTTGGTGTTAGGTTATGTGATGGTTCGTGTCGATTTACTGTCGCGATACAATTAATTGGTACAAAGTGTACGTTATGACTAAATATTAGTATTATAACGCGTCCACGCACAAAAAACTAACGTTTTATTCATATTTTAACCAAAAAACCGCAAGTGAAATTTCCGTGTACATCGGCACTACCTCTTGGAAATGTCAAATTTTCTAAACTCATGACGTCACGGCGAGAACGATTACGTAGCCTGACGGCCCGTACTTCTAGAAGGCATTGGACTACGTGAGTTTTTCGCGACATTTTGTCCTATTGCTGGTACGTCATCATTCTGCATTACGGCCCGTACTTCTAGGAGGCATTGATATACCCAAAGAACTAATAAACCAAATATCTAGAGATTTCGTATCCATTCGTCGTTCATCTGTGGCTGTTTTCCACTCACCTAACCACCAATGTTCGTATCGGAGCTTGTACAATCTATGGTTTGTGTATGAGATTTAAATATTAATGCTGCTTGCTAGTGTCCCAAATTGCTCGCATCCAAAAGACAAGACAAGCAGCCAATCACTTGATCAGCTGCGAGAAATGTCAGATGAAATGTCCCAATTTTTCAACTTTGGGGTTCCTTCACAGCGAAAAGAATACTAGCGAAACTGGGTTGGTTGTTGGAAATCATTCAGTGGATATAAATCAACTATCGAGGTAGTATTCATCATTTTTACCTCTGAAAATTTTCATAATTTTATTTCTCTGCAGGAGAATACCTCAACGTCTATTACGACGCTCATATTTGTGATTATGTCAATGACTGAATATTGTCTAAACAGATATATTAAACGAAATTTCTTGCGATACAAAGCTCGTGTGGATCATACAAAAGCCGAATATAATCAAATCAATCCGGTATTTCAATAACAGTCGAATGAAGTCTATTGAACACCGAAAATATTCATTTGCAATGGTTTTCATTCTAGCGAGATTACAAGTGAATAGTGGTTTCCTGCATTCAAACTTGATGAAGTTAAGAACGGGATATTGGTGTCTTTAAGGATACCACTTAAGGAAAGGATTGTGAAGTGTCCGGGTACTAAAGGTGAATACAATATCCAATTGTCTCTCGCAGGACATGAACTTCGATTTTTGTCACAATTTGTTTATAATTTCGTCATCTTGCATTGTATGATTCATCCGCAATATGCCTCTGGTATGCCAATTACTCATGATCTAATAGCAATTAGTAAATGTTCGAGGTATAAACTGGCTAATATCAATTCAAAAAGTGTCAAACTAATTTTTTACGTATTTCTATACGTATTCCTTATAGAAAATATATCAATTACACTTTGTGTATAGAAATGATATTTATTTATAATTCCGATAGACCGTTTAAATTTTGAATATTTAGCTAACCTTAGTTCTAGATTTGTTGCGATATTTTATCATACGCTAATGAATACTCGTACAAAAAAGCAACTGAAAGAGCGACACCTATGTCGTTGCAAGCAATTACCTTTGTTTGCAACATTAATTTTTCAATATATGCTTTTTGGCATACGGTCACTTTATTATTCAGGACTTGTTATTGTTCATCTCAATGTATTGAATGCCTTCTTTTTTGTATTTGCAGTCTGACACTTCACTTTATTAACTCGCTGGCGCTTAATAATACCAGCTTATTCACTCCGCTTGATATCTGTTGACCTCTTGCACAATGATCAGAAGTAGTACAACAATATCTGACTTGGACCTTTGCAGCTTCCAACGCATACTATCGTATTTGCGGTATGTGGATAAACTGAAACTACTTTTAGCAACCAACTGCATTTCGAAATTGGCAGAAGAAATTATTGACAATGAACCATTCGATGTATTTAACGTACAAATGAACTTCTCTCTACAAGAAATCAAACAGCTTCTAACCGATTACGGGCAATACGTTAAACGAATTCGATATGCCGAATCGTTCAGTGATGAAACCATCTTAGCTTACTTGAAACTTTTACCAGAATATTGCACGAACTTGCAAGAAATCTATTTGTCAGGACTCGAAATAACTACGACTAATGTAAGTGGACAAATTCTGAGTTCTGCCCAAAAGACTATCGAAAAATTAGCATTAGAAAACTGTACAATTAGGAAACCAGAATGTTTGCTGATTGCCAGTTTGTCACAATTAAAAGTTCTCAATTTACAATCTTCGAAACTCAGTGGAAAATATTTTGGCAGATTGAAAAATCTAACTGATCTGAACTTGAGAAAGTGCAAGAACTTCCACAGTGGAAATTTCATAGACATCCTCAAATCGAATAAGCTAGTTAAATTGAATCTAGAAGGATTCAAGCAACTTCCCGGCAATATACACGACATACTTCTGAAAACTCAACCGAATTTGAAGGTGCTGACGGTAGGCAACTCGTTCTGGTCGAAGAAATATTCTCAGATATGCCGAATAAAAACCTTGCGTGAAATTTCAATGTCTAGATGCTACGAAGAATCTGTTGTGAAGTATCTCACAGAACTTGTCGATAACGGAGTGCCGATCGAGAGTTTAGAAATTAATGTGCCTTTGGATTTTCCGGAAATGGCAAATACAATCGAATCAGCAATAGTGGATCGAATAATTCAATTAGATAATTTAAGAGTCCTCAGTTTTCGCAATAGTGGATTGTTGGAAAATTCTCACCTAGTGAAAATTGCGAAATCTTGTCGAAACATCGAAATGCTGGATTTGTACGGGTCGCGTTTCAGTGACTTGGGAATTATTGGATGTATTGAGTATTTGAAGCATCTGCGACACTTGGATGTATCGTACTGTAACGTTAAGAAGAGCCTGTACAGTCGTTTAGTTGAGATTCGGAAAGAGCTCGGTTTCGTACAAAAGCTGGTCGTGTATATACGACCGCAAATGGAATTAGAAGCGGTCCTAAAGGTGAGAATTACTGCACTTAATAGATTTCACGAAGAAATGATTGTGTTTATGTTTCAGTCCGATGAGTATGCTGACACTATGGCTCTTATACAATTGACACTAAGGCAGATGCGGTAGAATTCAATCATATCACTGCAAATGTCCTGGAAAATATAATTTTGTGAATTTCAGATCAGTAAGTGACAGCAGTGTACTAGAGCGCCTACAACAATTGAATTTGATGTACTACAGCGACGATTCTAAACTTAACCGAAAAGTTTGGACATCAACGAAACTACGCTCGTCTCAGGAGTCTTCTTTGCTAGTATTGGATGACAATTGCCTATACCTCATCCTCCAGTATTTGACGCTAGTTGACCAACTGACTCTGGCACTAACCAACTCTCGCTTTGCAAATGTTGTTAAATCCTTTCTCTACACCAAAACATTCAAATTTGATGAATTTGTAGCGAATTTCACAGTTCGAGAAGCGAAAAGGCTACTTCCGCGTTTCGGACATCTGGCGAAGAAATTGCATGCAATCCGTCCGAAATTGCATGTCGATACCGAATATTATGATCTGGTGGCCAAATATTTTACGAATGTTGTAGAACTGGACTGCGATGTTGTAGAGTTGTGCAAGAAAATCGTAACGAATTCACGGAATACCCTGGAAGTAATAGACATAAGATTCTGTGAAATAGACGACGAAGTTTCTTTGGAAATATCCAAGGCTGCAAAACTTCATACGCTAATTCTTGCAGATTCCACCCTAACTGGAGCACATTTCGGTAACTTAACGAACCTCACCAGTCTTGATTTATCGGATGTCAATGACCTAGAGCCGGCATCGTTTATAGCTATCTGTAAATCGAATCGGTTAAAAAAATTGAACATAATGGGATGCAAGAATTTAGATAACCATTCACTTGAAGTTCTTGTAGAGACCCAAATCACTTTAGAGGTACTCGCAGTTGGAGATCCCTGTGCTGCAACTAATATGTACCACGTGGCAGGGCTAAAAAATTTGAAAGACCTAAAGGTGTATCAAAGCTCTCGAGAACAGTTATTACGCAGTACGGATGCTCTAGCTGAATTGAAAAGCGACCAGTTACAATTCCTCGATGTTATGTGCCAATATGAGCCACATGCGACGATAAGTTTAAAATTTGCTGAAAATATCGCAGCCTTACAAAATCTTATATATCTGCGAATATCACAGAGCAGTGCGATTAATACTGGTTTCATAAAAGTGCTAGCTATAGGATGTCCATTATTGAAAGCTCTCAATGTCAGCCATGCGAATAACTTGAATTCTGAAGGAATTTTCGAAGCAATTAGATTGTTTAAGCATCTTCGGCATTTTGATGTGAATTATTGTGATTTTAGTAGTTTGATTGCGCTATATCGCGGAGCATTGGAAATCAAAATGAAAGGAGATGGTAGAGTGCCACTGGTGTTGCATGCTAGTACAAGTCGTGAACATAACAGCGATATCGTGAATGTAAGTATATTTGCGTATTGAAAATAATCTTGAATGAATCTATCATTTTTTGTTTTGTTCTGGCCTGCATCAGAATTCAGTGACACATTGGACGTTATTATATTATTTGTTAGTTGTTAATGCATTCCAAATGCAATTATTTTAGCGTGATAAGCTAGTATCATATTCAAGGTGCTGTTTTGATGACTTTGATTAGATTTTTGTCCGTGGCTAAACCAAATTGGTTTGCATTAATGATGGGACCACAAACGGCAAACAGTTTGGAAAAAACAATTGTTTACAAAACGTATCTAACCTGATTTAGCGGACCTCGGAAATCACAAATTAACTTCTCAAATAAGGTATTTTGAGTAAAATCGTTTTTAAAATCACTTAAAATACACTCCTTTGTGAACTCGTTGTACTTGGTCATTCTAACTAATTTGTTCGATAAAAAAAAACACTTAACGCGATCATGAGTGCTCTGTTAATAAAAACCCAAAGTAAACAGTTCCTATCATGCATCATCGCCGTGTTAGAAAGAAAGGTTCGTTTCCCACTTCTTCGACTTGACGAAACGCTGTTTTAGTTTTTTTCAGGCCATTTTTATTATGTGTTCGAACTTACTGTGATATTTTCATTTTTATGGAAATATTTTTTTGTCTCTATGAAGAAAGATGCAAATAGATTAATTTGTATGAATTTTATTCTAAAGTAAGGCATACATCATCGTTTCTTGTTCCATAAAAACTACATTCTTTTGTTGAATTAATTTAGTTTTTTTTTTACAATAATTATAGTTTCAAGTAATTAAACGCGCGATCTTGTAATACAAATTTGATTTAGCACAGGCTTCAATATGCACGTCAATGTGTGATTAATCACAAATTCGTCTGTCTTGCAGCACGTTTTACATCAGACTGTCCTTATCCTTTTCAACGACATTTGTCAATGCGGCCTATCTTCTTTCGTCGTCCATGTTAGGCATTACCTATGAAAGAGGAAAGAACTCATTTTGTAACAATAAAACCTAATTCAAAGGGACCGTTCGCCCATCGACAAGATATTTACTGATTTGCTTCATCGTGTCAGAAATATCTATCGACCGCTGTAAGGTCTTCTTTCTTATAAAAAAAAAGTCATTTTTATTTTGCGCAGACAATATATACTACGGCTCATAATTTTTCGAACGATTAATATTTTTGCAATTATGGATGGATATAAAACAGTGTAATCGAGTCGGTATCTTAATATATATTTAATATATATTTATACGATTTAATTGCTCAGGAATTCTCTACTAAATCTCACGAAGCGTATGACAGATATATTAAAACGACTGGGGAGAATATAATCCACGATCCCAAAAATTTTTTTGATTTTGGTAATATGAAGCGGAAAACAAGCGGCTACCCCTCTTCAATGTCCACTGAAAATTCGATGTTGTTTTCTTCTCCTCAAGAGATCTGCAACTTTTTTGCTGACCATTTTCAAGAAGTTTTTGGTCCAGTTAGCATCCCAACATTGTATCAATTCCCGGGTGCGACTCAAACAATTTTTGCTCAGGATATGACCATATCGAGGAATGAAATATTTACTGCCATTATGGAGCTTGACAGTAACAAGGGCCCTGGACCTGACCTCCTTCTTCCTACTTTTCTGATCAAGTGTGTAAAGCAGTTGATCTCGCCCCTTCATACTATGTTCAATAATTCTCTCTCCTCTGGACTATTTCCTTCGTATTGGAAATCTTATTATATCACACCAATTTATAAAAGTGGCGATAGATGTTTTATTCAAAATTATAGAGGCATTGCCGTTGTATCTGCTATTCCCAAACTTTTTGAAAAAATCATCTACTGCAAACTTTCTCCTCTGGTCGACGCTCGACTGAACGAGCAGCAGCACGGATTTAGAAAAGGTCGTTCTACTACAACTAATCTTATCGTGCTTGTTTCTGATGTTTTGTGCAAAATGGAAAAAGGTGATCAAATTGACGAAGTCTGTACAGACTTTGATCGAGTTGATCACTCCATTTTGATCCCCAAGCTGAAACAATTCGGAATTGAAGGATCTTTACTAAAGTGGCTTGGCTCCTACCTCCACGACCGCTTTCCATTCGTTAAATTCCAAGGTCTTATTTCTAGGGAAGTCGACGTTAAATCCGGTGTACCTCAAGGAAGTCATCTTGGCCCTCTTCTTTTTAATATTTTTATATCTGATATCGGAGGTTTGATCTGACATTCCGCATTTACTA
The DNA here is from genome assembly GCA_947369275.1 of Nemotelus nigrinus. NCBI lineage: Eukaryota > Metazoa > Arthropoda > Insecta > Diptera > Stratiomyidae > Nemotelus > Nemotelus nigrinus. The sequence continues at coordinate 2,960,400 of OX376373.1, read as the reverse complement.
TATGCGGACGACTTCAAAATCTACCATGTCATCAGGACACCATCTGACGCTACCTTTTTTCAGTCTAAACTGAACTTTCTAGACCATTGGTGCTCCGCGAACAAGCTCCCTCTTAACATTGCCAAATGCCGCGCAATTAGCTTCTCGCGCAAAACTGCACGCGTTCATTATACGTACCGCCTCAACAACACGTCACTCAGCAGGGTTGACAACATATTAGATCTCGGTGTCATCCTGGATGAAAAGCTCCGCTTCAATCTACATTACGATAGAGCGCTTTCCCGAGCAAGTAAACAACTTGGTTTCATTAAGCGACGGGCCAAAAAGTTTAAGAATCTTTGGGTTACTAAATCCTTATATATTTCACTCGTGCGTCCTCTTCTCGAATATGCGTGCACTATCTGGAACCCGGCTTTCGAAATTGACAGCCAAAGATTTGAGTCTGTTCAGAAGCGGTTTTTACTATTCGCTTTGAGAGATCTTTAAAATCGTTGAGAGATCTTTCGAGGTCCTCATGATTTCAGTAATCTACCATCATACGAATATCGCCTTAAATGTATTGCGTCGAGAAGATTAATGTTATCTGCCTGCTTCAGCTTCGATGCTTTCAGAGACGTGGTTAATATCGTCCACTTGAAAGAAAAGTTTGTACTCAATCAGCCCTTGAGAGTCACTAGATCCCGACGATTGCTTATTGAATACCAACACAACACAACACAACATATGCAGCAAACGAGCCAATAAATAAATGCTGCAGGCTATTTAATAGCATGAGCGAGAACTTTTCACCTACGATCTCTAAATCAACGTTTAAAAATAACATCATCAAGGCTCTCTCATTATTGTCTCCCCCATCCCCCGCCATACTAACATATATGTATTGTATATTCAATTTAAATATAAATTTGGTATTTCATTTGTTAGTCTTTTATTTGTCATTTGTCATTTATTTATTACTTTATTTGTTGTCTATTTATAACTAATTTTATTTATGCACTATTTACTAGTCTTGTATTTATATACCATTTGTTTTATTTTTATTTTGTTTCGTAATTTTATGTATGTACTATTTTATTCTTTTTATACATGTACGCTTTGCTTGGTAAATAAATAAATAAATAATTGAAAAAATAAAGATAAATAATACATAAATTAAGATCAGTACACACTTTCTTCTATATGTATACGCATTTCCTCACAAATTCTCGGTATTCTCTCTTGAAATTTCTCTAAAGTTTCTGGTGCGATCTCGCTCCAGCATTGAAGAAATTTTAGCTAACGACTAGGGACAGGTCTCATTTTTTTGGTTCAGTGAAGCGAATCGCTAGAGTTTTTAAAAGTACGTGTTAAAAGGTTCATCATCAATTCAATGTTTTCACATTCGGCAAATGCTCAGTCAACTCAATCACAATAGTTTTTAAAATCATTTTGTATTTAAAAAAAAAAATAAGTTAACAAAGTTTAAACCTTTTGTTTTTAATTAAGGTGTTCCTTGTCTTAGAGTTCTATTAAACCATTTTCCTCCCATCGTCGGCGCTCTGCTGTTTCTTATTTTATATTGTACATGTAAAGAAATTTTGTGCAAGATATATGCGAAGGCTGTTGAGCTTATCCGGCAGTGTTCTTCTTTGAATTTATCGGGAATTTGCTTGAGTTAGAAGTACAAATGATGAAATTCACCATTGCATTCGCGTTTATTATTGAAATCACTTTGTACCTTGTAGAAAATTAATTTTTCATAAGTAATTGCTTTAGATGGGCAAAAAACATCTTATTTTAGTGCGCATATTTATAACTATTCTGCTCAAATTTAATTTGCATCATCATTGACGCTTAAAATTTGGGATATCGCCAGCAGTGATATCACTAGCGATATAGTGAAACTTGACTTCGTCGCGCGATGCGATTTCGCTCGTTCATATTCTCAGCCTTAGCTAACAACTAAGCAGCTTATCACTTTTGTTGTATAGTATCAAAAATATGTGCATAATGTTTATCTCGTATATCTTCCAGACTCGTGACTATATCATTAACAAAAAGTACCTGGAATTATCCTTTGATTATTTGACGTAAGTACTGTTCAATTTTGTTTAAGAAAATAATATAAAATGTTCGGATGTCATGAAAGACATTCTACTAAAAAAAGAGAGATTAGCTTTACGTTACGCGCTACATTGGAAAATATCATAAATCAAACTAACTCTTTGAATTGACATTGCTAATGCTTTAACATATAGTTTGGAAACGATTGATGTAACGAAATATTATGAATGATTAACGAATGAATGCTATATTAGCATATTAGCCCAGTGAAATTCGACATAAAAAAGGCGAAACTTCGGAAAAATTAGAGGAAAGCTGAATTTTGGTGTGAACCTTGATACTGGCGTGTTGGACAAAATGTCAAAAGTCCCTATCGATCCGAGTGCTGCGTTACTTATTATACGGGGTAAAAAGTCACCAAAAGTGACCTTTCCTAAATATCTCAGTAACGGTCACGTCTTCAGAAAAACAATGTATGACGAATTTGTAGCTTAGAAAATTTCCAACAAAACAGATCTAGAAACTTTTTCTTGTAACCATAACCGTTTTTGAGATATATTGATCTAAACATTTGCTACTAACAGAATCCTCTTTCTCAACGGCATGTTGATATTATCTGATTTTGATTACGACTTGGAATGTTTGTGAGTTTGTTTTTCTTTGTTTACGAGGCGCATAAAAAAAACATGTAAACAAACTTATCTACCACACTCCAGGGTAGGTGGAAAAGTTTGCTCCGAAAAGTTTCCAGTTCCCCCCGCCCCCTTTGCCATAAAACTTGTAGGGACATCTGCTCGCTACTCTCTTCTCGGAAATAAACTGTATTGCTGCATCATGAATGGGATATTCCACGCAGGAGCAGGACAAAACAACAACATTGCAGGTGAAAATAGGTTTTGTAACATATCATGGCCCTAGGAGTATGAAAAAGCAAGATAATATCATTAATTCTGAAAACGCTCATTCTTGACATTGGAGGAGCTCAATCCGCCGCAGACTATCCCCGAATAATCAGTTTTTTGGTACTTTTCTGTTTCCCCCCCCCCCCCCAGTTTTTTTTCACTTTTTGTTGTTGTAATGTTTCTAAAATTGATTAGAAAGTAGTAATTAACCAAAATTATGATGGAGAAACACGTTTAAAAGAAAAAAAAAAATTTAATTTTTTTTTTTAATTAATTTTTTAATTTAAAAATTAATTAAATTAATTTAAATTGTAAATTAATGTCACATAACAGTGAGAATAAATTTTGCTCCATTTTTGACGTCTTACCTTTCCGAAGCTTCAACGCAATTTACAATTAAGCTATTACATTAATAATGTTGAATACAATTTGTTTATATGATTAATAACAGTATAATGAGCAGGCCTCCCCAACAACACATTAACTTTTGAAAAACTCATTCTGCCACATAAAGATGAAAAAAAAATTTAAAATCGGAAAAAAAATTTTTTTTTTTAATGAATTTTTCCATCTCAATTTTTGTGGAGTAACTTTTTAACCCATTTCGAGCAGTTTTCATTAAAAAATTAAAAAAATGGAGGGAGAAAAACAGAAAAGTGCCAAAATTTATTCTCACTGTTATGTGACATTAATTCCAAATTTAAATTAATTTAATTAATTTTTAAATTAAAAATTTAATTTTAAAAAAATTAAAAAATTTTCTTGTTTTAAAGGTGTTTCTCCATCATAATTTTGGTTAGTTACTACTTTCTAATCAATTTTAGAAGCATTGCAACAACAAAAAGTGAAAAAAAAATGGGGGGGGGGGGGGGGAACAGAAAAGTACCAGTTTTTTTACCAATCCTGTGATGGGACATGGCACGTCTCGAAACCAATTTGCACCTGAAATTACGGTATAGCTATACGATACATTCTATATATCGTTCATAGGATAAGACGGTATGGAAAAAAAAACTAAAAACCCGGTTATTTCGGGGTGGTTCGTTTGCGGGGGTGGGTAGGGTGTGCGTTGTCAGGAATAGGCAAATAACAGGATAAAAAGTGATATTATCTTGTTTAATAGTGGGCAAAGAGTAGGCAACGAGCTCATTTCTGAAGATTTGGGATGGAAGTTCCGGGATACCATTTTATAGAATAGGGGGGGGGGGGGGGGGGGATTAACTTTTCGGAGCACACTTTTCCATTTACCCTGAAGTGTGGTAGATAAGTTTGTTTACATGTTTTTTTTATGCGCCTCTTAAACAAAGAAAAATAAACTCACAAACATTCCAAGTCGTAGTCAAAATCGGATAATATCAACATGCCGTTGAGAAAGATGATACTGTTAATAGCAAATGTTTAGATCAATATATCTCAAAAACGGTTATGGTTACCAAAAAAAGTTTTAGAATCTTTTTTGTTGGAAATTTTCTAAGCTACAAATTCGTCACACACAGTTTTTCTGGTGACGTGACCGTTGCTGAGATATTTAGGAAAGGCCACTTTTGGTGACCTTAGACCCCGTATAAAAAGTAACGCAGCCCTCGGATCGATGGGGACTTTTGACATTTTGTTCAACACGCCAGTACCAAGGTTAACACCAAAATCAGCTTTCCCCTAATTTTTCCGAAGCACCATGTTAAATTTCCCCGGACTATATTGCACGTAGAATAGACTACATATATTGCCCGCAAATCACCTGTACTTGTTTCATCTTCCAGGAAACCTAACAAAGATGAGACTATCAAAAAAAAGGCAACACAATCTCAATTCATAACTGAACTGAAACAATCGAATAAAGAAGAAATGGATTCATTGAAGCCAAATATTCTAGACATACCAAGTATCTGTCTACAAAGGATCGCCTCTTATTTGCAGCCAATCGACAAGCTGGTCTTTGCATATCTACACAAAACTATTCTCATTTCAATCGAGACAGCTCTGGACGATCTGCTGCATAGTCTGAACGATATTGCACGAATCTTTACAGTGTCGGAAGCTCGTGATCTTTTCGCTGCATGCGCTGGTCACATTAAACGTATACAGATTTCAACGAATGACAGAACTGGGTTCATAGACTACATAAATCTTTTGCAGCCGTATTGCTCGCATTTAACTGAAATGGACATAACTTGGCGCGGTTACAGGATTTGGGATGAAGCGATGCACTTGTTTGGCACAGGAGATCAAAAACTGCAAAAATTATCGCTGAATGAATGTCAATCGGTTGACGAAATCCTAGAACATCTCGGAAACACTTCGAGCGAGTTAAGTGTGTTGAATGTATCGTATAGCTATCTAACTGGGCAATACATCGATGGGTTGAAGCACATAACCGATCTGAATTTGATGGACTGCTCCAGTATAGAGGATGAATATTTCCAAAGTATTTGCCGTAGCTGCAAACTGAAGCGGTTGAACATTACTGGCGTTCGGTTTTTGACCGAGTCTTCCTTTAAAGTGTTAGTTGAAACCCAAAGCGATCACCTAGAACAATTGTTTATGAGTTGTAGATATGATAATAATAATTATACGGAAGTAGCGAAGCTTGAGAATCTGAGGCATATTGCCATCGAAATTGACGCCTTGCTCCTGGAATTTCAGAACTTCTTAAAAACACTTGTACGATATCGTCGGGATAATCTGGAATCTTTGGAAATCAAAGTTACAGCTTTCGGACATCGTTTGGGAATGTATATTCGTACACATTCGTATACATGTATGTTTGATATGATTGAGGAAGTGACGAGTAATTTCCGAAATTTGAAAGATATCGTTGTCAAAATGTTTCCGGAGTCTTAATATAGCGGAAATTATTTTTAGGCTAAGAGTAATGCAAGTTATATTTTTATTTCATAATGGCTGTGATATTTATGCATGAGTTATTTATAAGAGAGAATTGTATGTATTTTTTAAATTCTTTACACACGCATCTGCAAATATTGTAAAATCGCAATAATATAAATGAATTTAAACTGAGACAACAATTGAAATTATTGCATACTGGGAAAACTCACTTAAAATAGGAGCATTGTCACTGACTGTGACTATAGGGCGTCGCTAATTTCGCCAATGCTTTGACAGAATAATCATCGTAAGTGTGCGTTTGTGTTAAGGTTATCATAAACGTACATTCATTAAGATACAACAACTGTATTCTGCGGCTTGACGTCCTTCTTCTGTTTTGTTAATAAAAAATGGCGTCAACGACTTCATAGCGCTGCCCAATCGCAACCAGGGTTGAGCTATTGGTTTAGGTTTCACCATTGGAGTAGCTGACAAAAATTGTATTGCTGACATTTCAGCAAAAAATTATCACTTATCCATAATTAATTTCGTAACATTACTATTAATGACAACTGCATATTATTTCTAATGAAAGCTTTTATGCATTTTAAAGTTGAAAAACTTGCAATTGAAACTTTAAATTATCTTTAAATTCAAGCGCACACCAAAAAAATTACTCACTACGGACTTTACGAACATACCACGAACATTAATCATAAAATACTACGCACGAATTTACGAAGTTTTTCATTAGATTAAGTTTTTCATAATTTGTCATTAAATTATATTCTTTACGAATAAATTCGTCTATTAAAAGATGATTTGGTAAAACTCGACTTGATGCACCACATAGGAGTTACATGAGTTTGACCGATAGATGTCTGTTTTTGTGGCTGTGTGTTTGTTTTTGGGGGTGTTTTTGTTCTTTTGTTTGTTTTTCTTAATTCTGTTACTCTTCTTTTTTATTTTTTTTGTATAGTTTTGTCTGTTTTTCTTCAATTTTTCACCCCTTCTACCACTTTTTCGCTCTCTGGTGGTGGAATTTCCCGGGTGTGATGCATCAAGTCAAATTTACCCAAAAAGACACTTAATTTATGGAACAAATAATATGCATATAAACAAATACATAATTCACTTACCCTTGTTCCCAAACTTGAATTCAAAATAAACAGTAACACTCCTCGCACTAGATGATTGCAATTATTTCGGATATTCCCTCGAAAGGAACGCCAGCGTATATTTTGTAAATGATAGACATATTTTTCATAGTTTCTCCTAATTTATCTATCATCCTTCGTAGGACATTTAAATACAATCTTTCCGCAAGAACTTGACTGGTTAAACAAATTCGTAACGGTTTTTAACTATGTCATGAAGTAAGTTTCCTGATTGTTAGATGCACTTTGCAATTAATTATGGGGCTTTTAGTGTTGATCCAGAATATCAGATTATAGCATGGTAGGGATGATGTTAAGTCATAACCAAATGCCTCCTTTCGCATTAATTAGAATAAAGCGGCCATATGAAAAGTTTATTTATATGTCGAACTATGCGTCGCAAAAACCAGAAACGATTGTAAGCTCGTCGGAACATGGGCTCAATCCTCCATTACAACAATATAATTTTTTCCAATGTTCAAGCATATCGAGATCGTTATTGAAGCCGCAAGCAGACAAATACGTTGGAATATGTGATTTAAACAAAGGGTTAGATTCTCTAGCCTTTTTTTCATTATTTCATGCAAAAGTTCCGGTCAAAATAATTTTCATTGAGTTGCTGTGAAACATATCTTCTATTAGATAAAGAGGGAAGGGTTATTCATGTCTCATATTAATTAAAACGTGTGTTGATGCATTACAAAATTATGATAAAGCAAAATATAATCTTGGTAGATATTTACACACTTTAGCGCAAATTTCAGTCTCCGAATCACAAGACTGTATTAAATAATTTCAGAAGGCAGACATTACAATTTGACGCTCAAATCTTAAACACTGATGGATTTGTTTTGCATGTTTTTGATTTTTAATTAAATGCAGCCTGCCAGCTTCCAATAAAACTCTTTATTGGGTTCGTAATTATAATGTTCGTGGTAACAAATATAAACTTAGAATTTTTTATATTTTACTAATTAAACATATACGCATTTCCACTAAATTGTATTTGATTTCTGCGTACAATTTTCATTCATCTACCATCATAAATACGCAGCATATGACCAAAAAAAACCAAGAACATTCATAAATTCGGCAATCTACAATCTGGAATCCATGGTCCACCGCAATATCTTCCGGAAGCGAAGACTCCATCCAATGTTTCAGTGAATGCAACCACCACGAAGCTGGCTCACAGTCCACAAAATGCTGCCATTTCCAACTTGAGAGCCACTGATATGGAATTTATTGGATTTTGCGTTATTACTAAAAAAACTAAAGGGTTATCGATATTTGGTGTTTCACCAATCAGTTTTTAATCATCATTGCTTCCTATCAACACCTAAACCATGAGGTAAACCATGGTACAGGAGTGTTGTTGTTTCCAATGCGTATACTCTGGTTCTCTGCTAGATAGAGGAGCAAAAAAAACACGCCTAATCTATAGATAAAACGCAGGATAGAGCCCTCTAGAAGCAAAATCGGAACATTCTAGACACAATCAAATCTCATATGGTAACGTAAAATTCACAACAACCTTTTCGAAGCCAGATCAAGAACTTTTGAGAAGCTAAGACACAAATCCAGAATAGCCTAACAATTCACCTCACGAATATAAATATCGCCGCGAGAGGTCTTAGAAGTTTAGAACCGTTTCACACGAGACACTCGGTGTCCGGCCACTGCATCTTCAGCCACTGTTTTTGTATAGAATTGTGGCCCGGACGGACACTGTGGCTCTGTTTGTATGCTCTCATTTATTTCTATGCCCCGGCAGTGGCTAGAGACACAGTGGCCGGACACCGAGTGTCTCGTGTGAAACGGGCCTTAGTTTAGTTAGTACACAGCGATAGTGAGTACACAACGACAGTTAGTATACAGTGAGAGCTTTGTATACAGCGGAAGTTGATACAGATAACTGTGCGGTAAAACTCGACTTGATGCACCACACAGCTGTTACGTGAATTTTGTCGATAGATGTTGGGCTAGTATGTTTTTGTTTCTGTGGCTGTGTTTGCTTTTGAGTTTCTTTTTCTTAATTGTGTTGTCTTTTCGAGTATTTTTTTTGCATAATTTTGTGTAATCTTCCACTTTTGACCCGTTCTACCACCTATTCAATTTCCCGGCTGTGGTGCATCAAGTCGAGTTTACCCTAACTGTGCTATACAGCGAATTAAGTGTATCCGGGCGCGAATATCTTTGAAACGCGACAAAGTGTGAAATTGTAACGCGAAATTATAATAGTGCGATTGTTAATAGTGCGATCATTAAGGTGTACGCGATTTAGTGTTTAGAATTATTTGTGTAAATAAAAGTATAATTAGTGGTGTGAAAGAAAACTGTTTTATTTCACGAGTGTGGAGAATATCAAATCCACAAAAGGTGTTTTAAGGCTAAAATACAGCAGTATTAAAATTGTTTTGTAATTTGATATATATATATATATATATATATATATATATATATATATATATATATATATATATATATATATATATATATATATATATATATATATATATAGATATATATATATATATATATATATATATATATATATAGATATATATATATATATATATATATATATATATATATATATATATATATATATATATATATATATATATACATATATATACATATATATTACACAATTTTCTGCGAATCTCGTCATCAGATCATGATGAAATTCGCTGGTGCATATAAGTTACAAGGCGATATTGATTTATAGTTAAATATCTTTAACCCTTTGGCGACGGCGGATGTTTTATTGAATTTCTAGATATTCCTATATTTGTGTGGAAAGACAATATTTGGAAAAGTAAACCACAGAAATTAAATTGTATTAATGTGTTTAGCTTAAATATGATATTGTTTTGAAAATTTAGACCCCTGTATCGGCGCTAAGGAGGAGGAAAATTTGCAAAATTTCGAATTGTGAAAACTTCTTAGAAAATCATCAGATTGTCAGGAAATTTGCGAAACGTATTAATGTATGCAAAAAATACAGTATTAAGGTGCGGGCAGTTTTGTGCATATAGCAGGTACCTAAACAGAAAACCTTCAAACCGACAACCCTCCTGTTTTTTTTTTATTTTTTACAGAAAAATTCAAATTTTTAATAAACTTCAAGCTTTGTTTAGAGAGTCAAAATAAAATTTTTTAAATTCCTCTATGCACAAAAACGGTAGCCCTTCATCAAGTTACCTCTATTTTCGGCGCCCAAAATTTGTCTCCATGAGAACTGACGAAAAAATAATCAGATCCATTTGAAATTCGGCCTTAAGTAGATTTAAGCCTGATAGAAGTGATTTCGAAATATAGTCAATACTTTGGGAGTGGTGCCATCTTGAAAAATCATTAAGAATTAAAATTACTTTTTCTCCTATTAATTCTGATATGACTATTACATTTGAATGACATTCACAAAGTAGCTGGACTTGATTCCAAGATTGGTAGAAATTCGGTTGAAAAATAGGTTGGAGTTGCAAACTATGATAATTCTTGTGCCTTGAATGTTGAAAATGCGGGCATCAAAATAGAGTTATGCTCTATAACTTCCAGTGCAGTCATGAAATCAGAACGAAATTCATATGGTAAATAGACTTTATTGTAGGTCAAATTTGGTAGGAAATTGGTTGAAAAATCATGATTGGGCTGCCAACTATAGTAATTTTTGTAATTTTTTGTCAAAATTTTACGATGCGATGTTATTATTAAATTTTCAAATCTATTATGGTGACAATAAAGAACAGTTTGATGATTTTGTGAATTTGAAAATTTTTGTTAGCCTTAAATTTCTTTCTACCCCTATAACTTCCAATGCAGTCGTAAATAAAATAAGTAGCCAATGTTTATATTTTCCAAATTTTGGAAATTGTTTGGATGGTAACCCCAAACATCTGTCTATCCCTGTAACTTTCCATGAAGTCAGCGGATAAAAATAAGTTCCACAGGGTGTGATGAGTTTGGCGTGAATCATTGTGGTAGACTTTTGGTTGCAATGATTGTAAAGTGTCGCCAGCACTGAGCATTTTCATCATTTATGTTATAAGAGATGCTGCTTTTAAATATTTATTTGATAAACATACGATAATCACTACAAGTGACAAGAGTTTCAGTCCCCTAAATATTGAAATTCATGTAAAACGCAGCCCTGAAAACCTTTCCACCCTATGAGTTTCAATGCAATCTTGAGAACAAAGTGGTGCATGGCTTTCGAAGCCTATGAAAGTGATTTTATAGTGAGTATTTTAACTTTTAAAGGCTACAGTGTATATCGCAAAGAAAAAAACAGAAGAAAAACCAGTAATTGCGGTTATCGTTTGCATTTGTTTTAGCTTTGACCAATTGTTTTTTGCACAGTAAAAATTAATTGACGTAAGTTTCCATGCTATAAAACTTGTTTGGCTGTGCAATATTTTGGTGTTGCCTCCATTGTAGCTAGCATATAAAGCTTTCAGGGTGGATTTACATGTTTGGATGACAAGTTGTTTCACACAAGTTTCACGGTCGATCAGGTTGCTGGTCTACCGCCCAAGATGTGCCGGGGATTTACCAGGTAGGCTGGTGTGAAACAGCTCATAGTCCACACATGTAAATCCGACTTCATACTCACTAAATGCCTCAGTTGAATAGAAGGACAGTTTATTCATTAATACTATCAAATCACATTGCTTGGTGATTTATGGTAAGTAAATTGACTTTAAATGTGATATTCGTTGCAGTATTGATGCCTTTACGACACACTGTGTTTCAGAGCTATTTTTTTGTTTTAAATGTTATTTTAATATGTTATTTTAATAGCGTTTTACAGCTACCAACCACTTTTATTCTCATTTTCATCAATGGTCTATGGGGAGGTTAGTTTTTGGTATTTTAATCAAATTATTGACATCACTATGTAATAGTTTTTTTTATTAAACTTAATTTTTAATTTTTTTAAACACCTATAATCAATTTTTATTTACATTTCTAAACTAGAATTCAACAATGTTTGCATTAGTTTGAGTCTTTGCATATCTTTGGTAAAATATAAGTGATATGTAATACGGAACAAAACTTTGCGGCATTTTTTCAATTCATTTCAGCTATAATGCCCATCAACTCATTCTTCAAACCATAATGATCGCGTCTTCCAATTTAAATTGAACCAAAACACCAAACAATTTACCATAAAAATCGTTTTATTTATTTTAACTTCCTTAAACTAGAATACCAGCCTAATTCCAGAACTATCCCTAGCCTCGTCGGAATCCTCCTCCGAATCCTCCTCCAAATCCACCTGCAGAAGATGAAGCAGAGGCAGAAGAAGATGATCCTGCGAGTCCACCACCACCAAATCCAATGGATTGGGATTGGGCATTGGAACTTGACTGACTGAAGCCTGCAAGTATGGGTGTTAGAAGTTAATTCAGAGACGGTTTACGCATGTTCAAAAACTTACCACCGCCACCACCACGACCGCCACCACCACGACCGAATCCAGGCCCAAAGCCACCGCCACCGAACCCACCGCGTCTACCGAATTGGGGTAAGGCAAGGGTGGCTGCAATAACAGCGAAAATAACGACAAGGGTTGCGAAGAATTTCATTTTGCTAGCTTTGAATTTTCACAAACAACTGATATACATCCGAATAATCATCTCCCCTTTTATACATAATGTTATAGTGCTTCCACAACTGGACTGACCAGGTGAATCGTTCATCAATCATCTCATATAGGATAAGTCGGTTTTACGGCAAAAAAAAACATCGTTTGCACCACCACTACCATGGAAGTGTGTACTTATGTATTTGTAGTCGAGTCAGTCGACCAATTAGCAATTCACTAGAACATTTCTGAAAGGTCGAGCATTTTTGTCGATTATATGCCGGCTTCGGTAAAAAATTACCCAGGAACCGGTACTCTCGCGTGCGTAGTTGAAGGAAACCATTTCATCTTTGCCGAGGTCAATAGAATTTGGTTTCACTATCGTTTGCTAGACCTGCACAACAGTTTCAGGTTTTCCAGCAACTAATCTTCTCATTATTCACTGGATTATGTTTCTTATAATGTTAATTTGTGCGATCGTGAACTTGAATTTGGTTGTTGTTTGTTGTGTTGGGGAAATCAGTCTGAGTGTGATTCTGAGTCCGAGTCAGCAAACCAGTTAATAATGATGACATCTATTTCGCGGAGATTTCGGAATTACTAAATATGTAGTAGAATATGCTTTTATCAAAGCGTAATAAAATTTTTGGCTTTACGGCAAATAGATACGCGATGCGATACAGTGAAGTCACCCCATGGCAGCTGTGTGAAAGTAGTGTAGTAGTATCACTACTCCGGTGGAGATGGTATGTCAGATGCAATGGCATTTGAAAATGCTAAATTCCAGTCGAGAATTAGAGGTGTGGTGGTAGCAGTTTTTGGTATAATTAGACGGTAACTATTGACATTTGATCTTATTGTTGATTTATTGTTGATAGTTTGTTTGCTAGCTACAAGAATTTCACGAAAAACTTCTTTAGAGCTTCTCGCAATTGTTATTCATTTTCGAAATTATTATTTCAAAGGGGAAACGGTTTTTTCCGGCTTTGGTAAATGTCACATCAAGCAGGTGATATGAGAATTTTTATTTCAGTTGTTAATATCTCTCAAATGGAAGCAGGCTGCTTGTAGATTGCGTTATTTTCTGTCTAAAATTCTTAATTTTTCTAATAAAGAGACGGTAAATCTTCATTTAATACGCTCATCGTTTTTTGTTTTGTTTTGTAGAAAAAGCAATTTAAAAGAACAATTTTAATTTTTAGTTCGAATCATATTTGATAATTCCTAGAACTGTTTTAAAAATTTGGGCGAAATTTTAAATATCTATTAGACTATGGGTTGATTGCTTGCAGGCGTTCTCTCTCATTTTGGAATTCAGTGTTGTGTAAACTTGTCTAAACGTTGGTTGTTTCACGTGTGGTATTGGTTTTGAGCGACCTTAGGTATAGTCCAGTCCAACAAGAGATACAAGGCATAATATATCACATCTAGACAAGAACATTAATACCCTTTAAGATTTAGCCATATTATCCCCTGCCATCAGAGCTCTCGGAGATACATTTTAATTGTGCTTGAATTTGCTTTCTTAGAATGGAAGAAATTCGCATATCCTCTGTCGTTATGAGGCTACCGAGTCTAAGGCCAATGACAGACAGTTCGGTTTCACCGAATCGTTTAACACTTCGGTTTGGCGCGTCGGCTGACACACACAGCGTTTTTCAGAAACGTTTATCGAATCGGTTCAGTTACAAATTACGTCCGAGTATCATATAGATGCTTGTGAAATAAATAGTCGTGTATACATACATATATATATATATATATATATATATATATATATATATATATATATATATATATATATATATATATATATATATATATGTATATATATATATATATATATATATATATATATATATATATATATATATATATATATATATATATATATATATATATATATATATATATATATATATATATATATATATATATATATATATATATATATATATATATATATATATATATATGTATATACATATATATGTAAGTATGTATATGTATATGAAATTTGGGCAAAGTGATTCTAATACTAATTTTCTTTGAAAATCTGTAATTGCCTACTTTTAGAAACAAAGTGCCCACAAATGTTTCATTTTCCAATACTGTATCCTAGCCATTCTTCAAAAATCAATTTTCTTATCAGATTTTCCTTCCCCTATCCCATGCATTCATCAATGCATCCAGAAAATTTCAGCTCGATCGGACTACGCAGCAATGATCAAATCGAAAAACGCTCGAAAACCGAGTCGGTGGGTCATTTCTTTCGTCTACCGACTCGGTTCCGAAACCGAGAGGCGGTTCGCACCGCGGTGTGTGTCATCACAATGCTAAAGTAATGCACGACTATACTGACTCGGTTTTCCACTCGGGAAACGCCTCGCAAGAACCGCTGTGTTTGTCATTGGCCTAATACGGGATCGGTAGTGTGCAAGTTTCGGTTTCAAATGGCTTGACCCGCGCTCTGCCTCTAATTCCGTTCTTTGGTTTTCCACTTGAGTATTTCAATCAAGTGACACCATACCACCTTTCTGCATCTACTCCTTCTTGTAGCTCTACTAGATTTTTATTCAGTCTGATTAGTTTGTTTGAAATGAAGCAAGAAACCAAGTAAGCTCTTTAAAATAGACACATTTAAAAGACACATTTAAAATCAAAACGATATGCTGCTATTAAATTGAAAAAAGTTCCAAGAAACCTGGGAAGCTTGTTCCGTCTCCTTACTTTTGAATATAAATTAGTTATTTCCTACTCTTTCGAGCAAAAACGACTGGACTATGATTGATGATAGGTCATTATGAACAGTATCATAGTAGGTGAATTAAATATGCTTACAATATTTCAGGAAAAATAATCAATTTTCTGGCGCCCAGCGTGGGTTTCAGAGTAGTAATTGTAATCATTATATTATTTTGTTAGTTACTGCACCGAAGCTAAAGTAGTATTAACTATGTTGATTAAACTATGTCAAATTATGTTGTTCAACAATGTTATCATGTTAATTGAGTAGTGCAAATCATAGCTTCGAATCTACAAAACTCAAGGAATCTAATTAGAATTGTTCCAAACATTGAAAATTAAATGTAGCCCTGACAAAATGCTGTTGTCTCTGTACAACGCACATAACTCGCTTGCTATTCCTCGAATTCTGAATTCCGTTCTGAGAATACATATGTTCTCTGTGTGTGACTTATATAGCTAGTGTGCAGTTTTCCATTCCTGACTTGGAATTTTTTACCAGGTCTTCATTTACCTTCAACCCTGGCCGTCATATAGAAGGCCGGTCGCAAAAAAGCAATTAACGTGCAAGATGGTGGACTTAATGTACAATTTTCGACCAGTCGTGGCACTTTTCTCGACCAACAAGTGCATTAATACCTGTCAGATTGCAAGTTGCGACTGACCGTTAAGTAAAGTACCGTTTGCTCGTAGTTAAACCTAATTTTATTCTAACCTTTTATGCTTGCCTAGAAACAGATTTCACGTGTAATTTTGTATGAAAGTTTCACGTGAAATCGAAGACAGTAATAAGCTTAATACGGGGATTCTAAATTAGTTCAATGCTGCGTAATTGCTAATTATATGTCGCTCACGAATTTTATGGCATTTACGTTGTTTTTTCAAAACAAATGAAAAATCCATGTATCATTTCAAAGAAATTTCAGATTCACCGAATATATCACTACATAGATGTAAGATGGACTGGAATAATTGAAGTAATTTATCCGTGTTAGCTGAATTTTGTTTTCTACGATTAGATTGATTTTGATTATCAATACCTTTTATCATTACGAACTACTGACAATGCATTTGAAAATGTAAAAAAAAATTACAAGAAACATTTGATTTGAAACTACGACTTGACACACTGACTCCAGTAGAAAAGAAAGACAAAACATTTTAAATATTTTAAAAACGAAAATTCATCGTTCATGAAAACGGCTGCACTTACGAAGACAATTAGAATAGTTCACCCTCTAAATAGTGTACACTCTCTAGCTCAATTTCGCTGCAATTTTATTGACGTGTTATTCTAGAAGATGTCAAAATTCATTATTTATTTAATAAATGTCAATAATTTTTTTATGTCGTACACGTCACTTTAATCATTTCTTAGCCACAGTAGTTTTTAAAATCCACTTTTGATACTATTTTCTATATTCCTGGATGACTAATGACATTGGCACTCAATCTTATCAATCACTATGTGCCTTAGTTTGTGCGAAATCCCAATTTAATTCGGATTTGGGCTTGGACCAGTCAGAACGTCGTGTAAATGATCAAATTGGAATTTCTACTTAAGCCCAAAGTGTTGTGTCTATGCCCGATGACTATGTGTGGGTGTGCATACGAAATGTGTAATTTTTTAACATGGTGGCCTTTGGGATACGCTGTCTATTTGGCTGCAATGTGTGTTATCACTTACCCTTATCATGAAATTCATTGTTGATTTGGAACGAAGCCTCAGAAAAACCAAACACGCGTTAGTAATATGTTCAGCTGTCTATATCTCCCGGTATCCGTTCTCACCTTTTCCGCACGTTATCGAAATGCGTACGAAATGTTCAACGTTCAACTCTTCGCGAAACGAATTCAACGGTCAACTCCCATACAAAAAGAGCTTTACTGACGAATTGAAAAGCTCTTTTTGTATGGGATTCGACCGTGGAATTCGTTTCGCCAAGAGTATAGTACTAGGCATAACCTGGAATTCCTGTCATGCCACATTTATACAATACAGTTTCCATGTGCGTGTAACTTATTCCGGAACACAAGTTTCTAGGGATAAACGAGATGCGGATTTTGGGAAACCACAATCCCAATTTATGTAAAAAAAATATTTTTTCCGGTGTGTCACTCGTTTCGTCATTTAGTACATTATGGTATCAATGACTTTTATTGTGTCACTAGCTTTATTAACCCACCATGAAAAATCTATTCGACATGAGCTCAGCAGGCAATATAATTTTAATGAATATTAAAAAATACAACCACTACTTTAAGCTTCCAGTAATAATCCCAAATTCTTCAGAAAAATCATGCAATGAAGAACTATCTTGTGCCACTGTAATCGCACGGAAGACACAAAATTACAGAAAATCAATAACAAGCAGAAATTGAAATATTATTGTGTAAGAAATCATCTTAAACCTCACAGCAAAATCCAAACACATACGTAAAAAATACAAAAACGATGAAAACATCGTCAAAAACAAATTAATCACCTCGGAGAGTGATAGTTAACGAACAAAAAACTATCAACTTTTCAAGGCGCATCAGATGGCTTATTCTTTTGTTTATAATTTTTTTGCTCGAGAAATTGATAAACACGGGAATTCCACGATCTATTTGGCTATGATCCACTGTTTTTGTAGATTGCGCATGCACCTGGTCTGTGTTGTGCTGATTTACCTGAGATCTTATTTGTCCACCATTGTTGGCGTTATCTCAAGCAGTCACTTGAACGTGTGTATGTATGTACATAGAATTGAAGAAATCAGATTTAAACCTGCTCGAAGTTTTTAGCGGTGTTATTGTTAAGTCATTAAAATTTTGCATATCGTGAACTCGTTGAGTCTAAATAGCACAGCAAATTAACTCGAATGATCAATTTAGTTAAAAACGCGCAATATTTAAGAATAAACATAGTCAAAAAAAATTAAATGAACGAGAAAAAGCAAAAAGATACTCAAGTTGGATTATTTAGCCAAGATTTTCTTCAGCGTATGTATTTTTTGCGATTCGTTGTGTCTAATTGGTAATAAGGAAGAGTCCAAAGTAATTTAAGAGCTATTTAATGAAGCTCTTTGCTATGCTCTGAATTGAAAAAGTACTAAAAGCAACGAATAATTGTCTTCATTCGATGTAAAGTGGGAGGTCTCTGTAATGAGTCTGAAGGGCATAATGTAGTCCGAAACGAAAAGCGAAATTTCTTTAAAACCGCCATAATGAGAAGTCACGTTTTTTTGCATTGATCTTAGAACTGAAGATTCGGGTTTATGCTTTGATTAAAAAACTCTTCGATTGAAAAACGGGTTTTTTTTTAAATATTAATAACACTGGTTAACAAAAATTAATCTTCGTGGTTTTTTTTACGTATTAGGTGTTGTGAATAAAACTGCGCAGTTATTTCTTCTTAATCACGTATGAATGTTATTTGGTTAAGAAACATAAATTATAAAGAAAATATTAAGCAGCTCTCCAGAAACATGTACATTAAAGGTCGACTATGTACATTAAAGGTCCACTATTTTCTGGAATATTTGCATTCCGGTTGGTCCCTTTTGATCATCCAACAGTAGTCAGCCAACATCCTTGGACTCCGTCTACCCTGATAACCCTTCTCCATCTTTGAAATGTCGTTTAACGCTATAATGTAAATAATTTCAAATTTATGTTTAAATTTCATCCAGTTATCAGTGTGCAACCTGTCAGCGGTTGGAGACAGCGTTATAGACAGTGATTTCATACAATTTGCCTCATATCCACACTCTATTGCGAACTTATGAGCTTTTGCTGAAACTGTTTTACTGCTTAGATACGTTAAGCCAGTCAACTCACTGGCTTAGGATTTTGTTGTTGTTTTCAATGCTACTATTTTAAGCTAAACTAAAAAAGTCTAGCGCATCAGAAACGCTAGAAAACTGATTTTCGAAAAAATTATCCTTGAGTGACCAAAAAGTATGAAAAGTCGTAATACACTTTTTTGTAGTATCATATCAACCATTTCTTATCCAAAGCAACAAAAACCATTTCCCGACAGCATCTCCTATAACATAAATTATGAAAATGTTCAGTGCTGGCAACACTTTTCCAACAAATCAGCAATAAGTCTACCATAACAGGCTCATGCAACACTTAATCTATCCTTTGAATTTCGTTTTCATCCGAAAATTTCATCGAAAGTTTCAGCAATATAACGATGTTTGACCCTGCCATCCGAAAAATTTTCCGAACTTGGAAAATTTAAACATTGGTTCTTTACTTTTAGTGTAAACGCTTTGCATTTGAATACATAATAGGAGCATCTGTTGGTGCAGTATTAACGAAAATGACTGGTGCTGGCGACCCTGTATTAGCAGCATAACCAAAAATATACCAAATCTGCTTCATGTTAAGTTAAACCCACCCTGTGAATTTCGTTTCGATTGAATGATTGCGCTGGAAGCTATAAGAGTGAAAAGAATTTTAGGGCTACCACCCGAAATTTTTTTTTCTAAATTTTCGAAACCTAAATACTTGTTGTTAATTGTCATTGCAGGGTTGTTCATACTTGCAAATTTAATGACAAAATAACCTAGTAAAGAAATGCCAGAAAACTACAAAAATTACCATATATGGCAGCCCTTTCATTATTTTCCTACGAGATTCCTATAAAATTTGGTCCATTTACTACATGAATTTCATTTTGATTTCATGCCTGGATCGGAAGTTATAGGGAAAAAAGCTTTATTTTGCTGAGCGAATTTGCAAGATTTAGGTCTGAAAAATAACCATAGCTGGCAGCTCTATCCTAACTTTTCAACCAAATTTCTACCAAATGTGGCTAAGAGTAAGGTTCAAATACTGTGAGAATTTGTGTAAAATTTGTTGGCTGAGTAGCAAGCTATAGGCCAAAAAGCAGTTTTTTTTTGTAATGATTTTTCAAGATGGCACCACTGCCACAGGGTTGTCCGCATTTTAAATTTATTTCTATCAGACTTGGTCCTAGTTAATACCAATATGTTCTGTAAATTTCATAAAAATTGAATAATCCGTTCGTCAGTTCTTGTGAACAGAAGTTTAGAGTACTGAAAATAGAGGTAATTTGGTGATGGGTTGTCGAGCTGCATAAGGAATGTTGAAAATTTTAAATTGACATGGTGGACAAAGGTTGAGATTTATCAATAATTTGAATTTTTGTCAAAAAGCAAAAATTTTTCAGCAGGGTCCATGATTTGAAGGATTATTTTACACGTGCCTTCTGTAGCTAGATGGTTGCTTGCACAGACTTGTGTGTACAGCTTTGGTTAGCATCAATACGCTCCGCAAATTTCATGATGATCGAATGTTTCTGTCACAAGTTATGATGAAATCGAAATTTGAAAAAAAGTCCTAGCCTACTTTTAGGCAGTCAGCGCCCACAAGGGGTTCATAATTTCCAATTTTTTTTTATCATAAGCAAGCATAAAGCATAATTAGCTTTCATTTCCAGTACTAATTTTTAACAAAAATGTACTCTACATAGAAATATAAGGTTATTTGAGAATTCACTAAAATGCCCACCGCCGACAAAGAGTTAAAGTTATTGTAAGTTTATTTAGCCACTGCATGAGTCCTTTTATACATCTATGTCTTCTTCAGCTCAATCGAACCAGCCACTCCAGAGATTATATCCGTTAATCTTTTTGCTGATATATATATATATATATATATATATATATATATATATATATATATATATATATATATATATATATATATATATATATATAAAGAAGAAGAAGAAAATACTAACTGCTTGCAACACTTTGCCAGCCCTGCAACTAAAGTCTACGACAATAGTTTCACGTTAAAATCAACCTACCCTTTTAAAATCCTTTTCATTCGATGACTTGAGCGAAAGCTACTGAAATAGAAAGATATTTACGATTATCATACGAAAAATTTCCAGAGCTTAGAAAATCTATTTTATTTATTTATCTATTTTAAACATTTATTGAGGCAAAAATAGCGAAACCGCTTCGTACTGGCAACTCTTTGCCAGTATTAAAGCCAGAAATGTATCACATCTGCCTCACGTTGAAGTCTGAAAGAAGCTTAGGGCTACCACTCGCAAAATTTTTCAAAATTTTGAAATCTTAATATTTGTTGCTTATTGTCCGTAAAGATCATTACCATTTGAAAATATTATAATAAAATTGCTTACTAAAGATATGGCCAAAAATACGAAAAAAAATGATATCTGGCAGCCTACTCATGGGTTTTCAACCAGATTCCCACTGAATATTGCCTATAATAAGTTCAATTTACCAAATTAACTTTGTTTTGATTTCATGGCTGTTATAGGGCAAAAAGCTTTATTTTCCTAAGTGAATTTTCAAAATTCAAGACACCAAAATTACCATAGCTATCAGCTCCAGCCTAATTTTTCAATCGAATTTCCACCAAACGTGGCTTAAGGTTCAGCTACTGTGTGAATTTCATTAAAATCTGGTGACTGAATCAGAATTCATAGGGGAAAAAGCAATTTTTTTCTTAGTAATTTTTAGATTGGTTCACATTTCAAAATCGTTTCTATTAGAATTGGTCCTACTTAAAACCAATACATTCTGTGAATTTCAGTTGCCTGTGATTACTGGGTCATGAGTTCTCGTCAACAGAAGTTTCTGATGCTAAAAGTATAAGTGAATCGGGAAGGGTTACTGCTCTTGCCCGATATACAGTATCAAAAGTTTTACTTTGGCTATGCAGATAAAGTATAAGACTTATGAGTTGCTTTTTTTCTGAAAAGCGACAATTTTTCAGGAAAGTTGATGATTTGAAGGTTTTCACTTTAAGTGCCTGCTGTAGCTACAGAGCTGCCAACATGCTCACAAAAACAACATAAATTTACAGCTTAGTAATATCAATATGTCCTGTAAGTTTCATAATGATTTATAGGCTCTGTCAAAAGTTATCCCAATTCAAACATTTTCAAATATTCCTGTTCTCTTTTTAGGCATCTAGCGCACACATAGGGTTAAAAATTTATCATATTCACATTGAAAACACGTTTTAAATATATTTCGCAAACTTAGTTTTTTTATTTCTAAATTATTTGCCGATAGAATTATTGGGATATTTAATATATGAAATGATCATATGTAGCTTACATCAGAAAAGTGTTGATAGCTTACATGATTTTAGAGTGCCAGTTAGTGAGGGCACTTTCTCGTACTTAAAAACGACGATTTTTTGTTCTTGGGGACAGTAACTGTGGTGCATCAACAGCTTAAGTCAATTATTGTACAAATTATTCTTGGTGTGTCAAGGGCTTGATTCAAATTTCAGCTCATTTTGACTACCTGACATCAAAAGACTCTCAACAAGGGGTTAGTTAATCCGACAATGGCAAATAATCTATGAGTGGTCCTTCAGTTTGTTTTTTCCGCTCTTAGTAGATTTTCAAAGACCGGAATCATGATACACAAATTCTATCGAATAATATGATTGTAAGAAAAACCCGCCTGGTTTTTACACGACAGCCAGAATCAGGAAAGTGAATGTCAATGTTAAGATCGGTCAATTTTCGAAATCTACTCTCAACTGAATTCGCGCGGTTTGAATTGCATTAAGTGCTAATTAAATGAAAAATTTCATATTGTATCTTATTGAACTTGAAAAATCCATACATATAGTCGATTATGCGAATATTATTCTTGTTTATACGTTTGCTTGGGTTTTTCTACCGTAATGTTTCCAAAATACATATATTAGTTTTAATTAATTGTTATGGAAGTGTTTTCCGTTTCTTCCGTCATGATTCTTTCGTCATGACTCATAATGAGGTCAAGCTAAAAGTCGGAGCGGCCGGGAGATTGCGAGATTCAGAAACTGGCTGAGATAGACTGGTCTTCATTTTTGTTTACGTTTTCGTTTTCTTTTGAAGTTCTGTTCCACGTGAGATTATATAAAAGGTGAGAAGCCAGAACATACAGCATCAGTCACTGGTGAATATTGAAATCGGCAAAATGCAATTAGCTGCAGTATTATTTAGCGCAGGTGTTTTATTCAGTGCAGCACAGGCTGGTTATCATCATTTTGGCTATGTTCCTGGTGGATTTGCAGCACAGGGTCCAAGTGGATATCACAGCTATAACCCTGGAGGATTTGAGCATCCAGGTGGATACCACCATGGGTTTGAGCATCACGGCTTCGAACACGGAAATCATGAACTGAAACATGAGCATCACCACCACCATGATTTCGGGCATAATCATCATGGCTATGAACATGGACACCATAATATTCATGGCATAGGACATCATAGGGATCACAAGCATGATATAAAAGGAGTTGGCACAGGTAGTTTGGGAGCTGGTGGAGTAGGATCCGGAGGATTTGGAGCTGGAGGACTTGGAGCGGGCGGATTTGGCTTAGGTGGAGGCTTGAGTGGTGCTGGGGGCTTGGGTGGTGCTGGAGGATTTGGTGGTGCTGGAGGATTTGGTGGTGCTGGAGGATTTGGTGGTGGTGGATTAGGATCTGGAGGTCTAACTGGTGCTGGAGGATTCGGTGGTAGTGGATTAGGATCCGAAGGATTAGGTGGGGCTGGTAGTGATGCTGGAAGCGCAAGTAACGCTGGTGGGCTCGTCGGAGCTGGTGGACTAGGCGGCGTGGGTGGATTCGGCGGAGCTGGTGGATTAGGAGCTAGTAGTCAAGAAGCCGGTGGATTGGGAGCCAGCGGATTAGGAACTGGCGGACAAGGAGCTGGTGGACAAGGAGCTGGTGGACAAGGAGCTGGTGGACAAGGAGCTGGTGGACAAGGAGCTGGTGGACAAGGAGCTGGTGGACAAGGAGCTGGTGGACAAGGAGCTGGTGGAATTGGTGAAGCTGGTGAATCAATCAACGGTGCCTCGGGGGCCGGTGGTGGTATCTTCGGTGGCAGTGGCGCTGAAAGTGGTGTGTTTGGAAGCAGTGGAACAGACCAAGGTGGCTTTGGCGGCAGTGGGGCTGACAGGGGGGCCGGTGGTTTTGGCGGAAGTACTGCTAGTGGTGCAGTGTCTTCCAGTTCTGGTGGCGGTGGCTTAGATTCTGGCAGTTTGGGCGCAGCCAGTGGTGGAATTGTCGGTGGATTAGATAATAGTGGAACCGGAGGCTTCTCGGATACTGATGGTGTTGAGGGAGGCAGCTTAAGTACTGGCTCAAATTCAGGCTCAAGTAATGCAGGAGGACTTGGAGGTTTTGGTGGTAGCAGCTTAGGAGGTGGCAATGCTGACAGTTTGAGCTCCGGTGGAATCGGTGGTGGAGGTTTAGGCTCAGGCGGGCTTGGTACTGGTAGATTGAGTGGTAGTAGATCAAGTTCGAGATCAAGTTCGAGATCAAGTTCTTCTAATAGTGACTTCAGTTTTGGCGATTTACGATCGAGTAGTGGTGACTTAGGTGGAGATACACAAACTTAATTTCCTATCAACGATTCTACAAAATTGTAATACTGAATCCGGAACTTGTGTCCCAGGTAACATGCAATCGACCTGGGAACGGGCAACATTTATGTGGCGACTTTATGTAGACGTAGGATTTCTTTGGTACATTATTTTCACTGTGTATTTATTCAAATGCGAAAAGTAAGAAAATGTTAATTTATTTGAAAATGAACCGAAATAAAATAGAATTGTGAAACAAATATCGAGACATTTTCTTTAAAGAAAAGCTTAATTTTATTCTTGGCCAGAAAGTGATACTTTCAAGTTGCCCCTCGACCGAAAACATCTGCGATTGCCAATACTTTAGAATTTCTACTTCAAATCTGCTAAAATAACGAAAATCAACACAAAAGCCATACAATATAATTTATTATAGAACAAATATTTCTTGATGTTCAATTTGATCTCATGTATCTTTTGTTTATGGATCGACTTTTGGCTGTAGAAGTATTTGCTTTAAATATATTTGGAACCAAGAAATATACTTCAATTTGAGCAAAAAAAAAAATGCCTCCTTAGTAAAAAAAAAAACAACTTGTGAAACAGTGAAGTGTTTAAGCCAGTGCTGTGGCATCGAAGTCGAGACTTGGAAAATTTCAAGCGGAATCGGATTCAAATTCGACCTAAAAAGTGATTGTCCGTGGAAAAACAGTCCACAATACAAAGCTTTGAAACTGAAGTCTTAAGTTATATGCAATATGTTCTGTGTTTGGAGCTGTCATTGTAGAACAAAACCATAGTTCAAAACATTTCACATTCAGCTTAAAAGTTAGATTTTTCCGAAAATGAGCTGTGGATACCAAATACAAAGGCGACAATTTCTGTGGAGTTTTTTTTTTAAATTTGATTGATTTGATATTGTTGGCGATGGCTGGGGAATAGCCACATTAATGTCAACTGGCCTAAAAAATTTATTAAAAGTAATTGAATAGATGCAGCAAATCAAACTGGCACTGCTCTTCTGATCTTACTTTAAATTCACTGCGATATTAACCACACAACCGGTACTTTGATTTTCCCATAGACGGTCCATTGCATCGCACGTTTTTTTTTTTTTTTTGACATTTTCTCCTTAGATCTAGGGACGTCCTTATGGCTATGTGATTGAGCTGATTTATAATCCAAACTTAGAGCTTACATATTTTTTCATCAGGAACAAAAAAGATATAAGAAAAATTTAATAATAAAAATGTAATTCAATTCAAATCAATGGATTCAAATATAGCAAGAAGAAAACTATAATAAAATGAAATAAAAGTATTAAATGAAAAATCAAAAATATAAATCAATTGATTCATTTAAACGTCATTAAACTTATGAAGTGTTATTAGCTAAACAACGAATTGATAGTTGTATGTTAAAGACACTCTCGTATTGAGGATCTTCTAATTAAGCTGTAACTTAAGCAACAGTTTGATAGAAAGCTGATCATATATCTCCAATCAGCTTTCTTCAACTTCTTTGAATAAACGAACCTAATGAAGGTCTCATTTTTAATCTTCTTTCCTATAATCCGCATTAACACACACTGATTTCATGATTCTACTTTTATTTCACAAATGAGTCACAACCATAGAATCATCAAAATTTAGCAAGAAATCAAACCGGGCGGAAGAGCCTTAATATAATAAATAATTAATTTAATTGAAGATCATCAAGTAAAGGCCTTATTGACGATGGGCAGCAATATGCTTCTTGGCAGCTTTCGACCTCGCTTCAGCGGGGCTTCCGTAAGCGGTGGCAGTGCTTGTTGCCGATCCACCTTGACCGGTGCTGAAGCTGTTTGCAATGGCGATCGCTCCACCGGAAGCTCCCCCAAAATCGATCGGAAAGAAGGTTCCAGCTGGTAGTTGTTGTGGTTTCGGCGCAGAAGCACCCTTGATTTTTTTGTTGTAGTGCGGCACGTAGTAAACTGGCTCATCTTCGTATTCGACGCTCTCTGGGGCCTCAAGCTCTACACGGACCTTCTTTCTGGGAGGAATGTATGCCTTGGCCGGACTTTTGCGGGCAGGATTCCTAGCTGGAGTTTCTACTGTAGCATCGACAGTGACTTCTGCTGGAAGTTCAACATCGTTCGAGGCAGGGGTATCAGTGGCTGGCTCAACGGCAACAGTTGGATATTGTTCGGGATAGTACTGCGGTGTGAGATCTTTCGGTTTTTTCTCTTTTCTGACTTCGATGACAGCACCAGGGCTTGCATCAGTAGCTTCAGGTAAGCTGCCAGTTCCTTGAGGTGGTTGTGGTGTCTCTGGGAACTCTGCTGGGGTCTCTGGTGTTACTGGAATGAACTCAGCTGGTTCGTTGCTTTGGCTGAAGACTCGGATTGGATCAGCCCCAATATCTGGCTCCTCGACGTCAATTTGATCAGGAGCGATGAGATTCTGCTCGGGATATGCTTCAGCAAACGATGTTGCGCCTTCGTTGGAGAACTTGATAGGATCATGAGCAACTGATGCTTCATATTCAATAGCAGATCGACTGGGCGTTGCATAGTCTTCCTCTGTATTATGATTACATTCTGATTAAGTATTTGCAAGAAAATATAAATGAGTTTCAGCGACTCATACACGAAATGGTCGAATAACAAATCTAACATAAACCAAATAATTCTTTCAAACTTGATAAATTACTGTCTTGTATAAGGATTAGCTGTTAGTGCCAATGAAATGGGTGGTGTCTGCCAGAATTTTGATTATAATGAATCAAGTTCTAGGTAGACGTATGTATGAATGACTCTAAGTAAGAAAAGTTTATGATAGATTCGATGTGAATTGATTTGAAATTTCGATACCGAAGGTTTATTAATTTCGGCACTTGTATGAATCTCTAAGACGTGGCTCTATTTACCTCTCATATAGGTTCCGGTCGCGATGGTATCCCCCGCGGCGAAAGCGGATACTCCACCTGTCGAGGCAGATCGCCTACTTGCGTGTTGGGGCAAATATTGCACATACATCATTCGGTGTGGTAACGGGGCCGATCGTTTGTAGTACATTGGTGCGGTTTGGTAGAAGACCATGCCTGGAATATCAATTTGGTACTGTAAATTATCCTTAGAGGGATCGAACGCGGATATCGATTTACCGTTAGGGATGGTGCGGGCCATAGAGACTGCACATAGAGCCATGGAGACGAATGCCAACGAAAACCAATGCATTGTGTTCTGATGCGCGTTGCACTCGTTTCTTAAAATCCCAAAACACGAGTCACTGAGCTCCTTCTGGTTGATATTTATTCCTTGTAGGACGGGACGCTGTCACTAATCGGAGTTAAACTTCGCACCTAAGTTTCCACCGGACAAGTGATCACGAAACGACAGTGGTCGTTAGATTTATATACGAAAATTGTCGGAGCTTAGTTGGTATGCAGCAATTGTTCTCGAGGCATCAAGAAGAATATAGTGAAGGTGGTATTGGTGTCCGTGCCTCTTTCTGAGCCTATATGGCTCTGAGCGTCATCTTTCTCAGCTCGAACTGTATCGGAACAGCTTACGGGCCGAGCAATTTAAACATGCGAACCGCGAATGAATTCTGCTCTACAGCACATAGTGGCTAGCTGGCGTGCAATCGAGGACGGCCCCATAGACGCAGTGGCAGACCACAGGTCCGAGAAGTCACCAACTTTTAAATTCAGTTTGGCTTAATGTCATTACACGGTGCCACCGCTTGAATACCTTATTAAACTATTCTCGAGCACCAGCTCAGAATTTTGGGGCTGATTAATATTTTTTGCATGGATCCGTGCGCACATGATATTTTAAATCCCCTGGGGTTTTACGTAACATTATACCATCAGCTTTCGTGCTCTTTGTGCTGGCGAGCAGAAGCTTGGGACAACTTAGTGCTTCAGCATTCCGATTTGATTGGAATTTTTCTTATCGTTAGATATAAGTTCTCTCCTAGAACATGCGAAATTTAAAACTAAAACCATGATAATCTCCGTCATGGGGCTGCAGGCTGGGCCATCGTCTGTCAGTCGAAACAATAGAGTTCTGTTACACGATGCCACTGTTATGAATGAACAATATATGATAAGTTAGATGTCTAATAGATCTGGGCTTGCGATATAGCACGACGTACATGCAAATGATGAAACTGCGACAATATCGACCAATAGGGAATATTTAATTTGCTCATGGACAAATCAGTCATGAAGAAATATTATTAGTTCGGGTTCGTGAAGTGCACGAGACACGAGATCAGTGAGTGTAGGGTGCTGGATTTGATTGGAAATTTCGATATCGCGTGGCTTGGCAATTTAGATAAAATAATGTCAACTGACCAGAAGACAAGAGGAATCAATAGGAAGAAAGCTATGTAACACTGTACTGTAAAACTCTCAGGAAATGAAAGATGATATTTGCTGACAAAATTTTTAGCTAGACCTGGGTATATAGGGAGTGTATTTTTCGCAGGCTTGCTCTCGAGACGGGTAGAACTTATTTGCACAACATATGTTTAGGTAAAGAAAGTGATGCTTAAAAACCGACAATGATAATCACGCAGGCCGGATGAATACAATGACTTGAGTTTTCGGAAAGAACTAGGAATATATGACAATAATATTAATAAAAGGGTTCTATATTTGCTTCTTGTTGCTTATTGAAAAACATTAAAGCACCAGAAAGAACGGCCATAGTAAGCCCAAATCTGAAAAATATCATCATTGATCTGCACACAAATTTACAGAGAGACGCAAATAAAGCAAAGATGAGAAACAAAACAAAGATGTTCCCTCTTAATGACCTATCTCAAATGATTTTGTTAAAGTTTGGTTTAATCAAAATGGTCAAAGGTTTCAGCTATCATGGCCAACTTTACCTCCCAAACTGATGATAATTTTAGATTCATTAGATTCCCTGTTACATTGCTAAGTCGCTTTTCATCTTTATAATATGTATTGAATCCTATATATCATTAGGGCAGGAATATATGATATATATGCATGCTAGTTTCAGATTTATGACAT
This sequence comes from Nemotelus nigrinus, assembly GCA_947369275.1. Taxonomy (NCBI): domain Eukaryota; kingdom Metazoa; phylum Arthropoda; class Insecta; order Diptera; family Stratiomyidae; genus Nemotelus; species Nemotelus nigrinus. Next base: position 2,930,741 of record OX376373.1, on the reverse strand, counting down.
TCAAAATTGAAAGTGGTTGTTTGCGCTATACATATGGAGGTAAAATTTGAATAGATTTATATTTTTACAGCCAAAGGACGGTTTGGTGGTTTAAAGGCCAATTAGAACGACCTAGACGAAATCAGCCTAGATTTTTGTGTTGAAAAATGAAAGAGTGCGTACATCTGTTTATAGCATCGCTAGATTTTTTTTTCCATATGCAGTTCACAAAAAAAAAAACAGTTAATGACATTATTTTGCTGAATTTTTATTCATTCAGTCATACATTCGTATGTGCGTGTCTACGAACTGTTTTATACCAAAAATATCTTAGTTGCATCTAATACTGAGCGAGGTCTTGGGAAGATGTTCCTCCGTGTTCGCTCGGTTCATCGAGCCCTACAAGGTAAAAATCTGGGCTAATGTTTTATGTTAGTGGGTCGAAACTAATTTGCTCCAATCGACTATTCAACTATTATTCGACTAGTCGATATCGACTCTGATTTGCCCTTTCAGGGTAGCGTGCAGTTTGGGTAAAATACTACTTTGCATATAAATTTTCATATAAATTTAGCTGATGATTCCACCAAATCAATACGGAGTTTCGATGAAAAACCGATAGCTTATAAAAGATTGTATTAGATCGAACTATGAAAGCTGTCCATTGTTTTACCAGGTTGTGATATGTCTCATGCATTGAAATGTGGGTAAAATTTTGAAATTTAGCTAGGACGAAGCGGTCATTGTCAGTTTTTGTGTGAGCTTCATAGTGTGAAACATTACCTTTTCTGGTATCGTGAAAATATTTTACATAGATTTTACTTTTGTGAAAATTTAATGTATTTGTTTTCTGTTGTGACATTAATTTTAGCGCACAAAATCACCGTTTTGGAGAATTCTATTCAATTTCTCTGTGCCTAAGGTTTTACTGCTATTATTGGGAGAGTTTGATCCAAGTTTTTTTTATCGAACCTCCGTAGTTGGCTTTAGCCTAGAAAATTATAAACGTCTGTCTTAGTCGGGGACCATCAATTTCATTGCAAAACCATTTTTTTCGTTCAACAAAATTCATTTAAATTTTGCACCTAATAATTTTTGACTGACTGAATCTTTACTCCATTTAATAAAATGAAATAAGCTATTCAAAATAGGCGAAACTCGTATTCATTCATAAAACCTTAGAAACCAAAATGTGTTTTAACTTGCAGTACGATAAAGTCATGTCGAAGGCGAGTAAACAATTAGGTCTCATTAAGAGGCGCGCAAAAGAGCTCAAAAACATTTGGGTTACTAAGTCTCTACATACATCACTAGTGCGGCCTCCACCGGAATACGCCTGCATAATCTCGAGCCCAGCTTTTCAACTACACAGTGATAAGCTCGAATCGGTCCAGAAACGATTTTTACTTGTCGCCTTGAGGCACCTCTATAGTCCATGCGACTTTATTAATCTTCCTTCTTACGAATACGGACTTAGTATCTTAAACTTAATGACTCTAGCTTTTGACATCATTAATGGATCAGTTAGTATAGCAAAAAAAAGTCCACCAACTGTTGTGTTCCTCATTAAAAAAAAAAATAAGTTGCTCGACCTACAAATGAAGTTAGGTAAGCTAAAGAATCATCCAAAACTGCGAAGCTAATGTACTACCACCTGAACCTATATTTTATTCCAAATAATAATTTCTGTTCATAATATAGCATCTAATACATGCATAAAATATATGAAACTACAACAACTCCCCCTATCCATAACAGGCGTTCTTGTTGATTCCAATGCGTCTGTTCTAGATAGCATTGTCCTGTTATGGATAGGGGGAGCAAAAAAAAAACATGCCTAAAGGCTAGTGCTGAATTAATCGTGAAGCTAAATTTTGGCATGTCTCTATTATCTGGTCATTCATTCGAGCGAACATTTTGTAAATTGAGAAAAGTGGAGACCCTTATCATATCTGACGGATAAAATGTCAAGAATTTCAATTTTCGGTCGATTTTCTTATTGGAACGCCATTTGCACAACTCAGTTTTAAAATTCAAACGCCAAATGTCATTTTTTAGCTCGAAAGAATGAACTGCAAATACTAAATTGACGTGAAATGATTGGAGACATGTGTCAGTGCCATATTTATTTTCAAAGCGAAAGCAACTTCAAAGCAACTTTTTATGCTAAAAACTGAGTATAACTTTTGCTTATTTTCGAGCTAAATTTTCGCCGAAACAGATTTCACGTGATATTTTCTATGAAAATTTCACGTGAAATCGAACATAGTACTAAGTCCTAATATAGTACTAATATAGCAAAGTCGAGTGCGCTCACATAATCTTGATGTTTAGCCCATATTTCAAGCTATGTATACATCATTCAATATTTTAATATTATTAATTTCAATCACGAAAACTGGCATACATATCCATATGCCATTGTATTTGAAAATCACGTTTTCTGCATAAACTATCATCGAAATTCCCCAAGACTAGACACTTGCATTGCTTTTCGATGGATGGATCGAAATATCTTTCATATAAATAATTCTTTGACGGTTATTTGATAAATAATGTACAATTATCGAGACATTCAGTTAGGTTTATGATACTAATGGTGCTGATTAGCCACTAGAGGAACAATAAATTACAAACCTGCTTCGAATTCCATATTCACACCTCGGGTGCTCGAAACATCATTTTGACGTCTGGAATGTGTATGCCCAATCGTCGTCTACCTGACCAGTAACTAGGTTTTTTTAAACTGGTCTGGTATGAAGAAATCGATAGCTGAGGTTTCATTTTGTATTTATTATTTCATTTATTATTTCAAAAAAGGACATGTTAGCCTGCTGTTCCATCGAATCAAAAAAATACTTTCAGCGAAAATATTTTTGATATCGCCTTGTTTACGTGCATTTCTTTCTATTTATTACTCGGCAAAATTACTATCTTCTCATCTACATATCTACACATCTTCCGTCTGGCCACTTAGACAATTCCCAGTCGAATTTCACTGCATCTAACTCATCGCGTTTTGAGTAATAAAATCAAATTCTCCATTGTTCCACTCATGAACGATAAAAAATTGATGAACCATTTGCACATCGAATTTAAGAGCATTTAAACCCGCGATTCCACCGCTTAGACAATGTTCGTAATTTTAGAATTAATCAGTATGCATCGGACGAGATACAGTCGCCATTTATCACCCATCCGTGCAAAAACTTCATAAAACTTTTAAACGATCTTCCAATTGAGTTGCTTAGAATGCAAACTCTGCTTGGTTCGGATGAGATCGATTTGATGTCGCTAATTTCCATTGGTCATCAAGATAAAATGCACTATCATGGAAAATATTGATCTTTAGATTAATCAAAGTGAAGGGTTTTATTGCAAATGCTTCGATTCACCATTGTTTTCCAAATTTTTCTTTTTTGACATTTGTGTCGATGATGAGGTAATCCTGTGCGCTTCGAACATCAATGCGATTAAAAATCAATTTTTCCCAGTACTGGGTCAAGTTTAGATTTACTTGTTGATTCCAATGATATTACCAAATCTCGACGAGCTTATTTATGCGGATCGATCTATCGATCGTATTAACCTACAGGTCCGGAATTGTGTGTAGAATTTTAACGCAACCGGTGGTTATTTTGACTGTTTTGTTAAAAACAACAAAATTGACGACACCCATTCCGATGCGAAACTAATAAAATCGCTCATCATCTGGCCATCGAACGTCACCCGCACTAAGGCCAGTACGTCGGATTTTTGGGTAGTGTACGCTGGGCTACTGTCCGCCTTGATTTTATTGTTAATTCGATGCATCTGTCAGGACAGTGTAGTTACTATTTTCTGCAGCCCACGTGACTGTTAGTCTTACCTTGTGGCGTCCAGTTGTCTGACGAAGTGCATTCGCTGCGTGAAAATGCAAGCAAGCCAACGCTTTAATGTGCAGCATATTTGCTCTTGGGACGCGTGTTGGTAGGTATCTCACGTTCCATCTTAAAGTGTCGTCGGAGGTTGTATTCAAAAGTAAAAGAAGTGCATAAGATGACTTGGTAATGTTGATGCGTTGTTCTGCGTACAAAATCAGCTAATTGCAGCGAAGCATGTTTGCCAAAGTTTTCAGAAAGGTGATCATATGACAGCGCTGCTATTCTCCATGCTCTCTAAAGCTAATTATGACAAGTTATAATATGCGAACAATCCGTCAGGCGAATGAGACATTATATCTTTATATATTCCTCCTCAAATCTCATGGGAATTATATGTATTCGTTCACACATGGCCTAGTAAAACTGAGCTATTGAAATTCTAAAAACGCAACCCAATAAAAGGATCATCCAGCAGTTTGTGAATGATTTTACCAGCTTTGAGTCATTAAAAGCACCATCCTCCGGAACAGTAGCATCATTATAGTAACAGGGTCTCACATATTAAGAATCAGAAACACGTCGCCGTAGACTGAACATTTAAATTCACATCACCGCCGAGATAGCGATTATACTATACGATTACGTTTAGTTGCGAGCCGATTAATATTAACTGAAATGTACTTAATTTCTTCCTTCCCGGAATCGCAGCTTCGGACTCCGCAAATCGGATTGTAAACATTTGATCGCTAGCCTAGATATGATTGCGACTTGAAATTTACGACCTGCAAAATCTTCTCATGCTGCACTTTTGCGGTGAATAAATCGATGTTCTGAGTAACTTCCATACAACCTGTTCAGAATTTTCGGAACGTTTTCGTGCGTATATAAAAGATGTTGACAATGTTTTCGAGAAACGCTGATTTTATCTGCTTGAGACATTCAAGCTTTAAATTGATTTTGACTTAATATACCGCAGCCTTTGATGTGCAAAAGCATATGCTAATGACCTGTTTGAGTTGAAAATATATGTCTTTCGTCAATAACGATACAAACCTTTTACAGTGATAGAAATCTGCCCATTTGACTTCAGAAAGAAAGAACCGATTTTGTATAGACCTAATGCAAGCTGTTTTTGCAAAAAGCTCCTGTAGTTACAATGGAAGACAATTATTTTGAAATATGTTTTAGTTCCAAACATAATCTTGCGAAAGCTCAATGCAATCACTTTATTAAAGGACGATTCCGGAATTTCTGCAAAATCTCCATTTACGTTTGCAGTAGCTTCATCATATGATAGTACTTTCTAGACAGATTTATATATATATATATATATATATATATATATATATATATATATATATATATATATATATATATATATATATATATATATATATATATATATATATATATATATATATATATATATATATATATGTCCAAGTTTCAGCAGTAGCTGTAAAAATAAATTTGAAATCAAGTTCATTTCATCAATTTAATTGCAGCACAATATTCAAATTTTTTTCAACAATATTCAACAATACACGGAGACGCTACACTAAATGGTGTGCAAGTAAAAACTTCAGAACAGAAAGATTTAAGGAAATGAAACAAGCATATACATATACGAAACTTGGTGAAGCAATTTCACTACAAAGATCTATAAATAGAACAAATCGAGAGAATCCTCAGATTTTCCCTTTGGTTTCTCCGCTACCGATGTTCTACGAGCTTTTGGTGGTGACTTGTCAAATTCATGTACATATGTATGTCTCAGTGAATATGACAGCCATTTTGTGTTCGCGGAGCAGAAGACTGTCAAATTTGCCCATAGTCCCATACTATGGTCCCATATTTTTCATTCGCTGCAAGTAACGCTCAGATTCAGGTGAATTGCTTCAATTCTCACTTCTGTTTTCATTTCCTTATACGTCTCTCTTCTGAGGCTGTCAGTGTCACGATCTCAAGTTAAATTCGTGGGTTTCTTTCGTTTTGTGACTGAAAACTTTAGTTTCAACTGAATTCGCTGATGAAACATCAATTTTTCCTTTCGTAATTTCTAAGGTAGTTCAACGTGCTCTTTATCAAATTATCCTTTTCATGAAATTCATTCTCGATTTAGAATGAAGCCTCAGAAAGACAAACTGGCGTTAGTTATATGTTCAGCTATTGCTGAATCTCTCACGAACGATATCCATTCTCACCTCCGCACGTTGACTAAAATGTTCAACGTAACCTGAAATCACTGTCATAGCACATTTATACAGTATAGTTTCCACGTGCGTGTAAGCTATTTTGGAAAACAAGCTTCCATGGATAAACGAGATTCGGATTTTTGGAGATTCCAATCCAAAAATTGGGATCACCTCAAATTCGAAATGAATTGGGATCTCGCATAAACTAAATCATACGCTTTAGTATTGATATCTGTCAATCTGTATTTAACATATCTTGCCATCAAAAGTAATAATTGTTGTACTATTCAGCTTAATTCTTCCAAGCATATATCGTGTTTCGTCAACCAAATCACTACTCCACGTGAGCATCTAAAAATAAATTCCAACGACTCCTCATGCGATTCTGTTAGCATTTAAGTGTCATTGACCCGTTTATCATCGACGAGATCAAAAAATCAGAAAAGTAAAACAAAGCATATGAAAGAACTTGTAAAATCCACTTTATTCAATACTTATCTCATTTAGAAGCAATACATTCGAGCGGGTAATGTTTAGAATAGCTGCGTCCGATTTCGTTTCAATTCTAGTGCCCACATTGCGAATACAATAGACTCGTATCTCGACGTTCGAATCTGAAAATCGTTAGAATTACGGTCGTTGCTAAAACTTTTGAGCGATTTGAACGCAGTCGTAAGTAGACAATTGTTAATGATTGAAATCGAAAAAGCTAACGGGGGAAAGTTTGTGAAACCTAAGGAAAAATGGCAGTTATTTCGCCCAAAATCACTTCAGGAGGAGGAAACTGAAAAATTCACTAAGCACCTCCTGGGTTCTTGATAAATCTAGGAAATCGAAATGCCGCGACCTCCAGTTATGGACGGTCGTCCGTTCGAGCCCGTTGAGAAACCGTTCGAAAATGCCACATTTAGTGTCTTGCCGTTGGGCAGGTTATAAGTTTGACTGGCGGAAGATCCGGCCGAGCCCTGTAGACCTCGCGGGCCAGCAGTGAATGATTGGGTTTGTGTACCGGCTGCTGAAGCACCGAAACCACCTAGTGGTCCTCTGCTTTGAAATCCTTGCGCCTGTGCGCTCGCTGCCGACGCACCAAATCGTCCTGGTCTTGCAAACTGACTTTGCGATGCTGCATTTGCCGATGAGCTAGATGATCCGGCATTTCCAAGTCCTCCGAAGCCGCGCCTGTAATGAGACAAACTCCAATTCAGATTGTATGCGTATGTATGTACATAGGTATACGATAGTATCTTAATAGGAGCTCAAATGTGAAAATCTTTTCCATTTGCAAATCAAATCACGCGCAAATCTTCTTTAGATAAATAGTACGTTCAACATCGTTAAACTTCATTTACATAATTTTCGACTTCATTTCCAATTTTGTGCAGCTGATAGAGATTAGGTATGCGTTGGGAATGATGTGGACATAAGTATCGAATAGATTGATTTATCGACAATCGAAAGCAAAAATAGTTGCATGTTATTTTTACATCTGAGTCGTACACATCAATGTCGGCTGACGTATCCTTGTATGTACTTTTAGGAGTGCCAGATAGGTTAGTTTTATTTACGTCTCTTGGTAGTAATAGTAAATAAATGCAGTTAGAAAAAAATCTGGTATGAATTGGTGTAAAATCCGTTGAGATACGTACATACTATGATTTAATAAAATGAGGAAAGTATAAATTATACAACAACTCGTGCAAAAGGTCAAAGCAAAGAATAAGTCTGGTGAATTTCATCACATAATTGTATAAATCTAAAGTTCTTCACCGCTAAAGGCTGGTATTGAGTTAAGGCTGGTACTGAGTTAATCGTGAAGCTAAATTTTGACATGTATCCATTATCTGGTCAGTCTTTCGAGCGAAAATTTTGGGAAGCAAAAAAGCAGAGACACTGCCCATTTCTGATGGATAAAATGTCAAGAATTTCAATATTGATTTTGTTATTGAAAAGACTTTTGCGAAATTCAATTTTCAAATTCAAACACCAAATGTCACTTTTTATCCCGAAAGAATGAACTGCTCGCACATACTAAATTGGCGTGAAATTATTGGAGACATGTGTCAATGCCATCTGCATTTTCAAAGCGAAAGCAACTTGCAAGCAATTTTTCACGCTAAGAAGTGAGTGCTTATTTTCAAGCTAAATTTTCGTCGAAACGAATTTCACGTGACATTTTGTAGGGAAATTTCACGTTAAATCGAAAACAGTACTAAGCTTAAGCCAAGACTGAAATCGCGTAAAATTTTCTCACTGATTCAAAGAAATAAATAAACTCGAAGCGTTTCATTCAAAGCCAAGTATCAAGCCCATTATTCATAATTTCCGGAAATCGGAAGTTAATAACTCAATATTTTCTCGCGATTGCCGAATATGAATTAAGATTCATCGCACAAAGTTAAAAAAAAGTCGGCACCTAATTGCTACCTTTGATGGAATGCTTAGAGCCGCGTAAAATATCATTGCATATACGGTATGCAAAATAAAACTAAATATAACTCAATTACGTCACTCATCTTTCATTTATCACCTGTTGAATTGTCGTTTCACTCGTTCCAATTTTTGGTATGTCTCTCGTGGAACACTATCGATATTTACGAGTACGTCTCTTGGGTGTCTGGCCGCAGATGCTTTGTGCCTGATATTCAATGATGTATCGACAACGATTTCATCAAAGGCTCGTCCAAAAGAAGCTATCAGAAAAGGAATATTCAAAACGGTTTAATTAAATCACAATTTGAAGATATCCAAATTGATATGAATGCATATGTATGTGTACAAGTTTCTTGAATGGTTAATTATATTTCATTTACATCGCAAGTTGCTTTATGATTAATTAATGACATTTGTTGGAATTGTTTTCTCTCAAAATATTTCGTATTGAACTGTGACGCAAAACGTATTCAAGCTGGACATTTTCAGTTTTTATATGTATAGGATGTATTGAAGCTACGATGCTGATGAAGTGAATCGGAAAAAAAATTGTATGTTATGGTATATCTTGCTGTATGAGAACATTGGTTAGAATATTTCCCTAAAGCTTACAAAAGCAATGGGCTAGAAGCGAGAAATTAAAAATTTCGCATGGTTCGACTTTTTTCACAGCCACAGGGTAAACAGCATGTGTAACTTATATTAATAAGAAAGTGGTGACATTATGAAACATAGGTATGTTCCCTAACTTCTAGTGTAAAACTTTTTGAGTAAAAACTTACTGGTATGATGGGAGAAAATTCGCTTAAAACTAGAAAATGAAAAGACCGGGTTTCTTGAAAACTTGGAAAACAAGCAGAAGGATCAAAAGTGACGTTTTTGACAATTCGATTCTTGGAACAACCATCAGCAGGAAAAGTTCACCGTTTTTCATTAACGTCGCTAATCCTACCAAATGCATTAATTGCATCTGGCACGACTTGTAGTTGACAGACGTGATATTAAGTGTAACCCAGTATTTATAATATTCGGCTGGAAATAGTGAATTTTGTGCTAATAAAATAGCATTTACGGGAAGTTCTATTGCATTACTTTATTACAAGAACAAGTACCGCGAACACGTATCGATTGCTTATAAAGAATAGTTTCAACGGTTTTAAAATGACAATTGTTTAGTAGACAGGGAAGAACAAAGAAAATCACACTTGATAATGATTCACCCTAAACAAAGCCAAAATTGTAAGTATACACAACAATATGAACGTCTTCCATTTTTACTGATTCGTACTTCCAAGTACTTGGCAGTAGATCACAAATGGAACGCTATCTTCGTTCATACGATCAGATTCTAACCTTTCAAATTCTAAACGGCTTTCAAATGTACAACAGTTGAAAAGAAAGTGAGGGATAGAAAATTTAAAAGTAATTAACAGAAAATTAAAAAAAAAAACTGCCTTTTTTAACATTATGAGAGCTTTTACTAATTTTCTGATAATGAAAACATTAAACGTAACCTTGAAACAACCAAATTCACTTATTGATTACTAAATTCCACCTCACGGCAAAAAAGCGTAACTACTTTTGACCGACTCGGGAACAGTTGGTAAGTAAGTAGTTGGTAATAGCCAGAAGTATACGCAATTACTAATTAGTAATAATGGAAAACGGGCAATGTGTTACAGAAGGTGGGAATGATAAGCAAAAAGTATGCAGGTTTTTGCCACATACATTAATAGAAAAATATATTGAACGTCGAAAATTCATTCACTAAATGCTGCTTGTTAACAAAAAAAAAATTGTTCTTCGGATTATTTTACAGATGACATATGATTGATCAATTGGAAGAATCTTAGATGTAAAAAATCTAATATGAAGCAGGCCCATCAGAGCCAAAGCGAGACACATCAGAAATGATCAGATCAGGGAGGTGTGATCTAGCTACTAAAGCTAATGCTGGCAGTGTCTACTGATGATGTTTAGTGCGTTTAAGTGAGCTACGCAACATGGATGAACTTTTTACCATGACAACAGCAGATTACATGTTGCTCAAGTAGTCAAAAACGGATAATTACCATTTGTTCTGATCGATGCGGTTAGCCCTTTCTGAAGCAAAACTTAATTCTTTCGAAACTTAGCTAAATAATTTGATCGTCCCGAAGGAGTTTAGCTTTTACAGATATTGAATCCATAAATTGGTTGAAAGTTTAGGTTGTAGCTTCAGGTAGCGCATACTTTGAACAAATTTGTATTTAAATGTATGTGATCTTTTATTTATCAAAACATGAGCAGAAACATATTCATACACCCAGTATATATAGATACATGTATTCTATTTCGTATTTATGACTTGTTCTGAAGGGCAAAATGGGGAAAATACACCAATATAGACGATAGCTCTTTTTCTTCAAATTCAAACGTATTTATACATATAATACAGCTAATTTAGTAGGACTAACCACTTAATAGCAAATCAAAATATTTACCCTCAACACCGACATCAAAAGTCTGAATTACGCGAGTTAATATTTACTGAACAAATTAGTTTCGTAGTGGTGATTGAAAATAAACCACTGCTAGCCGGGTGTTCAAATAGTGACCACCGTACACATATATATCATTCATTTTTTCTCTTCGTTGTCTTTCAAGTATTTCTATTTTGAATCGCGAAAACGCAAATCAAAGTCAATTTGTTCTAAGAGAAATTATTGGCGTTCCCACGTCATCACGTAACAAATCAAGTCTTTCATTGTTGACCGCAGAAACGGACACTTTGCCATGTATCAGAAGAAACGTGCGTAGTGTCGCTCAATCAATCTGCCTAGACTTCGACCAGTGGATTTAGATTCAGTGGATTCAGATTCAGAACGGGCAGCGACGACGGTACGGGTTCCGGCGTCTGCCTGTTGCAGAGTAACCTCAAAGCCAATTGCGCTGAAACAATACCATCAATTTCAAGTTGTCAGTTGTTGTTTTAATCGACAGCTGAAGGTACGATATCGATACGTCACCGGTATGTTACACACTTGCCTGGCATTAATTATGCAGACCACATAAATGTTATCGATCAATCTCATAAATTCTTTCCGAACGACTTCTCCTTAAAAATTCGCACCAGCAGTAATGCGAAAATTTCGTAGAATGCGAAAACAGCACTTACCTTGCGTCGAAATTTTTTCGCCCTGAGCCGACATACCACCTGTCGCACAAACGACCATTGTGACCAGGAAACAAAAACACTTCATTCTGTCTGTTTGAGTTTAACCTACAGAACCGAACCTTATTCTTAGCACTCTGATTTTTGTTTGCAACGCTTACAGTGTTTACTTTATGAACCCTGACTAAATACTAGCTATTTTCAATATGTTCACTTTTAACGCATCCATGCTAACCGTAGCTAATATCAAGTTTTTTTCGTGACTGGTTGGATCGTAGACTGGCAGATTGGATGCTGTGCTGGGTGCTGGATCAGTATAGCATCGCTTCTTGCTAAAATCGTGGCTTAACCGGTTACACCCAAATGTTTGTCACGGATATGGCGTGGTTGATTTGTCAGTATATCAACTTATAAAATTTCGAATTGCGATGACTTCAGACAAAGTCATCGGATCGTTACGAAATTCACAAAACAAATTTCCTGCTTTGTCTACGAAGTCAAATTAAAATTTTTGAGATTCCCGTTTTAATAAGAACGGTAACTCTTTACCAAACTACACTTAAAATTTGTGATCGCGAGAACTCACGAGCCGAAGAAGTCATGTTGCAATTTGAAAAATCGCAAAAAATTGCTTTTTGGCCAATAAATTCCGGTCCAGTCACCAGATTTTGATGAAATTCACACAGTAGCTAAACCTGACTCAAGGCCAAGTTTGATATAAGTTTGGTTGGAAAATTATGATTGGGCTGCCAGCTATGATAATAGTTGAAATTTTTGATAATTTTTTTAGTAAGCGATGCTATCATTGAATTTTCAAACGGTGATGATCTTGTAGTGGCAATAAAAAAAACAAATATTTGAATTTCGAAAATTTGAAAAGTTTTGTGGTTTTCAATTTTCAATGCAGCCGTCCGAGCAAAACGAAATTCACTTGGTAGATTGGTGTCAATGGAAAGCATGTTGTCTTTTTTTGTCTTTGGTGCTAGCAGAAGGTTTTCAGCACCAGGCATTTTCATTTTCGTATTAACAAATTTTGGAAATCCTTCTAACATATGAGTTTCGACGCAGTCTTCGGATCAAAGTAGTACATTACCTTGAAGGTTCACGATTCTTCTACTTTTCTTCGAGAATCGGTGTTTTGAGCCCCTAGAGATTTTATTTGTTAAAAAAGAAGCACTTTCATGTCTCACAATGTGATGATTTATTTTTCATTTCAATATTAAGCGATTCATATCTTCGCAGCTGATTCCGGTTGAATATTACAATAACTGATAGATGAAAATTTATTTGTTAGAAAGGATTAATCCAATTTGTTGTTTATAATAGCTCTAGATTATTTTCATACGCAAGCGAAAAGCCAAGTGAGATATTAGTAGTGTTTTTTTGTTTCCCCTATCCATAACAGAGCAAAACTATCCAGAACAGAATTCACTGGGACAGGAGTTGTTGTTTCCAATGCGTCTGTTCTGGATAGCATTGTTCTGTTATGGATAGGGGGAGCAAAAAACATGCCTATTGTGTTGTTTATTCACTCCAAACTCATCTCAACGTAGTATCAATGACTTCCGTAATTAGTGAATGCCAGCACCCATTGACTAATTACGTGACTCACTCTTCAAACGACCTTCAACTTTTAGCAGAGAACGAAACGCAAGCGGTAATTACTTTTGCCTACGCAGACCGCTGAGTTGAATACCTAAACGCTTTACGGTGACGTCTTAATGAACGTACATTAAACTCTGGATTTTCCCATTTTGCATTCAACGAATGCAAATTGTACGAGTATTTATGCACATATGTAATAGATAATTCAATGAGCAGAAATGACCAAATATTGTTATATGATTAATGCAGACAGAGATGGATGAGATAGATGCAATATGGTATATTCATGCAATGCTGCATTACTACTGGATAATTTTACTGCAAATATGAAAAATAAATTTTTTTCCTGTTTGTGATGGCTAATTTTTTGTCTAGCAAGGCTCAGCTGAGAATGTAGAGTGAAAATCCCATTTAACGAGTAATCTTGGTGCAGAGATTTTTTTCTTCATGAGTAAAGTCCGATATTCAGAGGAGAATATTCATGTTTTGCCAATACCTAAATAAATTATTTGTTGATCTATCATTATTACAAAATGGAACTAAACTTTTTTGAATGTTGCCACCTTTTTCCGGTGGCAATAAAAAAAATAATTCAGTTCATATAATCTATGCACATGTTACAATAGAATGCAAGTACATTATGGCGAATTTAATTTAAATCTTACTATGTATTAGAAGATTGCAAATTTGGTTCAGATACATTATTTCCACTATTTCAAAGAGATCAGACTTAGTTACTAGGCTGTCTAATCTCTATTTATCTATTTGTGATAGCTTAAAATAAAAACTATGCCTATATAAAATATATCGATAGAATATATATTCAATCATAAAAAATTTTTATGAGTGATGTATTTGGCATAAATCACAAAATGTATCGTATTGTTTGATGCATTTATCATAAATTTAAAGAAACTTTGACTGCACTGTAAGTGGTGAGTTGAATACCAAAGAGCCCCATGTTTTTTGCGGTTGCGTCAATGTGGGAAGCGAGACAAAATTATATCTAGATCTCTGTTACGTGTTAAGTTCATCAAACGTGGGTTGTTTTAATTAGTTTTATGGTGACTGTGCCCTCGGGTTGTTCCCCAACTCACCTGTTGATTTCTAAGCTTAGTACTAAAGGACAATTTTAATGTCATTCAACGACAATTGGCTTTTGTTCAAATTATTTTTGAGTTTATTCTTATGCATCTCATTATTTGTTTTGACTTATAGTCCGCTGTCATTTGTTTGTTTACTTTTAACATACAATCGGGACATTAAATTAAGCACGATCTAGCTTTAGCTAAATGGTTTGTTATGCGTTCGAGTAAGCCCACGAAGTATTTAATTTTTATAACGCTGCTTTTGGTATAAAGGGTATAAACTTCCAGTGATTGTGGTTACTTGTACTTGAAATAACCAGCATAGATAGATATATAATCAGTTTGAGTTTATTCCAGTTTATTTAATTCTTAACAAAACTTCTGAGAATTTTTCCAATTTGACCTCAGCTTCTCGAAACGAAAAGATCAAATAGCTGTAATCTATTTTTTAAATGCAATTGTTTTTGTGGGATGATTAAAATTGAAAATGTTTAACTAAGTTGTTTCGAAAGTATGCACTGATTCTCATCAATCAGCTCATAGTGCATACCTGACTTATGTGACTACTTGCAGTGGGAGATCATTAATTTGTATTTACGTTAAGCTTAGTACTGTCTGCGATTTCACGTGAAATTTTCATACAAAATTTCACGTAAAATTTGTTTCGGCAAAAATTTAGCTCACTTCTTAGCATGAATCTTTACTTGAAAGTTGCTTTCGCTTTGAAAATTGCAGATGGCATTGACATATGTATGTCTCCTTATCTAACTGTTCCAATGCTTTTACTCATAATAATGCACTGATAATAATGCACTGATACCCCCAGCAGTTAACACGGCATCTTCTCCCTCAAGCAGGTGTACCAACGTTGTTAATAAACACTCCTCCAAGGTTTCCAATTAGGCCGCCGTAAACTTAGTTCTTTCTATGAGCAATATAAATTATTCTTCTAATGGTAGTAATATGACATCTGAATCTCTTCGAAGATCAGTCAACCCTGTTAGGCATTTTTCCTAACCGATCTCAGTTGTGGTGGTATGACAGGCAAACTAAGTAAATTATACCTTGACGCCAAATCGTGCCATTTTAATTTACTCGCCATCACCGAAACTTGGCTTAATGCCTCTCATAAGAATGAGGAGATTCTTGATAGTAGTTGGACTATTTACAGAAGCGACCGCGATTCTTATTCTACGGGCCAGTCGCGAGGAGGTGGTGTCTTACTTGCTGTTAGCAACACACTTTCAAGTGAGCTTGTAGATACCACCCCAAATGTTTTCTTCCAATGTATAATTGTTCGGATCTCCACTAATAACAACTCAATTTACATCGCTGTTGTCTACATCCCCCCTAGATCTGACGAATCCATCTACAGCAATTTTTGTGACACAATATCTGCATTAGCGACATCACTTAGCGAAAATGATAAAATAATAGTTTTGGGTGATTTCAATCGTCCGAATCTTTGCTTTGTTCCGGATGAAAATGACTCTTACCTTCTCCCCGTAAACATTGTAGACACCAACGATTTCAATCTTGCGAGTACCTTTTATGGTAATGATTTGCAGCAGATTTCCCAAACTCCTAGCCAAAATGGTAATTGGTTAGATCTTGTTTTCACAAATGCTTATGACGAAGTAGTGGTTAGTCCAACTAGTGACGCAGAGCATCTTTTTTGCAACAGTTTCCACTCCAGATTCCACCTGCTTAAAAACTTACAATAACTCAATTTGACTTATTTATTGTATTTGACTTCCGTAATGCTGATTATGAAAGCATTAAACATGTTCTTGATACTACTGATTGGTCGACTACTCTTTCAACACAAGATCTCGAGACAGCCATTTTCTCTTTTTACAATAAAATATTTGACGCCGTTGAAAGATATGTTCCAAAGATAAAAAAAAAAGAATAAATTGTCTGAGCCATGGCTTGATAGGGACCTTAGGCATATGCAAAATCGTAGGAACAAACTTTATAAGCTTATCACAGAAAATACCGATGTTAGTTCTGCTATTCAGGAAGAATATAATGAAGTTGCTAGGCAATTTTTAGCAAAGTCTCATGAGGCTTATGACACTTACATTAGAACAACCGGCGAAAATATAGTCCGCGACCCGAAAAAATTCTTCGATTTTGTTAATGTGAAGCGAAAAACTACTGGCTATCCATCGTCCATGTTTCTTAATAATATAACGTCTTCCTTTCCTAAAGAGATATGTGACCTATTCGCTGATAGTTTCCAAGAAATTTTTAATGCACCAGACCCATCAAACTCACACCTTTCTTCCTCTGATTCAGCTTCAACAGCTTTTGTGAACCATTTAGAAATTTCTCGTGATGAAATACGTAAAGCTATTTTGGATCTCGACTGCAATAAAGGTCCTGGGCCTGATCTTCTTCATCCGACCTTCTTGCGCAAGTGTGTAGAGCAGCTTATAGATCTCTTGCATATTTTCTTTAATAGATCACTTTCGTCGGGAGTTTTCCCATTCTGTTGGAAGCTTTCGTATATTCAAAAATGGTGATCGACGCTGTATCCGAAATTATAGGGGCATTGCCATTTTGTCTTCGATTCCGAAACTTTTCGAAAAGGTGGTATACGATAAACTTTCTCCGCTTGTTGATTCCCGTTTGAACGAGCAACAACATGGCTTTAGAAAAGGTCGCTCAACTACCACGAATTTGACAATTCTAATCTCTGACGTTCTATGCAAAATGGAAAAAGGATACCAAATTGACGCAGTCTACACTGACTTCAGTAAGGCGTTTGACAGAGTTGACCATTCTACCTTGATTCTAAATCTTCAGAAATTCGGTATTGCCGGTTCTTTACTCAGCTGGCTGACTTCCTACCTTCGCGATCGAACACAATGTGTAAAATTTCAAGGATTTTTATCGAAAAACGTTAGTCCTACCTCTGGTGTACCCCAAGGTAGCCATGTTGGCCCACTTCTTTTTAATATATTTATTTCCGACTTATCTGACGTCCTAGCAGGCATGCCTCATATACTCTATGCAGGCGATCTCAAACTTTATCAGACTATTGAATCGAAATCGGATGCCCCCTTTCTCCAATCCAAGCTTGATTCACCTGATCAGTGGTGCAATATAAACAAGCTCTCTCTCAATATCAATAAATGCCAAGTAATTAGTTTTTCCAGGAAATGCACGGTCACACACAATACGTACTTCCTCGGCAATAATATGCTAACCCGAGTTGATAACATTGCTGACCTCGGTGTTATCTTAGATGAAAAACTCCGCTTCACCTTACACTTTGATAAAATACTTTCTCGTGCGAACAAACAGCTAGATTTCATCAAAAGACGTGCCAAAGAATTCCGTAGTCTGTGGGTCACAAGATCCTTATACAGTTCACTTGTACGTCCTATTCTCGAATACGCTTACATTAGCTGGAATCCCGCTTTTGAAACCCACAGTGACAGACTCTTGTCAATACAAAAACAATTTTTATTTTTCGCCTTGAGAGAACTGTACAACCCTTATGATTTTAAAAGCCTACCCCCTTATGAGTTTAAACCTATTTAAACCTATCGACACTAGCCTCCAGAAGAATGATGATATCGGCCTGCTTCAGATTCGATGTCATTAGAGGCGCTATTAATGTAGAATTCCTGAATATTAAAATTTCGATAAATATCCCTGTGAGGAACACCAGGTCCAATCGTTTCCTAAAAGAATATTCACATTCGGCGACATATGCAGCAAATGAGCCAATAAATAGATGCTGCAGAATATTCAACAGCATAAGTTATTTATATTCCCCTACGATTTCCAAATCATCCTTCAAATCCTCTCTTTTGCATGCCCTAAACCTTAAGCCATAGTTTATATGTCAATGTTTTCATTTATTGATTGTTATTTATTAATGTATTTGTTACTTTTTTCATTTGTTTGTTACTTATTTAACTTGTTTGTTTTTACTTTTTACTTGACTTGACTTTTCCATTTTATTTTTAATTTGTTATTTTATATCTAATTTTGTACCTTGTTTAGTGAATAAATAAAATAAAATAAAATAAAATAAAACAATCATTTCACGCCAATTTAGTATGTGCAGCTCATTTTTTCGAGCTAAAAAGTGACATTTGGTGTTTGAATTTGAAAATTGAGCTGGGCAAATGTCTTTTCAATAACAAAGTCAATCGAAAATTGAAATTCTTAGCATTTTATCCGTCAGAAATGTTCAGTGTCTCCGTTTTTCTCCATTTCCAAAAGTTTTGCGCGAAAGAATGACCAGATAATAGAGACGTGTCAAAATTTAGCTTTACGATTAACTCAGTGCCAGCCTTTAGTTGTGATAAATTGACTTATAGTAAAGGATATCATTTACTCATAGAGGCTATTAATTGTTTTTTTTTAAATTTGGCGCATATTCTGCTGTACTGGTATAGGCTTATGACTACAAATATCCAACATTGTTAGCATTTGTAAAGACATGTAGTTCAGATGCTAAGAGATAAAGGAAGCAACTGACTTGCTGGTCGAAAAAATCGAATGGACAAAATTGACGTTTGAACAGAAGAACAATTTGTATCGATCTGAAATTTTACGGTACTAAACTACTTTTCATTATTCAATATGCTTGAGTTTGAAAACAATAGCTTTCACGATCACTTTAAATAAGGTAAAATTATAAAAGTAGTCAATGAAAAGTACTAGCAACAATTTTTTTTACAATTATTAGAACTATTGACATTAAAAAAAATATTAACAGAATACCTTTCAAAGATCAAGATCACTTAGCCTCCGAAACTACCTAATTAGCATGAAAAATCTCATTAAAATGTAAAACATAATTTTATCAATTTGCTGTTTATGTTGTCCAGATAATTTATTTTGCTCGTTTATCATCGCGTGCCAGGCTTGCATACAAACGACCGCCGAATAATATTATCTCCATCCAAATGCTGCTTTTCATCTTCGAGCTTATTAGAATTTCTAATTTTTAGGAAGAAACGTAAGCGACCACAATAGAATGAAGGTCACTTGTAAAATGAATCTCAACTTATGATTACTGAATTCCTACTAAGCTTTTATTAACAAATTGCCGGTCACAGCCTTGAAATAAACAAGTCCAATAAAATTGAATTCAAGTTAGGCTAAACTTATCGACTTTGTGTGGCCAGCATTGTAAAACACAATAATACCAGCGAAAATTAAAAATATCGTTTGCATTTTGTTAACTAGAAATTTAGTTTATTTTACTGTTTACTTCGGACACTAATTGTCTGCGATGTTTAGAGTTTCGGTTTGTTTTGGCTTAACGAAATAACAATTTCAGCCTAATTTTGCCAAGCGAACTGATTGTCCAACGGTTTTTTATTTGTTTCCGCAGTAGAATCGGCAACACTAGATTCGCGCAGACATACGAAAGAAATATCAATATAAAATTACGTAGTAGCAATAACTGCGTATGATTTGAGGGTTTGGTGTCAAATATTGTGTTCAATTAAAATTTGGCATTTAACGCGAATGCAAATTAACCGCTGAAGTACATTGCAACGGTGTATATGGTAGTCCGGCGCAGCGAAGCTGTCAGAATAGTTGATCATATGAGTTTTCCATAGTAGAGAAACCATTCTACATTGACACGACGCAGCCAAACGCAGCGGAGCGCAGTTCAAGTTGAAATGGTTTCAACTTTGATGCAGCCAAGAACTTGACATTTACGACTGTGGAAATCTGAATTTCGATTCGAATTTGAATTGAAATTTCAATTACACCGTTCAATAAAAGTGAATTTAGTGCGTGAAGTCGTTTGAATTACGATTTCAGCAACTGAATTGAATTGTAATCTGAAAACTGTCGTCTTACGTTTGGTATTTCGGCGCGTTGTAGTGTAACCATAAAATTTTGTTCGCTGCGGTAGACCACCGTTGTCTGCGGTAGGCTGTGTTGACTGTAACTCAGCCGTAACATAAACTTCAAAGCGCTGACATGTATTCAATAAAGAACAGACTATAGTACTAAAGACAGGACTAATGTTATTGTTTTCAATTCTGCGAAATTCGGACAGATTTTTTATTTGCTATTGATCCTGGTTTGTCAGTTTTTGATATTTGCTAAAAATATTACGTTGCATAATATACGACAGGACTATCAAATTCGGGGAGAAAAAATTAGTTTTGTTTTGCTTCATAAGTATTATAGTGCAATATAATAAAAATATTTCAACTCAGTTCTTTCAGCGAGTTTTTAGAAATTAAAGAATTAAGATGTTTGTTTAGTGTGAGCAGTTCAGTTTCGGAGAACAGTTCAACAGGTAATAGTGCTGTTAAGATGTGTTTTATTTCCAATACTTTAAAGAATTTAATTTGAATAAGCGAATTGAATCCACAAGTTAGTATTTAATATTTTATGCATTCAGCTTGTGAGCCAGGTTGAGACTGAATCGCTAAACTCACATTAGTGTACTGAGTGTAGTATTAAATGTTATCAAATTAATTTCATGACCATCCACATGTAGCAAAAATAGTTGAAAGTAATACAGGTGATACCCGCAGCTTAGAAATCTGTAACTAAACATTAAACTCTAGAGCTAAGTAATAAATCCATTATAGAAATTAAGCATACAAATAACATGATATGTTAAACCATAAATCCATTACAGTAATCATACATAATGTTTTGGATAGTCTACTCTGTCACCCATCCGTGTTTGTGGTGGCTCGTTTACCGTAGGCTCGGCCTGGGCGTCGTTGACGGTCAACAACTCCATTTGAAGCGAAAAAGAATAACACGCTTAGCATCGGGAAGCTCTGTACAAAAATAATGTACTTAGCTTATGACCGTTAACTCCTTTGGTTGGCTCCTGTTGGATCGACAGTTATCGACACTTCTTGATAAGACTTCTTCGATAACATTAAAACAAAACCATTAAAGCGAAATCTTTAAAATATCAAATGACAAAACAATAACAATGGAATGTCAAACAACAATTTGTGATAAAATGTCCTTATGTGAAAAAATAGAATGTCAAATCAAAATACATAGATAAAAGTGTCCGAACAAAAGCCTCCGTACGCCATATAAAATAGCGGAAAATTCTTATGTATAGCATTAATAAAAAATTGTGGTATTGCAAAATAAACATAACCCTTTGTACAAAAATATTTTATTGAAAGTGCATGAAATTTCAGTTTCTACGAAAAAAATTTAACACAAAATTAAAATATCCACAGATAACAAAGAACAAAAGTCTGCGTACACTTCTAAGAAAATAGTAAAGAAATAGCAATCCTTTTATATGGTGTACGTAGACTTTCGTTTGGCCCTGTATGTGGAGTGTCAAATCACAAAATAGGTATAGCAATGTACTAGAAGAAAGCATTTGTAAATTGGAAGGAAAGTACATGTAAAGCAGAAAATTTGAAATATACTGAAATTTTCTTTGTCATATAAAAGCGACAATCCCTGTTGACATCTGTTTTCTATTTCCCTGCGGATGCTCCCAACTCGTAAATCGTCCGTACGCAAAACAGCCGAAAAAAATCGTGAATCTCAGGCACAAACAGATGGTAAATTGCAAGTTCAGGGAAAATGCTTTGCAGGCGTGCGGTGATCATGGATTGTAATTGCTTGTCCATTCTTTATATGTCCATGGAGTTAAAACATGGTTGGAGTAAGCGGTGGGACCAATCACTGTCCACTCCTAAACATTGATTGTAAAATTTGTGGATAAAGCTCTCAGTTGGGGTATGTTCAAGATACGAGCTATAGCTGCTCGGAAAGCATAGCATATCAACACTTCAGTAACTGTCAAGCTTCCCCGTAGCAAGGAAGAGCAGCTATAGCTAGAACTACACTGGTCTCACGTAACGTGAGCTCACGTGTCGTCACGTTATGCGTGTGGAGGCATGAGCTCACGCTTGGAAATACACTCGTCTCAAGCTAGAACTACACTGGTCTCACGTAACGTGAGCTCATGTGTGGTCACATCAGCTGACCACACGCGTGATAGATCTGCAGTACCATTTTGTATGGTTAGAACTACACTGGCGACACGTCACACGGCTCATGTGAGCTCACGTGAGCTCACGTTTTTGATAATCTGCAAATTCAGATTTTTGAGCTCACGTGAGAGCACGTTTAGCCAATATTTTTACCGCATGGTATTTGATTTGATTGAAATGTATAAGGTAAGTGATTTGTTGCAAATGTATAAGTATGAATACTTGTGAAATGGCGAAATACATTGATGCTGGTAAATTGTGGGAAAAAATTGTAACAGAATTTTTATGTGCGCAGCGAAATTTAGTTAAACCTCAAACCGTCGATATGCAACTGCAACACACGTGAGCTGCTAGCATGAAACGAGTGTATTTCCAAGCGTGAGCTCATGCCTCCACATGCATAACGTGACGACACGTGAGCTCACGTTACGTGAGACCAGTGTAGTTCTAGCTTAATAGGCGTGTTTTTTTGCTTCTCTATTCAGAACAGAACAGAACAGACGCATAGGAAACAACAACATTCCTGTCCCAGTGAATTCATTGGGACAGAATTCTGTTCTGCATAGGTAGCTCATGTGCTGAACTATAGAATGTGCTGATAGCTCATGAGTACCTACGCCTTTTTTTGCCATGAGGTGGCTTTGGATTTGAATGTTTTAGCGGAAAAAGCTCTAATAATGTGTAGAAAGTTAAAAGAGGTAATTTTCTGCTAGTTCCTTTTATATTTTCTACCGATTGTGGTAGCTTAGACTCGTTATTTTCTCCCTTTATTTTCAACTGTTTTGCGCTACCACAGCGAATGTAGCAACCTTAGCAAATGCACCAGTTGTTCTGTTCTGGATTGTTTTTTTGCGCCATTATTCTATTCTGTTCTGCACCGGAGAAAAAAACGTACCTAGAATGTATCACCTTTCAACTAGTCTCATTATATTTTTGAAAATGAAAATGAGTGCAAAGACAATGTTAAAAAGTTGATGATACTGGAAATATCGTACCGAGCTTCTTGCGCTTCACCCCCGCGTTCTAGAAAATTTGTTGAGCCGTGTAAAAGCCTACTTAAGACTAGTTTATAAAAGAAATATTTTTACATTTATTGCTCATCTCCTTTGTCACCAAAGCGGGAACATTTCATATCATTTCCATTTTGAATTAGATGAATTTTACCTTGGATTACCTTTGATTTTACCTTAGCTACTTTTTCGCTTACTCCAAAGTGCAAGCAACCAATAGCTGCTAGGGTAGTAGCTATTGTGAAATCTTAGACAGCCCAACTGTCAAATAAGAAGCATCAGAAAGCAGCTATTTCGGGCCGTTGGGCAGCCAAAACTTGAACACACTTCAGCTTCAACTCCTAGACCCAGCAAGGATTTTCGTGATATTACTTTACTTTTTTACTATTCGATTATGTGCAATTTAAGAGATGTGGGCTATTGTCTTAGGACTTTAAACATTTTAATACAATAAGTGTAAAATTTATATTCAGTGTAAAAGTTTCCACAATCGTTTCTTTTTGTTGAAACTTCTTAGCATTTCGTATTCATAGCGCCTGCAGGTCGATGGTTCTTTATATAATAATCAACTTTTCCCCAGAGAGCTCTCTCTTCTTTTGTTTGGAAACAAAGAATCAAGAATTATTCATACAATATTATGAAACTTGAGTAGAAAGGGTTTTAGAGCCACCAAAAATCACTCAGCCAATTCAGTACGTGGAATAATTGCCATGAATTCTCGCATGAAATAGTCTGTCATATTTCTTATAACTAATATATCGCAAATACAACAGCCATCCACGTTGTGAATTAATACTAGCAATACGCTAATTTAGGGACAGTCGAAGTAAAATATAAAGTCTTCAAGAATCGAACGAATCAAAATAGACTCGAAGAGTTTCATCATTCTGAGTTATGGCAAACCGCAACATTAGGAGTATATTTGAATTATAAACGGAAGTGCATACCCATAAAATAGCAATTAATTTGAATGTAACAGGATTAATTAGAACATGCTTCGACAAATAGGTTTCAGTCCCGATCAAAAAGATGACTTTCGACTATTTAAGAAAACATACATACATTGTTGCTGGTTTAGTTATTTTTCTGCGATTTTCGAATGATAACTTTCCAGTTACAGGTGCATGAGGGGTTTTTCCTAATAACAATCATATCTTTAGGCCTTGTAGCAAGTACCCGTAACTAGGAGTTTCATTGAGTATGATCATTATCCAGCTCTTTTTCATTCATCTTTCTTTCTCTATACCACCAGTTATATTTATTGTTGGAAAGCCATTTGTATTTGCTCGTCTTGTAGTTTTGGAAGAAACATATTTAGTTAATAATAGTTAATAATATTATGTGTAGCTGATTCACAGCTCTAATTAAAGTCTATTTATGTGAAACCAATTAATACCTTGTACGTATTTACCTGTGCAAGTTGCAAATTATTGACCAGCGCTTCGCCTTAACCGCCATCGGATATTGCCACGTCCAGCATATGTGTACATATGTGTCCCCAAGAGTCAATTGCAGATCGTAGCTAATAAAATAAGAATTAGAAACATATGAGTTTATAATTATTTTCTTCCGTCAAATATAGTACGTTCGGTAAATTGAGTTTTTCATTGGGAAAGTTTGTGGATATTTGATTGACATTGATATTTGTTCTCCTTGAGCAATTCCGTTTGGTTTCGTACTTTATTGTGACCAGTAAATGTAATTTAGCTAGTTTGACGGGTGCCTAGAATAAAAATGACCAGGCAAAGATGTTTCGGTTCCTGTACTCAAATATTCTTTTATTACTTTTATCGCTTACATCAACTGTTTCTTGTTGTTTTCGAACGTGTATTTACTTTTCTTCATTATTGATTTGAATTATCTCAGAAAGTTTTTGGTTTTAAATGTAACGTATTTTTCAGGACTTACATATCCCCTCATGAAGTTCTTTGAGTTCAAATCAACATTTTTCTTTAACTCTAGGATTCCTTATTTATCGAGACGACTATAATTAGTGTAAACATAATTAACTATATGTCTGATAGAAAGTCTATTCACTTTTTATTTATTTCTGGCTTATTGTAGAGACAGGATTTTCGAAGGGAAATGAAAATTTATAACAAGTTTGAATATGATTTGATTTTGTATGGGGTCGACTTAGCTAAGTGCTTGCTGTGAGATTTAACTATTTTTGATTGTTTTTGCTTGTTTTTCGCACTAGGGATTCAAATAAAACAAGTTTATTTAATGTCATGTGCCATTTGAAAGTTTGTAATTCATTTAACGGGTAAGCGCAAGTAAGTTTTCAAGTTGATTGATTTGATTCAACTTTTTTTTTTAGCTTTCAAAGCCAAATATTTTAATTTAATGACAAATTTTGTCTTTACAAGAAGATATATTTCAGTTTCTTGACAGATATCGATATTTCGAGAGTAATCTGCCCAGTTCTTCAAACCGATAGACACAGAAGAAGAGGACAGATTGCTCTGTCAAGCAGTTGAAATAAATCAAGCTTATAAGGGAAAAATTGGTCTTCAAATTTAAATATTAAGGCGTTAGTAGTATAAGATTGCAAGAGGCAACGCTGTAACTATCTTCATGCTAAGGCGTCACCACGACGCTCCTGTGCTCCATATGTTTTGTTTTAGGCACAAAAGTTGGCTTATTCGAAGCACAAACAAATATGTTTTTAAATTTTTTTGTGTGCCAAATACGTGTGCCAAAACAAGACTACAAACAGAAGTTGTTTTGCATCATATTGCCACTGGCGATAAAAAGCGGATTTAATACGTTAGCCTAAATCGCAAAAAATCGTATGCTAAGCACAGCAAATGAGCAAAATCAATGCCAAATCGGATATGCAGAATTTTAAGCTAACGAACTTTCTCTGGTTAGATCAGAAGGATGTAGTTTATTATGAGCTATCAAAACTGATTGACACTAATACTAGAGAGCGCTGCCGACGAAAAATAATTAAGTTAAATGGAATAATAAAACAAATGGAAGGGCACCCACGATAAATAAAAGTTCCATCATGACAATTTTCAGACACATGCTGCAAAAGCAGTTAAAAACTATCTGAATAATATTGGATGAGAAATTCTAATCCACTCGTCATATAGTATTTGTTTGGACCGATGCAAATCGCGCTGACCGGAATAGATTTCACTTTATTTTAAAACAAGTCGAAAAATGGATTAACTAAAAAAGAACAATTTTTTTTTGGAACGGAATCCACAAAGTACTAGAAAAATGAAGAAATGTCATCGTTTCAGATGGATAATACTTTGAATAAAATATGTTGTACCAAATTTTTTTTTAAATACAGCCTCAATTTCACAAAGAAACTTTCAAACTTAGTTGGATTACCTCCAAATAACGTAAATAAAAATTCCCTATAAAATTTGTTTATTTTAGTGTAACAATGTCACTTAGCTTATTTGATTTCAATTTTCATTTGATATCGACGACGAGTAAATGTTTTATATCATTATTTTTTACGCATATACATATTTATAGTGCATCGTTCCCAAAATAAATGGTTTGTTTTGAAATTTGCCTTAAATGATTTATTTATTTATTTTCTTTAATTTTTTAATTTACTCGTATTCACGATACGATTCCGAGATAGTGGTTACCGCGAGGCAAGGTCAACAGAAGCAAATCAATATAAAGATTTCAAAATCCAATGGAGTGAAACATAATTGATTTGAAGGGTGTATCTTCTTTTGAAAATATAAACGACATTTTTATTTTATTGGGATTGCCATAGGTTATTACTCTTATTTTTCTCGCAATTACGTAACAAACTTATCTAAGATATGATATCGTACTAGAGTTACAAGAAGATATTTAATATATTTCTCATTTACACATGACTTCGCATTTAACGTATGCGATTCGCATACGCTTATAAATATTAGGTATGTATGTGTATTGGCAGCTTTCAGAATGATTTGTTTGAGTTTTACTTTTCAATGCCCCTGGCTTTAAAAATGTTTGCGATTAATTTTGTTAGTCTTTTATTTTCGGGCGAGTTTGTCAAATGTTATGTCGGACGACACATTGGGTATATTAATACTTATATCGGCTTTTTCAATTTCACCTTGTTACTATAACAATATCTTAAATTGTAGTGGTTACGAATAAAGGTTATGTTATAACGAAGTTTTAGTATTTCATTTCTTAATTTTTATTTTGTTTTTTTTTCCTTTTATATATAAAGCTAAACAAATCACTCACATATCATCAGTCACAGTTAGGAATCTTATCATTATTTATATATGTATTCAGTATTTCATGTTCATTACCTTATTTGCAAGATTTTTCGGAGGCATTTTCATGAGTGGGTTCTACGCGGAATATGTACTCGCTTTGGGAAAGTAAAATAATTAAATATTTTAGAAAGTATACTAATGTTTGTGCATACTATGGAAAAAAAGAAAGGGAGATAAATTGGTATGATTTTTAAATGTTAAATTAATGTATTATCTTTGTAAATGTTAAATTAAACTTTAATGACATAATTTTTTTAGCATTTGTTTTAACAATTTTTGGTTAGGGTAATATATTAATTAATTACGCAACCTAAAGTGTTTACAAACAATAAAAAAAAAATGCCACAGTAGCACCGCGAGTTTTTCCTCCCTTTTCCAATTTAAACTTTCAAACAATTACTGGCTCTTATATATTTTTTCCTTTTCAAACAAGAATGTTCTTCAAATATCATAACTAAAACTATCTACAATTTCATTTTACTAGGTAGTCAACAATAATCAGCGTACTTCACGAAATAGAGTACAGCCTCTGTGCGAATTGATCTTCAACACCCGAGTCTTGAAATACTTTGGTAGCGTATCTGTATCTTACCGTAGCCAAGACTGAACCCGGCTTTCAAGTGTTATTAGAATTCGGAGGAATTTTTTAAAACAACGATACATTAATAGTGAATTTACGGTGTTGATTATGGCTTTTGAGTTTTTTAATCGCTCTTGCTACACGGGTTCGATACGTATCTATAAATCAGCTTACGTAATTTTTTTTAAATACATCTTAATCGAGAGAATTTCCATGTAAATTCGTTAATCCTTTCCGTATCTAAGTATTACCCACGTACGGCGATGCATTTGCGTTACGAGTCAGGGTATTGTTTTGATGGGCCAAGTTCTCATGACTTATAATCTTTTCGGTGTCCTGTCGGCTATTGGCCATGATTCGTCGTATAGTCGGGGCGCAGGGTGTTCGTCACAAACGCGAATCCTGCGCATGCTCGCGTCAGACCTGCGTATGTGCATTCATATGCAGTGTTTCGGTTTCGTTGGGAGCGCTTAGTTGTGCCGTTGGGTAGTACTGGAATTAAAAAAAGGTCATACTAGTATCTCTTGACGTGTTCTACCTTGAAAAAGCGTTCATTTTAATATACCCCAACACGTCCGTTATCGAAATCGCGGCCAGTTTGTATCGAAAGTTTCGTTTTCGAATGCATAGCATCCGTTAGAGCGTTCCGATTTTGCTGCGGCTGACTCGATCGGCTCTTGAAGCAAAACTCGACGATCGCAACGACTACTGCTACTAGAAGACCGCCGATAAGAATGTAGAAGATTCCAGCAACGTTGCTCAGTGATAGTTCGTTATGCGACGTTTCCTGGCTGTCGCGTGTGTTACATTCAGTTTTGTCGTACCACCATTTATTCATAAGCTTAGCCAATTCTCCATTCTCTTTGAGAGATAAGACCGCCAAGTTGATCGGGTCCCTAAAATGTTATAAAATAATTAGTACAGGTAGATAAATATACGTATATATGATGCGATCTCTTAATCCGAAGGCTAAGTCTCATTTTGATACAATCTCAAAAGTTTTAAAATTCAGGAAAGCAAACACTGCAGCCGAGCCATCAGTCCGATAGGGGGAATAACATGTAATATATGAATATATGCACGTGACGTAACTATCTCGGCTGATGAAAGCCTGAACTTAACCTCCTTGCGGTGGCTGCGGGTAACAACTTTTTTTCGGAAAAGGTTGGCAAATATTTACAGGCTAGTTCCTTCCAAAAAAGGTTGGTGAGAGACCAAATACGTCTCCCGTAAAATGTTTTCCGAAGCGACTACTCCGAAAACATCAACAATCTTCGGTATTGAATTGATAGCACAACGACAGCCACGCGAATGAAAACGGCTAAATGATTTGAAAATTTTCTCATGGAACGTTAGACCGCTCTACAGAGCTCGAACTGCTCAGCACCTAGCCGATGCCCTGTCCTAATATAAACCTGATATAACAACAATACACGAGATCAAATGAACAGGGAATGGTGTTTTCCAAAAGAAAGAATATGATTTATACCACAGCTGTCATCCAAAACACCATGTGCTCGGAGTAGGCTTCCTCGTCAGCCAAAAAATTAAGTGTACCATCATCGGCTTTAATGCTATCTATGAAAGGCTATGCACCCTTCGCGTGCGGGGCAAATTTGCAAACATCAGCTTCATAAACGTTCACGCACCTACGAAGGAATCTGCTGAAGACGAAAAAGAATCATATTATGAACAGGTCGAGCGGATCCTCAATGCCTGCCCAAGGCATAATGTAAAAATCATCCTTGGAGATTTTAAGGCCTAATTGGATCTTTAGTTTGCATGAGAACACTAATGACAATGGACTTCGAGTCATACAGCTAGCAGCATCCAAGAACTTGGCCGTTGCGAGTCCCAGGTTCCCGCGTTAATAATAGGCCAAACCATAAGGCCACCTGATGGACCCATTCGTAACCAGATAGACCAAGTGTTGATAGATTGCCGCCACTACTTGATCCTGATTGCGGTAAGAGCGTATTGAGATGCCAACTTAGACTCGGACCACTTTGTTGAACCGTGAACCAGGCTCGAATCAACACGGCTGCCTTACGCATTGATATGCGAAAAAAATAAATGTAAACGCTAAACACACTCAAGTATTACTATCAAAATTGTACATGCTTATGTTTGCTGAATCAACTAATTTTGCAAGCTCTGATATTATTTTTGTCTTACCTGCATGCAGTACTTCATAACTTTAAATTTGGCCTAAACTGGCTATAATGAGCACAACAGAATACTTCGTAATCAAATATATGCACTAATATACCCTATTCATAATAACGGTTATTTTTTAGTTTAATTTTGCACCATTATTTATGCTTCAAGGCTTCATTGCTTAAGGACCTGTTTATACATTTCGTTCTGCAGCATTTTAAGTCACGACTTTTATAAACCTTCCGTGTTTTTTGCTCTCGTTGTGACTTTTGCCACAAAATTCTCCAAAATGCAGACGTACCTGGTTCCTAAAAGCATAGGGCTCAAAAATTCTGCCAGTTATACAATGGAATTTACATTTATGAATATGTTGGCTCCGATTTTTTAATCCCTCGACCCCTCGATCCGGGTTTTTCAATGTCAATATCATTCCGATCCGAAAAAATTTCGTGATCGGATTGACTAATCCCAAATCAATCCGCTGCGGGGTTACAACTCGGATTAATCAAACTGAATCCACTTTCAAATTATGTTCTATACGTAACTAATGTGTCCTTTCAACGTATAGCTAATTTTCAAATGATATTTGCTATAGTTTGCTTTGTGCTTTCCCTTTGTAAGCGGGAAATATAAGATTTATACATATATGTGTGTATCAATCAACCATATTTTGAACAGCTAATCTTAAGTATACGACTGATTATGCAGTAAAGATCTACATATGATACTAGGTATCAACTAATCAATTAAATATTGCGTCACTAACTTAAATTGCAATTAGTGAAGTATCACAAATCAAGCGGTTTGATATCAAGCTCGGCGCTTTTAACTCGTTTGCGACACAACAAATTGATTTAAGATGCCACATAGTTGCTAATAATTCTCACAAAATGATAATTTCTCTCTGGATTGATTTTGGTCAGTGCCGTCGTCCCATGTATGTATGTAGCTATTGGCGGTCCACCTACTGGCCATAAACAAGTCGATGCGGCGTTGTGTGGCTATACTGGAGAGACTATACGGCATTTCTGTCGCTTGAAGGGTTGGAGGAAAATATCTTATCATTTTGAGGCGATTAAATTGTTTCCGTTTGATTGATTTAATCTCGGAGGGCATGATTTATCCAAAGCATGTGAATTGATGACTTAATTAATGTATCTTAGATGACGACATTATATTAAGTAGACGATTCATCAAGCAGAAAGCTGTGTTTATTATTTTGATTTGCTTGCACGGATGATGGACATTCGGAGTGGGTTAGGAATAATTGAAGGGTTATAGCCACTTGGTATGTGAATGTAGCGAAATAGATATAATGGAAGGACAGAATTGCTTTTGCTTGATGAATTCGAATAAAAATTGCCGATAGTACAATACAATTTAGTACTATTTAGTAAGACATTTGACGACTTTTCGGATGGTCAAGCATACACTTGTTGAAACGTCATACTATAAGAGATTTATCTCAGTTGATAGTTTTTCGAAAACCTGAAATCGATTAAGCCTAAATGCTAGACTGTAAAAATCCTATCCATTTACACAATTTAGCGCAGTAAAGTTGAATGTAAGGCCTATCTGTGAACTTGAAGTCGTCAGAAGCGAATCGATTAAGTGCGATATTTAGAACGTATGAAACTTACTTAAGTGGCGATCCTAATGGTGTCGCGATTCCGAATCCTTTCGAATCTAGATTTCTCCCAACTTTCATCGTATCGCACGGTTCTCTAGCATTCACATAATCGTTTTTTGGGGATTCGACTAATAGAGCGTACTTTCCTTTCGAGGTTCTGACGCGTCGAATTCCTTCGTCGTATGTGCTCACGAAAACGTGTTTTCTTGCATTCATATAGTCCCACATTTTTGTGTGCAGTGGAATTTGCGATCTCTAAAAAATCAATAAAATATTAATGTTAATTTCACTTTAACGGAAACGAATATAGTTCGAAGACAAACTCGAAAAAAGTCCCACGTGGATCCGTGCAAGAGTGTCCCATACTCAACTTCAGACTGCGATGCTAAATCCTCTGGTGAATTTATGGGCGTTATCATTCGTTCGACGGTTAAGAAAGCTGCCAAGTTGGCAGTGTACGATGAAATCAAGATTAGAGTGAAAAACCACCAGACTGCTCCGACAATTCGTCCAGAAACTGATCGTGGCGATAAGTCGCATCCCTGTTGCATGAATGCAGCCAGAGAAAACCAGAATGAGTTTAGAATGCTGAATTCGTTTACAGTCGTTGTAGATGTAGTCGATTGTGTTGTGATTGGCTCGTGACTTTCTCCTGAGAAAGAATATGCTGATTATGTTGTACAAGTGATGGAGTTACCTTTGTACACTGTAGCTACATCTGCTGAATCTTTATGAGTTCAAGTGAACAATAATTTCACAATTCTTACCTGTAATTTGAATTAATCGCCACTCGTACGGGGAAAATCGAGACACGAAGAACAGAACTATACTTACGCCAATGTAGCTGAAAATTACGCTAACCTGCAATGAATGTTGCTGTCCGTATAAAACAGGACTACACAAAAGCTTCTATTGGTTAAATATTACCCATATTTCTTGAGACAGAGGATTTAGAAAGCTGAACACACCGGGTGTTTGTTTGATAGGCTTCTTTATCATAATCGAAATACCCAACGACATGAAAGGTTTGCTGAAATCAATAACACGCTCGCGCTCAGCTGTTATTGTCATAGCTGCGATAGCTATATCAGCTTCCTGAAAGAAAGCAAATAAATGGTGTTGTAATATTTCTCTTGTGGGAAATTGAAGTGAAAAACATCCATTTACTAAGTTCATAGTAAAGCATCTTGCTACTTCTTTTTTATCTTTTCTGGACATATTGATTGGTAGGCTTACTAATTTACTGCCGACTGTTTGGAAGCATGAAAGGGTCTCGTCATGCATCTACAAGGCGCATTGGCCCAGTTTAGTTCGTAAGTGAGTTTTGAGCCACTGACTTCACTATCCATGTGGGTATGGAAGAGATGGTATGTCGCTCCACTATAAGCTTGATTGAGATCTCGCTTTTCGCTACTCAAATACTTATACTTACTAACGAACATGATACAACAGATTCATTAAGTAATGTTAACGCATAGAAATCTGGCAGTCGCAACGCCTCTTAATATGTAAGTAAGCGATAAGTGAATAACAATTTTCTATTTAAAATTCTGAAGTTAAATTCCATTTTTAATGAAATATATCTGCTGTTAAGTTTTTTCAGTTGGTTTTTAGATTAAACTTTGCATTTTCATCGTAGCGTTTTATCCAAAAATATAGTTATAGTTTCATATTTGTTATCTACAACATGAAAAGGCAAACTGTTCCATATCCTAATGACTTTCGTGTTGTTAAATTTGAAATGCTCTTTAATTTTTTTTAGTGATTGCGTAGCAGTGAATTTAAGAAGATGGTTTAACTTCTCAACAAAACTGGCCAGGTTTGGACGTAACGCAATTTATTTTTGAGTTATAATTTTTTTTTGTGAGTTGTGTTGACTTTGAGTTTTTTTTTTCAGATGTCATCGCTTATTGGTTTATTTTTGTGCTTATAATTTGTGGTAAAATTAGTGTACTAGTTGTGTGTTCCGAGGAGAACTAACATGACATAATATAGTAATAATGATTCCTACATCGAATCTTCCTCTCCCTTTGTGTTCGTGATCAGTGTTGTGAAGTCTGTGTGCTGTATCAGGAAGGAATCATGTGCCCAAATACCCACGCCTAAACTGATCTAGTCGGCTGGGTTAAGACAAGCATAGGTTGATCCCTTAATTAATTACTATGCTGCACTGACGAGGGCTCGACCGAGCTAAGGCAGTCGCGACAAAATAGAGGTTGTATTCAAGAAAAAATATAACAAAATATGACAACATTGTGATGCATACCCGCCGTACGAGTTCTCCGACCATGCCATCCCAACCGCCTTTTACATTTGGGTTTTCTGAGCCATAAGTGCCATCCTTTACAGTGCGAATTTCATCTGAAAATAAATCAATATTTAAAAAAAATATCGCCAGTGAATTACAAAGAAATGCAAGTACTTACAGACAATCCCGATTTTCTTCGCGATCAAATTTGCCAAGTCTTTGCAGTAACCTTCGTAACGATCGTTCCCTTCTACCTCTTCGCTTGGTCTAGGTTTCCGTTGCATCAGATATGGCTCTTCGATTAGAGACGTCACTATATAAGTTTTATTTTTTTCTATCTCTACATTTGGTCTCAGCCTGACATATTTCGCTGAAACCGGAGTGAATCCTGCTTCATCGGACCACTCTGCAACTTTCACCATAGCGCTATTCACTGTCATTTCAACAATGTGCAATGTATAGTTTTGTCTCCGCCCGTCCTCACTAAAGCGTATTTCACCGGTAAGCCCTTCGATTTCGACCTGTGGAATAAAGTGAATTTTATGAGCACCTGAAGATTAGTACATTTCTGTCATAAGTGAAATAAAAATATGAATTCATTTAAATGACAATGAAAATCCGATATTAAATAAGTGGCTGTAATAACTGCAAAAAAAAACAACACAATTAAAAGCAAACAGTCAAGTTTAATTCACATAAACGAAAGCAAAAACTAAAAACTTATGCTTTGCACATTTTGATTGAAATCCAGTGCGTTACGTGAGATATTTTCGAAAAACATAGAAGCAAATGCTTCCTTGAATGAATCTAGAGCATCCAAATAATTCGGAACTTATCATACTTTTCGTAAATATCGTGAGATTTTATCTCCATGCTCCCAAGGCGTGACCCATCCTTTGGCTGTATTACAATCGAGTCCTCGCGTTACAGGCACTCCATTATTGGCATTGCTCACTGTCATACTGGATCCTGTCAAGTTGCCTATCGGTTGACTACGTCGTTGCTGAAAATTGCTACGAAATTGATCCGGTTTCTTGCGAAGAATCTTATTAAAAGCTTCAACGAGAACGAAAACCGCATCGTACATCAAGGCGCCCTGAGCCTAAAGTCATAAAAATAGAACCGTATTGTGAGCGTGTATTTACGATTATCAAAATGTGAAAGCGCAGCTTACTGATATAGATTCTTTTCCGGCTCCTACAGAGGTTGCCGGATTCAAACGTTTCCATCCTTCGAAGAAGTCCCGAACAAAACGTCGAGATGTATCAACGATTCGGAAGCCTGTAATATTAATAGCGCCATATTCTATCACCTCGCTTTCCCACCTGTCGTCCATTACCTGCGGATATTGAATAGCGAAATGATGAAAGTGATGATATGGTGCTGGTGGAAGAGTTCAGGTAATAAAAACACTCGTCTGGTCATCTATCGTGATGTAAAATTAGCTTGACTTGAAAAATAACTCTTGTTTTCTGCAGTAAAATTTCTAGAGAAAATAGCTGAAGTATTCAGCAAATGTCGACAATGCGCTGAATATGTTTGATTTGATAATCGAATTTATTTTTGAGCCTCCTTGTAATTGCTTTGTTTCTTTGCTACCAAGCAGTTTTACATCTTCTGAGAGATCCCATTACAATATTTTACACCGAATTAAATGTTCAAGCAATTCGTTACATGCCAAATCCAGCAAACGCAATACTTACGAGACCGCTGAGCAAGTAATGATAGGTTCTTCGACCTAAAGACATATCCCGAACGTGACTAACAACAATTTCTTTCGCCATGTCCGTCGGGCAGTCGAGGACAATGTATTTCTTTGACCATCGATTTAAATCTTCCAGCGTACGGAGGAATTCTATGGCCATTGTTACATTCGCAATCCTTTTAACCATCTCGACCTGAAAGGACTCATTTCCGGGCTTTAGGCCTTGATAAATTTGCTGCAACCGAAGCAATCCTAGAACGAGTGGAGCAACGATAATAAAGTATGGTAAATGGGAAAAAAGTAGAGCGTTTTTTCTGTTTTCGCCGTCTCTCCGGCAGGACGGAAAATAATAATTTTCATAGTGGCTGGTTGCTATCGGTCAAGCGACTACTAGGTAGGTGCGGCTAGTGGTCTCGTTGTTGCCGCTATAACTCAGCCATTTTGCTCTCCTATGAGCTTGGGACATTCGGGCTTGATTCAGAATTTTGTCGCCAATTTAATAATGTCATAAATTCAAATTAAGGTCATCGCTGGGAATGGTTGAGTTACACTCTAGTACTGGTTGAATTATGCTCTGTCTTTTATTTTGTTTTATCAGGAATTATATTATGTGAAGTGTTTTTGAATAAAAAATAGTGAGAACATTGCAGTAACAAGGAACAGGTGTTTGCACGGCAAAAAAAACGTCGACGTCTATAAAGCGTCAGGATAACGATTCAGGAAGGATGATTTTTTCTTTTGATGAGGAAAAAGTGTTGTTTTCGACAAGGAGAACAAAGCCGTTTTACGTTTTTTTTTTAAATTTCTATAGTTTTGATTATATTTTCTATGGTTGGTCAATACGTTTGTCCGCAGGACACGTTTTTAGAAAAAAACTGACACGATTTTTTCTTTTCCGGAATGTTTTCTTGACTCATTTTTCATTTCATTTATATTCACATTTTGCATTCTCTTGAATATGTTTTTCTAATTCACAGCTTCACCGACCCAGTTTAGCTTAACAAAACTCAATATTTACAAAATATTTTACTTTAGCAAGTATAATTCGACTATTGAGACAAAATTATTGGACGGATGCTACATATATTTTTTTACATGTGAAGAACTATGTAAGTATGCACAACAAAAATAAAACAAAATACTTTACTACACTCTAAAAAGTGGGTTTATAATTAATACTTTGATAATAGGAAATATACTCATTTTTTCGTTTAAAATAACGAATCACAATTTTTTTTACACATTCGATGTGAATTTTTTGCTTTTATGTCATATCAGCTGAATAATACACAGCTTTTTGTAAATTGAAGCAAAAAGAGTGTAAATTTACTATTAAAAAAATAAAATTTACTAAATTTAACTGTAAATTTACTAAATTTACTACTATTCACCTTTGCGCCAAAGGCATAAAATTGCATTATTTTTTAGGGTAAAATTACACGATTTGGTCGTAAAAAAATTTAAACACTTAATACGTAAAATATTCTATTTACGCACTTTTGTAAATTTACATCTTTAATGGTAGAAAACCAGTTTCCTACTATTATAAGGGTAAAATTCAACCAACATTTTTTTGAGTGTATTATGTCTATGCTATCAAAATTTACTACAAAAAATATTCGTTACAAGTATTTTGTTGAGTGCAATGTACCTGAAGCTATAATGTATTGGGCGCAAAATTTATTCAGCTGCAACAACTAAGTAGTGTAGAGAAATTTGACATGGTGCTTTGGAAAAATTAGGAGAAAACTGGATTTTGGTGTGAACCTTGATACTGACGTTTTGGAGAAAATATCAAAAGTCGATCCGAGGGTGCGTTACTTTTTACACGGGAGCAAAGGCGATCAAAAATGATTTTTCGTAAATATTTCAGTAATGATCACCTCTACAGAAAAACAATGCATGACGAGTTTGTAGCTTAAAAAAGTTCCCACAGAAAAAATTTTATAACTTTTTTTTTATAACGATAACCGTTTTTGATATAATTGATCTAAACAGTTGCAACAAACAATATGCACTCTCTTAATGGCATGTTTATATAATTCGACTTTCATTACGTCTTTTCTATGTTTCAGAGATCCATCAAAAATATAAACGAACATATCTAGCACACTCCAGGATAAATGGAGAAAAAGTGTGCTCAGAAAAGTTCCCATCCCTTGCCATAAAACCTCGCTACTCGCTACTCTCTTGTTGGATCTATAGCTGCACCATGGGTTGGATATTCCACGAGCGTATCATGGTCCTGGATGTGGCGTATCATGGTCCTGTGACGTCATGCACAGGTTAGGAATATGAACAAGCAAGATAATATCACGACATAATTCTGTTAGCGCTCATTCTTGACATTATAGGAGTTCAATACCTTGCAGATCAAACTCGAATAACCAGTTTTTATACCAATCCTGTGAATGGCTGCATAGCGTCACAGGGACATGGCACATCTCGTAACCAATTTTTACCTGAAATTACGTGACCTTGTCCTGATCGTTCATGGGATAGTAGCGGATGGGAAAAAAACTACAACACCGGTTATTTCTGTGAAGTGAAGAATAAGCGTAGACAGGACAATCTAGTGATGCTATCATGTTCCACCGTGGGTATATCTGAGTGGAGTAACGATCCAACGTTAATATATAGAAAAATAGAAGTAAAAATGTATTCTTCACAAAACTTAAACCCATATCCAAAGTGTCAAGCTCATATTATATTTTTGCATGCAATAACAGGTTGCGACACAGCTTCAGCGATTTTTAAAAAAAGGATAATAAATGTGTTCAAATTATTTGAAAGAAAGGAGGAATTAATAAACTGCGCAGAAATTTTTAGTAACACAGAGTGTTCTTCAGAGGTGGTCCTCAACAATGGAAGTCGTTTTCTCCTGGCTTTGTATCAAGCATCAGCACAAAAAGTATCTATTGATACTCACAAATATTCAACTTTTA
Source organism: Nemotelus nigrinus (assembly GCA_947369275.1). Lineage (NCBI taxonomy): Eukaryota > Metazoa > Arthropoda > Insecta > Diptera > Stratiomyidae > Nemotelus > Nemotelus nigrinus. The sequence goes on along the minus strand of OX376373.1, from coordinate 2,891,917 downwards.
TTAGATTTACACAGTTAAAAAAACCTGTTCAACCATCTATTCTTCCGCCAACATCTAGCTCTACTCGGCAGCATTTATATCGGGTGTATTCCAAAGTTCAAATATAGCTAGGCAACGAGCTCAATCCTAGAGATTGGGGATGGAAGTTCAGAGATATTTCAAATTCTGCTTCCACCTGTTCCAGAAATTTTGCTTTGTGATAGTTTGTGATAGTTGTCATGGTCAGGCGTGCTTAAAGGTATCACCTGAGATGAACGAACAACACCAATCATTATGACCCTACTGATGATTTAGATCCACCTTGCTTCTTGACTGAACCCATGGAAATACAGGAGACAGCACAAAAAGAAGAAGATGATGAAGAGAAAAATAATAATTATTGAAATTAATAACTCCTGTTTAAAAACGGAAATAATGAACAAATTCATAATAATTTACCAAAAATATAACCACTTTCCAAGCAAAACCAAATGTGGACTAGGCCTACTAGGGATACCCCCATTAAAAGCCCGCACTTTGTACTTGACGTTGGAAGTAGTGCACGTTTCATAAGAAACATAAAAGTTTGTGCATCAAAATATCTCAAGAACGGTTATCGTTACAAGGAAAAGTTATAAAATCGTTTTTGTAGAAATTTTTTTTAAAATGTAACGCAGCGCTCGGATCGATAGGGACTTTTGACATTTTGCTCAGAACGTCAATATCAAGCTTCACACCAAAATCCAGTTTTCCCCTAATTTTTCCGAAGTTTCGCCTTTTTTGTGTCGAATTTCCCTGGGCTATAAGATTTCCTGATATTGTGGTCAAATGCTGACGAAATTACATGCATTATTCAGTGCGATTATTCGATTGTACAAGCTAATTTTTACATGTGTTAGAATCTCCACCTAAAACTGTATATTGTACATACAATTTAAATACTTTTGTAGTTGGATGTGCAAGACAATTTAACGTGATTTATCCATATCGACAGTATTCTACAACACACAAAAACATGAAAAATATAACACAAACACCGTTAATATGAATTTTTCAGGCACTAAAAACTGCAAACAGACATATCTCTATTTTTCCTCCATTAACCCTTTTCAGACATCGAATACCCGTTATGAATCAGGCAGCATATGGGCATTATGTCTTTACGTTTTGTTCTCGTCATTCTTGCTGTCATGCAGTGGTCCGCTATATGTTTTTTATGAACATTGCATGTATATGATGTTGTTTCCAAATAATACACGAAATGGTAAAAGTTTTCGTGATAAACCAGCAACTTGGCGAAAGTAAAATGATGGCGGGTACATAAACACTTCCGAGATTATATATTTAAAGACCAACTTTGCCAGTTAGAAAGCATCCCAGACCCGTCATTTGCAACCAGCCACGATAATAGGGGATATATGTTATGCAAAGCAAAAGGCAAACTTGCAACTTACCATCATGTGAATCGTACAAGTAAATAATCCTATCCCAGCCATAAAATTGTATGGTATCAATGATAGCTTGATGATAATCCGGCCGCATGCTAATCGCAAAATCTAAAAAACCAGACGACGGTGTGAGGACCTAGTGTATACGAAGAGAAAAAGAAATTACAATCATAAATTTTCAGTTACTAGAAAAAAATACGACTGCGAGATAGCAAGCGGTATATTGGGGGCTATTTTGGTTGTCTGTGATGTATGCAAATCAAGGAGAATAGCATTTGTGCCATTTTATGATATGCTACGAAAAATATGATTTACATTGGCATTTTCCGTATATCTATGAATTCTCTTAATGTGTAGATACGATGCTGAAAAGCCAAAATTTCATACCATTTCAGCATAGCCCTTTGCGAACGAAAGCCTTTTTACCAATGCAGATGCTTGTCTGCACATACTGCCCTGCTTAGCATAAACATTCTATCTACATTTTAGCAGTTTCGAGATATTCAATGATTTGTGTTTTTCTAAACGGGACGAAAGTTTAAACATTATGTACAAATGCGTTTACTTGAGATGCATCTCAAGTAAAAGCTTTTACTTTGAAAATAGCTGTGGAAAATAGGTTTTAACATGGCCTTCATATAAAAGGTCTATCGCGACTTGCAATCTGACAGGTATTAAGCTACTTTTTAAAATTGTGTAGTTCTTTCGGGATTAAGATTTGTTGGCAATTGCACTATGACAATTGTTTAACATACATTTTTTTGACAATTAATACTGTAGGCACCATTCGGTTAAATCAGGGAATAGGATCTTTTTTCCTATTATCCGAAGACTGCTTTCGAAGTTTTTGCCACGTAAGGATATTTTGGATAAGTGTCGTGAAAGTGATGTGTTTATTTTGTTATTTACGCGAAAACTTCACAATTTGGAATACCGGCCACCTACTGTCGGCAATGTGAATTGTAAACATTTGCCGATTGTGGCTGGCAGGATTCATTCCACTTTAAAAATTTTCAAATTATGATAATCTACAAATTATTATATGCAAACGATATTTCGCATAAGTGTCCCGATGAATTGAGGTCTGATGTTAAGAACTTTATATCTAAATTGCTTGTTAAAGATTCCAAAACACATTGATTAACATGACATATGAGTTTCCTCATATCTCGTGTAAAAAGACATCACTGTGTAGACTGGTTGGAAAAAGTAGCTTAGGTCCGCCATCTTGTACGTTAATTGCTTTCACGATATGCATTCTAATGAAGGCCATGGTTTTAAGCAGATAGGACTTTTTGCAATAACATGTAACGAAAAACTGGCTGCATTGTTTAGCATAAACGTTCTATCTACACTTTGCTTACCATAAACGTTCTATCTACAGTAGATAGAACGTTTGGGTGATTTTTCATATTGATTTTAACATGTTTCCACAAAAGATAGGTTTTTCATATCTTGCAGAATGTTGTAATAGAGTATGTAGTATTCGAATCCGGTGTTATCTCAAAAATGACAATAATGTAGATAGAACGTTTATGCTAAACAGGGCAGCGTAGCCGACCAATTTAGTTTCCACAGCTTGAGTAGCATAGTGGATAGAACACTGGCTTCTTGTCTGTAGAGTCGCTAGTTCGAAGCCAGGTTCAGACGAGTAACAGCGCACCGGCAACTAGCTCTGATTAGGTACCTGATTTAAATGAGGGGTAAAGTGAACGGTGGAACTAACCACTTCACGCTCGTATTCACATTGATTGTAAATTTATGAATGAATCTCTCTACCAGCTTCGGCACCTAGACCTGTTAAAAGGTTGTCTACAGAGGTAGGTTTGACTCTAAACTGTAAACAGGAGAAGATTTGAAATATATTACTTAAAACTATTTCTTTAAATGATTATGGGCATTTGAACTGTGCCTTTTTGGCTTATGGTTCAAAATTCTGATCTATGGGGGATTTATTTACCAGAAGTATGATTGTAACTGAGCTTTCAGTGTTTAGATAAACATCTTAGGTGAAAATGTCATATGGACTCATTCGGTGAAATACTTGGGCGTTCATCTTGACGCTAAACTAACTTTTAAAGAGCATACCGATGCAGTTGGACCAACTGCCCCTTCATATGCAGAAAGTCCAAACTGTCGACAGCAAACAAGTTACTATTATTTAAATCCATAATTCAACCGATAGTTTTCTATGCTGCCCATATCTGGGGTAGATGCGCTTCGTGCCATAAAAAGAAAGTACAAGCAGCTCAAAACAAATGCCTGAAAATCATACTTGACAAACAATATCTTTTTGTCAAACAGACTCCTCCACAGGCTTGCCAGCATTAAACCGATGTCACCATCTACTGAAATTAGATTCTCACGATTTATAGCCAAATGCAGCACTTCTTCGAATCAACAATTACTGTACCTTAAATGTTTGCTAGGTACATATAAGTTAGTCTAAGCTAGTCAATAAGTTATCTTTTATACTAAAACCTAAGGTTTTTGCAAGCTTTTCTTCTTCACCATCGCCAATAAACATTAAAGACTCTACTTACTACGAAGGTTCCCTTATAGATTAAGTAACATAGTTGTAAGGACACTCAGTTCATGCCCTAAATATGTGATTATTGTGAATGCTAAATACTCTCTTATATTGAATAAAGCCATTATTATTACTATTATTATTATTATTATTATTACTATCAATGCTTAGTTAATATGAATGCTAGGGGACGACAGAAGAGAAAGGTCGGCTCGCTTCTAGCGAAACTTTGCAAAAAATGGATAATGTAAGAAATCTAAGTAATGCTTGGATCAGGAGGATAAAACAATTCTGCTCACTGGAAACTACATGTATAGGCAGTGAGTAGCTCATTGCTTCTGAGCTATTCATAAGGTCAAGGTATGATCGTTGAGATTTAGGTCTTGGATGAAGCGATTGCGTGATAGGGTTGGGGTGCTCTAAGGCACGGCGAATAGCATTATGACAGAAAATTGTCGCAGGATTACTTTACTTTATATTAATTCTCTTGGCATATAGATGCGTTTCTGAAGAGCCAACATAGAAAAATTTCATAGCATACAGCACTAGCCCTTTATAGACGAGTGTCGGCAATTAGCTGCCCAAGTCTTTTTATGTCAATTGAGTTTAAATATGCATCTGCATTATGGAGCAGTCCGCGTAAGTCTGTCGTTCTGAATGACAAGATACACATAGGTATAGTAGCCTAATGTTAACTACCTTAGGCCAAGGGCAGGTTAACTGCTTGTGAGCCAACATGGGTCGTCAGAAAATCCCTTTGACCCGTGCTCAAAACCCACTCCGAACGGAAGTTGGACAAGCACCGACAAGTCCTGTCAAAGTCGGTTGTCTGGACCGTCTACACGCTGATGCTTTTCTGCTTTGGCCTGGCCTTGGCCAATATGTATTTGCTACATAAAGAGTCAAGTTTCCATTTAATAAAATGCGGGACCTTCACGCTACGTCATTTTATGCCACAATTTATGGCACAATTTATAGCAAGAAGTCTCAGTTGATAATAGTTGCGTTTTTACCATCCAGAGTAGAGTATAATAGCCTTAATGTACGAGAAACAACAAGAATATCCAAAGTGCGAGTTCTTGCAGAATCAATGGACTTCATACTCTGTACATTGTGGAATGTATTTCGATAAGTCATATCAATTGAAAAAGTTAGCCTCAGTGAAGAATTCCCTGAAATTTCAAGACAGGAAAAATTAAATTGGATGAGTATGATGAAAAAATTAGTGCTGCCACCAGATTTGAGTCTATGAGTCAAAATATTCTTCGATTATGTTTTAAAAAGAAATTAAACTGATCTTAATTTGCAAACCAGTGATTTGGTATTCTGAATCTCAAAATTTAAGTTTTTAATTGGCACTAAAGACAATGCTGCCAACCGAGCTGGAATGAAAACAGCTTGCAAGCTGTTCTGGATCGTTTTTATGCACACCGATTACTCACTCCTATTACATATAAAAAAGTCTAGCGCATCAGAACCGCTAAAAAACTGATTTTCGAAGAAATTGTCTTTGAGACACCATTCCTTATCCATATTATAGACACCATTCCTTATCCAACTAAAACATATATTATAACAGTGTTCAGTGCTGGCAACACTTTTCCAAAGAAGCAGCAATAAGTTTACCATAACAAACTCATGCTTAAATCAACCTATTCTTTGAATTTGGTTCCCATCCCAGGATTTCATCGAAAGATTCAGAAATTAAACGTTGTTTGAGGCTGCCATCCAAAAAAATTTAAAAACTCGGAAAATTTAAAAATCGGTTAATTATTTTTACTGCAAATGCTTTGCAAATGAGTATGTAATGGAAGCATCTGTTGGTGCAATATTTACAAAAATGTCTGATGCTGGTCAATAGTAGCAAAAAATATACCAAATCTGTTCCACGTTAAGTTAAACCCACCCTGTGAATTTCGTTTCAATTGAATGACTGCACTAGAAGTAATAGGGGTCAAGAGAATTTTAAGGTTACCACACTCAAAACTTTTCAAATTTTCAAAACGCTCATATTTGTTGTTAATTGTCATTGCAGGATCATTCCCATTTGCAAATTTAATGACAACATTGTTTGGTAAAGATTTTTTTACGAAATTCTTACATTTGGTTTACAATAAGGTCCATTTACTGCATGAACTTCGTTTTGATTTCATGACTGGATCAGAATTTGTAGGGGAAAAAGCTTTATTTTGCTTTGGGAGGCAAAAATCACCATAGCTGGCAGCTCTATTCTAGTGTTTCAACCAAATTTTTACCCAATTTGGTCTAAATCAAGATCCAAATACTGTGTGAATTTTTTTAAATGCGATAGCTGAGTCGGAACTTATAGGCCAAGATGACCCCTGCCTCAGGGTGGCCAGCATTTCAAAATCACTTCTATCAGGACTGATCCTAGCTACTACCAATATGTTCTGTAAATTTCATAATGATCGGATGATCGATTTCGAGTGCTGCAAATAGAGGTAATTTGGTGATGGGATGCCGTTCTTGTGCAACTCGGAATTCTAAAATTTTCACATTGACGTGGTGAACAAAGGTTTAAATTTATCAATGATTTGAATTTTTTGTCCCAAAACAAAAATTTTTTCAGAAGGGTCGATGTTTTGAAGTATTTTTTTTCAGATTTACCCGCACAGTCTTCAAAATCCGAGTGTTAAGTCGTATTAAATGTTTTGTAAATTTCTTAACCTTTATGCTTAGTAGGCCAGTATATATATATATATATATATATATATATATATATATATATATATATATATATATACACATACGGAACGAGTTTGATACTAAATTTTCTTCGAAAGCCATTAAAAACGCAGCTAATGTGTGTGAGCAGTTTATGTCAAATTATTTCATTTCAAAAATGTCTTCGAACAAAAATTAAGTGCATGGTATCAAGGCAATGCTATCCAACCAATGCTCTAAATGAATTGAAAGATGAAGAAATTTGCACGTTGAGGAAGAAATCCAGGTTTTCGATGAATCATTTTTTGGCGAAGTGGGAGAAATGTTATGCAGAAGAGAATCTACTAGTAGTAAGCAATTTTCAATTATTAACTGATAGTTTCATGTATTTGATTTTGCTTTTCAAAAATTACAAGTTTTAAAAAATGAAGAAAAAGTGATATTTATTGTATTTTACTTCATAAATGGAAAATCTGCTGCCACAGTAATACGACAAATGAAAACATTATACAAGATTGATCTTTTGCGAACCGGTCAGTTATATTTTGTATTTCTCTTTATTTTTTTGTTTACTATTTTTAGCCTATCTTCCTGTTTCATGAATTCGCAATTTATATTTGTTACTTTCTTGGGCTCATAGAGAAAGGTTTGACACTTGCAACTTTGGATGATCGACGATTTGAAAATCCTGGCACGGCTTTTACAGTTACAACTTCAAAAGTCTTAGATCGAGTTGAGGCCTATTTTCGTGATAATACATCCCTACAAAGTGGCAACACATCAGCTTTTGTCTGAACTAGCGAAGGAAAAGAGAGTTTGATGATATGACCACTTTGAAAACATTTAACACTAAACTTTGGAATATTAACTCTTGAACGAAATAATAAATGAGGCCAAAACAACTGTTCCCAAAAGTTATTATACGTTTTACAAGGATCGGTCTCTGATTGTCAGCCTGTACTCCTATATTTCTATGCAAAGCAATTATTGGCGAAAAACCAAGCATTGGAAATGAAAGCTGATAATGTTCTGTGCATGCTTATGACAAAGAATTGGAAACTCTGAACCTTATGTGGGTGCTGGGTGCCTAAAAGTAGGCAAGGCTTTTTATTTGAAATTTCGATTTGCCATAATTTCTGTAGTAGTAGTTGGTAGTTGTTATAATTTGTTGTCGTATCTTGACTAAGCTATGTTACCATTATTATAATATAATATATAAAGTAATGTTTAAATGTTATTGATCTTGTAGTGATAATAAAGAACAAATTTTAAGATTTCGAAAATTTGAAAACTTTTGCATGTGGTAAACCTAAATTTCTTTTTATTCCTTTAACCTCCAATGCAGCCATCGGATGGATATGAAATTCACAGCGCGGGGTGGCCACAACGGGAAGCAGATTTGGTGCTAGCTTTGGTAGATTTGGCAGATTTGGTTGGCAGCACTAGTCATTTTCGTTATTTTCATACCAATAGATGCTATCATTAGAAATTCATATGGCAAACATCTACAATGAAAACAAGTAAGCAGTGTTCTAATTTTCCAAATTCTGAAAAATTTTCAGATGGCATATTTCTATCTCAGAAACTTTCTATGAATTTATTGGATGACAGCGAGATTCATAGGGTAGGTTATTTTAACATGAAGCAGTTGTGGTAGATTTTCAGTTGCAGTGCTGGCAAAGTGTTGCAAGCACTGAGGGCTTTCATCATTTATGTTAAAGGAGACGCCGCTTTCAAGGTGTTATAAGATAAACATTCGATAATGAATATGAGTAACAAGTATTTCAATTTACTAGATTTTGAAATCCCTGCAAGCGGTATCTTATTTTCTAAATCTATGTCTCAATATGGCTTGTTGCTGTGTATTCAAACTAGAATTTGTATCATGTAGGCTTTAATAACAACATTTCATTGCCTCTATTTATAAGATAAATATTAGAAAGAAAGAAAGTGGTGAGCACTAAGATTAGCAGTAGACTTAACTTAGCGAAGACAAGAGCACATACACTTAATATTAAAAATAATAGTAAAAACCAAATCCATACATTTTAGTATATTTTTCATTGGCTAAAAATTTTACTATATAAGACTGGTATATGAGTGAATAAAGTTAGTCTGTTAGAGTTAGTCTATTAAAGTTAGTCAGACAAGTTCAAAATTAAACAAATTAATTTTATTTTCGAAGGTCACTAATGTATCGTAATCTTGCTAAGAGGCGGTTAAATTCGCCATGCAAGTATCATATGCATAGTGACCAGTTAGGGAAGCAAACCTATTTCATGATATTACAACTACCTCATCTTCAAAAACGGTCACTAAAAGGACATGCGAAGTAGAAAGAATTAATTGTGTGAAGCTAGATGTAATTATAAATTATAATGAATATATGGGCGGGGTAGATAAAGCAGACTAGTATAACAACAGTAGAAAGGCTGCACGGTTTTTTAAATATTATTCGGCGAGATGATAAAGAAAAGGGTAAAGGCTGAGCAAAATGTTAAAGTGAAATATGAAAGAAGAGAGACAAGGTATTATTATTCTACACACAACTAAATTTGTTTTTGTAGTTTGTTTTCAATTTGTTTGCTATAATTTTGTTGGATTCTATTAAAAAGTTTTTTTTCGAATTAAATAAAGCTTTAGTTTATTTAATCCGATTTGCAATAGAAATTTTAGTATATTGTCAGAAACGATCAAAGTAAATAACTGATAGTACGAATATGAAAAAAAGATTTCGCGCATAGAAATCATGTACGACCAAATGCATATTCTACATACACCTTATTACAACCAGCCTGCATAAGAGGCCATGTGAAATTTTAATCCGATAACTGAATCGGAAGCCTAAGGGTATAAAGATGTTAAGGGTGACCAATCACATGACTTTTAAAATTTAGGAGATTAGAGCACTTGCTACCTATTTTCATTATAAGACACTTATCATATGAACATTTGATGGCAGCATCCCTATTGCAAATTGGTGCAAATACTCAGTGCTGGTACAAATTTAGTAGCTCTGCAATCAACAGCTCTTTCTTTAACTTCCGATGCAGTTATAATTATAAAATTGAGTGCCAGCATTGAGCATTTTCATTATTTTTGTACCATGAGATGCTGCCATCAAATTTTCATATGAGAAGTATATGGTAATGAATATTAGTAACCTGTGTTTTACTTTCCTAAATTTTGAATTTTTTTCGAGTGGTGACGCTGGAAATCTCTCTACCATATGGCCTTTTGACTTTCCATGCAGTCATTGGATCAAAATCATACATACGATACAGGTTGCTTGTAATGAAGACCACGTTTGGTGAAAAAATTTTTTCGTACGCAAGATATTTCACTTTCAAATTCAAATCATATTCACTAGTGTTTACAGTCAAAACTATTGAAGCTAGCAGCTCGGGAACAAAACTCAAGTCTGGTTTCTTACGGAAATGAGTCGGACTAATGTAAAGCAAACGGACGAATAGCATGCTAAAAAATTCAGGATTTACGATGCATTTTGAAACTTTCAATTCAAACCGTGAAAACGAATAGCACTAAAATTTATTCACGTATTGAGATTTGACTTTAGTCATTCATTTTGATTTATTTAAGGGTAATTAATTCACGTTTACATTTTACAGTTAAAAAAACAATCGTATAACATTCAAGATAAAGTAATTAAAATATTTTTAGAGCTTGGGTGTAAATTTTGTTTTTAATTCTAATTTTCTTTTATTTCAATTTTTTAACTTTCATTTGATTTTAGTCCAATTTTTATTTCATTTTTTCATTTAGCTCTAACTAATCGATTTAATATTTCCTTTTACAAATAACATTTTTAGAATTGAATAAAACAACAGATTTTCAATCCTAATAGCTAGATAAGAAATAGTTTAATTTGAAAATTTTTACTCACTCTCACGTCAGCATATGAGTAATTAACAACGTTGCCAAACTACAGGGCGGCACAAAAGTTTCTGGCCTAAGTATTTCATGTTTAAAATTTTAATGAAAAAAGATTTGTTTAATATTTTAATTTTATTTTTAAGTACACAAGTTAGGTAACATAATATATAATTAGTATGAAATATGTCCTCTTTCCTTTTTCGTACAGTCTAAAATCCGCTTTCTGAAATTTGCACATACATTTCTTAGATATTCTACCGAAATAGCGTTCCACTCAACATTTACACGTCGAATCAGCTCCTGCATATTTTTTTTAAATCTGGTATCTTTAAAGACACTCTCTTTTAATCTGGACCACACATTTTCAATGGGGCTTAAATCAGGGGATTTACCAGGGCAATCAATCCATATATTAGTAAAATTCTCATAAATCGCCTCATAGCATCTTGCATCAAAATTTGATGAATACCCACTTCGTTTCCGTCCATAAATTGATGGTGATTATTATTACACTGTGCAAAAACAGGGAGGATATTTTCCCTTAATATTCTCCATTAACAGGCACTCCTTGCTGGGCAACATAAAATTGCCTTTTTCCGCAACGTTCACTCCTTCAGCTCTCATGACTTTTAAGCCGAATTTCGGGGTCGTATTATAGGAATATTTGCGAGAATACTGGCTCTCGCCATCGTATTGGATGCAGTTGAATCCACGCCTGGTCCAGAAAAAGGATATTTGCACGACGGGTTCGAACACGAGTGTTGTTATTAGAAAATCCACTATTTTTCAGGTTTTGACAGAATTTCAGGCGGTCTTGAATGTTCTTATCGAAGAGTAAAGGTTTGATGCATTGTCTGTAGGCTTGTCGCCCACAGTTAGTGGATCGAACACTTTTTTAGCGGCATCCAAGGAGTTGTTAAGTCGTTTTGTCACTGTTCGCGTCTCTACTCCTGGTTTATTTTCAGCCAATGCTCGTATCCCTTCTGTAGAAAGTACCGACGATCGACGACTTCTTTTCATATCGTCCAAGTTTCTTGGTTCGGCATTGCACGATTTTTTTTCACGGTGACCTTGTGGACCCTCAATGTTTTACATATGTTGCTGCGGCTGCACTCCGATTAACGCATGCGTTGAATTTCAATAAGTTTTTTAATTTGACAATTTACCATTATTTTCGCAAAAAAAAATTCAGCTCGATTCGTTGAAGGTTTCCAAAACTTTTCAGATTCTGAAAAAAGTCGTTAAAATCAAGGCCCTTGTGTAAAGTTGGTGCTTTCACTTCAACTAACGAGATCTAAATGAATAAATTTATGTTTTCAGTCGTAGCATCTGAAGCTAATAAAAATACCCAAGTAATAGAAGGTCTGCATATTTTACTTGGGATTAATTTGATACCTGTTTTTGTTGACTCTGAAACGAAAATCTTTATTTTGGTATCATAAAATTTCTGCTTTATCCCTATACAGAAATTAGTTAAAGCTATTTCACTCCAAATGTTGTATTACTTTTCTATTGCTACAAAAGGAGGATCTGTATTGAGAGTGTGGTTTGAGGACCCCCTTCCACATATGCTTCTTTCCCTATCCGGCGATGTTGTTTGATTTATTCTTAACTTGGACCCATATTGTCCTTAGTTATCGATTTTAAAATTACTGTGAATTTAAAAGTTATGGGATAAAATGTGCAACCACATTTAGGTATTTTTTTCAACTGAGCTCTCTTTCAGCATACATGCATGAGTATGCTGACATGGTGATTTTTGTGAAAATTGTGGTCAAAATGTTAGTTAGCTGAGCTGAAAAGTGTGTCACGAAATATATATACATTTATGTATGTTTGTTGTGGACGATGAATTCAAGGAGAATAGTATACACTACGAAATTTTTCCCTTTTATTTATAAACATCGAAAATTTCATGACTTTATAAAGATATTTTTCGATTAATTCAGAGCATAAAAATTCAAAGGCTCGGACAATAAAGCTAGTTAATATCGGTTTTTATAAAACATTGTTAAATATATAAGCATCACAAGCTTTTGATATACGTATTTAAATTATACTATAGACTTGAATGAAGCTGAACTATCCATTTATATCACATTAGTTTAAACTCATATTGATGTAATTTATTTATATATTTAATTTATTTATATATCTTCTTCCATATCAAGGGTACATCGTTAAACAAATATCCGAAAAAAAACTGTAAAAAAAATAAAGTTAAAGTTAAATAAGTTTATTCAAATTTAAAAAATATACAATACTACCTAGAAAGCAAATAGGATGGGCAGGATGACTAAGATTGGAGAGCCTTGATACGTTTGTTTTCTAATACGCTTTAGATATCACAGGGGAGAAGAACTGGCTTATGCTATTGAATATCTCGCAGCACTTATTTACTAGCTCATTCGTTGTATATGTTGTAGTATGTTCAATAATTCGCATTATATTTATTCGCATTTACATTCAATAATAGTCACTAGTCTTAAGGACTAATTGAGTCAAGTTTTTGTTTCTTTGGCTTGATGTGAAAGTAGGCAAATAACATTGATATTCTGGGCGCAAGGGGTAATGAGGTAAGAAGTCTACGGCGAGATCCATATGGTGGTGAATTCCTTAAATCATAACGCTTGAAAAGATCTCTCAAAGCGAAAAATAAGAACTGTTTCTGAAAAGAGGCCGCACGAGTATAAAGATTTCGTAGCCCAGAGGCTCTGGAACCATTTGGCTCGTCGTTTCACACCCTATCGTAATGTAAATTGAGGCGGAATTTTTTATGAAAAACGTTGCGAGGGAGAGGGAGGTCTAATATGTTGTCAACCCTACTGAGTGTAGTGTTTCGGAGGCAATACGTATAATATATGAGTGCACTTCTGCAAGAAAAGCTTGTCGCGTGGCACTTGAAGAGTTTTTTTTGCGGAGTACCAATGGAAGTACCAATAAGGAGTTTAGTTTTGATTGGAAAAAGTAAACGTCGCGATATATATAGATACACTAGTTTAACCCAATATCTTAAACCCGTTCATCGCATGATCTTCTTCGGGTTCCTATAACATAAAAAAAAATATTTTTAGGTGTTGTTAGTATTGATATCATTTTTTATAAACTACTAGTTGAAATGACAATCTTGAAATATTACACTCTACATATATGGTTCTGACGAATCTTTAAAACGAATAAGGAGACTTGTATCCAAATTTTATGCTGACCATAATTTTTTCATACTAGGAGTGTACTACCCATCTATGACCGAGTTTAGTATTAGGTTTCATATGGGAAATATGTAAGAAATTGCTCATCTAAGTAGTTCACAATATCTAAACATCAATTTGTTTGTTTGATTTAATCCTAGTCGCTACTATGGCAGAACTCTGGCACACACTTTTGCTATTTGTTTCTATACGAACATATTTTTGTGCAGTGTAGGCTGGTTTCAATGTGGGCTAAGTAAATGTGACAAACTGATCATCCACCGAGCCGGAATAAATAGCAGAGCATTCATTCCGCTACTTGGCACGGAAAAAGGTATCCACTTATGCTAAAGGGCTTTTTATCTCGGGAAAAAGAAAAATAGCTAATAATTTCACCAAATCAATATGGAGTTCCGAGGAAAAACTTATTGCAATAGATGGTGCTATGCGAATACTCCAATACTTTACTAGGTTTTTTGAATGTCTTAAGCCAAGACGTAGATTCGGTAAAAAAAAAATTGGATTCAACTCTCCCAATGATAGTAGTAAAATCATCAGAACAGAAAAATTGAATAGAATTGTCCACAATGATGATTTTATGTGCTCAAATTAATATGATGGCATATATGTTTTTTTTTGTTGGAAAAAGTAAAATTTATGTAACATATTTTCACGGTGCAAGAAAAGAAAGTGCTTAAAACTATGAAGTTCACCACTTCATTTTAGCTAACCTTCAACCTTTTACTCCTATTTTACTGCATCAGACATTTAAAAAACCTGATAAAATAATGGAGTATAGCGCCAACTATTAGAATCTAGTATTAAAAGTAAGTTTTACATCGAAGCTCCGTCCTGATTTGGTAAAATCATTGGCCAAGTTTGTGCTTTTGAATTTACTTCTATTAAAATTTGTTTGAAAATTTACATATCACCCAAACTGCGTACTTGGCTTTATGCCTTCAAATGGGCGTTAAAGTTCGAAATTAGTTAGAGTGAAGCGGTCATCATCAGTTTTTCAAACGTTATCTTTCCGTATATCATGCAAATATTTTGCATAAATTTTGCTTTTGTGAAAAAACACACTTGACAGTATATTCTTTGATGGCTGTCACATTAATTTTGGTACATAAATCTGGCATCATTGTCGATATTTTTATTCGATTTCTCCTTGCCCATAACTTTAGTACAATCATTGGGAAATTTCATCGAATCTCCGTAATAGGCTCGACATTTAAGATTCAAGGCAACACAAGTATAATGAATTATTTTTGACCATTTCGACACGTTACACGTATAATTCGCAGTACATAAAATTCTGTTAATAATGAATGACAACTTATATACCTACTAACGACACAAATGCAATTTCAGGTTACAACATTTTTAATTTAAAGGTCTATTTCTTTCCAGATATTAGATGACCGAACCGATAGACACGCAAGACGAGTGCATAAAACGTTTAAAATGTCCATGCTGGCCAAGAAATTGAAATATGCCTAGCTTATAAAAGACAACTTGATTTCTAAGCAAAAATTTTTAGTTTTGAAAGCTACACAAAATTATATCATTTAAAATCAATTACAAACATTTAACTCCCATTTAATAACAAGCAACTTGTTCTAAGCTTTAAATCGCTTATAGATCTTTAACCGCCAACTTTTTGTATCGAAATTCCCTACTAATTTTGTTAATAAATATGACGATAAACAAACATGGGCCTTTTTACCTTCGAAATGCGAAGGAAAATTCTGAAAATGAAAATGGAAAGAAGTCATCCTAAAAATTCTTGGAGAGGTTTGTCTTTCAAAATAATTTGACTATATGATCGAGTTTCACACATAGATAAGTTCGTGTAGTATAGTGGGTATAGCACTGAATTCTAACGTGTTGGATACCTCGTTAGAATCCATGTTCGGACGGAGGTAAAGTGAGCCGGGGAACTAATCACTTCACATTCATATATGTACATTGATTGGAAATGTGTAAATGAAACCCGTCAAACCCTAGATTCGCCCATGCTTTTTGAGTGATTATTTTACTTAATAAATATATTTAGTTAATTATAAAATCTAAATTTCATTCTCAAGTAAAAAAACACCTTTTTATTTTAGGCAGAAAATAAGAGGCTTCCTCTAAATGCAGATATTCTGGGATAATTCATACATATCAATGTTCAATAGAAGAATAGAACCTAGCCAAAGACAAACAAGGATAAACCTGTTGTATATTTTCCTGTGACAATGCAACGAAACAACAGCTGGAAATGTTGGATTTATTAATTGTTCTTTAGGATCATTCATGCGTGTGTAGAGAACAGATTATATTCAATTAGAAGTTTCGGAATCTCTACTCCAGTCATTCCCTAAGTCTCTAGCTTAAACCAAAGTGCTTCTCCAAGTTGCAGTTTTGAAGCTTCTAGTTTACCTTAAAGCCGCAGGGAGGTATATCAAATATGTACATAATTTGATTGCTTCACTTTAGGAAAGCGCTCAAAACTACACCGGGATACTGTGTTTCTATGAAAACGATTCAATTTAATTTGCATACATTCACAGCACTATATGCCCAATATATTTATAAAAAAGTAAAGTTTTATGGAAGAAATTTTACTTTTTCGGGAAACCAGGGTGTCACGAATGGCATCTGAAACGTATTACTGTAAGAGTGCAGAGTGTCGAAAGAGTCTGGTGAAACTGCACCTAGCATCGAGTAGACTCCTCTCGAGAATTGGTTGCATACTGAAAAGGTGAGCAACGTATTTAATCATTTACTCTCAGTGCTTCTATGCTCGGTTTACATACTAAGTCGGGACAGCTTAAATGCATCCGCTGTGTTTATAACATCCACATATGCCTGCAGCTCGAATCGACGAAGTGTCACATTTAAGTTGTGGGTAAGCATAGCATACTTAAACGCAGACTGAACCTCATCGGTTCCTTGCTCGAATATAGCACCTGCAGGTATAATGTAATAATATTTTTGAAGTCAGCTGACTCCTTATTAATTTCAAAGTCGAAGAAATGTGAAATATCTACGAAACTTACCCAGGGGTATTTTTTCAGTAGGTAATTGGGCACTGGATTCGTATCCATTAGCCAGGAATACAACCCAGGCAGACAAGATGTTTATCCCTATCAGCATCTTGCGTTCTTCGATCACGTACTTATCCTAAGATAGATTCGAAAATAACGAGCTCTAGAAGGAAACTTGGTAGTCGAACAGTTTAGATAGACCTCACTGTTCTGACTCGACGAAGGAGAAATTATATTTCCGTCTCTAGTGACTTTTTACGGTTGCACAGCATCAAATCGGAGTGGAACAATCGTATCCGTTTCTCGAACACACTTTTGCCATCAACATATACATTTTAGCATGCATGTTTATTTATTGAACACTACACGCACTTGTCATCTATAGTAAAGCAGCACTGAACTGAGAGGCAGGTCAGGTCGCCTAGCCTATACACTTTGAAATTTCTATTCGCACTTTTCCTCTAACTCCACAAACATAACACTTTTCACAAGAATCACAAAAACTTCAACAGCTTCTTTCCTAAAAAGCTCTGGATTTGTCGTAATCTCGAAAACTAGCGGGCCAAACCAATATTCACAGGGACACAATAAAAGCAGATTATTACTTCTCTTTACAGATATTTCTTTTAACCGGATAGCAAAATTAATTTTTTCACATTGCGTGCGCTTAATTCCGGCCAGCGCTACTATCCGAGATGTACTAAATGTTTTCACGTAGGATAGGACTTTTCAACCTTTAGTCGCCGCGCTGGAAAACTTGATTCTGAAGAGATGTACCTACCTGATAAGTTTCTTCACTCTGAGGACCTATTCAAAGGTTTGCTTTGGATGTTGCGCACTTTGCGAAAATATGTCCCGAAAGGAAAATGGGATCAAGATGGAATCGTATCATTTCGAGGAATTTGGATGCTGAATTCAATTGCGCACAGCTTTTAGTAGGAATTTCAAGGAGAGCGGATTCAACATTTCTCCTGTTCATCGGTCATTGAGCTTCAATTCTGGGATACATTTATCTAGCGGCATCATTTAAGATACTTGTGAGATGTAAATGTTTGAACATCGGATAGTTCATACCTAACTGAATTCGCTTAGATGCTTTCGGATGAAAAGAGAAAATTTTTTGAATGAAGAGAAGCATCGCGATTGGACACTGGAAAGGTTCTGTTTAGTACACACTGGCCTAAAACTGGCTGTGGCTGCGCATGGACCTGAAATGTTATTTTAAAGGAAACCAGCGCTGGAAAGCAAGAAGTATAATTCGCCCCGCTCTTGAGACTGGAAGGTCACCAAGGATGCGAGTCTTTACAAAAGCTTGTAATTTAATGCACATTTGATACAGAAGAAGTTAGAATTGATTGTGTTTAATGCGAATAGCATTTGCGCATCCGAGAGAAGCTTTTATTCGCTGAGCGATGATTTTAATTTGGTCTTTCTGCACAGCCCTGAACGTGAATTACTTCAGACATTTTGGCAATTCGTGGCATAATTTCACCCGAACAGAGCTATACCGAGGATGAAAAGTCGATGCAGTTTACTTGAATAGGAAATCTAGACAAGCTATGGAAATCGGAAAATACTTGGAACATTATCTTATTCCTTTTATATAAAGTTTTTAAAAAGTCACAACATTGATATCTGTAAAGAAACTAAAACAAAACACGGCTTGTGTATATAATTATAAGAGTTACTATTTTTAAAGCCATTTTTTAAGCGGTTGCTCAGAAATCTGGATCGCATACACTCCAAGGCCTGGTGTGTACTTGTGACTCACCTTCCATGTCCGGATTGAAATCTTTTAGTTTTCCAAAGTTCAGACAAGGCCAACGATGGGACTATGTTAAAAATCTAAAGCCCGATCCAGACGCTAAATTTTGCACAACGTTTTATTTGCGCAGTCAAAACGTTGCTGATAACTATGTCCTACCAACTAGGGCATGCAATCACGAGATTTCGGGATCTCAGAATCTCGGGATCCTGACACATTTTGGACATTCTTGGGATCCCAAATTTTTTATCGGGACTGAGAATTAGAAAAGTTTCGTCATTACGACATGAGCGAACAATCCAGAACTTAATATGTACCAAAAAAATATGGTTTTATGAAAACGGGGGCGCTAAGGGCTCATTATTACAACTGACGTATGATTACATGCTTAATATCCCAACGAAAAGTGCTAAGCCCGAAATATCTTTTTCAGCATCTGAATATATGTGCAGCGAAATCAGGTCTAGTTTAAATTTTGAAACTCTTGACGAATCATGTTTATTATGAGCATACTTTCAAAACGAATTAGTAGCTTGAAACAATCGATATTATTACTTATCACTTGTTTCATTGAAAAGCAATGTTATTTTGTAATTGATATGTAAACAACTAAAAAGAATAATTTATTTTTATTATATTACCGTAACATCCGTTAACTATCCGTGAACTAATTTTATAATTACTATCATTACCAAACAAGGAAAAATTACTGGACAAGAAGATAAGAAGAAATGAAATCATAAGATTAAATTAGATGCAATTATGGATTAACGTTTTACTTGCTAGTACCCATGTACATAAGTGCGTAAATTTAACATTATAATGAACTCAGCTTCCGGTTTTATGTATATATTTGAGATAAAGATTTAATTGAGTACGAATAAGACAATATATCTGTTTAAATTCCCTTAATATAGTTTTTTATAAAATCTCGAGACTATCTTGGGATCTCGACAATTCTAATCCCGATTTTCGGGACCTCCATTTCAATCTCGGGATTAATGCCCTACTGCAAACTCAGTTATCGTCAATTACCGTCTCCGCGCAGTTCTCAAAATTGCACAGTTTTCCTATCCACACGCAACGTTTTGTCTGAAACTGCGCAGATAAAACGTTGTACAAAACCTAACGTCTGGACCGGGCTTAAGGGAATTTAACACTGAGTAGAGGAATAGGGATTGTTGCTAAAAGCTAGTAAGGAGGTGTCAAAGCGCATATAAAATAAATAAAATTTTGACCGACTGCAGAGTTTTTTTTTACGATTCATTACATTTTGTATTATTTAAATTATTATTTCTGGCTGTTGTTCTAGTGCGATTATTTCACGGACAACTTTATTATTTACTTGTTAGGCTAGTAAGGTTTTATCTTTCAGTCAAATCGTGGCCAACGCAGGATAAAAGATTGTAAATTTGTTCACATTTTAAACATTACCAGATTCACATTAAAATTCTTTTAGAACAATATTATTCTAACGAAAATTAGATCCATCCTGAAAAGTATATCTGGATTATGGAGATTGTATTTTATGTATTTCAATATAAAACATTATATTCGGAAGATTAATTAAGTATTAGGTTTATTTGATTAGTACCTTCCTCAAGATGTGCATATATATATATATATATATATATATATATATATATATATATATATATATATATATATATATATATATATATATATATATATATATATATCCATATATATAAAAGTAAAGGAATCCCATGACAACCTTTAGTCAGGTCTAGGTGTTGAAGCTGGTAGAGAGCTTCATCACAAATTTACAATCAATGTGGGTACGAGTGTCAAAGGATTGGTTCCACGATTCGCTTTACACCTGATTAACTCAGGTACCTATTCAGAGCTAGGTGAACTTAAGCGCGGTCCCTCGCCTGAACCTGAATTCGAACTAGAGACATCCACATAGCTAGTGCTCTAGACACTAAACTACTCAAGCTTACTCCAGCTTTTACGAGTATATAGATCTACATAAATAAATTTTAAATAATAGAATCAAATAAAGCAAATATATATATCTATTACGATTTATTCGTTTTCATTATTTAAATTTTTGTTTGTCAAGTTTGACTATAAGATAAAATAAAGGGAGAAAATAACGAGTATAAACTACTACAATCGATAGAAAATAGGAAAAGAACTAACAGAAAACTGCCTCTTTGAACTTTCTTCACATTATGAGGGTTTTTTTCTGATTGCTGAACTACCAAAACATTCAACATAACCTTGAAAAATCCAAAACCACCTCACACGAAAAAAAGGAAACTGCTCATGAGCTTTTCTTTTTTCTTTCAGCACATTCTATAGTTCAGCAGCTGCAGAACAGAATTTATGTACTAGTGAATTCACTGGTACAGGAGTGTTGTTGTTTCCAATGCGTCTGTTTTGCTCTGTGCTTGATAGAGG
Organism: Nemotelus nigrinus; assembly: GCA_947369275.1. NCBI lineage: Eukaryota > Metazoa > Arthropoda > Insecta > Diptera > Stratiomyidae > Nemotelus > Nemotelus nigrinus. Next base: position 2,870,966 of record OX376373.1, on the reverse strand, counting down.
AACAAAAAATAACACACCTATTATTAAAATATATTATCTAAACGCGAACTTTCTCGTCTTTTAGACAAAGCAAATGCAACCGTTATATGTAATTTGATCGGCTGAAATATCAAACATACTCAATTTCACATAGGACTCAAAACATCTTCATCAGCTGTAATAGTAAGCTTGTTCGCAATCTTGGCTGGTAAAAAATTTATTTTTTATCACATCATCTCGGCTCTCTCCAAACGACCTTGAATTAAAAAATATTCAGAATACAATTAACGCATTGGGAAGAGTCGCGAAATCCAAATATGTAGCTACTTCAATCTAAATTATCTTCAATTAGTTTATCTCGGCTAGCTTTGGCCATTCCAGACTGCTTCGCTCCTCATGACTAAAAAAAATTTGTGAGCTTATTAAACTGCTCATCATAAATTTAATCAGAAAAGTTTTTTAGTATTATCATAAAAAAATATGGATCTGTCTTATCAATACAATAAAAGAAAGTATGAAAGAATAATTTCATGGTAAGTGTGTAGGTTCAAGGCAAAGATAATGAACCTAAACTTAGTGGAATCAATCAGAAGAAGGGAATCACCTGAAGTTCTCAAAATACGCATTGAAAATGATATCCATTAAATTACGGGACAAAGGTGTTGCCTGTATACGTTGTGCTTTTCAGAGCACGTTCCCTTCTCTCTTGCTATGTCTTATCTTTCGAAGCTTATTGTCACGTGGAAAATGTATATTGAATCATATCAGTAAAGTGTGGGCTTTATTTTACTGAAAACATCATTATTGTTTTCAGATTTGCTACCAAAGCTCTATTGAGAACTATATGCAGAATGTGTACCGGATAAATAAATAAAACTTATTTTTTGTTAAGTATCCATTTTTAAATCCATTTGATTCGTCCAATACACTAAAAGAACCTCAGTTTTGTTATCGATATGGTGTGAATTTTGCTTAAAAAAAGGCCATTTACATTGAGTTATTTTTGTTTTGTTCTTGTTAGCATTGAAAATAACACCAATTTTGTCCCCGTTGTTGTTATTTTCAATGCTCATATCCTAACCACCTCTCAACAGAGGCGCAAAATACGTGGATAATATTTCCGGTTCAACTCCCTAAAAATTCACCGTGCCTTCAGGATTTTGTTTTGACACAAGAATATTTACATTCATCAGCTTCCAACCTGCTTTCGACAGAGGTACAAAGAGCGGGATTATTTATGGAGACGAAACAGCATTGATTGACTGGCTGCGCGAACTTCATTGGGTACGAATAGTGGCGTATTCGCAAATCCTGTAAGTTATGAATAGATAAAAATGGCCGCTGATTATTGAATTCAATTTACAGGACTGAATAGAAATGTGCGATTTTGCACGTAAGGAAGTAACATGTCGACGCAACGACTTCAATAGCATACACAAATCGTATCACTTACTTTCTCCGAGCCGTCGCCGACAAGACGACTAAGGCGAGCACTGTAAGAAGTAAAACAAGTGCATCCTACTAACGTCTTCAGGCCAACGAATTTATATAGAATGAAATTCCTATTTATTCTGTCCAAAAGAGATTGCCGGATTCTGCTCAAAGCGTTCACTGTAAAGTTCATCTAAAGTTTTCCAATATCGCTTCTTTTGTAAGATTCAAAAGTTGAAATTAAAATAAAAGTTAAACGGGCAAAGAAAAGGAAAGACAAGACAGAGAAGTTTTGTAGTTTGAGGTTTTCCTGGGAACTATGTAGTATTTTAGATGAAAATCGAATCTCCAACGCAGAAAAAGTCAAGTTAAGTGAACTGTACTACGAAGGAAATACGCTTTGGAGTATAATTTGCGCTGTTGAACAATAACTTAATATCGTTTAGGAAATGTTTTACCACTCTATCGAGACAAAGAAGTTTTGTCAAACCGCAGATTCTTCAACCAGCTTTTATTTTTGTTAAAATGCAATAGCGGAGCAAAACTCAACTATTTACAAAGCGCACGAGGTCGCTGAATAAGTTGACTATGAATTTTCTTAGTTGTCGTTATTTGACACGAACATTCAGTTCACCAATGATTTTCAAATGTTTTTATTTGAAAATCTTACTATCGCAATAACTAAGCCAACAAAAATTATATGAAGAAACAAGAGACTTTAGTAGGTAAAAATATAAATAAAAACTAAATCTAAATACCGTTGACACCTTTTGGAGATACGCACACACGTAAGCCTGTAAAAAGAAAATAAATATAGCATACCATCCGTTATGATAATGTAAGCAATAGAAGCGGGGAGAATTAGAAAAATCTGGCAACTAAGACAACACGTATAAAAAGTATCTCTCATCACACAAGGATAATAGACAGTTGATTAGTGTTCTTATACTGGCACTGATTACTGGCTCGTATGCAGTGTTTATGACAAAGCAGTCAAATTTTGGTGATAAACCGATTATTGATGACATAAGTTTCCTTGGATTTTTCTTGGTCTGTTAATATTTTTCGAAGTGAACTGTAATGACTTACCGTAAATAACTAAATGCCACTGCAAATGAAATCGGCTGAAACTTGTACAATCGATAAAAAGGCATAAGAATTTAGTAGTTGGCACAAGAAATTTAAAAATTAATAAATTAAACACTTACAGGCTAAATTAAATAATACAGGAAAATAAAAATGATAGGAAATCCATCGCTCGCTAATACAAATTGCAATTTATTATTAACAGAATTATTTTTAAACCGTAGTGCTACCTTTCTTAGAGGTGAAATTAAAGTATTTTTAAACACAGCCACCTATTTTCGCAAGCATTGAGACGCACAATTTACGACGTAATAAGTCAGTATAAATTTGGTGTCAATTTTATGAGGTCATGCAACTTGAGACCAAGTTTATGCTGACCTGTCACCCAGAACATTGTATTAACGGCAGACTATATTCACAAGCAATCAGATTATGCGTGCTAGACGCAAGATTTAAAAGGTTAAGCAATTTAAAGAAAGAAGCGTACAATTGGTTCCTTCTAGAAATGTTAATCAGGAACACCGCTTAGCATTGCCATGCTCCAAATTACCTGATGACACGATAAATACCTCTTTTGCGACAATTTAAACTTGTTAATCACATTCAGCATACCCTTCACTTGCTTTCATCGCCCTTTAGGTGCAGATAAGGCGAACGCAAAAACATGGCAAACGAATAGTCTTCCAAGAGTCTTATGCTGATTCAACAGATGTGTTACCGTCAGAGCATGGCCGAAGAGCAGAAGGCCTGCAAATAGAATGCTAAGACACAAAAACTATATTCCGATTGGGAATCGTAGCCGTTAGTCGCATCCCGGCTTGCAAGAAGGATAAAACTAGCGTAAAGTTTCGCAGCGCCAGATTACGAGGGATATACGACTGTCTATAACTTTGGCTTTTGGCACAAGTTGAATCCTTGGGACGTGCTGACCGCTCAGTTGATAAGAATTTTTGTGCAACGAATCATCGCGTCCCGTCTTGCTACTTCCTCCTCGCCCAGTCGATGTTAAATTTTTCTACAAGTTCTTTGTTCCGAACAATATAGCATTGAACATAATACGTTTCCGTTATCTGAGAAAATTTACCGAGTGGCGTCTACATTGCTGTTCATGATTTGTTCTCGTTTAAAAAGGATTAGATTCGAATTTATGGATTTCGGTTTGAAAGAGTAACTATAATGATGAACCAACAGAATGATTATGCCACTAAGTATTGGCTGCAAAGTGTAGATGAAAATGAAGAAGTTTGCATTATTTTGCGCAGCTAACTTTTTAGTGTTGGTATGATAGGACATTTTCGTGAAACTATTCTTATCGGAACAGAGAGATTTACACGTCTCCGCAAAAAGTTTAATTTTTTTGACTTGTACTTTGATTTGAAGTCACAATTTGCGTTTTAAGCATAGTCTCTCTTCATTGTCATGGTCGCCATACGCAAATGCACTTTCAACATTTTCAAGCAAGATTGGTTTGATTCAAATGCACTTGCATACAAACATAACACCCGGAGACAGCTTCCACACCTGAATAGATTGTACGAGTTTGTTTTGGGCGGATACGCTGCAGGTTGATTTCCTTCCGCAGCAGATAAATATCAGAAATGGAGCTATGGTAAAAGTGAGGCATTGTTAAAAGCTCGAATTTGCAGTAATGCCAAATCTAAAAGCTTTCTGCTAGCCTGATGCTGGCGAGAATAGTTGAATGTGAATTCAGATCATTCTGAACTCCATGGTTTTCATACAGTAAAAATCCGACATACTGTTTGAGCTAAAGAAATAGAAGTAGGAGAGTAAGAAATTTTAAACATTTTTTTTCGGTATGTCGATTCAAGAGGGAAAAGCAATTTGGACTCCGGGACCGACTATAGGAATGCCTATCTCAAATGGCACAAGTTGAATCTCTTTGGCACAAGTTGAATAGGCAAAGGGAAATAGGATATCGGTTTTAGCCAGGATTTCTCAATGCTGTAAAATTTTAATGGTTTAATGGTTTCTTGTGTGAGCAATTTTTATTTGTCAATGATTTTATTTACCATCTGAGGCGAATTTCAATCTCATAAAGCAGTTCAAATGGACTTTCTCTGACTTATTAATTTTTTTGGGATCCGGACTACTTCTGCCATCTAGAAAAATTCGTTGCAGTGGAGAATTGTTTTCAAATAAAACTTGACGTTTGTGTCAGCAACGGTAAACCGCAAGTGCTGAGCCGTTTCTGAAATCCAACTGTGAGCAAGATTTGCGTAGTATTAGTTAGAATAAAACGAATATGCTGGTCAATGTGAGCACGATTAAAATCAATTCTATTTGCAGCAATCAACAATAACTCATGGTCCATGTTGTAAATGAAAGTCTCCGAAGATTATTGGAATGATTTCAATGTAACCTATATCACAATGAATCAGAATAATAGTAAGCCCTTAAATTAACTATTTTTTCTGCCCTCCTAAAGCAAACTCTTATCAAATGAAAATGAAGGGTTCAGTGCTACACATAGCCATCATGATTGCGAACGTAAACAATATATCCAATATGGTTTTTGCTGCTATACAAACAACTGCTTTGACCACAGCTGCCGTAGCTTCCGTCGAAGGATTTTTTTTTCCATTCCTAATAGTCGATAAATCTTCGGAATGCCTGTAATCTCTCAAATTAGGAAAAACGAATTTTGTCGGAAAAGCTCCCGTGATTGGTTCCCCTTATCGGACTAATAGTAAGTTAGATTTCCGTTTCGAGATGGAAAAGTCAAGATAAATGTTATCAATTGCAACGGTGAATTGCGTACCGGATACAAAATAAGTTAACCATCATTCGCGTTGAGCCAAAAATACGTTAGTCACAATCTAATTGCAGGGAGCGAGAGTTTGTACAGTTTGTGGCTTGTTTTTCGAAGGGAAACTGATTGCAGGCAGACAAGCAAAAAGCGGCTATTGTTAAATTGAGTGTCACACTTTATTAATAAGAGAAAACTCATAAAAATGGAACTGGGTAATAACTTTTTTTTTAATTTTAATATTTTTAACATGCAATGTGATGTCATTGAACATTTATTGTTCAATGATGTCGTACTGCATGCTTAAAATCATATATAACGAAAGCTTTTTTGCGTGCAAAGTACGGTGCTATTCGATCATATGCTTCCATTCTAATTCATTTCTCATTTTTGAGTTAACACCGGATTCGAAAACTACATACTCTAATACAACATTCTACAAAATTTGAAAAAAAAAAATAAAATCAATCAATCTCCAATACAAATCAAAGCACAAATTATTGAATATCTCGAAAGTACTAACATGTAGATAGAACGTTTATGCTTAGTAGGGCAGAGTAGCAGCCATACACTTCTGGTTTCATGTAGGTGATGCATGAGCTTCTTTCATCACAGATATCCATGTGCAATTATGTTGTCGATTTGTTTCTTGTCAACTCCTGTTAGTAGTCACATCGATTGGACTTCATCTTTTCATAGTCCCTCGTACCTATATAATAGGCCGATCTATGTCGGACTAGGAGAAAGAGCAACTTGAGATATATCACTATCAACGTTCAGTTTGTTCCTTCATGTTGTAATGGAAAGCGTCCTAAGGCACAGCTGGTCATTCAGTTAGCCATCAAGGACATCAAGTAAACATTGAAAGCTTTCTTTATTTTGCAAAGTGAACGACTTAAATTTCTGGCAAATAACAATTAGTCTAGTCAGCTTAGACTTTCTCTGCCAAATAAATCCAAGTGAAGTTATTTCAACGGAAATATGTTTATTGTAAGATGAGAAACACAATATGAAAAATTCATAAGGTGGTGTGCAAAAAAAGTTATTAGAGGTCAAAAGTTACGCAAATCAGTTTTTCTTGAATATAGCGTTAACTATTGGTTTCACGTAAATATTTATCCGCATTGAACTTCTAAAGCACAACAATTTGCATATAAGCTTCATACACAAAATTCACGAAACTAATTCCGTTAAAACATCTTCACTTAGATTTATTTGGCAGAACGGCCTTTTTTTTACCTAGAATGACTGGGGAAATAACATGGAAATGAAAATAAATTCGGTACTAATGACTCATCGGTTAAAGTGGCAACTGACGCGAAGGTATATGGTTTTTCAATAACGACATAACAATTTTGTATTTAAATCAAAATTCCCGTGAACGCGTCATCCGATTGAGTTGAAATTTTCAAGATACATTGGCGCATATGTGGACTAGGTCCAGGACTAAAGTCACTTAATGCTCATTATCGTTAACTTTTTGACACCGGCGGGCAATTTAAGAACCCTTATAATTCTTTCAGCAAATAAATTTTCAAAAAACCAAGTATGGGAAATGAATTTTGAACGTGTTTCAAACATTCATATGACAATGTTTTAGAAATGTTTTACCCTATATGTGCGCTCGGTTCCCGTTAGGAGTGGTGGGTAATTGGCTCCAAAGTTTCAATCGCTGCAAACGTGCTCGCGATGATCATATGAACAAAATCGAATTTCATACCCAGTGATGCCAGATCCAGATTTAAGTCTGGATTTGCCAGACTTTCACAACGTTTTCCAGACACCCAGATATTATTCAAAATTTCCAGATTTTTTCAAACTTGTTCTGAAACTTTGATATTTTAAATGTTTAAGTAAAATTTTCAAAATTTCACATAGCGCAAATCAAAATGTCAAACAAAAAGGTACAGAGTTTGAAAAGCTCAGCCTGCGGCTAGCTCTTTGTCAAATTCTACAATTAAATAAGCTCTTTCAAAGTGAACCCCCAAATATATTTTGGCTTAACTTGGAAATAACAAGATTAACGAAAATAATATTCAATAATTATATTCAAAGGCATTACTTAGAGAAAACCAAAAGAAAGGATGATAAATTTCTAAATGAAATGTAATTTTTACCATAGGATGACCTTTATTTAGGAGCTTGCAGTGAATGCCTAGTTAAATAGACTGAAAGATTATATTTTAGCATTCGAAACGCACTGTTAAAATTATATTGTCCAAATATATCAGTATCAAAATTATAAAAACCAAATATATCAGTATCAGTTTCATGGATCCTGAAAATGTTGTTTTGAAAAGGCAACCTTCAATTATCGCACTTTGTCAATGTTTTCCAAACTTAAGAGAAATATCAGAATTGCAGAATACAAATTCACAGTGATGGAGTCTAAGAAATATTGAATTCACCGGTTTTGAAACCGGCAATGCTGAGTTATTTTGGAAACAAGTGAATCCAATCGAAACATGAGAACACAAGTCGGCTTTTCCAATTTTGAGGAATTTTATTTTTCACCTGTTATTCGCACTCAATTATTTCGCGACTGTAGAATGAACTTTCTCTCAAATTAACATCAATAAACGAAAAAACGAGCAGTCGACATAGATATAGAGAGGAATGGATACGAAATGGGCCGAGAGAAATGAAGCAATTTTCGACCTCTGGTGTAGTTGTGTGAGCGAGAGGTCGCAATGTGTTTGTATGACGAGGGCGGCGTGAAATATTGTAAAATTGAAGGGCAACTTTTTTGGTGCAAATAAAAATTTGTTAATATTGATGTAATGTAATTTACGTCAATAGCGAATCAATGAGTTTCGATTTGCATTAAAACTGTGCGTAGTATTTTAATTAGTTGTGCGGCAGCTGAACAATTTTTTTTTTTATGAAAATGATTAGCTCTGAGCAGAGCTGAAGTCTGTTCGCGTACTTTCAGTCACAGAATTTTTGTGAATAATGTGGTGGGGGATATTCAGGAAAAGTACGAAAACGCTCTGATTGCATTTCCGGAAAAGATTCAGTTGTCGGTTTTTGTGAGAACAATAGTAATTATAAAGTCATTCTAATAGGTGATAAATTATCGCCACAAAAATATTCGATCTTGAAAACAACATTACGCAAAAATATGTTGCTTGCCGCGCACATTTGGAAATTTTTACTCGCGACACGCGTTTCACATTTTTCAGTGTTTTTCAATAGCTCAGACTCTACTGAAATTTACTGAAAGAGGCGAAATTTGCAGCATTGAGTAAAACGAAGTACATAAACGGCTTCATTGCAATTAATTGCAATTAATTGTAGTACGCGAACAGACCTAATTGTTGCCGTGTGAGCATTGAATCAAGTTATAATAGACAAAAAAATGCTTGTTTTTTTTATCAAAAAAGAATTTATGTAAACAATTAATTTTTTTTAACTATTATAAGGTTAGCTTCCGCCATTCTGCCCTTTAAATCCGCTTTCTTTTTTGAATTTCTAATAATTTGAGTAGAGACTTTCTTTTCAACTCGTTTGTACACCTTAATTTGTAAAACTGGGGCACTTAATTTAGGGATTTTCATAATTTTTCTGATAATCCACTTTTTTCACACTCAGATAAGATTTTAGGCCTTTCTGACCGATGCTTTGTTTCAAAAAATTTGGTTGATTTATTTATTGTTATTACATTTCTCACTGTATGTCTTTTATAATTAATTTTATACCTATGACGCAAATAATGCAAGAACAATAATATTATTTCTTGATTTGCCACCTTATTCATCGTATTTGCTATTAACATAAAAAAGTAAACTATAGTGTAAGAAATACCCTTTAGAAAATTTAATTTGCAGACAAACACAGCCATCAAATCTAAAATTCCCTTTAATTGCCTAAAATATATATATTTGAAATCAAACTGAAATAAAATTTTCGCGACCAAAACACTTGCTAATTTAATTTCAATCAATCGGTTTGCCTACCAACGTAACATAAAACATCTACACGTGAATTATGTATAAACGACGCGTATAGATCATTTAGCATCATAATCTGTACGCAGCATTCGTAAATAGTAGCCCAAGTCAATTACGAAGTTTACTTGTGCTACTTTAAATCGTTCATTCACACCGGTTTTCATCGTTCGAACAATTTTCTTCACCTAAATGACGTCAATTCATATAATTAATCAAACTTAATGCCCCTACACGCTATCAAGCTTTCCCCGCCTATGAACAAAAGCAATCAATAAAAATGGCGATCGGGCGGTTTGACACATGTTTTATTTTCGTGTTTTCATCAATTAAAAGTATAAATGTTTAGATTGATCAATAAACAGTGCGAAAGTTAAAAGTGTTTTGCACCAATTACTCATAGGATTTCGCCCTAGAATGTGTGATGTAAGTACAAATTCAATTTGAATCAATGTACCTCTTTTTACCGGATTTAGGATAGAAAGCTTTTGAATTGTCCAAAGAAATAGTTGTTATATGTATGCAAGCAACATTTTCGACCTCCCCTTACAAAATAACATCAAATTTCATTCAGAAAATTTGATTAATTTTGAAATTTGTGCCCCATGTGACACATATTTTATTTTCCCTGCTATTCCAACTAACCCGAAAATCGACCATGTTCACAACAATAGAAATGTATGGAAATGTTTGTTTACATTGAGAGTCAACAGCGCAGAAGGGTATAGTGTGCGGCATTGAGGGGAAAGCTTTTTTGGAGAGAGTAAGTTGCATATGTAGTAAAAATGCTTCATTCACGTACGGGTTCATGGATTATCATTTCGTGTCCATATTCTTTATATGTCTATGGCAGTCGATTACAAACATATACTCTAAGTGGCCTACTTTTGCCTAAAGAATATTTAAAACCCAGAAATGAAACTTGTGCAGGTATAGAATTAAATGAAATCCTTAAATCAAAATTATTTTCGGTAAATATATATTAAAGCATAATCATAGTACGCAGAAAATTGCTGTTATGAATTAGTTTTTTGTCTTGCATTGTTTTTTTTTGTTGAAATAAATGGTTTTTATTAAAATGATATCGTTTTTACTGAAACTAAGTTACGTTTTTCATTGAAACTAAAATCCCCAGATTTCTCCAGATTTTTTGAAAAATTTTCCAAGATTCTCTGTATTTTTTTCTGGCAACGCTGTTCATACCCAAATGTAACAAATGTACTACTCTTGGTATAATAAATTTCAGCTCGATATGTCATTTATTCTCTGTTTTATGTACAAAATTGCTATGCTACTATGGAAAAATCTTGTATATACATACATACATACATAGGTACATGTTCTCAAATGCGTATTGAACACCAAGCAAGCTATTTCTATGTACATTCGGTATGCTACGTGCATTGTTGCCTAAAGAAAATGGATAAAGTTCAAACAGTGTCGTTGGAAACGATTTCGAAGAAAACACTTATAATCGCTGATGATTTGAGAATTTTTCATTAGTATTGTAGATTCTTTCGCATAAATTTTTCTTTTGGTGTTGAAATTATTAGGCGTTGCATGAGTCAAATCGTTCCTTCAGCATTTAACGAAATGCCAACCATTCTTTTTTGATAGCAATTGAAACAAAAAATGGAAATATGTACATACATATAAAGAATAATTAGTTTGAGCATGTCAATCGCAAGAAAATTCCTATCAAAAGATAAAACAGAGCGACAACAGAGCCGAACCTACTAACTGTTCGATCGATAGGTTTTCCGAGTGATGATTTTTTGAAAGATAAAAAAAACTTCACTACACTCAGAATAATATGTTTCCAAGAATCAAAGAAAATATTTACTTGCTCACGAGATGTGAAATCTTCCACAAATGAAATAAACTTTTATTTGATATCAGTAATTTGTATAAATATTGTGTAAAAATATCCTACATTCAAAGGAATTCAATTTTTACTTTACCTTATTTCAAGCAAGTAATTTTCCTTAAATCTAGTAAATTATGTCTACGAATTAAGTAAATGATATCTACAAGGCAAATATGTTTTTACATGTTTCAACATTCACCACGCTTCAATATTCGACGAAAAAATGGATAGTTTTTATGATTTATGTAAACATTTGCTTTACACAAATGACAGGTCGGTAGCTTAGCTCGCTAACGCACCAGTCTGAAGCAGCGATCTACTGCTCGCGGGCTCGAATTCCGCCGCACAGTGGTCTATTTCGCGAAAAAGGTGAACTTTATTCATGAGAACCACTAGATGTATGAAATTGAGTGTTTCTTGGGTTTTCAAACATGGGAAATCTATTTCTGGGGTTGTGTTGGCTCCAACTTTTAACAAAAAGTTTCCAAAAAAGGGTCGAAATTTGGAAATTTTCACTTTGTGGAAAAACATTTTTCTTGTTAATAAACGAGTGTAACTTATCATTTTCATAGTATTTTTGCTGGCTGAACACGAAACCGCTGTCCAAATCCGCCTATCGTGCCTCAATGTTGAGGAAAATATCATTTTTAGAATTGTTTCCTGCTGACGCAATTTTTATAAATATTGTGGCGTGATAGCCAAATTTTGGACCACATTCGTGACAGCAAGCAAAAATGCTGTGGAAATGATTATTCAAATTCGTTTGACACAAATGATGTCGGACAGTATTATTAATTTGATTTGCACCCCTACCTACAAAGTTTAATTGAAACAATTGTAATTATTTTGAATAAATTTTTTTATAATAGTAAATCAACTAAACAAAAATAACATGCGGAATCCTATATATGTACATATTTGAAGTAGTGAAAAAGGCCTATCTACAGCATATAGCAAAACACATTGAATTTACAAATATTATCATGCACCCATGCATGCATATTTTCAATTTTAGCAATTAATACCTAGCACGAAATTGTTTTGTACAGGTAAAAATATATTTTCGATAATGTTGCTTTGCATATAATTTTGATACTAAGCATATACATACCTGAATTACTCTATGATCATACATGAATTATCATATGAACATATTTCATTGAATTGAATTCAGAAGCAAGTTGGTAAATTTGATGATACTAAAGTACAGGTGAATGAGTAAATAAATCTATGAACAGCCAAATAAACATACGCCAATTGAAACTTTACCAATAATATAACAAGTAAGTGTATGGTTTAGAAACTATTGTTTTATTTATGAAATTCAGCGTTGTGCTTATCTCAATCTCACGAGCTTCAACCTGGTACAAATGCTTGTTATTATGTGCTAGTGCAAATGATAAGAAAATACTGCAGAGCACGCGGACTGGCGCAATAAGCGCGCAAAATGTTGCATTTTATGCAAGGTCGCTGAACTTTGAAAGGAGTTTACGAGCGTAGCCGCAGCTAGCCGCAGGCAAACTAAGTTTGGATAGTTACTTTGGACTTTAATGAATACAACTAGACCTATTTCGTAACAACTTTTTGTGACCTTCTAAACTTAAAAGGGACTAGAAGTTTTAAACACCGAATTCCTATACTATCTGCAGTATGAACACGATGAAAGGGGGGGAGGTTAAATCATCAATGTCTTTCATAGCTTAATAACGCTGTATTACTCAAAGGTATTTTGATCTTCATATTCTTAAGTTAAAAAATAGGTTAAAAGACAGATGCAATTTTTGGCTGTTTTCAGCACCTGTGCTCTTACCCTTAAACTTATGAAACCCAATTACCACCTCAAATGATGGGGGCCATATAGAACAATATTACCCCCAAGTTTCAACTTCATACTTAAAAGTCCATAATTTGAATAAAGTTCACCTTTTTCGCGAAATAGACCACTGTGCGCCGGGTCCATGATTGTATTTGTTCGTCCTGAGTTGTATTAACAGCCGGCGAGTAGCCATAATACCAGCGCTCCATTGGTTAAGTGTCACATTATAGCATTGAGTAGTGACTAGGCGTAAATAATACTTGCGCTTCAGAAAATAAGAAAAAAAAATGTGGCACTTAACAACAAAAGAATAATGGAGTAATTTGTATATGCATCTGTATATATGTATCTATATAAAATATTGCTTTACTTGTTTTTAAAATATTTTTTATTTGTTTTTGTTTTTTTCACTCCCTTTAAAGTAAGCCGGCCTTTTGATATGAAGGGAGGGAGAGTTTTTGCGTGCCAATGACATGCGATGCGCTCAAGCGGTTCCCCATCTAAGTAATAATCGTGCCCAACACTGCTTAGCTTCGGTGAACGTATTTATGCCAACATTTCCTTGAAATTATACCAAATTTTACTCAGGGCAAGTTCAATATCAGTTCTTTGAAATAAATAAATTCCTTTCTCTCAATTGAGTAAATACTTCTTTGGCGCAGAATCATTACCAATTTTCTTTGATAATGTGTTCATTTTTCCTCAAAAAATTGAAGTATTTTTCTGAGAGTATGAAAAGCTTAAATACTCATAACAACTTAGGTTAATGCTTTGCTCATTGTGCTTTAATTAGGTATATTTTTCTTGAATTGCTTGGTTTGTGAGCGGACATGGAACATAATATTTCCTTATTTATTTCTGTTATTTATATTCTTTGACTGACCTCCTCACTATAATATTTAAAAACACTTTGATAATTTTTCATTAGTAAATACATTCAAAGGTACTTAGTTCTTTCCACTCATGGTACGGCTTCGTTCGCATATAATACTGAAGTAATATGTATTTACGGCAAGGAGGCCTGTTAAGTCCTGGCTAATTTCCGGTGGGTATTCATCTTTGCTCGTTTTGCTGGCGATCGTTGAATATGTTGACGGGAGATGAATTGCGAATGGGTTTGCCTTCGGGTGGCTGTACAAAAATATCGGATATTTGTTGGATTCATCGCTCACACTTAAGCTTGAGTAGCCTAGTGAGTAGAGCACTGGCTTCTTGCGTGTGAGGTCCCTGGTTCGAATCCAGGTTCGGACGAGGGTCCGCGCACCAAGCTTTGAGTTCACCTAGCTCTGATTAGGTACCTGATTTAAATCAGAGGTAAAGTGAGTCGTGGAACTAATCACTCCACACTCGTATTCACAATGATTAAAAAAATTGTAATGAAGCTCTCTACCAGCTACAAGGATTGTCGTGCGATTGCTTTACTTTACATCGCTCACACTTTCCTGTCTGTTTGGTTACCTAAAAAACTATAGAATTAAGTAATAGAAAATACATTATGATAATGAAAATAAACAAACATACATACAGCTGCTATCTCGATGACGTTTCATGATTAATTTCACAGTTATACTTCAGCTATTGTCTTTTGATTTAGCGTCTTTTATTATTGGCTTTTCTTAATTTGCGCGGCTAAGTGGTTGCATAAAATTTTCATCTTGGCCTCACCCCGCGTAGTAGTCATCGAAGCGACCGAAACAACTCCTCCAGTGTCGAATTTCAATTAACTTAAATTTGAATCCTTTCGTTGCGCTGTCTATTTTGCTTGCCAGCTGTTGTAGTAATCGTGTAAAAACAACTTCCGTTTTGTATTCTGTACTGAAACCAGAATAGCGCGTCCGAGACATTTTCGAAGAATTCCGATTGAAGCTTGTTGATTAAATTAAATTAATAAAGCTCGCTCGAGATGCTTAAACTGACAGTTTGCTGTAAAATTTTCCACTGCTTTCTATCACGTTTCCATTAATTTAGTTAAGACTTTGAAATGATGCGAAAATATACTCTGATATAAAAAGCGTTGGCCATTTTGATTCTATTGAAGGGTTCCTTCCTTATTGGCTCACTAGCTGATCAAATAATCCAACATATTAGTTGATTGTTTCACTTTAAATGTGCCACCCCGAGACGAAACATGAGTTTTGTTTTCAAAAAGTTCCAATTGAATTTTAGTTCAGTACTTTGAATCGAAAGATTTTAGCCAGCCAAGTGGTAAAGCTAACCGTTAAAATCATGATCACGAATCGAATTTTCAGTTGATTTAGTTGTAACTACCCAAGTAATGTCAGGTGTAAAATTAGCCGGCGACTTTACTTTCTTACTTTAGTTTCCCTTACTTTGCTACCTACTTGTAAGGTTTTGATTACGCATTAACTTTCTATCAACTCCAGCCCAGACCCAGTACAGGTTGGCATAACTATTTTACTTAAACTCTGATGGTTTGCGCACACGTCGAGAATTTGAAATCAAAGGAAAATAAATATGAATATTCGAAAATTCTTCCCCTGCTATGCAAGTTTAATCGACTTTAATAGACAAGACGCGGACAGTTATATGCACTTCGGTTTGCTTAAGCTCCACTATTTAATTTAACATAGTATTCATCTGCTAGCCTCAGTGTCAAAACAATCTTCGATACTTTGGCAATGAAACGTTATAATATGTATTTTGTTGACGGTTCAATCAGTTCATACGCACCATTTGCTTTTAATTGAATTTTTATGTGACGTTTGTCGCATGTATAGGAAAAAATAACATAGTCCAAATTTGTCCAAATATGGAAACTTGATATGCACCAAAATCAATTATGCATCACTTTTAAAATATTGGCTACTTAGTCATGGTACTTCTATAATTTCGATTTAAGTATTTTAATCATTTATACTTCATTAAATATTTTCAAATATTTGAATAATTTTACTTCACCTCTTGTCTAAAATCTTGAAAAACCAATTACTAAGTGTAGTTTATCAACGAGTTTTTGCAGCAAGTGCGACAGCTAATAGCAAGAATCAAACATGTTCCGGTGAAATACCGAAAAAAAAACTGAGCTTAGAATATCAAAATTCTTTATCGCGATGAATCTCTTACTTTCTAGTTAGTATCGAGCTTCGTGCTAAAACATGAGCATTTCTGACTTGTAGATACATACATTGTGCATCAACTCATATCTTATGTATAACATTCGAAAAATATACATACATATGTATGTTCGAGTGCGAAGAACTATTCCGGTACCCTGCTCGCTTCCGTTCTCTCGCCGACTCGACCGAGTGAATTCGAAACTTTCTCCTTGACTATCTTTTCGATTTATCAGGAGTGAGGCGGTTTTATTAAGTTTAATTTAAATTTGATTTAGACAGTATTTGGGCGGGAGCCAAGCGATGCATTCTTCGATTCCATCGAACTCGATAACCAAAACGAGTTTTGTTAGATTGTGCTCATCGATGTTGATGCGGAAATCAGTATTTTATCGGTGGATGTGGAGCTCTTTTTCTCTGTTCGCTATGCACTTTGCAATGAGCTAAGCGGAAGCTGTCAACAGGATGAATCATGATTCCCATTTGCGAATCAGGTTTGCGATTCCGATGCCTTTGTAATATGTTTATGGCTAACATATAGGTATATATTTTGAACACCAACTAAAAAAATTAATATATGAAAAAAAAGAAGAAATAAAACATACATATATTATTGTAAAAGAATTCCAAAAAAATAGACTAATCAATGTTTGAATTTTCCAAGCAAAAGAAGTTTTGCGGATTGGACCCGCGAAACGCTCTCCATCGCTGTAACTTCCAATGCAGCCGTAGAATGAAACAAAACTCAGGTTAGGTTAGGTTGTACTGGCTGGCACAAGGCCACACATAGACCAGATAAATGGACCACGAGAAGGAAAGTTCAGTCCAAGCGACCTTCAAAGGCCCCGGATTTTTGAAAGATGTCCTTCAGCTTTTGCTCTGTCACGTGCGAGAGATCCACCAGCCAGAGCTCACCGAAGTATCACAGTCTGATTTTCCCCAGTGCTGGGCAATGACACAAAATATACTGAATCGATTCTGAGACCCCCGGCAGGTGTCGCTGGTTAGGAGTCCCATTTTCATAGCATGTGCTGCTACAAGACTGTGGCTAGTAATTATGCCGACTAGCCGTTCGCAGTCAGTCCACTTTAATTCGAGCAGATATTTAGTCGCTGTGGGATTGTATGACCCCCACATGATTTTAGTTACCCTGCAGGTCTGAGTTGCACCCCATCTGCGTGTCGCATCTTGCATCATTTTGAAGTTGATATAGTACTTATTCGTTTGGATAGGAGTAAGGATGTCTACCGATCTCGAAAGGGAAGACTAGCCCCATACTTGGCTAACGCTTCCGCCCTCTCATTTCCATCAATGCCCTTGTGACTGGGAACCCAGAAGATTTTGACTCTTCTGCTGTTACCCAATCTGTTCAGGGCATGAAGACACACTTCGATTTGTATGCGTGAGAGTGAGTGCTTTTACCGCCGCTTGACTGTCTGTAAAGATATTTATTTCCTCACTTGTAGTATCTTTGGCATAAAGCAGATCTGCGGCTTTACGTATCCCGTATTCACTCAATCCAGTCGCACCAAAAACCTACTTTGAGTTTTCATTTCAATCCGTTTTAGTCCAACTCGATCCGGTTTGTATACTTGGGTTGAGTTTGTGTAGTAAATTTGTTTGCGTACGGGCATCATAAATGTGCAGTACAAAACATTAAGGTACGGTACGATAAGGTTTTTTTTCGTTCACTGATCTATCATTAAATTAAACTTTTCACTAGAGGATTTATTCCAAGTTGCAAGAAGATTGGAGATCTCAGTGTTTTGTGAGTCCAACCTCTGACCCAAAGCAAATGTTCGAATTTTCATTGGAGAGTTATTAATACTGTTATTAATGTTCCTCACTCTCACAGAAGTTAGTTTTATATATGTATGTCAGTAGGAAATAAAGCGTAACATCAACCGGAGCATCTATTAGACGGTGTGTGTGACTCATTTGCATACTCTTAAACGATACTGTAAGACATTTCTACTTCATATTTAACATTATACAACAGTTGACATTTCTACATTTAGTGACAATGCGATGTTAGCTATATACTTATATAAAATACTGTGAATTAGTGTTGGCTATTCAACAGCGCTAAATTGTAAAGCCGACTATAATCTTGAAGAAATATGGCTTGAAGGCGATAATAAACAAGTTGGCAGGACATAGAAAAACTAAAAGCCAATTGGCAAAGCTGTGTCAAGCATACTGGTGCTTGTGATTTTTCAAGAACTCATAAGGGCATGTTGACTATTGTAAATGCAATTTGAACAAAGACACTAGTTCCAGTATACGAATGGAATAGAGTAATACATTTTCGATTCGGTGGTACGTAAAATAAGCTAGAACGATTTACCGAATCTTAGTATTTGTTAATTATTGTAGTATGTGCGCAAGGACTGGACGAGTCATCAATCGAAAGCGAAATTGGGAGAATATTTTTGTAAGGTAGACTTTTGAATTTTTGAGCTATCTCTTGAAGTAGTGTTCTTATGATTGAGGGGAGTGAAAAATATTTATCTTTACGTAACGACAAAATATTAACGTTATCTATCTTGTCTTCATCTACATATGGTAAAGTTAAATAAACTGACCAGATTAAAATTTTTAATGTTAATAAAAAGTTGTTCAATTTTAATCATCCCGCAAAAACAATTCCAATTTGATTCTGCTTTCGGAGGCTGATTCCGCAAAACGATCGAGTTTCCCGTTTCAATATGCTCGGCTTCGATGCTGTAGAAATGATATACGTTGTCTATGCTGATTTATAGACAAGAAGGGAACCGTGATCAAATTCAATTACCTTTACTAAGTAAAATTATATCCATGGATATAAGTCGGAGATGTTAAAATTTGTCACAACTAGCATAAATACAAATGTAATGATTTCCAACTGCGAGTGCTCACGCCAGTCAAGTATGCACTGTGTGCTGGTGTCTGATGAGAAACAGTGCATACTTTCGAAACCACTTTGTCAAAATAGAATTTTCAATGTAGATTAAAATTTTTAATGTTAATAAAAAGTTGTTCAATTTTAATCATCCCGCAAAAACAATTCCAATTTGACCAGAATTATTTATCATCTGTTTTCTGAACTTTTCATGTAATCTTATCACCACACAAGTTTTCTAGCGAAAAAGACCAAAATCCATGAAAGCTCTTAACTTTTTGACCTTCTGATTTTTTCAAATATTATAATCCGCCTAGGTTTCACAGTTCATGACATATACTTCATGCATCTCATGTCTGCTCTTGTAATCTCTAAAAGTATCGAATTGATAAGTGAAACGCAAAATGCGAAAAGGTGTATCGCAAAGAGCAACAAAATGATGGAAAAATCAATACGTGATTATATTTCATGATAGATGAAACCTGAAAAGATGACTCATGATAAGAATGACAGGATAAAAGGCAGCTCTTAGAGAACCGGCAGCAGAGATGACTGAAAAATAAATAACGAAGACAGGAGTCTATGACTTAAAGTCGAGCTTTACACCTCACGGTTATTTTCATTCGATATGATATTGATAACGCGAGATGATGTTTTTCTTCAGTACAACAACGGACAGAAATATGTCATAGTTCTTTTGAGATTATCGTCATACGTTCTTGAGTCACGCTACTGACTTTGTAACATTTCGATTGGTCAATACAATCTAGTGCACAACGTTGTGTCTCAATGTAGGACAGGGTTTCATGTCTTGAAAACTAAAACTTGTCTTACCCTTAAATTTGTTGCCTCTGAAATTAGCCACATAAACTTTGCCAGATCCTGAAGACTGTTTGAATTCTATTCGTCGAAATGAGAATGTTATTATAAATTAACAATTGGCCATAAAGTATCCACACTTTACGGAATAACCTTAATTCTGATACATTCGTGTACAGGAATGTAGAAACTCACATCTAGTGTATTAAATAGGTCTGTTCCCGTACTACGATTAATTACAATTAATTGCAATGAAGCGTACTAAAACAGAGTTTTTTACTCCGTTTTAGTACGCTTCATTGCAATTAATTGCAATTAATCGTAGTACGGGAACAGACCTAATATGATTTTGTAATTGAACGGGAGTTATATAAGTTATATAATCGACAAATTCAGTAATCTCAGTCATTTCATAGCCGCGCTACTAAGAACCATGCCAGGTTCAATGGCGAGCTGAATGTGAATGTTTGAATGTTTGAAGCCAATAGTCTCAAGATTCTAGATTCAAGATTATTTTTTATTCATAGCTTCAAACATAGAATTACAAGATAATATTGCATACAACTTCAGTACTTTTAGAGCTTAGAGCTTAAACATCTCTCTACTACTATTATATAATTATACATAGTTTTATAATGACAACGGTTTCAGATTAGTAAATGTGGTATTAGAGGAAAAAGTTTAAAATAAAAACCTCCATGTGTACATAAGACTTACAGCTAGAAGGACTAAGGCTAAAACTTAACCTATTTTAACTTATATTGCACTCATTTACAGTCACCAATCAACCCAAGCTGGTAATTAAGGGGTTGTCGTTATTTCGGCATTTGGATATAAATTTTTCTTTGAGATTTGTCACTGATATGGAAACAGTTTCATTCTGAGTCTAATAGTCTAATTAATATTGAGTTGAAAGTGTTCTCAAGAGATACATGCTCGTTTAGAATTGAACATATAGACTAATAAATACCACGGAAAGCGCTATATTTTCCGATAGGAGAGAAGGGTATCATGCGGATGGTTTACGGATCAGCTGGTGTCTGATCGGCGAGGCCGTGAGGCCGCGCTAAATAAGTACGTTTATCCATATGCGAAAGTGAGAGAAGCATATTCTCGGCCTCGCAGAACGGGTTTTTGTGCCTATGATCCCATTAAGAAATAGTAAGCGCAGCGAACATTCGCTGGCAACAAACAACATTGTCTGTAGTGGATGCATAAACGTATCGAGAATGTTGTTTTTACTCTCCAAATGGCATCGGAAATAGTATTCCGCGTCAATTATCTTATTGCCGACCATTTTAATACACAGACTAGGTTTTCAAAAATTAATATTGCAATCGTTCCAATCGTTAAAAATGTGTTTTTGCAAAGTATATGTATATTGCTTAGTGGGAATGAAAGAACGTATCTTATCGTAACATTGCCGCTGGTGGGGTATTTTTTTGTCTTGTTTCAATTTTCGATATTTTTCGCAATTTCTGGGTTAATTTCATAATTTATATCGCAAATCACGCGCTTTCCGCGCTATTTATTAGTCTATATGCTCTGACTAAAGTACGAAAAAAAAGCTTCAGCGAATGCTAATGATGAAGACTTGTTGATGATGATCACTATGTGTTTAAGTGACAAATTGTAATACGCCCCATTATCGATCGCTGAAAATCGGCGTTCAATTGAAAGGAACTCACAACATTTTGATTGACACTGTATATTACGTCTTTTGATATGTTTCCGCATCTAAAGATTTAATAATAGCTGCGTAAGCTAGACGTCTCAGAAAAAGTATTGGGTTTCTAATATTCCGCAAATTTTACACACAAACTTTTTGTATGTTATGGTGAATCGACAAATACTTTCCATCTTTGGAATGACTTCGAGTATCATTTTAAGGAAACTGAAATGGCAGACGATAACGTTTTTGATAACTATTTGAAAAAAACACATGAAAGCTAGTGTCCTGGATGTCCTCTTATTTTTGCACCATCTACCATTATTTGTACAGACAACTCAGGCGATAGGGGTTCCCAGATAGGGGTTGGCCTAAACCACGAGTAACTTTGCAATAAGCAGTTGCTCTGTTTCTGATGAGAACAATTCCTATATTTCCACATGGCGTAAAATTCACAGTAAAATCCCAATGACTGTAAGACTTATCTGTTAGTAAGAGCCACTACTTTTTATCCTTTCTCGCAGGGAGAAGTGTTCAGCATTTGTTTTGCTCACTGCAATGTTATACGGAAAAATCATTTCGTTGAAAGCATCAGCCTAAATTCATATTTTCATGTTCGCCATATTAAACTCAGTCACGTAAAAGCTATAATGAAAGTTTATGTACGGATCTACTCCTATCATTCACTTTCAACTTTATTTGCGCATCTGAGCAATTTCGATACATTTCTACTAAAACACAAACATACAAAATTCAGATATCCATCTAATTCATCTCGTATTCAAGTTCAAGTCAAATTTGCTTCCATTTCATTTTATAGTCCATAAATGACGCTGTAAGTATATGCTTCCAAAATTATCCCCTAATTATTTAAATATATCACACAACTTTCAAACCTGATGGACATGTGCTCACATACTCCATCCTAGTCGAAGGGCAGTAGCTGCTTTGGCATGTTCTCGGACATTTTCATTCTCATAATGTCGCACACATAATCGTTGCACTGCATTGAAGGATCGCCTCTCCGAACAGGAAATTAAAGACATCCATTCTATTTAATTTCTTTGTGCTCCGTTCCCGGGCCTACAATAACTTGAACGGGAAATGGAAAGGTTAGAATATATTCACTGTAATTTTATGAAGTCAAAATGTGTTCGTAACTATCGTATGCTTCTGGTTGGCAAAAATTAATAAAATTAAAGTGATGAAGAGACGTTGAGAGAGAAATTGAGACAACTGAGGACTATCATAATGATGCACGATAGGCTATTTGGCTGATAGCTGAGGGAATTATTGTTAGTAAAGTTTATAGAAAATACAAAGCTTGTGATGTGTAATTAATGTATGATGTTTGTGGTAATGTCTCAGTAAAAAATGTTAACTGGAGACAATAGATTAAACGCACGCTGATTATAAAGTATACAATCTTCCAAGGATAGTTAGTTTTTGATGTGAAGTGGATTGGCCAGTAATATTATGTGAGTTGACATTTAAAAAACAATTAGATACTAATTAAAAATTAAATATTTATTAACTAAAAATCAATCAATTGGGGACCATTTAGTATCAATTGAAAGAACGCGTTTATTTGATTTGGACTATTTCCATCCTAATAGTTCTCCTTGTCCAGTAATATTCGACTATATTATTATGTTATTTTTCGATATAAAAAATAGTAAAAGACTCCGCACACTTTCGCTGAGCTCGCATGATTTTAAGCAATAAAATACAGCTTGATATATGTAATATGTAATTATTAGCTTCGAAAAATGGCAAATTTGATTAGACGGAAAAGTACTATACAATGTACGACAAATATTAGTTAGCCTTATCAATTCTTCAGTTCAAAGATCAAATGTTTGATATTTATATGCTGATATGCTGTGAATGATAGGGTATTAGAAAAAAGGCATGTTGTCAATGTGCCCAAGTATTTATCAAAATGCTCTACACAGTTACATATAATATTTCTATAATATAATATTATATAATATTTCTACGAATTCACAAAGCCTATTTTCACCCATGAATTCATTCATTCATAAATACAAACGTACACACAATTGACATGTACCGTCGTTAAATACTATATCTCAAGCAAATAGCTCAATGATTTATCGATCGCCGAAGAAAAACCTATTTCGGTCCACAGTCTCAAGAGCTCCATAGGACGAGGAATAACAAATATATAACATACCTACTATTCCATTACTATTGTTTGCCTACTACTATTCCATTACTATTGTCTGCGGCTATTGGCGTTATACCGCGGCGATGTCAATGCTGAACATTCGACTGTTAATTGAATTTCTTAATTTGTGGCAATTCATTCCTCACCTATAGAAACATATATTGAACCGACTCATTTATCAGTTACTTCTTGTCGTAAAATCTCCTGATGGATTAATCATGTCCTGAGATCGTGCTAAACATACTTCGATTTCGGTTTTCTGTCATCGAAACAAACACCGCAAGAGATTTATTTGATTTTGGGCAGCTTATATGGCATATGTGCAGGATTAACGTATTCCAATTTGGATTTCGGGATACTTATCCGCTACAGCAGACCTGCAGGATATTTTGCTGAGTGGTATTTTAGACGTTTCTTTAGATCTGTTCTATGTTGAGATCTGCATGTACATAAAAGTGATTATAACTTTTACAGTTATTATACATGCTATACATATTGCAGTTATCGGGATAAAACTTTGCGCACTAAGGGTAATTTGAAATCACTGGATAAGGCGCAGGTTGACTCAAAATATATTCTTCGGGGCCATTCATATGTCAAGACAGTAAGATCAAAGACGCTGGTAACGGTTTCGACAAATTAATAGTTGGTTGAAATTTAATAAAAAAGAAAATCTACAACAACGGTGTTCAACACAGTGATCACATACAACACAGTGATCTAACTGAATATCCACAATTTTTGGCGTCCAGCTGCAACTCAAGACGAAGCTGAAGACAATATCAGCTTCTGACTGTGAAGCAGAGATGACACTCTACTGCATTTGAAGTAGATCTACTACATATTTGCTCTTAAAAACCGAGTGTGCAGCAACTAATTTCTTCTACATTATTTTCATTTTCATATTCAAATATCAAAAAATCAACACCATTACTGTCCTATTTGATAATAGTTTTGAAAGATACTTGAAAGTCCACTTATCAAAAAGTCTGGCCTTCTAAAAGTGTACTATATGGAATTTATAGCATGTTCTGTTATCTGGCTCGTAGCGGGCAAAACCCCCAATTATTTTATATCATATTATATGTTAAGAGAAAGAGATATGGTTTACTAATTAATGTTGGCCTGGTGAACTCTGATATTTTTTACTTTAAACAGGGCATATGACATCTACTACGTTGTTTCGCTCGATCTACTCCGTTTTCAAGGTGTTGAAGTTGAATCACAGCCAAAAGGTAATGCTTTATGCTATAGAGCACTTTTGGCTGCTATCCAGCTAGGGAGACTCATGGTGAAGCTTCGCGGTCCTAGTGCGACTAAAACGCAAACTCCCTACGATGGTGACTCACCCAGATATGGGCCATTGCGTTAAGATTTGAAAAGTATCGAACTAGGATCGTGAGCGACAAGAGTTGGGGAGCGCTGCGAATTGCAAGCAGCTACAAACAGGTCAGTTTCAGGAAATGCCGTGTTAGTTATAGCGAGAGTGAATATAATTGATCTATTGGCGAGTGAGCGCAAGGAGGTTTTCTTGATAACTATAACAGGTCAGTTTCAGGAAATGCCGTGTTAGTTATAGCGAGAGTGAATATAATTGATCTATTGGCGAGTGAGCGCAAGGAGGTTTTCTTGAACAGAGCAGAAGGGGAAGATAAATTTAAGCTGCTCAAGCACGAACCTGAACGCTTGAGCTTTGCGAGGAGCGCTAGAGTACGAGCTCGAAGTGTGTATGGAGGTTTAGCCCTATTCGCACCTTCAAACTTTGGCTTAGTCGCGACCACGGTGAATTAAATTTCTACTTGGGCCAGTTCACATCGAGCCACAGCTACTTCTGGAAACACCTTTACAGAATCAGGAAAATCAGTACTGAGTTCTGTAAATGTTGTGTTAAGGAAAGTGATGGTGCCTTGCATATCATTTCCCATTACGCCTACTTCAGAAGGGAGCGACACGGGCTTTTCTCTGCAATTGGCGCTGTGACGCCGGGGACAATCGTAAAGCTGACGCTACGGCCAGTGTCAGCATATGTGAAGCTGGTATTGCGCTTGAAAAACGAGGAAGGATGCCTCATAGACTCTTGAGAGTCTAAGCAACGGGAATAAGCCGGTGGGACAACTTAGATGCTAGTAGCATGGCCGAGCTGAAGGAATGCGAAAGTGGTTTCGGCTCAGATTTCCTTGTTTGGCAGGTGATGTTTTTTAGTAAATAAGAATCTCACATAATCATGTATTGTTCGCAGGATACTTATTGAAGGTTTTTCGACACCCACTCAACAAAATAATGCCGACTAAATGTACGGGATTGTTATTATTATTATTATGCATTTTAACTAAGTCTTCGTTTCCGATTGATTCTATCAGTGGCACCAAGCTGAGTGCATACATAACTCGGTTTCATAAACAATTTTTTCACTAAAAACCCATATAAAGAGAGAAGACTGGATATGGATATAATCACTAATAATCACTGTACACATATGCACTGAAATAATCAAGTACAATAACAATTTTCAATAATTTTTTTCTCACTACTGGGGTTGTTTTTTTATTGATTCAATAGTGATTCACTAAGCACTTGAAACTTAGAGAACCTTCTATTGAATATAATTTCCACCAAGCGGTTACACTTGTTGGAAGTTAAGTTGGTAATTCCACGAACAGCACGATGTCACAAACAGCAGTAACTATAGTATTTTGACTAAAACACTTTGATATTTTGGGAACGCAAATATCACGAACTGCAAAACTGTATAACGCACAGAATAAAACGCTTGATTCAAGTATACGAAACTGAATGAATTTTTATTTCCTGCATATCTATTTTATATGATTACAAAATTCTTAGCCTAAACATAAATTTCTGCTAATATCATTATATTGCACGTGAATCGAGATCGATGACATTTTGTTTACATATGCAATATGATGTTCTACAAGTTTTGCTGTACAAAAGTGCAAAAAGACAAAAATACTTATGAAGAGAAATATTGCTGACGAGAATTATTGACTGCGTTCAAGAATTTATGTACGTAGAAAGTGCAGTTGTAGAAAAAAAGTCAACGATCTGATGGACTTGATGAAATTTCAATGTTACACAAAAAATGCCAATCAAATTACTTTTAATAGAGTGTTATTGACCTATACTGTTTTGCTAGGCAGGCTATACAGTGATAATGTACAGTGATAATGTGTATTGCTAATAAGAATGAAATTTTCTATTGTTTGTATGTAGTATGTATGTATAATAGAGAAATCAAACAGGGGTGCTGTAAGTTGAAATTTGAGTCATCGCATGCATAATATGCAAATGAAATTAATAGATTTCGATTTTCGCGCGAACTCCCTATCTCACTATACGTATTTTGTATGATGTTTTCACAATTTACTAATACGTCATCATTTTATACAACAGTCTAGATGGCATTGTGTGAACCCAGGAAGAGCATGGTCTTGTACAGCAGAAGCTTAAATTTCTTGTAGAAACATTTTTTGAATAGTCAAAAGATGACTTTTTTAGCTGGTACCAATCGTGCGCGTATTGCTTCGTTGAAGCTGTTGCATATTATCATCGTTGGCCTCAGATGGGTAATGGTTTAACTTGTTCCGAGAAGTATGTACCCATCTCTTACACAGGATGCCTTCAATTTGGAGTTGGTTGGCCCACAAGTTATCCGTGGCAATGCCAGCGCTGCCACCGTACATTTCATGTTTCCTTCATTTATGTGCAGAGCTATATTTTTCGTTACCTGCTCTATTTTCAAGAACGATTCTTCCGCAGCACAGTTAAAAAGCACAAAGAATTTAGGATGCTCTTTCCCTTTGTCGTAGGGTGTGGTTGATATTAAACGTACTCAGTAAAATTAGTGTGGTATTAAAGTCTCACTCACATGATCGTTTATAGCTTTGCACAGGATACGATACCGAGGATGGCTTTGAAGCTGACGAACATATAAAATAGTTCGAGGTAGCATTCTGGCAGCATTGTTTTGCAACTGCTATATAAAAAATATGGTTTTCCGCTGATTTTCGTGGAGCAAATTATAGGTGTAGGCTTTTCTTTGCAGATTACAACTGTTTTGACTAATTTCTTCAGATATTATCGCAAAAGTAAATGATTAGATTCGGTGACCATTTAATTCTGTGAGCGTACCGGCGAAATAATTCCGTCATAAGCCATCAATATCCCACACTCGCCTTGGGACTCTTTCATTGCAACCATCTTGTGATGAAAATAAATTGCATTCATTTTTCATTCCACTTTAATCGCCATCCGGAGCTCGGAGAGTGCTAAATCCTCAAAAATAAGCATAAATCCAAAAATCCTCAAAAAATTGCCTTGGTCTCTTGTTAGATCGAAATGATGATGAAAAATGAACAACCCATTTCAACACTAGAATTTTTTTCCCTAGACACCGGCGTGATGGTACGTTATTAATAATTTCTTCACGCGTTTTGAAAGCTCATTGTACCTGATGCACCGGAACAAGACGAACCGTTCGAAGACATGATGGAAAATGGATGGTTTGATACTTTCGAACTAGCATTCGCCGGAGAATTATGTTGCCTATCATGCTGTCTTGTTCGACATCGAAGAATGAACGGCGATGATGGGTAGTGTCGGATGTTGGGTAGTCGACAGAAAGCGTGTTCGCCCATTCGCGGCAATCATTCAAATTGCAGCGAAATACCTAAGTTTGATCATCAGTCATTTGTTATAACATGATATCTTTCGACAGACTATGCGGAAATGTTGGTGCAGTAACGTCTAATCCTGATAGGAGAGGTGGCACGTATTTAGATTCTTGTTACTGGAATTCAGATCAGCATCTCTGATGTTTACGATATGAAAAAAACTTTGTGTTCTTTTGGCTCCTAAACGGCAAGAAAGAAAGTAAGCACTGACTGCAGCTGCCATCACATCACCTCGAAGCGATTACTTACTTCCCAGTGAACTTGAGCACTATCACAAATAGGACAGCACAATCTTGGCCCAAGTCCTTACGGTAAATATCTTACAAATTCCTCTTAAGATATACGTATTGAACAAGGGTCTCCATGTAACAAGCAGTTTGATCATAAATCAAGTTCAAAGGTCTTATAAAGCTTTTACAGTTTATCAAGTGATAGATGAGAGCAGCGCTGGCTGGTGAATATGATTTATGAAGTGTGCGGGAAAACTGAAGGATCCGCCGGTTTCAGAGGCCGATGCTCGTACTGCGAAGTCTTTGTTTTCTCGTTTCCCTCCCAAACAGTCAACCATGCACAGCAACTGCGAATCGCTAAAACTCGACGTATGCAAACTTTGCTGTTTAGATTGAATCAACTTTGCGCCATTGCTACAGATGCCTTCTTCCTCGTCTTCGCTCCCGCTCACGGTAATAGCATCTTGACGGAGGAAGCAACTTTTAACGCTGATTGTACGATTAGCGGAACTGTTAAAAGTTTTTCCATTATGTGAAGTTGCGTATTCCATTTCGCTTTCGAATGTAGGCGCCGCGAGGAGTGATAGTGGTGCTGAGGTGCGATTTATAATATGTGCGTTGCGTATAATTATGTTGATTGTACATGTGTTATGTTGATGAATTCTTAGTGTAAGAGTGTGAAATAGAATTGCCTTAAGGCGTTATTGTTGCGCAGTTTAGGCAGCCGAATAGGATGCTAAGCGTTCCCATTAACTTTGTGTCTTTTCCAGAAATATAAGTTAAGAAATGCTTACATACATGGCGGGCAGCATAACTTATGCACAAACGTGTATGGTATAGTAATTGATATACGAGCATTACAGTATACGTACTAATTAAAATCATCATTTCAGTAATCGAGAGCGAACGAAAGTAGATACAAATTGTAGGGTCGATTGCTTGTGATGACGACGCATACTTATGTGAATTTGTTCACCTAGGGTGTATATGAGCATCGACTTGAACTTTAGTCCTGCAAAGAATATAATAAACGGTTGCGCTTGACATCTCCGATCCACATTGATGAAAAGCAAACACATAGGAATACAGCTTATTTAACTACATCGTGCTTACCCTAACTTATTAACCATTTCGATCTTTGAGGACTTTACATCAACTGCAGCTTTGTATAAGACCAGAGGGATGAAAAAAGTGGGTATTTGTTCATCAATGTTCAATGTTCATTTTTTTACTTTCTTAATTGCGAAGAAAATAAATGCATAAACATTATTTTAAATTCAAATGAATGCCATATATACAACGACTTACCAGCCAAAACTAATTCGTTTTTCAAAACGATTTATCATCTCCAAAATAACTACAAAGTGAATCAGCAACAGCTTCTGGAAATAATTATCTTCTCCGGTTAACTATGACTGGTAGGCTGTCCTTAAAAATGAGAAAGCGTTTTGTTAAATATCGATTTTATCAGATAACAGGCCCTTTTATTCTCTCAGACAATTTAAAACTCATTAAAACTAAAAACCCCTCGTTCACTATAGAGAAGGAAAATACCAATCCTCAACATCGAAGTGGCAATATCACTCCACTCCCCAAAAGTCCTCCTAGAAATCGTCAACTTTGACATCGGCTTAAAGGATAAAAAAAATGACAATATGCACTGAAAAAACACATAGCGCCAGACGCCATAGTTTATAGACTTCTGGCGCCATGTACATAGTCGGTTTGGGGATTGTGATAAAATATAGCGCCACACGCCATAACACATGGCGAAAATTACATAGGAGCAGGCGCTATGTTTATAGCCCTCCACGCCATGTACTATAGTCCTCCATGCCATGCACTATAGTCCTCCACGCCTTGCAGATGGCGTGGAGGGCTATAGTACATGGCGCGGAGGACTATAGTACATGGCGCGGAGGACTATAGTACATGGCGTGGAGGACTATAGTATATGGCGTGGACAGCTATAAGCATAGCGTCTGCTCCTATATACTATGGTGCGTGGCGCTATATTTTATCACAAATCGACTATGGACACGGCGCCAGAAGTCTATAAATTATGGCGTCTGGCGCTATGTGTTTTTTCAGTGCATCTGATGTGAAAAATACATATTTGCCGAGCTCAGGTGAAAGCTGGCGAGCCTGAGTGTGGCGACTTTGACAGGTCCCGCCGGCGCTCGTGTATCTTCCAATCGGAGTGGGTTTTGAGCACGAGTCAACGCGATTTTGTGACGAGCTGTCAAATAGCCCGTCCACATGTTGGCGGTCTCGGCCTCGGCCAGTACGTATTTGCTACATGAAGATGATCCAGCCAACAAAAGTCTACGAGCCTTCTCAGCTCTGAGCATCTGAAGGTAGAGCAATTGATGATAGGTGATGGAATTCACCTATCATCAACTGCATCAAAGACCATATCTTCTCCTATACTCAAGAAGCTTGCTGACATTTATACATCTCCTCACACAGTATGGCTGCGAGTTATAATTGTAGTGCCATGACCTATATTACATGGCTCATGGCACTATGTAATATAGCGTGTGGGGCCATAATTTCTGCACCATGTAATTATGGGCTGGGAGCCATACTGCATGGCTCAGGGTACTATGTACATAGCGTATGGGGCCATAAATAATGCGCTATGTTACATGGCTCTGGGCGCCATGTGAATTTTTTTCAGTGTGCAAACGCAAGCAAAAGGCATATTATAATCCCCGTAAATATATAAATGAATAATACCTACGGAATATTACAATCGGGCGGATCAGACGGAGAAAATATTAAGGAAAAAAGATTAGTCAGGGCCTGCAATGCAAATATGTAGAATGCCAGACCGGAAGAATGTTATCTTGACTGTATCATGGCAGACCGGAAGAATATTATTTCAATGACCAATAGCAAGGCTGCATATGTAGTTTAAACCTGCCAACGAATACTGTGCAGAATCACATATGATTTACTAAATACAACAGAGCCACGTCGTAAATAAGTGTAAATATGATGTTGTAACATGCAGGATAGGAAAATATAGCTCATTGCTATTATCTATACAAAACAATTCGTTGAAACTTCAGCTTCACGGGAAAAAACGGTTCTGAAATTTCAAGGACAGTTAAAATCATTTTAAAACCTTAGCTTATCGGATTAAATTTAGTTGAAAATGATGACGCGGTCAGACCACTTCAAGTATTCACGGGGCTGCACACTTCACTCGACTGCAGAAAAGCTAAATCCGCAATTAATTGCATGGTAAGCCTTTTTGTTACTTGCATACTATACTGCTTCATCGCACCAACATTTTGAATCTCCTGCTGCCTGGGAGTGGGCTCAAACGTAAAAACTATTACCACCCGACTAAATTAATTACCAACCGACTAACTGCACAATTTTCAAAAACAGCTCTTCGTCTTCCCGTTCTCAAATTACACCTATTTCACCCAGAAAACTTGTTATAGGTATATATTTTTCCAAGTGAATTCTATGAAGGACGTTCGCAAAAAACACTTGAAATGATTCCATGCCTGCAAACGGAATAATCGTGGCCTGTGGGATAAAATTGTTTGCAGACAAAAGATAGAAAGAGTTCTCGTTGAGTTCGAGTAGATATGATAAGCAAACTGGAAACGTCGGGTGTCCTGCAAACAACTCTCCCAAAATTTAATGGCAAATGATACGGAGCAGTGGATCAGTAGTAGAATGAATTTTACACCTATTGAGAAGAGGTGAGCAGGGAATCTTGAAGATCGATATTCGGGTGATGAATTCATCTTTCCGGACTAGCTAACTGTCAGCAAAATGCAGAAGGTATCTTCTGCATATTTATGTCGAATGTGGAAGTTTATATTAAATCTGATATACTTATGTACATAATGCATATGTAAT
This sequence comes from Nemotelus nigrinus, assembly GCA_947369275.1. NCBI lineage: Eukaryota > Metazoa > Arthropoda > Insecta > Diptera > Stratiomyidae > Nemotelus > Nemotelus nigrinus. Next base: position 2,838,636 of record OX376373.1, on the reverse strand, counting down.
GTATGCGATAAATTTGATTCAAATTCCTCCACATCAAGTTAAAATGAAGGAATTGCTGCGCGAACGAGCTGATAAAGTATGCGTATGTCAACAAAGCACCCAACTCAATAAGCAAAAAGTATACCATAGTCGTGAAGCCGACAAAAATCGATCATCCCTCTCTCCTACATTAAGTTTCAAGGCTCGGTGAAATAGCAGAAACAAGCTAAAGCAAAAACGAAAACGAAAAGACGCTAAGCACTTAAACAATCGGAACCTAGGACTATCCAAGTCATTCTCCTTCTGTTTGTCCACCGACGACACTATTGTATCCGCACATTTTGTTGATAATCTCGAAATTTTATCGTCCTTGAATGCTTCGAGATTTCATTTCATATTCTTTATTGCGTTCTAAAGACACGGCGCTCGAAATTGAAATGCGGTTGTTACTACTGGTCGTCCTGCCGCAGTCTCGACTTTGTCGTTGCTACTGCTGCTGACGTTTAAATTGTTTAATATTTTTCTGACGGTGATGAGCAAGTGTTTGGAAACTTTTTTGTATTCCTATCAAGGAGGAGTAAACGATATTCGCCGGTTTTATTGTGCTGTATGAGGGAAATTTTGCTTCGTTGAATTGTAAAGACTAGATGCATTGGAATTTACGTTGTCTTAACTAACAATAAACTGTAACAGCGAAAAAATTACTGAGTGAAATGCCGAAGTGATTTGCAGGATACCTATGTAAATCTGTTAGAGATTCATCAAACTTGACCAAAAATGAGTAAAATCTATTGAATATTGCAAAAAATGGATACAGTGAATGCCCTTATGACTGGATATCACCGGTTCTAAATATTTTATTCGATTTAAGAGAATGTCAATTTTTTCTGAAACCTTACGTTTCTATTTTATTCAAGTAACAATTCCCAAAAATTAGAGCGAAGAATAACATTAACTAAATTGGATTTACCTGAGCGTGATGCAAATATAATACCGGTTGTATGTAAACTTATAATTATTTTGTTGCACTCTATCTAAGATTCATAATCCAAAAACGGAAGTTTGTGTAGCAGATAGGGTTGCCAACTCTCCCGGAATTCCGGGATTCTCCCGGAAAAATACAGTTCATTTAAAAAATCTCCCGGCTCCCGGAATGCAGTTAATTTCTCCCGGAAATTTAACGTAAATTGCCTTCACGGAATTTTTATATTTTTATTTATATTTTATGTTCGCTTTTATATGCTTGTAAATAATACAATATTAATGATGGAAAATCGTAAATTGCACTAGATTTGTACAATTGATTAAATAAAAGATCTGAGTGCTTCTCTATATGAGCCAATAAATGAGGATAAATTGTACGACGATTACTGTTTGTTGCGAGAAGTGCATGACTTTGTTGCAAGTAAAACAAAGAGGGAAGACTTGCGTTGGGTTAATTTTTTTGAAAAATGTAAAGAAGAATCGAGAAAGAAATAAAAAATTTGTTACATTCGCTGCATCGATCCCTATTTGTAAATGTGCCGCTTTTCAGGGTAGTAAACGAACTGTGGTCATTAGATATATAATACCACTTCTGGCGCACTTAAGAGGAGCAAAAAGGGTGCAAATAAGAGGAGCAATAAGGACATGGTGCCTTCGATGATCGGCCCGCGCATGACGTAAGCGATGATCTTTGAACTAATAAACAGCTCAACTGGGCTTTTAGCTTAACAGGGTTGTTTATTAGTTCAACTATCCTATTTATCAGCCCAACTGTGCTGTCAGCTCAACAAGGTTCTTTATTAGTTCAACAGGGTTGTTTATCAGTTCAGCTATGCTGTTTATCAGCTCAACTGGGCTGTTTATCAGTTCGAGATTATCGCTTACGTCATGCGTGGGATGCACATGCCGATAATGCAGGCACCATGTCCTGATTGCTCCTCTTTGCTCCTCTTATTTACTCTTCTTTTGCTCCTCTTAAGTGCACCAGAATTGGTATTATATATCTACTGTGGTGACAAAATAATGAAACACATGTAAAATAAAAAATCCAGGTATGCACAAATTTTAATTGCACATGTAAAGAATTCTATAGCTTTATCCTTGCAAATCAAAAAACATTACAAGCAACTCGTTGTGTAAAGAAATATCATTTTAAATAAATTAAATTGTTTTTCACTTATTTTTTTATTTTCCTCCCGGATTTCCGATCCACTGAGTTGGCAACCCTAGTAGCAGATCGGGTACATCACAAGTTATTTTTGTGTTGGACGTTAACCATGGTCAAACAGCGGGTCTTGAGTTGGCCTAGCTATAAGTAGGAACCTAAATCAAACCTTCATTTTCGCTACCAATTAAAAACTTGTTGATGTGCTTACACGACATAGAAATGCGTGAAAAAAGTTTGTTGGTTTCTCTTGATAGTTCGATAACAAGACGGGTTTGAATGAATTTGGGCTTGAAACTTCTTGAAATTCATTGAAACAGGAGCCGTAATAATATTGCTAAACATCATTGCTTTCAACAAGCTATATATTTCAATAAACTCTAATACGACTTTAGAACTTCCATACAAGTTTTGTGAAATATTCCTCTTGTGGTTCAAATATTTCTGCTCTCTTGCATGTCAAGAAATTTTCACACAAACTTTTGCATTTCGTTTAGCTTCGGTTCCATAAATTTCGGACCCATGTGCCGAAATAAAATTCACCTTTTGTATTCTGTACTTTCTATGCGGAAAAAGTATGCTCTTTGCGGTCTATCTCGAAACTCAGCACATCGGTAGCTATGGTAGATAGTAGTTGTTTGACTACCCGACGGACGTTCGTAAATTGTCTCTTCATCCTAACCTGGAATGCGCAGTCATGGTTGGCGATGAGTTGTTTCCAGTACTCAAATATATTAAGGGGGTAAATCCGGTTGGAATGTTAAAAAAACAGCCTAATTTCAATATTTTTTTTCACCTCCTTTATTTTGTATAAATTTTAAAATTTGAATCGGTAAAATGCACGTTTTTAAGATTACATAAAAAATTATTTTTTAATTTTATTTCATTTTTCTACTTAGGGGAGGGCGCCAAAGTTGACGTCTCGAAAAATGCTTCATCATACTGCGGACAGATAATCTCAGGAATATATTATATTATATATTTTTTCACTTTGTTTCGCTTGCCAAATTTTTTTGGGTTAGCTTTTGACCTATATTGTGGTAGATTACCACACAAGATACTTGAATAAAGTAGTGCACCAAATTTGATTTAAATCGGTTCAGCCAATCCGGAGAATAAGTGTCCGCAGTTTGAACAAAACGTCATTTCGAGAAAAACGTGTTAAAATTTTTTTTTCCATTTATTTATTGACTATTATTTGAAAAATATGTTTTTATCACCTACAACTGCTCAATCTGCAATCTCTGGACCATACATAAGTATTTTTGAGTCCACATAAGCCAGTTGCTCTTGCAGTTGGGCAGTTTTTTTTTGGCCAAACGCGCTTTTTCTGCCTGACTTTTGCACTCTTCATCTTTTTTTTCGCAGTAATTAAAAGCAGCGGTCTGCCGTAAACTGCCGTAACTTCTTTATTTTTAAGAATATCTTAATAAAATGTTGAGAGGTGATTTCTGAAGGTATAATAAATTGAAAAATGCAAAAAACAAACACTGATTTTTTAAAATTATGACCGGTACTACCCCCTTAATGATGCTGACATCAAATTCGAAAGAGGGTTTGTGCCCTTTTCAAGCAATAATAAATATGTATGTTGTCTATCAATATCGGGTAATGAGACTTCGGAAATATTACACAGCATTACTTCCAGAGTACGTGCTCTTATTGAACACTCAAAATAAAGCATTAATGGACTGATCGAAATAATAAACCAAACTCTATTGTGCTACTAAAATCACATTTTCAATATGATTTGAACTGGTCAGAAACAACGCAGACTACGAGGGAGGTGCGGAAGCATATCATATGTGCCTATAGTACCATGTATCAAGCATTATCCACTCTTGCGAGCAATACATACGCTATAAGAACTAATTTACATGGTGAAGTGGTAGATGATGATGATGATGTTAACCAGAAAAGCTTAGTTACCATTTGAATAAAATATCGCTTCCATTTATTAAACATTGGTAGCCTTATCTGCAGTCCGTCGCCTCCTCGCTTATTGTCGATTTGCTGAAAGTGCTCAGCATCCCGTCTCATAGCTCATTTCATTTGCTCTTTATTTCCTACAAACGGCAGACAGCGCTAAGATGTATTAAGCCGAATTTCGATTTTCGCAGCGACAGTTGAGTGATTAATTTATCTTAAAGATGCAAATATTTGCAGTGTGGTCCTTTCGGAGACCAAAAAAGGTTGGAGCATTTCTACAATTTTCTCCTTTAGTAGCTACGCGGCAAATAGTTGACCTGTTGTGAAAACATTCTCTAGCTCCAGCGTTTTCATATGATGAAAAAGTCAAATCATTGTGGTATCTACGCGGGTGAGGGCTACGCGGAAACTCATAAATTAGAGTTAAACAAGTTTCTAATCTGCATATGCTTGCTTTTCAAATCTGCTATGTGGCAGAGCGATAAAATCTGATTCGAAAACTGACATTTTTTTGTATTCTTTTACATATCTTTCATCTACTTGGAACACAAACTATTGGCAAGGGCCGCAAGTGGGTCAACAAAGAGGCTGATGTATGATATAATTAATCGAACCGCACGTACGACAGCTATTTGTCCTTTCCTACCTTGACTTTTCCCCGATTAGACAGCATTTTTTCGATCATATTAGCCTGTGATAATTTGGTTTGTAGGATATTAAAGCTCTCTGATTCGGTGCAGTGGTGACTGCTCCGGCTTGTATGCATCCAAACATGAATACATATTTGGCATGAAATAAAAATAGTTTTGCTTTGTTAAGGCATAAATAAAAATGTAATAGATTGTAGCAAGATTGGTTGTAAATTAGAATAAACGGAATGCATAGAAAATATGCAAGATCCAATGGATCCAATGCACTCGCAAGTCATTTGCTGTATAAAATAAACTTTGACATAAGTTGTAACCAAAGAAAGTCAATTTCATTTTATTTAAAATATCTATATGTTTATCAGCAAACTCGTTTTATTGTTACGTCAATTCCTGTTGTAGTACATGTCCTCTATCGTATAAAACGAAGACTGCAGAATTAATCGAGGTTAAATCGGAAGTCAGATGAAACTGGAACTGATTTGATTCGAAAGTCTTTGTGATTCATTGGAATGAAAGTTTCTGCGAATCCGAGCTCTTGTTAGTTTGCTTTCGACTGACTGTATGTACGAGCACAGTATCGAATATCACAGGTTAATATCAGTCAGCAATTTCATGTTGTCACGCCACAGTATCACACTGTTGGCAACGAAAGACAGCTCAGCTCGAGCACGGACAAAACGATTCGTTTAGATACATCTTTGAATATAAGCTTTCATAAAAGCACATTAATCTTGGAAATGAAGTACGAATTCTGAATAAGCAATCTCCGAGGAGCATACGATATCTGCGAACAAGGATATCAATAAGACAGTGCTTGAGATCTTCGGAGCCAAGATAAGTTGACGGTAATAGGCAAATTTTCATATGCGTTGTGGGTGTGGAGAACGGGTTTCGGTAGATTTAAATGTAATGAAATCACGTAACTTAATATTCAGCTTTTATTAACTGATCCGCAAGATAGTGAGTAGAGTATATTTTAAGGAAGCGGAAGAGCGAAAGGTACGTGGAAATGAACCAGTGTCAATGATTATAAGGACTGATCAACATCACAAACCAAAATTCACGTTGGTGAGCTCAAAATGAAATTTCGTGTCCCCATCGAGCACGAAATGATTTTCGTATTACTGGAGACACATATGCAATATCAATCGCAATATACGCAGGTTTTCACAGTATACTGCGTTTCGGTTCTCAATACAATAGCAGTATCAGCCATATAATTGAAATTGCAATCTAGGAGCGCAATACAATCGCATTATGAAATTTGACTGGATCAAGTATGAGATTTTTCCTTTCGTTTGGCAACGTTGAAGTTTGAAAATTTGAGAATTAGAGTTTTGAATCTTAAGCACACACTTGAAAAGCGGCAACTTATTTCAATGTGTAAAATTAATTAAAAATCAAAATAACATGTAAGCTTTTTTAAAACAAAACCACTGAAATTTGGCATTTTAATTTAATACAAATAGGAGCATTAGCAACAAGAATAATAGTTAAACGTCGTTTAGAACTTCGTTAATATTTTCATATCTTTGTATTTATATACACACGATATGTTGACTATTAATTATCCTGAAACTGTATATGTGTCTCTAGCTTTATATGATGTTTGGGGAAGATTAGTCAGTCGAAGAAGATAGAAAACGGATTTCCTTTTCCGCAAATTGATACACTAGATCAAAAGCCATTGCACCCAGTTCTTGTGCCTATAAAAAGTAAATGGTGTTTGATATCACCCCTTTCATCATATAGTACATACATCAAATCGATAAAATCTTCTACTACGAAACAAGCAGTTTTTTGCATGCATATCAAATTCAGAACCGAAATCAACAAAATATTCACTTCCGTTCTTTCATTTTCCTTTATTAGAGGAAACCCAAATTTCAAGCGCAGCAGAGTAAGATTTCATTCTCGCAATCCAATACCGTGACTCTCACGAATACAAAAGAGCAGGTAGGCAAAGGCGATCATTCTATTTACTCAGATGTATCGTTTACTTTGAAAAGTTTCAGGTTTACGGTGGAAAGTTTCCTGGAAAACAATTCTATCAAAAACTGAAGTTTATGTTTCATAGCTAGCAACTTCCGCACTTCGCAGTCCGTAAAAAAATCAAATCCATCCGCCCCGGCTGGAGCTTTTTAAAGAAACGCCTGTGTTAATGAGGTATGGTCGAAGCACTTAAAAATTGTACTAGTTCCGAAGTAAACTTGGTGTTGGCCATTTATTAAATGAGCTCCAGGTGGCTCCCTTTTGCGTGCTTAGATGTCTTTTGTTCCTCCCGGATACCTTTGCAAACTGGCAAGCAATAACTTTTCTCATTACAATTATTAGCAAACTTTTTCTATTTCACTAAATTAATGTTACTTGTCAAGTCGATATTTTACCGCTGTTTCAGTTCCTCTCATTCAGATCTTTTATTATTTCCAATTACCGAGAGAAAGTTAACGTCGTAGCTAGGAGAGAGAATGGTACAAATCCTAGTCTGACGGTCTTTTCAGCTACATGCCAATAGTGCTAGTGTAGTAGACAAAATGTACAGATGCAAGATTAATTCATAAGGTTAAAGAGGACCTTTAATGAAAAATGAATAATTGTTAAATGGCGGTTAAGGAATAATAGTCTGGACGAATTGCATAGAATATAATGTGACATATTTTCTGTTGATAAAATACAACACTAATGGTAGTATTATTAGTTTAATTATCTCAACTCGGTCTCATGTAGATGGAAATTTTGGTCTTTTTGGAATAAATCATCACCTATTGCATACCAGGCAGTAGTTCCTTATATATCCGCTTCATAGTATCGATTTTGCACCACCACCACCACTCTATCAATATTCGTAGCTAAACATTAAATAATTCTAAATAGTGGTGATATCTACTTAAAACATCTGAGGCACAATTCAATAGGATAAGATATTTCAAACCAAATTTAATGCGAATAGCTGTCACAACTACTCTTTACGTAGGCTAGCATACAACTGTTCACGTCGTCAAGGTTATAAATATGTTTTGGTTGATTGCATTGAATTTGTGGGATTTGTACATACAAACACACATTTATTTTTTTTTAAAGGTGAAATGTATAATCTTGAAAATAGTCACCATTAAAATCTAAGACTCTTTGCCAACGTAATGGCAAACAATATATTCCTTTACGATACAGGACCCCGTCTCGCCCATCGATGAAATTTCGTAATGCCCACGGTTGGCGAATGATAAACGCTAAAAGCCATCCATCACCAAGAAAAGATGAAAATCTAATGAGAATATGGTGGGATAGGCAAAGTTTCCCAGCTACCCAGTTTCTTCTAGGATGTTCCTGGTGAGTGTCGATGTATGTTGTAATGTATAATCCCAGAAGAACTGGAAAAGGATTCCATCCCTGTTTACAAGTGCTGCATACTAACGTTGCAATTCTTGAATAGCTTTCGCGTAACTGATGAGAGTACACTTCAGTCGTAATAGTTTAACAAGGCTGCACCAGTGGATATCCAAGGATATTTGGTGAGTTTCTGAGGAACTCACTGATCAAGCCGTCGTTTTTTCCTCAGACGTCGATGATGGCGGCTAATTTGAGCTCGAAGTAGTAGTAACAAACCTTACTTTCACAGTTATTTTCAATATTTCCCACAAGAGAACAATGGGACTATTTCAATACATTTAAATGATACTCAAGATATTAATAACTTCAGACATTATGTATTTATCTTATATGTATATATCCTTATTCCAGAACGCCAGGTTATCTTCCTAAAATCCCTATATATTTCTGAACCAACCATTTCAATCCAGCCACGCAATAGCTGAAAATTGATTAGTAAAATGAAATTTACCGGAGCTTGATGTTTCGTTTGTGCATTCATAATTTTCAACCCTAAGAATAGAAAGCAAAAGCGAATCTTAATTGCTTGGCTAATATACTCATTATATTAATATAACTCAATATTTTTCAATCGAAGCTCATGAACTATCAGCACGAAAAGAGCTACAATGCTTGTTCAGCTGATAGTGGGTTGTCTTTTTGGCGTTGAGAGTACTTTCAGCAAACCATTGTTCACGTTTCTCAGAAAGCATAAAATAAAAACCGGAAATGAAAATCAGAAAAACCGGTAGAATTCTAACACCAAATAAGTCGGCAAACACCATATCTATGCACGCACGCAGAGATGTTTATAATGCACATACCTATATCAGCTTTGAAGATGGCATAAGCTCTGTTTCTTTCTTTCTATAAGCTGCCAGGACGCAAAAGTGCTCAATGAAATCTCTTCTACGCGTACGAAATCCGTTGTATGGCGTGGCATTGTCGAAAACGACTGACGTCCTTCCCAGGATTTGATTTTCTCGCAAATCTTCCAAAATCCAAGATATAAGTCTATATACTCATTTTTTGCTGCGCCCTACTGCGACAGAAGCAATAGACGACTACCGCTGTTGAGTGACTATCCTCGGTTCGATTCATACATGGAAGCCATTACGGTGATCCCTAGAATCAAGGAAGCTGCAGTTTCTTTTATCTAGGCAAGCAACCTGATATGGTGTAAATAATTCAAAACAATGGATCATTATTGGTTCTTACTGCGAGAAAGATTCTATTAGATCAATTGGTACCCTTTCGTCGGCACTTTTTTCAATTTTCTTGAAAGCTTTTGCATCTACTCTTTCTGCGTATCTACTTTCATTGGTAGGTTGAACTGACTAAAGTTTGCTATAATCCTATATAGATGTGTAGAGGAATATTTTACTTGGCTCATCGAGGCAAGTGTAAAATAATATCGATTGGAGTTTCGCGGATGGCATTGTGTGATAACCATTAAACCCAAATGCTTGGGATAAAAGCTATGACGGTTGATAGGTGAACTGAATCCTGATGAACTATATTTATCTACTAGATGCAGTCGAGTTAGCACTCATATATGCTTAAGAATCATTAGATATTCAGTTTATGTTTCCGATAAAAATGTTGGTGAAGGCTTTACGAGAAATGAGTAGTAATAGTTTTTATAAGATGGATGATCGCTTAAAAATTCTCCCATTTATTTAATCTGAAATAAACTTTTTATCATATATTCAATCGCAAAATTTAAATGCGTTTCACGATTAACGGCGCATGTGAGCGGCTGTATTCAAGCACCCGCGTATGAGTAAGGAGAAGATTAGTCTCCAGAAATGCCACTCTACTTTCGCAACAATTTGCATTATTTCAGGTAACTTGTACCTTGCGGTAGCAGCTGAACGTATTGTGTGCTTTACTTGGAATATTTCTTCCAATATTGTAAAATAATTTTCAATAAAGAAAAATATACATACATAAATATACAGATATATAAATATACAATATTATAAAGAATATCTCTACTTAGAATATTTCTTTCTTCCTAATTTTTACGATGGCTGAGAGTGGTCACGCAATAGACTCATCTACAATCAAGAACTTGCTTATTCTCGTTTCTAATAATAAATCAACTTTGCAATCGTAGCTTTTGCTCTGAGTGTTTCTTATCGTATGTGCAGCTTGTGTAAAAATACCACTTCTAAAATTCTAAATTAATTTCAACAAGCATTATTCGTGGTAAAACCTTGGAAAGTTAATGCATTCATTTCATTTTTGTCTTTATCATTTTAAGGGTGGATGCTAGAGATACGAAACTATCGATAACTATCGATAGTATTGACTATCGAAGACTATCGATCGTATTTTTCCTATCGACAGCTAACGAGCCTCATTTTACCACACCATTCATTCATCATAAGAATTCTTTGAATTTCTTAGCATAGTTTTTGTGCAGCTCTGTTCGTCAAGTTGCAAGCAGTCTTCCTCCTCCCAAATTTTCCGCCGTATGAAATTTCTTCAAAAAGTGTATCAATTTGGTAAAAATTTATCAAAAAGTTCCCAAAAGTGTATTTGGGTTGAGGTACTGAAACTATAAACAATTATATAAAAAAAATTCGTTTGAAGCTACTATATTTATTAAATAATATAAATAATATAAATATAATAAATGGTTTCCACCCTTTGTTTTCATCTGTTCCATTAATATTGAAGCCACACAAAATAAAATTATTACAAAATGTCGGCTCTTTGCGAACCATTTTTACGAAATTAATACGGAGCGCAGATTATTTTTAGGGGAAGTCGCTGTTTTAAATTTTCACAAAAAAAAATAATGCTTCGGCATAGAAAAATAATTCTTCGGTTCCTTATCGGAATACTGATGATTTGATAATTTTTTTTTTGGTGGATAAAAGGATATGTTTTGGGCAAGTATGTCATACAGTGGCACCCAAACATTGTTTGGTTTCTTGCTTCCCAAAATTTCTCTAATCTCTTTTCAACTCTAATCAGCTCTTTTTTGCATTGTCATCTAAGTTTAATACAGGAAAACCTTGTTCTCAGGTAAATTATAAGGCACAGCTATTAAAGCCAACATGAAAGGCGGCAGATGGCATTGATTCACCTAAATCGCTTTCAATCAAACTCGGTTCATCCCAAAAGGGTTCAACATTCATTTTCTCGTTATTATTTAATTAGCTTGAAAACTTCAAGTCTCCAGAGTCATCACATATCAGATATCTTTCGTAGTTTAGAGTATTAAGTAGATTTAAGTTGGCAGTTATTACTGCTAGAGAGAGGAGATTTGGTTGGCACATGGCAGCCAAATTTAAAAAAATTTAATTTATTTATTGCATAAAAAAATGTATCATATTGTCATAATTCAATTAGTTGCTGTATCATTGTGTCAAAAATATAAGTTTCAAATAAAAATGTATCAAAATGATAAAAATTTATCAAAAGTGGGAGCCCTGGTTGCAAGTTAGCACGAATTGAACGATTACTCTATTTGAAATTAAATTCTGGCTGCAGTGTGATAGACATGTATCTGGCCTGCGCTATTTTTCTTAAAGTATTGTAGAAAAGAGAATAGTGGAACTCAACTTAATTGTACATAGTATTTGTGGACAGTGAATAGTGTGCAATTAACAGTGTACAGGTTCAACTTTTCGGCCCTTTCATTGAGCAGCGAGACAACAAAGAGACATGAAAAGGGGTTAAGCAATTTTAAATGATACAATGAAAAAACTTTCCGGACGCAATTAAGTGACTATCTCACTAATTGTATCAATAACATGTGGAATATACAATTTTTTGAAATATTTATCATTGATTCTGTGCAAAAAATACTATTTCTCTACGAAACTAAAATGATCTGTAGGTAAGGTATTAAAAAGGATTTAAAAAGGATGTGAAGAAGTGAAGAAAATGCTTACCACGCAGCTAGTCTTTTACAGTATGATTTGCAAGTTTCATAAAAACTCACCAAAAAATAATGAAAATGAACAGACAGGATGGCTCGTCTACAAGTGGTTTAGGAAAAATCAAGAAATGTCATAGCATATGCTACGAGCATTATTGCAAGGCGACAAAACCTTCACGGGCAGAACGTTTCAGAAGATAAAGACCCGTTGTTATTTTGAAAGATATAGCTATTTCGTTAGGAACAATAACACAATTTTATATTTCAAAATTCAAAAAAAGCATAGAAATAATCCAATACAAACGTTACCTCTTAAATACTTTTTAACATCAACATCCCCAGTAGAATCAGAATGAAACTTAAGTTCTTAAGAAGATCTAGACTAAAAGGAACATATGTATGTATGTGAATATGCTAATATTTCTGAATAACAGTTCTTGATTGTATTATATGCAAACATTTGAATTTAAAGACAAAAGAAAGCTAACTATATTTCAATTTCTTGCCAGATATCGATATTTGAAGTGTATATCTAGCTTCTAATGGCAAATTAAAATATTTGATTTTGAAAAATGTTCTATCTGAATCAATTTGAGCTGTGTTAATTTGTTAAATTTGCTATATACGAGAGGTATTCAAATATAAACGAGACTTTTGTTCTAGAAGAACTGCTAATAAAAGAGAAGGATAGGAGCGTCAGTATACAGTGGTGGGGATATGATAATATTGTTCAGTTTCTCATATGGCCAGTAAAGAGCAGTAGCACAATGAGTGAAGCCGAGGTCTTACCACCAGCGCAACGCATCATAATAAAATTTTTCGTGAACGTAAGCTTTGAACCCAGTAAATTTTCAAAGTACTTTCTTCTTAGTTTGGTGAACAAACTTTATCAAGGTCTCGAGTGTTTGCTTGGGCCAAAAAATTCTCTGATGGACGTGAAAGAGTCGAAAACGAATCTCATGATCGACGGCCTCGGACCAGCATTACGGAGGAGAATATTCGTGCCGTAAGAGAAATAATCGAAGCTGATCGGTATCAAACGGTTCATGAAATGGAATTATTGTTGGGAAATTTTCGTTAAGTTTCAGCAAGATGGGTCCCACGGCTTCTTACCGAATAGCCCAGTGAAATCCGACATAAAAAAGGCGAAACTTCGGGAAAATTAGGGGAAAGCTGAATTTTGGTGTGTACCTTGGTACTGGCGTGTTGAACAAAATGTCAAAAGTCTCCATCGATCCGAGTGCTGCGTCGCTTTTTATACGGGGTCAAAGGTCACCAAAAGTGACCTTTCCTAAATATCTCAGTAACGGTTACGTCTTCAGAAAAACAATGTATGACGAATTTGTAGCTTAGCAAATTTTCAACAAAAAAGGTTATAAAGCTTTTTCCTGTAACCATAACTGTTTTTGAGATATATTGATCTAAACATTTGTTACTAACAGCACCCTCATTCTCATCGGCATGTTGATATTATCCGATTTTGATTACGACTTGGCATGTTTGTGAGTTTGTTTTTCTATGTTTAAGAGGCGCATAAAAAAAAACATGTACACAAACTTATCTACCAGACTCCAGGGTAGGTGGGAAAGTGTACTCCGAAAAGTTACCACCACCCCCCACCCCCCCCTTTGCCATAAAACTTGTAGGGACACCTGTTCGCTACTCTCTTCTCCGAAAAAAACTATATTGCGGCATCATTTATGGGATATTCCACGAAAGAGCAGGACAAAACAACCAAATTGCAGGTGGAAATAGGTTTTGTAACATATCATGGGCCTAGGAGCATGAAAAAGCAAGATAATATCATTGCATAATTCTGTAAACGCTCATTCCTGACATTATAGGAGCTCAATCCGATGCAGATTATCCCCGAATAATCAGTTTTTTTACCAATCCTGTGATGGCTGCATAACACCAAAGGGATATGACACGTCTCGAAACCAATTTGCACCTGAAGTTACGTGACCTTACCCTGATCGTTCATGGGATAAGACGGTATGGAAAAAAAAACTAAAAAAACCGGGTATTTCGGGGTGGTTCGTTTGCGGGGGTGGGTAGGGTGTGGGAATTGTGTGGATATAGGGTTGGTCGTGCGATGTCAAGAATAGGCAATTAATAGGATAAAAAGTGATCCTACCTTGTTTAACAGTGGGCAAAGAGTAGGCAACGAGCTCATTTCTGAAGATTTGGGATGGATGCTCAGGGATACCGTTTTATGGCAAAGGGGGAGGGGGGAACTTTTCGGAGCACACTTTTCCACCTACCCTGGAGTCTGGTAGATAAGTTTGTGTGCATGTTTTTTCTATGCGCCTCTTAAACATAGAAAAACAAACTCACAAACATGCCAAGTCGTAATCAAAATCGGATAATATCAACATGCCGATGAGAATGAGGGTGCTGTTAGTAACAAATGTTTAGATCAATATATCTCAAAAACGGTTATGGTTACAGGAAAAAGCTTTATAACCTTTTTTGTTGGAAATTTGCTAAGCTACAAATTCGTCATACATTGTTTTTCTGAAGACGTAACCGTTACTGAGATATTTAGGAAAGGTCACTTTTGGTGACCTTTGACCCCGTATAAAAAGCGACGCAGCACTCGGATCGATGAGGACTTTTGACATTTTGTTCAACACGCCAGTACCAAGGTTCACACCAAAATTCAGCTTTCCCCTAATTTTTCCGAAGCACCATGTTAGATTTCCCCGGACTAGAAGATCAGAAAAACACTCGATCCGAAATTTCAGCAAGACTCTTTGAGGGCTTTCAGGCTGAAAAAGAAGCTTTTCTACAACGCATTGTCGCCTGCGACTAGACATGGGTGTGCCATTACACACCGAAGTCGAAACAGGCAAGTATGGAATGGAGGATGAAAAAAGAGCGGCCAGCGATAAAAGCCAAAACGCGATTTTGGACTAGAAAAGTTTTTACGACTGTTTTTTGACTCCGATTGTGCTTTGTTGGTTGATTTTCTCCATGATCGAAGAACAATCAATACTGCATAATATTACCAGCTTTTAGATCAAATTAAAGCTACCTACCGCAACAAAAGGCGAGGACAACCCATCCGTGACGTCATTCTCCTTCAAGACATCGCCCACCCACACAGCTGCAATAATAACAGCCAAACTAGCAAATATCCACTGGCCAGCGTTGAAACATCCTCCGCACATCTTGCGATTTCTAATTGCTTGGTCCGTTCAAGAACGCACTTGGGGGCCACCATTTTCAAGATGACCAACAAGTCGAAAATTTCATGCGCAATTGCTGCAAGATCAACGTGTTTCGTTTAGTTAACAGCGGATTAAAAATTTACCCAAACGGAGAGAAAAATGTGTTGTGTTATTCGGAGGTTATGTGGAAAAATAATAGGCATGTGCTATGTCTACTCTTTGAATACTTTTAATTTTTTAAAAAAAATTCTCGTTTGTATTTGAATGCCCCTCGCACATGTTCATTTTCTGAATAGTAACATTTTCATTTGCTTGGTAAATTATTCGACAAATGACCTGCAGTTTCTTAACCGTCTAAATCCATCGATAGTCTCTCAATTGACTATCGATGTTGTCTCAATGATATCGATAGCTATCGATAGATAATTGAAAGTACTGGAAAGAAATATAGGAACTTTTAATTCGAAATCATCACCACGTTGGGCGCTGATCGTTGTGGTCGAATTAACGCAATCAAATATTCAGCTCGAATTTGATCGATTGATTTTAAGGAAATTTTGAAACATTTCACATATCAAATGTGATCAAACCATCATAATAATTTAATTTCGCACAACTGCTAAACCTGCTATCTAAGTCCGACTAGTGTTTGCCAAACATTACGCTTTAAGTTTCATAAAAAAATTCCAACTCTTCATATCGATTAAGCAAACTTGTTTTTCGTTCGCTTTAATAATAAAATTCGAGACGAACAGTGCTATCAATATACTAAATTTTATTCTGTGGAATTAACATGCATTATGCATGTACATACTTTTAATAATACGAGCCCGGAAAAGAATGGACACGATAAATATGCATGCTTAATAAATAATGCAGCGTTGGACATGGCACCATAAGCAATATTGATTCGATGGGTCGCATATGCAGGGTGGAATGTGAAAGCGCAACAACACATTTTGGAAACAGTAATAATTCATCGAAATGAAAACAATTATTTGGAAGAGAGATTGCTATGTGTCCTGGATGTCAGCTGAGTGAAAATATTGTCCGATTGCTCCCCTCGAAACGAAAGAGTACGTGTCAATCTGGAACTCAATTTTGACACTTCATGAAAAATTAAATGATTCATAAGGTTATAATCGAATTCTGTGCGAATTTTGAGCTTGCCGTACTTTCCTCACATGCACTGCCACCTATCAAATGTGTACATTGGTTTGCAAGCCAGTTACTTGAGAGTTAATAGCCATCCACGCAAACATTTCAAGCATCGATCAAAGAAAATTCGTCTAGTTCCAAATCAATGCACAGAATTAGTCATAGATTACTTGATGTCAACTACACCGACATTATTATGGTCCCAAATGATTTCTATGAAGTAAATTATTTTTTGCATTTTAAGAGGCTGTGTAGCGGCTAATGCCCAACCATGTTCACCAACCGTCAAATCAAAGGAAAAGTGAGTTGTGGACCTCAGCACTCCAAACTTGTTCATGTTGGTTAATAAGACCAGCAACGGGTTGCAGTGAAGCAACTTTGCTCAACCTTTTTAAATACATTTGATAAGTCCTGCTACATACCCATGAGTTCAAAAAACCTGACGGCATGAGCTCCTGTGATACTTATAAATATATCTTTATCACTATGGGGGTAAAGACAGCTTCGTTTTTTCGTATTTTTAAATTCAGGTCTGGACATCTTCTGTAGGAGGGATCTGCACGGTAATATGTAACATAAGTCAATAAATTACGATTAGTATTTTCTGATTGAAAGTTTTATACTTGTAGTTTTTCATCATGTGATAAAATGCGCAAATTCATCAAAATGCATTCTTAAGTTTGTCTTGTTTTATCCTAGGTAAATATTCTATAATGCTCTTGGCCATTCTGTTTTTGCAATTCAATTTAATTTTAGAGTTCTGAATAAATGGCTGCAGGCTGTTTTTCCAAAAGCTAGATTCCTGCAAAAACTGGCACGTCCCTACGAAATTATTAATGGAAAAGTAATGAAATTTCCTATCTGAAGAGATGTGCCTAGGTGTGTATGAATGTCAGGCTTGAACCAGTTCGGAGGTTTCTGGTAGCAACTAATTTGCATTTTAGCAGGCATACGTGAATATGTTGGGAGTCGAAATGAGCTTCGAAAACTTTTTCAAAGTAAAATCGGAAAATAAATGAGGTGGTTGAAATGGAAGATGCATTTAATTTTGTGTATGGGCGCAACTAGAACAACGTTTAATGCACCTACACCGAGATTTGGATACAATTTTTTTTTTCAATACTAGATTCAATTTAATTTGTTTAATATCAAGTGGTGTAGTCAATTAGGCAACTATTGATTTGTAATAAGATTATTTCAACTCTGCCGATAAGCGATGATCGTGGCAGTCAGTCAAGTGCCAATTATTCGGAATCTAGAGCAATTTCTTCCACTGGTAATCATGAGCATGTAGTTATGCATAAATAATGCTTGCTCTAGAGCAATGATGAGGTGTAGATTAGATAGTGAGCCTCTCAGCTGATATATTGATTACCAAGAGCTCCCGTTCCGAACAGCCCACTGCACTTTTTCTTTAATGTGGAAAATATTTAAGCACCTCCTCATTCACTTCGACTCAAAATTGACGTAAGCGAAGGATGACCGAGCTTTTAATTTGGAACTAACGGAGCCATGCACCGTAGAAAACTAAACCTTCAACATCACTATACAATAAGAACAAAGTCACTGCGAAGAGATGATATGAAAACTGTATCCCAAATTTACACGCGAAACACGTTTTTATTTGCCTTCTGTGGCTCGCAACGAGAATAGAATATTTTATTTGAACAAAACAGTTATCCTGAAAGTATACAGATATCGTTAATGTAATACGGTTCGTACGCAGCAGGGTGTAATGACGAATAGCAAGTATGTCAATAGATGAAAGCACGAATACTGTCGTCCCTTGATATTTGATGCCTGCTATCATCTACGTCTCTGGCACTTGCGTCATTTTCATCTTTCATCTCGGGCAGCAATGAGAATAATTTTACGGAAATGAAAATGAGACATAGCGTCGCATTCTCGATCTACTATCATAGACATAACGAATAAGCTGAATAGTAGCAAGCATGTACATCTACTGCCTTCTGTGGAGCTCATTCTTTTCATTATGACGGGTAGCTAACATCAGAAGATATTACAGAGTTTTTTTTAGGGTCTAATACGTGAAAATCAGTAGGTGTGTGAAATGCACATGTATGTACATATGTTGATCGATGTTCATGCCGATTTCAAGTTTATGTTTTAATTCGGTAACAGTAAACATTCCCAACAAGGATATCAATTAATGAAATATTTTTACTGTGAGATCATAGATAATGGTTCGATAACGCCATACACTCAATGTAGCTCAAACACAAACCAAGTAGGTACCTCCTCAAAATCGACTCGAATATGTTGCCGTCCTTTGCGTAAATGACCTATCTACATCTTAGTAACTTTCGAGATATTCAATGATTTGTTTTTTACTAAAGGATGCAGACATCTTCAAGCGGAATTTAAGTTTAAATATGGATACAAGTACGTTTATTTGAGGTGCATCTAAAGTAAAAGCTTTTGCGGTGTAACTATTTGCGGAAGGTTTGCTTTAAGCAGATAGGGCATTCTTGTAGGAAATGCAAGCAAATAATGCTACCATTACTTAGCATAAGCACCCTATATACGGTAGTTAGGGCGTTTATGCTAAGTAATGGCTACGTTTTTTGCAGATGAGGCATTTTTCATTATTGATTTTAACATATTTCTACAAAAGATAGGTTATTCATATTTTGTAGAATGATGTAATAGAGGAAAAAGTGGAAATGAAAAATTTTTTAGTAATCTTCTTATTAATGCTGACAAGTGCTACGTACGTAAAAATAATCCTGTAATATGTCAATACTTATTTTTGAATCCACCTTTAAGTAGATCACCGAAAGTACTCAATTTAGGAGTGCTGCTGTATCATCCATTCACATTTGACCATCACAGCGACTCAATGGTTGCGAAAGCTAGTGAAGCGTTGTGATATTTTAGCAGACATCATATACACAAAATACTTGCCAAGCCAACTTAACTTTAACACTAATGACAAACGTATCCGGCGGGCGAACTTTTTGTCGATCCACCAACATCGGACTAATTATGGCTGCAATGAGCCAGTCACTGCAGTAAGCAGATGTTCTAACGTGGCCTACTGTCTATTTGGTTCTCGTTTGTTTTGCTAGTTTGACTGTAGTCTTGATTGATAATAATTATTTGCTTTGTTGAAAAAATTCACATTAATATCCACTTTCGTCAAACATACTCGAATTCGTCTTCTTGGATCATATTTTTGTCAAAATTCAGCTGCTGCAAGCTGAAAGATTCAAAACTGATCCCTTTATTATGGCGTATCACATTTTCTCTCGCATTAATAATTGACATTTCGGAATTATTTACTAGTTTTTATACAGCAAGTGCATATCGACCATATTCACTGTATCTTTCTAAACTCATTATTGTGTTAGTATAGTGTATTATTAATGTTGTTTCATCACAACTTAAGTCTGCACGTAAGCATAGAATATAAATGGGCAATCATTATCTTTCTGATGGAAAAGAAGGCAATCCTCTAACGGAAATCATTGTCTACATTCTTTTGTGTATTCATGTCTGTCTTAATTATTTGCATGAGAAAGAGAGCCCTGTGTCAAATCCTCAGGCTGGCTAGTCAGCCGTCTTAAATCGGCCTTTTATAATTCCAGAAAAGATAGCAAATCTCCGCTTTTGTAAAACGGAAAGAAGAAAAAGGAAATTATCGAAAGCCGAGCATGAAAATTCGTTCGATACGATGCCAAGGGAAGGGATCATCGGATGGGAGAGTATAAAGTCAAAAACCTTCTTGACAATGTCGCATCTACTTTACGGACTTTCGACGAAATAGATCCTCTTGGGAATATCGCTACCAGGAAAGATAAAAAGGTCTTGGGAGCACCACAAATAGACATCCGATGGTAGAGTTCATTTCTGCTTGAGAACCCGCTGATTTGTTGCCGTGCGAGCAATGAAAATTCCATGCTTCAGCTGAAGGCCATAGGCGGTAACGATGGGATAAGTGGCAGGTCTCGGTAAAAAGAAATAATTTCAACGCAATACGAGAGTTGAATACAATCATGAAAGCGTATCGATGAAATCGGCCTAGAAATGAAATATTCAGCCCGGATTGTTTCTATAAAAGGAAAGCTATACTGCCCTATTTAGCATAAATCGGCTATCTGACTTTTTTTTCAATTTTGAGTAAGCACCGGATTTGAAAATTTAATAATCTGCCTCATCATTCAACAAAATATGAAAAACCTATCTTTTGTGTAATTATATTAAAACCAATAGTGAAAAATGCCCTACCTTTCTATCTGCAGCATTCAGAAAAATACAAATCTTTAAATAACTAAACAATTACTAAAATGCAGATAAGGCGTTTATGCTACATAGGGCAATATAGCCCAGTAATTTTAGATATTAGGATGCAAAAATAATCCAAACGAAGGTTTCTCATCGAAATTATATATCAAAAAAACTGTATGAAAAATCCATTACAAATCGTGTGCGCATAAAAGTTATTCAAGGTCAAAGATAACGAAAATAAGTTTTTTGGAAATATTTCGAAAACTGGTGGTTCAAGGTAAATTTCTGTCTGCTTCAAATCTAATCACCATTAAACTCTGCAATTTTTATGCGTGCTCTACGTCTTCCTCAACGTGCGTCCCCCTCTCTATCATTTTCAATGCGAGCCTATCATCCGGTATTTTTCCTTCTGCCTGAAAAGTTTCTAATAGGCGCGTTTTTTTGCACCCCTTATCTATAAAAGAACAAAACTAACCAGTGCAGACGCATAGGAAACAACAACAACTCATGTTATGGATAGGGGGAGTTGTTGTTTCCAATGCGTCTGCACTGGTTAGCATTGTTCTGTTATAGATAGGGGGAGCAAAAAAACACGCCTAATATTTACCCAATTTTCAAAACTGGCGATGTTTCCTCCGTCTCCAATTATCGTCCTATTTCTCTTCTCCCTTGTTTTAGTAAAATCCTTGAAAAAATTGTCTTCTCTACAATGTATCCCATGATTCATTCTATTCTAGCTCCAGAACAGCATGGGTTCGTGAGAAGTAAGTCTACTTTGACTAGCCTTATCCTCTTCTCAAACAACAGTTGCCTTGCCTTAGATCGTCAGGAACAAGTGGACACAGACTTTTCTTACACTACACAGACTTTTCTAAAGCCTTTGATACTGTCGACCATAGAATATTACTCAGTAAAGTTTCATAGTTGGATTGTTTCGGGCCAATCATTTCTTGGTTTTCGCCCTACCTCAGTAACCGTGAGTGCAAAGTACAATTAGCTATCTATCCTCTTCTCCCTTTCATCCCTCTTCTGGTGTTTCATTAGGGTCTATCCTTGGTGCTTTACTTTTCTCAATTTTTACTAACGACCTTCCTTCTATTATTGTTTCCCCTTGTCTACTGTATGCTGACGATCTGAAATTGTTCCGAGTCATCAATTGCTGCAATTCCTTGTCCTTGAATGCTAGCAAATGTAAATATATGACCTTTTCCCTCAAATCATCTCATATATCTTTTTCGAATTCAGTTGTTCAGTTATTCTGTTAATCAATTTAGAGACTTGGATGTGACTTTCAACCCTAAATTAAAATGTAATTTCCACGTTGCTGAAGTCACCGCTAAAGTCTCCCGAGTCTCTGGATTGGTACTTCGGTCGGCCTCTAAATTCGTTGACATACGTACATGTGTTCGTCT
This sequence comes from Nemotelus nigrinus, assembly GCA_947369275.1. Lineage (NCBI taxonomy): Eukaryota > Metazoa > Arthropoda > Insecta > Diptera > Stratiomyidae > Nemotelus > Nemotelus nigrinus. Next base: position 2,816,674 of record OX376373.1, on the reverse strand, counting down.
TTTTTTAATGTTAGTTCGTTGTGTCCTCGAATATGCTTGTCAAGTGTAATCTCCACTTTACCTATACATTTCTGAGGCCATCGAGCGTATGCAGCGTAGGTTCACACGCTCTTTATTTTTTACATATAATATCCCTACTATGTTTCCCGTTTGTCCTTTCTTCAAATTCCTTCCTTCGAGTCACGCCGGCTGTTGCTCGACGAGTGCTTCCTGTTCAAATCGCAGCGAGGTATTATATCTGGCTTCACCGATTCATTCCGAACTCACAGCTCGTTACGGGGCAACAGTTCTCACAGGCTGCCTCCACTAGCAATTTCCCATTGCATGAAATTTGAAATTGCCAGTGGAGGCAGCCTATGGTATGCAATATTTTATGGTCTGCCATAAATGGTAGGCAATATGGTATGCAATTTGCTCGGCAATCTGCCTTGCAATATTTTGACAGTTCTTGGTTTCAAAATGGCGCTGAACTGTGGGAATGTTTTATTTCTTATAGGAAATTGTAGGGATTTTGAATTCAAAGGGATTTTTAGATCTCGTTGAGCAATGAAATGGTGGGAAATTGCGAAAAAATCGAATTTGCATTTCAAATAACTCCTTAAGAGCATTTAACGCTCAGATACAGCGCACGTCATTCCCGCTCAGAGGCATTTTCGAAATGAAATTGCATGCCATGAAATTCCCCACGCACAGATGGCATACCATAAATTTGACAGTCGCCACAATCTTTCTATACCTTTAAAAAACATTTAAAAGTATTTGTTCTAGACCTGTGAAATGGTATGTGATATGCGCAGTTAGCTTTTACCAGTGTTCGAAAAATATAAGTTTTTATTTTTGTAAACGAGCTAGGAGGAAAGCAATTGTCGTTTTGCAAATAAGTAGTCATCGCTTCTGCGTGGCGAATTTAACCGCCCCTTTAGCATCAGCTCAGACGTACTTATGTAAAATAAAATATATTTTTAGCTTGTACGAGCAACGTCTTTTTGGTCGCCTATTCAAGCATGGCTTACCAGTTCAGACTGACTTTATTGTGCTATATTCCGGTCTTAAATAGTAACATTATTCGTTAAATTAGTAAATGAAAATTATGTGTACTAAAATGTATGGACTTGGTTTTCGGTGTTATTTTTAACGTTAAGTGTACTTGTTCGAGTCTCCGCTAAGTCAAGTTTAATTTCAGTGCTCACCACTTGTTGTGGAATGTCGCTCAAATCGCAAAAAGGATATATTTAATTTGTTTTGACATTTATGTGTGTTTACATTTTAGTATTCACAACACCCTCCTCCTTTGGGGAAAAAAAATTTATTTTCTGTAGAAAGGAAATTTTTTTGAACTCAAATCCATCACATTTTTTTTTTGTCCATCAACGTTTTTGTTTATGTACATAGAAAGCTTAGGTTTGAATATTTAATTCATAAGTGTTTCGTTTAGTTTTAACTTAAAATATATGTGTGGTTTTCTTGAAGCTTTTTTTTTATGTTATGTTTGTAATTTGGTATTCTTGCTTGTAAAAATTAATAATTTCTATAGATATTAATTAATGTGTGAATGTATGAACTTTTTCATCAATTTTGTGTTGAATAACAATGTAATTACAATGCTTATGCTTAAATATGCTTTTTTTTTGTGTTTATTTTCGTATGATATTTTCATATTTGTGTTACTTTAATAATATCTCTTTAGTAAATAATTGTGCAATTTTCTGTTCGCTAATATATATGATTTAACAAAATTTCTTTATATTTTGTATGGTTTGTGGTATTCTTTTTGCTGTTTTTTGGTGTTTTTAACTAAAATTTCTTGAAAATTCAACGAATTCATTTTTATATTTAGATATTTTGTTGTATTTGATTGAGTAAACTTAGGTTCCGAAAAGTATGTTCGATCTGTTACAAAAAAGAATAAATATTTTACTTCAAAGTTGAAAAGTTTATTTCAATTCCTGAGTTAATTTTATTGTTTTCTTTAATTTATTCTTTCATATTTTGCAAGCTTGATTTGTAGTTCATTAATATAATTAAATTGAATTAAGCTTTCAATTATTCTCCTAGGTGTTTTGTAGATGATTATTTTCATCGGTTCGTTTTGTATTTGAATTTTTTGTAGCATTCTTTTAAGCATGTTTTTGAATTTCTCTATATTAGATGTGTTTGGGATTTTGTGGCTCTTGTTTCGGCACACATTTGATATATTCTTTTCAGTTGTTTGTGATGTCAGCATCTCCAATGGCAAAACTAATTTCGATGGATTGTCACTGCATCTAACTGCGATTTTATTATTTTCCATTGTCACTCTTGGAATATACTCTATTTTGAATTTTGATTTCATCAAATATTCTATATCAGCGTTCGAATCGCTGTTAGAAACAGAAGCTTCTTTAGGCTTCATATTATGTTTTATCAAACTTTTAATTTTAATAGTCGAGTCGCTGTTATATAAATCAGCTTTCATATGTTTTATGTTGTGGGTTTGTTTATGTACTTCTTCAGACTTTCTTTTATTTTTCTTCTGCCTAGTATTTTTTTGGTTTATGATTATTTTTCTTGTACATGGTAATACTTTTTTGTCATCAGTATTGTTTTTCTGTGTTGGTTTCATATTTTTTAATGCTTCTGAACTCATATGGTTCATGTCAATACTTTGCACTGCTTCTTTAATGATTTCTTCATCATTGAGTATATCGTTTATTGGACCTTCGACTTCAATCGATCGGTATTCATTCAATGATTCAGTTTCTGTTTTAATATTATCTATCAGTTCATCTTTTTTGTGTGTGTTTAATATTTCGATGTGTTTTTCGCTCTCTTCTTGGATTATTGAATAGCTTATATAAGTTTCAGGTGTGATTTCGTTCTGAGCATTTCCATTTCTCTGGTTTATAAAATTTTTTCCAATTCTTTCAGGATTATTGTTATTTCTATAATAATAGCTTTGGTTTGTTACTTTGTTTCTGGAATTATAGTTGTTTCCATTATTCTTATTGTTATTTCTGTAATAATTATTTTGATTTTGACTATAATTATTATTGTTCTTATATGTGTCGTAATAGTTTCTTTCACAGTTGCTATTGCTTGGGCAGTTGCTATAACTATTATTCAATTTTTGATGTATATTGTTTCTTTGGTTTACGTACATAATGTTTTCTGTAACATTGCTGCTTGACTCAAATTCAGTTGCAATTTGAATTGCTTCTATAAACGTATTAGGCTGTGCGGCAAAAATTGTGGGTTTAAGTGTTTCGATTAACCCATTCTTAAAGATGGTTAGTGCATATGAGTCGTTTGACTTCTGTATCGCACTTTTCTCTGCTTGAGATGGATTTTTGCCTAAACTACTTATTTGAATCTCACTTAATTCGTTAATTAGCTCAGATATTTTTTCACCAAATTTTTCAACTGTTCCGCGTTGACTTAATTGTGCTAACTGAGTATGAAGTTGCTGTGGACTTTTTTTGTTTTTAAATCTATTTACTAGAGCTCTTTCTAGTTCAACGTAGCTATTTATATCTAATGATAATAGTTGTGTTTTAACAACCGTTCCTAATTTTACATGTCTTGTAAATTTCAATAATTTGTGTTTCCCGTCTTCATTAAGGCTCTCATTTAGTAAACTAACTATTGTTAGGAAAGCTTCAAGTTCTTTCGGATTACCACTAAAAATTGGTATGCACTCCAATGCTACCTCAATATCGAAGTTACTCATCTTACTATAATCTTTCAATCTTCCAAAATCAAAGCATATATATAAATCGTTTTTCCTTTTTTTAAAGCGCTACTGGAACTAAGATTTTTTTTTTTTAACTTTATTTACTTCTTCACAATCTTTTTTTCATACCACAGACCATGCATATTTCTTGTTATTCTACTGTATTTGATTTATTGTTTTGTTCATTAATCGAACGAATTTTAATTCCCTATATTGTTTACGAAACACCATTATATTTTGTTCGTTACATCTATTCACTTTCATTCAATTTGCTTCCTATTTGAAGCATTACATTATTTGATACTATAACTAACGGTTCTAATTTTGATTCATTTGCCTCCATCGTGTAAATTTGTTGACAGTTTCGTTTTTAATGTTCTTGAAAATCCTGTTTTCAATACTTGAAATGTTTTATTTTGTTTGCAAAATTTAATTTTCATGTTTTGTATTATATTTTCTATTTTATAGTTTTTCGGTATACATAGTATTGTTTTTCAAGCCGTTGTAGTTTTAATTTTTTTTTGCTTAGATAATTCATAATGATTTCATTAATCTAAATTAATGTGTGATCTATGAGTTAGTTCCCGATGCTCGAGGCTAATCGAATTTGGAATTCTTGTCGCTCGAAATTCGTAATATCAAAAGTTCGTAGGTCCCACTATCTGCAGGTTTCGAAATTCGCAGGAACATGGTTTAGTTTATGTTTATCTATAATTTTAAATCTATTTTTCAATGTTAATGGTTATAATTTCTGCAGTCGTCCAAGAATCGATGTCGCTCTAGCAGTTGAAATATGCATCGCTCGAAATTTGCAGGGTCGTCTTGCAAAAATCCGCTTGCAAAATTTTGTCGGGCTTCAGTTTAGTTATTCGTAATGTCCAGATCTCAGAGTTATCCATTATGCGCCGCAAGCTCCAAACGTAAAAGCTTCTGAATGTTTGCAGGATCGTGTGTTACAGGATCGCCATGAAATGGTATGTGATATGCGCAGTTAGCTTTTACCAGTGTTCGAAAAATATAAGTTTTTATTTTTGTAAACGAGCTAGGAGGAAAGCAATTGTCGTTTTGCAAATAAGTAGTCATCGCTTCTGCGTGGCGAATTTAACCGCCCCTTTAGCATCAGCTCAGACGTACTTATGTAAAATAAAATATATTTTTAGCTTGTACGAGCAACGTCTTTTTGGTCGCCTATTCAAGCATGGCTTACCAGTTCAGACTGACTTTATTGTGCTATATTCCGGTCTTAAATAGTAACATTATTCGTTAAATTAGTAAATGAAAATTATGTGTACTAAAATGTATGGACTTGGTTTTCGGTGTTATTTTTAACGTTAAGTGTACTTGTTCGAGTCTCCGCTAAGTCAAGTTTAATTTCAGTGCTCACCACTTGTTGTGGAATGTCGCTCAAATCGCAAAAAGGATATATTTAATTTGTTTTGACATTTATGTGTGTTTACATTTTAGTATTCACAACACCTGAACGTTGGCTCATTAGATTATTGAATTATATTTTTCTTTTTGTAAACATTAATCTTTATTTTTTTTGTTCTTTTGTCGTTGCCATGATTGGAATTTTTATTCTGTTGTGATAAATATTGAAATGAATAAATAAATATATATGATATTCTCGTGTGACCAGCAGTTTTCGAGATATGTGGCTCAGGAAATGGTGTTCTTGACACAATAACAAAGACAATTCCTTTGAGAAACTTTCTCTTGTTTTTTGCCGCAGATTGGCAATTTTGGTCTAAAATGGCTGGGCTAAATGTATCCATTACGGGAACAATTCATTTAAGGTTGAAATTAGAATCTCCATGATTCGATTAAATCATCATTTTGAACTGGCTGACTATCCTGCCAAGTACTTTCATAATACCATTCTTTGATGGGTACACCCATGCCGCGAAAGATTCTGGCAATTGTTAAAAAAAAGAAACAAATCCAGTATGAGTTTATTTAGCGGTATTTCCGTTAACAACGCTGAGCCACAGGATGTACGAATAATGCCCTAAACATCGCAATGACCATTTCGTATTAAATTTGATGGCCAGAAGCAGAGTGTGTGACTTGAAACTAAGAGTATACAGCGCTCTTGAAGGCTAATGATAAGTAACGGTAAGTGTACTGTTTCACGCGAAAATTTATGCATGTGGAAAAAATAGCCGTGGCGTGGCGTGAAAAATCCACCCCAACAAGCAAGCGTAAAACCATCAGCACAGCAAACCGAGTTACTTTAACCCTCAAAAAGGATAATATCATCGATTTGCATATGGGCATATAGGCGATCGTAAACAGGAAAGCGGATTCGTGTTCGGCAATTTACCGGCAATTAAGTTCCCAGCGTGGTATGCAAAGGATAGGGTGTCCAACATACTACCCATTTGTTCGCAATTTTATTCAGAACTGCAGCGTTCCGGAAGCATCCATACATGTCACCGAATCGATTGTACCCATTCTTCTATCCCGCCTATATCCCTACAGTTACTTCCGTTTCGGTCTACAGTTTCACACTGCTCCGGCTGACCGCCATGTCTTCTGTGCCATTTCCGTATGGTTGGGCCGTTAAGTAAGTCGTATGAAAAAGCGTTTTGTCGAGTTGACTGCATTACTATTACGTGAACGGCATCCGGAATTATCAGCCTCAGAGAACAGGAATGAATACACGTTCAGCAGATTGTGGTTTTCGCGTGTATCTTTAGATCAAACACGTTCGATAATGTTCATATTTTACAATTTGATGAACTGGGTCGTGTGAGTGCAACCAGAAAATATAAAGAACTAGATGCAGTACGGGAACAAGATACAAGGTCAACTTAACTGCAGTATTTACAATATTGAATGAACAAAATTTTGAAAAAATAATTCCTTTCAAAATGTAACCAATTTCGTAGCTCGAATAACTTAAATTTTTTGAAATCCGAGTTGTGCTCAATTTGCTTCCAAATCCTGGTCAATGGCGTTAAAAGCTAGTAAGGTTGAGCAATTTCGCCATTTTAGGTTTTGATCGAAGTTTTGACTTTTTTCTGCCAGGGCTTTTTAAAAAGTCATGTGCAAGTCAAAGTGCAAACAGTTGCATTCAAGTATCTGAAATATACTCTAGAAAGATATTAGCAGCTTTTTTGCGCTTCTATCGAGCGCAATTTAGAATAGTAGCCTTGAAACCATCAACAGCTCATCTGTCCGGTAAACAAATAGTAAAATATAATGGGTTCAAAACACAATGCGAATTTGAGCGAGGTTTTTGAAAGTGATTAGTACGGCCGCTGCCTGTAATGGCTCGCAGAATAACCGTTCGATGAAATTTACAATTAAATTTGAAATCATTTTTTTCTGAAACATTAAAAAACAACCTGCTGAATTGGCGTTGCACGTCATCAAAATGTTTTTATAGCATTTACTTGTGAATGTGAATGACTGAAAACACCAACTTAAGTGAATGCAACAACTGAAGAAAATGCAGCAACTAATCAAGCTTACATTGTTTTTTGCAGCCCAGTGAAACCTCATCTCGATAGAAGTGCAAAAAAGCGACTATTAGTCTCAAACCGAAATAATTTATAGGGTAGCTGCTGTTTTGATAAAGTGGTCTCATTGCCTCTACGTTGTTTATTTATTTATTTATTTAGAATCCTTTCACAGATATACATCCAATTATAAAATGAAAAAGAAATACCTATGTATGAATAAAAAATAAAAATTAAAAAAATATTACAATAAAGCGGATTAAGAAATAGAAACAGAAAAACAATATTAATAATAGAATAATGAAAAAGAATGAAAATGCTATGCTATGATAATATTAATATTTTGTGTTCACCATGAACTTTTAACGTTGTGTAAGTTCAGCTTCATTTTACATTGCTGCTGTTTTCGTAGCAATGCATTTGAAACTGACGATAGGTAAATCTCAGAAATAATATCGACAATCTCAATGCCTTATATGTAATATTAGCTACCAGTGCTTGAATATAAACGCAAATCATGATTTGCTTCGAGGGTAGTCTCGTATATTTGTGCCCTGGCAGAAAAACATGCGCCAGCAACTTTTTTATTCCCGAAATTTGACTAGAGGTTTATGGGTAAGGTATTTAACATATTTTTCCTTTTTTAAAATTCTTTAAATGAATGCATAATCTTTCAGGAATATTGTTTCGAAATTTCAAGTCGATTGGAGGATTGAAATTTCAACTTATGAGTATTGGAGTGTCCGTTGCACCAGGTTGGGTTTCTATTCTTGCTCGACAGCTGTGCGTTTTCCTGAAACTTGTCATTTTTGAAGTCCGTGTTCACCATAACTCAAAATCGAATCTCAATCGTTTTGAAATTTTGCCCAATACTTCTTCACATAATTCCCCAGGTATCACTGGGATCTTATTGTTTTTTTTTATAATTATTAATTTCATAATAACAAAGTAGCCGATTTTTTTCCAAGTGATACGAAAAATTTAAAAAAAAGAAAAAAAATTGCAAAAAAAAAGAAAAAAAAAATCCCCCCAGGGCTACCTCGAGAAACATCTCTTTTTACAAATGCATTAGATTTTTTTTTGTTTTCAGATGATTCTGTTGCAAGTTTTGATGAACACCGCTAAACAAATTTGTTCCTAGGCGCCTGCGGAAAATATTTTTCAAATGTTGTACTATTGTATTCATTATTTTTCATTAACTCTTTCCGTCTCGCCAAAAAAAAATTCTTAAAAACATACCTTTTATTCACCGAATTAACCTTAACAAGTAACTTGCTCGAGAAAACTACCGGTATTTCAGCATATAACTACCATAATTAGCGCGGAAAGCGCAATATTTTTCAATGGCAGAGAAGGGTATGATGTGGTGGGTTTACAGATCAGCTGGTGTTGAAAAGATACCTAGCCAAATAAATACGTTTTTCCATATGCAAAAGTAAGAAAACCATATTCTCGGCTGTAACAATTCACCAGTGATAGGTGCAAACGTGCTGGGTGTTCGATCCCAACAAGAAATAGTAAGCACAGCGAACATTCGCTGGCAACATTGCCTGCAGTGGATAGCATAAACGAATCGCAGATATTCTTTTTATTCTCAAAATGGTATCGGAAATTGTATTCCACCTCTATTTTTCTTGTTGCCGACCATTTTAATATACAGAATAGGCTTTAAGAAAATTGATATTGCATAAAACGCCAGTCGTTAAAATGGTGTTTTTGGAATTAATTTGCCTAGTGGGAATGAAAGAACATATCTTGTCGTAGCATTCCTGTTGGCGGGGTATTTTTGTCTCGTTTCAATTTTCCAAATCGGATACTGCTATCTATTTTTCGCGATTTGTGGGGTAAAGTCGTAGTTTAGATCGCAAATCACGCGCTTCCTATACTAATTATCAGTATATACGCTCTGACTCAGCTAATGTTGCATAGTTTATCTGTCGGTATATGTTAGTCAACGAGTAAGCTCGGAGTATGTCAAATAACAAATTCTGCTTCTATATTCAAAAACAATCAGTGCACGTAATATTACAAAACTACACAGCACACTTAGCCTGTAGATGCCGTATTAATTTATCCAAACATCAGCCTGATATCCCAAATTTCAAGTCTGCCATTCAACGAAAGGATGTTATTGAAATCAAGCAGAAGGTTGCTTTTGTCTGTGTAAAGACCGGTGGATGACAATTGGCAGAACGCCTGCTCGAAACAGATTGGTTTGCTAAATTCAAGTATCCAAGTCCAAATTTCTGGATGGGAGATTGCAACTAATTAAAATATACTAGATAAATGTCGATCTGGTTCCATATGGATGCGTTGTCTTTTCCAGATGACATAACTTTATTGCAGACCTATTGATACACTTCCTGTTTCTATTCGGAATAACGGTAGCTCCCGCAAAACTAAAGAAAATGCTTATGCTTACGAACACAGAGTTTGCATCTTTGAATAAAAAACATTTTCTAGTAATAATAAAGTTATAGGACACTATTACAACATTTTTCAAACAACTGGCCCACAATCTACGGAAGATAAAATTTGTGCTGTGTTAGCTACATTTTAAGATATTTCAATACTCTATGTCAAATAATAAATATGCTTTATTGCTAAATTTCAGATTTCGCTGATTGGTTCGATTACCCTTTGTTGCACTCAGTTTTTGTCTATATGTATTATATCAGCTATTGGGATTCAGCTTTTTTTATTAACTTCTTATTTACTTTAGGGAAGGAAGTGAATAGCCAATCCCACGGGGACGATCTACCAATGTTTTCAATTTTAAAGGCCAAGCATAGTACAGTGTAAGGATATTACTGAAAAGTGGTGAGTAATAGATGCAGCTGAGCTAAGAAGATGCTGGAACCAATAGAAAGTATAGTATTTGATGCATAAAGGCATTCTATCAGAGACCCGTTACTCTGGCATTGTGCATGAGGATGTTATTCTCATATATATGTACATCTGCTTAAATATTGTTAATGGTATTTCTTGTGTGCCTTGAGAATTGAGTCTGTGTTATTGTATATATTAAAAATATAATATTTGGTCCTTACACTGCGAAGTGCTGTGCATTCAAAAAATATGTGATTATGGTTGTATCTACGGTTGCATGAACTACATCGGCTGTTGTTTATAATTTAATATTTGAAAAGTCTGTTGTTATTACTGTCCTTATCACTGTATAACAGGTTTATTGCTTTTTTATTTTGTATCCAGGTACAAGATTCAGGTACAAGATTCGAGATTATTAGCTTTACCATTGGATTCAGCAATCCATTCAGCTGAAAGTTGCATTAAGGAGGAAGATGCCTGTTTTATTGGAGTCTACATGAATTCGAAGACCATGTTTGGATTTTTCCATCAAGAGAATATCTTAATTCACTGAGCAATAACTCTACTTTCGTTGGCTACCTAAGTCTTTTAACTTGAATGACAAAACATAAATCTTTTGAAAAGTAAAACTTGAAAGCTGGTGACTTTGATGAAGTAAAGATGAAAGGATACTGATTTTCCAAGCATATTCAAAAAAAAGCGAACAATTAGCAGCAAATAAGTATTTTGCGGAATTCGTTTCAAATTTAACAGCATAAATAACTACTCAGTTTTTGTTTTGTCCAAATCTATTGTCCAAATTGACAGGTACGCTTCTCTTTTGGTATATCTTGGAGAAAAGATATTAATATGTTTACTGTTATTTGTAATGATTGATAATAATGTGCCATTACTGTGGATCAAAAATGAAAATACTTTGTTGAGTTGACTGTGAACCCTAAGAGATTTAACTTCATAATTTACCCGGAAAGTAATGTCACAAAATCACTCTGAGATGTGTTTAGATGTTTTGTGCTTTTGTTTCTTTGGTTATGGTGCCGAAGATTATTACAAACTCACTTAGCTTAACATTTCACGTGAGTTACAACTTCTGCCTCAATTTAAACAAAATTAGGTTTCTTCTAGTGTGTGCAAAAAGTTTCCACATCGATTTAGTAAGTTTTTACTAATGTGCGTTGGAACTCTGCATCATCTCACTATTGTTTTGCACTTCAGTATTTTCGAAACTGAGTCTTAGCACTATAATGCATACTCGTTATTCAATAGAATCTGCTCGCAGCTTCATTTGCTTCTTACAGTACTAAAGCCAACGATATCTCTTGCGTGTGCATCGCTGAAAACTACCAATCAAAAAAACTCTAGCGTATAGCAATCGATGAAATGACTAATTTTCAAAGAATAGTAGAGAACATGGTCTGCCAAATGTACTCCTTATTACAACCAACTTGTATCGAAGGTCATATTGGACTTTAATCGCATGACTGCACAGGAAGTCATCAGGTCGAAAAATTTGTAGGGGTACCACTCCTAACAGTTTCACAATTTAGAAGTGTTTAAAACACTAATTATTTGTTTTCATAAGAGGAAGCTAATTATATGAAAATTTGCTGGCAGCATCTCCAGGTACAAAAATTATGAAAATACTCAGTTCTGGCAAAATTTTTTTTAACACTATAAGCAGAAGTTTATTGCAAATGTTCCAAGTTAAGATCAGCAAACTCTGTGAAATCTGTTTTTATACGAAGTCTGCATCGGAGGTTACAGGAATGGAAAGAACTTTGAGGTTGCCACCCGGAAATTTCCGAGAGTTGTTTTCATTGCGAATATTTATCATATAAAAGTTACATCTGTTAGTGCGGAAACAACAAAAATATCTGAAGCAGGTAACCTTTTGCTAACACCACAGCCAAATCATATACCAAACCTGCTTCACTTTTGATGTCAACCCACCACGTAGATGGTTTGATCCGATAACTTTTAGCCCGCGGAAATTTCTTATTGTTTGAAACTGAAGCGTCTGAAGTCAAGTGTCCATTTTTATTATCTGGAAGATCATTATCATTTGAAAATTAAATGGTAGCAGTTCTTACAAAAATATGAAAAAATTTATCATAGCTGTCAACCCTATTCAAAGTTTTCAACCCAAGTTCTACCAAACCTAACCTACATTAAGGTCCATCTACTGCGTGAATCGCATTAAAATTTGATGTCTGCGTCAGAAATTGTAGGGCAATTGTATTGTGGGGCAATTATAAGCAATTTTTCGCACAGTTTCAAATAACTTCTATAACACATATTAAATACACTATCCAATATGTAAAATCAGTATAAATACTATCAGTCCTACTGAGTACTAAATATTAATATATGCCGCGAAATTTCAATTGGATCTGATTATCAGGTCGTGAGATCTCACGATCATAAATTTTAAGTGCTCGAAACAGTGATTATTTGTTGATGGGCTACCATTTTTGAGGGAAGAAGAATTTTGAAAATTTTAATATAAAAAATTAAAAGCTTTTCAGGAGGGTCATTGATTTGAATGTTTTCTGTTCACGCACCTGCCACAGTGCAGATACAGAAATATCATTTTTCGAGCAAAGTGATTTTAATATCTACAAACTTTTTTCGAAAATCAATAAAAAATTAACAACGTGCTAAGATCTGTGCATATGTAATACTTAATGGTTCGCCATATACGGAGATACATATATGGGAATAAATCAACTTGCAAAATATATCTTAAGAGCTCATTTTCAAATTACTTCTAAATCGAACAATCTTTTGAATGGTGAAACTTTTGCGAGATTTTTGTTTGATATGTCTATAGACGAGCTGTCACTCCCAGGTGACATATTCATTCATTAGCTCCGAAAACTGGATACAAGAACAAAGTCCAAAGGGCAAAATCATAGCTTTCTGGTAAATCAACAGTTCAAGATATTACGAATGTACGTAATTATAACTTGTAAGGGCAGGAAATTTTCGCTGTCCGGCGAAGACTGTGCAGAAAGTTTTGGGCTCATAAAGAAAACCCATGCTCAGTTTTCTGCCGTGGATAGTCACAGAAAACTCGTTTACACGAGCTAAGGCTGTTTCAGATTGCAAAGAATCGTACATAGGATGTAAAATAAACGCGTTTAGAATAATAGGTTGGTTATGAAATGAATGATGGTGTTTTGTATGGAAATTAAGTGGAATTATTTTTTTAATATAGATGATAAATTTGAATTTTGGTATGCTTATAGTTCTATTGAGTAACCAACATGCAAAGTATTGAGTCTAGTGACTGTCCTTCGGATTGCGGGATCCTATCGGTTTGATTTTGAATACATTTTTGATAATACAAAGTGGCAGGAATCTTCACAGCATGCTTTACTTTATCTTAATACTGAGTTATAAATCAGGTATGTGAAGAAAATTAATCTTGCATCAACTGAATCTAAAACTTCCACATGTCTGCTCTAATAAATATCGAACTTGGATTGCTACCAACCCTACTGCTGAACATACAGCAAATACAAACATTGAACAGTCTGCTCGTGTCTGAATTTCATGCTGCTGGAAAAGTGACGATGAGCGTGAATATAACTTGCAGTTCAAACAAATGCTAAGATTTCATTTAGTAATCCCAAGATGTCATTAATTATGGAAAAGTTTACAATTGTGTTTTCCGCTAGCACGCGAAGAGTTGACCATGTGGCCAAAGTGGCAAACATTTTTTTTCTCCTGTTGGCTAAAACTTACTCACAAGTCAATTCTGAGAGGAATAGCAAGTTCTTACAACGACTCGCCAGATCGCTACACATTGAGTGAGTGGTAAGGACTCTTGTACTTACATCGACAAACTCGAGTTATGCGAATGACAGTTACTGACACAAGTAACTACTTGTGCAGTAAATGTCTCATCATACTCCATTCGGTAAGCCTGTTAGGTAATAAAAAAAGTTAAGAGTAGTCAGTCCTGAAGTCAGAGAATAAAACTTGATGTGGTTATTTGTAGAACATGAAAAAAAAGGGAATTTGCTTAGCTTTGCACCTCAATTGACTGTAATCGGTAATTGAGCAATAAAATAACTAAAATGGTGTTTTTAGACGTGCTCCTATACTGTCCTACTAAGCCTAAAGATTTTTTTAAATTTATTATCATTTTTTCATTTTTGAATTAATACCAAATTCGAAAACTACATACTCTATTACATCATTCTACAAAATTTGAAAAACCTATCTTATGTGAAAGTATGTTAAAATCAATATAGAAAAATGCACTCTCCATATGCCTCCAATACAAATCAAAACAAATCAGTGAATACCTCGAAACTACTAAAATCTAGATAGAGCCTTTATGCTAAGTAAGGCAGTATACGAGTCAGCTTATGTCTGGTTTTGAAACACGGGGGTAAAGCGGATACGTAGATTCAGATGAGGCTTTCGTTTCGTTAATTGTATTTTGTAGATGATTTGTGGACGAGGGAAATTTTAACTGATTTTTAAACAAAATTAGAATTACAATAGAATGATTTTGCCCAAAATTTCGTATTTCTATGCTTCTATTTATTTCTATTTTTCCAAGCAAGTTGTACATACTATATATAGAAGAATGAAAATAATACATGTACAAAAATACAAAACAAACTAAAACAAAAAAAAGTCTAGCGCATCAGAACCGCTAGAAAACTAATTTTCGAAGAAATTGTCTTTGAGTGACCAAAAAATGTGGGAAGACGTAATACACTTTTTTGTACCACCATTCCTTATCCCAAGCAACAAAACTCAACTATAACACAAATGATGAAAATGTTCAGTGCTGGCAATACTTTTCCAATGAAGCAGCAATAAGTTTACCTTAACAAGCTCATACTTAAATCAACTTATCCTTTGAATTTCGTTCTCATCGGAGGATTTCATCGAAAGTTTCAGCGGTTAAACGTTGTTTGAGGCTGCCATCCGAAAAATGTTCAAAACTCGGAAAATTTAAAAATTGGTTTCTTATTTTTATCGCAAATGCTTTGCATATGAGTACGTAATTTGAAGCATCTGCTGGTGCAATATTTACGAAAATGGCTAATGCTGGTTAGCCTGTGTCAGCAGCAAAACAAAAAATAAACCAAATCTGCTTCACGTTAAGTTAAACCCAACCAGTAAAGCTCGTTTCGATTGAATCACTGTGCTGGAAGGTATACGGGTGAAAAGAATTTTAGGGTTATCACCCTCAAAACTTTTCAAATTTTTAAAATGTTAATATTTGTTGTTAATTTTCATTCCAGGATCATTCTCAATTGCAAATCTAATAACATAATCGCTCAGTAAAGAAATTCCACAAAATTACAAAAATGGTCATAGCTGGCAGCCCTTTCATGATTTTTGTACGAAATTCCTACGACATTTGGTCTACATTAAGGTCCATTTACTGCATGAACTTTGTTTTGATTTCTACACTGGACCGGAAGTTATAGGGAAAAAAGCTTTATTTTGCTGAGCAAATTTGCAAGATTTATGAGACAAAAATCACCACAGCTGCCAGTCCTATACTAATTTTTCAACCAAATTTTCATCAAATGTTACATAAAGTAACATCCAAGTACTGTGTAAATTTTGTTAAAATTTGATGGCTGAATCGGAAGTTATAGGCCAAAAAGATGTTTTTTTTCTGTTATTTTTCAAGATGGTACCACAGCCACAGGGTTGCCCACATTTCAAAATCACTTCTATCAGACCTGGTCCTAGTTAATACCAATATGTTCTGTAAATTTCATTATGATCGGATTATCCGGTCGTCAGTTCTCGTGAACAGAACTTTCGAGTGCTGAAAATAGAGGTAATTTGGTGATGGGTTGCCGTTCTTATGCAAATCGGAATTTTGAAAATTTTATCTTGAGATGAAGGACAAAGGATAAAATTTGTCAAAGATTTGAAATTTTGTCGAAAATCAAAAATTTTTCAGTAAGGTCAATGATTTGAAGGATTTTTTTTCAGCAGCCTGCCACAGCTACAGGGTTACCCGCTTTATACTGAAAATCTATATGTGCCAAATTTTAGTCAACATCAATACGCTCTGTAATTTTGACGATGATCCATTGTTTTTCTTACAAGTAATGACAAATCAATATTTGAAAAAAAATTCCTTGCCTACTTTTAGGCACCCTGCACCCACACACGGCTCAAAATTTCCAATTCTTTAACATAGGCAAGCTTAAAACATAATTAATTTTCATTCCCAATACTTTTCTTTAACAAAAATTTACACTGCTTGGAAATATAGTTCCTCAAAATTCACTAAAACGCTCGCCGCCACCAAAAGGTTTAGGATATCTGAATTTGAGAAAGTCATGGACCTACCTACTATATACATCTACGTTCTCTGAAAATTTCAGCTCAATCGGATCGGCCACTCCAGAGATTATCTCCCTTAATCATTTTGCTGATATATATAGTGTATATATATATATATAAAGAAATATGAATTTTCGGCGAAACGAGTTTAATACTATTGTTCTTCGAACATTAGTAAAAAAAAACTACAGATGCATACAAAACTAATAAACAACGCATAAACGAATTGGTTGCAAACAAATAACAAATAAAATAATAGCTAAATGAAAAATAACTAATTGGATAACTGTTAAATACCAAATTTACAAAATGCTTACAAATTAGGGGGTATAAATGGCTTGGATGAGGAACGGTTTTTAAAAAAATGTTCATACGCAATACGTGTAAATTAATATGGTAGGGGAAGGGAGATGACTATAATGAGAGAGCTTAGATAATATTAATTTTTTAAAGTTGCTTTAGATATCGTAGGAGAAAAATCTTTTCTTCAACTAAGGCAAGTTCAGGTACCTGGATGCCAAGCATTGGTTTTCTGCGATGCATCAACGCAGACTTTTCCTTGACGAGTGTCTCCTTTTCAAAGTTTACCGTCTTGTCCGTCCAAAAGCATTATCAAAAAGAATTGTTTATTTTTGATTGCGAGACGTCAGATTGCAAGTGGTCACATCAGTCAGGTATGCACTTTGAGCTGATGTCTGACGGGAAACAGTGAATTGTTTCGAAAACGCTTAGTTAAATTTCAATTTTTGATCGTCTCGCAATCAAAAAAGAAGTATTTTTGAGTTTATTCATATTTGTATTGAAAATTAAACTTCCTTCTTTCACTGCAATAAAATCTATAATTTTACATCTGCAAATCGATGCTTGAACCAGCTTAATATCTTTCTTAATATTCTTTCAGTATAATTTAACCTCTACAATTTGGATGTGCTTGAAAATAAACGTACCCGATTAAACTCCTTTCAAAATATCTATTCATGTAAGCGTTCTATATATCTTCTACGTATTTCCTTAACTCACAGCACACGTTAACGTTTTATTCGCTCAGATAAATTAATGCTCATTATTTTCCGGAAATCGCTGGAAAACTGTATTTATTTCCCATCTAAAGTCAACGGTGAATTAGTGTGTTATATAGAGTCGGTATCGAGTTTTGCGGCAGACTTGAAACGTTCGATTTCCATCTAATTTCTTTAATTCTTTTGGTTGGATAATGTCTGCCAGGCTAATGAGAAACATTTGCAACGAGGAGCCAGAGTAATAAATTAGAAAGTCAGTAATCAAGACGGACATTAATTGCATGCAGACTGTTGCTGGTAAAGTTGATAGAATGTGGTAGCAACAGTCAACTCATAAAATATTTCCATTGATGAGATAACCAGTAATTCACCGAAGGTGATAAAACAGCATTAATTGATTTTATCTAGTATAAAATTAGCATTTAAAATTTTGGAAATAATACTGTTTTATTGGATACTCAAAAAACAATGGGTATACAAATCTCACGAGCTCCATTAAATTAAATTCACTAGCTTTCGAGGTCAAATTCTGCCACTATATTTCCACAAAGTAGCATCATAATCGACATGTAGGCGGGCAAAAGCAGGAGTTTCTAAAATATCATCAGAATAAGAACTAAGACTCTCCGCTTGAATATTTCCATACATTATAAATCCCTTGCTTCGCATACGATCCAGTTTCAGGCTCCAATCTAAAGAATTCAACTGTTTCGAATGGCTGCTGCTCCCAGAGGCAAAAGCAATTTCAATTCAAGTGCACGGAAACTCACCTGATAGTAAGGGAGGAAACAGGAAGCCAGCACTTTTACCCTTTTCCGTTTTTTATGGAATCTTTAAATGGTTTCCTGCAACAGAAATATCGCCTTTACCTTCAATTTTCCTTCCTTCTCCACTTGCTACCTAGTACCGAGAGTACGTCCAATGCGGGTCTGTGTTCTCAGTTCTTGTTTCCACACTCGCTTTTTCTTTCGATTTCTCTGCTTTTCGGCAAAAAGCACTTGAATTCGATAGCTTGTCTGTTTTTATAGTTTGATTTCGATATATCGTCGCTGTGCTTCTTCGTCGTTTTCGACCAAGCTCAAGCATACTGTGCGAAAAGTTGCCAACCAGAGAAGAACGAAAATCCCTAACATTAGGCTGATATTTCCCTGGATTTTTGTATGGTACTTGTACTTAACTACCCTGTATTTTAATATCATGGAGAAATATTCCAAAAAGTGAGAGCATTCGATTAATTTCTTGAATGAATTCAGTTTAAAATAATTTTATTTAGCATCATAGTACTCGGAATATTTTTTTGTACATCGTTTAAGAAATATCAATAAACGCCTTGTTTTCTTTTTTTCATCATTTCAAAGTGCTTGTAGTCTAGTTTAAACAAAACGCAACAATTCTCCGATGCACTTTTACATACTGATCCTGCACTTAGTACTTCCGCATATTTCGGTACTTTTTTGTTTTAAAGTCAGGATTGCAAAAACCGTTTTGGTGCCTATATTCACAGTTATGTTACTAAGGATATGGTATAGTAAAATTTATGTTACCATTTTTTTGGATTCTATGTTGGTGGTTGTAAAAAAACGCACAACAAAAGGCCGGTCTCGGCACCCATCTTGCGCTGACCTTAGTAATGCCAAGATTATCGATTAGCCAAGATTAAAACGGTTGTATATAATACTCTAAAAATTTCTGCGAGCTTGAGCTTCCTACATCACTTTTTCGACTTTTTGAAGAATTTCCGGGGTGGTCACTTCGATTGGCCGTTCTGGTCGTGGGTCGTTTTCAAGTGATTTCGGTCCGTTAAAAAGACTGCGCTACGTGTAAATCATGGTTTTATCCAAGTGCTCAATTTATTATTTTGCAAAGCCGAATCAGTATCCAAAGACTGTGTTGCAGCTGTTATTTTTTATCAATAGTATTATTTTTGATCAATAGTTTAGTTATAGATACTATTTTTTTTATCAAATAGTATCGACCTAAATGAACAAGCAAAGATTAGGTTATCCAGAAAGCTAGGTTTTAAAATTGAGGTCGTTAAGCTGCAATGCACTATTATATCTGTACTAATGATTGGAATGTAGAATGATATTGGAATGTACAAATTAATGCAAATCACTTGGGTCGAAGCCAAAGTCCAAATTTTACTGTACATACGATATTTTAAAAAATATAACTAATTTCGAAAACTAGGACCCACTTTATATATTCTATGTGATTCGTTTTGATGCTTCAAGAAAATTTCCCTAGATTTTCCTGGCTCCTAGAAAATCTCTAGATCTATAGAAATATTGCCAAGATTGGCAACTCTGATTGCACATAAGTTTTTGCCTAGGTTTTGACGTTTATGGCAAGGAACTGGAAATAACGTAATTCGATCAACCCTCTTGTCATACGTAAGAACCCATTAATATGTTCGGATCGAATGTACTGAGTGTTTTTGGATGAAGGTAGGATCGAGAAAGTCAGGAAAATTAAATTCGTACTCATATTTTGCTTTAGCAAAGGGATATGCGAGTTTAATGTGAAGAAGCTATGCAACTTTGAGTCTAAATAAAAAAGGTTACATACGTAATATATATATATATATATATATATATATATATATATATATATATATATATATATATATATATATATATATATATATATATATATATGTGTGTATATATATATATATATATATATATATATATATATATATATATATATATATATATATATATATATATATATATATATATATATATATATATATAAGCTAACTAATCAAAATTTAAATTAAAAATGTCGACATTTTAACAGTCCTAACAGGATTCGTCCCCGAATTCTAGTATTTTTAAATTTATCGACAAGACTCAGTTTACGCCAATGGTCCAGTATTAATATGTCTCGAAGGAACGAAATATCCATAATTTGAAAAATTAACGCATGGAAATCCAACAGTTAAGCCTAAATTAGTTCAGAAAATTATTTATTGGCATTGCTTTAAGTCCTCAGACGTCCGAATCATGTTCTTATTAAAACGAGTAAGTTATCACATTCTGACAAACCATGTTTGAATACATCCATTTTCATTCTCAAAGTGTTCAAATTATCATGCCGGAACGAACGATTCACTCAGATAGGAAATTAAAAGCATTCATTCTGTTTAATGTCTTACTTTCTGGACTTTGATAATCTGGAGAGGAAATGGGAACGATAAACTTAGTTTTTGGCAAGATGAAAGTTTACACTTCCAGCTCGGGATGAAAACGTGTTCCCACCGCTCTTAATGGTACTCGATAAAAATAATAAAGTCGAAAAAGATTCAGACTCAGGAATATGTTTTGGCGAGGAGAAAGACCCTGTCTGGTGTCGAGAGGAGCACATGATACTGCAGACGACGAAAACACGTCCCGGTTATAAATTCGAGCACTTCGCGTTCATTGGAAATTAATATTGTACGATTGAGTATTTTCAGGTAGCGATTTTGGGACTGCTGTTACAAGAATAGGTTGAACGATTCTCAGACCACGTAACAAAGCATTCACAAACATTTCAATGTTTACTTCTAAATCATGCATTTGAGATTCTAAAAGTTTATTCAGAACCTTGTTCATAGTTATTCACCTTCACCAGAGATTTTAGCTAGAATCCAACTGGGCTCCATATCGAAACAAGATGAATTCTCGTTGAGTTAAATTGGTCACTTGCTTTTGTTTCTTAGGAGGTACAAACGCATAGTATCAATATCGTCGTGATATCCAAATCAAGTCACCACTCTCAGTCCGAAGGACCATTATTTCCAATTGAACTTCCTATTTCGCTGTTCTAAACGTCTGATGGACATGACAATTTAGCAGCAGCATTCAGATGTTAGCCACAGGAATTGTTCTTCTACCGGGACCCTCGTTCACAAGGTATCTCGTTCTCAACAAAGTGGCTAGGGAAAAAACGACGAAGCTTCCAGTCACAAGATACATATGCGCAACTACTCAAGCATAGTCCACAGATTGAATGTCTGCCACAAATCCTTACGGTAGATTGCACAAACGATGTCCATTAATTACTTCCGATTGAATTCAAGGGTTCTCGTGTCTTTGATTGACTCTTGTGAATTGATTCATCTCTCGTGGAAATATTTGCTCGCATTCTAGGAACCATTTATAAGTTGGAAAGTGGGTGAGATTCGGAGAACTGGCTCATCTGACCGATATAAGAGTATTTAAACAAAGTATGTATGTCAGAATTATCGATAGTGAGCAAATGTTGTCATTCCAATGAAATAATTCAATTCAACAAGATTCACTCTTTCATTAAATTACTATTGAAAAGTTGAAGTTTACGTTCGAAGGACAGTGCAATTATTCTTACGCATATGCGATTCGTAAACTCTATCTGTTTAAGGTTGGACACTATACGTGAAATATTCCTCCCACGGCCTGTTGGCATTTACGCCCTCAATCCCATGTAATCTCAATATCTCAACGCTTGCTAACGGCTGATGAATCGAACCTAGAGCTGATTGAAATTCAATTGCGCTCACTGCCGATGGGTACTTACTGTATCTGTAGAAAGATTTGTCTCATGACCGAACTTCAGCAATTTCTTCATTAGTCCCCAGAAAACATTCAAACATTCATTCCTTTTCTACCACTTCCAGCTAGGGTTTCAGAGAAAATGCTAAACAATTACTATTCAGTAATGGTGATGTCCTTCCCACTGTAATTAAAATCTCGTTATCTTTTATTTATGTCCATGGGGCTCCTGATCCAGAAAATGTGTTGAACTCAGCTTGGAATGGAAGACAAACAGCTTGAATTCAGTACTATAGTCGAAATGATTGTTTTCCGCTGCAAAATATTTATTTTGATGCTATTTGTTAGCTGGCGAAGAGCGTTAGTTTTCTTTGATAGTAAGATTTAGTGGAACAATTAAAATTAGTTTTTGTTAAACTGACATTTTACTATGAAGTCTAATTGGTCTAAAATGTATTTGAACTATATTGTACATCGTCACCTCAAAGGCTCATCTAACACCACACCAACCTTCAGCTTGCTGTTGTTGCATTTGTCACAGTTTGACATTATTTTCGTCATTTATGTATGTTGGTCATGGGCATCACATTTGCCCTTTGCCTAAGTATAATTCGAAGTGACTTAAGGGACTCAGCTTAGACGCATACACACATATCGTCGCTGTTAAATCAAACCGGCATATCTGCAAAAATTGAGTTTTTGAGTTTTTGGTATCAAAAAATTCCTCTTTTTCCCGTCTACTTTTATGTCGCACCGGCATATCGTATAGTTGAATACAAAGTCGTCTAATGGTGTTTTCCCGGTATGCATTTGTGAGTAAACACCCCACACGCGAAAACTTGAAGGGGGGGGGGGGGGGGGGGGGGTAAGGGATAAACAGTTTCGGAAAATCGATTTTTGTTTTTTACGTTTTCTTGTAGTTTAACATTTCAAAAATGTTGTGTCAAAATTTCAAATCAATCGGAGCAAAACTGTCGAAATACTGCGCCCCTAAGTGGCACCTCTTTTATCTCCTAATGGCTCACGAGTATGCGAGAACCGAGGATGAGCGTCGTAAAGGCAGGGCTGAAAATGAAGTCGAAGAACAGAGCAAGGAAGGAAGAATTAGACGCAGACTTGCAAAGAAAGAGTTACAAGACAACGTGATTGCTGCCGGCAACGTACTTTATGGACCTGGGAGCGATGATTCAGTGTAAGTTACAAAAAAAAATTTTTCCTCACTCTTTGAGAAAAAAAAACTTTAAACGCGTTTATCTGAAAACCAATTTTTCGAAGTCCGTGAACACGATCCTGCAAAATCTACTGAACCGATTCTTTTCAAACTTGGAACATACTTTTTTGGTATAAAATGCCTCCCCCCTACGTTTTTGAAATTTTTCCATTTTCATGTTAAGGTAGTTTTTCACCTCAAAATTGGCGGAAAACTTAACGTAAAATCGCGTTTTTTGCTTAAATAGGCCACGAACTGTTGAAAAATCAAAATAATAACTTTAGAACGATGGAGGGGGGAGAATAACCTCGTACTTTAAGTAAATTTAACAACATTTTTGATTTCAGATAATTCTACGTCGAGATATCGTGTTGACCGCACAACGTGTATTTCAAAAGAGGTTTTGGGGAATGCTCTGTTACCGGCTTATTTTTCAATATTTATGTACGGAAATTTAACTAAATATTCTCTAAATGATGCTTTATAATGTAAAAAAAGTTTGAATAAATTTGCTAAAACTGTTTCTCCGTAAACAATAACAGAAAAAAGTATTTTTTGATTCAAATTATCCCTTACTCCCCCCTTAAAGCGCTCTGGTGAAAAATATGCTTTTTGCAGATATGCCGGTTTGATTTCACAGCGACGATATGTATATTACTCCAATCGATTACCTTATATGTTTCATCAATTCTGTCTTAAATATGCCAGGCCACAGCGAGGCAAAAATTCAATTTGAGAGAAACGATCGCACGAGGATTAATTACAAAGCCAAGGCTAACAAAATTCGTTCATAAAAACATCAGGAATCTTACGATGCGGACGATGCATTGGCACTATGGGGAATTCAAGTTCGAATATAATAATTCGTTCCGAACAGCGGCTGAAATTTATATGTTTAACAAAATGAATATTTTCATACAAAATGCACATTTTTGATACAATTTAGAATTGAAGGTGAAATGTATTTGATATAGATAATTGCTGCACCTTAATTGCATTTAATCTGTGTTTAACATTCAATAAATATACAGGTCCAGATACACCGTTATTTTAAAGCACAAAAGATGTTCTGGTTTTCATTTCTCGGGTTGAATTTAAGCCACTTAAAACATTTACTTTCAAAATTATTTACACGAAAATATCTCAGTAAAAACTATGATGTGATACCCGCATGAGCGGGTACACATTATAGTTTTTTATCCCACTTACATAGGATATTTGGGGTAAGTGCTCTATTACAGCTATTTCCATTGGAAATTGTAGACGTGTACAATATAAAGCGACTTTGCTTCCACATGGAACAAGCTCAAGCGTTGCTACTGGCTAACGGATGAGATTAAACAAATTTTCTACTAGCCAAATTTTCACATGTACTACACAGGCAGCTACTACTTTGTCTAGCCTAACTGTTTGAATGGCAAATGCTGGGCTGAACGGGGCTTGAGCTCATTTGAGCAGCGCCTGCATAGTGGAAAAAATATTAGCATACACTGGAGTCGGGATCCTAACGTAATTTTCAGCAGCCCTCCTAATTCTCATTTACATGCAAATGAACTTCCTATTCAGATTTTAAACGCTGTCGTTCTGGTCACTTTCTGTCAGAAGTTCTTTTGCCTTTTCACAATTCTCAGCTGCAAGAGCTTTCGCCTCAGACAACATTTCCAGATAAATGCTTGCTTTCGCAGTAGCGTTGGATAATAGTTACCGTCTTTCGAAAAAATTTATAATATTATGCAAGGAAATAAAAGCGGATTTGCAATTCACCGGAGATCCTACGGTAAAAGATCTCGTCAGGGAAATTAATGCAATTAGTTTTCCAAAACCCTAAATTTTTAACAAATTATCCTCGAATACGAGGAAGAAAAAAGAAAATGGATTAACGCTAGATAAAGTAACCATTTTAGTTGTTTTCATATTTATACATATGCAGGTCCATTAGCATTGCTGTTCGCTTGCACCTCGAGAGTCCGTAAGCTTTATGCGTCTTAGTTCTTTATAGCATTGTACGATTACACTGGTTCGTAACCTTCACGACGACATGTCTTGTATTTACAAATCTAAATAAACTATATGCCCAATCATTCTTAACTAAAAAGTCCTTTGTGCCAAATAAGTGATGATTTTTCAACGGAATTATGTTTATTGTAAGATTGTATGATGTGCAAGGTCCATTACGAAGTTGTGTGTGCAAAAAAAGTTATTAAAGGTCAAAAGTCACGAAAATATGTTTTTCCTAAATATCTCGTTAGCTATTGATTTGAAATGAATTTTTAGTGGCATATCTCAAGAAATATTCGACACACGTGAACTTTTTTATATGAAATTTTTGTGTTGATTTTCATGCTGAGCAAATCTCATCATGCTGAACAAAGTTTTAGATTTTCATGCTGAACAAATCTTATCAAAAATAAAATCAATACTAAATGGGTTTTTTTATTGTGTATCAATTTTTTTCCTAGCTTGTAAAAATATTTTATTGACCAATTTTTTTCCATTCGAAGCTACATTTATTTTAATTACTCGACATATATCGATATTTTGAGGGAAACCTCCCCCTTTAATTCAAATTAAAATATTAAACCGATAATTAATGAGATATTTAAAAAATGGGTTTCGCGACCTTTGACCTTCATTAACCTTTTTCGCGCACACGATTTCGTAGTGGGCTTTTTTCTCGCATTTGTTTTTCAGCATATGTATAATAGTTTCCTAAGTTAATGCATTTAGTCCATCTTTTTTCCAAACCCAAAATACCCTTAGAAAAAAATGATTTGTCCCTACTCTCCCAAATTGCCTCAACAGCGGCCATCACTTCCCAAAACTGTTCCTTAAGCCGAAGAAAGAGCTAGAAGTCACTGGGAGGGCGGACGTTCAAGCAGTTCGAATCCTGTTTCTTGAACTGCGGCCATCGCAACTGCACCTTTGTGAACCGGTGCGTTGTCTTCATGAAAGAACACTCCGGCTCGCAGTTTCATGCGACTTTTTTCCTCAATAGCCTCCCGCAATCTTTGGTCTGCGTTATAAAAGCCTGATATAGTGGCTTCCTTTTCCAAATATTCCATCATAATAATTCCTTCAGCGTCCCAGAAAGGTGATGCATAACCTTCTCTGCCGAACTCGACACCTTGAATTTCTTCATCGTCGGTGCAGAGGGTCTCTCCCAGGTCATCGATTGCTGTTTGGTTTCTGGATCAAAATTGTGGATCCAGGTCTCCTCCATGGTTACAAGAGGTGACAAAAACTTATCCTCAAAATCTCGTCTCCTTTCTTCTTTTGCTCGTCGGTTAACATCATGCGGCACCCAACGCGCAGAGACCTTCTTCATATGTAGTTCGTTGGCAACGATTCTTTGAACATTGCCATACGAGATCACTGTGACCTCAGCTGCATGCTTGATGGTCACTCTTTGATCTGCCAACACGACATCTTCGACTTCTTCGTCTTTAGTGAGGGACGTGGATGGGCGTCCTTCGCGGTATTCGTATTCAGTGGATGTTCTTCCCTAATGTTACCACTAAGTCGCTGTCAATGTCTTTTCCAATTTTTTCAAGCACAGGTACTTAATGACAACTCTAATTTTGTTTTCCTCCATATTGATGTTTTCTTTTCGACTGTTCGTATTCAAATGAATGTACCTCCCTGGAATCCTGGCCTATTGAAAATTTTTCTTTTATGCGAACTAGAAATAGCTGATTATCACTACTTTTGAATCAACCCTCGTACATGCGTCAAACATTTTCACTTGCATTTAATTGGCAGAACGAGCTTTTTTTTCTGAAATGACTAACCTATACTGATGTAAATAGACGAAAAATGCATCAAAAAGTTTAAGTTTTCTTAGCATCATATCTCGGCAACTACTACTCCTAGATGAATTTTGTGTGCGAAGCTTATGCGTAAATTTTCGTGCTTAAAAAATTCCATGCCATCAAAATTTACGTAAAACCAATAGATATTTAAGAATGAGATATTTTAGAAAAACAGATATTTGAGCTCTTGATTTTTAATAACATTTGTTGCGCACACGACTTGGCAATGGACTTTGCACATTCTATTTCTCATCTGATGTCGCCCTCACACTGTCGGCTATCATGTGGCCTATTCTGTAGACGGGCGATGGCTTGCAGTGGCCGACAGTGGCGAAGCATGGAAATGGCAATGGTCGAGGATGGCTTTCGGAGCGATTTTTCACACACATCAAAGCGGGCCATCATGCGCAATCGAAAAATCATGACTGGTCCATCTAGTGGCTCAGTGTGTGGAGGCAACTTTGTGATGATTGCCATCATTGTGGTCATCATTGCGATCATTGCAGTGACTGATATAGGCCACAGAGAGGAGGAAGCATAACAATTGACATAATTCCGTTGACAAATCACTTGGTCTTATTTGGCAGACAAAGCTTAAAATGACGCCCATATAAGACTTTCTATCTGATGTAAAAGTAAAGTAATCCTATGACAACCCGCGTACGGGTCTAGGGGTTGAAGCTGGTAGATTGCTTCATTACAATTTTTCAATCATTGCGAATACTAGTGTGGAGTGATTAGTTCCACGACTCAATTTACCGCTGATTTAAATCAGATACCTTATCAGAACTAGGTAAACTCAAAGCTTGGTAATGCTATCTGATGTACTACCTTATATTAGAGCATCTTCTCATCTATATTGCGTATTATTTACGCGGAATGAATCGCAGTACAGTCATCTTCCGCAGCTAAAGCAAAGTGTAGCGAAAGAAAAGTGAGTGAACTTCTACCATTTTGGAAACAAACCACTTTAACCTTGAAATTGCGCCTCCATTTATACAATGCACCATCTTTTTGCGAGTAGTGAGCCGTATGTGAGCAACGAGAAATCTAGCCTGATGATGTAGCTGTCGAATCTTATCTTACATATCTTTCTGTTCCATGCGATTTCTTCCAACTTTCCAGGCCTATGATCAGCTGATCAACAATATAATCTCAATCCGATTCATTGGGTTTTATGACCGTATACATATACGGAGTTTGCACGCTGGTTAGGAACTAACTTCTTACGCTGTGCTTTAGGTATTAGCAAATATAGGGTACGTAATAGAAATGAATCTAGCCAGGCTCAGCTGTTAGCACTGTTGTAAACAACACTGTATCCAACGTATTTCCAAGCTATTTTTTGTAGAAAACGCAAGGGCTGTGTTCTTATTCTGCTGCAGCATAGATTTGTGAATTCACAAGAATTCATATTTATGCAGCATGCAATATCAACAATCGCTTCGTAGCGGCTATCTACAACAGTACGTCTTTCGAACAATCCAGCTATGCTAGAGTTCAATACGAACAACTCAAGAAGTTTAGACTTCAATGGTCGCTTTATCAACACACAATTAAAATCTCCACTATTGTCATTGCTGGCTCATCATATGAGAGATCATTCTACCCAGTCATAAAATACTTGAAAACAAAGTTTAGGCACAACGATCTAGTTTGTGCCGCACTCTGTCGCAAAAACTTACGACAGTTGTGAAAACTTTCAACTACTTAACATTTCATCGCTCGTTCACATTGTTCGTTGGCTTGATAATGCAAGAAGCAACACAAATATATTTATGAGAAAAGAATACTCTCTTATTGCGCTCGTATGCTGATTCAACAGTTATTCCGAAGTGTCTCAGGCCGGGACGTGAGGACGTTAAGCATGTCGACGGTAAAGGCAACGGGAACAGTCTATGGAGCAGAGGAGACTACATAGTTTTGTATATCCATATTTCTTTACGAACGAGGATAAGAACGAAATAAACTTTGCCTGTGAGATTACGTTGGGAACACTACTGACTGTCTATAACTTTGGCTCTTGGCACAAGTTGTGCCCAGGAGACATGCTGACCAGTCACTTGATAAGGGTTTCTGAGTTCTAGGTCATTTCTCTTCGCTGTTCTCCTTGTTACCGATTTTTTCATTGTAAACAACGTTACCGGAAATGTAATAAGTTAGTGCTATCATTGAGCATTTACCAACGTATACTATTCTGCTGTTCAGGATTTTTGTTCGACTCATCTCTTCAGTAGGATATGTGGACCATCAGTTCGTAATGTTAATAATAGCTTTATTTTTCTGTGCAGAGAAATTCAGAGATTAGTTGGTATCCCTGGTAGACAGCTAATCGAGCTAGTGCCGGCGTACAATCTTCCAGAAGCATGTCCTAGCATTAAGTTTTAATTCTTTTCGGTTATTGACTCAAACGAGATAGGTGATGCAATTTTAAGTTGGATAAGGATGCAGCATTCTTATCAGTACAAATTTATTTCGCATTTGCATTCAATGACCTCGGCAATAAGCAATAACGCATTCAAGAATGCACTTGCAATTATGAGAAGATATATGTTGCATAGATTAAAGTGAAGCTCGGTTTTCTTAAGCAATTAAATCAGCGGAGCCGGATATATTAGCATTTGCCTATTTCTAAATGAGTAAACCACACAATTTATAACAAATCTTCCGATTTTAGTTTCCAATAACTTGTTACCAGCCTATACAAAGGTAATTTGGATTTATTTAACATACGCGCGAAAATCTAAAGTAATTTCAAAACTTTGATTGGAACATATTTTTCTAAATATGTAATTATAACTTGTTGCTCGGCGTATCGTATTTAAAATGAACCCTTTGAAATTATTTTTTTTTTGAAGAAGTTTTCAATATTAGACTATTCATGGGCGAAATCCTGATTTATCACTTGGAGACAGTTTAAAGGATGTTAAGCGAAAAACGTTAGATTTTTAGGACTAATAATTAGCTATAACATGAGCGATGCTTTTTTTTTTAAGAAAAATAGGTTAGTCAAACGTATCTTAAATAAACTATAGTTGGATAGCACTGCCCTACTATAAGCATGAACGTTCTATCTACATTTTAGTACTTTAGAGATATTCAATGATTTGTGTTTTGATTTGTACTGGAGATATATGGGGAGTGCATTTTTCAATATTGATTTTAACATACTTCCACAAAATATAGGTTTTCCAAATTTTGTAGAATGATGTAAGAGTATGTAGTTTTTGAACCCGGTATCAACTCAAAAATGAAAAAAATGCAGATAGAACGTTTATGCTTAGCAAGGCAGAGCAGTAGTCTGTTCGTTTAAATTTAGCTGACATTTCATAAAATCGCTGTACACGTAATCAGATGCTTGCCAAACAAGCTCAAAAGTTACGAATTATATCGAAGGTGCAATAAATCAGATGTAAAGTACGTAAATCAAAGTCTACGGAGATGATTAAACTCTCTCCATTTTCCGCCCTTTTGGTTTGACTTTGAGAGATTGTTCTTTTTTAAGGCGAACTTATTGCTGGGTGGCCAAAACCACTTGCATAGAATAGGTAGACTTTAGTAAAGCTAGAAATTGATCACCAATAGAAATATAGATTTGTAAATATCGGAGCCAACACGAACATTTTTTTTCCAATTCCTTTGATTCAAGACCTAAAATCTAATGCCGAATTTACACACAGGCAAAAATTGGCGAGCTGAAAGTGTAAATGGACACCTCGTCTATTCACCCAAAACATGGACGGAAGTAATTTTACAAGCCGCTCGACGAAACGTTCGTCCTGTGTATAATTTCGGCATAAAACCGGCAAAATTTCGAGCGGCCCGCCTTAAGAAAAGTTGAAAATTTAGATCAATTCGATCAAATCACTTCAGGATTGATTTTCGATGCAGTGCGAGAATCTTGTTTAAATTTAACAGTTTTTAATTTAACATTTCTCAGTGAATATTCGTTTACTACTTGACAACTTTTCTTATGGCGGATCTAGACTGTCCTCGAGAAATGACCAGTATAGCCGAGCACGAGGGTGTGAATGGTTTGTTCGTCGACTTTCACGTTTTTTCCATCTACACACTTGCCAAGGCATGACAAGCACGAGAATGTGTGTAGTTTTTTTGCCCGCGCCTACCTCTTTTATGAGGGTTTCAGAGGGTATTTGAGCGTCTCATCTTAGCTCTGGGTCGCTCGAAATTTTGCCGATTTTATGCCGAAATTATACACAGGACGAGCGTTTCGTCGAGCGGTTTGTAAAATTACTTCCCTCCATGTTTTGGCATGTGAAAATAACAGGAATGAATATAGAAGAGGTGACCATTTCAGCTCGCCAGCATTTACCTGTGTGTAAATTTGGCATTAGGTTTTAGGTCTCGAGTCAAAGGAATTTGAAATAAAATTTTGGTGCTGGCTCCGATATTTGCTAAACAATTTGGTATGCCTACTAAATCATGGAGTAGATGCACCACACCGGACGAGATTCATGAGGACAAGTCGGTACAAGGTACACTGTTTGAACATTTGTCAACAAATTGCTGAACAGAGAAAATGCTACCTACCTACAACATATGCACTTAAACTTCACACCCTTAAAATTTTCTCAACGCGGACAGGACGAGTTTTGTGTTGTACTGAGATAGAAAAGGGTCTATCGCTTAAATAAACGGTTTTTGAATCAAGACTGAACCCTCTTCGACTGTTTTGGCAAGTAACTTGACAAAAGTCTTGTCGAAACGTTCGCCATATGTGTATTGCCGGCTTTAAATGTATTCAGCATTATATTTTCGAGTACATTTGTCCGCCATTCCGCTAAGCGTGTTTGCCAATTTTCTAATTAGCAGGCTTGACGTTTATATATATTTACACAATAGCTCCTGAGAAAACACTTTCGCATCAGATTGACAAGCATACGGAGTGCGGTTCAGTTCTTTCTTTCTACGTAATTCGTAAAACAACAAGCCGTTGGGCTTGGACGTGATTTAGATTCCCTAGTCGGTTTCGGTCGTCATCAACATCAGGATACAAGCTCGTCATTTGGAGACAAACAAAAAGCTGAACATAAAACTAACAAGCGTATTTGATTAATTGAAGCCAACGGAGATGTGCTCTTCTCACTACCACATGTAATTAATGAGGTGGCAACATATTTTTTGCTGCTGGCAAAGAAACCAAGAGGCTCATTCACTTGCCTTTGCTGACGTTGTCGTCACAAGACTTGCTTCTATATTCCTCGCCCGGTATCTCGGTTGTAATTAATGGTGGAGAATTGAAAGGAAGCCGAGGGTGTATTGTGTCTGATTCAAAAACAAGTAGATCATGTACACGTTATGAAATGTGTAACTAGATATTATTTACCTAGCCAAACCTATGCTGTTACACGTATTCAGCGGCATGAATGATGGCAGGCGATTATTTTGGGACTACATGTTTTTCAGACAGTGGGATGTGTGTGGTCATGTGGCTTTTGTGTTCTTTTCATTCTTTAGTATGACAAATGGAAAAGATGGAATCCAGTGATTTAGAAGCTATGATTTCATATATCGACAAAATTCTGTCAACGTATGTCATACAACTGACTGCACAGCCTAAATGATCATCTAAGCGCTGTGTGTCGTATGGTAATTTGGACTAATTACCACTAAATGACCAAATTATCAATCAGGAAGCAAATCGCTAATGATTATCAAAATTTGGTCATATATTCTTAAATGATGTAGAGTTACCCAATAGTAAAAAGCCGCCTTTCACATTGAAAAAGAAGAAGAAGATAACTTTTTGAGATATCAAATAAAAAATAAATAAAATATCAAATAAATGAGGCAACATACACCTAAATTTTCACTTAAATTTACATTTTCAATTTCTCCATGTTTCAAAAACAAATTGCTTTGAGTGACAGACAATCATTGACAGTATTCATCATTAATGCAACGGCTGTGTGTAAGCAACTTTTAAATTAATAATTTAGGTATAAATAATCATTAGTAAATTAGTAATTTAAGTGCCTGTCTGTCTAGGGTCTAAGGTTTGATTACGGTTGTAACCAGCATTGCCAGAGGCTCAAATAAACAAAATCGGTAGTTTGTGAAATCGGTGGATTTCCACTAAATCATTTTTGCAAAATTTATTTTAAAAAACTCCAAACAAACAGTTTCTATTGATAATAGAGATGACCATGGAGATGACCATAATTTAAAGGTATATCTCAAGAATCTAACTATTTCGACCGGTTGATTCCTCATATTTTTTGGCTGCATTACCAGATGATATTGTAACATTGCTTTTTATTTCCATATTATTCTAGAGCAGAATGAGTCTTCAATTTAGATTCAAGAAAATAAACGATCTGTCAAGTAACTTTAGGTATATCAATTTTCTCCACATAAAAAGCAAGATGTAGCAGTAGCGTCACAATTATGTATACATATGTATATGTCAAAGATAAAGCAAATTGATTTTCTTCTGGATAAAGAATACTGCATTTGCAGCTCGCACAGATAAATCGTATTAGACAGAGCAGCCTGTGGCTGTCTAACTTGAAAATTCATTCATTTTGTGGGCAAATTGCTTTTCTACGTAAACAGCAATTTTATCAATGAACATAACCTGATATAAGATCCTAATTTCGAGTGAAAGAAAATTGGCTAAAAATTGGTGGAAATCGGTAATTTATAGTGAAAAGTCGGGAATCAGAAAACTTCAATTTCAACCTCGAAAAGTCGGCAGAAATCCGACAAATTAGCAGAAATGGTAACAGTGCAGAGGATTCAAACGATTTAAAACAGCCTAATTTATGACAACTACTATCTGACAGTTTTCATCAAAGTGAATTATGATTATAACTTTGGAATTTAATAAATATTTCATTTGCACTTCAATAACCAAATACCAGTCCTGGAGTTTTCATTACTTGCACATCAGTCAAAAGTAATGATTTCTTTTCCATCGCCCCGATTTCTCTATTCGAAATGCCATAGTGAGTGCTGGAAATTGTCTCAATCCCCATAGAACCTTTTTCGCCGACATTTTGTTCGATTTGTCTTTTTCGCTGAGGGGGAAGCTATTCAGAGTTCTGGGACGTTAAAACTTTTCCACTGCAATCAAGTAAACTTTTTCTCATTACTATCGCGGAAAATTTTTTCACTGAGCAAATGTGTGCCGTTTCCTTTTTCGCTATCACCATGTCGCTTTACGATGATAAAGTCGTTGAATTCAGTAGCAATGGTGGTACTAGTGATGAAGTCATGTGAATTACTCAAGAGATTCGTCGTTTTCCTTCAACTGCAACTACCGAAACGTGGAATAGATTTCGACGAGAGCTTAAGAAGCGAATCCAAGCTGCTCAAGGCTCTTCACGAACGACCTACACGTCGACACTTTCGCCAAAACGACCTTAAAGCAAAGGCGGATGAAATGCGGTATGTGGCAAAATATTGATAAAGAAACCAGCGCGTTCGTATTACAGAGCACGACGTCTGCTCTACATAATTAATGCAAAGCTTATTCTTGCAAAGTTTCCGTTCATAGTTCTTCAATAATCGGGCTGGGATTGGTTGGATGCAGTGTTGATATATGCATGTACACTCAAATCAAATAATATGTATGTCAAGTTGAAAAAATCAGTAGAAATCGCTAGATTCCCACCAAAACGAATTTGCATAAATTACGATGTCTATTGATCAAGGGGATTACAATGAAAACGGCACTTTCTATACACGCTGAAAAATCATTGTTCTACCCTTAATATATTTTGCACCTAATATATTTATATTAAAAACATTTCTTAACATTATTATATTGACCTAGCAATAACATTATATTGCCAGCACATAGCATTCTTAAAATGTAATACATTGACATGCGTGTGGTGAATTTGTCTGTTACAATATTATATTATTGTGGTAGGCCAATATTAAGTAGTAAAATGGTAATAAGTTATATTAGCAGCTTACAATACTATTCGTATACCAATAATTAATATTAACACGCCGTCGATATGATTTGTCCATACTCCCAAATAGGTTCCCCATCTAAGTACTAACCGCGCCCAACACTGCTTAACTTCGATGATCGAACAAGATTAGATTATTCCAGTGTGCTATTGCCGTATTTAATATTTTCTTCCTAGCTAACAATACAAGCAATGTACTTGTTTTATGACCAACAATTTCACCACCCTTGGTTAATACATTTGTATTGGCATAGTAATATATTTATGTTAAGATGTTAAAACATTTATATTTACAGATGTTCTTAACATAAAAAGTTAACAGCTTAATATATAATGTTAAACTGCAAATATAATATTGTAACTTCCTAACATAAAATATTGAGCTGTTAAAATTATGTATTAGGGACAATGCTGTTACTATAACAATATTAAGATGTTAGTATATTGATTTCAGTCATTTCTCAGCGTGTATAAAATATGAATCACTACTGCTCTAAATAATCATTATTAATATAAAGATAAATGAACATACTCAAGAAATAAATAAAACTATATAGTAATAATTAAATGTGCCACAGGTGGGGTTTACAGCGTTTGGACCAAATGTGACCTAGCCTAAGCGCGGACTAAGTGAGTTTAGTCCTCGTTTCAATAATATCTGCGCCTATATGAGATAAAGTTTAAGTTGTTTAAGCGACAAATTGGTAAAAGTGACAACAGATACTAGACGTTGTTTTTGAAGTCTAAAATGAGAAACCATGCATCTCAGAAGGAGAAGAGAGATATAAGGAAATAAAAAGAGCAGTGAGAATTGAAACAATTTGCTTGATTCCGAGTGTTAGTAGTAGTGAAGGAAAACTATGGGACTATAGGCAAATTTGGGGGTATTTTCCTTCACGAGCAGAAAATGTCCGCCATATGCATATGTACACGATTTTGACAAGCTATTACTAATTGGAAAATTTCTCCCAAAAGCTCGTAGAGCTTAGGTAGTAGAGAAACCAAAGGGAAAATCTGAGGTAGCAATGTTCTTGATTAGTGAAAATCCTTCACTAAATTTTCTATATACATACGCTTGTTTTGTTTCTTTAAAGCTGTCTTTCTGAGCCATGCATACTGGTACACGGGAACATATTAGAAATAATTTATTATAAATAGTTACCCCAAGATATGAAACTACACTGAGAAAAAACATAGCGCAAGAGATCATAATTTATATAGTTCTGGTGCTATTTGATAAAATATAGCGAGGAGTAGGCGCAATGCATTATAGCCCTCAACGCCAATTCTAATAGCCTTCAAGGCCCTGTGTTGTAGCTCTAATAAAAAGCAAAGTAAACGCGAAATTGTCACCATGTTAGACAATGTGGGTATTTTGATAACTATAGCCTATGCCAATTCCTATTTATGTTAGTCCTATTCAAGTTAATAAAAAATTTTTCAATTTTAATCATTTCGCAAAAACAATTCCAATTTGATTCTGCTTCGGAGGCTTATTCCGCAAAACGATCGAGTTTCCCGTATCAATTATACTCTGCTTTGATAAGCTTTAGAGACGATATACGTTGTCTATGCGATTATAGACAAGAAGGGAACCGTGATCACAAATCAATAACAAATCAATAATTTTATGTAATTTTTCAACTCGTAAAAATTCTAGCAATTAACTAAAAATTCAAACAATCTGCTTTATTTTCTAGAATCAACGAACCATTGTGCTGAAGCCAGATGCACAAAAACGAGAAAAATCCGAATTCTCGACGACACACCACCGATTCATATCTATGGTTTGCTGCACCAACTTGCTGACTCGTCACTCTCTTCTAACAGTATACTTCCATTCAAAATAATTTACAGATTCCAAGCACCAGACCATCATTCACGAACTTCAACCAATTCTTTTAATTTACGTACCCCAAGTGTCAAAAGATAATTTTCATTTGCGTATGGCTTTGATACGAAACAGGAGCTGACTTGCCGCTGGAGTTTTCTTTAGTTTCCCAGAATCTGCTTGTCATACGTTCAATTGAAAGACAACAGGTAGAATGAGTTTGAGCAGTTTGCGCTGATAATCTAGAAAGACTCTCATGGGATTCAAAGAACGTTATTTTTGCGAACCGTATTCCAAATATTTTATACATAGTGACAACAGTGTGTAACAGGGTGTAAAAACTTTGTTTCATTTAGCCATTAAATAATTTCAGCAGAATCAGCAAATCATTTGTTTGCATCATTCCTTGCAGTAATTTTTATCGGTACACTCAGTGCATCAAACATTTAATTTCACTAAATTCACATACAGCAGGCTAGCCAACAGACTACAGGTCCGAAAGGTTTTTCGATTCAGACTGCCCATCAGTTCAATGATACCGCTTTGCTTTATTCCTTGCACTGTACGCAGCTTACAGAAAGGATGAGAGTGGCTAAATTTTCAACGAAGATAAATTGCCACATGCATCACACTTATGGCCAGAGACATTCTCTGATTCACCGCGCATTTATTACGTTTGTGACCTAAACAATGCAAGAACGAGTTTGTCCCATGCACCAACATTGTAGATTTATATCCCCTACAATGGCCGATTATTCCCACAGAAATATAATATTTAAGCCTTGCTCTTGGGAACCGCACGAAACTCTGATGGTTAGGAAAGCTGCTTTGCTTGGTCTACGGATGAGAGCCGAGAATGGGCCCTATCAAGTTTTTAAAAGTTTGCCACTTTGTGTTTTGGAGTGCTCAGCATTCAAATTTTACTCGTATAGTAGTCTATAGTACGGAAACTCTTGAAAATTTAAATTCTGAGGGTCGATGAATGGCTTCTATAAATATTTACGATGCGTTGTTTGCAACAATCTGCTTGCTATGCGGAGATAGTATTGTTGCTAATGCCACTCCATTTCGGTAAGGACTGTCAGCGCACGGGATTCAAGAGCTCATGAATTGCGTTATTGTTAAGAAAATGTATAGCGGTACTTTTGTTTGGAAAAGATATGATTGAGTTTTTTTTTTTATTTCAGCATTGAATGATTAAAAAGGCAGCTTTAATAACGAAATATACTGTGCAGTGGCTATACTGACCGCAGTACCGGTTTTCCCGCTATAGTCACGACTGTACAATGTATGAGCTGCTTCTGTACCGATATCGTGGGGTTGTATGATTTCGAATTTTTCGAATTTTCGAATTTTTTTCCCATGGCATGAAATTTGAAATTGCCAGTGGAGGCAGCCTATGGTATGCAATATTTTATGGTCTGCCATAAATGGTATTCAATATGGTATGCAATTTGCTCGGCAATCTGCCTGGCAATATTTTGACAGTTCTTGATTTCAAAATGGCGCTGAACTGTGGGAATGTTTTATTTCTTATAGGAAATTGTAGGGATTTTGAATTCAAAGGGATTTTTAGATCTCGTGGAGCAATGAAAATAGTCTACACAATATGAAATGGTGGGAAATTGCACAAAAATCGAATTTTGATGCGAAATGGTGAAATTATATATAATGTTTTGATTTAAAAATGAAATAATATCGATTTTGGACGATGAGTAAATTTATGAGACTCCCAGTTGATGGTGGATTTTTCAAATTACTTTTATCTCATTCCCCTTGGTACCCCAGCAAATCATATAATAGTTAGATTTTCGTCTGAAATTTCACCTGCTTATCCAAAAAGTAACTAATCCTACACGTGAACTTTTCATAAGTAGCAGAATTTCTTCGCTCTGCGCTTCAAATAACTTCTTAAGAGCATTTGACACTCGGATACAGCGCACGTCCTTCTCGCTCAGAGTCATTTTCGAAATGAAATTGCATGCCATGAAATTGCCCATGCACAGATTGCATACCATAAATTTGACAGTCGCTGCCATCGGAAATTGCAGGGTAAATTGCTAGTCGATCCCCGGTGTGAAGGCTGGTACTGACTTAATCGTGAACCTAAATTTGGACAAACTTCCATTATCAACCTGATCGTTGTTTGGAGTGGAAGTTTTTCATTCTGAAAAATAAGCGGAGACTTAAAATGATAAGATTTTCAATTTTCGATCGATTTTGTTATTGAAAAGACATTTGCACAATTGAAAGAATGAGCTGCACATACTAAATTGGCGAGAAGTGATAGGAGACATGCGTCAATGCCATAAATATTTTCAAAGTGAAAGTAACTTTCAAGCAACTTTTCACGCTAAGAAGTGAGTACAACTTTTGCTTATTTCCAAGCTAAATTTTCACCGAAACAGCGGAAATACCTTAAGAGCGGAATGGTGAACACCATTAAAAAAGATATTCTCTGCGTCATTAGTTGGGCTAACCACTGCATCGTCATAAACTTTTGTAAAGAGTAAATCTAACCAATTACCATTTTAGTTGGGAGTCGGAACAACCTGCTCCAAATCATGGCCATGCAGCGAAATCACAAGCTTAAAATCAGACGACTCAAGTAGGTTTACTGATAGTAAGTCAATATCAGATTCATCAGAAACAAATTCGGGTGATTGAAATCACCCAAGAACAGAATTTTATCCTCAGCACTACGAGAACCTTCAAAGAAGATATTTGTTCGCGTATATTATTGTACGCTGATTTGACCGATCTGGTGGGACGTAAAATAAACCGATATAAACCCATGTTTTGTTAATTTAAACGCGAATAAATATATGCTGGAACAATTCATGCGAGGCGGAGTTTATACGTTTCTTGACTGCAAATTACCCTAAAATTGCCCTCCATACCAGTGCAATTGTGGTAAAAAATTATGAACGAGGATATCTTGTTAGGGCCGATACGGTTATAAGGTTGTCGTAGCAAGAGGAGTACTAATAGTTCTACTAGGTAAATTGGAACTAAAAGTTTCCTTTGAGTTGGAACTTACCTTACGGTGATGAGAAGTCTGATGAGATGGAGGAGCGGATCGAGTTGGATGTGAATATATCGATTCTATAGCATGAGTATCAGGACGGGAACACCTGACGGTACAATTTCGATTCAAACCGGGTAAGTCTCTAGTCAGAAGATTTGAGGGTGATATCTGGTTAGTAGATACAGGTGAAGTACAATTATTATTCGCAATTAAGTCCTAATTTCTACTTTTGAAGTTGCTGCTGGTGATCATGGTCGTCCAACGACAAAATATGATGCCAGTCCAGTTAAAGTTCCTACCTCTTCCATTCGCGCGAGTAAAAAGCCAGGCATATTTCTCAGGAATTGAAACTTTGCAGCACCTGCTTCCATGTATTTTACGTTTGGGTAAGAGCTTTCCTTTAACATCCTACCAAGCTAAAATTCATCGGTGGAATTTGGTACTCCTTCGACAAAAACGAAACTTTCTTATTTGTCGAAACTTTGTTGGAGGATTGAAAATCGTCATGACTTAAGTCGCAGCTTTTGACTTTTGAGATACTTCTTCCGACCAATAAGTGCCAAACATAAAAATTGTTTTATGAGAATATTTTCCGGGAGATGCAGATGGCGTATTCTGTTGGAGCTTCGTAATCCTCCACGGCCGCGAACAATTCTTGGATAGAAGAGGTTGCGAAAT
Source organism: Nemotelus nigrinus (assembly GCA_947369275.1). Lineage (NCBI taxonomy): Eukaryota > Metazoa > Arthropoda > Insecta > Diptera > Stratiomyidae > Nemotelus > Nemotelus nigrinus. The sequence goes on along the minus strand of OX376373.1, from coordinate 2,776,304 downwards.
CATTAGTAGACTTCATCGGCACTATCAAATTGGAAGTATTGTTTTTATGTGCACTCAGTATTTCCGTTTGAATAGGTGCACAATAATTGAATGGCCTTACTTCTGATGGTCCTACTTTGGCCTAGTCTTTGGCTGAAAGTCGCAAAAGTGCTTTCTTGAGGACCTTATACAGTCGCGTCTCGCACTGTCCTCAGCTCCGCCGAGCCCAGTGCCCATATTTTGAAAGAGACGTTTTTATCGTTGATAAAGCAAATTGGCTTTCGAGTTGGTTGAATCACCGATCTAGCTCGCCCTGCCGCAATGTGGGGGTGTTTGTAGCCGTCGCCCCTACTGATGGCTGCCCCCTAACGGATTTAGGCAACGGACGGAATCTAAACGAAACGAAGCAGAAAAACAAGGTTGCTCAATATTGTTGTGTAGAAAATATTGTGTAACAATAGATATTTATATAAAGAGAAAACAAAAACTGTTATTTAATTCTTTTGGTCTAAATGCGTCTATATAGTTTGCCACGAACCTTTATTTAGACGTAAGCAACTGCTCGATGCTGGCCTTTAATCAGTGTGCATTGTTTACCTTGAATTTATATTAAAAGTGAGTCTTCAGAAACTACTGAATGCTGATATATACCATGGATCAAGTACTAAAAGTTACGACATGAGCGTGACCACGCCTACTTATGACGAAACAAGATGCAAACACGCCTAGAAATTATCCCGAAATAACTGGTTTTTAGGTGAATGAAGAGTACTGTTTTCGGTTGTGTCCAAATGTTTCTGTTAATGAGTTTATTGGATGTTGCAAGTCTAGGCAGACGGGCACTTAAATTGCTGATTTGAAATGGAGAAATTGAAAGTACTTGAAGTGTATGTTGCCTCTTTTATGCTCTAATTAATTAAGTTAGAGTACAAATGGTGCAATATCGAATTTTAAATTCTTTAAATACACGACTTTTCACAAAGGAATTATTAGAATTTCGCATATTTTGATTGTGAGCTCATTCAAGGATAAACGACTAAAGTTAAAGTATCATTAAGCGATATTTAAATGAATTTTAATTTCGTCTTTTAACGATGTTTAGTTAGAATTACCATATAATAGACAGCACTTAAATGATCATTTATGACAAATAATCATTTAGGCAGCGCTGTATGTCTACTATTTATACAATGAAAAGTAAAAACCAACACAATTCATACACTCGACTATTTTTCCATAATTCACTGGTCTCCGGTACGTGACGAAATAAGATGCAGCGCCGAACAGCGAAAACCTATTGTCGTAATCTTATTTCCTTGATTCATGGATATATACATTAAGTGCATTTCATGGCAAAGTATGATGCTTTGTATGCAAAGGAATGAAACACTTTATAGTATTTGTATAAAGGAAAAAACGGATCTAATCGCCGAAAATAAGTGTTTCTATGACAGCACAAGCGTGAAAAAATAAAACTGCCACTTCATACTGTAAGCTTAGGCTTTTTAATAATCCAATGTGTTCTCTATTTCACTGCTGGGGTATATTACGAGCATAGTTGTGTCCTAGCAACACTTGTGTCGCTATTACCTTTCAAGTCAATCTCAATTCGGGCTCGCGTGATAATATTGCAAAAAATAACTCATTACTACTCATCTTTTCTTTACTTATCGTCACCAAGTTCCAATTGGAAAGTTTAAAACTGGTTTCAATGGGGTCCTTCGGAGTTTTCACTCTCTCTCACAATGGGAAACTTTCAATGTCTGGGTTTTGTATGTGTTATTAAAATAAAACCATCAAAAAGTTTCAATGCCATATCATCTCGAATTTTCGAAATAAATTATATGGCCTCGTACCTTGTCTTGAATTCCAAATTCGAACGAATTGCTATCATTCTCCACTCAATACACATTTTTCTATTTCTATCTATTTGTACCATTCATGCTTTTGTTTTGAGATTGGCATTCCTTCAGATACCAGAACCTATGTTTCTTGATTGAATTTTCCAAGACTCAAGAATGCAATTTCATTCAGTTCTATGGCCATTCTAGGGAGTTGTGTGGCGATAATCATACTGCCAGGATGAAAGGCAAAACAATGAGTGGTTTCTTAGTGTTTTGTAATTGTCAATGCCATTATTCTCAGCACCCCAAAAAAATAAGACGCTGTGCGAAATTGAGTTGCTCTGAATACACACTTGAGCCCAATGATGGAATGTGTGGAAGAACTCAATCAATGATAGACATGTTGGTTTGAATGGATGTTTTCTTCGGCGTCCAAAAAATAAACTACTTATCAAAAAGAAATCGGCTGATATAACTGTACAAAGCAAAACAACTTTTGATAGATTGGCAAGCACGTGATAAAAAATCCTTCAAATCATTAACCATCAAACAACAAGGTTTTTTTTTTGAAATACGAAAGATTGATAAATTTTATGTCTTGTCTACCCTGTTAAATTAAAATTTTCAAACTTCCGCATTGCATAAGAACGACAGCCCATCACCAATTTAGCTCTATTTCGAGCACTCCAAACTTTTGTTCACGATAACTTACGATCGCACAATCAGATCAATATGAAATTCGCATATTTTATTACAGCAGAGCTGATAGAAGTTATTTTGAAACGTAAGCACCGTTGTGCCAGTGGTGCCGTTTTGAAAAATCACTGAGAATAAAACCCTATTAGTTCTGGTTTGCCCTATAAATTCTGATTTAGTCACCAGATTTGACGAAATTCACATAATAGTTGGACCTTACTTAAGACCAAGTTTGGTTGAAGTTTGTTTTGGTTAGGGTAATGCTGGCAGCTATGGAAATTTTTATCTTTTGAGCCTTGAAAATTTGCTCGGCACTATAAATCTTTTTCCGAAAATCCAAATAAAATTCATACAGTAAATGGACTTTATTGTAGGCCAAATTCAGTAAGGACCAGGTAGAAAAATCACGATAGGGTTCCAGTTATGGTAGTTTTTGTAATTTTTTGTGATATTTTTACCAAGCGATGTTACCATAAAGTTTTCAAATAATAGTGAACTTCTAGCGACAATATACAAGAAATATTTGGATATTGAAAATTTGAAAATATTAGCGGGTGGTAATCCTTAATTTCCTTTTACCCCTATAAATTCCAACGTAGTCATTGGATCGAAACGAAATTCACAGATTTGGTAAAATTTTGTCTTCGGTGGTAGCAGAGGGTTGCCAGCACCAGGCATTTTGGTGAATTCCGTGCCAACAGATGCTACGATTATATATTCATATAGCAAGCATCGACAATGAAAATAAGAAACCAATGTCTAAAGTTTCTAATTTCTGGAAATTTTTCGGGTGGCAGCCTTTCCATCCTCTTAACTTTCCATGAAGTAATCGGATGATAGCGAGATTCGCAGAGAAGTTTAATTTTGGCATGAAGCGGTTGTGGCTGCAATCACTGAGATCTTTTAGAATTTATGTTATAGGAGATTTTACTCTCTGAGTTTTATAAGCTAAACATATATATATATATATATATATATATATATATATATATATATATATATATATATATATATATATATATATATATATATATATATATATATATATATATATATATATACATGTTTAAATATATACATATACGTAAAGCCCTAAATTCGTCATTTCCTGAAAGTAATCATAAATTATTTAAGTGAACTTGTAACCCGTTTATCGAGTGTCAATATCATCGTAGTACACAGCACTGTTTGGAGTGATGTAATTCAATTAGTGTCTTTCAGTCGAAACGACCTCATTGCCAACCTCAACTTTTACATGACCATCATTTGCTCTGCTCTTGGTCTAGCAGTAGACCTTCGTAACCGATTCTAATTTTCCCCGACATATGCTCGGAAAATCACATTGCAAAGTTAAGACTTACAACACGGCTGTAATCAATAAAACCTTAAGGAAGACACATTGTGTCAAAGACGCTGCTCGGTCGTGTATCAACGTTGCTTCGTCATCGCAGTACATGATGTGTTGCGAGACCTCATGCTCCAGTCCATTACGTTGGCAATTTGTTTCTTGTCAACTTCTGTTAGCATCGAATATCGATTGGCCTTGATCAATTACCAATCTGGGACTCACACAAGGAGCCATTTCTAATTCAAACAGTGTTGTCTCGATTTTGCTTTGAGCGCCCCCTTCAACTCGTGAGCTACGAAGCAGCCAAATAGCAAAGCAACAGTAGCAAGTGTCGAAATCGGAGTCCAATTACTGACCCTTCATTTGTCTCGAACATCGAATTTATTTATTTTGGAAAGTGACTGACTGAGGTTTCGAGTGAGTGACATAGATTGAAGGAAATTCGATAATTACTAATCAATGGCAATGTGAAATGGATGAAAGGATCGCTTTAAGAGGATTTGCAAACAAAAGTCAACGTTCGCATTTGAGCCTATGCTCCGTGAAATTGATTTGTTCAGTTTAGGATAAATGATTTGAAATTGGCCGTGAACTGATACTGAAAGATAAAATTTGGAAGCCGGATCGAGCAAGCTCAACCCTGGCACAAGAAGCCAAACCACGATGTTTTACAAGCTTGCTCAAAAAATCACACTCATAATTACTATGAGTGCAGTCTTTGAATAGGCTCGAGATCGTTACGGCATGAAAGGAGGAGCTTCGTGAAAGTAGCCGTAGATTCTCTAAGCGAACACAGTTCGAGAAGTAAATCGAGAAATGAAATCTTAATCTCAAACAAGAAAATATGTACACATCGAGCCTTAGAATATGTAAGAGAGATTTTTAGCTTATAAGGCTCGTAGTTTTTTATTTTGATTTGATGGAATTTTTAATTCATACTGTTTTTCTTGTTTTCAGATATAGCTGGACTATTTCAACTCTAGGTTAAAACAACCAGCATCCTACCAAATGTTTCAAATGGTAGTACAGCATTGGGCTAAGGTTGAGGTGGCTCAGCGTAGAGTGTTTAAGTTTGATCGTTTCAGCGGAGATTTAAGCTGTAGAGACACGTTTGTTTTAAAAATTATATTTTTCACTTATAAAGTAAGCTAGAAAAATGTTTTTTTAAAAAATGTCAAAATGAAATTATTAGTTTTGCAATAAAAGTCAACAAGGCACAATGTGTTTCTTCTAGATAAATTTAAAATGTATTTTTCAAACAAACATCTACAGAAATACCAGCTTTTTGAATACTGAAAATTGTCACTAGTTGCAAACACGATAAAAGATGTTGACTTACCACTAATAAATTGTGGCTGTATGTTTTTCCTAACAAATAGACGTCGAATGTTTTCACTAAAGTACTATTGCAAAAACTGCTTATAATTGAAGGAAACTGATAGTATTTTAATTGACTTTGGATTTACATGTACGTCATAAAAAGCATTGCTTGAAATTGAAAAAAAAGCATTGCTTGAAAGTTTTCATTAAACGTTTGTTCATGGATGTTTAGAATCCAGCCAAACGAACTGAAAAAAATCCTATTCATTGCGTAAATCTGAAATTAAATGAAATTAAATTCCACCCCCAGCTGATTTTGTATGGGATTTCTCATTTCGTTTCGTTTCGCACTGAGCACAATGCTAGGTTTTAGTAACAATTTATAATAGTCTTGTGCCCCAGACTCGTGTCCTTTGCTTTTATAATTGATTATGTCTGTATTAGGCCATGAGACAATTCTCTTCATTTAGCATGTTGCAGGGAATATGATGGATGCAAATATAAATAGTTTGTATTGAATAGCTGATCGCTTTGTTCCATTGAATTTCAAAGGAGCCAATAACTATAGTGGTGGAGTAACCTCATTATTTGCGTATACAAGTTCAAATGCCGATGATTAAGTACGCAGTCATACAGACATATCTCAGTTTTGCCTTTTTTCCTGCTTCGGTCTTTCTATCTTTTAGGCAAAGCGGTCGTAATAATGAAGTTTAGGTTCGATATCGTCCAGGTTTTTAACTATTGGAATTTCGGGAGCGTTCGAATCTGCCATGTCATCGGTTCTGTCTCACGCTTCCGCATACCCGACTACTCCCGGGCATATTGAGTCGAGGCGTGCACATTGCCCACGAGAAAGGTGAATCGTGGAGACCAATAAAACGGAGGAGAGATCAATACGTGATTATATTTCTAGATTGTGAGAAATATGAAGACGCGAGCAAGGAAGGAACAAAAGGCAGAGTTTTGAAATAGAGAAGACCTGGAGCAGCGAAAAAGATGAAAGCTGCGCGGGTTAAGAAGAGCATTTATTGCCTGATGTCTCTGGTCCTGAAGTCGTTCTTTATTCACGGCACGTTTTTGATGACATGTGATGATGTCTTATTGCCAATATAAAAGCGAGTAAGATCCGGATGTGAAGCTCTTGAGATTTCAGTCACACATTTCGGATATCGGATTCTAACTGCTTATGGGGTGTAAAACCCCATCCACTATTTGAAAGTAATGCCTTGATGATGAGGAGGAAATACAATGAAATGACAACGAAGAAAAGAAAAATACTCAAAGAAAAAAAATTGAAACTTTTCTTTAGGATTATCTGAGAAGAAGTCTGCGAATGTTTTGCGAGTATAGGAATATAGCTCTATTAAAATAGTTACCGGAATCGCAATTTCATTTGATGTGTTGTAAAATTATGTTTGTCGTTAACGTCAAATTCTGCAAAATTATTGAAAGCTTAACGAATCATGTAAGTCACAGAAATTATAATTTTATTTACTTACTTCAGGACCTACAAATCGCTTATCTATTAGCTGTTATTGCACTGAAAAAAACACATAGCGCCAGACGCCATAGTTTATAGACTTCTGGCGCCCTGTACATAGTCGACTTTGGGATTTTGATAAAATATAGCGCCACACGCCATAATACATGGCAAAAAGTACATAGAAGCAGCCGCTATGCTTATAGCCCTCCACGCCAAGAAGATGGCGCGGAGGGCTATAGTACATGGCGTGGAGGACTATAGTACATGGCGTGGAGGACTATAGTATATGGCGTGGAGGGCTATAAGCATAGCGTCTGCTTCTATGTGCTATGGCGTGTGGCGTTATATTTTATCACAAATCGACCAAAATCGACTATGTACATGGCGCCAGAAGTCTATAAATCATGGCGTCTGATGAAGATGATCCAGTTGGCATCCAACAAAAGGCCACGAGCCTTCTCAGTTCTGAGCATCTGGGGGTAGAGCAGTTGATGTTAGGTGATGGAATTCTATCGATGAAATTCCCGAGGGATAAATGACATCAAAGACCATATCCTCTCCTAAACACAAGAAGCTTGCTGACATTTATACATCTCCTCACACAGTATGGCTGCAAGTTATAATTGGAGTTCCATGAGCCAAATTACATGGCTCATGGCACTATGTAATATAGCGTATGCATAGCTCAGGGTAGTTACATAGGACCATATGTTACATAGGACCACCCGCTATGTAGATTCTGACATTATGGCAGGGGGAGCCATATTGCATAGCTCAGAATACTATGTATGGGGCCATAAATAATGCGCTATGTTACATAGCTCTGGGCGCCATGTGGATTTTTTTCAGTGTGCTTAGCTATTTTTTAGCTTAGCTATTTTTGAGTTTAGCTATGTATATAATAGCTTAGCTATTTTTATCAGATTCGGATTGGGGACACAAGCTACTTATTTATTTGCTTGGTATTATGTAGATTAAAGTAGGAATAGTCAAGCAAGTTTTTGGTTTTTTACGTGCCTATTGACATATCATATCTTCGATGTGATTCGCCATTGTTAAACTTGTAGTAGAACTCATTGGGGATATCGAGTTCAACTTTTCTATGTGAACAATGTGCTATGCGACATAATTTTTATGAGACATTTACCAAACTATTTTACACACATTTAATGTTTTCGAAAAATTTTTCTTCAATATTTTTACAATGATATTCAGTTTGCCTTGAGCGTCATGAAACTTATCGCACAATTAAAACTCAACCGAAATGTTCTCTATACGTGGACTTATCTTTTCTTACAGCTATTTTGAATTTGAATAGTAACAACATTGAACATTTGTTAAATTCGTGGCAATAAGGATTTCCGCTGTAAAGTTGCTTCGCACACTTCTCTCGAGCAAAACAAACAATCTTCATCCCACTTCAAACGAATTACCATTCTACGGACTCGTTGCCAGGCCCCTGAAAATACTCAACAAATACTTCGCACAGCAAGTTTTTGATGCAGCGAGCTTCTACGTTGACGCTTGCATAAACATTACATTATCGGCTAGTGGTTCTAATTCAAACAGAAAGCACTTTCGGAGTACATTTAAAATATGTATGTAGCTGTTTTCTTATTGTTCTTCACTTTTCACTTTCAAGTTCTTCAATTGCGGTTAATACTATTGCCAGCTAAAAAGTGGAAATACGGTGAGTATTATAGTATACATGAGATGCACCAGAAGTCACAGTTATTCAGGCTTCAGCTAAACGAAAATATTTCCCGGATCGTTTAAAACCCAGGATGAGATTTATACTGTGAGTACATTAGCAGCTGAAGGAGTTCTTCAAGCTTCAACTCTTTCGCAAACACAATGGCATTCGTTCTACATAATGCGCAATGGCCGAAACAATGAGAGTGAGTTCACATAAAAATATGGCGATTTAATGTTTGTATTAGAGTTGGGTCGTACTCGGATTTTTACATACTAGGTATTCCGAATACGAGTACAAAAAAATACCTGTTCCAAATACCTGTTCCGAAAATACTAGCTAGTATTTTTTGAAGTATGTACATATATACACGCAAGTACATGCGATTTGCAGTAATGTAATGAAACGGTATGATATTCCCTCCCCCATCCACCAGAGACAAAGTTCCCTGGCTAGAATGGTGATGGTGCAGCTGACCGTGAAAGGATACGAGCCATTAGTCCGTGCAGCTTGTCCGTAACTATCCAATGGTCGGTCACTTATTTGGCAAGTGTTTCTCCAATCTAGGAGCCATCTAAGGGAAAACAAGCTAATTCAATCAATTTAATTTGATTTTCATTTTAATATATGCACAAAACACCTCCTGCATTCGTTCAAACTACCCGTGTCGAAAAATTTACTATGATAGGACCAACTAATCCTGTTGCCATCTATATGACTTTTCATCGATCGATGCCTGATACCAAACTTTTCCTGGCTAATCTAAAACAGTCGGTTTTCCGCTTCGCCTCACTGAAGCATGAATTTGTCGAAAATTTTATTAAGAAATGATAAAACGTCTATTTAGCATGCACCCACTAGGGGGCCAACCTTTTCGGTAAAGCTGGACATGAGTCACAGCCCCGGTAGGGTTGGAGTGCAGTCACGAGGAGAGCTTCAGCACAGCCGGAGGAGCCAACTGGCTAACCAAAAAGGTTCTAAACATTTTTAGTGTTACTTTCAGTTTTCCCGGCGGATTTCATTTTGCCGTATCTTAGAAACTTGGCCGCTTTTTCCCACATTTGTATGGGAACAACTCAAAAAGATCCTCAAATTCATGCTAAACCAAAAAAAAATTTTTTTGGAAAAAATATACAGTTTTGCCTAATTTTCCCTATAAAAAAATTGTTTTGCCCTTAAAATATCACTATTGAACTCCCCGATCACTTTCAATCATCGAAAGCGCTGTAAAGGCAGTGTTTGCCAAACTATGGCCAAAAAACCCCCTACTCCCCTACAAAACGTAAATTTTTGTAACACAGCAATAGGTAATGGCCCGTTATGCCCCAAACAACTCTAACTCAAACTTGACCGATTTAGTCCGATTTCAGCTACTTTTGCCCTAAAAACCTAAACCTAAAGTCCCAAAATACTCGCAAGCACAAAAATACTCTATACAAAAATATGCGATACGAAAATACTTGCAAGTTCCAAAATACTCGATATGAGTATATGTATACTCGTATCGAATATTTTGGAACTATACGAGTATATTCGTATTCGAATATTTTGGAACGATACGAGTATAATCGTATCGAATATTTTGGAACTATACGAGTATATACTCGTATCGAGTATTTTCGTGCTTGCAAATATTTTCGTCTCGCGTACGAGATACTCGTGGTGAGTATGAAAGCACTTGCAAGTATGAAATACGAGTTTATATTAATATTAGGATACTATTACGTCACTGTTTGATTGAAATGAATTAAATGGACGAAATTTATTGTGTAAATTCTTGAATACATGTATAGTCCACACAAATACTCGTACCTAGTATTTTTGAATTTCGTACTAGGTACTGGCTGTTCCAAAAAAATACCTGTTCCATATATCTGTTCCAGTATATACGCCTCATCTCTAGTTTGTATAGGTCTGCCAGCGGGATTAGAGCTTTGCAATGCAATGCAATAATGTCTCAAGGAAGGCAGAATAGCAAGATCCAGGTAGGCAGCACTTCCGCCTACATTATCCAAATATACGCCTTACCGTACCACTATGATTTTACCTGACCTGAGATGCTTCGGATTTCACTTAGGTGTGAGTTGACACAATGTGAACATCTCGAAAACAACATTTCAATCCAAATTTAAATTAAACCTAAAACGTTTTACAATGATACCGCACACCTGTCATTTGTAGATCATCCACGAAGAATTTCATTTCGTCATATTCATTTCGACTAATATCTGATGTGTAGAGTAGTACATTATCTCGTATTACAATATCCCGTTTACAAAATTCCGATTACATAATCCCATATTACAAAATCTCGTGATTTAAAATCCCGTAATACAAAATCCCGTGCTGCAAAATCACGATTTGAAAATCCCGTAGTTAAAATAGTTAACAAGATATTTAAGATGAACTGATTTTCGTGGCCTTGTGCTGCGCAAACGACTTCGTAATGGACTTTGCACATTATTTTCCTCATCCCACTATAAACACATTTCTGTTGAAAAATTTCCACTTGTATTTATTTGGCAGATTGAGGTTTAGGGTTAGGTTAGGATAGGTTTTCTGGCCTATGATACAATGATCCAAACACCACAATCATTTTTGAAATAACTTCTGCGTAGTATTACTACAGGGCGTCTTAAGCACCGTTCTCTCTCCCCTTTGACCAGTCAGTTCCTAGGGGCTATCAATTTTTTAATTATAAAAATTCGTAAACGAAATCATTGATAGTGCTAATGTCAATGTCAAGAAACTGTTAGCCATCATCAAGCAAGTCATAAAAAGCGGCCATCTCCTTTCGGGTCACAGCAAGGATTCCTTATCCCCGAAGTTGCTTTGTAAGTAGAACCGTCAAAATTCTAACTTTGCCAGGGCTTCGAAGACGACGGCCTGAATAAACAAAAAATGCGCATCGGCGGTATTAGATGCTTGTTAGCCAGCTCAGATTCGCCCCCGAAAGATGACTGAAGAAACTTAAGACCATTAAGGACCGTTTCTTGAGCGGAAAGCAGGCAGGTTCATAGAAGCGGCGGCGACTAGCAATGCAGAGCTTGTCAGAAATTTAATCTATTGGGGTTTCTTGTAGGCAGTGAAAATTTAATTAGACATGTAATTTCACTTAATTAAGTTGGCGATTTAGCGCGGAGCGCTAGATGACTATCAGCTTAGCCGTGAGCCAACCAGTTATTATAATATATTTTTCTAACGGTTTGAGATGGTACGGAACACGAAGGCGCCTAATTAACATTCCGCTTTGCAATGTCAGTCTGACAATGTGAGCATGCGACAGTCTATGAGGATGTTTGAATTGTAATGTTAATTAATAAGCATCACTACAAATCCGTCCAGCTTATGGCAGTGTATAGTCTAACAGATATGATGCACATCATCCAAACTTTAACAGATCGAAATTAATACATTTTTATTCTTAGGAAATTTTCGTCGATAGCATTATCGTTTCCAGGCTCTAGCAAACCTCTTGACTTCGTGAATTTTTCACATGCAAGATATTTTTCCCGATGGTTGAGTGAATTTGCGCGTCTATAAACAGTCGATTCTGTTTTGTTTAGGCATACGAAAATCCTGGCGAAGAAAATGAATTTTAATGTATTTTGGATTTATTTGTCTTTGAGCTTTCTATGCGGATCCCGAGGCTTTAAATAGGAAATTTGTTGTTTTATGAAAATAGCATTGGATTTATGTGCATACATTAATGTGTTCAACTTGGTAGCTTTCTGTTATCGCCATATAGGCAATATAGGAGTACCCACGCACATAAAGTCGGTCACTCCACATAAAGTCGTGGATAGGAATTTTCCGCTTTGAAATTAAACTAATATTTACTGAGCTGATGCAAGCTTGTGTGACTTCTATTCCGTAAACTATAAACTGATTGATATTGTGTGAATTAACGTTGTTACTTGCTACCAGAGTAACAATTTCGAATTTTTTTCGCTAAAAGTCACAAAAGTGTTGGTCATTGTCGTGTATTTTATGGTCGCTGATACAATAAATTTGGAAAAATTATGAGAAGATATTCATACGTCTTAGGATAATTTGCACAGCGAACAGGATTGTTTTCTGCCAAAGCATTAATGCTCTCTAAACAATGGATGCAAGTCTAACACACCACTAAATCTTTTCTAATACATCGCGATCTGTGATTATACTCGTAGGTGCCTAGAATTGGATCTGAGTGAAATTTGCCTAATCAGCATTAGCCATAATTAAGCATTACGAATTGTTTTCTTGAAATTTATTCTGGTACTGTTAGCTTGGGATGAGTATAATTATTCAAAATAGATCTCTGAAGGCTAGATAAAGAGCAAAGTCAAGGCTTGGAATAAGCTAAGGCTATATACTGGAAAACAAATCGCATTCTTTGACAATTCAGGGCAATTTGTTGATTCAAGTTACTGGCTAGAAAACAAATTTTCCCCGAGAGGGCAAAATTAGATGAATGCATGAATATGACATAATAGTTGTTCCGCCTGAAGATTTGAACAGAGCTTCATGTTTTAACAATCCGCTATCCGATTGTTTGCATGTACCATTAACTAATCAAATATTTAACGGTGTATTCACACACATGTTCCATCAGAATGGAGAAAAGAAGAAGAAAAAGGTCTGTTTTTCATACGAAACACTCTTGTAGCAGAGCCAACAAGAAAACTGGAACTTTATGCTTAGTCCCGACTTTCAATTACTTTCCAGGACGTAATTGTCCCAATTCCACTGACTAATCAATATTTCAAATTTTATCGATAAAGATTTCATTTCAAACCTAACGGATATTCAAATCACGTTCGTCATAGAAAATCCATTTTCGACGACCATCGGACCGTAGCTTAACGACTCCGGTATTGATGAAAGCAAACTTAGAGCTTGCAAGTAGATTAAAAATGTAGGAAAGTTTTTTATGAAAAACTTTTTTAATTCAATGGAACTCACGAAATTAAACTTTTTTAGGGTGTAGCAAACACAAGCCATTTGTCCGAACACCTTTACAAGCCGCCAGCAATAAATCTCTAATTTAATTACACGCGCCATTAATTCACTCCGTGACTGGATTCGAACATAGAAAAGTCGAACTAGAAAAAAAAGCGAACAGGCTTGATTTGGTAGGCGACTTATGTTTCGCACTCGAATTCGAGAAAAAGCGATAACTTCTCACATTGAGCAATGCCAGATGTTATCAATGATCCTCGCAGGTGAAATTCAATTATGATTTTCGGAAAATACTCTGGGATAGAGAAACAAAAAACATTCAAAGCAATGTGATGTGAACAATGAAGGAGTCAAGGAAGCCATGGAAGCCAACTAATCAAAAACCGGATGATGCAGCCGGTGCTTAGGTGGTTTTCGAAGCTGGCTTAAACACACGAAGTTGAGCGAAAGCGCGGGCTGAAAGAATCTGCTGTGTGCACAAGCACAGTAAGCGAGAGATGGAAATGTCGTAAAGTTAGTTAAGCATAAATTTATTGAAATAGCACAGCAGGCGCTTGGTTTTTACCAGGCAAGTGAAATATCTGTGTTTGTTTCGTAATTATCGGTATGATATGATTCCAGTCATCATTTAGCTACTGAATTTAATATACATTCATTTAAAATCTCCTTGCATGAAAGTCGCATGTGTTGATTCAATTTCGAGTGCGGATAATAAATAACTTCACTCCGATTTGCTTTCCTCTGGGTGGATGACGATTCGGTAGAAAATAGTGGTAATCCTAACCATTTCCCTCGCATTCAAATCAACTATATGTGTAAATATCTCGTTGAATGCTGTAAAGCTCTAAGGGTCGACAACTTTTTAGAAATAAAGCTCATAGGTTGTAACAGAATGCCAATATTATATGTACAGAATTGATTTTGCTTGGTTGCACTTTTTGATTAATAGTCTAGAGAAAAACTACAAATATGTGTGGGAATATTAACTTGACTATAGTTTCGATGCTCTTATAGAAAGTGGTCCATCGGAACAAATCAACATCCACGTAGCCAATTTCAAAAAGATTTATCCCATAATGTTTGTGTTCATACTTATGCTGCCGCCTGCGAGCGTTTAGCTTTGGCAGAAACGAAAAATCTTTATGAAGTCATTAATCTCATTTTGTAAAGCAATGAGAGGAACAACCGCAACAGCTCAATGTGTAGTAATTTCGAGTTGAAATTTAATAAATTTCTCCTGAAGCACTTTCTTAAGAAAAGTCAACAACAGTACTTATACTGGTGAAGCGAATGAGTGGTGAAAATGAACGCCAAGCCAGGCCATGTGAGTACGATGTGAAGCAGATTTACAACGGCAGCCAGAGCTCGGAACCAAGAACCATTTATGGTTGTTCTTAGCTGTTGACAATAAATAACATTACCATTTCAATAACATCCCCATAAAGCAGAGCTCTAAGCCATTAAAATTTATGGTTCCTTCCCGTTCTATATAAATTCATACTGTACCAGCCACTGCCAGTAGAGGACCTACTAATGGGGAATGTTTCCTTTTCCTGCTATGTCGCACCATGGAATGTTAATGGCGAGTGATGTCAACACATTATTTGTGTTATAATATATGAAGGACTAGATAGAAAGTATCCTTTTCCTTGCTCTCAGCCTGTGGTTTGGCTCTACATACCGGTCGAGGCCGATAACGATGTAAATATGTAAGAAATTCGGGAGATCTGAGCGGAACATTTTCATGAAAAGGACGCGCTTCAATAAAAAATTCTCTTGACAACACTTTTCTTCCAGCCGAAATTTATTAGGTAGACAGATTGTTCTCTGGCGAAAAATGCCTAATGTGCTTCGAGCATATCTGACACGAATAATTTATCACTAGTCATATTGTATAGGGGTGTAATTGTTTACGCCAACTCATTTTTCTTCAAGGTCGCGGCGTATTGTCCATTACTGTTTAGTTAACAGTTAAAAAGCGGCCCTACTTTTTAAATTGAAGTGAAAAGTGATTTGGATAGCTATAATCATTGGTGGTTTGTAAATACATGAGCTATAAATCTAAGCACAAACAATGTTTATTTGAGCTTGGTGGGAACAGTTAAATATAAATTGTAATGTATCCTTTCTTGAAGCCTGAATAACCACTAAAATATACCATGAATACGATGCAACGATCTGCTTTGAAATCTAGTTTTGATAAAATGGTGTACAAATTAAGCGAAATTATCAGGCTTAAATTAATTCAATTTGCTTGATAGAGGAGGAATCGCTGGGCCGCTTACTTAGGTCAATATGTTGAACACTAGTCCGATTCAATTGTTTGGTTTTGTAATTATCTTAGCTCAGGCCCCACCTTAACCGACTGATTGTCTTTGGCAGTGCTTGTTTTGGCTTAAAATCCAACGAATGGATTTTATGCGGAAAATTGATCGACTTCGATTCTTGGAGGGTTCATGATATTATCATTAAAGAAAGTTTATACTATTTGCTTTTAAATTAATTATTAGATATTGGGTGTAGGCATTGAAAACCGAACTTTTACAACAGATGGCCCCACTAACACATGCGCTGTAAGACTCCAATGACATATATGTCATTTTGAACTACCATCGGTTAACTGTTAAAGCCACAAAGACAGTTTGCTAACATTGTGTGCGCATTAGTTTTTTACCCTCATGGAAAACTTGCGGGACGTATTGTTGGGATACATATTTGCCAAGAAAACTTTTGCCGAAAGTCATCGTTTGCTGGTGGATGTTTATGGCGACGATGCCCTGTCCAGAACATTGTTTTGAGGGGTTTAAAAGCTTTGAAAGTGGAAATTTCGACATCAAGGACAAAGAGCACCGTTGTCAAGAGAAAAAATTAGAGACCCTCCTTAATGAAGACTCGTGCCAAACGCAAGATGAGCTCGCAAAAGCACTGGGCAAGCAACCATATCCTGGCGTTTGAATGCGTTAGGGCTCATCCAGAAGGTAGGAAATTGGGTGCCACTCAAACTGACGCCAAGAGATGTCGAAAGGCGATTTCGCATATCTGAAATGCACCTCGAACTCTACATAAGAAATTATTACTGGCGACAAAAAATGCATGTATTATGATAGCCTGAAGCGCAAGAAATCGTATGTAAAGCCCGGTCAACCAGGAACATCGATGTCAAAACCAAATATACACGGCTCTAAGATAATGCTCAGTATTTTGTGGGATCAGAACGAACCGATGCACTACGAGTTGTTGAAATTAGGTCAAACCATTATGGGACAGCTGCACCGACAGCAATTAATTCGTTTGAAGGGATCATTGACAGAAAAACGGCCGGAATATGCAACCAGGCATGAGTCTATAATTTTCCATCATGACAATGCTCGACCACACTTTGCTATACCGGTCAAAAATTGCCTAAAGAATAGTGGTTGTAATACGCTTTACTTCTTAGCAAGGTATCAAAAATTGGTTTGATTCGTTCTTGGCCTCAAAGAGCGAAGCCTTTTTCCGATGCGGAATTCATTTGCTACCAGAAAGGAGGGAAAAAGTGCCACAAGCGATGGACAATATTTTGAATAACATGTAAATTTATTAATTAATTGAAATGAAGCATTATTTCCACCCAAAAAAGTTCGGTTTTCAATGTATACACCCAATAGTAAAATTATATTAAGACATTAAATAAAATCTTAAATTATATTTTGATATTTTCTCCTCAAAAATTTAATTTACTTAGAAATTTATTCGACGCTGATGAAAATCTTAGGTTACGAAATCTAAGTCAATCATTTTTTTTTGTATGGGCGACTTTTGGAATAATGACTACTTAGTGTTAACAATTTTTTTCATTTATCATCGAATTTAATGTAGATTGTGCCGCATATTTGCGCCACGAAAAGCTATTTGAACACTATCTTTAGAAAAGCATAGATTTCTCTGTTCGAACTACAGTTGACCACATCCTTTCTCTCGAATTGCAATATTATCTGAATGACGTCGTCGCTCTAGATTTCAAACTGTACGCCTTGCTATGCAAATACATGTTTTGTCAATTGTTCAAGTGCACTAATCGTGCCTTCGTAAAATTATACCATAGTACTTCTAGCATGTTCATAGTTGCCGCACATGTTGCCGTTACTATATAGCGTGTAAGTCCTTGTTTCCGCATAGTTTAATAATAGTACGTATGAAATAGTTTGTGGTGGCGGGCAGGTTTTACTAATTTGAATACATTTCAACCGTAACATTTCTGCTATACTGCTAAGTTCATCGTTCACTGTTTGAAGCAATGTCCGTGTGCAGATACATAATACAATCGACTCTACACTATAATGGTTATATTACTATAATGGTTACCAAAACTTCTCGTTGCATGAGAATATCACGGTACATTCGCAAGACCATATCGTCGAGCCGATAAGGGAGCCGTCGCTGCTACCCGCCATCAACTTAGCTACAGTGTTATTAGTTTTCAGCTTTCTATCTGTAAACTTTTCTCATTGAAGAAGTGTTGTCCTATTTGTATGTATCAATCAAATGGTATTTAAGGGAAAACAGGGAATTAATAAAAACATTTTATGTTTTTAAATGACTTTTCGTTAAATATGCCGTTCTTCGGATTCCGTTAATACACTATGTACATAGCATAATATTATACTTTTAGGGTGCTACCCATTTTTATTCCAAGCGAAACCCCAGTCCTAGGTGAAGGCAATATCATTGTCTAAATTGGTTTTGGTTGCGCTTCACAAGCGCAGATTCAGCGATGATATCTTACAAGGACTTATATCGCAATGACAAATAACGTGCCATAAATGGAAAAATATACTTTGGAACCATGGCATTCTCATATTCACTTTACATAGTCAGAAAAATGGCTGGTATAATGATGTACTTGTTGCGTACATATTCAAAAGCTAGAAACTAGAAACTATTGGTAACAAAGCATCTGTTGAAATTTGCTTTGTTTTACAAGAAGGTTCTGATTCATTATCGGCTTTCTTGCTCTATAACTATGCCATTATGGCTAACGTTTAACGTTTTGTGAAAATCTGGCTGCTTTATCATTGTTTTGAAGGTTGATCGCTTCTGTGGAGGTCACATTATGTGTGATATGGATTGACTAGTGCCATCGAGACGTTTATGACAAACCTATTAGTTTTCAATTGTTTTGATTATTGTTATTGTTTTACGCTGCGTCAAATAAATTATGCGTGCAAAAAGTTTCCTGCTAAAAAAAAATAATTTCCAAAGTAATCAATCATCGCATAAGTCACGTCACCCTAAAATGCATTCTACTGAAATTTTTTAATAGCAGCTCACGTATGCAGCGATTATTACGATTAATACAAGAAAATGAAATAATCTGCACTGATTCGCATAGACGTTCTATCTACAATTTAGCGCTTTCGAGATATTCAATGATTTTTCTTTTGATTTGTAGTGGAGATATATGGAGAGTGCATTTTTCAATATTGATTTTAGCTTACTTCCACAAAAAATGGATTGGTTGTTCAAATTTTGCAGAATGATGTAATATGGTATGAAGTTTTCGAGTCCGGTATTAACTAAAAAATGACAAAAATGTAGATAGAACGTTTATGCGAATCAGGGCAGTAATAAAAAATAAAACAGCCCAAAGCAACAGTTACTTTCCATTTTCTACTGTTACGAACTACATTCAAACATCATATTCGGAGTACATCATCTTTTCTACAGCAGTGACGTCTAATCAATTCTTAACAAGACCCAAATCCTAACGCAATCAGGCCTCTTAGTCTTAGCTCTTATCCTCGATTCTATGCTGAAACATATACTTTCGCCAAGTATTCATTCCATTTCCTTTATCTCTTGCATTTTGATAGAGGAAACAATGGATATGACGCGGAGCAGATTGTCTCAGGTCCAATTGAAAAGTCAACTATGCCGGTTTCGAAACAAAAGCTCAACTGTGAAAGCAATTACCTGTAGGCTATCCTCTCAATGGTGACGGCAGTATTCTTGTTTTAGTTGGTCGACTGTGCATCGCTGCGTCCTAATTCCGATTTCAAGTATACGGCCAAGAATGTGGATTGTCATTCTATTTCGCACCCTGTCCGCAATTCTTGAAAGTGTTCGCGTCTTCGGCGTCGCTCTTCTTTGTCCTTTCTTCCTTCAAGCACTAATTTACAACGAGAATTGCTTCGCTTGTGTCCTTGCCCTATGCATGCAACAGTTGCAGCTAGAAATATTCCTATAGATGTCATCGAGCAAGTTGCACAGACACCAGCACTTGCAGCGTTGATTCAAATATTAAAAATGTAACAGACCTCAATTCTATATTATTCGCTACTATTTTCCATTTGTATGCGCTACATCCGTTGCATATCTATACATTTGATGCAATCACGGGCTTAGTTCTGGATTAGACCCCATGGAGATTTTTTCAATCGAAGCTTAATTTAATGCAATGCTGCCGGCAGAAACAACTGGAACATGCTACCCACTCCGCATTACTACCGGGCATATTGACTGGCAACGACTGGCTCACATTGGCATCTCTAATGGCCATAAATCTAGTGCGAATACTGCAACATCTAGTGGAAGCGAGATATTTCCACACCTCATGCAAGCAGGCAATGAAATGGATAATCTCATTGCACGATCCACTAGATACCAACAAAAGAAAGGACCTTTTACCCTCCGCTCAGCAAGCGGGTTACTACGAATTGCTTTATGAATTGGAAACTTTTATCTGTATCAATGACAAGAATTTCAATTCAATGGTTATATCTTAATAAAAAGACGGCATCGTAATACAGGAATAATACAGGCGGACTTTGATGTATG
The DNA here is from genome assembly GCA_947369275.1 of Nemotelus nigrinus. Taxonomy (NCBI): domain Eukaryota; kingdom Metazoa; phylum Arthropoda; class Insecta; order Diptera; family Stratiomyidae; genus Nemotelus; species Nemotelus nigrinus. The sequence goes on along the minus strand of OX376373.1, from coordinate 2,756,181 downwards.
GAGTCAACACCATACACCATAGTCCGCCTGTATTGTTCGTGTATGGCCAATGATTGTGATACGCACCAATGAATGTGATGACACTTTTCGAGCGACTTGAAATAAATTTTAGAAGAAGTTTAGGTTTTAGGTTTACTTCCACCACGCATAGTACAATATTGTTGATGGAGGCGCAAACAAGTGCACATACGTATACAACTGACGGCTTATGTTTCTATTGGACATGCAATATGCTACGAGCATGATTTATTTCAGAAGAAATCAAAGAGCATTTGTCTGTTGTCATTCAAGTATGCTGTTGAATATCGTCTTCAGTTATACACAAGGTGTTATACTTGACCTTGGCAATCACCACGTAAAAGGTTCATAATAAAGGTGTAAAAGACAGTAAAAATATGACGAATCAAATAATATTAATGGTCATCAAATGTTTGAATATTTTCAAGCTTCCATCAAATATGATGAAACAACCAATAAGTTCAAACAACTGTGAATCGACCAACAAGTCTTCAGTTCTACTTAATTTCTTTTTACTTTTCAATTAAATTGTTCACCACAGATTCCGTTGCTTAAAACTGACTGAAATACATGCAGACAGCTATTTACTATTCTTTTTCATATTTATTTACTAAGAATCCCCTAAGAATCTGTCGTAACAATCCACATAACTTGGAATTGATCGAAACACTATGAACAAGAAAGCATTGAATGCTGATAAGCTAAAAAGATGCATAGCATGTCACAGTAAATAATTGAGCCGCATAATGGATTAGAGCTCACTCAATCATACTCAAATTATATACTGACATGTGTCTGTTTGAGCGCGTTCCATTGATGCCCGCGTGGGAACTTTACCTAATAAACAGAGACGTCGCACCAAGGCAGATGGGTAGCAGGACGAAAAAGGATGTTGGGCCAGCGAGCAAGCAGGCAGCCAAGCCATTTCACAGTCGTAGTCGTCGCCGTCGTCGTCGTTGGCATATCGCATTAACCCCAATTACACAGTCAATTTGTTTCCTGTCAATTCTAGTTAATGTTCCCCATGTAGTTGACTTTATCATGTGTTTGTATCTATCGCAACTTCGCGTCAATGCTCTCTCAAGCAACCGCAGTCGTAGCAGATTCCCTCGGGAACGACTTAATGCACATTAGATAGGTCAAATTTATAATTAGTCCCGTAATGATCTGTCATGCGTTTAAAATTCACCTCGTATTCAGCTCTAAATTTGGATTGTCACTATTCTAATACAGTTTGCAGCTAGCTTATTTCAAGATGTTTCGAATTTGACTGAAATAAAATTAACATTCAGTTTGGTAAAGGTAATTGAATTTGATCACGGTTCCCTTCTTGTCTATAAATCAGCATAGACAACGTATATCATTTCTACAGCATCGAAGCCGAGCATATTGAAACGGGAAACTCGATCGTTTTGCGGAATCAGCCTCCGAAAGCAGAATCAAATTGGAATTGTTTTTGCGGGATGATTAAAATTGAACAACTTTTTATTAACATTAAAAATTTTTAATCTAAAATAAACAAAACGATCGAGTTTCCCGTTTCAATATGCTCGGCTTCGATGCTGTAGAAATGATATACGTTGTCTATGCTGATTTATAGACAAGAAGGGAACCGTGATCAAATTCAATTACCTTTACTAAGTAAAATTATATCCATGGATATAAGTCGGAGATGTTAAAATTTGTCACAACTAGCATAAATACAAATGTAATGATTTCCAACTGCGAGTGGTCCGCCAGTCAAGTATGCACTGTGTGCTGGTGTCTGATGAGAAACAGTGCATACTTTCGAAACCACTTTGTCAAAATAGAATTTTCAATGTAGATTAAAAATTTTTAATGTTAATAAAAAGTTGTTCAATTTTAATCATCCCGCAAAAACAATTCCAATTTGATTCAGTTTAAGTGAATCTCAATACCTGACAACAACAACAGTAACAAAACAAAAGTCGTATATCATATCAAATACGAATATTATCACGTGCTTTCATGATGGTGTTACTTTTTATGTGTTCGACTAGGTGAAAGGATAGAAAATTTCACAGCCCTCCTCGCACCTGTATGCACTTTCTCTTGCGTTCAGCGTATGAGACGCAGCCTTCTATTATGCATGAGAATCATTTTTAATGAATAAGTACATAATGGTTTGACCAGTTAAAACTTCTTACACTTCTCGGTAACATCAAAGCAAGCTTAATTCTCTTTATTGTGGTTATTTTGCTTGTTCTTTCTTTCGGCAATCACTTCAAGTTGTGTCTTCTATCTTTGCCTCGTTTCGTGTACGTGTCTCGTGCTCACGTCTTCAAATACATCTTACTTTATGAACAATTAGCACCGAGAGAATAATAAATAAGTTAGACTTTGAGTAATTTGAACGTAAATATAAAGCAAACTCGCAGAACCAACAACATCGCCATGTCACGCCACGAATTGCAAACAGGTGTGCGTGAGTAATGTAGTTGAAATTCAAATGGGTCGACTGTTATTGACGAAAATTTGAATTTCGGCTGAGATAAAAGGGCAATTTCGTGGATTAAGAATTCAATTTCCACTTCCGAAAACATGACATCCGGCGCCAAAGGATTGTTGATGCAAGTTTCTTGATGCTGAGTTCCGTCGCTAAAACAATTTCTGGTGGCTGATTTTTTTTTTGGAAATTAGAATTCTTTACTGTTTTGGGCGAAAACTTCATTTCATATATTTTACTCATTTTATTTTGTTTGCGGCAATTCGTCTGATCCAAGCTTATCATGAAACAATGCAGGTTTAATATGCAACAAGTCATTTTTGTGTAGAATTCGATTAGATGAAAATCAAGGTTCGTATTATTGCAATGACATTGCAGCCATAATCGGACCGACGTTGTGGGATCGACAAAAAGTTTGACCGCCTGACGCGTTTGTTTGCCAGTTGGCATACTAACTAATTTGAACAATGGCGCCCAGATTACTGCCTTTTGGAACAGCAGATGTGAATCTAATTGCAGATGACAACGCACCGCGAAAGGATACACGTTAGATAAGAGTATACAGCGATCAAGCTTATCAAAGGCCATCATTAAGGGTGTGTTGGCAACGTCAGTTTGGACAACAGCTTCAATTAAATTGAACAATAGATTGATAGATAGATGGATGGATAGATGGTTGATTGCACAGCCGTGCTTAGTATAAACCTTCTATCAACATTTAAATATCTTTCGAGATATTCAATGATTTGTGTTTTGATTAGTGCTGGAGATTCCATATGTATACATGGAGTGTGCATTTTGCAACATTGATTTTAACATACTTTCACAAAAGATAGGTTTTTCAGATTTTGTAGAATAATGTAATAGAGTATTTAGTTCACAAATCCGGTGTTAACTCGAAAATGAAAAATCTGTCTGATCGAGAGTTTATGTTAAGGGGGGAAATACATGTAAAATCGAAAAAAAAACACTAATTTCAGATTGATATAAAATATAAATATTGTTCATTCAGAAAATGTTTAATATTAAATCCTTAAAGTACATCGTTGTAGCACTACAGCCTCTCTCGGGCCTTGGCTAAAGTACATGTTTCACAGTAAATGAAAATATTTTTTTAATAATTTTTCAACACAAAATGGCGGCGATGCGAGCGAATGAGAAAAACACATCAAAAACTGCCTCGTACAACTTAACGCCTTTTCCGCGGAACTTGCAACATTCAGAGAAAAAAAAATATGCTAATGAAATATATAATTCATAGGTGAACCAGTAAAATTTATTAAAAAAACTTAAATTTTTACATTAATTTTAGATTAAACATAAAAATCAATTATTTTTCAAAAAAATCACGCTTTAAACATCAATAAACAAATTATTTTTCTGAAATAACAATAGCATTTAGGTTCAACGAGGAGATAATACTCTTTTGGAAATGTGGTATAAATTTGAGCCGGATCGGTTCAATATTTTTTGAGATATTTTGTACGGCAGTTGAAAAAGTACTACTTTGAGAAAAACGCGTTTAAAGTTTTAAAGCTCCACCGACCTGGGGAACACCGCGCTGCCTATAACTGACTTTAACTCGAGAACTAATACAAATATCGCTTCAAAACTTGTTTTTTTGTATATTTTAAGAGCATTTCAAATATTTTGATGTAATAAAAAATATCGATTTTTTTTTTTGCAGTTACATGTATTTTCCCCCTTAAGGACGCCAGTGCGGTAGAATGACCTTTCATAAAACTGTGGTGGTTCGGGCCGAGAATAGATTTACATTGAAAGGCAGATAATGGGGATCCAACGACTAGGGCATAGACGTGTCATTTTGTCTAAAACTTTCATTTTCAGTTTTATCTGTACACTTGCTCGCAATACTCAGAAAAATATGTTCCCGAGAATCAAAGAAAAATTTTACTTATTTACGAGATGTGAAATCTTCCAGAAACCAGATAAACTTTTATTTGATGTCAATAATTTGTATAAATATTGTGTAAAAATTTCTTACATTCAACGGAATACAATTTTTACTTTACCTTATTTCAAGCAAGTGATTTTCCTTAAACCTAGTAAATTATGTCTACGAATTAAGTAAATTATATTTACAATGCAACATCAACCACGCTTCAATATTCGACGAAAAAATGGATAGTTTTTATGATTTCTGTTAACGGTAGCTTAGATCGCTAACGCGCCAATCCGAAGCAGCGATCTATTGCTCGCGGGTTCGAATTGCGCCGGGTTCATGGTTATATTTGTTCGTTTTGTGTTGTCTCTGGGCATAATACCAGCGCTATATTGACTGAGTGTCACATTATATCTTTAAGTCGTGACTAAGGCATAAATAACACTAGCGCTTCATAAGAAAATAAGAAAAAAATGTGGTACTTTTTGGTTCTGCCGTAAAGAATAATGAAATAATTCATATCGGCTTCTCCCATATGTGTCTCCTTACCGCCATAGCTAAGCATTCGCTTCAAAAAGTAATCCCCTGTGCTTCAGCACTGTCAAAAAAAATACTTATTGCAAGTTCAATATTTATCTGAGGTCAAACCATATTGCTTTGGCAGTCAAAATATTTTTTTTTACATTTTTTTTATTTTTTCATTCCCTTCCAAGTAAGTCGCGCTTTTGAAATGAAGGAAGGCAGAGTTTTTGTGCGCCAGCTACATGCGATTTTCTCAAGCGGTCCCCCATACAAGTAGTAACCGCTCCCAACAGTGCTTAACTTCGGTAATCGTACGAAAACCGTTTGATACCAGATTTATGGCAACATTTCCTTGAAACTATAACAAATTTTACTCAGGACAAGTTCAATATCAGTTCTTTAAAATGAATAAATTCCTTCCTTTCGACTGAGTAAATATTTCTTTGGCGCAGAATCATTACAAATTTTCCTTGACAATGTGTTCATTTTTCCTCAACAAATTGAAGTATTTTTCTGAGTGAAGGTAAGTTTTTTCCTGATACATTGTTTCTTAATTGTTTTTAATATTTGTCAGATTGTCGAAACCGACTCCCTTGCACCAAATTACCCGAATACCCAAAATATATTTTGTTCAGAGAGTTGAAACAATCGTAGCTTTTTTCAGATTTTTCATTGTTCCTGTTTTCGCGGGCTTCGCAATAATATTCCAGTTAACGCTCCCTTAAAGTATATGGTTTACATCGTTTCATGTCCTATAATTAGCAAAATTTCAAAAAAATTAAGTTTGAATTTGGAGGCTGGACGCGAATAACGATCGCATGTCAAGCTTCCAGATAGCTTCGAATCAGGGGCAAAGAGAATCTTGACCATATAAACACTTTACTATTTGCAATTTTCTTCTTGATTTCTTTCAATAATTACTAAGTGATCTAAAATTTTCAATTTTTTGGAATATTTTCTCACCTTTCTGTTCATGACTTCAGTATTAGCGTAATACTTTTTAAATGAAATAGTGTTAATGAAAGACACATTCATGAGTTTTTCTAGAATAATTCGAAGAATCAGAGGTGTCTTCCAAATTAACAGAAATATATATATATATATATATATATATATATATATATATATATATATATATATATATATATATATATATATATATATATATATATATATATATATATATATATATATATATATATATATATATATATATATATATATAACTTCTCGAATTGGTCACCCACTTATTATTTTTGATTTTAAAGCAGGAAAAAATCGAGTCAGGTAAATTGAATTCCATAGCTCTGGCGCGATTTAATAATATTTTTTTGCACTTCCATCAATAATTGGTTGAAACGAACCAAAAATAAATGCAGAGATTGAAAAATTTGTGTGAACAATGACAATTAGCATAAAATATATTCGAAAACGGCAGTTGCTTACATAAATTATGGTCCAGATTAGATTGGAATCGTGAGATCATGCGAAAAATCTGATGTTTCTAGAAAATAAGCATTCCTTCAATGTTGTGACAAGCAATCGGTCCAAGCAAATTCTATCAGTATCAAAACATTCTCCACCAATTAAATTTCAATATCGATGAAAGAATTTGACTCTCCTTAGCGAGTTTCCACAACTGTTCTTCCTGCATCGAGAATCTCTGACAATATTTGAACAGAGCTGGGAAAGTAAAAGAGAGTGTAGGCGAAGCCAGTGGCTTCATTAAATCCAGAAGTATTAGTTGGAAACTCACAAATTGTTGTCCTAGCGACGGTGAAATTCTCTTCGATCGTAGATCCAACGAACCTGTATGTGAATTTTTTTCAGCCTTGAAAAAACCAGTAAAATCGAAGTCACTATACCATTGAATACACCCGCAAACTAGAAGTTTGATGTTTCTCGCCGAACCAGATACTCCTCTAAAAACTGTGTCACATCCTAGTTTGTGACACATCGAACTACCAATTTAGTTACAAGCGCACGTCATGCAGCACACAATGCTGGACATTGACTATTGAGTCCGGAGGATTTCCAAGGCATAGGTGCACTTCCTGATTTCCGGATACGAATGCAGAGCACGTACAGAAGTATTAAAGCTATTTGGTCGGCTAATATTTGATGTTTTAGTTTGTACATACATATGTGGGCAATTCCAATCAAGACTCTCATTGGCATTCATATGAACGCTTTTGACCACCTTCTACCTGTTTGATTCACTGCCAATGATAGATATTGATTTCTCGTTGATACCATTTTCAATAGAATGCTGATTTGCTGCAAAATACAAAGGAGCATCTAGCATGATTTGCTGGTGATGGAAAACTTGTAATATGGGGAGGCGACAGTGATATGTCGCGGTTCTTATTGTTACATGTATTTAAGATGACAAATGCGATTGCTCCACGACTCAAGAGAAGAGGAATGCAATTTCAATGAAAATTGAACTAACAGTGTTCAATTTGAGAGAAGCGACAAGGCTATACATCAATATAGTTAATTGAATTCATTCTAGGAAGAAAATTTGTTATAACATACGAAGCGTCTACAGTTAGATTTTCTATCTACTTTAGTCTGCTGCATTTGGGAAGTAAGCATTACAGCTATTTCGAAACTTTTAAACGACGCCAAACCTGCATATAAAATAAATCAGAATACACAGCGGCGGACATATTATTACTAAGAAAAAGGCAATTTGTCAATGAGTCCTTTGAAATAACTCCTTCTCTTCAGGAGTGTTTTACTTGATTAAATGGCGATTGAGGGCGATAAAACGTTAGCCGGTTCTACTTCTAAAAGGACGCCGATTTTCACTGTATTCTTCTCAAAACAACGGTGCAACCCACAAGTTCAAATTTACATAGATATTTACGATTAGAAAGCCACCCAAAACAATTGCGCGATAGCTCCGTTCCCCTACATTTCTACTATTTAAAAATATGAATTAAGCATAGATATGACAAGTTAAGTTTGAGTTCGGAAGCACAACGAAAACTAAAACAAATTTCTCCCCGGGAAATACTTTGATGGGTCGACGTCGTAAATTGACTTCTGTGTAGGGCTATTTCTGCCACATTGCCAAGTTTTCTGATATTCATTGAGCTTCATCTAAAGCACATACTTTATTAATATACTGAAATCTCCTAGCGCAATTTCAACTCTGTACCATATATTGCAATTGAATCTGCCTTGTGGACGTTTGGTTGCCAATAAATGGATAGTGTGCACATCTTCGTTTCACGGAGGATAAGTTTATTGCAAAACTTTGAAACTGCAATTGCTTACAACGTTCCGGATGTAAATCACAATTGGATATGTTGTTGAAGCTGTGTAGCACTATTTATACAATATGTGGTGTCTTGATTGCAAGCCAAAAAATTTGGGTGATTGAATTTTCAGACAGTATTAGCAGCCACAGCAATGAGCTTTGAATTAATCGACCGCAAAATGAAATGGTGTACTGTTTATAGATTTAGCTTGTTTGCACTCAAAAGAATTTTTGCTCCATTGTGTGTGCAGCAAAAATTAAAATATTTGTGACAGCCTTAATTCATTGTAGTGGGCTTAAAATTGTCCTAAAAAATATAATCTATTACGTGTGATAAAGAACATTTACAAGTAGCAGGTAGAAATGTAGATTTGAAAGGTGCTATGATTATATTAAAAACCAGAGTCGTATCCATTATAAGCATAATGTAACTTTCATGCCAGTTACAAGTCTCCATAGTACTCAAAATATGTACGCATGCTTCTTGATTACACACGCTGTAGGTATATTTTTTGTAAGGGCTTCTCTATTTTCGGATATCGATAGATATGAAATTCAAGTAGTTGGTATATTATATTCGCAGCAGATATAAGATGGCCACTGAACGATGTAATATCTATTTCGTACATATATGATAATTAGATCCATATACTCATGTGAGATATATTATGTTTCCGTCGTTTTATAGCTGTAGAGACATGGTTTTTTTTTAGTGTGGATTCAACCAAAAAATATGCAGACGAAAGCGTGACGTTTCACGAACACAAACAAGTTAGAGCATGTTTTTCGGGTAAATTTAAGATCTCAAATTTTGAAGACACCGAAAAGTACCCAAGACCTAATTAGGGACAAGTTTTTACAAGTTTTTCTTTTGGTAAAAATTTAATGCTTTCACGAAAATATCATGAGTAGATTGCATACATATTTCAAACACCTCTCACAATATTGCGACTTCTTTACCTGTCTCCATTATATAGATAGTAATATGTATCTTGAATGTTACATACAACCTACATACATACATTAATACGTATCTTTAAAGTTGCAGACAAAATTTTTGCTGCAAAATAAAAATTCCTAACTCATCTGAATGAACAGCTAACAAAACAAAATCCTCCAGCTGCCAGCCATACCAGCTTCTTTATTCGCACCCACTGGTTTTTGTTTTGCTTTTTTAGCTGAGATTGACATTTCACATCATCAGCAAAACTCATATGTATGTATGTAAGCAAACATTCAAGTATCGCAGCATCGGGAGTCGAATGCCTTCAAAAGCAAAATCTCAATTTGATTGTGAGGACAGTAGCTGAGCTGGTTCAAAGTTCACCAAAGCAATACAATTCTGTTGCTCCATTGCAATATAGTACGAGATCAATTTCTATTTACTAATACTAGCGGCAAATTCATAGATTTTTCAAATGCGATCAAAGCATTTGTAGCAGAACGCCGTGCCATTATATTTCCGTTTCATGACAGACAGAATTCTAGTCACAAACTCGCTCGCAAAATGTCCGCAAATGCCCTCGAGTGTTTATTTGCTCAGCATCTCTGCACCAAGTTCCGGACTTAGGTGGCTCCTGCCACTGCTACTGCTTTTCGAATCCATCGCTATGCCTGCAATTCAACTATAACAGTTCCCTCCGACTCGGACTCGCAGCAGCCAGTATCCAATTTAGGCAGGCGTCGTTATTGGATTACGAAAAGTTATTACGACTCCATGTAATGCCTCAAATGGCCATTCAGGCGTATCGACGGGTAGCTATGTCGAGCACAAAAACTGAAACTCAATTTCGTTCTCATATAAAGACGGAAAATAAACACGGATTATCCTCGCAAATCTGTCAAAGTAGAATTAAATTTATCGTACGAAACCAGCGTAAAGAATCATATTCGCTTTTTCGTTTCTTATGCCTCAATTACACGTTCGGCAAATGTTGGCGGGCTGAGAGTGTCAGTGGTCACCTCGTCTATTCACCACTGTTTTTTTCACATGCCAAAACATGGAGGGAAGCAATTTCCCAAGTTGCTCGACGAAACGGTCGGGGAGAGTGTAATTCCGGCATTATATGTACCACTCATGAACGAAAGCGAGGCAAGACAATAGGTTTGGGCCAGTGACCGCGAGCCGTATCCGAAGATTTCCGCAATAAATCAGCTGATTCAAAAGAATAGATGCTGACGTCATTACGGATGATATTTGTACGATATCGCATGACAGTGTAAAAGTGTAGAGAAAGACAAGTGGGTGTATTCGTTCCATTTTGGGGAAAAACCCACTTTGACATTGAAATTGCGCCTCCATTTACGCATTGCAATATCTGTCAAAGCGACCTGAGAGTGTATTGGTATTTTTGCGAATAGTGACCCAGCAAACAATTTAGTGAGCGTTCACTAAAAACGATAGTTTCTCGACAATCAACAGACATATCTCTCATACGAAACCGAGCCTGTTCGTAAACGATGCGCAGCAATAATTTTACTTAGGATGACCGACGCAATAAATAATGCAAGCCATGTGTATATGCCTCATGACCTATGCGGCTCAGTAGCAGATTTTACATAGATTTTTCCCCTAGTTTGCTGGTCGCGGTATCCCAAATAAAATTTCAGTTTAACTCGTTTGTGCTGTGAATTCGTCTGTGCTGAACAGTGTTCTTATATAACGATGTTTTATGTTCGCCTTTAGCAGCCATTCTTCCAGTCTTTGAAATTTACTCTACTATGAGTAAATAATTTTAACTCATTTTCAAGTCATAAAAGCTAATATATTTGAAATCGTTAAAACTATCGCTAATAATTAATAAAAGTATCACTTTTAACTAGTACATAGGTGATATATGCTCGCTAAAACCACATTTTTTCTAACTCATTTACGAATCGTTAAAAATGATTCCTCTCGAATGGCCATTTTAGTAGAACCAATGAATCGTTTTTGATTCACTTGCGAACTCGTTAACGACAAAAACATTCGTAAAATATGACTCTTTTATGAATTAATTACGATGCATTTGGTTTGCTGGCGAGCCCTTGTGTGCAACGAAAAATCTAACCTGAGTACGTAGTTGCCGAATCTTATCTTGCATCTCTTTCTGTTCGATGTGATTTCTCCCAACTTTCCAGACCTATAATCAGCTGATCAACAATACAATATCTTGTCGGTTCATTAGATTTTTTGACCGTATACATACACTGGCACAGCGTTAGAAGATACTTTCTACCCAGCGTAACGAACCGGCCTGAGATTGTATTAGGTGCGTTTTTTTGCACACCCGAGCAGATCAAATTTTGATAAGTATATTGAATATAACAACAAAAATCCTGCACTTGTGGCGTCACTGAATCAAAAAATGCTAAGCAGTAGTAATTTATGGGTTTACATGTAGAGTGTGCTGATAACAGTAAGAGTGTTCTAAACGGTTCGTACCACTGCTGAAACCGGCAGTTTGAATTGAATGAATTTGCATAGCACTCTGCCATTTTCAAATATTTTACATCAAATCGTGTAGTGTGCTGACTGGTTTTGAGTGTTTCGATGCACATTACATTAGGTGCGTTTTTTTGCAACCTAGCAGAGCAGGTTAACGTAGGGTTGCAGAAAATCGCAGTGTTCGAAAATGTTGTTGCATTTGCTGAGATTTTGCTTAGATTGGTTGTTAAATTAGAATAATCCATAGAAAAAACCTGAATGAAATCTTATATAGATTTTAATCGAAATCAGACATGAAACTTGCATATGAAACAATCTACAATGTAATGTGCATCGAAACACTCAAAACCAGTCAGCACACTACAAAATTTGATGTAAAATAATTGAAAATGGCAGAGTGCTATGCAAATTCATTCAATTCAAACTGCCGATTTACCTACCATAGGTTGGCATCACCACTAGGTTGAATTAACTCTGTTTGAACTAGGTTGAATGGTCTGGTGGAATAGACAAGCGATGGCTGATGAGTATTGTGATAAGCCAACCTAATCCTCGTACAACAGGATTTAGCAATACAAAAAAAAAAAAAATGATTTTGGTTGGTGCCTTGGTTGCATTGACAGCAATATTGTCGCTGCATTGTGATTCACCAAATTCAACTGCGGCATTCACGACTCCCCTTGTGGAACGCTGCGTTCGCCGCAGCGGAAAACGCTGTATTGTGATTAACCTATTTGCCTTCTTTTAGTTTCTTGCCGCCTTAATACTTGTCGAAACAACTACGAGCATAATTCAAGTGTATCGCTGACAGTACTTGCTAAACGGACCAAACGGTTTTAATACCAACATGAAAAAGTGTAAAAAATAGGTTTTCCGGAAAAATATTGCCATCTGTAGGTCAAGGAAATTCTTCGAATAATTTCTGCATAACTTGCTGAAAATTAGTACCAGTCAGGTGCCACGTATGCAAAAACATAAAAACCAAATAAAACGGTTTTTGGAAAATTTTGAATACACAGGGAGATAGCGGTTGAACACAAATTTACCGTACTACCTGATAAATAAATTTTTGTATCAACGGTTCTCTAAGGTGCGCTCCAAACATTTGCCAATATCTTTCTCGATACTTCAAAGTAAAGCTAGTCAGATCGCTACAAAATTAGAAATCTTTGACTCCAAGGCATCAAACGGATGGCTAGAATCCTTTGAAAAGCGTTACAATATTCCCTACGACACTTTGTAGCAAGGGAGCTGATGTTGATTTAGACACAGTCCAAGAGTTTCAGTCAGAGCTAAGAACGCTATGTGATAGCCATGATCCTTCAAATATTAATAATCTTGATACAACAAGATTATTTTTTAAAGTAACACCATACAATAACTATGCCTGTAATACGAAAAATATAGAATTGAAAACGTACGAAGGAACGCGTGACAATTGCAGTCCTGTTCAGTCAAAGCGGCGGCGAAAAGAATGATTTGCTGGTTATAAGAAAAGCCAGGAGACTAAGGGGACATTGGGCATAACACGGCGGGCTATCACAAAATGCTGTCTGACGGGTGCTGTTTTTAGTGAATGGATGCACAGCACACACTTGACATTGAAATGCTGAAACAAAACAGAAAAATCTTGATCTTTCCTGATAATGATAGTTGTCACAACTTCGACAATCTGGATGACATCAAGCTAAAAAAACAGTCCACCTAATTGCAGTTCTCATTTATAGCCCTTAGATCAGGAGATTATACAAAACATAAAAGTAAATTACCGCATATATATGGTGAAACACATACTGCGTGCTCTGGAAAATGTTGACCGAACTTCAGAGGTAATAAAATCAGTTTGTATATTTGAAGCTCGCTGCTGGTTGCGATCTGCTGGGAACAAAGTGTCTGCCGATTTCAATTCAACGACTTACAATTCAATGACTTACATTTAAAAAGTGTTTTCGGAAATGTGGGTTCACTAGAAATCAGACGGTCGAAAGTAGAATAGAAAGAGCTGAAAATTTTATTGTTCCACCAGGCAAAAAAAATTGGCAGAAGTCGATTTGCGTCAAACGAGTTTCTCCCTGAAGATTGGGAAGATGTTTTTTTGAAGGGGTTTCAACCAGGGCTGTGGAGTCGGAGTCGTGCTCGCTGTATATTTAAAGCGGAGTCGGAGTCGAATGCGACTCCGACTCCGCTTTAAATGTACAGAGCCACGACTCCGACTCCACAGCCCTGGTTTCAACTGAACAAGCCGTAACAGCTTTTGTTAGTTCAGATGTTGAGTTCAAATCGCAGTATTCCGACGCTGAAGATGAACTTCGTCAACAGAATATTAGTTCCATTATCATCATAATCAGGCAAATACGACGCATCGATGCTATCCAAAGAGAGATGTATGGAGAGCTATATTTGATTATTTTGAACTGAACATGTTTTCCTAAGTATAACATTTGTACAATATCCACGTAAAAAACGAGCATTTTGCACTTCATGTTCAAAACACGTTGGGGTGTTCCAATTCCAAGGTTTCACTGTAGTAGTTATTCAATGTGTAAAGTAATTTTTGAATAAAACTACTATGTTTCAGATATATTTGGTAATCGTTTTTTTTATTGACAATCGATTGTAAAAATCCATCTTTGATGTATCAATGAATAAATGTTTAAATGTGATGAATAAGTGGAGGGAATTAGTGAAAAAATAATAATCGAGAAATTGGGGTGACTCGTTAAGTTTTTTTTATTTTTTGTGTTAGTTGAATTTTTTGTCATATATTTGGGCAGTGTATGAAAGGCGGTTTAGCGTTGTGGAGAAATCTTTAATATATTGATTTATTCGGGAAACCGAGAGAGGGAGCCGTTGCGTGCGTGTTGTACGGAAAACGGTTCGGGTGGCGAGGAGTTGCTGCTGTGTGTGTGTGATCCACCTTGGTTCGACCAGCTGATGCCTAGGAGGTTTTTCGAGGTCGCTAATTAATTGGATCGTGTTCACCGCGTTGCAAAGCCTCGTAAATTGAAAACTTAAGTTTATCTTTTTTTAAATGTTGTGAAGGCTTCTCGGGGATTGGGCTGTCTCGGCTCACGCATGTAACTGAAAGTATTTACTAATTTTTTAAAAAAACTTAATCTTACACATTTGTGATTCTGTGCGCAAATCCAAGCGTCAATAGTAGTAAAGTAGCAACTTCGGTACTTTTCGGCACATTCAAGGACCAATCATCTACCATTTGCTTCATTCATTTTCACCCAATCATCAATTTCCTATAAACCCGATTTTGAGAAACAAATGTTATTCTGTTGGAATTTGATATGTAGTTTGAAATGAAACCTACAAAATTGCACTATACTGCCCTAATTGGAATGAACGAATTCGAATTTCTGAGTTAACAACGGATTCAAAATCTGCATACTCTATTACATCATTCTGCAAGATTTGAATAACCTATCTTTTGTGAAAGTATGTTAAAATCAATATTGAAAAACACAGTACAAATCAAAATACAAATCATTGACTATCTCGAAAGTACTAATATGTAAACAGAACGTTTATGCGAATCAGGGCAGTATATTAATCAAATAAATCAGTTTGATGTTCGACTTTGGAAAGTTATCCACGCTCTAATTCAAGCGATTTTATTTGTCTGAAAACCCATCTTTTCTCGCAAAGCATTTCTTTTAACAATTTAACACAGACTGTTTTATCGACAGTAACGTCTACACAATGTAAACGTGAAAAACACAGCCTAAACGTTTGAAGTTTTGCTCATTTCAACCCTGGCATCAGATGAACGATGAAAAACTCAACATCTTCCAGCAGTGAATGTAAAATTTGCGATGTAAATTTTATGAAGAACAACGGACCCTTTCAGTAATATGAAAACTCTGTGAAATCCTTCGATTGCAATACAACATTGCAGTATATATTCTCGAGAAAATTATCTAAAGCTAAACCGATTCCTTTTGAAAGTAAGGGAGATGAGTATTCGACGAAGGAGAGAGCATAGAAGAAGGAAAATAAATTCTCTAAGAGCGAAGAACAGTCAGGGTCTTGTTAATTAAATTAAATCAACGAACCCCGTTGAGATTTCCTAGAGATTCTTTCTCCTTAACTCGTGCGCTACTACTTCGCTGCAGTCCTTAACATGCCGTTACCGTAACGCGTATTCGCCACGGAAACTGAATAGAAAACACAATGAAAAGATTCTCTACTAAATTAATTAAAAGTCCCAACTTGAACGAAAACTTTCTTTTGCGGCTAATACTCTGGGAAAAGATGGAATGAATCTCGTGTTGCAGCAGTCCCTGGTCAGACCCATCATCCCGTATACTATTGTATATTTTGTGGTCAAATTAATATTTACGGGTATTAATCGAGCTATTTTCGGGATTTCATATATTTGTGGGAACTAATATAATAAAATAATTATGAATGGGTGCCCTGGGAATTTCATCCGGATCAATGTATCGTTATTTATTACCCTCATGCTTTCCTCTGGTCTCTGTAATACCATGCAAGATCGACTTTCGTTCGTTTGCAGTCACCCTCTATCGACGAAGCATTTGTGATTTCCGACTAGATTTCCGCAACCTTAAAGAGGAAATGTACGTTTTTCACCTGCCCGTGGATTGTCACAGATTATATTTACTTTTCGATTTCTCTTCGCCAAGCTTCTGTGTACTTTTTTGATGTGCTGATTTGGAGCTTAATCACAATTAT
The DNA here is from genome assembly GCA_947369275.1 of Nemotelus nigrinus. Taxonomy (NCBI): domain Eukaryota; kingdom Metazoa; phylum Arthropoda; class Insecta; order Diptera; family Stratiomyidae; genus Nemotelus; species Nemotelus nigrinus. The sequence continues at coordinate 2,739,869 of OX376373.1, read as the reverse complement.
TTTTGCGGTTAGAAGTTGTTTTACGACGATAGCAAGTTTGGCAGGTAGTTTCAAAGATTAAAGTTCCATATGGGTTGACTTGATTCATGAAACAGTATGGACAAGTGAAACGGTTTAGCACCGAGAAGAGTGCCATGGACGAGAAGGACATCTACGACGTAGTAAGTGGTAGCAACCCATTGGTAGATGCCAAGCCATAAAAAGCAAATTGGAATTCAAGATAAGAGAAAGAAAAATGGCTTCGTTGGGAGAAGTTTTATTGCTTATTGGAATACCCTTCAGTATGCCTGACCACTGTTTCTGCTCGGCATTCGTTTTTTTTTTCGAACCTACGATACTCTCGCCATAAGGGCTCCTTCATATAAATATAGAATATGAAAGGTACATATCGTGTTTAGATTATTTTACCTTTGCCAATTACATTTGGGCATCGGAAACTCATAGCTCTTAAGGGCTCTTTAGACATGCTTCCATACGTCCAAACGTTTTTATTAGCATTTAGAAGGCGGAAGTGAAATAGAAGCGCATACCGACGTACATCCTCCACTCCCTTCCATATCACTCTCGCCTTCTAAAAACTAGTCTTGTGTAAAAAAATAGATTGGACGCATGTGTAAACTCCTCTTTAGATTTTTGAATGAGATATAAGTATTTACAGCACCAATCGTTCTAATCGAACATGTTGTAGAGTGCTTTTCGAAATATTTGATAAACGACTGAGCCCCTGGAATATAATTCATGATCGGAGCAGATAGCTGAAACTATATCTACTAGAGATGAAGCGTAATATAATTGAACAGTTATATAGAACAGGTATTTTGTCGGAACAGCCAGTACCTAGCACGAAATTCAGAAATACTAGGTAGGAATATTTTTGTGAACTATACATGTAATCAAGAATTTACGTAATAGTATCATAATACTAATATGTACTCGTATTTCATATTTGCATGTACTTTCATACTCGTATTTCATGCTTTCATACTCACGAGTATTTCACACTTGCTAGTATTTTCGTACTTGGTAGTATTTCGTACTTGCGAGGTAACACTTGCTGATATGATATTGTGCTTGAAAAAAGGTTTATTTGAGTACTCGTACTTAGACTGATTTGCTTTGGGTATTTGATTCGGGTGTTTCGGGAATGGTGGAAAAAGTTGAAAATTCCTGTAAATTTTGATTTTCGGCATTGATGCCATTACCGACTGTTTTAGATGAGCCAAGAAAAGTTTGGTATCGATTTACAAAAAGTCATATAGTTGGCAACAGGTTTAGTTGGTCATATCTAGCTTGGGAACTTTGTGTCTGGAGGGTGGGAGAGGGCATGTCAAACAGTATCATTATATCACTGCAAATAGTATGTATTGTATGTACATACTTAAAAAAATACTTGCTAGTATTTTTCGAACAGGCATTTGGAACAGGTATTTTTTTTCTCGGGCTAGTTAGACCTAATGCTCGTATGTGAAAATCCTTGTACGACCCAACTCTAGTAGTTTCATCTGAAAACTAGCTCAAATCTGCCCAAACTCTGGCAACATGTGCATCTAGTTCATTCTGAATAATTAATAAATGAATCGAAATAAGTATTGAAACTAAAGACCCAAAATCAATTTCACAGTATTAAAAAGGTTGTTTGTAAACCAATTGCTCTGGGTATATATATATATATATATATATATATATATATATATATATATACATATATATGTATTTATATATATATATATAATTACATGCATCGATATCTTAAAAGCTGTAAGACATCCTAACTTGCTTTCGTCCAAGTAGTACTAATATCATTTTATGTGTAAAAACAACTTCACGCCGCAGCATTCATAAAAATGAACAATATTCATAACACAGAAATCTCAGTGAGCTCCATATCCTAATATACACCCAAAATCCACAGTTGTATCGTTACTTTCAGTTAGCGGCAGAAAACGGCAATTAGGATTTACTCATAACCATAATAGCTTTGGCCATAATACCGGAATAGCCTAACATTTTTAATTTCGATTTTGCAATACGCAGCAGACCTATCCTATGTATTCCAATGAGAAACAGTAATGTTAATCACTTAAGTCGTTCCTTGAATTGAACGCGATGATTCCGAATTACCAGTGTAATGAATATATTAACCCGACTTCGGGTCTGAATTTAAGATGAGATTTTTTCAGCAATTAGCGTTCAATACAAAAACTCATTATTGACCTCCCTTGCGCCTCAATTCGCCAGGACAGTGGAGCTTTGCTCCGCTTTGTTCATAATAATTTGATTTAATAATGATTGCCATAAAACGCCCTGAAATGTTCTGGTGCTGCCGCATCAACATGTTTGAGATGCTCAGTAAATAGGTGTCGAACTTTCTTTCGGAAAACATTGTGAGTATTTAGACGGCAATCGTTCGTTTAAATATTCAGTTTATGCAGACTTCGCAGCTGCGATTTCCACTAAAATCAAAGTCGAAGCAACAAGCAAGATAAAACATCTTAAAGTTTTTCCAAGACCTGGCAGCACCGATAGCTTGCCATTGACATATTGCAGGCGGATGCCCTTGGCATATTGGTTGCAAATAGTCGGTTGTCCTAAAAAGTATTGTTTCGCAACAGCTGACGTCGAATTTGTGAATTTTAATTAAACAGAATTCCCACATTCCATTCCCAAGCTCGCTGAGTCAAAGTTATGAAATGCTTAATTGTTCAAAGTCCTGTCATTGCTATTTAAGTACAATTCACCGAGTTATGAGCGGAGAGCCATGGCCACAAAGCCTATACAACATGAGATTCCAAATGACGCCGCCGTGCTGTCGGCGGTAGACTGAATGAGAAGCTGGCTTGGCTTGTGGGTACACCAAAAAAGCTGTGAGGACTGCACATTGAAGAGATTCTTGATTGGACTTGGCGAAGCGTAAATTTTTGGCGATTTTCTGAGTGAATAATCCTGAAGGGAAATCATCAGTGAGCGAGGAGTACTGAATGGAGTCAAGGACCCAACCAAATCGAAATCGACCACTTCGAAAAAATTTCTGCCACGTCCTTCTCCGACTACTTAAGGACGGTGTCAGCTCAGTCAGAGGAGAATGGTTGGATACGGGATCGGGTTAGCGCCAATCATTTCCGCCATCCATCCGCCATTTTCGCCAATTACACTGAACTAAAAAGAATTATTCCATGGCTGACAACAATTCAGACTTCGATTAAGCCATTTACAACGAAGACGGAATTAGGATTATGACTATGCAACTAAATCACGCTGGTATAATCATGGCTTACCGGTATACATATAGCTTTGCGACATGTTTTGCACATATTGGCAGGATATTTCCATGAATAAATTGCATCATTCAGAAAAGCTTTAGAATACCACTTTGCACAAGTTTATTTAACGTAAGCCATGAGGTTGGATAAAACTTTGCTGGTCATACACAGAGCATTTTCATCAAAGTTAAGAGGGCAGTGCTTGCACTCATTCTAAATACATGATTTTATAATTTCCACCAAACAATATTTTAAAGAACCGATTATGTAACTTGTGCATTAATGAGATTATAATAGCCAAATCGTTTTGTTAATTCGAGTTTCTTTATGTTGCAAAAAGATAAAGTGGTTATCGTTGGCAATCTTACCTACAAAGCAAGTATCTTAACAGCTCTCGTATTATTAATAAGATTTATATAATAAATAAATAAATAATTAAATAATTAAAATAAGATTTTGGCAATTTCGAGTTATGCTAATATATTCAAACACATTTTAGCAAGCATGAAATGATTAATTTCGTGCCTCACTTTGCCCCTGATTTGAAGCAGGTTCTGCTTAGTGATAGGCTAAGACAAAACTAAGTGTATGGTCCCCTGTCTGTGTCTGGATTCGAACCAAGAGCTCCACACACTAGGAGCCAGCGTGGTACCATACCAAACTCATCCAGGCCTGTTCAAATTAAACGCCTGCATATATTGTTTAATGCCAATAAAGTGAGTCCAGGACCTCACATAAATAAACCTCCGTAAAATAAAGGGCGTGCAATAAAGCAGTTATTGTGGCTTACCTATAGTACTTTAGTCATTAGAGCCCTAATTACTTATTAAGGGCAGCTAGACTTGCAAACATTCATCTCATTTTTTGTTGGCGCCCATTTCAACTGATTTTTTACTGCTTTTTGAAGAAAATCGTATTTGCCGTATTCCATTTTTACTAATTAGTACTTCGAAGAACTTGGCAGTAGATCACTTAAGGAACGCTGTCTTTGTTCATATGAACAGATACGAACCTTTCAAATTGCAAAAACAGCTATAGTATCTTCGAAAATCAAGCAAACCAATTTCCGATTCTATAGGATAAAAGAATATCCTTATTACTGCCAACATTTTTCCAGATCTCGTTAGTAATCATCCTCAGTGTGATATCAAAACACTTGAGTACATGCGAATTAGGTATTACATCAGTGATACTAGTTTTTACTACTCATTCAATTGGTATTATCTATTAGTATCCATTTAGTGGTCTAAATGGTGGGTTCAATCAAAAATCATTATGCATACAGTAAAGGAATATCAAACCGAAAGTGAAACCACCAGGATATAAGTTCTAAGAAATTCTGTATGGATTGACAAAAGAATTGTCAATTGACATACATACATGCTGGTCAAGTGATTTTTGAACATTGTAGTCAGGCTAAAATCTGCTCAGGATAACTCACTTACCATAAGTGGAACAAAGCAAGGCCTAAATTCTGCGCAAATAAAAACGCCAATAGTGTTAAATAAGCCGCTAAAAACAGGAGCGTTTTGATAAAAACTAATAATGAGGCTAACAAAACATAGATAGAACGCTTAAATTGGAAACTTGAGCAAAAGTATACGGCTGAAAACATGAAGCAGCGGCTTCCAGCCTTGGTTTTGTTTGGTGTAGAGAAACAATACTCGGAGGAAGAGCTGAATTACCGAATTTCATCTCTTAACAATGGCTTGGGGTCGGATCCCAAAATTCGTGTTAAATATTATTAAAAAAAACCTCCAGAAATGGCAATTATATTGCATTCATTAAGGTCCGAGCGATACGTACCTCAAATTTGTTAACAGCTATGTAAACGTCGACTTTGGAAGGTATTTTTGTATGAAAGACCTTAACGTTAGAAGATGCTTTGAATGCCAGAAATACGGACATCAATCAAAATATTATACTTAGACACATGATGTTTGTGGAAAGTGTGCTGGTGAACATGAAACTGACGCTTTTTCCTCCGAAAACCATAATTGTGTGAATTGTGTCACTCTGAGTCAGAACAACCCTAATCCTGGAGCGGATAGTAAAGAATTGTTTTTGTGGGACGATTAAAATTGAAATTTTTTTTAACTAAGTGGTTTCGAAAGTATGCCCTGATTCTCGTCAGACATCAGCTCACAGTGCATACTTGACTGATGTGACCACTTGTAGTGGGAGATCATTAATTTTTATTTACGTTAGTTGTGATAAATTCTAACATCCTCGACTTATATCCATCGATATCATTTACTCATAAAGCTAATTAATTTGTGATCATGGTTCTCTTCTTGTCTATAAATCAGCTACCGTATCAATTATTCTCTGCTTTGATAAGCTTTATAGACGATATACGTTGTCTATGCTGATTTATAGACAAGAAGAGAACCATGGTCACAAATTAATAACCTTTATTAGTAAAAAAATGCCCAGAATACATAAATGCCGTACAATTTTTGATTAGGAAAACTAACTATTCTTCTTAAATCATATGCCACTGCAATCTCTTAAAATATTCTATGGGGCATTCCACGTGAAGCGGGCAGGTAAAAATTTTTGAATATTTGATTATGTTGTACCTATATATGTTCTCGATCCAGGTGCAAAATGTTTTTACAGTATTGAGTCTTGTTAGTTTTTACAGTATTAAGTCTTGTTTTTCTAAAAGTACGACATTGTTTTTCTAAAAGTAGCCAATAGTGTGTAGGTAATCCTTGCCAAGTTTCATAGTGGGCGTAGAAGTCGTTTCGGAGCTAGACCAGTTAGCGTAACCGAAGCGTAACGGCCAGCGCCCAGTTCGCAACTACTGCCACCTAACGCCAAATTACAGAAACTTTCAATCATACAAAATGCCTTTAGTCCGGATATTAGATCATATTTTCCGAAGCTTTACTGATGCAAATTATATTTTGATATAGTATGCAACTCAATTGTTATAAGGTTATTTCAAGCATCACTGAAATGGCCACTAACGTCCAAGTGTTACAGATAACTAACATTAGGTAAAACCTGGACCTATTCCTCATACATACCAATGTAGCCTGAAAATGTCGCCTCGACTGGATCGTTCACAAAAAAAACGTTGATTCAAAATCGCTGTCATTATTGAAAACTCCTTCATATAATTTGTAAGACAGTATCGGAAAAAAAGTCAAGTGAATTGGCTGAGAAGACAAAGAAACAGATAGACAATCGGCTCAAAGCATTTTGGAATTTTAGTTTAAATTTGTTTCATTGATGAGTTCACAAGAAGTCAAATAAAATAGCTAGAGGGACAAAATACACCGCGTAAGTTTTTCAAACTTGTATCAGTTAATAAAAACCTGCAATGTTAACAAAAACTGCAAATGATATGATTTAATAATTTTAAATCAGATTGACTTCAAAAGATACTCATATGATAGAATACCTTGCAAAACACTCACCACACATTCCAAAACTCACCTTTCGTTGCGTCCTTGCGTTCAAAGTTGAAATTTGCTCAACTCTTACTCTTCCTGCCATCCGACGCAACATTTGGATAATTATCGTTGCGTTTTCCAATGCAAAGTATATGGAGCCTGTCAACTTCAACTCAAACGCAACGATAACTGAGACTCTCGCGAATACAAATTTTGGGTTCTCAGAAAATAGGTATTTTGGTGAAGCCTACCGTTCCAGTGAGACACAGAAATTCAAAAATTTGATTTGATGGGACACAGGAATTCAAAAATTTAAAAATCTGGTCAAAAAGTTATTGAACTTATCAATCGTTTGTACATTTTTCCACAGGGTGAAAAAAAGTAATGAGTCCCGACGGTTTGAAGGATTTTTTCCCCGCGTGCTTGCCATAGCTACAGGATTGCCCACACAAATCAATTTCTAGTTACGTAGCATTAACACGTTTTGTAAATTTCATAATCACTCGATGAGTTTGTCTCAGCTCGACTGTCTCTAATGGTTATCTGCAGAATCTACTCTAATTTAATTCAGTTTTATTTTTTATTATATTTTTGCTCCTTGAGATGATTTTCTGCCGTTGCAATAGCATTTCACAGAATGTTTTCTTCCGATTGCTTATCCATTCTAGTTGATATTAATCAACTCCAGTTGGTTTTTGATGCCAACTCATGTGCTTACATGAACCCTTCGAAATGGCATAGTTCCAAGTTTCCTAGACATTCAAGACATATTTCACGTCTGCTAGCATTCCACGAACTTGAGCGAACGTACCAACGGCGAAAACAAAAACAGCGGCCATATAAAAAATGAGCCAGCAGCAATAACGCCAACGAAACGAACAAAAACAACGATATTTAGGTCAGTGAATTTTAAATGCGATTCATAAAACTAGAAGCTGTTGAAACTTTCAGATACGACGGGATGGGCAGGAATGGAGTACATTTGACATTTCGTTTCGATAGAGCATGTTCCTGGTTCCTTTCTGCAATACATTTTAAAGATCCGTTTTGTCGCCGCCGCAAACGCCGTTGCGCTGTTTTCGCTGCTACTGTAGAAAATACAGTTGAAAAGAATGACACAGACCTAATGAAAAAAAACAGCAAAACGAATGATAGCAATGCTAGAGGACTGGTAGGTTTCTTACATTTAATAAGTAAGCTTAATTTAAACGCAAGTAAATTTTCATTTTTCCGTTTTGTCTTGCATCAGCCGAAGGCACTGGGTAGCTTACGAAAAAGTGCAACAAGCAAATAGGTTTTTTTTTGTCGTCCATAGCCTGATGGCGTCAGCATCGATTTGAATCCGAACAAAGCCACTTAAGTATTTTCTTCTCAACATTGCTACCGATATCGCCAATTTCTGTAACTTTATTTTCCGCCTGGGTCATTGAAATTAAACTTTCATGACAAAAGTTTATAGGACTGCTTGCCAAACTTGTAATTGAGAAGCAATCGACAATGCAACAAAGTTTTTCGATGACCTTCCCGTTCATTGAATGCAAAATATTATGGCACTAGTCGTCGGGCTGAAAGGCTTCGTCTGCTACTTCTGAATGGTCACTGGGAAAGTATCAAAGAACGAGCTTCGGGACAAATCGAAATGAAGCAAGCAGCGATTTGAACCGTTCTACTAAATGGAAATACTCTAAGAGTTTTCGAGAATTTCACTTAATAGCTAGACGCGAGGAATTACAGACTAGCTTCAACCGACTGAAGATTTTCCGGCAATTAGCGATAGTTAGCTTTTGCTTCTGTGCAATGGAGGAGCGTTGAAGTGAATAAAAGGAATCAAATTCGCAATGGTCAAGTGTAGGAGCGTTTTCACGCACATTTCACTGACGGAATTGTTGCTCTCGGTGGGCGTTAGACTGTATTGCAGCTCCCAGCAAGACCTGTTGACAAGTAATCGAAACGAACAACATATATGAATCAATTCGAAAACTCAAGTGGTTAAGTCTTTGCCTCTAGATTCATTGATAGCAATAACGTTTTCCTCATGAATTATTTGAGTAGCCTGGAATTATTCACAGAAAAAGAAAATGTGAAAACGTAGGTCATCAGTGAATAGTCTACTGCCAGCAACTATGAAACTTCCCTTAGGCAACGAATTCATGACTTATCCTATTCACTTTTCAGGGCGAGCATTTCAATTCCACACTCATTTAACACCTTCGACGAACCTCGAATAAACATCGTAATCTCTTGAAACCTCAACAAGGTATACAATATGAACTTAACAAATGTGCCCTTCACTCAGCATCAATCAGAAATTTCAGCCGATATATCATACTACAATGCCTTTAGCTATGTGAATGGAATCTATTATTAAGATAGGCAGAGTATGATTGACTGTGTTGCCATCAACTTGATTACATCATCGTATCGTTATATTTTTGAGGTCCTGCTTCAAATTTTACCCCAGCATGGAAAAGGTTTAATCTTTGGTGGGATGCAACTGAATTTCAATGACTTTCGGCGACGATGCACTTACCGAAACAAAAATTTAAATTCAAGTCTGTAGTTGCCAGATTAGATGTTAGAACTACAATGTTTCGAATTGAAAGTTTGACTTTTATTAACTTTCTGCTGATTTTTCGCCTCTATTTGCACTTGAACTTGAAATACCGTTATGTTTCTGCGTATATCTGCGTCTTCATTATCGACCACTCATTTTGATGATTTTTCCCACGCCGCAAGACACATTCAAAGCTTAGTCGTTAGCGATTCAATTAAAATCATAACTTTTTTGCAACATGGCCGATTTTCTACAGTAACCAATAACCCAATTTTACTTGTCGATTTTATGCCTGCACAGAGCTCCTTTGTCTGTCTGTTGATCTGGCAACTGGATTCAGCTTTTGTTAAGAGCTTGAATAAATCCCTCTATTGCTATCGTTTCTTCTAACCTAACGCAACATTCAGCGCGTCATCACTCCATTCCACAACGCGCAATTTCCCTTGCCATTTCTAAACCCCTTCCAGGCCCAAGCCAATTCGAGATAGATATTGTGGTTTATTTAAATGCTGGCCCCATACACTGACTACGGATAGGTCAAAGCATTTCATAAAATGGCATCCGATTTCGTATAAGAAGGAAGAAAATGAGCTCGTTTTCAACCTTTGACCTCATTTCGCAAACAGACCACGTTCATGAGCTTACAAAGTCTTTGATCAAGCAATTTGTGGCCCTCGACAGACTTCTTAAATTTCAGATAACGTTCTATCTTAACGCAAAGCACCTGTATCTACGTCTCGAATCTCAATCCAGGACGTCCCGACACAGTACGAACAACTTACTCGCCGCTCTGGTGGCAGCATTATTGAACAAATCAAACACCTGAACTGACGCTGGGAATCCTGCCTGTGGCAAGAATCGTGTCATAATCATGAGCTAGTAAAGCAAATGCACTTGCTTTATGAACAGCCCATGTTCACTGAAGGCTGCTGGACTATTTTAGTGAAAATCTGTTTAATTGGCCATTGTCTGTGGGTTATTTGAAAGTAATTAAAATTGAATTAAATTGAAAAAAAAGAAGTGATTTTTATTAACCTGTAACTTCTCGACTCAACTTACAGCTCAGTTAACACTGAAAATTTAAAATCTAGCACCAGCACTGTTTTGGCCTGCTGGCTCTTGTTTTTTTTTTCCTTGCACAATATTTCTCATCTTACACGGTAATCGTCATCCCAGCCTGTACGTTGGCTGGGATCATCTTGGCAATAGCCACTACAAATCTACCATACTCTAACTTAAACCAAGTAACAAACAACTTGGTCTCAGTAGACATAAATCTTATCCTAGATCTCAAATCTAGCCGTTCCTGTTCATTGGGGGCCCTACATATCTACAAAGGGCACACTTTCTTCGCGAAGCGCCTAAATGGCTCATTAGAGCCATTTGTATGCCCAAGTGACCAAGTGAATCTTATCGTGAATACCACAGCCCAGTCTATACGTGACTGCAGTCTCGAAGAAGCTCTTCGGCCACCTGCTAATTTAAATAATTAGAATGAACCGTGTGTTACTTATGCGAACAAACAGATATAATAATAAAAATTTCAGATCAAACATGTAGACTAAGTTGAATATATTACATTAACTTTTTTGGAAAGTGGCAATGAAAGTATAAGTGAATTTAAGTCAAATGAAAGAGAATATGTACGAGTTAGAAATGCATACAATTCACGCTTTCGATCCGCCCTCTGATATTTTGTTTGGTTGGTACTATACTTACAGGCTTTTCATCGATTCCCGCTTGAAGAATGTGATCAAGAAAGTACGAAAATTAGAATATTTACAAAATTTTTTTCCTAATTCCAAGTCACAAGTCCAATGTAATTTATCAGCTAAATCCCTTTTACAGTTATACAGCTCTTGCAACTCCTATTTCGCATAATGGTGAATGTGTCCTTATTCATTCTATCAAAACAATTTTTACGCCTTCCCGCATTCATGCAATGGTATCAACTTTCTTGGACATTCACCAATGAAAATAATGGGACGCATAAGTGTACTTCGCGCCTACACTCAATGGCAAGAAGTTGGTCTAATAGAGCAAAGTGATGCTTGCTACTAAATTGTAGCGAATGAGCTTAGTCTGTTGGGAGGATGGTAACGGTCTTACAAAAAAGAAGTTTATAGATTTGGTTTAGAATTGGTTAGCTAATGTAGCTTCCATTTATATCGTACCGTGCATTTAACTAAACACTTGCCAAATGCCTTTGCAAGCGTATAATATACATATTTTTTGTGCATTATACATGCAATGATGTGTGCATGTGTATAATGAATGGAAGCATTTTCAGCGAAACAGAGTTTATTCTGTAGACTATTCATTTTGCAGGGTGGAAAAATACGAATAAACAGGTTGACGAATGCCCTGACAGTGTCCTAACTCAAAATGAAAAAACCGTAGAAGGCGAAATATAAAAACACAGGCGCAACAATGAAACTGAAACATTAACGCAGTCTTGAACTGCAAAGCTTTATATGCCCATGGCTGTTACAAACACCAATTTAACCAGTGGCTCTTATAACAAAACTCTGGTTGGATATTCAGCTGCTAATAAAGACACCCATACATGGTTACTTGACCGGTTCGAATGCTGCTGAAAGGAAATCCATTTCCCAAAATAATGAACAGCCCGACGGTCGGTCTTCTCATTATCTGAAAGGCACTTTAGTGAAAGGCTGTTATGAAGAAAACGTTTTTCGGACTGGCTCTACACTAATGTACGTACTACTTCGAACGAGTGTTTCTATTTCTAGTCGCCATCTCCATAAAAGCAGGAAGCTCTCCCACTGATTGAAGGCGAAAATTCATTGTTGCTCTAGACCAAAGGGATCTAGAAGCCCCCAATGGTTTGAAAGCTGTAAACACTGGAAAGCACTTTTCCTAAGAGTTTCGGAGACCACACAAAGGGGTTTATTGCTGCCGAAATGGCGTTACCACACTAGCACTATAAAATAAAACCCAAGGAATGGAAACATTTCTAAGGTGCCCATGACTATTTGCACTCACAAGCATACAGCTTACATGCATATCCGTATGCACGTGGTCACATAAAAAAATCTTTAAGCTCTAGCGCATAGTATACTCCCAATCTTTTTCGATATTTCAGTAAATTATCTACATTCGAATGCACGCTTTAATGAACTGTGAGCTGTCTAGTATGGGTTCTGACACTACCACACTACATGTTTATGCAAATTAGAACGTATAAGGCTTTGAAACCGCCGTTTTGGTGGGCCACCAATCGCGCTAGTAACACTTCGAAAAATGCACGTTTTGAAATAAAAAAGTGCATGCAAGATATGTTAATTGGTGATAGAAAACAAAATTATTGCTAATCAATAATACCGTTTTTAATTTATTAACAATAATTTTGTTCACTATCACAACTCTTTAGGTAGCATTGTTTCACCGGCAGAATTTCAACCTAGAATCATCAAACATAAAGTGGAGTAGAATTTCATTGGGTTACGCTGTTTTCGCTTGAATCCTGCAATTACTTTTATAATGGCAAACAAACTTACGAAAAGTATGGTATATTTGATGATAATTGAAAAAATCACAATAACGGTTTGCAAACGGTTGCAAATTTATTGATGCTTTGAATTTGGTGTTCAAAATTATTAGTGAACCATCGGAATTCATTCAAAGGAAATGACGCTTCTGATTTTTACGCCCTTCGAGTAAACACTACATAATTTCAGTTAAAACGTGACAGTGAAAGTTTCGCGAAAACATTACATTTCTTTTGAAATGAGAACGGCAATAGTTGGAATTTTGGGAGAATGCGTATTGCAAAAAAATATAAGTACAACCCAAACACTGCTCGCTATTTCATTTCATTTATTTAAGTAATCCATTAAAAGGCAAAAAGCCCAATTACAAATAGAATAGCTTAAAACTAAAAAATTGAGAAAATTAAGATAAGAAAAAAAGAAACGAATGACAAAAAAATATTTAAAAAATTAAACATCAGCAAATATTGTGTTGCGAACACTTCTTTTAAAGGTGGCAATAGAGTGTGGAAGAGGACGTAATAGGTGCAAAACAGCAGAATGAAAGTAAGATTCAGTACGGGCAAATGGTACATCAAAGACAACGGAGGACCTAATTTGCCTCTCACACTGCCGTTCATTAATCAAAGATGCAATAGATGAGTTCAGATGGCCACGGCAAATTTTGAAAAGAAAGCATTCATTAATGTAAACTCTGCTCTTTGCGAGAGAGAGACAGATTAAGGAGCGATGAGCGTTCAACATAAGGCATGTAGGGAAGATTATATTTAAAGAGTAGGTTTGCGACTGAACCTCCGTTGAACAGATTCAATGGCATCGGAAAGATATGCAAAACGAGGAGACCAAACTTGAGTACAGTATTCAAGTTTAGAACAGACAAATATCTTAACACAAGTAAAAATACTAAAAGAATTGTAACAGGAACGTATAGCAAGGCCAGCAATCCGCGAGGCACTATTAGTAATGTTGCGAACGTGGATATCAAATTTAAGTTTACGATCAAAGGTTACTCCCAGATCAGTAAAATAATTCACAGAGACAAGGACAGATTCACCTAGTAAGTAAGGAAAGGTATTAGTCTGGGACTTCAGAGAATAAGACATGGCAAAACACTTTGAAGCATTTAACGGTAGGCAGTTAGAGTTACACCAATCAGTATGAGAGTCCAGATCATTCTGAAGAAGTAGATGATCATCTGAGCTATTGATTACTCTAAATAATTTTAAGTCATCTGCATAGAGCAAACAAGATGACGATAGAACAATAGGAAGATCATTGATGAACAGGTGAAATATTAACGGACCTAATATAGAACCTTGAGGTACACCAGAAGAGGGCGAAAATGGTAAGGACGAAACGCCAGAGAGGGAGACAAAACAAGTGCAACAAGTCAAAAACGAAGATATCCAAGAAAGTAAAGGTTCACAGATGCCATAGCGGCTTAATTTGCGTAGTAGAAGATCGAAATTGACAGAGTCAAAAGCCTATCAAATGAACAAGGAAAAAAAGGATAGATTATTCAAACTGTGCCCTGAAGAAGGAGGACGATATGACGTCAACCTGATTCGCATGATAGAGAAGACATCAAACACTACTTCTAGGGAAGAAAGAAATGCTCTCTGTGCATTTCAACAGAAAAACATTTAGTGGACGAATCGAAAAAAAAAATCCGAGAGGGCTCCTTCCAGAAAACAACATGCAAAATAGGAAGATACGATAGGACTTCGCCCGCGAGCCCATTTGAAGGGCGCAAATTTTCGGAAGCATATTAAAGGAAGCCGAATGATAAACCAAAGGAAGCTGCATGCATTAACAAATTTGTCATTCAGGTGTATTATGTATATTTTTTCAAATTCAATAAACAATTTGTTTTAATAAACAAATGTTTGCCGATTACAAAGCAATAAATGTGATTTTATCCTGCTACAGGATAACGCTATCTAATCGTTAAAACATATTTTTCTTGCTGGCTAGTAGTTACTGTCCTATTCTACTCGCATTTTAGATTTAAATGTTTTTTATATTAAAGAGGAGTATAATCTTCGAGGAGTATCGTAGGCCAGGATACGACACATAAGTGCAAATGGTTGAGCGATGCAACGGCATCTGTACCAATTCAAAAGAAAAAATCTAAGGCTTAAAACTGTAATCGCAAGAAAATAGGGATGAACAAAAGATTTAGGCAAAATATATTTCTATATTATATAATATTAGGCAAAAAAAGCCAGCTGTACGGTGTTTGTATTTAGTGCAATTTTTTAATGATCCGATACTGCAGCACGATCGGTTAAAGTTGTAGAAAAAAATTCTTAAAATAATTTTGCGCAAAATGTTAAGCACAAAAATTTAGCACAATATGTGAATGGTATTAGTTTCAAAATTATTGTGACTCACCGAAGACAGTGATTTTTATCCTGTGAAATTCATAAGCTATTATTCACATGAAACTTCATGAATTTCTTATTGTAGATATTTTTCTTATATTCAATTCACGTAGTTAAGCTACAGAAATTTTTATCATTTAAGAAATTTACCCACTATTGTTTAACAAGGAAACAAAGTTTGGATGGATGAAGCTCAAGCAAAATACACACAGCTCGCATGCACTGTTTTCTTCATTTTATTCGTTAGTGGTAAGCGAATATTCGTTACTGGCAATATTTAAATCCAAGTGTTACTTTTGCATCGTTTCGAATTCGATTTGCTTTAATAATACTTGAATAATTATTTATACACCGCTAGTCATCCCACTAAAAAGTGGCAACACAAACATTTTGTTTAGAAAAATCAATAAACTCCGTATATATTTTTACGGACGATGCAAAATGAACAAAATATTTGATGAAATATTCGATGCGACTTTCATTCTGATGTAAGCACATGTAACAGTGAAAGATGTGTAGATTAAAAATCATATTCACGAATAGCTGTGTTTAATGACTCTGAAAAAAGAGCAGAGCCTCTCAAGGCAAGTTAGAATGGACCAGCTGCGAAAAGAAACTTGAGCAAGTTAGAGCAAATGAGAGGCAATTCTCAAAATTGATTGCTTATCAGATGTTCACCCTGTCAATTCATTAATAAAAAACTTTACTTCAGTTACAATTTTTTGTTGAAAGTCGGTTCCATGACAGTTAACAAATAGCTGGTTGCTTGGCCGAATTCGCTCTACCAAAAAAGGTAAACCAGAAATCGTTCTCTAAATTGTTCTCGTTCAATTGAGAGCAGGCTCATGAAACACGAATCAGAGCTACTTCGGGCAAGTTAAAGCAGCCGAATGGCTCACTAAACACATTTTGGTGAGATATCTCAACTCAGCTCAACCTAGAGCAACTCAGTAAACACAGCCTGTGGGGCCAATTTAGCATTTTCAATCCTAGATTTAACACCAATTTCTCCCATATGGTATTGAAAAAGTTACTTTAGCATTTAGCACTTTTTATTTGCATTCAAATTTTACGCTAGCACTGTTTTACACAAACGTTCGATGGCATTAAATATTGCATACGAACACTATCATTTAACATATTTGAATTCTATTCTCTTGACGCAATCTAGTTTAAAAATCTATAGGAGCATATTTGTATCCCGTATACAAAATCCCGATTACAAAATTCCGTATTACAAAACACCGTGATACAAAATCCTTTCATTCAGATATTTTTTTATGGTAGCTAAAACGACGATAAATGAAATTAATGGAGGAGAATCAGTACGCATGAAGAAGAAAAATTAGGCAAGCTACCAAAAAATTAAAAAAATTATTAGAAAAAGGTCTGTAACTGAAAAAATTGATTATTTGAGAGTAGTCGTGTACAATATGTCTTTATGTTGAAATTTATTCCTAAATAAAAACTTAAATCACCATGTTTTTGTTATTGCATTATATGAATAGTTTTCATACGGGATTTTTTTCCACGAGATTTTTAGTTTCGGGATTTTGACTTTCGGGATTTTGGAATAACGGAATTTTCAACATATGGGATTTTGTGATTCGGGATTTTGATGCGATCCCCTGCCAACTATAGCGATTTATCCGCAGAGTCAAATTCAAACGAATCAGATACTGAAAGTGACTTTTAATTGTGCGTATTATCTTCCTTTCAATGAAAAAATGAACTGAGTTTTTTTGATTATTAATTATTTTTATCATAAATGGATGAAAAAAAGTTTAAGTTCAACTTTTTTTGTTGTTTTTTAATAAAGCTACTCGGAAAAGCTGCTTGATTTTTAATTCTATTGGCACAAAAAGAATTTAAGCATCGATTTTTGCTATTTAGCATTGCTTTCAGCATTTTTTTTTGCGTGCTTTCAAAATTGGAATGGCCACACTGAACACTGTTAATTACTTTGGAAAAGTGAGAAGTCATGGAGGGGCTGAAAGTACGTGATTTATTGATGGAAGAGATTGGCAGGGAGTGAAGGATTTACCATCAGCTGGCACGTAACAAGAGATAAAACCAAAATATGTTCACTGTATCGCATGCGAAAGTGAGAAAATATACTGTCAAACGACAGGTGAGAATGTATATATCCGTGTGAGCTGATAGGTGAGAGTGTGTTGGCGTGCGAATAATCCCATCAAGAAACAGTAAGCTCAGCGAACATTCACTGGCAGCAAACGAAATTCCCTGTATTGGATTGCATAAGAGGAGATATTCCTTTTACTCGCCATATGGTATCGAAAGTAGTATTCCGCGTTAACTACCTTATCGCTTACCATTTTAATACTCAGAAAATACTTTAAGAAAATCAATATTGCATAAATCGCCATTCGTTAAAATAGTCTCTTTGGCAAAGCACATGTGAATTGCCTTGTGGGAAGGAGAAACGTATTTGATCGTAGCAGGGTTGCTTGGCGGGGTACTTTGTGTCTTTTTCCAACTTGGACTTGGATATTGCTATCTACTTCTCGCAATTGTTTCGCAATTCACGTACTTTCCGAGCTATATGTAGTTCTTAAGCTATGTCATGGATGTGACATAAACGTTTTCTAAAGAACACCGCACTTTAGGTACAAATATATTTATTGTACGATATGTGTATTTAAAAAATTGAACACTGACTGGGCTACGGCTGGATCACGTATCATTTCATTTATCTGTTTGGTTTTGGTAACTGCGTCTGGTTTGTAGGATGGTACGAATTCGTAATAAATGCGCGAATGTTAAATAATAAAATAGTTGAAAATTCGTGCATTGAAAGATTATAATAGCCGGTTATAATATTCATAGCATGATGAGCGATCACTTTGACCAAAATCGTAAGCATACACATCTTAAACTATTCTTTTCAGCTTTCTCACAACTAAGGCATTTACTCTACGGCAGTGGCGATTACTCCATAAGAGCACGTGAGCACGTGAACCCCCAGAATTTATGATCTGAAACCCCTAAGTGATAGCACATTCGGGTATAAATTTCTTCTTACATACCTTATGTAAAAAAAACGTAACTTGCAATAAAAATATGTATTGAATAAATATTTAATGCAAATTCACAGCAGATTGTAAAAATTTTTATCGAGCATAATCGCGACATGCCAAGGGGCCCGGTAGCTCTGTTCGCTAAGGCGTCAGGCCAACAAGCGGCGTGCTACGGGGCCTGCGGGTTCGAATCCCGTCAGTGCCATGACTGTAAGAGTGAATGTGTGTGATTGTCTATGAGGGTGACAAATGCGCCCAAACTGGTAGCTTAATGCTGGCCGCGTTCCCCGCAGCCCTCTTCACTAACCTAACCAAACCTAACCATTCGCGACATGCTTAGAACATAGAGATATAAGGAAATGAAACAAGCGTATACATATACGAAATTCAGTGAAGCATTTTTACTACAAACGTAAAATCTATAAATAGAACAAATCGAGAGAATTGCTACCTCAGATATTCCCCTTGGTTTCCCCGATACCTGAGCTTTTGTTGTTGCTGAGTAAGTAATTGTCAAATTCGCGTGCACATGGCCAACTATTTTTCTCCATCTATCTCACTCTATCTTTCTGTTCGGCACAGTAAGTAAATGTCAAATTCGCTTACTACTACTAACAATTTGCCTAGGCAAATTGCTTCACTTCTCACTGCCATTTTCATTTCCTTATATCTCTCTCTTCAGAGGCGACATGCCAATAAAATCCTAACCGCACGTGCGATTAGATAATGCTTATATCAGTTCTACAGCGGCTTAGAAAAGAGCATTTTATTACATACAAATGAATTCGCTGCCATAGGATCATACGCCAACTGTGCTCCTATGAGCGATCCATATTGGTTTTGCTAGCTGCAGTCAGCGGGTAAAATTAATATTTATTCTTTTGCGTTTCTCGTGAGATATTCTTTTGTTTCTTTTTCGGATTATTAATAATGTAAGTGTGTAAAGTGTATAAAGTGTTATATTATTCACAGCACTCAATTTCGTTTATCATGATTAAAGTTTCAGAATTGACAAAAATACCACATTCGAGCTTACCACCAGAAAAAAATACACGCACATACTACATATTAGCAAATCTAAAACGCGCAAATTCAATTGAGAAATTAAAAGAGAGATAATACGATGACAAAAACGATGGGATTTCCGGCTGTGGGCAATCAAATTTTATATTGTGTTTCACTTTTTTCCTGCTTTCTGAAAAAAATGGGGACTGATCTTTCATATTCCGCTCTGAAGTGAATCTCGGCGTTAGACTTTAGTGTCATAGGGAAGGTTGATATTCGACAACATCTCGATAATGCCTATCATTTGAGAGTCAAAAAATACAACGAGCAAGTGTTGAAAAACCGATATATATAAGGTGCGTTTTTCGCGTCTCAATCAAGAGCTGGTTAATGTAAGCAGCATAGGAAACAACAACATCATAGGCAAGATTGATGTCGTTTTTTCTTTGTGAGCCCCCAGTTTTCAGCTCACGATCCGCCACTGCTCTCCGGTACCGATTTTTATAAACTAACTATTTTGGTTGAATCTATAGTCGTATGGAGTTGTTCTGCATTAAATTATAGCATTAAATACTAGCTTTATACTCCGTCCATCAAAGGGGTTGTCGCTACTTAAGTGCAACGTGTTTGTTTCTTTGGGTGCTGTTGACATTTATCAATTTGGCGTACAAAACACTAGGAGCAAACACGACCAACGGTTCGGCTCCCTAATTTGGATATAATGTTCGGATGCTGGTGTTTGCAATTTTTTCCGATATGTGATGATTTTAATTAGTTCCAGATGCATGCATGCAAATATTCCGTCGACGCTATATCGCGGCACCGCTTTCAAAATATTTGCTGTTTCAATGGGCGAATCACTGCTAAGTGTTAGCTCAAACTTATCGTTTCTAGCTAAGCCCCTTATGTGCCTAAAATCAGCATGGTTTATATAAGGCGAACATTCATGAGGAACTACTATATGTTGCGAAACATAAACCAGCATGAACGACTATCTACTTCGTTCTTTTGCGAGCACTAGTCCCAGCACTAAAAACCAATTTGAAGCGATGCAAGTTTCAAAACCTTTGAGCTCGTGCTAAGATATGCCTCTTACATTTGAAAAGAACATCTCACTGAGAGCAAATATTTTAGTATCACTTGTCGGCATTAGTGAGAAAAAGAACGAGAAAACAATATTATAAATTGAAAAAAGTTGAAAAGTTTCGTAAGCCTATTCACAAACATGAAAATCCTTTTAAAGAACTCAGCCGCAGATATATTTTTCACGTAGCTGGAGTTTGGAATTGAATTAACATTGCATCAGAGGACCTCTCAATTTTCCCACGAAGCAAAACTTTTTTCATATGCTTTTATTGTTGGCCTATGCCCCCGGAGTGGTAGATTATTTAAATTTGAAAGAAGAGCAGGGCCAATCGCTTTGGTGACTTTTGTGCATTTGAAACGATTTGCTTACAAAATAGCGTCCATGAAATCAAACATTTACATTTGAGTATTCAAATTTTCAACTTCGTTAAAAGCAAATTTTCATCGCGATAACTTTTAAGAAGTTAATTGATTTGGCTCATTACTTTCTGGGTTTATTAGGCTATAGACAAAGCGTTTAGTTTTTTTTTTCGCGAGTATGACTATCGCGAGTAGTATCTCCGATTTGGGCACAAGAAAACTATCATATCCTTCAAGTTCTAATGACCGTATTAGTATGTTGTTTCAAGTGTTGAAATAAATATCAAAGTGAGAGGGAAATCGTTGAGTTTCGCTCTTATTCCTTACCGTCAAAAACGAACTGACTCGCCAGTCTTGCGCTAACAGCAAGCATCATTTTTCACATATAAACTAATAACATTTAGGCGTTTTCTTGTAAAGTGGCATCACCGAATGTGATATGAGAATCCTTTCCTGTTCAAACAATTACATGCATTCGCATAGAAAGTAGAAAATACTGCTCTCAGCATTTTCGAATAGAAGAGCGTCCAATGCTGTTGCAGATGTAATAAAGTGAAATTTGTGTCGTAAATGTGGATTCAATTTGAGGAAATTATCTCTTCCATCAGCAATTTGCTGCAGGACCACTGACCAGCATAATAACGATATGCTCTCGGATATGGCCTTGGAAATTGAAAACTCGAAATGCCAGTCTGCGTTGGCTTGCAACGTCTCTTGTGTGCTTGTCTGTTGATTGCACAGCCTGGTGTGGCTTATGTTATAGAGATATGGATTTAGGGGTGCAGCAAAAGCAATTTTTATCTTAAATAAAATGAAATGTGCAACCAAAAGTGCTGCGGACCGTTCATGGTTGTAGTTGAGGCGGATCGACCTTATTCTGTAAAATATACTAAATACAATATTTGGAACGCGTTTCCGCCATATTGGGAGGAACAGCTTTAAAAGCGCATCTCTGTATTGCTTTCATTCATGTAGTTTCTGATCGTTAACCTTCCGGATAGACAATCTCATATCAAGTAGTACACATAAATATAGCTAAGCTACTGTGAATATGTAGTCCCAATTGCCAATTATCACATGAAAACGCCCAGAATTACTTGTTCAACTACATACCCTGCCACAGCAAAAACAATATTTTGTTTCTTAGAATTGCTTTCGCTTTTCAGCAAGAGCAAAACTCTTCGAAAGGCAAGCGGTGGCAAACAACCTCCACTTGACTTTATCCACCATCAAACGCTATTCTCTGCTGCCTCGTGATGTTCTTTCTTTTGCGATTGTGCCACGTACAATTCCAAATTATCTGCCATCAGTCATTAAATTGAAGTACTCTCAGGAGAGAGCTTTAGTGAGCAACACCGCGTTTCAGGAAGCCTGGAGCTCCTTCAGCTTTGTTGGGGCCGAACAAGTTGTTAGCATGCTTGAAAGTCTACGTGGAAACACCGCAAACCATGAAAAAAGATAATGCTATAAAGGAGATTCATCACCTGACACAACTAATCGCTTGTCGCCAGGTAACATGTTGGGATGCGGTCGGAAAACCTTGAAAAGCGTGCTTGGTTGATTGGAAACATGTACGCCAGCATGCATGATTTCATGTTTGTAGAATGCGATGGTTGAAAATTGTTAGAGACTCTAATCCTCCGCTGCCACTATTTTCGCCTTTCAAGTGAAAGCGTATCAAGGACAAGAGCTCTCTAAGTGACAAGGCCTCTCAGCTCAACTCAACGAATTTCAATTTATCCAACCGGATGAAAATTTAATTTCTAAAGTGTATACACATTCTAGTAATTAAATCTCATCTTCATTAAAAGTTGTGTAACATCGGGCTCGCTTTTTAGTTGTGATTAGGTCTCAAGACTTTCCAGTCTGCTGAATAACATTTGTTAAAGGCTTTCATTCGTTCATGACTGCTCATTTCGCTCGGAATTTGTGAAAGGCTTGTGCTTTGGGCTAATGTAACCCAGAAAATTGGCGCCCCGGAGTGGCTCTGGTCGCTAGAAAGGGTTGACGATTTCACAAGTAGATCTGTGTATTATTAATATGAATAACTAATCACAGGAAAGGTTTACGAGCCATAAAGTGTATGACGAGCGATCACAAAAATTCTATCCAGAGCTTTGAATGAAGTAAGTGTTGATAGGTCAAAAATCGAATTCGCAACAGCAATATGGGCGCAATAATCTGGACGGCAGCACCGATGTGCATCGCTTACCGCAGCAACTCCAACATTTACTCAAAACTTTGCCTAAGATGTTGACAATTAAATGTCACAGTTCACTTTGGCCAGAGTAATTTGCATTTGAATCGCAAAGAAAAGGAAACGAAAGGGAAATGAAACTATTAAGTATTTCAACTCGTATTTAAGACTGCCATAGAAGCTATTTATGCTCGTTTTCTTTCATAACAGGTGATTGAAGCAGATGGCGATGATGCACGAAAATATCTTAGCACAGCAAGTTTTCATAGCATTCCCTGCCGGTGGAGTTGAATATGTTTTCCTGCTTGATTTGTAACAAGTCTTTTGCTTAAGCTTGTGTAGTGTAGTGGGTAGAGTACTGGCTTCTAGTGCATGGGGTTCCTGGTTCGAATACAGGTTCGGGTAAGAGACCGCACACCAAGCTTTGAGTTCACCTGGCTTTGAATAGGTACCTGAGATAAATCAGGGGTAAAGAGAGTCGTGGAATACTAGCACCGTTGGCCAGACTCTGCACAGAAGAGAGCTGGGTACGCAAACTCTTCAGATGATTCTTTGTGCTTATGTATTCTAGTGCAGTACTTAGATTTTCTCGTTATTTTTATTTCGACAGCTATCTAAACAACTGGAGTGATTATTTTAATAGGCTTCCAGATTTTCATGACTCGAACACCATTTTTAGTAGTCATGGTTGCCGATTCGCTGTTGTAACCTACTCCGATTTCGGAGCTGCTATGGACTAGTTCCGGAGTAAAGTAGATTCGGAACTAATAAGGAGTAGATCCAGACCGGGTCCGGCGTAAATCCGAAGTCGGAGTAGATTGATACATACATGATATAATCGTGAAGACATAAAAGTAATGCATAAGCTGATCAGGCAGAAAAAAATTAATCATATTCGATTAAAATTTTCTTATATTAATGCACACCTGAAACGTAGCCGGTGTGAAGTGCTAAGCACCAAATGCCAATTAGTCGGATTTTAGTAGAAAAAAAAAATTGAAAACCAAACCAAATTATGGAGTGAAAATCGCCGCTTTGATAAATAGCGGATAATGAAGAGTTTCCTTCTTAATAATATCTTAAATTTATGTATGTCAGGTTTTCTTCGACCCTGTATATTATTTTTCTGTTCCAACGTTTCTAATAAAATATTTTTCCATGATTGTTTATTTCGAAATTAGCTGCCAGCAACAGTCCTGACTGCATCCTTTTTAACGGATAGAAACGACCGACGCGTTGCTCTTTCTGCAAATGCATTTACGGTTTACGTACATGCTGTGTGAGAGAAAAACAATCTCTTGTGCAAAAATAGCAGCCTCAAATCTATCGAAACGATAGCGTTTTAACAGCTTAACTCTGAAACCGAACCTATAAAATATTCACCAATGCCTTAAATCTGACTTGAAAATGCCACACACCCTTGAAACCACTCAACTCTTTATCAAAGATAAATACACACAAGCAAGAAACGGGTCGGGAAAAGGAATCGAAAAAGTACTCTTAAGGAAGCAATCAAACTTTACGACTGATGACAGATAATTTTATTGTCAAATGGAGGGTTACATGAGTGGATTCGGCCCAGGAAACCTCTGTAATGTACTGCGCTCTACTCTGCTCAATATCCAATTTGGGTAAAAGATACGTTCCGCATTATTTTCTGCTTTTTCAGGCTGCCAAGTGATGCTCTGCCTGTTTTGTCTTCCACCTTTTCCTCATGGAAACTCAAGGCTGTGATGTAGCTGAAATTTTATTACTCTGCCGGTAGCAGCAGAATCGATAACATTTTATTTTAGGTCTTCCAATAAAGCATTTTTGAAATTTATTTAAATTCTATGGAAATCATCGCGTATGAA
Organism: Nemotelus nigrinus; assembly: GCA_947369275.1. Classification (NCBI taxonomy): domain Eukaryota; kingdom Metazoa; phylum Arthropoda; class Insecta; order Diptera; family Stratiomyidae; genus Nemotelus; species Nemotelus nigrinus. Next base: position 2,715,216 of record OX376373.1, on the reverse strand, counting down.
TTGAACGAGCCATCAGTTGACGTTTTACCAGCACCATACAAAAGTTCCGCTTTATTAAGTTAGTGGAGCGCATAAACGCTCAATTGATATGTTATGGTAAATGGTAGGATATACTCCATCGTAGCGAGAGCTGCATATCAAGTGCTAGAAAGTATGGCGTGTTGTTATTAATACAATACAAATATTCAAATGTCAAGGGGTTGGTTTATGATATCCGTCGTGCATTTTACTACTCTTGCCAGAATGTGGTTTGATAATTGAGAGTAAGAGCGTGTTATATGTTGAGACACCAGCAGCAAATTTATTATCTATTAACGTAACATCCTGCTGATATATTTTCCAATCAGTTTTGCAGAGCTGGTATTTCTAATGCATTTTCATAAAGGATTAAACAAGGTACAAAGATCATGCTTTTTACTGCACAGGTAATCACAAGTTCCACTAAATGGGTTTGTTCCTCTATCTCGAGGAGGTTGTATTTCTTCCCCATCTTGACAAAGTTGGATTAAAGAGTTTCAAGTTTGGAACAATTATTTTTTTTAGAGGATTTGATTTTAAACTTGAATAAAATAATAAGCGTAGTTTTCTTTTACTGCAAAATCTGACTCTTTTCATTTACTTCTTAAAGTTTATCTTGGGCAATTGATATTCATCGATTGACATCGCATTCGTTGGTCATACGGCTTTAATTCATGCACCAATTGGATCTTGTAAGCCTTTAAACCAAGATTCTTGCCCAAAAATTTCCACAAAGAGGACGGAAAAATCCCAAATTCTGGCGCACACTTCCCATTCGACAAATCTGGGCTGTCACCAACACTGGCTTCCACGACTGCGATATTCTCTTCAAAACGCACTGTTCTTAACGTTGTGGTGGGCCTGTGGTCCAGTAACGTGAATTAGTGGTGAAAACTATAAATCACATGGCGAATTTGCAATTAGGAAAATTTTCAATCACTTGCTGATGGACGGTTATGCGGTCCATAAAACTCACGAGGCGATCTTTGAGTTTGCACAATTGAACACGGGTTCAGCAAATAAATTTCCACAATCGATGCAAATCTGTCCATGGTAATTTGCCAGACCTTACTGAGAATAAATGACAGAGACATCGACAGCTTCCATCAACTTATTTAACAGTGGTGAGTCTCAAAGTGTACACCTGTAAAAGAAACACCTTTTATGAAAAATTTGTAAGTGGTTTGTCCATTCTGGCTCAAGTATTATTCCGAAATGTACTGGATTCCCAAATAGTGGCTACACCCTAGTATTCCAGCATTCTAATTTCTTCACTAAGGCAATTTGCATCCTCCTCCAAGAAATAACGTTGATTTTATACTCAAAATATTCGTTCTTTTATGCCATTTAGAACATTGTTGCAGTTATATTGCTTGAACATTTTTTATGATTTTAAGATTTTAGTACTGCTCGCCGCTACACTTTCCAAGTTAGAGCTGAAAACACAATCGTCTTATTTTGCTACAGGCCACAGAGAAACTACGTAGGCCTTTTCTCTGAGTTCTTTGAACAAAGCACAATGATGTTTGGTGTTTGTATCCGTCCAGGATATACATAAAATCAACAGAGGCGAGTAAAAAATAAATACTTCTAGCAATAATCAAATGAAATCCGAAGCGGAATGTGTATGTTTCGACGGATTTATCTTGTTTACGATGCGCTCGCTTAAGAGCTTTTCTTAACTTGCGGGGTATTATCGGGCCTGTAAATACGTTCTGGGGAATTAATACTTAAATCTGTTGTTTTAGATGATTTTGTGATTTGTTACCGTTCATAGAATTAAAGTTTGAATCAAAATAATAAACATGTTACCAGGAAGACAAACGAATTGGAAATTGTCCTTTTTTCCTTTACTCTTGATTTCCGTTGATCTAGAAAAGGCCATATGATAGTTTTGGTTTTTTGCTTTCCAAGCAGTAGCTGGCGAGTAGTCTTAGATTATGAACCTCTTTCGAACAATTGCTAAAATGCTGCTCAATGGATTTCGATGCAATACCATTTTCGCAGGTTGCGTTATCCATCACTGATCCCGTTTGGCACACAAGTGTGGATGGATGCGGCTTTTTGTAGCCAACGCAACGAATTTAACAATTACAATGCTGTATTTTTCGGTTTTACTCTGATGTTTCGTCTACTCGAACTTATTGAGAATTGTGCAATCCTATTTATGCAACGATTTATATAGTAGCAGCCCATAAACTAGTGTTTATTTTCAAAAATAATTTATCTCTATCCTCCTGGCAGTATTCTCCAAAGTCAGATGCATTTGGGTTTGCCTTTTGTTTCTTTGCTCGACATTTATTGTACAAACGCTCACATAGTCGGGCCAAAAATCACATTTTCCTTTATCTCCAGATCGTCCGTTTAAAACGGCATGAATAAGCTTCGAATGAAAAAGAACATTTGTCTATTGCTAAAGAGAGAAGCGGATGACACACAATAAATGATTTCGATTCAGTATTCCATTGCTGTCAGAGTGCAGGAATCTTAATGGGAAAACCATTCAAATTTTTCCAAGGAAAAACCAAACTCGCTCAGTTAAAAAGTAACGAATTCTTCTACACTTAGATATGAGTGTATAGGTTTCGTATCATAATCTGCTGTCAGTCATCAGTTTCCATCTCGTTGCGAGAAAAAACCGGAAGAAGCTGTAGCTCAAACCCAAAGGGAAAGACTCTGTTTTGCAATCATTCCATGGTGCTACATAAAAGCCCATTAATCATGGAAACGAGTTTCGAATAGACAATTCCTAACCTACAAGGAGGTAGCGATAAATAATGACATTAATATGACATGGTGAATACCATATAGTCGGCAGTCACCAAACCTGAGAGAAAAGCCAGTTTTTCTGAAACAGTGAAGAGTGGGTTGAGTTTAATGTCAGTTGAAGCTGAAAGTCTTGAAATGCGATTACATCCAAGCCAAAAAATATAGTACAGCATTCGCCCGAATACGGTATCCATTTATACGGCAACAAATATTTTGAGTATATGGATGTATAGTTATGAATGCAAAATAAATAGATATTTATGAATAGAACGTGTGTTTATGTGAACTAATTATAAACATTAACATGTAAAATCAGTAGCAGAACAGGTATTGAGAAAGTAAGCTGAGCAAGAGATCTTAAAGAGTATCTTGCTACAAAAAAAGCTTAACCTATCCAGTGTAAATGACGATCATGTGCCTACGAAGATTTGTTCTCTGTTTAACCCTTCGCGTAATACTGGTGTGAGTCGCAGTTTCCGAAAATGATGCAGCATATAAGCTGACAGCGGTACGCGCTGTTGGTATAATAATTGTGGGAGGGAGAACCAGAACAATATTCTAGCATGTAACATGAATGGAAATTACGTTATATCTCTTTTATTACATTATATGAAGAAATTGATACTCAAAGTTTATAAAATATTCGCACCTTTTTCTCTGCGAGATCTGAGAAAAGTTTCCTGCTATCAGAACTCAAATAAACACGATTTTTATTGACGAAATTTGCTCTGAAATATTTCAGAACAAAACAAGCTTAGCAGTCTCCGAAGATTACCAGTTAATGATAGTAGCTTGCAATATGCATGTGATGATTTCATACCAATAGAAAACATAAAAAGAAAGACACCTTATAATTTTGCAATTCAGTGGTGGTGAATTGCATAATTACACTACATTCCTCTCTACATGCGGTTTCATACAAAACCACCAACATCGGATAACCCACCCGGCTATGAAGGTGACAAAAACGTAAACATAAAACCCAAAGGAATGTCCGTAAGAAGAATTCGGAAAACACAATATCTACGAATAAGAATTTGTATTTCAATTGATGATGATTCCTTATTTTCTCACCATATAGCTTGAATACGAACTATGCATTGCTACGCTATATGCATTGAATACGAACTTTGCACTTAAAGCTATAATATTCCGCCTTTTAATAAAATATATCATTAATGGGACGCCTTCTCTATTTTACTGATAATAGGTATAAACTTTTGCAAGTCTGTTCGAGTACTTGTAGTTCAAATGCAGGGGCATTACGTTCGCAATCTATATCTCTGAACAACGCAATCTATATCTCTTTATTATATGTATTAGCCCTATATTACGTGATTTTAAGTACATATGTTTGATTAATCAAGCAATAGTAATAATTTTAATATGTACATAGCAGGTATGAAACATTTATTCTATTTCTTAATATCCTACTCTGAGAGAAATTTCGGCAGTGATTTTTACTAGAGTGGATAATATAATTTACTATTCCGAAAATTCAATATGAAAACATGAATGTCATTACAAATTTGATGAAAATTTACTATTTTCCTGCAAATAATAGTCAATTCCATTACATACTACAACTCACTCATGTTCATTGCGCTGTAATAAAGACATTCATATATACATAATTCACAACAAAGTAGTAAAATGTGTAGTGCAATTGATTAGGTAATGGAGTAAAAAATTACTACTATTGCAATAAAATTAATTGCAAATTTTGTATAATTTCATTACACTTTAGAATGCAAAAAAACCAAATTCACTGTCTATAGAATAAACAAACATGTTTTTTCCTTAAAAATAGGCAAAGATAGCGGTAATTCATGGGCATAGATATGTAAGTTTCTCAGCCGCATTATATAGTAGTAATTATACCATAATCAAATTACTGCTACTGCTCAGTTTTGTTTTCAGGCCAAATAATAGCTATAAAAATTGAATTAAAATTCAGAATATAAATCAGAATATATTTAAAAATATGCATTTTAAAATAACAATTCCGAATAATTTCCTATATCCACTCAAATTTGCTGAATTTTGTAGTCTTTTGTAGTCTAAATTCTCGTATTCTTGCAACTATTTACATTATATTACCTAAAAACTCATCCATTCTCTCATTTCTGCCCATAGTGTAAAAGAGTTCTACATTCTCAAGTAAGGAATGTAACTCACATTTCGTTGCCGAGATAAACTGATTTAAGCGGCCGTAACCGAAGCAATACTGGCAATGCATATTCTTTATACGGTTTCAGACATGTTTTAAGTTGGAACTTAAAGAAAAGATGTCGGCAATGTTGGAGAGTATATATGGCTAAAACTCTCCTAAAATTATTCTTCTTAACATGCCCAAGTGACTCGGAGAGTATTACGCGAAGTCGGAGTGAAGTGACATTGCATGTCTTACGTCATTATAAGTATTATTATACGTAAGGACCCACAAAAGTAGCGGAGCTTTGGTTAACTGTATCTATAAACAATATTACAATCAAAATGAAAATAACATTCAGTCACATTATTCGCTATCGCCTATCATCTGCATTTTTTAAGTTACACTACTGTCGAATGCGCTGAGTTCTCTTCAGAAAAAGCTTCACGAAAAACAGTTCGCCCCGCATATGTAAGCGGAAAACTGTACCAAGGACTTTAATACAATGTAAAATATGCCACAGGAGGACTTCCTTTTCTAATTTGAATTTATATCTTGCCTGTCTGCAACTCTGAGGTCAGTTCACCCAAACTTAGCTGCACCTAGTCGAAGGTGCTCCTGTGCCTATGTGTGTAGATGTTTGAAAGCATCTGCATCGGCCATTTGAAATGTTTGTTGCACCATGGCTGCAGCATAAAGTTTTGCCACTGGGAACGTCTTTGCCGCATTCTCATAAATCATTTGCTGGCAGTTTTCGGGTAATAAAACCACAAATAAAATAGTGAAAACCCATTCTCGGGCAAAGTTTTCCACAATGTATTGTTTTGTTAATGAAATTCAAATAGCAGCGTAGACCATTGTCCTCTTACTCGTGCACAATGCAATCCGCAGTGTTGCGTCTATTTGCAGAGTGTCATGGTATCTTGTGCTTCAACTTTCACTTTGTATCGACATACAGATATGCTACGTTATGCTATGAGTTATTACTCATGTCGAGATGGAACATAGAATACTTATCTAGTATCAGAACTAATTAATATTAAACAGGTGTAAAGTACATTTACAAATCAACTAGTGAAGAGTATTATGTTGGGCGTTTTCATGAGATGTCGGAAATGTCAACAACAAATAACGTGGAAATGGATACACTTATATGATAGCTATCGACAGTAATCAAGGGAAGCAAACAACCGTAGCTATCTCCCCTTTCAAAAATCATTATTGTTTTTTTTTTGTAATTACTCTGTCCTGCATGTTATTGTAACTTTAAAGATGATTTTAAACACGAGTCTATGCCTCCATGCGGTTTAACTGGTTTTTGAGAAGGCGGGAGTGAAGTGCAAGAGAATGGGTACATTGATTTGTACATAATTCACGTGAAACCGATGCTGCCCTACTAAGCATAAACGTTCTATCTACATTTTCGTACTTTCGAGACATTCAATGATTTGTGTTTTTATTTGTATTGGAAATATATGAAGACTGCATTTTGCAATATTGATTTTAACATACTTCCACATAAGATAGGTTTTTCAAATTTTGTAGAATGGTGTAATAGAGTATGTAATTTTCGAATCCAGTGTTGACTCAAAAATGAGAAAAATGCAGATAGAACGTTTATGTTTAGTAGTAAACGAGAACTTTGATTAGCACACGTGATTTACAATTGGACTTTTCACATTATGCTTCTCTTGCGTTGCTCTTACAGTTTTAAAATAACTGGAGGCTAAACAAATCTGCTCAACCATCGCTTGTTTTGATCAAGCACTGTTGGTTCCAGCCGGCTATCATTCAGTACTTTGAATGAATTTGCGCAAACCAAAGCATACGGTATATATTCTAACTGCATACGACTCATGTTACTTAATTACCTGCGAAAACTAGATTTAACTGCTTTTGTAAAAATAACGAATTGATTTGTATTTAGAAATCAAATGTACAAAACAGACAATAAATGAAATAAAGAATAAACGATTTGTTTGCGATTTCTGCGATCAAGCAGTGGGGAGCAAAATATGACAATACATATTATGGCCATGTTTCTGACTTAGATCAAATGAATATCGTACAAACATTCAAGGTTGAGTAATCTAGTAAGTAGAGCACTGGCTATTTCTGTGTGGGGTCCCTGATTCGAGTCCAGGTTCGAACAAGAGACCGCGCACCGAGCCTTGAGCTCACCTAGCTCTGAATAGGTACCTGATTTAAATCAGGGGTAGTCATGGAACTTATCACTCCACACTCGTATTCACATTGATTGTAAATTTATGAATGAAGCTCTCTATCAGCTTCAACTCCTAGACAGAACAAAAGGTTTTCATGGGATTACTTTACTTTTACACAAACATTCCAAGCTCAAGATATTTGTTGGATGTCCCGAATTTCATCTTCAAGCGTCGAGATAGCTTTCGTGGTTAAAAAGTGCTAAAACTATACAACTGGACCGAATCATTTATGCTCAAACCACCAGTGGCAGAACGATGCATTTCCTGGAGGACAATTTATGTGACCCTCTTTCGGTCGAGCGAAGCACGAAGTACACGAAGGAGGCAAGTGTGCGGATCACATTTGTTGCGTGGCTATACCGAATAATGGCATGTCTGTTTAATTTATTCACCGCTAATCCTTGGACGGAAATTGATGATGACACAGTGTACCTAAAACAGTACGCAAAACTGCTGAGCTGCAGACAGTTAGATTCTGACTTTTGTCGGCAGCAGTGTCTATCAACCGCCAATCGGCCACGATGTTTAAACACCGTGCATGTCCACACATAATACCTAAACGTTTTGTGGACGTCCATTCGTACATTGGATTCCATTTGTACATCCAGGAAAAAGCTTGTGAATTGATTTCGTTTCGTAGGGCAGGTCTAACACATGACATGAATTGCATGCTCCAAACGTGTGTTAGAATTTTTTTGGGGATCGTAAATGAAAATTGGAAACTGATGGACATTGGAATTACAATCTAGCGAAAAAAATATCTGATGAGAATTAAAAGCATGCGAAAAATATTATGACTGCGCGAGATTGTACGATGTTTGTTGTGGTCAAAGACAGCTGCACTTATTTCAGATAAATAGTCAATCACGTCTGTTCATAGACTTAAGAGCAAGTTATCTGTGTGGACAAACTCACATTCAAGCTTCAAGATTAAAGGTGTTCGAATGACGTCAAGCAGAAATACGTTGATCCTTATGGATACGGCTATAACCTCAACCAGCGAACCAGGTGAATCTTGTTTTGAATAAGTCCCCGCAAATACAATAATAATCAGTTATTGTTTTCTACTATAAACGACACTAAAATTCTTCCATTAGAATCCCAGCTAATCATCTTCACATCTTCCCAACACCTCTTTGTAAAACGAGTCTTGGCGCTGGTTTTAAAATCAGATTATTCACAGTGGCAGAGAACAATAAAGGTGTAAGAGCATCAGGCCGAATCACTTCACCTCGAAAGACACCAAACGTGCTTGTTAATTTTATTTCCCAGCATTTGCTCGAACAGCAGCAATGATCAAAGCAATTGAGCTTTATCACGACTATGTTACGAGTCAGGCCAGGTCGGACCGATAGTAGCTAGCTGTGTCATGGGCGCCAACAACATACACGAGACAAAGAATTGTGGAGTATACTATCTGAAAACCAAGCAACTTAACTATTCGCCTGAGACAAATTCTGCTAATGAAGTACAAGGACGTGGTAATGGCTTTAACTAAACGAAATTACCCACCCGAGTCCCATTTATAAAGGTTTCAGGATACATTTCTCGCCCACGGCGAGGCATCTTCTAATTAGGGTTTACATTAAACATTCGTTAAGGATTTATTTGCTACACATACCCTTGGTCTAGTCTTAGTGTTTATTCTCTGCGAAGAGCAGTGATGCTAGCGACGGACCAGAGCTCGACTCCATCCATGTCCAACGTCTCCATGAACCGCCGTATGCACACATTCTACCACGACAGGGGTACAGCAATGGCAAATGATAATGGAGACCTGTTAAGCCCCGGCCGCTCGGCGGGCTCAATATGTGAATGGCGACCCGATGAAATCCAAATTAGAGTCTGAAACTTCAAATTACGGCCTTTGTTTTTATTGACATGACCAAGTAATTTCATAGAATTCATTTGAAAAGTACCACATTCACTTGTTAATGCGGCCAAGAATATCATTGTCACTAAATCGAAGTAGGATTTGAAGCGAATGCTCTTATTACTGCCACATTTCCTTGATTGAAAGTGTTGTTGATAGAACAAATAGTGCAAGGTTTGGCTAATTTAACTGATATGATCCCGAAAAGGATATTTACTACTCTCTGCCACAATTATATGGATTCTTAAGTGCAGTTGGCTCCAAATATAAACTTGATGGGCTTTTGAATAAATATTTAATATTCCTGAAAACATTAAAGCGTAGTTTGTTTAACAACTCAGACGCATCAAAAATGCAGAATTGAAACAAAATACTGTGACAACTTTCAGATATCCAACCAGTTATTCATCCAATCAATAGTAATTAACGCGGTAACATAGATCACGTATTTCCGATTGGTTGTTCCTTACAAATTAGCATTACAGCGACACGCTGTAGAAGGGTTTCGTGGTTTATTAAAATTTCAACAAGGAATATCTTCGGAACGGCAGGTCATAAAACCAAAACACTTGGACTGTTGGCATGCTGACAGAATGTAACCAGGCCAACTTTACTTGCGATTTAAATGATTAATGGACAGCTTTCAGTGAGTTCTGGTTTTGTTTCGGGATCGCGAGCGAAACCGGAGCAAGTTGTCGTCGTCGTCGCTATCGCAGCCGCTGTCTGTCCCAAAGAATGGAGGTGAAGACGCAAGACATCCATTTTGAAATTCTACTGCCGAAAAACTTCATTAATTTTTAGCAATGATTATTTATCGTTGCGTTTCGTCACATGCTCAAAGTGGTTAAATTGAAGAGTTTTTCACGGACGAGAGTTATAGACAGGAAGAAGTCTGTGCCTGGAAAATAAACTTAGAACAACAGATTTCCCTCCCCCCAAGTCAGAATATGGCAAACGAAAAATTGCCTGTCATTTACGCTTCGAGAAGGCCAAAAATGAAGAATACATTGTGCGGCACTTTCGTAGAGAGAATTATAAATTGAGCCTTATACAAATTATTTATGGTCGATTAAAATGCATATTGGTTAAGTTTTCACTCATCACAAGAATAACTACGTGTGTGGGTGCGAAACACTCATTATCAACACAGAAAGTGAATTGAGGTGGAATGGATTGAGTAAAATAAAAACATAAGAGTGACATTAGCTCATTCCCTAGTAGAGCAGTTTGATTGGACGATATAATTTTCTGTTTGTGTTATTTCCAACCCCAAGACTCGAAAATGAGTTGTTACGTTTATTGGTGCCTGTTTTTCGTAATCCTGCGTAATTTGGCAAAGCTTTGTTGAACGAATTTACTTGTTGAAATGTCCAGGGAAAGTTACCAGAGAATTCAATGGCTAGTAAGCCTAGATCATTAGGTAATTGTGTAATTCGTTACGAGCTCAAAAATTAATTTGAACAAATATTACTTTCGGAATTATGATATAGGCATAGTTGGTGGAGCAGCTTTGGTGAATTTTGAAGCGAAACTCGAGGCCGAGCAATTATAATAATTGCGTTTGAGTGTTTCCAGTGAGGATGACCTGGATTTTACTACTGATTATCATGTACATGTCTCAACAATCATATTTTATTCGATTCACCTGCTCGATTCGTTCTAGTTCAAAACTAAATATTTCGAATGGAATACAATTTTTTTCTTTATATATATTTTATTTCCTTGCCTTATATTCATAGATCTAGTGTTATTCCTTTCATTGTCTATCGGCTTGAATCTAATCTAACGTAACTTCGTATTCCGAAACAGTTACTTTTAGGGGTATTTGCTCGTTAATCGCTTTACTCATTATTATTTATTGTACAAAAAATATAGTTTTAGCCGCTATCAATAAAAGAAAATGTATGCAGTTTAAATCAGCCTAAATAACGACGACGCAAATGCTGAGGCTCCCGTATGACCACCGCAATGTCGTACACAAAGTCGTTCAGTGTGATGTGATGATAATATAATCCGATATCACTTGCGATTTCGTTGCTCCGTTGAAAGACTTCATTTCAAGTGTGTTAAATTGAATCAATTATTCTAAGATTCCCATACGTCACCGAAGGCTCTCAATGAAAAAAATCATTTTATTTTAAAATTCCTATGGGCTGAATAGTGTGATTAATTTTATTCCAGCTTTCAAAACCATCTTTTCCTTTAGAAGCTAGATGCATATGTATATTTCATTTTCCTTACAGATATCAATATTTTGAAAGAAATCCGCCCTCTTCTTTAGAGTCTATCAAGTTGTTGCATGAAATACATACATAGTTACTGTTCTTCCGAACTAACCGATTTAATTTTATAGACGTCTCTTGCTCTACATTCGTCAGCTTTGATAGCTGATTTCAAACTTTTGGAAAGTTGTGCGCATTACTTCTAAAAGAAGTTGTTACTAACACATACACGCATGGCTTCAGATTGGAAGAATGATATTTTGTAAAACTATTCCAATTTTAATTCCAAAATATCCAAGCTTTGATGTCCGTAGCACTCATTGAAAAATGGCATATAAATGTCAGTGATAATTTTGATTTCGATCAAATGGTGCCTACTAGGTGCTATTCAATTTTTTTTATGATATTAACGTGCTCTTTTTATGACCGACCCGTTGAAAGTTTTGATTAGGCCAGTTTTCTCATAGCATGGATTGCAGGCAGCAGTCAAATAATTAAATCCAGCGAACTTTAATTATCATTAATAAACTCATCGCTCCAAAGCGGACCTAATTAAGTAGCTCGTATCTGAACTTAAATAGCTCATTTCTGACCGACATGCTGTTACACAGTGTAGTAAACAAAATACATACTACACTGCGCAGAGTTGTATGCTAAGCTGGATGTCATTTTAATATGGCATCGCTCTACCGCACGGAAGCCAGGAATGATGTTGAATCTCATTAAAAAATTTCACTCAGGACGATATAGGCAGTTTTGTAGTTAATTTCGCCATACATAAATTATTTAGTATGAAATGTGAGGCTGACATTGTGCGGATGGAATTAACTTGAATGCGGAAAGCCTATTATTCGCTCAGCGGATGATGCCAGATGGGGTAGAACATAGTATGTGCTTCAGGCTAGAATTACTTTGAGCTTTGAGGTCTCTGTCTTTGACGTAGTTTATTTGGTTTCAGCTACAGAAATTACACCGATGAGATGGTTATGATGGAAAATAATATGATATTAGACCTATCAGAAACACAAATTAGTTAGCGGCGAGCAGTGTATGCAAGAATGAGTTAATAATAAATTTTATATGATTGAGATGCATATTCTTTGACGTACCTACCGTGGCTCTCAATGGGAGCGTGATTGATGACTTTTTATAATGATGTTTTGTATAATCCCACTAAGTAGCTGGTTTATTTCAATATTCATCAAAACTTTAGTATACTGTAATTAATTTACTCCAGTCATGCATCCGGATCCGAACGATCAAAATCCTATCCCATACCGCTACGAATTTCAATGTGAAAGCAAACATAATATACATTGTTGCAAAAGTACGCAGTCTTTGATGCTGTAAAATTTAATCCCCTGGGTCCCCTAGGTCATGAAAATTAACCTACCACTAGAAAGACCGAAAAATACAAGGGATACTTTTTAGAGTTAATAGAAAGTTTCGTTTGCTCAATAAATTCGTTGAACTTATAAAGTTTTTATATTTATGTATTTATTCTGTAATCGTTTAAACAGTTAATATTTAATAAACAACGGATTTTGAAAATGTGAACGCATTAGACACACTTATAAGCTGGGCATGAATCACAACTGACGATAGACGATATCGACTGTCGAAATTTTCGACGTTTGAAATCACGAAAATCAGAAAACGACGGCGACTATCGAAATCTCTGGCAGTAGTTGACCGACTATCGATATGTCATCGGTATCCATCCTCGACTTGTAACATGATGTATGCGAAGACGATAGGTGAAGAGTGGTCGATTATGATATTATGATTAGTTTATAACATTTTATCTCAAGGAAAATGTATTTTCAGGGAAAACGCTAAGAATAGAAAAAAAACAACTGCCTGTAAGTTCGAAACACTGAGCAAATTCATGGCAGAACATGAAAAACCAGCAAAGAATGGAGATATGAATTCGAGTGAAGGAAGACTCCGGTCCAAAAATCAAACATGAAAAAAGCTTGGAGAAAGGTTGGTAAACAATACTTGTTACGTGTCAGCGAATGTAATTATTTTTTTATAGGTTTGGTTTGACTTTGAACACAAAACGAAAAAAACTACCGAACAACAAAAGTTCGATAAGGAAAACTGGTGGCGGGCCGTGCCAAATCCAACACCTGTCACCAGTGGAAGAAACGATCAGTGGAGCAGCAGGAATCGCAACAGCCGTAGAAGGCATACCAGCTCGGAGGATTGGTGCGAATAATGGCGACACAGCGCAGACTTCGAAATTTTGCACCGTCGCAGAATATAATAGCGCAGGTAGCAATGAAATATTAATATGCTCTACGTTAATGAAATATTAATATGCTGACGTTGCTCCCGCCATGCAAGATGAAGGAAATATAACTGAAAGTTCCACAACCGTGAGGATATATTGTGAAAAATTGAACAAATCAAATTTATTCAATTTAAGTATAAATACTCACAAGAAGTTTTACAACGACATGAAAATGGGGATGGATTCATTAAAAGAATTAGAACAAGAAAATTTAAATGTAAATAAAGAAAATCAATTGATTCTAAAAGAAATGTTAAAAAGAAAAAAATTGAATCATCGGAAAAGCTACAGCTAAAACACTTTGAGTTAGAAATTAGCAAAATATCAAATGGTTTAAAAAGCATAGAGCTAGGCAATAAATGTTAGCGTAAGATTATAGTAAATAGTGTATTTTCTTATACAGTTATAAGAATGTTGTTAACGCGTCAGTCTGAAGCAGCGATCTACTGCCCGCGGGTTCGAATCCCGCCAAGCCTATGGCTGTATTTGTACGTCTTGTGTTGTCTTAACTGTCATAATACCAGCGCTCCATTAATTAAGTGCCACATTAAAGCTTAAGTAGCGACTAAGCATAACACTAGCGCTTTAGAAAATAAGAAATAAATGGGGCACTTAAAAGAATAATGGAATAATTGATATCGGCTTTTCCCATATGTGTCTGCCTACCGCCATTGCTAAGCATTCGCTTCAAAGGGCAATCCCCTAAGCTTTGGCATTATTATAGAAAAACAAAATATGAATGGTGCTTTAGAAATCATTGTCCCATTAATGTCGAAGAAATGATGTGCCTTGTTCGCTCTGCAGTTCTGCGCGAATCTGTTTGACTTCCATCGTGGTAGTCAACATGTAGTATGGGATCATCTGGTGGCGCCAGGACATCGAAATTTATTCGGTAGCGGACGCAAATATTGTACAATGCGGTACAAACGTTTGTACAGCTTTGCGATGTTCCCTCGAGAAACAACATGTCTTCCGATTGTGCCCAGACAAACGAGCCATGTAATGAAGCACCAAATCAACTGTCGACTGCCATGTTTTTGCCGTTATGGCCACATGTCTAAAAATAATTTTTGAATATTACTGATCATAATGTTAAAAATATACAATTATTACTATCATTGTACTCAAACTGTGTCTTCCTTTACGGCTGTAAAACATATGTACATTTGCCTTCAGTTGCAATAAAGATATATGGGTTCCATCAATTCATCCGATGACTGTAAGAAAAGAAAATGTTTTAGTATTATTATATTAGTTCAATATTCATATATCATAGCTCCTGGAATTCCATATTTTTCGAGAAACCAAATCTTTCACTCCTCCTCAAAAGAGAATTTTATCCACTTGGGGCACAGTTTCTCTTCCATGTCGTCGGTCACACCTTTCAAAATTTTTGATATTGCGCTTTGAGCCAATCGATCAAGTAACCGTTGACTACTTGATGCTGGTACGTTCCACCCGCCAGCAACGATAACGTATATGCTACCTTCAATATAGGCAGGATAGAAGCACCTGCAACATCCAACTCCCTCACTATATAATTAAACGCTTCTTGTGATACAAAAAAAGGTTAATAAACCTACAATATATATATATTTGAATTACAAGATATTTTAAGGTTTTTATTTCTTACTTTTGTTCCAGTAACTCCAATGTATTACAAATCTCTCACAAATTCTTTCGCAATACTTTTTCATTATCATCTTCAGATGAAGAATCAAAAAGGATGAATGCTTCTATTGATTTTCGGTGTAAATTGAATTACCGACAAAATTAATTTTTTAAATTTTGAAATGTCATTATCAATCATCAGATGCTGTCAAATGTCACGAAAATCTAGCATGGAGCTATAATTCAAAAGGAAAATTTCGATACATTTTATCGTTCAGGTTATGATGCCGACATTTCTAAGTCGATAATCGTTATCGTTTTTATTTAACGATAGGCGGTATCGACTGTCGAAATCTCGTGATTCATGCCCTGCTCTTTTTTTGTCATCTTTAAGTTTAATGCCATATGCCAGCTTTAAGTTGAAGTGGAGGTAGAGTTTTTTTGCTTATGGAGAAAAGCTTCCTGATCCAGAACAGATTCTTTATTACAAATAAACGAGCTTGGAATAAATAATTAAGGAAATTTACTGACTTCTTAGCGTTTCTGTCCCCTATGCGCTGTCATAAGCGACGAATTCTGTTCCATTGGGCAATAAACAATCTCGTCATTTCGTCGACTTGAACAGTAGAATATGGCTCATGTTTCATTTTTGGTGTGCCGGTTTCTGCTGCCGATGAGACATTATTGTGAAGCTAACTTACACAGCTATTAATTTGGGCAACATGATTAGTTATACTCAGGTCGAACTTGCTCACATCAATAGAAGAGTTTAAGATCATTTTCATTTTGCTCCGATTTGTTTCTTTGAAGGAATATACGAATTTCTTAACGGGAGGCCTGGCTTCTTTATTAGCTAAGGAAAATATTATGGGAAGGTGAGGCTTGCGCTTGCTGATGACAAGATCAAGCGTTGATGGCAGTATGCTGACTCAGAAGTAAAATGAATGTGCAAGCTCCTTTTGCAAGTTAAGTCGAATAGTATTTTACCGCCGAAGTAGCCTTAGCACAATTCCACTGCCTATGGCGAGAGTTGAAGTCATCTCAGATTAAAATTTTTCAAATTTTGTAGTTATTTTTTATATTTGTTTAGCAAAAAAGTTTAATTTTACATTGCTCAATTTCGGGCCTGAAAACTATGCTACTACTATACGAATTTTCGAATTTGGTAAATAGATAGCAAGACTTTCTATGACTTGCGTCCAAATGCTAGTTAAAATATCATGGGTAATGCTTTTGTGCACACAAAAAGCTACAACATTGCCTCTTACATTTTATCGCCAGGTCTCAACCAGGTTTCTATCAGCAAAATTAATTTTGGATTAATACGAATGGTGAATTCGAAGAGCCCGCTTCTCTTGCTACGTATGCTTTGGGGACTCCAGAGTTCAATACTCAGATGTGATTTATTCTTACAGAAACCTAGTTACAACACTAACGATGACATTTGTCTAAAATAATATCCAAAATAAAACTTTTAGCGAAATATTGTTTTTGTCTCCATCATAATTCGATAGTCCAGTTCCGGACGAGGAACCTAGCGCCGAATTTTGAGTTCACCTAGCTGTAAAAATCTAATCAAGCTGCACATGAGTTAATCAGTGAGTCGGGGAACTAGTCATTCCACACTCGTATTCTCATTGATTGTAAATTTGTGAATGACTCTACCAGCCTCAGCCCATAGATACGGAAAGGGTTCTCGTGTGATTACTTTACTTTATTCCATCATCATAAATTCTAAACATGAAATAAATCAACCGTGAAAGTTTATCACGCCAGTAAATTTTCGGATACAGTAGATCTAAATTATTTCATTTATTTAATGCCACCAATTTTTTTCAGGATTTTTTTTCAACGTCATCATCGATTTTTTTTTGTATGTTTTCTGTGAGATATGTATGGAAAGCATCATCGTTCGCTTTTGGTTGCCGCATTAATTTCTCAAGTAACTTATTTTGTTGTGATACAGCTGCCGGAAATGTTGCCAGATTATTTGTGATGCTCTCTTATTTTCTAATCACGTTTTGAGACTGAACTCTGCAAAGTTTTAATAAATAATAGATTGGATACGTTTTTTGCAATTTCCGTAACTGTATTATCCACAAAGTTGTGAAAATCGGCTTTGGCTATAATTAAATAATGATAATGGAAATGAGAGAATTTGATATAGTTCAATGCTCAGTTACTGGCAGCTTCAGGCAATAACATAGACAAAAGATAAAATAAGATAATTGCCAACAAAAGAACTTTCCCGAAACAAAACTTTGCGGTGTGATTTTTCGCTGGGCTTCTTTACAGGACATATATGCTCTGATATCGGATTCAGGTTCTCATTATCTAATATATACTCGTACAAATAAAAACAAATCTTAGACACACAAACACACATTAAGTACATCCATATTTATAATTAAGGTTATAGGATAGTAGCATTAAAAAAAAGCACACCTGCTCCACTTGGTGTTGTTTTCAATGCTACCGTCTTGATCAGCTCTCGATAGAGGCGCAAAAAACCATGGCTACCAATAAGCTCAGACCATGATTGTGTTAACAGTTTAATATGGAAAGTTTTTCAAAATATTGGAAAGTTTTTCAAACCAAACGCACTATACGAACGGCGTTCGAAAGTACAATGTATTATTCAATCTTTCTGCATTTCCAGGAACTATTTCTTTAACGCTTCTTCTACGAAGTTTAACCCCCCAAGGCTACATGACCAGCGTTGCTAGATTGGAAAATGAAGAATTTGAAGTTCTCTTTGGGGTTTTGTTTTTAGAGGGTTTAATATCGAGAACATTTTCTTGGGGAAAAAAACCCCCCAAAAAATTAATAACCAGTTTCGGAGATGGCATTTGAATTGAGAAATAGATAGTATATAACACAAAATGTTAGATCTAGTCTAGTTTTCGCCAAGTTGAATGACTCTTAATAACACGACTATCAATCACACTTTCATTCATACCATCATTTTGCAACAAATTCTTCGTACCAATTCTCAATGCATACCAATTCAAGAAATCAAACACACGATCCTATCGTGACACTCTCACTTTTTTATTTATTTTGCAATGAAATCAAATCTGGTGACTGGGCAGTTTCTGTAATGCCGGATTTACACTCTCCCCGAAATATGGCAAATGTTGCCGGGCACGAGAGTGTAAATGGCCACCTCGTCTATTCTCGCTTGTTTTTCTCTATTCACACACATATCAAGCTATAGTAAGCACGAGAGAGTGAATGGCGCTTTCCCCGGTACCTACATGTCTTATGAGGGTTTATGAGGGTCTCGCCTTAGCTCAAGGCCGCTCGAAATGTTGTCGGTTTTACGTATCGAGTCAAACGGATATGAAAACAGCTCTGGTCCTGGTTCCGTTGATATTTTCAAATCGATCTGGTTTGCCTACGAAACCATACCGGAAAAGATGCATGAGTACAGATGGGTACGACATACACTGTTCGAATATTTGTAAACAAATTTCTGAACAGAAAAAATACTATCTACCTATACCGCACGCTTGACTGTGCACTTAAACTTCACACTCTTCAAATCTTCTCAATGCGGATAGGACGAGTTTTATGGCATAGTGAGATGAAAAAGGGTCTATTGCTTAAATAAACAGTTTTGAAAAGTTTTGAGTGAAGACTTTGAATGCTCGTCCAATGTTTTGGGAAGTGATTTCCCAAGTTTCTCGACTAAACGTTCGCCATATGTGTAAACGAGGCATAAGATGAAATCGCCGTTCATTTGACCATCGTCACTTGCTCGAAACAAATGCCACAGATTTCCTTCAGATTTGGATGAGTCACTGAAAGGATTTACCTAGGGGATGAAAGCAAGAAAGATTCACGAGTCATTTTCGTTTCGTTCATATTAAGGGTGCGATTTTTCTTAGGCGATTGCGAGACCATTTCGTGTTTAGGTTTTCTTTTCTTCTTAAGTGGAATAAAATCAGTGGTGTGAAAATTTGTGAAATCACTGTCCAAATGAGTATCTGAGAACGGAAGAGGCTATCGTATGCATTTGCTAAATCACGTGTTTGAGTTTGTCATGAGCATTATTATATAGCTTTGTGCATGCTATTCGACTTACAGACGCGGCTGCATGTTTAAGTTTCATTTCTTCATTTTTCTACAAAATGCATTCGAATTAGTGAAAGTTTTCTTTAAACAAACATTTCTTGCAAACCGTTTGACGGGTGTTAAGAAAATTAAATAAGTGGTTTTGCGAAAAAAGCTAATATCTTGACATTTACTGACGATAATATTAAGTTTTTTTGTTTGCGCCAAAACTAATGATTTTGTAATGACACTGATTAAAAAAGTTTTGGCAGTGGTAGCCCTAATTTAATGTTACCTAATAACTTCAAATGCAGTCATCAGATTGTAACATCCGGTGAGCTGGCCTCAACGTTAAGCAGATGTGTCAAAATGTTGTCTTTGGTGCTAGCAGAGGGTTGCTAGTATCAGGCATTTTTTGTGTATCCGTACCAAGATTTACTATGATTACATCTGTATAATGTTTAAATTTTTTGAATGACTAAATTTTCCAATTTCTGGAAATTTTTCGGATGGTAACCCCGAACTTCTTTCTATCTCGGTTATTTTTGATGAAATCAATGGATGACAAAGAAATTCACAGAGTTGGCTGACTTTGACGTGAAGCAGTTGTGATAGACTTTTGGTGAAGTTTTGCAGGCGCTGAACATTTCATCATTATGTTATAGGAGATGCTGCTTGCAAAGTTTTATAACATAAACTTCCAATAATGAATATAAGTATTAAATGTTTCACTTTCCTAAATTTTGAAATTCATGCGAATTATATAATTATAGGTCTTCACCCTATGAGCTTCAATGCAGTATTCGAATTAAAATGGTGCATGTCCTTCAAAACAGGTTGTCTGTAATAAGGAGCACTTGTGGTAGAATATGTACTCAAACTCTGCACAGTTCCTCTACAATTCATCGAACGGTTTCTATGCGCTAGAGTTTTTTTTAATCGCTATTCTCATTAGTAGTATTTCGTTTTATTTGAAGAATGTATCTTTCCTCACTTTAGCTCTTCCTGAGTCTCCAAAAACCTTCAACACGTACAAGACTTGCAATTTGGATTTGATTAGACGTTTTATAAAAGCAGCCACACCTGTTTATGGACGTGATTTCCAAACATTTCTTGAATTTCCAGCCATGGAACTACTAAGCTAATATGCTTTTTCGTGAATCGGAGACTGTGTTTCTCTAAAAACAAAGCACAAGTGTCCTAGTTTGTTGAGAAAAGTTCACATACATAAAGTAGCGCGTGTTGATTAGTGTCTACAGCACTTGCGTCTAGCGTGTGTAGTCTAGAGTTGGGTCGCACTAGGATTTTCACATACTAGGTATAGCTACTACGAGTACAGAAAAGTACCTGTTCCAAATACCTGTTCCAATCGTACTTGCTAGTATTTTTTGAAGAATGTACATATATACTTCGAATACATTCGATTTGCAGTGGTGTAATGAAATGGTGTGATATGCCCCCACCCCCAGACACAAAGTTCCCAATCTAGCATAGTGATGTTGTAAGATGACCATCAAAGGATTCCCAGTCATTAGTCTCTCAGCTTGTAAGCTACTGATTTAAGCTCCTTGGCAAATATCTCCACCGTTTAGGAGCCGTCTAAGGGAAAAAAATCAAATTCAATCAATTTCATTCGATGTCGATTTTATTATATGCACAAAACACCTCCTGTATTCTTGGAAATTGCCAAAGTCGAAAAAGTTACCAACATATAATTAATTAAGCATGTTGCCAACTGCTCGTATATGTCTTTTTTTTATCGATCTCTGATACCAGACTTTTCTCGATTAATCTAAAGCAGTCGGTTAAGGCATCTATGCCAAAGATCAAAAATTACAAAAACTTTCAATTTTTTTACCATTCCCAAAACACCCGAAGAGAGTTTAAAATGTTCAACGGTCTCATAAAGTATAAAATACGAAAATTAATTTTTAATACACGAGTTCTCAGATGAAACCTTTTCTCAAGTACAAACTAGATACGAAATAATCGTGAGCATGAAAGTATGAAATACGAGTATCAAAGTACTAGCTAGTATGAAATTCAAGTACATATTAGTATGACACTATTACGTCGCTGTTTGATTGAAATTAATCAAAAGGAGGAAATTTATTGGGTAAATTCCTGACTACATGTATAGTTCCCAAAAACACTCGTACCTAGTATTTTTGAATTTCGTATCTGTTGCTGGCTGTTCCGAAAAAATACCTGTTTCCAGTATATACGCCTCATCTCTAGTGGAGTTACTGGTTCAAATCCAAGTATAAACAGGAGGCCGGACACTGAGCTTTGCGTTGATCTAGTTCTGATTAGGTTTTTTTTATATTAGGGGTAAAATGAAGTGTGGGAGTAATCGTTACACAATCTTAAATTTTTATTATGGAAATAGAGTATCTTTAATCTCCAAGACTCCAAATGGGTGCTTGTAAGACAACTGTGTTTTGAACATACTGAGTTCAGGTTTCTAGTCACACGTGCTACTAAGATCTGTCAATATGCGTTGGGACTGAAACGCCACTTTGATTTACCGTTTTTGCAAAGTTAAGATAAATGCTTCCTTATTTCGATACGTGACCCTACATACAAAGTTTCAAATCTCTAGTCCAACCTGTTTTTCATATATGGGGAGTAGGGGTAAAATTATCATGCTCCTTCTCTGCCGCTTACTTTTAGTAGTCAGACACAATGAACCAAAAATCTAAAATCATGACATGGTGAATTCCGAATTTATCAAATTCAGCGCATGCCAGCCTAGAGATGCTGACGATACGTATTGGACACTGGTCAATGGGAAAAAAATGTTCCAAAATATGGGTTTTAAAAAGTGCTTTGTTATTTTATTACCAAAAGATGCTGCCATTAAATATTCATATGATAAACATCCACAATGGAAATAAGCAACAAAAGTTTAAACTTTCTTAGTTTTCAAAAACTTGCAGATGGCAACCCTAAAATAGTCATCCCTATGACTTCCGAAACAGTTATTGAATAAAAAAGAAATTCACTAGATAGTTTGTTCTTTGAGGAAATGAAGAGCAGTTGAGGTAGCCTTTTGGTTGCGGTGTCAGTGAAATGTTGCCACTATTGAGTGTTTTCTTAATTTTTTTACTACGAGATGCTGCCGTCAAATTTTCATATGAATCACATCTTATGCTGAAATAATGTTATTTTAACATTTATTTTACTTTCCTAAATTGCGAAAATCATGCAAGCGGTAGCCCTGGAAATTTTTCGGCCTTATGGCTTCAGCTGCAGCTATCAAATCAAAAAGGTACATAAACTTCAACTTTTCGTAATAAGGAGCATGTTTTGTTAGAGCATGCATTCTAATTTGACCTTCGAAAATCAATCTTTATTGCTGTCGCTATTTTTGTGAATTTAATTTGATAGCCTTCATGGAGAAATGAAAAAAGATCAGAATTAATAAGTAGCATACGAATTTAACAAAGGGATTCTATTTTAGTTGCATTAAATTAATACAGAAATTACTTATGAAAACTTAAAAGGAAGATATTAATATACATTTACCAGATTTTTGCCTCAGTGCGTATATTGAACGTAAGTACAAGTATCCCGATGATTTCTTGACATTTACTTTAAAATTATTTCTCTTATTACTATTCTTGCATTCAATGAGCTCCTGAGAGTGTATTGTCTGAACAAGGATACAAGTCTGCTGTCTGAACAAGGACAACAAAGCAAGACTACGTCATTGACATGGACGTTCGAGTGGGCTATTTCGATAATTTTCAATTAGCAAAGTAATTTTCGGAGTTCATTTCACCGTTGTAATGGCAGAACAAAAGCTTTGTTTGGTTGAGCTCTTATACTGTTACTTCTATTTTAAACGCTATAGTTACCGCTAAGCTAAGCATTCTATGTTGTCTTCAGGACCATCGAAATGGCGATCCGCAGTTTCAGTTCAACTTCAGCTAGATTGCTTGTAGTGGAAACCGTGCATGGAAACGTGTTCACTTTTCCCGGAGCGTACGTACGCTAGTGTCCTTTGACATTTACTTGATTGCAAACAGACGGAGAAACTGATATTGTCAGAAAACATCAGATTGCATTCGGCGGCAGGAACGTAACTAAGGTAGCAACATCCTTGACTACAAGTCATTCATTTGTTTGCGATGTCTGATTATGAATACTTTTGGCTCTGCGGATGCAAAACAGTTGAATCGCAATGAGTATAGAGAGACAGAATTAAATGCGAAAATAAAACAAGCTAAATAGGCCGAATGAAACTCGACGAAAAGAATGCTCGCTCTTCTTTTTCAGTTATTACAAGCGAAAACAGGTCATTCTGATTCATTATACCGAAAAAAAATTTCAACTAAATCGAGTTTTCTCTCCTCATTTCAATTCCCCCTACAAAATATTTGCCTCGCTGTCTCTCTAAACTTGAGATATTAAACTTTCCTTGGGACCGACATTTTATAAAAATAAAACTTCACGAGCACCATACACTACATAGCTGTTGTTGATCCAAGCATTCTTCAGTCGAGAATATTAAATTTCAGAGCAGTTAACTTGAGCGAAAGATACGCGACCAGTTGTTTGGATATGATCCCCATTGAAAACACAAACCGTTCCCGTTTCGTTGTTTCAAGTCTGCTATCGCTCGCATGTTGGTATTCCGCATACGCTATCACAGAAGATGCGGCATTCATGGAGATAATAATGATGCTTCTTGTGGTATTATGGAGATTAAATCAAGAACAATAGTGCATAACCACGGAATGAGCACATATTGCGCAAATATTATCTGCTAGTTGCATTAATGTATGTCTCGTTAATATTTATGGGGACGAATTGCTGATAACTTGCGGTGTTGCTCTAAATTACTTCCAATTGCAGTTCTTCCGAACTAGAGTTCCTTAGATCGACCCCATCGTTGAAACAGGATTTATAAAAACTACGAGGATAGAATTGATAGTCCAATAAACGATGCGTTGGATCAATTATTAAACAACTGTACTCTTGAATAAATTTAAGTTTAATATCATTTAAATACTGAACTCTTGCAAGAATGCAACAAAGTATGAGAGTTTTCTTAGCGGTCGATGACAATCATTTGCGAAACTAAAGCGAAAAAACAGATGAAAATTATTCATGTGCAAAAATTTTCGGAATTTCAACTTGACTGAAGTCCCCTTTTCAAGTCAACCATGCGTTGTTAACAAGCTTGCACAATCGTACGTACAAATGTTTGCATAAGGCTGAGCCTACCCCGGAAACGAAAGAAGTAACATTTCAGTAATAATTGTAATTTGAATATCAGATTTTCAAGGGGAAAAATAGAGAAGAGTAAAAAGCGGTAGAGCATCGCCAAAAGCCCGCACCTAGGAAGTCTAAAAATATTACTTTCGTGCATCATCGAGTCAAAATGCAATGTCTGACTATTGCTCCTTTTCGCTAGAGAAAAATCCCGATTCGTTTTTTTTTCTCACTTTATTTTAAATTGACGACATAGCTGTAGCAGTTTAAATAAAACCTCAGAAAATTCCCAGATGTTTCAACCACCTGAGCGAATCATTGGCAATATTTTTTCCCCGCAATATGCATTTCGGTTCCCTGATGTAAAGCTGTTAACGAGCTGTCACACAACGTTCATATCGTCATCTCAGTCAGGTAATCGCATGTGAAATCTTTTATAATTCTCTTAGTGAAATATAATTGTAATTTTTTGCAGCTTGGCAATTTTGGGCCAATCTTCATCTCATTTCATTTTTATATTTATCCTAGAGTATGATGCGTGATTTGGCCTTGTTTTGCTAGTTTGGATGCTCAGATGCATGCATTAGTGGTTTTTGGGATCCAAATCGTTTCACTGGGCTCTTTTCTGTTCTACGACTAGTTCTTTTCATTTGCCTTATTCAAACACTAGATTTCAAACAGGGTACCAAACAGTTTGATACTAATGTCGACACGTCTGCAAATTTGATATGCAGAGAAATGTATGAACAGCTGTTTGTAAATTTGATAGGAGGATATATATATATATATATATATATATATATATATATATATATATATATATATATATATATATATATATATATATATATATATATATATATATATATTGGCTATACGTCTGTTTGTTGGAAAAGGTGGTAGATAAATGACCGCGCTTTATCCGATTTGGCTCTGCTTTATTCGACTGATTCTAGATAAAATTAAATAATAAATGTATCAGTCTGGCAATGCAGTCACGGAAATTTATAATAGATACCCGGCCGGGGGAATCTAAATTGGTTTCAGACACCACTTAGGTACTATTTCAAATAACTCTGAATGTGGCTTTAAATGTAAATAGTTTCAATTCCCCGAGAGATTAAAAAAACCCACATTCCTAGACTCTTTTCAAATGGCAAAACATCTTTGTATTTTAACGTTGATATCTTTCAACTTGAATTCACACCCTAAAATTGCCTTGCCACAAACTTATTTTCTTCTTCAATCCAACTGTTTTCATTCCATCTCATCTCTTGTTTCCCTTCGACCCGTTTTAGAACTTTTTTTTTGTCAATATTCTAGTGTTTTGAGAAGGGTGGGAAAATGTTGTTATCGGTGCTGTGGTATCAAATAACGAAATATTTCAGAGTAACATGATAAAGCGAGGAACGTAATTTAAACGAGCAGTCATTCCGATTGAACATGAGAGAAATTGTCATACCAATGGTGTTTCGCAGTTGCAGAGTAAAGGCCAAATCCATTAGGGCAGTCGCATATTGGGACGCGTGTGGCGCGTGCACAGCGTGAGTTTTTGCAGCATGAATAATCAAATAAGACAACGCAAATCGATAGCGTGGCGCGAGGTGACGTGATTCAGACACGCGTCAAGTCGCGCGATTCTCTGGTCGAGCCACCGTTTCTTGCGATATTAACAGCATGGTTTTTCAGTCAGTTTTTCCCGTATCGCATAAGTCGGTCAAACGGAAATTTTCAGGGGATATTGGCGGTTATAAGTTGTAAATATTTTTTTTATTTAAATGAAAATACCTTGAAACCTTTGGCGATAGCAGGTATTTTAGTGAATTTATAGAAACCCCTATATTTCTGTTTAAAATAAATATTTGTGAAAATCAACTATAGAAAAGATATAATAATAATGTTTTGGCAATTTTCAACGCCACGTTAGCGCTAAGTACCTGAAAGAATGTAAAGAAAAATCTGATCACTTCGAATCGCGATAAGTTCGTACAGATTCATTGAATCATCACGAAAGTCACAGAATGCATTGATGAGTGAAAGAAGTATGCATGTATGATTTTTGATAAATGTCAGGACTGTACTGTTGACGATTCTTAGATTCCTTGCTTGATACATATAGACTATGTTTTGCTCCAGGATTTGATGACGATGTGTAATTAAATTTAAGAAAGCTAGTCGTCCTATGTACATCAGCAAATCGATCTCGTGTCATTCAAAAGCAATCGTTGAAATCTGAATTACTAATCTTCTATGTCATAAAAAATTATCCGCATTTGTTTCTTTTTCTTACAATATATTTATTTGGTGTTTCAATTTTCCCTTTACTAACTGAAGATATCACAATTTTCTCTTCGAAATCACTGTCTGAATCTGTGTATGAGCTCTAATCCAATAAAAACTTTGCGTTTGGTAAGCACACATGTCAAGTCAACACGCACCTCTCGCGAATGGCTGGTCTACAATTGTGACGCGACCACCGCGTGCCACACGCATCAGGTCTCGTATGAAGCTGGCCTTACAGTCACGTCACGTGACCTCGTGCCTTATCACGTCATGCGTGTGAATGCATGAAATAATGCTTAGAAACACACTTGCGTCACGACAACAGCTCACGTGCGTTAACTTTGATTTCTGTTAGTTATTTAATTATTGGTTAATACTTAATTTCATGTAATATGATGTTCGTCATATAAATTTTTCGACAAATTTTCATCAAAACCAAATCATAGGCCGTAATAAAGAAAAAGAATTATATCAAAAAACAAGATCTAAAATATGTAGGTTCTTTATGTTGCCATTCACAAACAGAAATGTTTTTGAATACTTAAAAATATTTTCTGCTTTAACATTTTGAAAGTAATTCAATGACTATAACTTAAAATAACAAAGCAGAAATATACAAGGGATCGGTTAACTTAAATAGATAAGCTTTGGCTAAATTTCCAATTTTCTTGTTAAAGTACTTATTTATATACATACATATATGTATATTTCCATCACTCTGGGCTTACATACTTACTAAGCGCACCTTCATTAATAAGTGCTCAGTTTTTGCTTCTTAATATTAAAAATATATCTCAAAAAATCTAAGTTCGCGAATAATCGAGAACGTGAGATCACGCGAGCGTATACGAGTCAGCTATGGCTTGCATGATGTGAGAAAAGTGTGATTCTGCTTTAAATGGTGAAATATCATTGAAAAATTTCAAGAAAAAATCGTATCAAGAGGCAACTGGAAGACACTCATAAAGACCTTATGTCTGAGTCATTTGCATCAACATTAATTTTATAAATTAATGCGCTTGTAGAAAGTCTCGTAGTCATCGAATCGTATCGTCATGTTTTTAAAATGTTTTTGTTTTTATCTTAAAGTTACGAATAACGATAACCGTCCTTTTTCATAGGAAGCAAAGTAAATCGGTAGCATTTATGCTTGTATGCAGTTGTATCAAACAGTTTTAAGTGTCCAAGTTCACTGCATCTGACTTTTCAATTCTTTGACGCCGAGATTTAATTGTAAAAGGAATAGAAAGCAAAACGTATTGCTTGTCGGTCAAATGTGCCCAAAGTTAATAGTATGCAACCTTCGTCGTGGTATATAGATACATACATATAAATTTATAGTCTCATTGCAATTTTTAAAGCATATATTCAAATAACAAGCGCAAATATTATCACCTCTTGGTGGGGTGAATAGTATTAAAGCCAACAAAATTGTGGTCTCTACACATGGCGAGCCGATTAGGCTTACGCGGCGTGATTGTACATTCACGAACTAATCGTACATGAACGCAATGTGGTATGATGATGGAATATCGAAATTATATTATGACAATTACCGCCATTATCCCAATAGTCGGGGTGAAAATCAGCATCCATGTCAAACCTACCGTATACTATTCGCCACCTCGTTGACCCTGTTGTCGGCCTAAATGATTCTGAAATTTCTTCGAAAAGCTGTCGATTGCAACAGCTGTTCATGTGCTACAGTTGTACCCCAATAAAATTTCCAAATATATTATATTAATCCGTTTTTGTTGATTCCGTAGCAATTTATTGCACAATTTACGCGGCCACATCGTTGAGGGGGTGAACATTTCTGATTACGTTTTTAATCCAGCCATTAACTACAGAAGTAATGTAACGGTCGATAACAGAAATCATTATGTAAAATATGTACTTAATCGTGGGTTTCAGCTCACGTAATGCTTGTGGCTTTTTTCGACCATTTTACCAACCTGCAGCCACTAACTAAACAGTAGGAAGGTGTTTGCTGTTAACTTCGTTTGCAGGAGCTGATGAACAAAGTTGTTTGGCTGATTCAAGTAACAGGCTCATGCTAAGCGAAATGAATTGTGAGGTTGAAAATCAACCAGTAGTGACTGGCACTTTGGACGCAACAAATATTGAGCTCCTAGAAACACATTTCATTTCTAAACTCCTAACGATTTTCTCGGCTATACCAATCTTGCATAATGAATCGTCGTAAAGAGTGCCGACTCTATTCCATTGAGGCCTGTAACTTCTATTCAAAGAAAACTGTAGCTTATAACGACTCGGAGGGGTAGACTAGAGGCCGTTATCATTAAATGTTGTGCCGTTACAAATTTGATACTTGTGTTTTTCTGCGAAATTAGTAGGACCTCCCATTGTACGGACCGAGTTAGTACGATGCTTTTGATTAGGAGAATGCTGAACGCAGAAGTTATGCTATGAGCATTTGCATTAAGTCGATTATCCTCGAGAGTACTATCATCTTTTATTTGTTTAACAGTGTCGTGCGCTTCCGTTCTCTAACTTCTCTTTGGGGAATGTTTTTGTTTATTCATATTTCCTGAAATTCGAAAATCTATTAGGCACAAGAGTAAGCATTTCAAAGAGTCATAAGCAATCGCTTCCAGAGTATTTTCTCAAATCAAGGACGAGGCATCAAGATTAATTTTGAGCCCATGAACATGATGTACATATTCGTGAAATTTCATATCACTTTTTTTTTGTCTGAAAACTAAATTCAATTACACAGTGATAAATATAATATCAGCGCTTGAGTTTTTTGATAATATTTTTTATATGCCATTGCATAATTTTTGATAATTTATAAATTAAAAAAAAAATGTATATGCATTTCACTGCACTCACAAAGTAATTAATGTAGAGACATGTAATGCGAAATTGACTTTTTTAAAAACGCGTGCTTCATAAATATTTAGCCATTCAAGTTTTTTAACGAATAGAATAAAATAGCCATGTGCAACGAACTAATTATTGTTCAAAATTCAGAGCACTTGTATAGTTCCCTATTCGCTTGATATGCTTTCACGATAAATATCTCAAATCCCTCTTTACATGGGCTCAATGTTGAGCTATCATTCAATATAATCCAAGGAGTTTAAAAAATTCATCTTTGGCGGTTGCCATTTATCCAGATTCGGGATTCCTACTTACCTACCTTTCTCGGAATACGTTAATTAAACCATATAATTTAAGTAAGCATCTGGAATTTGGCTCATTTTCTTCCGGTCTGATCCGGTCATTGTATGATTTCAGTTGGTATTCCATAAATTCCTAAAATGGCATAAATGAATGGGGAATAGCCTTTTTACGACCTTTTTATCCGAAATATCTCAGTTCAGTTCCAAAATGAATCAGAATTAGTCCCTTTTATGAAATACGGTTTGCAATAAAGCTACGCAAGTTATCAGTTTCACGGGGTTCAAGATGTCGTAAATTGGTTAATTAGTATTTTTAGTGCATAATATTTGGGTTTGAGCGTATGGCCCGAGATAATAAATAATAATTCAGGGAACTTTTCTTCAAGTAGCGATATTTTCGAGAATGAATTTATAAATTTGGTTTCACTTCTTTGTTTTCAATGCACGCTGTTGATTTGTTGGACTGTATTATATATATATATATATATATATATATATATATATATATATATATATATATATATATATATATATATATATATATATGGTGGAATGCGCCTAAAAAAATTATTGCTGTTGGCGTTTATATGAATTTTTACTGTAAAAACTCTCTTTGTCGGTGAAAATCGGTTAGCGCTCTGAGGGCTGGAATGAAAACCGTTTGAAATGCCCAATCTAAGTAAGTTTTAAGTATAGTTGAAGTAAAAAGTATAGTTGAAAAAAATATTCTACGCCTTATGCAATAAGCAATTTATGCTATATTGATTTTCTGAAAACCTATTCTCAGTATAAGAATGGTAAGTCATAAGATAGGTAACGTAGTTTGGCGAGTAAAAGGAATATCACCGACACTTTTATTCAATCCACTACAGAGAATTTTGTTTGTTGCCAGCGAATGTTCACTGCACTTACTGAATCGCGATGGCGTTATAACTCAGAACATAGAGATATAAGGAAATGTAACAAGCGTATACATATACGAAATTTAGTGGAGTAATTTTACTACAAAGGTAAAATCTATAAATAGAACAGATCGAGAGAATTGCTACCTCAGATATTCCCCTTGGTTTCCCCGATACCTAAGCTTTTGTTGTTGCTGAAATAGTAATTGTCAAATTCGCGTGCACATGGCCAACTATTTTTCTCTATCTATCTCGCTCTATCTTTCTGTTCGGCATAGCTAGTGAATGTCAAATTCGCTTACTACTACTAACGCTCAGCTTAGGCAAATTGCTTCACTTCTCACTGCCATTTTCATTTCCTTATATCTCTCTCTTCTAAGCGTTATAAGCACGCCAAAACACTCTCACCTATCAGCTAACACGGATATATACATTCTCACCAGTCGTTTGAGAGTATGCTTTTCTCACTATTGCTTATGATAAAGTGAACTTATTTGAGCTTTGGCTCTTCTTAGGTGCCAGCCTTAGAACATAGAGATATAAGGAAATGAAACAAGCGTATACATATACGAAATTCAGTGAAGCATTTTTACTACAAACGTAAAATCTATAAATAGAACAAATCGAGAGAATTGCTACCTCAGATATTCCCCTTGGTTTCCCCGATACCTGAGCTTTTGTTGTTGCTGAGTAAGTAATTGTCAAATTCGCGTGCACATGGCCAACTATTTTTCTCCATCTATCTCACTCTATCTTTCTGTTCGGCACAGTAAGTGAATGTCAAATTCGCTTACTACTACTAACAATTTGCCTAGGCAAATTGCTTCACTTCTCACTGCCATTTTCATTTCCTTATATCTCTCTCTTCAGAGGTGCCAGCTGATGCTAAATCCTTCACTCTCTGCCAATCTCTTCCATCAATCAATCACATACATTCAGTGCTATTTATTAGTTCTTATGCTATGACACAGTCTTATTCACCTGACCTGTTGTGTATAAGACACTCAAATACATAAAAGCTGGCAAAAATTGTACCGCGAAATATACCAACAGCTGCAAGTAATGAAAACCAGATGCAAAGTGCGGATACATTGCTTCTACGATTGGATTAGCCCTTATGTCGAACGATAATCAAATTTAGTGCCAAGATGAGATTGATTAGAGAAAGTGATTTCAAACAACGAAATTCGTGCTCTTATGAAACGCAAAAATATTATTTTTTAATCGCTATAACTCACTTGTACTCAAATCAAGCTTTCGAACAAATTACCAATGATATCAACATGCTAATTGCATTTCCGAACATGCATCTCAAATGACCTTTCAATGAGTTCCTTAGGGAAAGTTATCAGCGTTTAAAATCATTGACGAGTTTGTTTTAGCATACTTTATGTATAAGGTTTTTATTGATTATAAAATGGCTTCTTCAAACCAAAAGTGTTTATTTTCCTTAAAAATGATTTCACGCAATTCACCTGTGCTAACACGTAAGAATTCACCTGTGCAAAGCTCAGCCGGAGCACCAGGCGAGAGGATGCTAGATTTAGAGCTCACACAGAGGAATGGCTCTCAAGATAGATACATTTTCAAATTTGGTATGTTCTTGTCTTAATGTTGCCGTTACGAATAATTGTTGTTTTTTTATTTAATCTAAATAAAAGATGAATGATGAAAACTAAATGCTATGCAATCCGGCTGCCCAATCTCTTAATCAATGCAGCCTATCTATTACTGGTGGTACTGGATACTGTTGACTAAATACACCCAAACATCGTTCTGTACCAACGAAATATATTAAGCTTGGAAGTTTTCTACAGAGCATGCAAAGTACACAAATATTAGGAATGAGAACTCAGCATGGAGCCAAATATAAGTGCGACTACAACTGCGAACAAGTCCCGTGCCCGACGAGCTTCAGAATGGATGCAATACAATGTAAAATCGATACAAATTATGCAAAATTCGCTTGTGGACTATGGAGCAAGCAGTCTTGCAACTTTTAATTAACGTAAGTTGGAATTTATACTTTACAAATTCGCGGGGAATCGTTTAGTAAGTGCGCAAATGAATGGACATAGAATAACAATAAAATGAAATAGCATGTGACCCTTGCAAGGTGGCAGATTATTGATTTTTTATTTATCTTAGTTGCGATAATTTTTGTCATCTGCGAGTTTTGTCCAGCGATAATAATTTCGCAAAGAAGTATTAAATTGAGGTCAGATTTTTCTCTTGCGGATGAAATATCCCCCGGTTATAAAGGTTTGGAGCAGATATGCGCTGTCAATGAAATTGTAGCTAAGACGCAAATGCTCACCACGAAATATGGAGGCAGGTGTTTGCTGGAATTTCTAACGTCAACCAACCTCAATATCTTCAATATAGCTAACAAACCTACATTTATTACTAATAACAGGGCTGAGGTAATTGATATTGCCCTGGCGATAGAAAGTGTCCATAGCTGACAGGTATCTAACCTTCCGTCGCTCTCGGATCACCAGTGGTTATGTTGGAAAATCGGTAGTTCTGGTATCACACCCAAAAAAAAACCTCACAAGTCCAGGACTACTTAACGAGCAGGTTAACCGATTAACAGGAATCTCAGTGTCAGATTTCAAAGCCATGTGCCTAGAAAAGTCCCTAAGGAAAAACACTACCTTATGGGGGAACGGCGAACTTACAGAGACTGAAGGTCACACACAAAAGACGTTCAACAACGCAAGGCGGTGCGGAAACGTTGAAGACTGAGATCGACACAAGCAAAAGCTGGTGCTATTCAAAAAGAACATAAGACGACCCAAGCGCAACTCATGGAGGAAACTCTGTTCTGAACATTGAAGGAAGTACAGAGGCTGCTAGAATCAGGAAGGTCCTAAGCATAAACCTCAATGTACCTAGCTAGTAAAAGACCCTGCATCACTGTACAACGGACAATTGCTGATATCATAAGCAAACTGGATGCTGCCATATGGCCCAAACTAAAGTCCGAATGGAAAAACAGGACAGATTGCAGAGTGGCCAGGACTCTATGGCCATCACCTGATCCAAGCAAAAGCAGGAAACTGCTCAAACTCAGCAGAAACTGCTTCAGAGCGACGGTCGACTTGCTCACAGGGCACTGCCCTACCGCATTTAGTGCGAACAAAATGGGACTGACATCCAGCAATTTATACAAGAGGTGCAAAATAGGAGAGGACACCATCGACCACATTCTCTGCGATTGTCTGGCTTTCAATAGTAAACGCCTCAAGATTTTTGGCTCTTACCACTTTCAAGAGTTAGCAGAGGTAGCTAGTACCGTCACGTTGAGTCAGCTGATTCAGTTTGGCGAAGCGGTCATTTGGCAGCTCTAACAACCCAACGAAGAGTGGCAAATGGGCCCAAACTGGCGGCTTAATGCTTGCTGCTTACCCTGCAGCCCTATTTAGGTAGCCTACCTATGACATTATTGACAGAAAAGGAAAAAGCTGATAGTAATTTAATACTTCCATGAAAATCCAATTCACCCAGAGCTTACATAAATATTCATCAAACATGTTCTTGACGAAAATCCAATCTTTGTCTGGTACATACCCCTTAAAGTGCATTGTGGGTGCATGACACCCAACAACATTAAGTTAAAAAAAAAGCCATTTTATCAACTTTTTTCTTTCAACGATTTTTTAAACAAATTAAAAATTAATAAATTAATATAAAGTTTACATAGCATTGAAGGATATATGTTAAAGTACATCCCATAATTTTTTTGTAATAAAATATTCCTTAGCGGCAGAGCAAATCAGCATAGAACACGTCAGGGTATCGGACACCCAAGTGTGCACTTTACGTCATTCCTAAGAAGTATGCACTTTAAGGGATATTTTCGAAAGTTTTACCTGAAATGCTGGTTCGAAGAAACTGAAATTTAGATGCCAGACATGCAGATACTCAATTGACATGAACTTGGATTTTTTAGGCTCGGAAGCTAGTAAAATTTGCGTCAATTAAAACTTCAAGCATAAAATCCCACGCTGGGCGCCATTATTTACAGTCTCAATTATTATGAATCAAATCAAAATTATCACAAATACCAAAAAATTTAATAAAACCATACCTATACAGAAAGTTCCGTTTCTTAAAAAATCTCTACGACACGTGTATTAGGAACACTTTTCCGTTGCTGTATCTGTGATACTTTTCACATAAATATGATAGCTATAGCGCATATGAAGTATCGGAAATTGTGTGTCTTTGAAAATCGTTCAGTCGGCAAACTGTTTTTTCACTGCTTTTACACTAAAGATTAATATATGAATATGAACTGGTTACAAAATGTGCTCTTAAATCATCATGAATAAGAAGTGTTACGAGTATGCCCTGTCATGAGCGGAAGTAAAAATAATTTTAAAACCAGGCGATAGACAAAGTGACAGACAGAGCGACAGACAAACAGCTCCAAGTAAACATTTTAATTTAAAGACAAATTTTTCTTTAAGAAGCTATATATATTTCAAATTATTGATATATATCGTCCAAGAGAGCTTTACTGAGCTCGAATTTTCCAGCGAGATTATTTGGGAATACAATTTGACATAAAAACATTTTTTTCAACATATTATTCTTAAATGTAACATATCGAAAATGCAGCACATCATATGAGAGCGTCAGTACAATTCCATTACCTAGTAAGAGAAATATGGTCAATACTATGCAACAAGAAAAATCATTCGTTTATCCTATAACTTCCCTAGGTCTGCGAAGATGTTTCCACCACCAATGCTCTTGATGTTAATCACACTTACTTCACTTTAATATTTTTTCAAAAAAAAATAATTGCATAACTCACTTTTTCCACCTAGCTTTTTTGACCACAACAGAAGTCACCGTTTAATTTCTGTGCAGGTATACACCTAGGTATGTATATGCATGATGTCCCACCTAGTTTTGCCTAACAAAGCTTCCACAGACAGAAGCAAAAAATTATCAAAATGAAAATGGTTGCGAGGAAAAATTAAAACAATTTTCCGACAAAAATATTTGGTGTACATCGCAACCAACAATGAGAAATTGTTCACGGGTACTGCTTCTGTTTGCAGAGCATTTCACAGAGCCATGACGTTGTTAAATGACGTTATCATTACAGCACGCAAGGGAGGAATTTTTATTAGCTGAAAGCCATCTCGTGGTCCACCTAACGCCAGCAGAAACCAAACGAACACAAGCTGCCTACTTGGGGTAGAGATGCTTACTACATCGCAGACTTGCTTAGCACTCATTGACATTTGTATCACAACGTCCCTGCCATTCTCACACTACTAGAGTGTCAACATAATAGGACCCTCCATGCGATTTTTCCCAGCCCAGCATCTTTCTTTTTGTCGTCTCCGTTCTGGTGTGGAGATTGTATCTCACACTACTTTTCCATATTGTCCGAAAGATATGATGTATTTTCTTAAGCAGCGTCGTACTGCCACTACAGAATTGCGGCACTTACACTCATTTTCCGGAATGAATACGATTCGGCAATATCTTAATGCACGTGTTTGATTTTCGTTTGCTTCCGTAACCGTTCTAAATTTGTCAAGACATATTTGCTGATTGCAAACAAGCCATACTGCCCTGATTCGCATAAACGTTCTATCTACATTTTAGTACTTTCGAGATATTTAATGATTTTTAAAAATAAGTTAAGAGAATGCGTTTTGTCGTATGAAATAAAGTAACTCTCTGAAGTTTTGATGTCATATCTGTGTTGAATTATGATTAAATTTCATCGCCTTATTATACTTTGTTTAGTTTTTAATCTATAGTCTCTTTTCTTCTTTTTTTATACATAAATTTATTCCTTGTCTAATCTTTAATTGGATTTGTATCTGTTGATTTCAACAATAAATAAATAAATTTGTACATACATATACAGAGAAACTAGGCCACTTTTTACCAGATTTGTATGGACATTTCGCCCGAAACAGCTCAGAAATGTCCCGGAATTCAAGCTACGCAAAAAAAAAATTTAGAAGAATTCGACGTTTTTGCCCAATTTTCCCCATAAAAATTTTTTTCATCCTTAAAATATCACTATTGTACTCCCCGACCACTTCCAATCATTGAAAGCGCGGTAAAGGCAGTTTTTGCCAAACTATAGCCAAAAAACCCCTTACTCCCCTACAAAACCGAAATGTTTGTATCACAGCAATAGGTCTTGGCCCGTTATGTCGGAAACCACTCTAACCCAAAATTAGCCGATTTCAGCTACTTTTGCCCTAAAAACTTTTTGAATATTTGAATAAAATACTCGCAAGTACGAAAATACTGGATACATGATATGCTTTCAAACTGCACTATCTAAAAGCAGATTTTATTTTAACATACTTAACAGCATGACAAAACTCAACTTCATATAATATTTGATCATACACTTTGATCAGACTTAATAGTTTTAGCAAAACTACCAGTCATTTATACATGATAAATGCTAGCCATACAAATTTCCATGCATATCTGATCATTACATTCCATATGTATGCACACGTAAAAAAATCTACTAAATAGTATATCCAATCCATTCAAATCTATTCCCCACAAGCGGTTCTACAAGCGTGCTGTGTATACTGGTGTGCGTAAACACTAACATGCCCACCGCCACCAAAGAGTTAAAGATATCTTAATTTTAACTTAAGATAAACATATCCTTTTATGCATCAATATTTCCCAAAAAATTGCAGTTTGATCAAACAATAACACTTAATATTTTTGCTGAAATATTTGAACATTTTTTTATTGGCTGCGCCAACGAAACGTGCTTTATGGCTCACTCAATAGCCGTCAACCGATTGTCGATGACTTGACCGACCGAATGATCGATTGCGAGATGTTCGATTGTCTCGATTGTCTCGATTGCCTCGATTGTCTCGAATCGCTCGATTATCTCGAATCGCTCGATTGTCTCGATTATCTCGATTGTCTCGATTATCTCGATTGCAACAATCGAGTCCAACTTAAATAATCGAGATGTTTCGAGATATTTGAACAATCGAAACAATCGAGTTTAATATCTCGTAATCGCGCATCACTAGGGTACATCAATTGTGATGCCTCAACAACATCTTCGGCCCACCGAGGCCTGTCGAAGACGGACAAATGCAGATAAATACAAAAAGCCAAGGAAATGCTAACAATTAGTCACGGCAAACGCCTGTCCAAAATTACTTCGATTCAATCAATATGCATTTGCTGTATGAATGAAGTTGCTGCCGAATTCTACTCCCCAACCCGATAAGGGA
The DNA here is from genome assembly GCA_947369275.1 of Nemotelus nigrinus. Taxonomy (NCBI): domain Eukaryota; kingdom Metazoa; phylum Arthropoda; class Insecta; order Diptera; family Stratiomyidae; genus Nemotelus; species Nemotelus nigrinus. Next base: position 2,677,178 of record OX376373.1, on the reverse strand, counting down.
ATAAATACTTGTAAAGGAAATACATAGCAACGCAATATTTATTGATTGCAATCCAAATCGGTTGGACTTAGTTTTATCTAAACCAAGCAAAGAAATACACGAATGTGAGTTTTTTTCAATCCATTACTTGTTTTCAACATTTTTTGATCATTAGCAAAGAGAAAAGTTCCTTTAGACGTATTTCTCAAAAGGGTTCTAAAACTAGCTCCAACACTTTGGGCTTTTAATGGCTGATAATTTTTCATGGCTTTCAATAATATACATCAATTGAAAAAACTCCTGAAAATAATAGTACGAATCGAAATTAGGGCCATGCAAAGCGCAAGGAAACTTCTTGTTTTACTTACAGAATTTTAGTTTGTTTTCTGAATTATGTTTTCTAAAAAAAATTCTACAAATTGGCATACTTTTCCATACATTTAAAAAAAAATGTCATGCGAAAATTTGGGGATTTTGAAAATTGAACACAATCTTTTAAAAATATTTTTGAGAAAATATGCACAATCTGCTAGTAAGTTTCACCAAAATTTACATCGACCTATTTGAATTGATTTCATGAATGATTAAGCTCATCGCACTTTATTTTGATACAGATTTGCAGCGAAAAAAATTTTCTAGGTTTATACATATACGTATATGACTATTTTATTAACAATGGGATTACAAAATAACAACAACAAAATTTATAAAGTAATTGGTTTAGTTTTAATATCACCAACAAGTGCGTTCCCAGAGTGCAGTTTTTCTTGCTAAAAATATTGATACGTATCTTAAGAATAGTGCAGATGAATGACGATTCACTTCAAAACTGTTGTTCAACACAAATCGCGTCCTACACTCTCGAGTAATTTTCGAAATAGTCAGTCAGCGTTTCTTGGATTTCTTGTCTCCACCTCGGGTATTGAATCCGTAGCTAAACAGAATATCAGGTAGCGGTAATTAGAGTATGATATAGTGATATATCAATAGCCGAACTTCTGGCTAGAGTGATGAAGATGGGAGCAATCCCAGTGATTAGTGTCCTTAGCCTCACAAAAGCCATAAAGCCAAATAGCCTGTCACTACTGGTGTAAGCATCGCAATCCACGAGAGGCTCCAGTCTCTCTGATTCAGCGTACTGAACTTAGTTCTTCGGTTTTTGTGTTGCGACGGGAGTAAGGAATCAAAAAGAAGGTAAGCAGAAGCAACAATCGCACGGTTCAGTCTACCATCATCTAGGTACTGTCTAGTGACTCCTGAAGGGATATTTTCTCCTGACGCTTTATTGACATTTCCGGTTGCTGCCACATAGGAGATTATGTCACGATGGTAATGCGTAATCTTTCACTGCAACCATTCATGTATGAGGATGGGGTCCGCAGAAGCCGAACTTTTTCCATACAGGACGAGCCCAGAATAGATGAATTTACAGAATAAGTCTGGTTGCCACCTGCAGAGCTATAATCCTTTGAGTTTATTCTCATGCTGTTTTCAATCAAGTTTTAGTAAAACGTAGTTTCTCCAGCCGAAAACATCGTTTATAATATCTTTTATTGAAAAAATACGAATTGGTGGTATACGGTTGGTGGTATACGGTTGTGTTCGAGCTTCTGATACGGAACTGTTCCAGATTTTCATTTGGAAAAGTCGATGAAACATGAGGGTATATCGGTCGAAAACGGTACTACATTTGTTGCATTTGCAATTAAAAACACATAAATTACATTCTTTCAATTTCCATTTAGTCATTTATGTGTACGTATGTACGTACTCTTATATAGTTAAACAACTTCTATTTTTACCGCATTTCAATAAAAGAATACCAAAAATATGTTAGTTGAATCTAATATCAAGCGAGATCTCGGAAATATATTCCTCCACGTTTCCTCAAAAAAAGCAAAAATCAAGACTTGCTTTCGGTACATAACTGCTGCTCGCGTTCTACTCCCTGAGAAATACAGCTATCCGAACAGTCCGCTAAAATAATCTTCGACTGCAAAACCACATCATTCACACCAATAGCTGCGTCTTGTTTTTATTCATAGCGGTGTAGGTATCCGATATGCAAAGAAAAAACGATCAGCAGTAGCCTGTAAGTTTATTTCATTCCAACTCGGTTGGCAACAGTGTGTTTATTGGACATTTGCTAATTCAAAATTTAAATTTTAAATTTTGAAATAATGTGTTACTAGAAAATTAGAATCAGATTGATTTCTTAAATTTCGACTCATAGAATGGGAAATCTGCTGTCAGCATTGATTTTTCAATCATATTCATGCGATTTAATTTTTCCTGGTTGCTAGGTTGCAACCAAATTGCAGCCAACTGTTTCAGTTGATATGACTTATCGAAATGCGTTCCATAACATGCACGAGTACGAGATCCACTGATTTGACAAGTCTTCTCACTCTGGAAGCTGTTGTTGTTTCGCGTGCATTCCCGCTATCCTGCACTACTCTAGATGCAAAAAACGCACTTTTTTATGGAATTTTCACCTCAATTTTCGTCAGCATTTTCTTTTTATTTATACATACATATATATTTAAATACTTCGCAAACTCACATTCTTATTTTCTTCATTCTTAATATACATACATATGTATGTACATAATGTATGTGTTTGCAGTCGCGAAAAAAATGCTACTTCATTTTCATTCTGTACTTTTAGGTCCAATGTTCCGAAGGAAGACGCATGCATGTGAACATGTAGTTGCTAGGATGTCAACTAAGCCTCACATCTATTGGATTTCAAAGAAATTCAAAGTTTGAAGTTTTGATTGACATTTCTGCTTTCGGCGACTGTACGAAGCAGCTAGCCTACTCATCGAATGATTTTCAATTTTCCATTTTGTTCGACCTGGATACTTCTTCGGATTTCAGGAGCGTTTGATTTCTTTGACATTCATAACATATAAGCAGTTAGGTAGCTAGTCTACATTTATGTATGTAGTCGAAGAATGGGATCAGTGTAAAGTAATTTCCTAAACGAAATATGACATGTCCAATGACAATCAATCATCTTATCGCCTGAACTTTTTGGTGACTGAAAAACACGAAATTAAACGATTAATATCGTTGGGGAAATGACTTGATTGAATTTGTTGTCTTGGTTACTTAAGAAAGGACTTGAGGGGAAATTCTCCTTATTCAGAAATGTGAAGCTGATGGTGGCATTAGCTTTGAAAACCACGGTATTCTCATGTCCCGTTTATTTGAAATAAAGGTATATGTATATATATATATATATATATATATATATATATATATATATATATATATATATATATATATATATATATATATATATATATATAAACATACCTAATTCCGTTTAAAAACTTTCACTTAGATTTCTTGTCAAAACTGCTATTTTTGGTATAAAAAGACGGCTATTCGGAATGCGCAGAAACTATACTCGCAGCACTAGGAAATCTTAAAGATACGCAAAACCAGTTATTGGTGAATATCATAACGAATGATTTCTGATGTACGTCTAGCAATGTTGATAAACGATGACAATAAGCGAAAACAGTGTCAGAGATGGTGGAGGAGGAGTGGAAGCACGGTGGATCATGAAAGAAACATTAGGAATTCGTACTCTGAGTAAAGACGAGATAAGATAGTTTATTCGAAAATAAAATTAGGAATAGAGTTAGTCATGGTTGCCTAGTTTCCATCAAGGAGAAAGCTATCGTCCGCAAGAGTTTTTTTCTGATGCATACTTCCTATGGACAAAGTGCAATAAAATGTGTGTTTTTTTGCTCCTCTATCCAGAACAGAACAGAAGAACTGGAAACAACAACAACTCCAGTCCCACTGAATTCACTGGGACAGAATTCTGTTCTGCATATGTAGTTCATGGGCTCACGCATAGAGTGTGCTGCTAGCTAATTTGTAGTTACGCCTTTTTTGCCATGAGGTGGCTTTGGATTTTTCAAGGTTATGTTGAATGATTTGGTAGTTAGGAAATAAAAAAAGCCCTTATAATGTGTAGAAAGTTAAAAGAGGTAATTTTCTGTCAGTTCCTTTTAGATTTTCGATCGATTATGGTAATTTATACTTGTTATTTTCTCCCATTATTTTCAACTGCTTTACGCGCAACTACAGCGAATATAACAACCATAACGAATGCACCAGCTGCCCTGTTCTGGATAGCGAATGAATCAGCTATTCTATTCTGTTCTGCACCGGAGTAAAAAAGACACCTAAAGATTTATTTCCTCGAAACATAATAATCGCTATAAAGTACATGATTGACGAGGAACCAGTATTCTTTGCAGGAAAGTACTACAAAAACAAAGTGCTCTCTAGTAGTAGTTAGCCAATATCTCAATTAATATCTGAAAATATCCAAGTACAGTTGATATCCCTGAATTTAATTTCCCTTCATTCCTTTCACCCTCTGTACCCTCACCCTAAGTATATAAGATCATGAATCTGAGTCGCTGAGCGTCTTTTACTTGTGATTAGTAAATACCACAAGGGATTCGTAAAATTGCTCTATAATTTCTTCGCCATTTTACATATCACATCTTTTTACACCAGGCACCAATGATATTGGTAAGCATATAACATGGAGTTACCGTTTGTGCCCTGATCTGCTCTTATACCCTCTCCCATTCGAAAAGGAGCAAAGACCCTTCAGAATTGCAAAAACCAATTGCTGAAATAGAAAAAACTGAGCTGCTGACTCAAATGATCCTGGCTATCGTATTTCTTTGTCAGGTTCCCAAGACGACTTGTGAATATGTGTTAAATTGCTTACGAATAAGATCAATTAAAAGAATATATTTTAGATGCACTTTCATGCCTTAGAAAAATCATATCAAATCATTACAAAATTTACAGGACGCATTCACATTATTAAGGTGCAGACTTGAGTGGTTTTCATGAATGTGCTATGAAATTTTCGATTTTTATTAAAAAAACTACAATTATATAAATACTACACAAGCAAATCGAAATGGTTGAATTTCTATATTGTGCAAGAAAGGATCTGTTTGAAGATTAGGAATAACTGTGGCAGTGGTGCGACCTTGAAATATTGCTCAAAATAAATATTGTAATAGGCCCAACAATTTCTGACGCAATCATCACATGTTAACGAAACTTGCACGGTTGATGAACCTTTCTGTAAGCCAACTTTGGTCAGATTTTAGTTGAAAAATTTGGTTATAGCTGCCAGATATGACAATTTTTTCACATTTTGTACTAAATGCTACCATTGAATTTTGCAGTGATAATAATTTTATAGTAAGAGTAAACACCGATTGTTCAAATGCGTATTTTTAATGTTCCGCGGATAGCAACCATAAAAATCTTTCCACCCTTGTAACTTCCAACCCAGTTATCGGATTGTTTCACAAAATTTCTTTAACCATTTTGAGATTGTCACAAATACCGACGAATCCTCGATTACTAAATTTTATCTAATATAGGATTTTATATCACCATGAATACTCACACAAAAGAACAATGAAGAATTGAGTGGAAAACAAATGAAAAATGGACTCGCCTAAGTGCACACAAAAATTGATAAAGGCATCCGTTTTTTAAAAGTGCCATCAAGCACCTTTTGCCTTTTATCATTGTTGCTCATGACTTCAGAATCCCTTATTCAGTCCACAAAGCATAAAATCATCCGAGATCCCCGATAGAATCCATTCTTATTCTATTCACTCGGTTGTCTGTCTTCATCAAGTGGGCAATTCGCATTTTTTCGTAACCATTCCGTATTTGAAAGCTGAAAGCAATCGACTACACAAAGCAGAAAGTCTGGGAGTTTCGACTTTAAGAGAGATAATTGTATATTCGCTTCAGCTCCATCTCCATCTCGCTGGTATGCATGCATATGTAATTGGGTATGGTACAAGTCAGAAAGATACCAAGAGGCGCGATTCCTCAAGCGAGGACAACACAGGTATCCATTTGGGTTAAATATGCAATACAAACAAAAACCACGAGCTCCGTTTCAAGAACGAATTTCATTGAGCAGCCTGAGTAAAGGTCAAGTGACGAGCTTATTAGGATTTGAAAATCATGTAATATTCAGAGTTTGTATACAAGTTTGGCCTTTGCCGAATGGCAACGTGTTTATTTGCATGCATCTGCTGCGAAAAACTAGTTTTTAGATATTTTTTTGAGAACGTTTTATTATGACTAATATTCGAAGAACAATAGTTTGAAAATCAATTTGGTTTTTTTTTCAGATATTGTTTGATTTCTTGGCAGCCATGGATATTTTGAGAAAAAATACTGTTTTTTTGCTGTGTGTGTGTATATCTTGGAAAAAAACATCAGATGAAAGAAAGTGAGTTTTCTTTGGAAAAATAAGCAATTCAAAATTCGATTATAGAAAAGCTGCACCCCAAGGCAGTTTTTGCAACTGCGACAACAGATTTGACTGATTAGAATGATTATCTATAGATTTTTTATGTTGATCATTTTTTTTTGGACCAATAAGCAAATAAATTTTAAAGCTTCATGAATAATTGGTAGGAACCTGGAATGTTTAAAATGAGAGAGAGCACCTTAAAAAGCTTTATAAGTCATGGGCTAGATGAGTTACTAATCGCATTGCAAAGTCTCTATTTGCATGTACCTTTCACTACTGACGCCATTAACTAGATTCGATCAATATCTCTCTGTTCGTATATTTGGTTTAAACCGCCGTCCAATACTCTTATCCGCATCTACAAACACAATCACACATAATCCTGCTGTCGTTCGTCCCCCAAAATCAAGAACAAGAAAAGAACCGAATATAGAGTGAAAAGAATCGAATGATGAACTTTTAAAATCTCTGGAATTTAAAAGAAAAACTTTTTCAGTCAACGTACAAGTGAAAGATGGGGTAGTGAAAAAGAAGTGAAAAACTTTCTCTATCTTCGCAACGAGACCTGTAATAAATTCAGCATGAGAGGTAAAATCTGCTAAGAGAAGGTATGGTAGTACAGTATGAGTAAAGGTTTCATGGTGACAAATACTTCAATAAGATAACCGTAACCCACGGAAACAGGTGATGAAGTTTGCATCCGGAGGGAGAAATGGCGCAAATGAAATATAATGATCATTTCTTTTAATGCTCTTTTGTGGACTTGAGAATTTGTTATTAGTTGATAGTCTGGGGGTAAGACGATACAACAAAATACATTAGCGATTCTTTTGTAAAAAGGGACTATAAAAGCGAAATTGCTGGAGTGTTAAACGAATATTGTGGTGAGATGATTGATATGAGAATGGTCAAGGTATAGATGAAATCTAGAAACTCCTTGTTTGGTTGCTATCCTGCATATATTTTAACTAACTATATTATAAAGTAAAAAAAATTCATTAAGCAAACTTTCAATCCAAATAATGCTCAACGTAATTGCTTTAGTATATATATATATATATATATATATATATATATATATATATATATATATATATATATATATATATATATATATATATATATATATATATATATATATATATATATATATATATATAATGCTGTGGGTTTTTCTCCGGATCGCAAAAACCGATCGAGCTGAAATTTGCAGTAGATATTGAAGTTACCAGAAAATGTCTTCGTCGCTTTACTGGTAGCTTTGATAGCGTTGTGACACATTGCTGGACCCTTTAGCTATGGTAGGTACCTTAGCAGAAAACCTTCAAATCGAAGACCTTACTAAAAAAAATATATTTCTAGATTAAAATGAATATTTCTGATAAGCTTCATTTTTCACCTACAAAGCCAAACCGAAACTTCCCGAATACCTCTTTGCCGAAGAACAGCAGCCCTTCACCAAACTATCTCTATTTTTAGCACCCGAAATCAGTGCTCGTTAGAACTCACGACCTAATAGTTAGATCCGTGCAAATTCGCAGGATGTATTAAAGCCGCAGTTAGCGAGCCTGCGTTGCGTGCGCTTCGGTTGAGTTGAATTTAGCCGGATCCATTCCATATACTTTGCAATCGTTGCCTCGGCCGGAGCGGAGCGCAAGAGATGAGCAAATTAGAATTTAGGACGTATCGGCGCAATGTAAGGTGAGTTTAGAATGTGTGGTGAATTTTGTTGTCAAATGAGTATCTTTTGAGTTGAATCTGATTTGAAATTGTTTGATGGAAAATATCTTCATTTACAGTTTTTGCTAGTTTTTTATTAATTAATAAAAGTTTGAAAAACTGACGCGGTGTATTTCGTTCCTCAAGCCATTTTATGATCATATATATGACTTACTGTGAATTCATCAATGAGACTAACTTAAACAAAATGCCAAAATTCTTTAAGCCGATTATCTATCTGTTTTATTATCTTCTTATCCAATTTCTTGACTTCTTTCCCGATACTGCCTCACAAATGCATATGAAGGAGTTTTTAATAATGGCATAACAATTGTGTATTTAAATCACCGTTTCTTGTGAACAAATCAACTGAGCCGATGTTTTCAGGGTATATTGGCGAATATGAAAAATGGGTCAAGTTATCTGCCATCCTTTGGCATCAGTGTCCATTTCAGTGGTATTTTAAATACCCCTATAACTCTATCAACGAATAAATGTTCAAAAAACCCAAGCATTCAAAATAAATTTCGACCGTGTTCCAAGCAGCCATATGATAGCGTTTTCGAAATTTTTAATCTTATGTGTGCACTAGGTGTCTGCTACAAGTGGTGGAGAATTAGCTCCAAAGCATCCATAGCTGCAAACGTGTTTGAATTAAATTGAATTCCAATCGAAAAGAATTGTAACATGTGTACTGCATTTGAAATGAATTTTAGCCCGGTATCTCTATTTTGTAATATTATTTAAGTACAAAATTGATAAGTCGGTATAGAAAAATCCTGTATATTTCAATTTAAGAATTGTAAATAAGACAAAAATTATTGAACCAGCAAATAACAAAACATTTCAAACAACTAATATGAAAAATATGAATACACCACATCTAATATCATTCATCATTCACATCTAAACTGACTACCTTTGACTATGACAGACGGAACGCACGCAGGAGCTGATAATAATATCGTTGTGTTCGGTAATATAAAGATTCGCTAACTGAGTCTTAGATCAGATGGAGTCTCATAGAAGCGATTTGGAAACTACTTTTTCTCTATAAGATGTTGAAGAAATTCCATTTGGAGGTGCACTTTAGCGTAAACTAAGATTAGTTGAAAAATTAGGATAGGACTTCCACCTATGGTAATTTATTTATATTTAAAAGAAACTAAAAAATGCTTACACTAAATTTTCAAATAATGGTCATCATGTCGATGATAATGATCCTGTTGGCAAATGTATGAACAAACATTTAAGCTTCGAAAAATAATAGAAGAGGAGACCATTTACACTCTCACCTCATCAACGTTGGCTATGCCTCGGGGAGAGTGTAATTGAGGCTTTCGAAATAGAGAGTGGACGCCGTAAAAGTTCACGTCGAAATTGTGTTGCTACGACATAAACTAAACAATAATATAGGAAATTTGCTATTTGAAAACACTATGAGCATGGAAAGTGTTCCAAATTAAAAGGGAGTACTTTTGCAAGCTAAGGTAGTACAGTAGTACGGCAACTAAAAACGGAGTACAAATTCTCCGATCGGAGTACGACGACAGTACTGCTACACAGCAACCAAAATGCCACTTGAGTTTCATTTTTTCGATTCGATAAATAGACAAGCTAATAATGAAAACTAGACCAAGAGTTGAAAGTACCCGGCACCAATATTTGCACGCATTGCAAAATTAGCCAGAATTTACATTGTACGCATAGCACTTCAACGTAAACATTAATTCAGTTATAAGTACGAAAAATTGTCTTCGCATTTCTTCCACGCCTGTGCAGCAATTAACAACTTGTTCAGGATTAAATGAAGGCAAATGGAAATTTAATACTGACGAAAGAGCACTGCAACCGTCGAGATGCGAGTAAGTGCACGGAACGCGACTTCAAGTAAGTACTGTCGAGACTAAGGCAGAGGCAAACAGGAAATTTGACTTTGTGCAAGCAGAATATTTCTCGAGAAAAGTGCATGCGATAATAGAAAATAATGTGATTAAGGTAACCTAATGGATGTTACCGTACCATTTCCATGGCATCTACATACTTAGCGCGAAAGATTTGGTCGCGTTCGTTGAAAAGCGATGTTGATACAAAGAGAAAGCACCCACACGAACATCAAAAAGAGTGGGCGAGCAAAAGTGGGAGGCTAAATAAAATGATAAAAGAAGAATGAGTCCTGCTTTCAAGTAGGTTTGTTTTCAAATTTTCCTTCGAAATGGTTCCTCTTGCAACTTTGGAAATAGATACGTTTTCAGCAGAGCGAGAACTCATATGTACGTTTTTACAGCAGCAGTGATGAGAACTGAGTTAATCGTGAAGCTAAGGTTTGACATGTCTCCATTATCTGGTCATTCTTTCGAGCGAAAATTTTGGCACTGCTCATTCCTAAAGGATAAAATGTCAAGAATTTCAATTTTTGATCGATTTTTTTTTGAACCGTGATCAAATTCAATTACCTTTACTAAGTAAAATTATATCCATGGATATAAGTCGGAGATGTTAAAATTTGTCACAACTAGCATAAATAAAAATGTAATGATTTCCACCTGCAAGTGGTCACGCCAGTCAAGTATGCACTGTGTGCTGGTGTCTGATGAGAAGCAGTGCATACTTTCGAAACCACTTTGTCAAAATAGAATTTTCAATGTAGATTAAAATTTTTAATGTTAATAAAAAGTTGTTCAATTTTAATCATCCCGCAAAAACAATTCCAATTTGATTCTGCTTTCGGAGGCTGATTCCGCAAAACGATCGAGTTTCCCGTTTCAATATGCTCGGCTTCGATGCTGTAGAAATGATATACGTTGTCTATGCTGATTTATAGACAAGAAGGGAACCGTGATCAAATTCAATTACCTTTACTAAGTAAAATTATATCCATGGATATAAGTCGGAGATGTTAAAATTTGTCACAACTAGCATAAATAAAAATGTAATGATTTCCACCTGCAAGTGGTCACGCCAGTCAAGTATGCACTGTGTGCTGGTGTCTGATGAGAAGCAGTGCATACTTTCGAAACCACTTTGTCAAAATAGAATTTTCAATGTAGATTAAAATTTTTAATGTTAATAAAAAGTTGTTCAATTTTAATCATCCCGCAAAAACATTTCCAAATCGATTTTCTTATTGGAAAGACATTTGCACTATTAAATTTTCCAATTCAAACACCAAATGTCACTTTTTAGCTCGACAGAATGAACTGCACCAACTAAATTGGCGTGAATTGATAGGAGATACAGTGGTGGACAAAAGTTTTCACACATTGCCGTTTTTTACTGAAAACAAGTATTAAAACAAAGCCAAAAGAAAATATTGATTTCATTATTTTAGGAAAACAATTATTCATCCTTAAGCTATTAAGTCCCTTAGAAATAAAATAAATAAATTAATACCCTATTCTAGAAACCAACGAAATATTTTAAATTACTCGTTTTTGTCCGGACAAAAGTTTTCACACACTAAGTTTAAAAAGATTTCCTACATCAAGTAAGTTGTAATACTGGCAAGGCTCATGTTTGTAATATAACCGGAAAGTCCCGTAAAATATTTGACAGGAGGTAAAATGTATTTGCGTGTATGGTCTATTTGTAAAGCCATTCAAGTAGTGATCGATGCTCAAAAACAGAAGGAAACTTCTAAAGAAAAACGTAAAATTATTTTGAATTTATTAAATAAAATAAATCTCATGGAGAAATTAGAAATATAATGGGTAGAAGTCGCTTTACAAATGGCAGTATTGTAAAACGTTACAAAAACGACGCAGAATTTGAAAATTCTCCACGAAAAGGACGCCCACGAATTCTAATAACAAAGCAAGAAGCGCAGGTTGTTAAATAAAATTAGTTTCGGTTTATAAATCCTGTTAATGAATTACAATTAGAAAATACAGGTTGTAAGAATTACTAAGAAACAACCCAAGACAACATCATCAGAGGTGGCAGCTCAAGTTAGAGTCAATTTTAAAAAAGATGTTCACCCCGAAACCATACGCAGAGTCCTTCATCGCAATGGATATAATGCACGGTTACCTAGAAAAAAGCCTCTAATTAGTAAAACTAATAAAAAAACCAGGTTGCGATTCGCGAAAGACATTATAAATAAGCCTGAAGGGTTCTGGAATAATGCATAATACTCCGACGAGAGTAAATATAATATATTTCGGTGTGCTGGTAGAACCCTGGTAGGGAGAAAACTCAAAACAAAGTTAAATGCAAACAACATTACAAGTATAGTAAAACATGGTGGTGGAGGAGTTATGCTTTGAGGCTGTATAGCTGCTTCAGGTATTGGCGAGCTTGTATTCATTGAGCAAATAATGGATCAAAAACTTTACTTAAATATTCTAAAGGTAAATTTGAAAAAGAGTGCCGAAAAGTTGGACTTAGATGCTCAATTTTAATTCCAGCATGACAACGATCCGAAACATACGGTTCATAATGTTAAAATGTGGGTTGCTTATAATGCTGCTCATACTTTACCTACTCCCCCACATTCACCGGACCTCAATCCAATTGAGCATGTGTGGGAAGAATTAGAACGACGCTTGTGGAAAGATACAATTTCTAACAAGACACATTTAAAAGAAGTGTTCCAATTAGAATGGCAAAAATTGACGGCAGATCATACAAAAAAGCTGATACTGTCGATGCCTAGAAGATTAAAAGTGCTCATTAAACAGAAAGGACTTCCAAACGAAATATTCAAATAAAAAAAATGACTGTAATTAATGCAATACCATAAGCTGGGTGAAAACTTTTGTCCGGGCAAAAACGTGTAATTTAAAATATTTTGTTGTTTTCCAGAATAAGGTATTATTTTCGTAATTTTATATCTAAGGCATTTAATAGTTTAAGGATGAATAATTGTTTTCCCCAAGTAATTAAATAAATATTTTCTTTTGACTTTATTTTAATACCTATTTTCGCTAACAAATGGCTATGTGTGAAAACTTTTGTCCACTACTGTATGTGTCAATGCCATCTATATTTTCAAAGCGAAAGCAACTTTCAAGTAACGTTTCAGAAGTGAGTACAACTCTTGCTTCTTCTCAAGCTAAATTTTCGCCGAAACCAATTTCACGTGAAATTTTGTATGAAAATTTCACGTGAAATCGAACACAGTACTAAGTTTAATGCAGATAATCATGCCGCGAGTGATGTATTCACGCTAATTTTTAATAAATCGCTGTACAACTGTACTGCGATTTATTAAAAACGTATCTTTTGTGAAAGTATGCTAAAATCAATATTGGAAGAAGCGCTCTCCATATGCATACATATCTCCAGTACAAATCAAAACACAAATCAAAACACAAATCATTGTATAATACATCTCGCATGCCTTAAATGTAGATAGAACGTTTATGCGAATCAGGGCAGTGATTGTAATAAAACACATCACACATCAAGGTTTATGTGCTATCTACCATGAGTTTGCATAAAAAACTGATGGATTTTGATGCTAGCTAAATAAACTCTGCATTGAAAAATACTATCGGTCATATTGAGTTAAATGAATCAAACGAAAAACATCACTGATACCATATTTCACTGATTTAGCACCAATTTTTAATTCTACGCAGCTAAATTTTCATCAAATATCTCATGGGTTTCCGTCCTAATATCTCATGGGTTTCCAATACAATAATAATAAATTGAAAGCCAACAATGCCTACTTTTCAAGTTGCAAAGTCGAGTAAAAGACCTCGTTTCGTCCACGCTCGACAAGCTTTGACAAATAAGTCAGAGTCCCGACCAAACAAAAAATGTTGTCTTAAAAATTTAAGTAGCACAAAGCCTGGCAACGTCTTTGTAACATCGCAGCACCTAATCAGATTATTGTTATCGTAGTGCCGAAAAATGGACGTGGATATATAAGACACAGGAACAATACGGGCAATTCGGCCCCTAATCTTGTTTGGAGACGGAGTCGTCGTGAAGCGATTTTCATTTAAAATGAATGAACCGTCTAAGTGTCCTTAATTTGATGAAAAAGTCCATTAGAGCTTTTGCTTTCGAGATAAACGACATTCAGTAATGCGTTTCTGGAATCAGGTTTAATGTATCGCAGCGCTAACATACTGTGAGCCGAAGGTATGAAAAATTTGAAAAATTGAATGAGATTTCTAAAGCCGCAATTACACTCTCCCCGAACGTTTCGTCGAATATTTTGTAAAATTACTTCCCTCCATGTTTTGGCATTTGAAAAAAATAGGGGGGAATAGATGAGGTGATGATTTACACTCTCAGCTCGCCAACATTTGTAAGTTTGGAATAACAATGTGCTTATGCGTATTGAAGCTGCAGTACGCCATCACCTCCGCTGGATGCCAAGTAAAAGAGAGAGTAATATAGTCATATTCATTAAGATATTACTTATATCAGGACATATTGAGTATTAGTAATATCTTGATATGCGATATTCGAATCATTTCAGAAAAATGTCATTTTCGTTTCAAGCGAAAAATATCATACTATGCGTTTTTCGAAAATAATAGTCAGCCTAATGAATGCATAAGTTAGTTCAAAGGTCGAAGCATATATTTATCTCCGAATCAAAATGTATGTTATTTATCTGCTAGTATGCCAGGAATGGCAGGGAGGTAGAAAGAAGGGTATGTTGTGTTGTCCAGGTAACTAGTAAATATCTTAATGAATATATTCGTTGACCATGTGGACTAGTAAATATCTTAATGAATATATTCGTTAAAGTATTCACTAATATTTGGTAGTAGGTAAATTATTAGCACATAATGCATCACGATTTAATAATCGTTATGTTTTCGCATATCTGTTCCATTTTTGTCGTGTTTTTTGCACTTCTATCGAGTTGATTTTAGACTTGGTCGCAAAAAAGATCCAGCTTACGTTGATAGCTGCATTCAATTCAGTTGTTACATCCGCTTAAACGCTGTTTTGATAGTCATTTTTGCACAAGTAAATATTATGAAAACATGATCAGAATGTATAACGCTAATTCAGCAGGTGAATGTTCAACGTTTAACCGCTATAGACGGCGATTCGCCCAAAAAAATCATCTCATAAATTTGCCTCCTGTTCATACTCTATTGTGAGCTCACGAGCTTTTACTGAAACTGTTATACCGCTTAGATAAGTTAAACCAGTCCAGCAACTGGCTAAGGATTTTGTCGTTGTTTCCAATCCTACCATTCTGAGCTAAACTCAATAAAGGTGCAAAAATCGCGACAATTACACAGGCCTGCAAATTTTAACTTTAATGTTCCCCTTTTGGATTCGAATGCTGATCTTGGGGTATTTTGGCGCGTAGATTACGAATATGTACTTAGAAAATCTCTTTGTGTGAATTGGAAAACTTTACTTAAGTTTTTTTTATTACAATTAAGAAACAACTACATGACTTTTAAGCATAAGAAATACACTTGAGGAACAGTAAGAAATAAATTAAAAATATTACCTAAATACTTTTGAGGTATCTTGCTTTTTTTCACCGAAGCTCCGATTGTGAGATTTTCGCTTGAAATTCCGACTTGGGTCATCTCGCTTTAACAGCCAACAATAGCGTGGTATCATTCTTTTATTCCACTTTCACTGATAGCGACGTTCCATCTATTTCAAATCCCGATGAAATCTTTCGCCTTGCTCTTCACTTACAGCTCTCAAGCTATCAGCAAAGTAGTCCGAATGCGAATCAAGGAAATGAAGTTTAATGCTCATCGAACATTCCATTTTTCCAAAATTTTCAATCATTTTCTCCACAGTTTCCTCATAATTTTGTTTTTATATGGTTTGCTAGAAAATGTCTCACTACTTCTTTAAAAGATTTCCAGGCTTCTTACTCAATTTCACTCAATTTTTCATTGAAAGCTGTATCTTTCATCATTTTCACCGGACCAACGAAAATACCTTCTTTCAGTTTAGCTTCAGACAGAGATGGAAAAAATTGGTGTAGATATTTCAAAGCTTCTTCTTCTTCCTTAAGTGCCTTCACAAATTGTTTCATCATCCCCAGTTTTATGTGTAAAGGGGGTAGCAAAACTTTTTCTCGGGGGACTAAATTGTCTATAACAACATTTTTTGTTCCAGAGACCAGTTCAGTCCTCGGTGGCCACTCTTTCTTCGTCCAATGTTGTCCTGTGTTTCGACTATCACACTCACAGAGAAAGCAAGGGTACTTCGTATAGCCACTTTATTGACCAAGCAGCATACTTATAGCTTTCAGATCTCCACATTTTTCAAGTTTTCAAATGTACAAGTCTTCAAATGTACAAAATAGGTGACTGGAAGTGAAGCGTTCTTCTTGCCATTATGCAAAAGGACTGCTTTCAAAGTTCGTTTTGATGAGTCTATGAACAATCTCCATTCGTTCGCGCCATATTCGATGTTAAACATTTTCACTAAGCCAGAAATGTCTTTACAGTACACTAGATCACGATCTTCAGCAATATGTGGTACAAAGTCTTTTTCTCTGTTGCGATACCAAGAAAATGAAGTGCCAGAAGCAAGCATATTCTTTTCAGATAGTCTTGATCCGAAGAGCTCAGCTACATCTTTTGGCAGTTTAAGATCTCTCGTTAAGTCGTTCAGTTCTGATTGTGAAAATAATTGTACTCCACTTGTACTTGGTTCAAATTCAGCATCAAATTGAGATACCTCTTCGACATCACTATCACTGTCTTCAGCTTCCAATGATTCCAAGTACGGCGGTGATGGCGGTGAAACGTTCTGGTCGCGATGCACAGCGGGTGTTACTGATTGCAATGTTGGATATACCAAGTCCTTTTATGTTTTTGAATTGTAGCCTGTAGTCTTGCAGCAGCAAAAATAACAGTGTTCAGTGTGATTCTGAGGGTCTCTCCATAGCACAGGCGATATGAGATCAAAAGTATTGTTCTTCCCTTTTTACCTTTTTCGAAGTTCACGAGCCCACGTCGTACAAGCTTTATGCGGAACCCACTGTTTACCTAGATTGGCGATTGTTAGGCCGAAATACATATTGTTAAAGCTACTTATGATGCTGTTTTCTCAGCATAAACAGCCCACAAATCTAGTAAAAACTGTCCGAAGAGTTTAAACACTTTCGCGATGACATTTTTCAAGTGAGCGTTACAAATTGCAAGAAAGTACTGATTTTGTAAACACCACGATAACGCTATTTATACAAAAAAAACAAACAAATCATCTACCTTCATTAACGCTCTGCTAACGGTTTAAGTTAATTTCTATAAAAAAGAAACATTAAGTCTACTAGAAATGATATCTTTAGCAAATGAGTCAAAAATCCACATTTTTTTTATAATAAGGATATGTCACTTATTTAATTAAGTTATATTTAACTAATTATAATTGAAAACTTATTCATTAGTGATAAGAAACGATTTAAATAAAATATATTAATTAAAAACTAAGAAGGCCTAGGTAATTTTGGCAAAAAAACCATGCTAATTAACTAAAAAAAACCTAACGTGATAGAATTTTATAAATATTTTCCCCATAATCAGCACCCCAAAAACCATCCAAATCAATCATCAAGACTGAAAGGGGAAAATCATTGCAGACCTGTGTTATATGTCTAAGATACTGTACATGGTGGCATTTGTAGGCGCGATTTTTCTTAAATTGTAAAATGTGTGTAAATTTAGGAAACATTTTTGTCAAATATTAGCCTATGAAGGTGGCTTGGGATGGAATTAAATAGGAATTTCCATAACGGAATGCAATTATTTCAAATTTAAAATGACAACGGAAGAAAACTGGTCGTAGTTTTTAAATATTAACACAATTAGGAGTGGGCAGTTTGCAGTATGAAATAGTTCACACAATACATATTTCGATGTTCGACTTGTTTAGCTACGCACTAAGTGAAGAGAATATGCAAACTGGTGAACATATTCAAGATTTCTTGGGCTTGCGTAACAATCGTGAATAGGACAGAAACGCGCGTAGAAGAAGTTGAATAAAAGGATGTGATGTGATCGGGTAACGAAATACTTTCACTGTTCAAATTGTTACTATTGCCATTTGAGGTATGGCAGTTGCATAATATAGTTTTGGTGCCGAGTAGCAAAAAAGTCCGAAGCAGCAAAAAAGTCATCTTAACTGTTTCGTCCATGACCATGAATAATATTAGTAATATTGTTATTACCTAAGATATTATAACACCGCTTAACTAATATATTCGTGTTAAAGTAATTTATTTCAATTTTATTTTATTTGATCTGTAAATTTCAGTTGCAATTAGCTCGATTTATGAATATCGTCATCATGAATCTGTGTTTTATTCAGCGAGATGCAAACATTTTTTGCCGTTTTCGCTTGTTATTGCCAATAAGGAAATGAAGGCGGAGTAACAGCATTCAAAATTGCTCACACACAAAGAAGATGCATCGAACCGTACCTGGAAGTAAGATTTGAAGGAAATTTAATGCAAATTGTATGAAATTGCTTCAAGTAGTAGTATTATTTATGTTAAATTTGCACTTTTATTCGATTGTATTATGTCAATATCTAATATAAGAGGTTGTAGTTTAAAATATAGTAATGACAGCATTAGTTTTGATCTCTAGAAAATACGAACGTTGTTTAGATGCCACAATAAATATCTGATTTCGAAAATAAAGAAAAATGTTTCCAAAACTTATACCCCCACGAAACGTCACCGAAAATATGATATAAAAGCTGAGCCCAGAGTTCACGAATAGTAAAATAATCGTAAATCACCTCTTGAGTGTACAGTTCGTGAAATATGATCCAATGCACTGTACATCACATTTTGTAGCTCCTTCTATTTGGGATAACAATAATTTCAACCAGCATGAGCAAACGTCGTGTACAAAGTGTTGTAACTCGCATTCTCACAAAGCCAAAGATCCCCAAGCATTTGCATGCAGCTGTTTATCTGGCAGTTACTTGTAAATAAACTTTTACTGGGAGTATGTTTCCACATCTACTGTACTATAAAATTTATGTTACTAGCAATAACACTATGCTTTAATATTGTTTAATAGAATACATGTCCGACTGTGGCTTTTTTGTTAAAAATTTAAAAAAAAAATAGTATGTATAAGAACTTCAACAGTCGCGTTTTTTGCACGTCTATCAAGAGCTGATTGCGATAGTAGCATTGAAAACAACAACAATCCTGTTGAAGTTGTTGTCATTTTCAACCAGAGGCGCAAAAATCTTGGCTAATATTACACATCATCTCGAGTTGCTTGTTTAGTGCAATATTTAGTTTGGCTTTGTGTATAGCAGTTATGGTTGCCAACTCTCCCGGAATTCCGGGCTTTTTCCGGAATTTCCGGAATTCCGGGCTCCCGGAATGCAGTTAAATTCTCCCGGAAATTTATCAAAAATTGCCTTCACGGTATTTTTATATTTTTATTTATATTTTATGCTCGTTTTTATATGCTTGTAGATAGTACAATATTAATGATTAAAAATCGTAAATTGAACTAGATTGCTTCTTTAAATGAGCCAATAAATGAGGATAAATTTTACGACGATTACTGTTTGCTGCGAGAAGTGCATGACCTTGTCGCAAGTAAAACAAAGAGGGAAGACTTGCGTTGGGTTAATTTTTTTGAAAAATGTAAAGAAAAATCGGGCAAAGAAATAAAAAAAACGTATTACATTCGCTCTATCGATCCCTATCGCAAATGTTGCCGCTGATCGTGTTTTCAGCGAAGTAAACGAATTATGGTCAGTAGATATACATATAATACCAGTTCTGGCGCACTTAAGAGGAGCAAAAGGGGAGCAAATAAGAGGAGCAATAAGGACATGGTGCCTTCGATTATCGGCCCGCGCATGGCGTAAGCGATGATCTTTGAACTAATAAACAGCTCAACTGGGCTTTTAGCTTAACAGGGTTGTTTATCAGTTCAGCTAGGCTGTTTATCAGCTCAACTGGGCTGTTTATAAGTTCGAGCTCATCGCTTACGTCATGCATGGGATGCGCGTGCCGATAATGCCATGTCCTATTGCTCCTCTTATTTACTCTTCTTTTGCTCCTCTTAAGTGCGCCAGAACTGGTATTATATATATCTACTGTGGTCAAAAAATCGTAATCGACTTAATGAAACACATGTAAAATCAGAAATTCAGGTATGCACAAATTTTAATCACACATGTAAAGAATTCTATAGCTTTAAAAAGACATTACAAGCAACTCGTATTAAGAAATATAATTTTAAATAAATAAAATTATTTTTCACTTATTTTTTTATTTTCCTCCCGGATTTCCGATCCACTGAGTTGGCAGCCCTAATAGCAGTACCAATACCCCCACTTTGTGCTTCATAAAGCATCACAAAAAGCTTAGCTTGCTATAGAATGATGATTTTGTTTTTTTCTTAATCTCCAAGTCGAAAATGCAGGTGTGTATTTTGAACCTCCATTAAAGAATTGTCTGGCTGTCTGGCTCATCTAAGGTTATACCTACCGAAGTAAAAAGCTTTAATTTTTATCGTTGTTTCTAGGAATTTGATTTGCGGCATGTCGGTATTTCGGATTTCGGTATTTTCGGATAGCTGGTTATAGAAATCTTTATTTACTTTACAGAAATTTTATTTCATTACTTTTACTGTAATGTAATTTAATGTACTTTGTGGTAAATAACTCCCAGACAAATCTGGAATCGAACACGTGACCCTCCTCTTCACTAGCCGACGCTCTACCCACTAAGTTATAAGTTACCCCCTAAGTTATAACTAAGCTTATAACAAAGCTATTGCTATTTAGTAACTATTAGTCTTATCAATTAAAATAATTGGTAAAACAAATAGATATTCTTAAATGAAACAAGATGATTTCATTATTTTCTTTATTCGTGAAAATTTTTTAGCTCCAGAGAAGTGGGAGAAAGAGAAGTGGGGTTTTCATTTTGCATTGTCATCTTCTTGCTTGCTCTACTTTTATTGCGTTGCCAGATTTTCTGACAGTGTTACATCAGTGGCGGTTTGTGACTTTGACACTCAGGGAAGTACAAATACGCAAATGTTTATTTACGCAGAATAATCAAGTAGGTATCTCAGCGCAGAAAATATGCTAAAAGCCGACAGTACTATTCGAGTTCCACTAACTTGATTTAGTCATTTTCCTACTCACTTTGATCTCCATCAATCTTATAAATGTTTAAATTGTGCAAGATACTTCAATGTAGGAAGAGAATTTAATTTTTTTAAATGCAAAGTGAAATTATAATAGTAGTCCTTAACACAAAGTAAAATTAGTTGTCGCAATGAATTGATAATATACCTCATTCTCTTCAAATGGGCTAGGTGAAAATTAATGCCGCTGTAGATCTTCTATAGCAAAATCTTAACGATTCCCATGACAAGATGAATTCAATACTTTTATACTATTTACTTTCAAAATAACTATCTTTCTTTAATCATTTGAATTCAAAATTACGCACTATCAGCACAAAGAAATCCACCCAAGATGACGCAGTGAGCTGAACAGCGTCCTTACTGGTATTGCAAAATTTTATGCTTGTTATTACGTGTATGCACACATAACGAGAACACGCATTGAGGCAAGATTACTTCACTGTTCTGTGGAGTTTTTCTTTGTTTTGGATTTCGAATATTTACCGTATAAAATCAAATAATGATTTTTTTTTAGTTTCAAAACCTTGTTAATTTATGGTCTCCTTGTGTAAGGAATCTTTAGCAAGGGAAGCCACTGCTTTCTTTGCGTCCAACGGCGAGCGGCCCCTGAGTTAAATTGCTAAACCAAACATTTTCCATCGACATCAAACACAAACTTCTGACACCTACTTTTCCTTGTTTGGCGTGCTTGCTTCAGCTGTTCTGTTAGGTTTCAGCTGTGAAGTAACCAGTTCTAGCCAAATGTGGAAAAAGGCATCTACTTGATTATAGTTTTGTTTAATACGAAATACAAAATTCAGGGCTCCTACAATTAGTAAAGTTCAGTATTCCTAACTTATGCGCCAATTAGTTTCAAGATACAAAGACCAGGTATATTTCACCATACAGACCATGAAGTGACCATCGAATCTGATGAAATGGCCTACATATTAACGGAGAGGCGGCGTGTACCGAATAACTCGTTTGTGTTGTTCGCAGCCGAAATTGAATTCAATATCACAAAGAAAGTGCATGAAAACAGGACTTCAATCACTGCCGCTCTATTTTCTGGCACTAAAACATAAAATAACTCGTTAAAGCCTGTCCAATCAACGCCGCTTTCAAATAATAAACACTCACCTAATTGGATTCCTACATTGAACCCACTAGCAAATTCTACTCCAACTTTATAGCACTCACCATTGTAAATCAATTATTGGTATCGTTTCCTTAAAAGCTGATAATGGAGTCGTACGCAAAGATAGCTAAGCACATACATATGTATGTAGCATCTCCGTTCCAAGAAATCGAAATTCCACGACTGGCATCATAACATGCCATCACATTCGTGTTTTGAATATGAATCTGCTGGAAGTAGGTTAAGTGCTAAGCAGTAGCTGCTATGGTGAATATCTTCTTTGCGGTCCCCGAAATCTCGTTACTCCTTCTACGCTCGATATCCCCTCTACCTAACGCCCTAGAGGATTCTACAGCGTATCTAGTTGCAGATTCGTTCCTAATATTTACTTCAGTTCTAAGACGCATCAACAGCACAGTCACGTATTGATTTCTACTGGTTTCGTTGTTGTCAGGGCTCTTATCGTTTTGCTAGCCGAGGACTTTGCAGTCACACTAGACACCCTTCCCGATGCCGACTAAACGCACATCGGATAACTCGAAAGAAAACCACGACAGTGCAAGGAATGGAATTCCGTAGAGAGAAAAGGCCCTTGAGCGCATCGCAGACATATTAATTATAACTTGAATTATCCGGCTGTAAGGCCGTTAAAGATAAGAGAAACTTCAAGGAAAATCAGTTCAAATCAAGGCTACGGATATTGCTCAACGGCTGTGTAAGTAACGAAGAGTACGTTAAATTTCCGTCAAAGTGAATATTTATTCACTTCGCTGTCTGCTGATCTGAGGGTTTAATCAAATTCAACTCCCACTTCACCTCGTGTAATATATGTTGCTCAATAAGTTAAGAACATACCAACTTATGCAGTATCATTTTGTAGTATAGTAATGGGACTCGGGGATACAAACTTGCAATTTACTTTATGTACGCGTAGCTGTAACGTCCGTTTCGCCATGCTTAATTCTGCTTGATTTCAATTTTACTCCCATATGATTTCAAGTCGCAGTCTATGTTCACACCGTTTAAAATTTTTCAAACAGTACACAGCTTTGACGCAAAGCAATCAGAAAGAATTATCATTTGTCGGGATGCGTGCGCAATCAACTTGCCTTTCAATACCTTTCGGCACAGTATTGAGATTAACAACTTGAATGAAACTTTAATTTGTTCAAAGACACCTTTTCGTTTGTGTGCTCGATTAGTATACGGTAGTATAATATGGCTCAAAATTATTGCATTGCACTTGCACATTACCAAAGTCATAAATTCGCGAATACTTGATAAGCTTAAATAGCCGTACTTTGACGCAGATTCACGTTGGATTGTTGATGGTACTGGCTCAAGATTGAATCCATAGTTTTTGAGGTATAACTGTGGCCGGGTGCTGCAAACCATCCCGAAAAAACTTACTTGACAGCGTCGCGATATTTGTGATAAAAAATGTTGGTGTATTTCATTCTTCTTCTCAGTATTTTGGCCTCACGTAACGTTTATCAGAAATAGATAACAGAAAATCATATTATAAATTTGAAACAGGTTCATTTTTTAGCCAATGGTCAACTATTCATAATAAAGAGGACTGTAAAATAAGGAATTCATACAATTCCAAGAGTTCTATGCCTG
Source organism: Nemotelus nigrinus (assembly GCA_947369275.1). Classification (NCBI taxonomy): domain Eukaryota; kingdom Metazoa; phylum Arthropoda; class Insecta; order Diptera; family Stratiomyidae; genus Nemotelus; species Nemotelus nigrinus. The sequence continues at coordinate 2,653,315 of OX376373.1, read as the reverse complement.
CTTCTGCAGTAAGCCTTTAAGTCGCCTATATTATGCCTGAGTTACAGTTTGAAAGCTCCCATACGAAGAAAGGAAATACAACTCCGAAAAAGATTACAACTCTTTTTGATACTGTGCTGTTCATTTTGAACTAAAATAAGAAAATAAACAACGAGTAAAGATAACCATCTTACCTATGTTAACGATTCAACTGCGAATTATTACTTCACGTATAGCTACAGTACATGAGCATTCATTTCATACGCCTGTATAAAATTTGCCAATCTATATTCATGCATATGTATTGTATATCAATGGAAAAGTTGAAAGAATAACTTTGCCCCGAAGTCTTTCTCTATGATTTTCAAAATTCAAAAGGTGGAGATGTCAGTATGATGTCAAATTCCATGGAAATACTTCGCCCGGAGAATGACACGGCATCGAGTCGCTTCAATCAAACGAAATTCCAAAAGCAATCGGTATCAATCTCAGGTTACTGAATTGATACCGCCACATGAAAAGCGTAACGTGGAAAATCGTAAAAATGAAAAACAGAGAAATATGAAAAGGGTGAAGGTGAAAAAAAATGAAGAAGAGAGAGTGAAGTATGTATGAACTAAAGGTATGAAACGTGCGTAAATCAACCGTTCCACACATCATTATTCCTGAACCATAATCATAAACATCGCTTCTACTTTCAAAGTTGCAAGAAGCATCTTCATACTGTATAGTATCATATAAGGTATTGGAAACAGTATAGATGTACGCGGCAGAAATTATATACGACAGCTAAGTTTCGTGCTTTAAATGCGGTATGTATTACTTTTTTTATACATATGTATATCATCTTTTGAAGTTTCATATTGCAAGCATTACACAATAACGCGAAACAAAAGTAAATTAAAGGGTAGGTATAACATATTTTGGCATCACTTAGATTTCCCTTCCCATAACTTCGTCTTTCAATTGCTCCAAATTGGTAATTTATGATCGTGTTTCTCGCCAGTATATCGATGGCGATGGCTATCTGCAAAGCGCAAAAAAATTATTCTAATGTGGCTTTTACAGAGCAGGGTAAAATTAATAATAGCCGAATTCGATCGACGGTTGGTCAGGAAAGTAGTTTTGAAAACAACAATCCTGTCCCAGGTGTTACTGTTTTTAATGTTACTGGCGTAGCTAGCTCTTAATACAGGCGCGAAATTCGCTGCTAATATATCATTCATACGAAACTTTAAGGCCATAAAACATCAAATTCAACTTAAAAAATGCACCGTGCGACCAAAAACAAGAGCCAACCACGCATACTAGATTTTTTTCAAAATAGTTTAGACAGAAAAAAACCTGGACACTTCCAGAAGCGTCGGTGACAGTGCATGAAAATTCAAAATATTCTGCATTGTTAAAAATATTCTACAAAATATTCTACATATTTTTATGCAGAGCCAATAATCTTCAGCACTGTGAGCTGTGGCCATTCCATAAAAGAGAACGTATCATGAAGCACATCACCAAGTGCTAAAGTTTTCATATCAACTTTAATTATCGCTTAGCGGTAGATGCCGGGGCAATGAGTACATCCTTACGCCAACTTGCACAGAAACACCCAATAAAAGTTACCTTGAAAGTTGCACTAGGATCTTTTTGAAATTCATTGCAAGTAGTTGACTGCATCAACTTGGTTCATGAATAATTAATGTGAGGCTCCATGGAGAAAAAACAAGAAAATTTACATTTCGGTCAAACTTCACTATAAGCATCATGTCAGTCATTCGAATTCAAAAGTATCCAAGGAATAGAATTCAAAAGTATCCAAGGAATAGGGAGAAAGCCTCTATGGACGGTATATTTTCTTTGTGTCCTGTTGGTCTCAGTGCATAAGTATCCACAGGCATTCGATATACCAGTTCCAAGCTTTGATGTTTGAAAATGAAGACTATTCTTACCGTTAATTTTGCAAATCAACTTCCTGCTCCTCCTCAACGGCCGACGCAACTTCATTTCGTAAAATGTTTTGCAAAGTCAAACGATTTATTCCGTCGTCGTTTTTCTTTGCTTTTGTTTATCTAATAAATTCAAAAAGTTGATAGGAATAATAAAAACATATTTTGCTATCTCCGAAAATATTGAGTGCAAAAACCTTGCATGATAAAATACCGAAAAAGTTTCATTCTTGCACGTATACGACGGTTAGTAAGTAAAATGTCGAGAGAAGATGGAAGGTGTTGCCAGAAACAAACATTTCCCTTTTTCATTCGCGTCAAATTAAAAAGACTGCAACCTCTCCAAACAGTGAGACGATTGTACGATATCAGTTTGGCTGGCAAGCACAACTTTCTGTTTCTTTAACTCGACTTAGTATGTACACGGTAGCATGGTCGGTGTTCAATTTTTACACAATGCTATGTTTCAGTGGAGATTAACAAGAAGAACAAAAGCATATGAAAGCTATGCCTGAACGTGGAATAAAATAACGGAATGCAAATTTTCAATTGTAGCTCGTAAGCCCCATAGTGGTTTAATTCTAGTTTTAAATGCTTGGTATCTTTTATCCTTCAATTTCTAACTCTTTCGAGGAGACGGATAATGTTTGACATATTTGCACAGGCTTTCCTTTTGCTAAAGCTCATAGTTCACTTTGGCTGCTGGTAACAAGTACCCAATTTTACGCGACTAAGGTTCTGTTCCTTCATCAAACCTATCCTTTAAGCAAACATAATTCTGGATTCAACGATGAGCACTCATGTATGATTTTCGTGCCTTAGAATAATTAGGTTCCGATGAATGGGCCTGTAAATAAATTTAACGAAATGATAATCTGAAATGATTCACAACGACCAGAGCGAATAGAGTTGTGTTGGCTTTGAATTAGCGTAATTGCTGTCTTTGTTTCAGCTTAATCAAGTTAAATCGATAGCGCAGAGTCGGTTCTTGACTTTGAGACTCAGCAAAGCACAAATATTTTTTGCATATTTTTGCAGAATAAACAAGGAAGGTTTCCAGCACAGGAAATATGTTAAAAGCTAACAGTATCATTAGATTTTCCTACTCACTACGATTGAGTGTTTTTCCAACTCACTATGTCCACTATCAATCTCATAAATGTTTGAACTGTGTAAGATATTCCAAAATTCAAATGCAAAGTGAAATTAATAAATAAAAGTCAAATTAATGTTCCTGATCACAACGAGTCTATAAAGTAGCTTTTTCACTTCAAATGATCTAGGTGATAATCATTGCCAATCAAAAGAAATTCGATCTACCTTAAACATTAAAGTTAGAACTACGTAATAAGTCCATTACCGAAATTAAACATATAAATCCCTTGATCTGTTTTTGTGGAATGATTGAAATTGAATTTTTTTCAACTAAGTGGTTCCGTATCAATTATTCTCTGCTTTGATAAGCTTTAGAGACGATATACGTTTTCTAAGCTGATTTTAGACCAGAAGAGAACCATGATCACAAATTAATAACTTTTATGATATTAATACCTTCCTATGTTAAACAGCAAATCCATTTCAGTAATCATACACACAAATAACATCTTTACATTAGGCGCTCAAAGCAAACCAGCTCCACGCTCTGTAGTGAAACAGAAACCAAAAATAAAACGCTGGGAATAATGTTGCGTCAATGCACTAATATTTCTGGGCCATTAAGCGGGTCAATGAACACGGGTTTTGTTTTTAATCTTTCGACCCAAGAAAACGCGGTGAGCTGACCGGCAATTTTGCGGGAAATAAAGCAACCCGATGGGGACACTTTTCTATTCACAGCACACAAAATGTAATTATATATTGGAAATTGATATTGTAGTACAGCTGGTAGATGCTTAATTTTGTTATGTTTTACATAAAATTATCCTCAAAACTCTCAAAAATTTCAGAATTGCTTGTCAAATAAGAAACGGAGAGGTAACAGAAATTAAAGCTGATTCTACTTGATATATTGATGAATATATGTATACACCTGTCAAAGTATTTCTTGTTTTACACACAATTATTTCTCTATTGGTTAACCATTTTGCTGGATTTGCAGTAACTTTTTACGAACGAGATCGTCAAACAGTGAAAGCTTCAGCTTTCCAACAAAGTTGCAGTCAGCAAATAGTTTAATCAACTTAACATAGGAGAGTACTATGAGAGTCAGTGTTATACTATAATTTTTTTAAAAACCCTTATCAATTCAGGATCTGCTATACGATATGAAGTGCGACTGTGTAGTGAATAATATGGTATAAAATGATCACACTCATCGTCACCTTAGCTATTGAAAAACGTTTCGAATTTTGTTAAGGTATTGTGTTAAATTTTGACCCCATAATGAAGATGGCTTTAATCAAATCATTTTCCTTTTTCTTTTGTTTTATGCCCCGCATAATAAAGCAAGGTTCGGTAGTCTATTTTGTATACAGAGGACAAAGAGGTTCGATCATTAACCCTAGAATGGTACCCATGAGTAATTTTTACTCACATGCTGTATATATTTCGTCGCGCATTAGCCAGTTGGCCACTCTGACTGCCATGAGGCTAGAAGCTATATTATCTTTTTTATGTTTAATGAAAAATAAAAAAATGTACATAACACTATTGCTGCCTTCTTTTTAGTAAAAACATGTACCCAAAATTATCCAAAAATTTATCGTACCATTCTAAGGTTAAAGTTGCACTGCAGATTCTATTCATATAATGCTGGAGCCAGACCCTTGCCAAGACATAACAAGCATAGAAGAGCATGATGGTTTGGATAATTTCCTCGTCAACGCTTGCCTGTTTTGCAAAATCCACACTCTTGGCAAGACATGACTAGCATAGACGAGCAAGAGAGTGTGGACAGTTTGCACGCCTGTTTTTTGAGTATATAATTTCGGCCCGCCTTAATTTGGGGTCGCCCAAAATTTTATCGACAAGATAGAGAATGTCCATACAAAATTTCAAACATGTATATATATATATATATATATATATATATATATATATATATATATATATATATATATATATATATATATATATATATATATACACATACCGGATAGAGTGAAGATAAAGATTCTCGACAATCATCAGATCTGAATCTGGTTCCGCTCGTGTGAAAGCAAAACGACGAATAAAATATTAACAAAAAAGGTACAATCTTGGAATATTAGTTAAATATTTTTGAATAGGCAAAATGCTACCTACTTACACCATATGCATATCTGCGCACTTAAACTTCACACCTTTAAAATATCCTCAACGTAGACAGGACGAGTTTTATGGTGTATGGTGTATGGCTAATTAACCGGTTTTTCTTAAATGAACACTTTGAATACCTTTCCAATGTTTCGACGAATCTGCCGGCAAAACGTTCACCAAGAGTGTCGAGATGTAGATAAGAGTTGTAAGTGCCGATAATTTTCAGCCTAGTTAGTTGCGCCTAAAGGCTTGCGCCATTACTTCGTTAGCCGTTTTAATAATAGCAAAAAGGTCCCGTAAAATTTTTTTGCTCTTGGGAGATTCCTCGTACTAAGCAGAGGTGAAGGGCTAAGCAAGCAATATCTTTTGTCTTTCAAATTTGCAGATTAATTCCAGAAGCTCCACAATGGTCCGTTTCAATACGGTTTTATGTTCCGCTAAGTACGCAGCTGATAAATTTTTACTATTGATAGTAATCAACCAACAATATTCTCTTCGATTCAATGCATAAATCTTGGGTTACTACTTCATATTGGGCTATAATACTAATCTATCAACGAAAATTATCTTCCACACTTAGTGCCATGTATATAATGAAGAAAATAATCACCAATAATGTCAATTCAAAATTCTATCGGATAGCCAAGCGATTTGCAAGACTATCAATCGCGATCACATAAATTCAGCTATATTCTTAGAGGTGAGCAAGACCCTAAATAAAAGAAGCACACCAGAACAATCTCAAGCTTATATAAATTCTTGGCAAACAGGGAAGCTGACACCAAGGTCAAAGAAAGTGCACTTCATATTGAGGCTTTACAGACAAAGAAATCAAAGCGTGGCCCAAGAAAAAGAACGAAAGCTACTGGCTTAATCTTGAGAGCTTAAAACACCCGAAAGAATACTTCACTTTCAATAACAAAGCACCAAAAGGAGCAGTGCCTCTATGGGAAATCTGCACAAATCAGTAAAGAGCGGGACGACTGTCGCTGATATTGTGGAGAAACGGCAGGAGTGTAGAGCATATTCTCACTCCCTGTCCAACACTAAGTGCAGGTTAGATCTCCTCCACCTGGAGCTCACACACCCATATTCATGAAAATCCTGGACAGCCTATAGAGCAACGCTGAGCAACCACAATAGACCTAGAAAGTCACAGTGCTGTGTGCAATCTTAACCCACTCCATGTGAATGAATCGATCAATCAATAAATGGAACATATTGCGGTTTCAATCATAATGTTTATTGCAATGGTCTTTCGCAACTAACCAACTCATTTCAAGTGTCCAGAGCACTTTCATGCGTAGTATTGATGTGTGCAGATCCTTTAGTTGACCTAAAAAAGAAATTAAGTACCTAATAAGCTACGCTGGTGTTTAATGTTCTTTCTTAGTCCATATGGGCCGATCCTGACTACATAATTCGAAAGAAAAACTATACTGCTCTCCTAAGGATAAACGCTTTATCTGACATTTTTTTCATTTTTTGAGCTAACACCGAATTCGAAAGCTACATACTCAATTACATCATTCTACAAAATATGAAAAACATATCTTTTGTGGAAGTATGATAAAATCAATAGCGAAAAATGTACTTTCCATACATGCTGCAGAAAAACACAAATCATTGAATGTCTCCGAAGTCACTAATATGTACATAGAGCGTTTATGCATAGTACGGCAGTAAATCAACCTGCATGCATCACGTAAATTCATTCAACTTATTCAACTAATGATGAAGTGTTAATAACGAGGAAAGACTTAAATCAATATATGTCGCTATAAATTGCGCACAAAATATCTTGCCACTTGAATCCTCTAAAATCCTCATCGAACCATTCTGCAAGTAGGAAGCATCATTGCGATTGTAAAGTGAACGCAATATCGTCAGAGGCAATTAAGACGGCAAGTGCACATTGTCGCGGAGCACACCTTCACACATGTAGCAACAGTTAATATCTTAATTTGCTAACTGTGACTCCTGATTCTGTCCTGTAGTGTTCGAATCCGAATAATCAATCATTTTACGATGTGGAGGCAAAGGGATAATTTATAGCGACATTTCCTTTCTGATCTGACTAGTAATGACATTTCTCATAGCAACACCCGTATCTGTCATCCCCCTGTGTTAATGAGCTGATCCATTAATCAAGTCTTATACGCCTATAGCTTAGATTAATGTAGTTTGAGATGATCCTTTTATTCGTCGATGACAATTTGTGTTTTAAAGGACAACCACTTGTGTTGACACTTGTTTCTTAATGAAATCGTAACAATGGAAGCATGCCAGTCATCAAGAGAACAATCTAGTTAAAAACTTTGACTTTGAAACCTTGTTTGAAATTAGGCTACTGCATTGGTATTTACGAGTATGTACCAAACAATATAGTTTTGAAACAACTGAAATGAGTTTTTACCAACTTTAATATAACTTCCACATTGGATTATTTGCCTCAATCACGTTAGGTTGAAAAACATTTAAATTAATGATTGCATTGCCATAAACCATAATGGTTTCAAAAAATGCGCTTAGAGATATGAATATTCAATACAAGCAACATCAAAGGACCACGAATTGAATTTAAAATTGATATCGATCCGAGTTGTTCAGTTCGTTTACTAGGTAAATTCGTTGGCCGGTGTCGAGTTTTTAATTAAAAGAATATCTGGCAAAAATGAGCAACGTATATATGATAGCTTACGCGTTTATCGCAGGTAATTGTATAGGACGATGCCACCTGACGCCCCATCACGATTTTATTCACAGGCAGCAGCGACAGATTGCTTTCACTGTAATTGTCATTTTAATCGCTACAAATCACCACTTGCACATCCAGTGAATTAATAATTCAATTTAATTGCTATTGTTTTCCACGCACCATCATGCCTGTTTCCGCCACTTGTCCTCAGTCGCATTGTACTCATTAATATTGCTGGATATTAAATTAAGCTTTTGTAACTTGAATGAAATCATGGAAACGAAACCGAATAACAACAACTACACTTAGCTAATAAAATTCGAAATTCAACCACAGACAACCTTGTGTGCACCAAGCCCAAAATGTCGGTGACTCTGATTAGGTTTTTATTTTGGTTCGAAATAAATCGGATTGACTTTGTGGCTGATGCGCGTACAATTTTTCAATTTTTAGCTTGCACGGAGGAAATATCCGAAACCGTAGAGTTTTCGGAATCAATATGCTTTCACCTAATATTGATTATGTTTTTTCTCATCACAACGAATTTTAGGTAACAATGCACCTAAAAGTAATTTTAGAAGCTATGTATTTTCGGACTCGCAGCTCTGATCTCGTTGACAGAATGAATGTGTATGTATGTGTGTCGCTACATGCGTCTGAGATTTTGAAACTTGTCAGCTGACATCAGTTGAGATTCTTGAAGATTCAGCACCATGTGAATTAGGAGCTTCTATCAATTGGAATACTGCTTTGAAAATCATATGCGTTATTTCTGAAAGGATCATTAATAAGCAATATATTTTGAGCAAACTCCTTTGTTTTATTGAAATCCTCCCTAAAATGCTCCTTTATTTAGAAGTACGGTCTACTCTCACAACTCTGAAAGAAATGCACTTAAATTGAAAAGCCTCTTCAGTTCAAAGAGAATGTCAAATAACAAAGTTCTGACGGAAAAGTATCCGGATACCTGAAGCAAGAGGCTGCAACTACGCACTGAATATCTTCAGTTTCGAGCTCAAAGGTCATAGCCAGTATCCAGTGCAGAATATTTACTGGATACAGGTTAAATAGCTCCACAATCAAGCTGAGAATCTAGAATGTTTAATTCTTTGAGGAGGTCTTTAATTAATTGAAATGAGACTGAAACGAATTATGCTTTATTGTCGTCTTGTGTAATCAAAAGTATACATTCTTTCTAAGCACCAATGTAGGTTGTTAATCTAAAAGTTTTTTCTATCGTTTCGGGGAAAAACGTAGCTGCGGAAAATAAATACATCAACAAAAAAGGTAAATATTTCTGTAAATTCTCTAAATAGGTATATCTTACTCATATTATTTGTTGTTGTGGCTGTTTATTGTTTGTTAGGAGCAAAAAACCCACCTATTAGGTGCATCTTTTTTACTCCAATACAGAACAGAATGGAACTATGCCGCAAAAACAACGATCTAGTACAAAACAGCAGTGCATTCGCTAGTGAACTACTAGTGAAATTACTGGTACAGGAGTGTTGTTGTTTCCACAGCGTATACTCTGTTCTCTGCCGGATAGAGGAGCGAAAAACCATTGATATGAAAGAATATGGATACGAAATGGCTATCCGTGTACCCATACGTGAGTGTGCCTTTTTTATTACACGCACAACATTGCTCTCTCACAAAAATTCCGCTCAGTGCACTCCTTTCTGCCGCACTCACAACCAAAAAGCCTTAATGCTGGGAACCCCAGCTCGGTGTAAAAGCGTGCAACGGGCAGCACGGAAAGAAACGTCAATGTCAGTTTGATTGGTGTCGGCGACTGAGAGCATTGACTTTCCGCCAAATTTGTGAAATAAAATTTGGAACTTTTTCAGCGTATTCGGTGGAAACGTATATCTATGTTCGTGCGCAATCATTTGTGTCGGTTTCGCGGATAAAGTAGCGGTAAAAAATTATAAAACAGTGCGATAATGAAGTGCCGCGTTCCAAGCTGCAAAAGTAGCTACCGAAGTGCTTCCCAGGGGATATCGTATTTCGGGTAAGTAAAATTAACCTTTGGCTTTAATTTTGGATAGTTTTTGTGTGAAGTCATAATCAATTTCATTAACACAAAGCATTTTTATCTCCACTCGCCTGTTTTGGTAAAGAAATGTCAAACGACTTTCAAAATGGCGATCTCTCGTTGTTTTTTCACATGGGCTTTGCCATTTGAACTGTGTAGGGCACACACAAGTACCTATTTCTCACACCAGTAAGCAGAAAGTCGAAAATTGGCACATTTCTCTCGGCCAATTTCTAATCCATTCTCTCTTATATCTGTGGAAAAAACGCACCTAATACGTACGATACGGTATTTCTGATGGCTTTGCGATTTGGCTGATGATTGGATTTTGTGGTGTTGGTAGAAACAATTTTAATAGCATCTGGCTAGCTTAGTTGACGGCATGACGACTGGTGCCAACCCTCGAGTTGCCTTCTTTGCATTGCAAAGATAGCCATGGGTTCATCAAAGATAACCACGGGGTACAAAACGGGGTACAAAAGCACCTGACAAGACAGACGGACAAAAAGACACAGGGATGAAAGCGGCAACATAGGGCAAAAAATCGTTTCTATCAACCATTTTTGAGTTTGTGAGGGGGTCAACGGTCCAGAGGATCCCGCCTCCGTCAAACATTTCAACGCAAAGTGAGAGACGGCTGCACAAGGAGTCAAAAATGTTGTCTCCAGTAGTAGTGCGCTGGATATTTCCAGGTGCCACACGCGTGAGAGCGCTGAAACAGGCCTAGACTTCTGCTAGCACACGTGTCTCTTAAGAGGGAGTATATTGAACGTGAACGAGTTGCTAAGGAGGATATGTTGAGGAAGTATCAACAGATCCTTTGAAAGATTTTCCAAGCCGCCAACATGCAGAAGAATATTGCGAAGCATGTTAAGGACAGTATGATAGAACTGGAGAAGACCATTGAGATCATCTTTGCCTGCCGGATGAACTGGAAGAAGGAGGAGATGGAGTACACACCGAGTACACAATCATAAGCGCCCGAGTGTGAAGGTTGGTGGAGATGGCTCGCTGCTAATGGTGCCTAGGCTACGTCCAGGCATGGTGTAACTGCAGGAGTCCGTACCGGAGATGATCATCTAGAAATAAATTTGAGAACGAAGAGATCTAAGTAAATTTTGCCAAAAATGTACTTTGTACTTCAGGTTGGTCAAACTTGATTTTCCAAAATTAAACTGTTACAGATTTGGCATAGCACTTGGTTGAGCTAGAACGTAGTATAATCAGACCGATAGATTTAATTTTAGATATCAAACATTTGACGAATGAACGATAAAATAGAAATGGGACGTTAGCTAGTAACGTCTGATCTGTCATCAGATTTAAAGAATGGTAGAATAAAACAAACTTTCCACTTTTCCGGAAAACATCCAGTTGATAATGGTCTGTTGAACAGCGAAAGAAAAGGGAACTACTTATATACATAGTTTCTCAAAAAATAGCTAGTGTACTATGAGGCCCCTTGCTCTAAGTGATATCAAGAGCTAAGATTTAGTTCAACAGTGAACAATGTTCAACATAATAACTAAACTCCTGTGATTGAGAAAAAAAATCTCCTGCGACTATGGATTGTATACAGTTTTATTGGCAGCACCCTTGATGAAAATTATATACCATGTCTTTACACGTTATCTCGAAAGACTATTATCACGAGGCAGATTTGCTACTTCCTGTAACGCGTTCACTCTACAGGGTATCCTTTCCGCAAATTAATAATTCAAAACTAATTGCGTCGTTGATTGCGCAAAGAGGCTATAAAATTAAGCGGTGATGTTAATAAAGTCATGAAATGTTTTTCAACCCTTTCAAAAGATCCAATAATATTCGTGTTTACTTGATGTGAAATGAAATCGTGAAAAGTAACATGTTATTTGAAATCCAACTAGCACAAAACTAGTTAAACGTGACAATAGAGTCGCAAGTTTTGCCAAATGAAATTTCGGTTCGCTTTTTTCGCAATTTACAAGGGAAGTGCTGTATCGCCGGCGTGATTAAATCACTTGCATATATAGTTATATTATAATTTAAACATTTCAGCGCTTTCCTAAAACATTTTTTATTAAAATATTTAATGCACAGATGCAAGTAACTCATAGAGCCACTTCCTCGTTCAAATTAGAAAGTTCCAGTTAAGAAGGTATGCTACACGCGTTCCATTTACTTGCCAATACCATATATAAATAGAAAACAGAAGAAGAAGAAAATACCATTTATAAATATGCGATGCTCAAAGAACGCGACTATTGTCAATTTCACTTGCAATGCAGTCGTCAATTCTCTCTGTATCACTACTTTTTGTTAAACTTCTTGCATTGCTTCCCTGAATAGGTTTGAAAAAGGTGGAAAATGTAGGCCTGATGTAAATCCATCTAATGCGACAAAAGACTAGCAGCTTTAACCAATGTCAATTAACGAAAAGAGTATTGATGGTAGGGGATATTAAAAAAACTTAGTAAAAGTTTAAATCTTCAGTAAACACATCCTTAGGAGTGCTTCAAACCTATTTTCCTCAAAGCCCATGATTTATGTATGTACATTACTTGCAGCATGTCCATCAATGTAAATTACTTGCAGGAGTACAGGTCATATAAGAGAACGCATGACCTATACATTACAGGCAATCGAAGAAAATACCTTTAGATTTTTATTAAAGTTCATTTACCCTACCAGTGATAACCTGATAAAAAAAGAAATGAACCAATGCACAATAAATTTTTGGTCTGACGTCAATTGTTCCTAAATATGGATGAATGTCTTTTAAATTTTTGAATGTTTTAAACTTTAGAAGTAAAAGAAAATTTATAAAAGTATTTCCATAATATGCACTCTCAGCCCTGGAGCTATAAGTTTTATTTTCATTTTCCTACAATTGGGTAAAGGTTTTTGTAATCCCAACAGTGCAATGCCATTTTGCATTAGCTGATTTGATTAATTCGTGTGAAAATTTTGCGGGTTGTTTTTTACAGAATCAAGTCATTTTGAGGCTTTTGAATACCATCGGTTTGCAAACTATTGATATTGTAGCTTTGTTTTGTTTTTATTTTAAAACTTTGTCATTTATTGATAATATATTATAATGCCATCAATGGTTAGTAGATTATTGTCCGATAGTGAGAAAAGGAATTTTGTAAGAACAAAAAAGCCGGTAAATGAATCTGCTAGCCAAGCTCATCATAGGTAAACCATGCTAACCGAAATGTAGAAACAGAGACAATGTCGACCTTAAATAAAAATGCTAGCTGTGTAACACTTAATCTAATACTCTGACAAGCGCTGAGTTTTGCGTTTGGGATAATTTGATCAGGTTAGTTAAAGACCATGAAAACGTAGTCTCTGCACATGCAACATTTTAAAAAGTCCAATGATTTTGATACATTACTTAAGTAGGTTCTACTGTAGATAAGCGAGGGAACTATAAAAACAAATTTCAAAACAATTTCATAAGAGTCTCATTACTTTCGATAAATTTTTAGCATTGGAATCTTTTAATCTGAGAAGACCCTAACAGTTTATAAAGAAAAGCTAAAAGAAACTTTTTACACCGCGTAGCATCGGTTGGAACATTTGACTTAGTACTTGCAGAGCATTTACGACGAATTCAAAGTAATGAAATTCGACGACAATATCTCAGCGAAGATGTTTACAATGAATTAATTGAACTTCTTTCCAAAAGCTAGAATGAAAATTTTTTGCAAAAATTAAGAGATCTAAATATTGTTCAATAGTAGTTGATTGTACTCCAGATATTAGCAAAATCGACCAATTGGTTTTGAGAATTAGAATAGCTGAGCAAAACAGGTTTTCAACAAAGAAAACTTTTGAAAATTCTAGTGCGATTAGAATGATAGAAAAAGTTTTAAATGAATTGGAGAAATGAGGTATACCTTTGTTTATATGCAGATGTTAAGTGTATGATAATGGCGCAAATATGAAAGGGAGCATTCAGGATTGCAAGCTTAAATGAAGCATTTTTTGTTCCATGATCTTCTGACCACATGAACTTGATAGTTTCAAGTGATGTATACTGCACAAAACGTTGTCTTTAATATACACGGAAACTTCTTTGGCGTCAGATCATTCCCAATTTGCTTTTTATTGCTTTTTTGTATTAAGTCAATATGGTAACATGACGCTTTAGTATATTTGAGTCATACTTATCTTTTTCGAAGATTTCGCCATGGAATCACAACAAAAGACCACAGTAACCAGTTAAATACATAAATAATCAATAAATTCCAAAGCTTTTCTCTACCAAATACATATGCATGCATTCAAAGGTCATATTCGATGCGTGATGTCAAACTCACTTTAGGAAACAATAAAAAATGATGCTTTACTAGTCCTCATAGATAACAAAGTTATAACTTTTCGCAACAGAAAGAAACAACTTCTTCTGCTGCAAACATGCTGTGTTCGAGTAATTCCAATTTCACTGATAAGTTTATATAATGCCGGCTAGGGCCTTGTGCAGCGCATTTCCAAACTATTTCCCTCTTTAGTTTCCCAATACAAAAACAAGAATTTGCATTCCCCAATTTTCGGTATAAATCCTAAAACTGTTGCATAAACAGTCTCCTTTCAGATTTATATAAAATCCTACGAAATCCGGTAGATACTATAGAAGCTCAGCGCACATCCATATCTCGAGTTACCTCTATTGTGTTCGATGGTTTGCAAGTGCATTGAGTCTGCATCAATAGCTACCGAAGGATCTGTATAGTTTGTATCGATGAAGCATGAATTTACATGTGGATAGTATATACATAGTTCAATTTCAATGTCGAAATGTTTGTCGGCACAACGTTCCGTTCCGTTCGATGGTGTTCAGATACAGATTCGCTTCCCACCGGGTACATATATTATACGAAGCTCTGTAGGAAAATATTAGTTGATCGAACTAAGATTTACTTATTAGCTTTACCGGTGCGAAGCATTTGACATAACAGTGTGGGTGAATCAAATTTTTCGTCAGAGTGGGATTTTATTATATTATTGTTTGGTAGTTTCAGCTGCTGCATAACCGATAGCTTCATATGAAAAGAACGAGTCTAGGATAATGTTGCACGTATGCACATATGTAAAGGTTCATTTAATCAGTTATATGTAAATAAACGTCCAAATCGGCTTATCAAGAAATACTGTTGACCTAACTTTGCCTGGAAAGCAACTTCGAACATTCATATTTAATAATTCAGCTTGCTAGTTCATAAATCGTCTCATGACTTGTGAACATATGTATATAAATCCTGAAGCCACAAACCAATTGAGTTTTATGTTTTTGCACTGCCAATCTCAAACTGAAAATCCCTTATGCAACAGGCAGATTTTTCATGAAATCCTAGTAGGAAGTAAAGTGCCTGGATAATAGCTAAATATTCGTTGCTGCAATTAAAGAAATGGGAACCACTAAAACTTGATGAAAAAACTCTAGAATACTCAAACCCAACGAATCGTATGGAAAAATGAATTGAAAATGAGTAATAGTTGCTATCAATGGAAGATTGGTTCTTTTGCAAGTGGGGTTGAGCCTAAAATGCTCATATTCGTTAAGATATTAGTTTCGTCTCATCTCCTAGACGTGGAACTAATATTTTCGTATTCGTTGAGATATTAGTGATATTATGTACATATGTATTAGTCACACCTCATCTCTCGACTTGCAAGCGAAGCTGCTTCTTTTTGCGCTCCCATTTGTACTTTTCAGTTTACGTTTTCTTTAGTTGTATTGTGGCTTTTACTTAGAGTTGAGCTGTACTAGGATTTTTACATACTAGGTATTCCTAATACGAGTACAAAAAAATACCTGTTCCAAACATACTAGCTAGTATTTTTTGAAGTATGTTCATATATACTTACAATACATACGATTTTCAGTGATGTAAGAATATGGTATGATATGCGCTTCCCCACCCTCCAGACATTTAGCTCCCAAGCTAGAAAGGTGAGGGTTTAAGATGACCATCAAAGGATACCGATTCATTGGTTCTTGCAGCTTGTCAGTACATTTCCAATGTTCGGTTACTAATTTGAGCTCCTTTCCAAGTTTCTGCCCAGTATAAGAGGCGTAACTCTCGTTCAATGAACGCGAAATATGCCCTTAAAAATATTAATTTTTATAAACTTGTCTTTTTAAAATAGAAATATGTTGCGATCAAAGAAATAGTAGGAACCCAACATACAACATAAAAATATGAAGATAGCATAGAAAGATCTGAGAGGATGGTAATAGTAAATAGCAAGATAAAGAGAATGTACGGAGCTTATTGAGTTTGGTACCTAATCTGGGTCATATGAATTTGTAAACTTTTGTATCTTTATACGCGCAAGCAAGGACATAACGGTGTTAGGGCTATTTTTAAATAGCAGCAATAAAGTATTCGCACAAAAATATTGAACTTTCATAACAACATTTTACAAAAACTATTTTACTCCCACAAAAGTCCATTCCACAACGTTTGATACTTTCCAGTAGCTCGCACTTGCTCAGATCCGACTGAAATTTCATCGTCTTTCATGAAAGAATAGAAGCGATGACGTCAGCAACAATTTTTAGTCCAACAGAGTACAAAAATGAGTTACTGTGAATCATTTTTTCTCATTGCAGGATAATAAAACAAGTAGATGAATCGTACAGGTTTTGAGTTCATATTTTACCACACGTAATCGTTATTAAAAACAATTAGTTTCGAAGGTCATGTACCATTTTGATCTTAAAAATTCGTTAAAAATGAAAGGTTTCCAAGGCTACTGTTTGCAGAGAATTTCAAAACATAAGAAAACAAAACACTTTGCCAGCACTGCAACCAAAACTCCACGACATCTGTTTCAGGCCAAAATCAACCTACCCAGTGAATCTCGTGTTCATTCGATTGCTTCATCGAAAGTTGCAAGGATAGAAAAATGTTAACATCCGCAAAATCTCCAATACTTGGACAATTTAAACATTGGTTTTTTCACATCCCTTCCGCAGCTACAGGGTTGCCCGCACACTGATATATAGTTTTATTTATGTGCAGTCTGAATCAACATCAATGTGTTCTTCTGTATCTAATGTTTCCGTCAGAAGCTAGGACAAATTGAAACTTGAAAAAACTCTTGTTTACTTTAAGACACTCAGTGCTAAAATAGTGTTCCAAATTTGTGTTTATATATCATAAAAAAACATAAAACATTATCAGTTTAAATTTTTAATATTTGCTTTTCCCATATTCTACGAAAGTTTCAGCTCAGTCAAACCACGCACTCCAGAGATTATCCTTCTTAATCAATATATATATATATACATATATATATATATATATATATATATATATATATATATATATATATATATATATATATATATATATATATATATATATACACACATATAAATAAGTATAAACAAATTTGGGTTTTTGAAACGAGTTTAGGTTAGGTTAGGTTATTGAAGAGGGCTGCCGGGAACGCGGCCATCATTAGGCCACCAGTTTGGGCCCATTTGCCACCCTCATAGCCAGTCACACGCATTCACACTTAAAGCCATGGCACTGACGGGATTCGAACCCACAGGCCCCGTAGCACGCCGCTTTTCGGCCTGACGCGTTAGCGAGCAGAGTTACCGGGCCCCCTTGAAACGAGTTTAATACTAATGTTCTTCGAACATTTGTATTAAACTCGAACAAAACTCAATTCCAACATTTTTTTCTCAAAGCTCAATTTTACTCCCGTTTTAATATCAAGAAAAATGCTTCATTATAAAGTGCCGAAAATTGAAACAATGCCACAAATCAAAACTCACAAAAATTTTTCCACAATTGACAAAACCTCCGAATAAAGTGCCCAAAGTAAATCAATTTAAGTGTTAGGATTAAGTCTTAAATGATTCATATTCTGACGACATCATAAAGTATCAAATTCTAAACTTCCCACTTGATATGTACAATTAACTTAACGTTCACTTGACGTTACTCAATTGTTTTACCCAGTTACACCTGTGTGGTTTTAATTTTTTCAAAGTGACTGAATATTAATTATTCTGAAGCATACGAAGAGATTTAAACTAAAAGAAAGCTCGAACAATGTGATTGTAATTAGCAGACCGTATAATGGACCTTTCAAACTTAGTCCTGAAAAGAATCTAATGAATGTCGATGGAAGTAGAACGTTCCCGCGTCAGTCCTATTACTGTACGCACAAAGCTACCTGGCAAATTTTTATTACAGTTAAGCTTTGTTTCATATAGTCAACGCAGAGTCTAGAAAAAAAGTGGTAGTCAAATTTTATGTTATTTTGCAATGCTCCTGAAAGCCTGGATTTATGAAAGACCCATGCAATTGCACCCGAATAACTATTTTTGTCAAACTTATTCCATATAGATATATTAAAAACAGATCTATCTATGATGGGAGCCATTTAGTTTAATAGACACGCACCCGGTTCAGCATGGCTCAAGTTAACTGATCTGAACCTGGCATCTTACACTATCTAAGTGTAATGATTACGATGAATATACATCAAGATGCTACAATAGGACTGGTATATTGAGTCGTTGAGTCGAATCTTTTTGCTGATTAGGATATGCATGTTGCCGGTGTGTGTTTACAGTCTCCAACAGGGCATCATATATACTTTTCGTCATTGAAATGTTTTGCAAACGAGACTGGCTGCTTCCGCCTGATTTTTTTTTAGCGTTTTGTATTAAGAGAAGAACCAAAACTGAATCATATGCCAAATATTCAAGTAATAACTTCTTGTGAGTACATTCTTAAGCGTTTACAAATTTGCCCTTCGCGAATCCCCATCAACAATCATTAGACTCTCTAACAATTCGGCTAACCATTTTTTCAACATGCACATACTTCTTGAAAGCCCACAAACTCGAGAAATTGGAATAAGGTGAAAAATAAGTGGCTCAGAACACACAAGATGAGGGTCACTTTTTAGTACTTTAGAATGGAAAGATATACTAGCCGCTATGCGCCGTTCTGGATGTTTTTCTTTGAATTCGCAAAATAGACATTCATATATCCGAATTACATCATCTCAAACATCCAATCTGGCAAAACCATCTTGAGATTACATTTCATTTCGTTTTTCAGATAACGATTGAATGCAGGAAAATTTACATACATCCATTCGCACACACACACACATTCTCAAAGTCATTGACCCGTTCTCTTGCACACGATTTCCTGACTTTAATAAATCATAAATATTATGAGGCTGAAGCATACACAAGGAGTTCCTGTGGGTCTTTCGAGAATTCGTAAATCCTAGTGGAATAGCGCATCATAAAAATATATTTAATGTGGAATTTCGTTTTGGCTTATAAACTTCAGAGTATTTGATGGATGAAAAGGAAACGTACAGTATGCGAGAAATTCGTCATTTATTTTCCTTCTGTATCGCTTCAGCGTTAAGTCGATCAGTAAATAAAGGACTTTATTTGTCCGGGCTCTGTGAAAGCTATGGCGGTTAAAGTAATGACATCTTATTACCTACAACATTGGAAAAACTGAGTGAGTTTCCCAGGTTGTTAATATTTCAGCACCTTCTTAGAAAAATATAGCGGGCTGTTTACGGATCAAAATCATATAAAAAAATCGAATAGCGAATTTCATGTGAAGTATCTACGAGCCTCAGTGTCCTGATATGACTTACTAAGTATAGCAGTAAGATCTCACCGACATAAATTTATAGAACAATTTTGAGTTTTTTCTTTGCTAACTCCAATTTTTTTTAAATTGCGAGTCGAACACTCGCTAAGTAATTTTGGGAAATTTTTCAGGTTGAATTTATGTCAGGGTTGATTTGAAGGTGCAATAGAGATAAAAAAAAATCTTTAAAATCTCATCCTTTGTTTCTCAAATTTATTCTGACAGGTGTTTTATTGAAAAAGATACTTTTGGAAGTATTTTCAGAAATCAAACCTCTCAGCCTTCGAATCTTCGCACTTAGTGTCATGTTGGAAACTAACTTAAAACTCAAACCATAACCTTAATTCTGATCCAAAAATCACGCTATCGAAAGCCAATTCGTCAAAGTTAGTATTTGTCTTTCGAAAATTATCATGCATTGAGAGAATAAAATTTCGCAAGAAGAGATTCTGCTTTTCAACGAAGACGGTCAGGAGTAGTTCTTCTTAAAATTTTGTGAATGAGAAAGTAACGAGAAATCGGAACGAGATATGAGTCATCACAATCCTCATATCCTACTACATTTTCAGTTTATTATGTATTTTAGAGCGGCCCCATGATGAATCGCGTGTGGCGCGTGCATCGTGACCTGACACATCGCAAGTTATTGTAGCAATGATCAAATACGACAACGAAAATTGATGACGTGGGCCACAGTTTCTTACGCCACACGTGCCACACGCGGTTCACCTTGCAGCCGGGCTATATCTTGTACAGAGATTTTCTGATCTGTAACTAATCCATTTCGTTAAGCAGTATTTTTTTGATTTTTAGACTTCTTCATGATTAAATTGTAACGATCCTTGATTTAATCGTGATTGTGGCAAAATGATAAAAGTAAGATTGCATTGTTGCTAATAGTGTGTTAGCAACTATGCTATCTACTTTCATCATTTTGCCAAAGTCACGATCATAAAATAAATTTATGTATGAACAACACAATGGGGAGCGACATAGCAGTGATAAATTTAAAAGCTTCTATATACACTTAAGCACCTTCGTGAATTTCCCTTAGAGTTAAATACGATCACTGAACACGTTTACAAAATCGTGGAGCACTTCAACAGCCCAGACATCTAACTACAACTACTAGAAAAAAATCATATTATGCAGGACCACGACCTTTTAATAGATTGCCAGTCGACATATGTAGGAAACCGTATTATATTATTTTTCAATAAGCTGTGAAAAAGTACCTCCACGATACTAATTTCGTAGAATAAATTCTGAATTAGTAATATCATCTGCAAACTGACAATCTTCTAGATATGTTGTTAAAATTGCTGTGAGACAATGTATTAAATCATTCGCAAAATCAATATAACACAAATTGTAAAAAGAGAGCCTTCCCATAGCACAAGCTATGCTCATTCTGCGAAGGCCAACAGTTTTTTCCTATATGTAATGCGTATGTAAATTGTGATTTTGAATTTGGCAATAAACTTGTTAGTATTATATTATTATTTGAAGCACTGAATCATGCTTGAATTACAATATGTATTATACTATTTATGTGTATTGCCAGCTCATTAAAACTATCTCAGTGTAAATTTGCAGAATGAACTCTCCATACATTTTTATTCGCGTCTGGAATTTTATTATGATTTTTCAAGATGACTCATAAAACTTTATGTTTTCATATTCAAAGTCTTATTATGTCATTATCATCCCCTTTACCACATATCAGGACTGAGTTCGTCTGTTAAATTTCAACCATTCTCTTCGGCACACTCAGGACACAGAATCCCATATCCATATAAATGTTCGTACAAAGAAATGTACCGTAGAACCGTGGTCGGCGAGCGAGAACTGCCCTGTCTAGTTCATCCACTCTGGTCCTCCATCAGTAACTTGACTGAAAATCGGTGTGAGTTTTCAGTTCAGAATTTTGTTAAGAAAGGAGAGAGCTTTTGCGCATTCGCATTTGATTTTTAGAACAAAATTCCAGAAAGATGTAAGCATTCGTATCCCCTGCATGGAAGCCAGCACCCCTTTGCACTAGCCATAAAAGACAGGGAGTCTCCTGGCACTAGGCAAAATCACTATCTCCAGGCAGCTATCCAAATATGAATATTTTTCATAATGTTCATGTAGAGCTTTTATTAAATTATAGCCGATAAATTGTCGGCCGATAAACTCAGTGATGGTCATGTTAGCAGGCAGTCAGCCATAATTGCTCACAGATACGGCTCCAATGGTATGTGATCTTCAAATTTTTTCAGTTGGTATTTGCGAAAACCGCAACTCTTTGCCATAAAATTGTGGCTATATAAACTTCAACGCATTATTGTCAAGATTTTCACAAGTGTGTGTTTCAAACGTCCTTTGGAAATTTAATTCTGCAAAATATGTTCCATGTAGATGTGCTTGCAACGGCTCTTATGCTGAGCTCATTTCCGAATTGCCAAGTATTGGTAACCTACTAAACAAATTATTTTGCCTATCTACAATACAAAAACCAATTATCATATTCAATGGCGCAATAGATACCATGACTATATTTCGAAACTCCATTTGAATTGTGTCATTCGGCACAAATGTTTTTCGAAACAGATGTATTCATCATAAGATGAAACCTAAAATCTAATATTACCAGAACACATTCATCCTCATCAATCATTCGCTTTCCATCTGCGATATCATCCGATTCGTACTGTTTTCTTGCCTTTCAAGTTTCGCCACGTTTTTAATCTCGTTTGTCTTTTCGATGTCATCGAAAAGGACACCACCTTTTTGCATGAAGTGATGAAAAATGGCCAGTCCCGTTAGCTGGAGTCTTAAACAATCACCTACGATGTACGCCGTCCAAAGTCTTATATGAAATAAATTATCAACTGTTCATATCTGGGAAACATACATATAAGCTTCATTTGAAACACAAAGCTCTTAGAATTGACAGTAAATTCTCGTTTAGCTACTTCAATCCCACCAGCGTATAACTGTGATCTTAATTATGATTTTATACATTTGGTCCAAGGCAGTAAAGCCGCCTGTATTTGTATAACTAACCGTTCTATCAATTCTAAACTACCTCTAATCCAATTTAATCTATGGTCTGTTTCGCATTGAGTGCATTCGTTACTTCGAATGATTTGAGGAAATTAATACTAGCGAATGCGTACACAGATTCACCAAAATCCTCAACAACAATCAAAAATAAGATTGTCGGCTACGCAAGCAGGACAATGGAAATAACAAAAAGTGAGATAAGACAGGCTAAAATCTCAGGTGAACGGTTCAGTTTGACGTTTGATGAGTAGACCTTGACTGCAAATAGGCGCTATGTAAATGTTTACATCCACTCAGTAAATTCTTACTGGAGCTTGGTGCGAGTAAGGATGTCAATGACAGTTGAAATCTGCCTAGAGATATTGAAAGAGCGTCTTACTGAGTTTGATGTTTCTCTAAAAAACGACATTGTTGCTATCGTAACTGATGGGCCAAACGTGATGCGAAAACTAGGCAGACTAGTTGATACAGAGCTACTTATTTGTTTGGCGCATAGCATTCACTTGGCAGTTTGCGATATTCTCTATAATAGGAGATCCATTTTAGATTAAAGAGTTGATGAAACAGCAGATAGTCTGGACAAAGACCACGAAAATTTGGACGATCTTTAATCAACTTTCTACGTTGAACCCGGTCGCCTGCAAGACACACTAGATCTGACAAAGGATTATGTCATCAGCGCATGCATAAAGAAAGTTCGTAAGGTAGTTTTGTATTTAAAAAATGTCCAACGAAAAATGATAACGATCTTCCAATCTATGTAAAATCCGAACAAGGCAAAGAGCTGTCTCTTTTACTGGATTGCAAGACAAGATAGAATAGTCTCTTGACAATGCTCGAACGGTTTTCCATTTTGAAAAATAGTATACAGAAGGCATTAATAGACCTGCAATATCCAGATCGATTAGAAGCAACTGAGTTTGATTCGATTCAGAAAATTATTGACATTTTACTCCCTGTAAAATTGACTGTGGAGGTCTTAAGTCGCAGAGATGCAAATTAATGCACTGCTAATACTTCGTCAAGATTTTTATTTAGGCAATTAGGAGAAAAACGGTCCACTCATGCCAACGCTATGAAAATTGCAATATTGGGCCGAATAAAAGAGCGTCAGTGTACCGAGCTATCTGGTATGCTAAGCTATCTCCAAAATCCACATTGTGCCAGCGAAGAATTTACCAAGTGTAATAGAATCTCTATTTTTGAAACCAAGCCTCGCAAATATTTAAAACAAATTACTTCAACGATCCAGATGATGAACCTTTTGCTTGGTAGCCAAAGAAATGAGGAGAATCCAGTAGATACCCATATTGAATCAAGACAATTGACGCTACAAGAAGGGCTGCAAAAGCATGAAAATAATTAATCGTAAAATGCCGCAAGAAACTGATCTAATTAAAAACATTGCAAAAGAAATGAATCTTTTCGAAAGTGGTGGAAATTGTGGACATAATTTGGAGCAGAGTTTTGATTTGTTGTTGCAATTTGTAATAGTTGTAATTTTAAATATTTATCTTCGTACTGTCATCGTATTGGATAATTAAAATTATTGTTTTTTTTGCATCAATTATATAAATTAGTAATTATGCAGTTACATATTTTTTTACACAGCTTTCAACTTACTTATTGTTATAGTTTTGAAATGATGGCACATAATACAATCTGTTTATTATAAACTTGCCTTATTTTGTTTTTTTTTTTAAATCTTCCGGGATTGGAATCCCTAGGTACACCAGAGGTAGCACTAACGTTTTTTGATAAACACCCTTGAAATTTTACACATGGTGTTCGATCGCGAAGGTAGGAAGTCAGCCAGCTGAGTAAAGACCCGGCAATACCGAATTTCAGAAGACTGCATTTTTACTATGCGGACTACATTTTTGTTAGAAGTAAGTACTGGAAATGAAAACAAATTATGTTTTATGCTTGCTAATGATACAAAGTTTGAAACTATGAGCAGGCAAGAATTTTTTTCACATTTCGATTTGTCATAGCTTTTGACAAAAACATTGGATCATCGTGAAATTTTTTCAGCAGGCACGTGAAAAAAAATCCTTCAAATCCTCCTAAAAAAATTTTGCTTATTGACAATAAATTCATATTATTAATAAATTTTAGCCTATTTCCACCATGTCAATTTGAAATTTTCTAAATTCCGTTATGCAAAAGAACGGCAACTCAGCATCAAATTACCTATACTTTCAGCACTCGAAACTCATTATGAAATTTACAGGACCTGTTAGTATTAACTAGAAAAATCATGAAAGGGCTGCCAGCTATGGTATTTTTCGTAATTTTTTGGCATTTCTTTTCTAAGCGACGTTGTCATTAAATTTGCAAATGGGCTAATTGACAACTAACAACAAATAGTGAGGTTAGGAAAATTTGAAAAAAATTTGCGGGTGGCAGCGCTAAAATTCTTTTCATCCTTATAAGTTCCAGCGCAGTCATTCAATCGAAACGAAATTCACAGGATGGGTTTAACTTAGCGTGAAGCAGATTCGCTACATATTTTTGGCTGTGATGCTAACATAGAGTTGCCAGCACCAGACATTTTAGCACTGATGCTTCCATTATGTATTCGTATGCAAAAATAAGGAACCAATGTTTAAATTTTCCGAACCTCAAGCATTGTTTAGTCGCTGAAACTTTCGATGAAATCCTGGGATGAAAACGAAATACAAAGGATATGTTGACTTTACCATGATCTTTTTATGCTAGACTTATTGCTGCTTCGTTAGAAAGTGCTGTTATAGGAGACGCTGTCGACAAATAATTTGTTTGTTGCTTCGGGGAGAAATGCTTGATATGATACTACAAACAAGTATATTACATCTTTCCACATATTTTTGTCACTCAAAGACAATTTCTTCGAAAATCAGTTTTCTAGGGGTTCTGATGCGCTAGAGTTTTTTGTTTAATCTATTCATTCATGTAAATTATTTATCGTAGAAATTTTTGAAAATCTGTATATGTATTTAGTAAAAAGTAGCTCTGTTCTAAGTGGAATAGGTTTAGAAGAGTTTTATACTGCATACTTCTTATTTAAAAGAAATATATTTTCTTTTCAATATTTGCATTTTTTTAATTGTCGGCGTCGATGAGGTGTCGATGTAAGAAAACATTTTTGGGGAACCGCAGGCCTTAAAAATTGGTCAAAGCTCAGAGTGCGGTACTCATTGGGTGGCGTAGACACTCGTATCGGATCGTTATATTACTTAAACAACTTGTTTTCAAGAGCTAAGACGAATATACACATAGCAAAAATGCTAATATGATGATAATACCAAAATATGTAATAGCAATATCAGAACATACTAAGTATTACTATTAGAATAATTGATAATATAACAGTCGTGCGCGGAGTTCTAATAAGCGGGATTTAAAAAAGTGGATTGTAGTTCGTCTGATTGGTACCACATACATCCAAATGTTGAAATTCGTAGTGATATTATTCGGCCGAAATCAATATCAAATTAGGTTTGGGTGAATTGATATTTTTGAAATGAATTGATATTTTTTCCTACTTACGAAAGCCATAGGCATTCATATGCTAACATTTACTGTGATTCGCTTCGTTCAAAAAATATACTTAATAAAATTCAAATACTAATCTGACTGCAGAAATGGGAAAATTAAGCACTGAAATTAATTTTGGGTGTAGGGGAATAAAAACTTTTTATCTTAGAATGTATCTGTATCTGATACAGATGACTCAAGTAACACTAGCTAAGTTACTCCAACCTTAATTCTCACGTGCCAAGATGATTATTGAAAACACTTGAGTATGGTGAGTGACATTGATTACAAACGAAATTGTACTCATCATCATACTTATTCGCACTTTGCAATTGCTGACATACAAGGTAATCGATTTGCTTACAGTATTTGCTTATCGACCTATTTACGATTCAAAACAAGTTAAGCGAACAATGCTGATTTTACATCATGGGAACGTAAAATGCAATGCAATTTCTCTTATACTGAAACGACCTTATGATGATGATTCAGCATTTATAGTTCTATCTTATGAACTACGATTGTAGCTAATTATATTGGACATTCAGGACAGTTATTTGTTATGATACTATTGTTATTTTGTATATAATTTTTTTTAAATAGACATGATTTCTTATCTTATTTGTATGATATATTACATTATTATTCTTAACATAACTATAATTCTAAACATGGAAAATAAGAGAATTTTATATACGCGTTGTTATTTTCGAAAAGTATTTTAAATACAGTGAAAATTGAAATTCTTGAGAAATGAAATTCCTCCGCGCATCGAAAAATTGTTTACCGCCCGATATCACGAAAATATAGTTACAGTTTCGTTTGTTGTTTCGGAACATTTACAGTATATTAGTATATTATTATATATTAGTTCAGATTATTTAAAACAATGAATATATAATGAATATATTTAATGAATATATTTGTATTAGGTATTATAATAATTTTTAATAATATAAATAGAATCGTTTATTTTAAATAATAATAATTATTATTTTTGTCTTTGCTTCAAAGAATAATGTTTTCAAGATCAGAATTTGTATTGAATTGAAAAGATTTTTATTTTGCTTACGCACCTATCAACTCATTCACATTTATTGTTCACATTTTTGTCTACACCCGACCACAAACAGACATTATTGGGATTGGGACGAATGTTTATTTAAATCAATCTCTTTAGCATATTTCAACAGTAACGCACTATTCGACAATAATATTTTGTCCATCTTACCTTTTCAATGCCATGCATGCTTAATTTTTAGATTAAATGTTTTGCAAATCATTTTTAGTTATGAATTCAATAAAGTGACCGTTTTCCACAATTTTTATGAAATCGTGAGTGTGAGATGAGAATCATTAGGTGCGTTTTTTTTCTTCTGGGTAGGGTAAGTTAAGGGGGCAGGTACACTTAGAATTTTGAGAAAATCGATTTTATTTTCTTTGCATTTTTTGAAAGTAGCATATTTCAAAAGCATTCTCTGCAAATTTCAGACGAATCGGACAATTCTTTATAGCGATAAATAGCTTTGAATGAAGTCGTTTCTACTGCATAAAGCGTTTTTTGCATGCCTTAAAAGCATTTTTCTCGAAACTATGTTTTCCAAGTCGGTGATCACTGTAACTTGAAAACGACTTTATCGATCAGCATGAAATTTTCCTCACTTATTTTATACGTAATTATCCTCGGGCGGTAAACAATTTTTTCGATTGGACGATATTTTTTTCAATAGCCGAAAATGTGAGTGAAATTTTGGTCGAAAACACAATTATGAATTTCAACAACCGCCATTTTTCGAAAAATCAAAATCTGCCAAAGTCCTTCGTTCATCCGGAGCACTATGTCATCAACTAATAATCCCCGATTTTTTTTTTATTTCGGATGATCCAGTGACAACCTACAGTGATCACGGACACCTCAAAAATTTATTCTATTTCGAATAATTTTCAGACTTTTGCCTTAAAAAAATTATTAAATTATATATTGTATAAATATATTTCTTTCAAGTAAAAAAACATGTGTTATTAATTATTTTAATGTGTGTTTAAAAAAAATTCTAAAAAAGAGCTTCTTTTGGACGTCCCAAGTGTACCTAACCCCTTAAGGTAAGTTAAGCTCTTTATGACAGAGCTTTAGCTAAGTATATTGAATACAACAACATTGAAAAATGTATAGCTTCTAAAGGAAAAACTGATCTTTACATTAAAATATTTCATTTTGAAAACTAGGTCAAATTGAATCCCAGTCAATGAAAGTTTAATTTCTTTTTGATCAAATCACTACAAAACTCGCGAAACACCCTGTACCTTTACCTGCCACGTATCATCGTGTGAGAGAATGCGCCAAGACGGGAACTAATGTGGTACATTTGTTTGTCGTAATTGGGCCAGCGTACAGATCCGTAGATCCATAAATAGGACACTTCAGTTGGCGCGCCGACTTTCGTCATGCGTATATTGCGAGTATGTTTGTAGTAGATTGGGTTCAGAAACGCATGCGAATCCATCTATGAATCCAGTCTGGTTGTACTTGAACGATTGCATCACTTAGGAACGGTAAAAGCATTTGGTTAAACATTCCATTACATTCCGGAATTTCGTCATTTTTCCCGTGAGCTAAGCAACTAAGGTACACAAATCGCCACTTGGCTACGGATGCTGCATGCTCTGGCGTTTATACCGAACACATATATCGTTAATTTTAATCCAAAAGCTATTTATAAAAATGAAATTGGGTAGAAGTTTCACTTGGCTTCGCTCTGTTTCTGCCACCACATTCATGCTCGAAAATACAAACTTGTTTATTCAATTCTCTTTGAACTTTTCTTCGAGCTCTACGTGTGAATTTTACACAATTTTCGTTGTGACCAACTTTTCAATTCTTCTCCGTTCGAGTTTGGCCGACCCTGTTTTTGTTTAAAAAAAAAAGTTTCTCGTTCGTTCAAGTGCTTAAAACGAAAGGTGGAAAAAGTGAAAAGTAGTACATTATGCATTAATTACTTTCTGATCATAATAAATAATAATAAAACGCAAGAGAATAAAGCACGCATAAGCCACAGGTGAAGTTTCAACAGCGAAAAGTGTTGTGGGGTGAAAAAGTGCAACAAAGGTTATCCACAAATATTGTTCGCGTCGTTTCACTGAAAATAAATAGTGACAGACGGTGTTGAAAAGCGGATTTGTTTTTAACTGTGGAATATGACAACACGCGGCATCAGGCGGAAGAAATCATCTTTAACGGAAGTAAAGATAGCTGTCCTTGGTGCACCTAGCGTAGGAAAAAGTGGTATGTTTGCATACAAAGTACATTGCATGCTATCACGCTTTGATAACATATTGGCAGTCGGTCTAGGATTCCTTGAATTTATATCTTCGGCGTAAATTCAAACCTTTATCCTTTGTTCAAATAACTAATACTAACGTCCACTATTGAGCTAAGGGGAGTTAGCTATTAATTATTTAACTAAAAATTAACAGAATTTCATCATTACCTGTAAAGTATTTACCTATCACAAAATAAAATATGATTTACTTTTGGGTCCTTGAAATTAAATTTTGTAGGGACAAGTTAGGATAAGAACTCTTTATCGCCCGATTTGGCTAAAGTAAGCATCCACAATCAGTTGAAATCCAAGGGCAGTCTATTTACAATCGATTTGGTAAAAATCAATGGATTAAGCATGGGTTTCCATGTAGAGAATAATTAATATTCATAATTATGCATCTTAAGGGGTTAGTCCACTGTTAAACTGCTCAAAATGAACCTTTTTTTTAAAACAGCTACCAAAAGAAAACTATTCAAGATATCGATTTGAAATTTTGCATCCATCTTTATTGAAGTTTAAAGTTAACATTTTCATTGGAAAAAAATATTAGGAAACAAAATGGCGACCACCCCAATGGATCGCCGCAGCACCGCCGAAAAAAAGCAAATTGCGCCTCGTAAATTCCTGGACAAAATAAGCATATGTGAAAAAATTATCAAAAATACTTCATTAGTTTTGAGTATAAAGGACTACACGGGCCTAAATTTAGAACAAACAAAAATTTTTGACGATTTGGGAAACATTTTTTTGATTGAAAAAACGCGAAAAACTGGATAGCCACTGTTCAAAATTATACAAAATGCTTTTTAATCGCTTTAGGGCTCTCAAGCCTTACTGAGATTGAAATTTCCGACTCGTAAGCTAAAACAAGTGGAGCTATTTTATAGCTCCATTTGTGCTACATGAGTATGGTGAGTACTATGGTCACCATACTCATGTATGGAGTTGTATAAGGAGTCTGGTGAGCACCTTATCAGTTGCAACGTAGCTGCAAACAGTAGAGCGGACACGGTGTCCGCTCTTCGTACATATATAGAGATATGATATGTAAATTATTAAACTGTTAACAAAGATGTTCATAGTTTAATAATTGCTTAGTTGGTCCCCTTAATTGTAGATATTTATTTTTTCACTAAACAAGGCATCATAATCAAAAAAAAAAGTTGCATAAATACCAAATACAGTTCGTACGGTATCTTGTAGCTCTTATAAAACTTCAGTCGCTAAATTTCATAATTTTTATGTTACATTAATTTATTTAATTTATTTCGAGGCTAGTTGGGATGAGAATTAAGTGAGTTCTGATGTCGAACGGGCTTTAGATAAGTTATTTTTAAAGACATATTTAGAACTAGCTGAAGAATAATGGGTGTTCGTAGAACAGAGTATTCTACATCTTTTTATGGGATCATTATATGCATAGGTATTGCAATGCTAATATACCTTGAGCAAAGTTGTACGCCTTAGTTAATCATAAAAAGTGAGCAATTAAATAGGCCTTCTAGATTTATTGCACCACTCATGATATCCAAATGCGAGACAAGCACTTAATAAAGTTATATTTGCAAGGCGGAAAACAATTGCAAATAACTTGAATTATAGAAGGCCTATTAAAATAGAAAGTCAGGATTCTTTCTGACCAGATTCGAATTTGTTAGTGTGCACCTCAAATGCTGATTTTCATATTATTCCATCGAAATCGATATTATCAATTATAAGCGGGTATTATCAATTGTATAAGCGGGTATTATCAATTAGCAGTGAGTATGTATATTCCCCTAATCATTTGCAAAAAAAACCTTTTCAGTTGTGATTGTCAGCTCAATGCCTTCGCTACCTGCCAGCTGTTTTTATATTGCTGGTTGAACATACGAACATTCGAAAAACAAGATATGTTGAAAATGCAATACCAGCAATGAGTAACTGAACCCCACTGAGTTTCATGGCTTCTTCTTAGAAAATGACATGGTTATATGAAGTATATAATAGTTATCTGATGATCAGTTAGATGAATAGCATATTCCTTTACGCTAGAAATTTGAATCATGCGATCAAAAATAATGGTCAACATATACTTTTATATTTGCTCTTGCATTCTAGGTTCCAATGCAAAGGAATGCCTGAACAAAGAAATGGTTCCAATATTTGCTGATATAGTTGTGTACTAGAGAAATAATGTTTAGTTCCAATCTTCCACTAACTTGGTAACATTCTACGGAATAATCTATTAAAAAACGATGGTATGGTATAATTACCATTGAGTCTAGACATCCATCTGTAGCCCATACTGAGATGCTTAGAACCAGCAATTTCTAATTAGTTCAACTCATGATGTAAACAAAATTTCTTGGCATCCAAAGTTCAGTTAAGTCATATGAACATCATACACTCGTATCTAGATATACACCGATACTAAAAACACAAATTGTTCATTTATTTAAGTGCACACAAAATAAAATGGTCTCACTCGCTATTTTGCTATTTCTCTATTAGTTCCCACCGTGCTTTTGGGGCATCGGTCGCCGCTTGGAGGTCGCAAACGATCTATTTTGAGCGGTGGCAAACAAGTGTCCAGGTGAGTGGGTGCTCAAGCTATATCAGCCAAAAAGTCATATTAAGAGAAGCAAATAATTTCGCATATTATTGCTACTCAGATGAAATCACCGTTCTGTCGAATCGTTTAGTGTCAGGACTTTGGTTAACTAGCGCACGGCATGCAAAGTACTAGCATTCCTAGTTGCGGTAGCCATGTTTCTGCATTCAAATGGATTTCGAACCATTTGTTCAATCGAATTTTCCAAAATTGGACTGGAAGCGCAAATTGAATGCTGAGATTGGGTGATTTGCGCTATTTCCGTTGATTAAATTTCTTGCTTAAGAAAATTATTTATTGGGTATGGATGCAGAGCATTCACGATTTCAAAAGACCAGTAAATCAGTCATCTATCACACTTATGGAAATCACACAGTTCTTTCATTCTGGAAAATCGTTTTATCTAAACATTTCTGTTGACCAATTACACCCAACCATTTCGTATTAATTCAATTGAGAAAATCCTATTAATATTATTTATCTTTTCAGCGTTAATTGTTAGATTCCTGACAAAACGATATATTGGCGAATATGACCACCAAACAGGTTTGTACGATTGTAATGTTAAAATTTGTGAAGCAATTTACGAAGATTAATTGCATGTGCTCAGTACTCGATGGTCAATAGTGTTGGCGATGCAATATCAACATACTATCACATTGAGAGAAGAATTCGTAACCACAATACTGCCGTACTTAGCATAAACGCCCTATCTGACATATTTTTAATTTTTGAAAACAACAAAACAACATACTCTAAAACATCATTATACGAAATATGAAAGACCTATATTTTGTGGAAGTATGTTAGGATGAATAATGAAAAATGCGCCACCCACAAAAAACATAGCTATTACTTATCATAAACGCCCTATCTACCGTAGATAGGGCGTTTATGCTACGTAATGCTATCATTATTTCCTTACATTTCCTACAAAAAAGCTCTATCTGCTTAAAGCCTCTCTTCCGAAAATATTTTCAACGTGAAAGCTTTTATGTCTGCAGGATTTAGAAAAACACAAATCATTGAGTACCTCCGAAATTACTAAAATGTAGCTAGCGTGTTTATGCTAAGGACGGCAGAATAGGCCGCAAGCTTGCATTGAAATATTCCCGCGAAGAATAGTTATTTTTAAAGCCGCAATTACACTTTTTTTTACTGCAACGTTTCGTCGAGCAACTGGGGCAATTACTTCCTTCCATGTTTTGGCATGTGAAAAAACAGGGGAGAATAGACGAGATGACCATTAACACTCTCAGATTGCCAACATTTGCCGAACGTGTAATTTCGGCCTTAACGTAGAGAATTTTCGATACGAATTTGATAGGGTCAATGCCATCCATTGAATGCATAATTCACAGTTACCCAATAGGTACGTGCATGCTTGCATAAGCATTTATAACTGGCTAATTAGTGTTTGTTTATATGACAGAATAATGCGGTTTGAAACAATGCAAATATGTAAATGGATAAATTTTTGATAGCAATACTGACAGAAATTGCCGCATTGTGAGTTTAGGCTAAATCCTTCTATTGGAGGCGGTGGAAAGAAACGCCATTGAACGCACAATTATCAGAGAGATTGATTGCGAGTGAAAAATAAATGAAATATTTCGCTTGCATTTTTGATAAACGTTAACGACGAATGCAAATAGTGCCTTGAAAGGAAAATTATTAAAACTCTTGCACTCATGCAAATAGTGCCTTGAAAGGAAAATTATTAAAAATCTTGCACTAAATAAACAAACAAGTTGAACTACCGCTCACTCACCTTACAAAGCACAGGATTGCATTGAACCAGTTACAATGCGTAGCCCACGACGTCGTGGCCGTGGCCGAATTTGACCAACATTCTACTTTTTGCCTGGCTAAAAATTTGACAAGTCGTATATGACATGTTTTGGTTATGGAATTTTGAGGAACTACTGGCGGAAATGGATGTTTTGAATCATTCAATGAGTAAACAGTGTAAAGAAACGATTAAAGCTTTTCAAATTCGTGTTTTAGTCTCTTTAATCAACGAAACATTTAAAGCCAATCAAACTTTGACGGTTATCAGCTTCGAATGCACGCTTCATTGTTGTGTGAAATTAGCTAGTGTGCCTGGCTGCAGCACTGGCAGCAGCATAGATGACAGCGTCAGTGGCAGGCCACAGCTGCTCATTGTGTTTCAGCAGTTAGTTTTGATCCTTTGATGTAGCCAGGGATTATACCGGACATACATTGTTGACATGAAACTGTACACAGCGCACATATTGTTCACCACATTCACTGTCCAAACTAATAAAACTAACAATAGGCGCGTTTTTCGCTCCTCTATCGAGATCTTGCTAGGGTGGGTAGCCCCAGTTGTTACTATCGATGCTGCCCTCAGAACAGAGAGATTTAAGGAAATGAAATAAGCGCGTACATATACAAAATTTAGTGAAGCAATTTCACGACAAAGATAAAATCTGTAAATAGAACAAATCCAGAGAATTACTAGTTCAGATATTCCCTTTGGCTTCTCTGCTACATAAGCTCTACGAGCTTCTGGTTGTTACTTGTCAAATTTGCGTACACATGACCTACTATCTCTATAATTCTGTTCGTGGAGAAGAAGACTGTCAAATTTGCCCACAGCCCCATAGTTTTCCATGACTATTAGTCACTCTCAGATTCAGGCCAATTGCTTCAATTGTTTTCATTTCCTTATATGTATATATATATATATATATATATATATATATATATATATATATATATATATATATATATATATATATATATATATATATATATATATATATATATATATCTTCTGAGGGACTACATAAGTCAACTAGTAGTTTTCTGTGGAATTTGTTTTGTATATTTTTTTACAATGGGTGTCAAAAGCAGAGAAATCAGGGTGACTGAAAAGAAAATGTTCATAAAGTTATTAGAAGGTGGGGGCAGGTGCAGAGACACAGCAAAACTGGTGGAAAGCTAATGTTAATAAATTAATATGAAAATAAATAAATAAAATATACTCAAAGTGAGAGAAGAATTCAACTCCAGGCCTTGTTCCGGTCATCTACCAGAGTTGCCTTGACAAAACGTCAGAAATAACATATCTAGTCATTAGTGAAGAAAATCCACCACCACAAAAAACCCCATACAACTGAGAACAAGGAAAAATATTTGTCTGTATATTCCGAACACTACCGTCGAGTTGCTCGGAAGAAACCGTATATTCCCCTCTCCAAGTTACACATAAATAAACCAAAAGAATTTTGGAAAATCATTGGCATTTTGGGCACGAAAGAGGCAAGCTAGTTTGGAAAAAGTTTTGAACATCTCTCCAAAAAGAAAGCGAGCTACGTACTTGTACCGTTCAGCACTTCATCAAATCTACGATGAATAAATTTGATTCACTGACCATTTTCAAAAATTATTTGAAGCAGAGTTTTAGGTCACAAGTTTTTGATTCCAACTTGATTGTCATCTGAACTATACACCTAAGCCAATATTATAGAGCTTTGCTTACCAGCTAAAAATAGAAATTTTGAAAAAAGTTTTCACAGAGGAGTAAGGTGAAATAAATGCTTTTTACAATCCTTGATGTTACCATTTTTATTACAAGTGAACGCAGACTTTTTCTGCCTCGTTCCGTATTTTTTTCCTGAAAAGTTTCGATATCTCAAAAATTGATGAAGATAAACGAATTTACTTGCAAGTTACTATGTAGAGTACTTAAAAAATACTTAATAAGCAGATGGAACAAAGTTGTGGTTAGAAGCATCTTGGTGACTATGTATCACATCATTATGTTTGCCCAATCTGTCAAATATTTCTGGCATCTGAAATTGTTTGAGGAAACAAATTACCAAACTTACCTTAGACGAACGAGTTGTTAGTTCCAAGCCATATATGGTCGTAATTCTAGAATTGTTGAGGAGTTTAATTTGAAGGCCAGCACAGAATCTGAAAGAGGTCACAACTGGTAAAATATTGATGTCATTAAAGAAATGAAAAAGTATTTGCTTTTTAAGCATAATAGCGAAATAGCCACTTGGAGAAAGTTGTGTGAGATAATGAAACCTTTTCAAAGTACTCTCCTAAGCATCACTTACGGAAATGAATTTGATGGCAAATGTAGAATAAAATTAAATAGTTTTAAACAAATATTCAAATAATTCG
This sequence comes from Nemotelus nigrinus, assembly GCA_947369275.1. NCBI lineage: Eukaryota > Metazoa > Arthropoda > Insecta > Diptera > Stratiomyidae > Nemotelus > Nemotelus nigrinus. The sequence continues at coordinate 2,617,138 of OX376373.1, read as the reverse complement.
GTTACCTGGAGCCCTCTGCATCACATAATGGACTGAAGGCGAATATCTCAGACGACCACACATTACCAGTCAAAGACCTGCAGGCTGTCATAAGGACTGCAGATGTGCGTCGGAACGCGCTACATGCTGTGCGACTCATGCCTGCAGGCAGACGCCCAAGGATTTCTGCCCTGTTTCGAATAAACGTTCTATCTATATTTTTGTCCTTTTTGAGTTAACAACGGATTCAAAAGCTGCATACTCTATTACATCATATCCCCAGTGCAAATCAAAACACAAATCATTGAATATGTATCTCGAAAGTACTAAAATGTAGATAGAACGTTTATGCAAATCAGCGCAAAATCGTAGTCTCATCGCAGCTCGATGCGTAGGAGAAAACTGTTGGGCAATATATTTGTTATCGGTTTATAGCGATGAAAATCAATTTTCGAAATATTTTTTTTTTTGGTTATGGCATTTTTTACATTGGTTTGATTCACCCTTCTACGAGTGTTCAGAAGGTGCAGTTCCGCTGCACCGAAAGTGTTTTTCGGCCATACATCAGGCTTTTCTGCAAATTTCCAAATTTGGTTTTCGGTCGGTGATTTATCATTAGAAGGCGCATCATACAATTATTATGAAATACTATCCAACATTTTAGCCATGTTTGTGACTGGTTGATCCAAAGACTAGCCTCATTTGTGAGCTGAGGTTGATCACAAAATTAATGGAACGAATAAATAGAAGACAAAGGTTCATAAGCATGCACAGAAACATACGTAGAGAATTCTTATGAAAAAACATATAATTAGCATTAAAAACAGGTTGATACCGAAAATTACATAATTATTTTTTTAATAAAATCATTTATGTTTTGTTTATATTTTTTTGACTGTCCAAAGATAACTTAACTTAAGAAGTTCAGTATAAAAAATCTTATATTTAGGTGCTATTGCTGGCTCTTCTTGAATTATAATTATTTAATTTTGTATGATTTATTAATTTTTTGGCTTGCACCTATAGAATATTATCCAGGTTGTACATTACCTAGTATTGACTTAGCCATATAATTCTTAAATATTAGCTTCATTTATTAACCTAAATCCAGCTTATGTCTAACTACAATTAGCTTAGCCTAATTAGACCTTAACTTAACCTAAGTCTTAACTACCCCTTCGGATTCGTCGGGAAGCTAACATAATCAACCATGATCCATCGTTCTCCCGCTATCTTCGCATAAATGGCTCATTAGAGCCACTCGTGCACCCGATATTTCACGTCAATCTGTTTTCATGTCCGTCTGTCTGAGAGTGAAATCTTGTCGTCAGTTGCACAACCCGGTCCTTAAGTGGCTCCAGGCCTGCCTCCTGGTATAGGAGAGAGCTGCGGGGCCATTTTTTAGTTACCGGGCTATAGAACCTGCCATCGCAGAAGCGCACAATTCCCCACCTCTGCCTTGGCAGAGCATTATTAGATTAAGTAAAAAAAATCCGAAAGTAGTTCACGATAGGACAAACGTCTTACAAACAGAATACCATATTAAAGTTTCACAATGTTTCAATTACATCTAATTTTATTGTCCGTGCGAATCCTCGTCACATCATCACATGCCACAATGAATTCACTCTCTAATTGAATGTATGCAACGAATGTTTGATTTGTTCGCATTTGCGATAATAGAGAAAATTGTTTACGAAAACTGGACGCTTGTATTTAATGAATTATGAAGTTTATTTGCTAGATACGTTTGCGTGTGCATTAACGGCAATTGAACTTATTTCCTTATTATTCCAGAAAATCGATATAAACACGAAGCCATGGTGGATAGCGAGCCCATCCTCTTCGAAATCCTCGATACATGCCCCAAGGTAGGTAGCCTTCATCACCGGCTTATTTGCCAAAAGCACTAGTCAACACATGAAGCAGCCAATTGTGGTAAATTAATGCCAATAAAATGTGATTATTTGCAGACTGGCGAGGACGAGCTACCAAATACAGCCGAGATAGTACAATGGGCGGACGGGCTGCTGCTCGTATACTCCATAACCGACAGGTATTCCTTTAACTACATCCGCAAAGCGAAGGCTGACTTGCATTCCGACACACCCGTTGCTCTTGTTGCTAACAAAGTTGACATGGTCCACTTGCGGCAGGTAAGCACGGAGGAAGGGGACATCTTAGCAAAAGATTTCGACTGTAAATTCTGTGAAGTGTCAGCAGCAGAGCATGTGGGTCAAGTGGCAGACGCCTTTCAGGACCTGTGCCGCGAAGTGCTTGCCTCGCGACGGAAATCGAAGCAAAGTCTCTTGGATCGAATGCTTGGAGGAACCCGGGCTTATAGTCGAGGGAAGAGCGACAGTGCCCTACCAAAAGACTGAAACCGTTTAACTTTTTTAATTAAAACTTAATGCATGCGAGAATCATCGAACGATTGTTACCAATCCACACGAGCTTGCGCTGCAAGTAAACGCTAAGGGAATTTAATTAAATGAAAATGTTTTGCTTAAGATCGTAACGAATTAAGATGTTAGAGGTTGGGACGGGTCGCTTTGAACGAAAGTGAATAAAACAGAAACATACAAAGTGAGTACAGTGCTTTTATTTCTAACGTGGTTAGAATAAAAAATTTGTTTAAAATAGCGATTTGTTAGTGACCCTGGCTATCTCACCTAATTCTTTAAAAAGACGCAACTGGTCGCTCACATGTTGGATTTAGGAGCCAACTATCAATTCAATGTGAACTAGACAACGCTTCACACATGTGGCTGTAAGGCAGTTGTATTATGACTTCAGGGGCGGCTCGTCGTTGTACGCAAAGGAAGCAGTGCTTCCCTTGCTAAATATTGCCTATACAAGAAAAATAGCTTAACAATACATATTCAAATTCAAAGCAAATCAATTGATTTTATATGAATTAGCATCCAACATCAATTAAAAATTTACGAAACTCAAAACACTATTCATCTCACACACGAGATAGTTCTCACAGCCAAAGTGCCTTACAAGTAGTTTTACAGCAACGCGATCGGATATCTTGCGTTTGAGTGAAAACCTCAAGCATCTCGTACCACTGTAAGCCAGAACGCTCAGTTCATTGCAGCGTATTGAAATATGCTACACAGAACACTAAAGTGATCTTGCCTCAATGCACGTACCATGATGTGTGCATACACTTCATTGCAAGCATCACGCAATCGGTGGTCGGAAACACTTTGCAATGAATGTCCCCGAATAGCAGCGCGGACGCTGCTCAGCTCACCGCGTCTTCCTGAGTAGAGAAAATCAAAAACCCCTCGCTTATTCAGCCGCTAGATAGCCCAGAAATATTTGTGAATGGACGCAGCACGATTTGTAGCGTACTCTGTTTGGCTTCTATTTTGTTACAGAACTTGGAGCTGGTATACTTTGGGTGACTGAGCTTGGGATGTTATTTGTATGTATGAATACTGTAATGAATTCGTAGTTTAACATAAGGTGTTATTTGTATGTTTCGTTTCTGTAATGGATTTATTACTGAGTTCAAGAGTTTGATGTTTAATGTTTCTTCTGATTTGTCTGTTTGTTTGTTTGTGCTGAAAGTGTGTAAGTTAGTATTGGAATGATTAAAGAAAGATACTGACTTTTCACTTAAATAGTACAAGAGTATTAACGTTCGGCATACAACGTGAGGTTATTTCAAGTCCAAATCTTAAAGACATGAAGCTGATTTTATGAAAGAGGTATGAAAGTATTTTTTTAAATAAATGCTTTGTGTTTTATTATTGCTTGTTGATGCAAATAATAAAAGAAATATTTGAGCACGTTCTGTTTAATAAATGTATACACAGAATAGATATCATTCTTAATGAGGTATCTAACCCCACCTTGTATGGGTGAGGAATTATTTTCACGTTGTTTGCCGAAGGTTTAATTCATTTTGTCTTGAAAATGGAATTTCACCATAGAACATCTACTGCGGTATATTTTTCTCTTAGACTATTTGAATAGATAAAAGTACTTTATAAATTCGTGGTGACCAGGACCACTAATTTTCACTTTTTATTTAAAAAAAAAATTATAATTTGCAATATCCTGCATTGTAATTTGTAATCTTGCATCATTTAAATATTACTGAGATTGATGGTGATCATAATGAGTAGAAAAGTCACTGAGTCAAAGAATTGGAAATTGAATGCAACTTTTGATGTATTTGCTGCGCTGAAATTCCTACTTGTTTATTCTGGAAAATTATGCAAAAATAAATCTGCTTCCCCGAGTCATAAAGACACGAGCCGCCACTGTATGACTTAGACATTGAATGTATCACAGTTTTATTGAAGATTTAACCAATTACTCGAAGCTTCTCGTACGGTAATATGAAAAGGCAGCAAAGCACGTGTTTGGCTCGTTCGTAAGTCATGGGCAAACTCGGTACAGTGCCAGTAAACTCAATGTGTTTAAACAGGATTTTCTTGAACTAAAAATATCACGATTGGCAGTGGAGACAAGAGAGAGAAGGAGGAAACACAATATTCTGTGCGGATACTTTGTCCATTGTTGTGGTCAAACTACACTATTTTTGGCCTGGAATCCTTTTTAAGGTTACGAAAGCAGAGAGATTACAAGCTACGGAGACGTTTGAGAGCTTCCGCAGAATTCTGATGAAATTCATAATGTGCCACCATCGTGATCATGATAGTATTTGCCACATTGAATATAAGATATTGTTCTCTTACAATCATACACATACATATTCCACATATGTTTTCGGATTATGGTGTTACTGAAATATATACACATATATGTACAATATTCTTACAATCTTGCACAACAGATTCATTTCATTAATATCTAAAATCTTTAGATATTTTATTCTCTGATTTTATATTGTTGCATAACATACTATTTCAAGGGAGTGAGCTTTGTTTATGTGTTACCCAATACTGAGGTCTTTAGCATAAACGCCCTAAATGGATTTTTTTTTCATTTTTGAGTCAACACCAGATTTGAAAACTACCTGCTCAATTACATAATTCTACAAAATATGAAAAACCTATCTTTTGTAAAAGTATGCTAAAATCAATAATGGAAAATGCCTCATCTATAAAAAAACATAGCCATTACTTAGCATCGTCGATATAAATATTATAGAACAAATAGAAAACATAAAGATCCTATTAGAATAGCTATGGAAATCTTCAATAATTTACCTAGCTCTTTGAAGGATGCTAGATCTTTTTCCGTTATTAAAAGGCAGCTGAAGAATCACATTAGAACCATATAAAGTAAATTACGTACTATTTACTACTAGTTTTGACGATGACCGATTTGAAATTCATTAAAATTTATGCATCCTTCATACCAGCGCTCTGTTGCTGTCTGGGAAGCTGTTTCTTTTGTTTTGTTCTTCAAAATAATTCAATTAATTTTACACCCGGGCAGATCAAATTTTGTTAAGTATATGAAATACAACAACAAAATCCTGCACAAGTCGCGTCACTGAAGCAGAATATGAGCTTACATGGAGAGTGTATTTTGGCCAATGACACACACGGCGGTTCAATCAAAGCGTTTTTAATGAAGAGATCCTCGATAGTAACTGGACAATCTTCAGAAGTGACCGTGGTTACGTCTCCACTGGCCAGTCAAGAGGAGGTGGTGTTTTACTTGTTGTTAACAGCACCTTCTCATGCGAAATTGTCGACACAACCCCTCATAAGTTGTTTCAGCATAAAATTATTCGAATATCATTCGACAGTACGCGGCACGGAGTTTCAGAGATTTTGGGCTACAAAATTACTGTACACCGCGCTCGTTCGCCTTCTTCTTGAGTATGTTTGCATTATCTGTAATCCGGTTTATGAAATTCACAGCCAGAGATTCGATTCTATTCAAAAGCAATTCTTAGTATCTGCTCCTAGAGGTCTTTACCATCCTTGTGGTTTTAGACTTAGACTTCTAAACTTATCACCTCTTGCATCCAGAAGATTAGTGTTATCTGCCTGCTTCAGTTTCGATGCCATTAGAGACGCAAACAGATGCTGCAAAATATTCAACAGTATGAGCCAACATTTTTCCCCCATGATATCCAAAGCCTTCTTTAAAAACAGAGTTACCAAGGCTTTCTTAGCCTACTTTCTCTAGTTTACCGGACTAGTATCCTTTTATGACTTAGGACTAATTAACTTTATTATTGATGAATTAATTATTTAATTCCGTTTTGCGTGTTTAAAATTGTGACCTATATGTGCCTTAGCTATTATGTATTTATTTATTGAATGCTAATTTATTTATTTGCATTGTATTCATTTGTATTTTATACCTTTTATAAATATGTTCTTAAATTTGTTAGGTTATTTTTATTATATGTTTATTTCATTTATTGTTTATTTCATTTATAATATAATATCTTGTTTGATTAAAATAAAATAAAAAATAACATAAAATGTAAATATTTAAAATATTCTTCATTTTGATTTTTGTAATATGTTCAGACAGCATTTATTAATTGTGAGGCGGTACGAAGTTCGCCGGGTCTGCTAGTAGAAACATGAATTTTCGGGCGAAGTGATTTACTATGACATGTCAGAGTTGAAAATAATGAAATAAATTAATTGCGGTGTATAATTTATGTAAATATATATATTGCTATGCATTGTTAAGAACTTATAATCAAATGCGCAATGTGAAAAGAGGCAGTTGGGATATTGTATTTAAAGCTATGATATGGAATTTGATGGAATTACTGGTAACTCATACCACTTCGCAAGCAGAGGCTTTCACCTACCATCTATATGATAACAATTTTTCGAAAGCTCAATTAATTTTTGGTTTCACAATAAAATTAGTTAGAGAACTAATGTTACAGAACTAAGTTAAAGCACTATGTTGGACGCACCGGCAGCAGTTTTTCAATTCAATAAATTTTATTTAAAAAATAATGATTAGTTTGGAAAAGCCCGAACAGGTACTTATTTATAAAAGCTACTTCTTGTTCCACAAACAGCTTTTCGGCACATCCCGAGTAACATACCATTCGAGCTGCATTTTCGTAAGCTTTCATTCAGCTTTTTAAATAAAATAGCTTTGAAGCGAATCGATTACAGGTAGTGGGCCTTTGCAACAATTTACACGTTACTTTCAGTAATTTTGTAAGACAGTTTTCGAATCCAAGCCGTGATAATGCAGGACTAAGTAGCTTTGGGTATTGAGAAAATTTTCACATTGCGACAATGCTGTCGTTTTATTGCAATTGCAATTTGTCTTTGTGCAGTGGTGGAAAAATAGGAAAAATCCGAAAAAAGACGTGTTTTTGCTCTAAAATGACTCTAATCTCCGGTTTCACTTCTAAAGCGATCCAAAATGTGTTGTTTTTGTACAAAAATGGCTGTGTAAACGACGTGGGTATACGGGAAAATCCGAAAATGTGCGAAAATGACGAGAATGGAAAATGGAGGAAATTTTTATTTTTGATAGAAATATTGATTTTTCTATAGTATTATTATATGCCATATTATTCACTAATTTAATTTCACTAATATTCACTAATTTCAATTAACTATTTAAAACACTATTTGAAAAATGTAACAAAAATGTATATAATTTTTTTTCAGGTTCGAGTTTAGTCGTGTGAAAATACATACTTTTGCTAATTTCAGTTTTTCCATATTAAAGAAAATAAATTGCAATATACAGTTATAACTCCAGGATTAATAATTGGGGTAGATCCTATTCATGCTTAGTTCAAAGTGGCTAGCAGTTGCATATATCACTAAACAGAACGAAACTAACTTGTGGGGCCCCAGTAAACTGTATCAAATTGCAACAATACTGCAATTGTAGTAGCCCAATGCGGACAGTGCTGTTGTTTTTTTGCAATTGCAATATATCTGTTGCAATTTGAGGTTGCAATACTACTGCAACATTGCATTTGAGTTTCATCTATTGCATCTTACAAAATTTGCTACTCTTTTAATCTAGCTAGCATATTTAGTGAGTTGGTTTCGCTCTGTTTAGTTCTATATACAACTGCTAGCCATTTTGAACCAAGAATCTGTAAGCATTTTGAAAGGCAAATTCGAATATGGGCGATACACGGCAACCTTTTCTGACAATTGCTTCCTGGTCTTCACAAAAGGGTCAAATACATCGGTAAAATGTAAAAAGTTCGAGGAAATCAACCAAAATAATTGCTCCATAATAAGTAAACGTAGAAGTTTCAGATTTCAGAATAGTAATGTTTGTAATATCAACTAATTTGTCATTTGCTTTAATTCCTGCGCTATTCGATATTATGAAATCGATCACTGACTCTGAAATAGCAGGCATAATAATCTTGGGAGGAAAAAGCGATATGAACCATTAACGAAACAAAAGCGATATGAACCATGTTACGTCCACTTTTGTTCATATGAAGCTATGAGAAAATTAAGAAAATCGGACGAAAAACATTCACTTATTTGCTTCTTATAAGCCAAAAATAATCATAGATTTTCAGCAGCTGTTGAGCTTAAATTAATTGGGCATAGCTTTATAAAATAAACAAAATCTAAATAGAATTGTTTTTTTTTTCGAAAGCATCAAACACCGGCTCATAGTGCATACCTGTGACCACTTCCTGTGGAAGATTATTGATTTTTATATGCATTAGTTGTGATAATTTTTTTCATCTACGATTTTTGTCCAATGATAATTTCGCATTGGAGTAAAACAAAAACAATTCCATATGATAATGCTTCCGGAGGCTTTATCCACAAAATGGGCTAAATACTCGCATTAGATATTCTTCGCTTATAAAAGCGCTAGAGCTGATATACGTTGTCCATGATATTGTAGACAAAAAAAGAAAAGCGACCGCGATTTAATACTCCTACGAAAATCTAAACGTTACGCACACAATTCGTAACATATTTTCGTCTTATATTTTATTATATATCTTCAAAAATAAAGGTTTCGTCTTATATCTTAAAAAATAAAGGTTGAGCTTCAATCGAAAACTCCCAAATTTCATCTAATTACTGCTACTATAAAATTGAATTTACAACTATCCTGCAAAATTTAATATGTAGAGAATATTTAAGTGAAAAGTTGTTGATATCTTGAAAAAGTTAGAAAATTATGGAATTAAAATATATTCTCATTTACGCAAAATCTCATATATTAATGAGTGACATTGAAAATTGGAATTATCATTAGGAGCTGGCAAAATACATTTTTTTTCAATTTGACTTAAATCATATTACTTTAAATAACTTGACAATTATGGGCTGCAAAAAGTTGGGATTTTCGTTGATAGATGTCATTGAATGCTTCCAAACAAATGGATATAAGAACTAGATAACGAATAGAAGATTCTAATAGATTTGAATTTTGTGAAATGAATATAGAAGCAGGGGCGAATATTGGAGAATATCGGACTCAAATTTTGAAGCTGTAATTTTTTTTACACATATGCCCATATGTCAAACTTATTAAACTTTCTGCCTGGTAGTGCTACTGTGGATAGAGTTTGATTGTAAGTTCAATTATACGAAGAACAAAAATTGTTTGCAACCATCAACTTTTCTATAGAACATACCAAATCAAAAAAATCCTGCATCTAAATGCAAACAAAAATCGTTTCTTATAATAATTACAGGCTTGAAGAAGAGTCAATTTAAAAGAGTCAATTTAATTTCCGTGCGCTTATGTAAACCATATGCTTTTACTAAACACCAAAATAAAATGCAACACCAAAATAAAATGCAACACCAAAATAAAATACAACTTTCTACGCTGTCCTTCACGGATCAAAGTAGTACATCAACTTCTATGCAGGTTGATTTTAATAGAAGCAAGTTTCCTCAACTACTCTTCAAAAATCAGTATTTGGTTTTATGCGTTCAATGTTTATTTTTCCCTGTTAAGGGGGTATTCCGGTCTTTCGGTTTGAAAAAATCGAAATTTTTTTTTTGCATTTTCTTATTCCACTATGATCATATAATCTTGCTTTAAAATTTTATCGCAGTATCTGTTTTCGTTTTGAAGTTATTCGCATTTCCACCACTATCATCTCTGGAAAATTCCTGGCACGCTTGAGGCGAGAGTGTTTGAGATAAAACTTTAAACGCGATTTTCTCAAAACCATCTTTTCTCAACTTCTTGACAAGATTTCTCGAAAACGGTCTTACAGAATTTAATGAGTGATATATCAAATTATTTGCTATGATTTAAGGAAAAAGCTGAACTACGATTGTGATGATACAAAACAATTAACTATAATTTTTAATAAAAAAACGAAAAAAAAAACTGAAAAATTAGAAAAAAAATTTGTTATCAGCTGCCATTTTTTAACGAATAATTGGATATTGATAAGCGTAGTTCATCTTGTAACGGGTATTTTCCTGAGTAAAATGACACCTCATTTGCTAATTTCAGATAATTCAAACGGACGCAATCCTGCCAAGATTGATTTTCAAAGGTCAATTTCAAGCCCTCATAGCAACAACAATTTTCAACTTTTTTTTTTAAATCCAAGTTTTTTCTAAAGTTTAAATCCTGCAATAAACGCAAAATAAAACCATATCCATTGAGTATTTATTTTTATGTATTAAAATTCATATTGAAATAATGAATGATTATCGCGTGAAAAACCGGAATACCGCCTTAATTGAACACTATAAGTAATGGAACTAACAATGAATGAATCAAACTGAAATACATTCGGACAATACCTTGCCAACTTAATATTTCAAATCACGGGCACAATTCAATCTTGCGGTTATCCTTTTTAACGAGCATTTCTTGGAGGCATTCGACAGAACAACGCCTAGAACTAATTTGAATTTCTCAGCTTGGAAAAACGCGTACTCTTCTTCAGTAAAAATCCTAGTACAGGCACGAAGAAATGGGCAACTGCACACACACCCCAAACTAAAGCACGATTCAAGAATGCTTCCAGTGAGAAGGACAACTAGATAAAGTTCCAATCGTTCTTGAAGAACCTCGCTCCCACTAAAAATGCCACCTATTCGCTGTAGAAAGCGGTCAAGAAAGTTAACTATTCAAACGTTCACAGCAAACATTAATATCATGCAGAGGACCCAATCAAAAATACTTACATAGATCCATCACCGGAACTATGGTACTTCCGTAACGCTAATCTGCGATCGCATGAGAAACTAAAAACTGCAGAGGAAAATATATTGCAGCTTTTGCTCATCATCCCAACAAGCTGGACAAAAGAATATTCGCAAATTCTAGTGACCCATTAGATCTTCCATCTCCAACGAAGAAAAAAATTTGTTTAGTCGCTATCTTTGATTAAAAACCTCTTGTAACTCTAGAAAACTAATGTTAGCTTTTCTCTCTGTTTTAACGTGACTTGCGTTCAACGTGCACACGATCTAAACTGTAAGGGGTGCACATCATTTGCCCTAGTATGTAAGATTCTAAAACTAACTGAAGCTTCTTGTGCGAAGGTAACAGTTAATAAAATAAAGTTACTAAAAAAGTCCATACAGATTGGATGTTTCAATTTTAGTGCCACTTTCATTTTGAGAAGATATTGAAATAGCTTGTGATCTATTCACTTTTTCCAAAGTTTCTATAAAACTTTTGATGTCAGTATTCGCTAACTCCGTGAAAAAAAGCCATATCGTAACTGCAAGTCAAATTATGGCCCAGGAACATTTGATTGGAGCGAGGCCGCTTGCAAGACAATACAAATTAGCACTTTCAGATTTCAATCTGGTGAGAAGAAATATATATCAGTTTATAGCGTAACAAATTCAGCATTGAACAAAAGAGTCATTATTCTATTAATTAATCATTAGAATCATTATAAATAAGTGCAAAGCAGTCTGATTTCTTGAAGAACAACCAAATATTTGACTTTAACTCTTGTTGTAAGTTCATGCGATTCCTTACACGCAGTCACGTACTCCTCATTTCCATATCAATATAGACATTCCATTCCGATATTTGATTGTCACTTTCGATCCCGTGCCAAATTGTTCATCAAAATCTGTCGAATCGCACGTAACTGTCTTAACATTAAGTCAGTCAAATCCTTCTTAATACCTTCATTACGACCGCGAATAATAAGAGTTCAACAGGACTCTTAAAGCCAGTGTAATAAAAATTTCAGCTAAATAACCAATGAAAGACCAAACAAAAAAATCAACTTAAAAGTGTCTTACTCGAAATATCGACTATAAATTTCAAACCTGATGGGACAATAATGCAAAATGCTCGTTCAAGCAATATCAGACTTGAGTTTTGGCTTTCGTTTTATTCACACATACTCGTATAGTTAAGCTACATCTGCAAGTGCATTGGGCTATTGGGTCAAAGTGATGATGTCGCATTTCGGCAATGTCTTATTAACTGCTTGTTTTTTATAACAAAGGATTGCTGCTGAAATTTCTTTTTGTTTATTAATTTGATGTCTTAGCTCGTACTAAATGAGCCATGTTTCTTTCAAAATGAAGTATTATAACGAAGGCGAATCAATTAGCACCTCGTCGTACTAGCAATGATAATACAATAAATATGAGAGAAGTCATATTTTTACCATCGAAATGTTCACAAACATTATCAAGATGAATATGAACTTCAACATTTCATTGACGTAGTTTACCGAAGGTATTTTCGAAGATTATAGGACATTTATATGACGTTGCGTAGTAAACGAAGTTCGTAATAATGCTTTTAAATTGCCTTTCACTTTCTTTTGTGCGCAAGAAGATTCGCACCAAAGCAGTGGCCAGCGAGCTAGACAGCATGTATGTATAGAACACTTAGTTTAGAACACTTAGTATGAAGTAGAAACTACGAATAATTATAGCTGGCGTGGAATAAAAAAAATTTGAAGCACAATATTAACAATCATACGAATATACAAAATGCAAGAGCTAGGGAATGCATCCTCAGCTATATTTATAGGTATATATTTAATATAACTTAATGTAACTTAATATAACACACTTAATAAACTTGGTACCAGAACTTAACTAACCTGAGCTGAAAACTTGGAACTCAACTGAACTATTCAAATACTATACTTTATTTATTATGCTGACTATGCTAAAGATTGTTCTTTATTTAATAAATTTTAGGTCAACTTAATTCATTTGCACACAGGTTTTGAATGTGAAAAATGCAAGCTATGCAGTTTACGAGTATGTAGAATTCGATCATCGTTCTAGATAGAGAAGAATGTATATTAGTTATAATACATAGATTATGGCTAAAAAGATTTAATGAATACAAAAATGTGTATAATAAAGGTTTTGTTTACATGATGTATTGATGGATAAGAAATAACTAATACTTTCTATAAAGAAAATGAAAGATGATCGTATTTATGAGCTTGTATATGGGGCTAGATGAATGACACCTAACTCGTGCGCTCCCACTCCGATCTATACGTCGTATCATTTCTGGTTGTTAAGAAAGAAGCTCCCAAGATTAAGTTCTTTCCGATGAAGAGAGCGGTAGAGAGAAGTGCATCGAACCGAGCTTTCGTGAAAGTGCACCGTTATGCACGTATTGAAATTAACTAACTAACGTATTGGTATTAGTGCACGGATAGTCCCCAAAGGGATTGGAGTAATGCATGCAAGTAGAATGCATTGTTCAAGTATTACTAGTAATGCAGAGGTAGTGCTTGAAAGCTGTATTTTAGAAAGTCCATGATGCATATATGTATATTACTCGCAAAAATAAGGAGAATACAGCTTAATCTCGGAAAAGAACTTGCAAGCATATAATTCAGATGGTCGTTCATGCTATCTAAAGTGGTAAGATGAAAATTTCAGAGCGTTTCAAATTTGGAAACTGGTAAGTAAAATATTAAGAATACCTATACGTTACGATTAATGCTAAATCAAATTCGGCTGCCGGTAAAAGCATTGGCAAGTATTACGCCCAGATGACGGGTAATGAAAAAATGCGCTGTTGGGCTTTCCAGAATCTCCTTTTATAAAGCTAAAAGCTCAAAGTTCCCTTTTATAAGAAGCTATATATCTTAGCAGCCCAGGACATCCCATGTTAAAAAAAAGATTAACAGAGTATGGATCTGTAATGTGATCTGTAGTGCTTGCACGGAAGCACGGACACGGAATGCTTACAGTTGCTGTGTTTACGCATTGCTTTTCCCGCTGGGTCGTTTAGTGATGATTTCTTTTATATCTGTGGTGATGACGATCAGTTCGAGCTTTAATAAGCTATGGCTAATTTTCTTATTTGTTTGAATAAGAAATTGCCTCCAGCCTATGTTTTCAAAAGGAAGAGCTGTTAGCGAAGTTTTGATTCATTGGATACAGCGATTTCTCGGTGAGAACTGGAAATAAGTGCTATATAAACATTAACATCACAGATATAAGAATTAACATCCACTCAGTAAATTCCTACTGGCGCTTGGGCTTGGTGCGAGTGCCGATGTCAATGACAGCTAAAAACTGCCTAGATATATTGAGAGAGCGTCTTGCTGAGTTTGGTGTTTCTCTAGAAAAGACATTGTTACTATCGTAACTGACGGGCCAAACGTAATGCAAAAAGTAGGCAGACTAGTTTATGCAGAGCAACGCATTTGTTTGGCGTAAAGCATTCGCTTGTAGTTTGCGATGTTCTTTATGAGATAGGAGGTACATTACAGGTTGTAGAATCGCTGAAACAGCTGATAGTCTGGACGACACCTACGAAGATTTAGGCGGTCCTGAATCAGCTTTCTATGTTGAGCCTGATCGCTTACAGGACGCATCCATAAAGAAAGTTCGTAAGATAGTTTCATAAGAAACTATGTGAAATCCGAGCAAGGCAAATAACCGTCTCTTCTACTGGATTGCAAAAGAAGGTGGAATACTCTCTTGACAATGCTTAGACGGTTCTCCATTTTAAATAATAGTATACAAAAAGCGTCAATAAAAACTGCCTGTGGTGGTAAAGTCGCAGAGATAAAAACTTACGCACTGCTAATGCTTCGTCAAAATTTTTGTTTATGCAGTTAGGAGAACAACGGTCCATTCTTACTAATGCTATGAAAATCGCAATATTGGACTGAATAAAAGACTGTCAGTGTTCTGAGCTTTCTGGTATTCTAAAATATCTCCAAAATCCACGTTGTGCCAATGAAAATTTACCAAGTGAAATGGAATCTCTATTTTCGAAACCAAGCAACACAAATATTTAAAAAATAAATTACTTCAATGATCCTGAGGGATCCTGAGGCTGAATCATTTGCTCAGTAGCCGAAGTAATGAGGAGAACCCAGTTCAAGTATGAAAATTAAAAATCAAAGTATGAAAACAATTGATCGTGAAATGCCGCAGGAGACTGATTTACTTAAAAACATTGCAAAGTAAAATGAATCTCCTAGCATCTCCATAATTTGGAGCAGGCGTACAAATATTTGATGACCGTCCCACCAACAAGTATCGAATCAGAACGAGTTTTTTCCGCGGCGTCTTACATTAGGAATAAATTCAGAAACAGGCTTGAAGACGAGACTTCGAACACTTTGCTTCGATATTACTTCCAAAAAAAAACCAATGAACTTTGGCAGAATTTTTTACATATTTCTTTATTATTTTCTCAATTTTAAAAGCTATGATTTGTTGTTGTAATCTATGACCCCGGTGATCCTAGGATTGAAAAACTCTGCCGTTATTAGAATCCCTAGTTGCGATATGCATGGGTGCGCTGTGCTTTCAACTCAACGCTCCGCTCAATTGGCGTGCACATTTAATTTCCAATTTACAAAATGTCAAAATTGATTTCCATATTGCCCCATTATATGAATATCTACAGTCATACTGCTTTCATCACCCGCGGTGGTTTAGCTGGCTCTGAGCTACTCACATGCAGCCCATTCGAACTTACCTGTAAATTGTAATTTACCATCGCACCTATAGTTCAATCCGATCAGATTATGATCACTTAAATACTGTGCTAATGAGTTTCCTTAAATATCTTGAAAAGTAACAAGACACTTTAGTGTATGTCATGTAACTTAACCCGCAAGTCCGTTATAATATTTCTGAAAAACATCCTTTCCCCAAACAGAATGATTTATTGTGTCTGTTTTCACGCAATACAAACTTAAAGGCACTATAAATTACCATTCAATTGCGACATGTTCCTTTGCTTCCTCGAGTCCAATTTGCCAAATATACCTGCATGTGTGTTGTTATGGCGAATAAGGGAGCGTGTCGGTGCTATGTACTCGTTTTCAACAAAGATGAAAAAACAACAAAATAGAATTACTGATAGTGTGATATTTTTTTCAGCTAAGTGCGTTCTTTTTTACACTCCAAAATTTCATGCTGCATATTCTTAGCACCGCATCGGAATATGATAGACGCAGACAGAAAGCATTTTTGGCGCGGAACAGGGGAGTGAAATGAGCCAGATTTGCAACAAACCCACTGACGAATCTGATTTCTGAAGAAGCTGAGTATGTCTTTCTTCGCCAGGTGGCCCGTCGTAAGTTCTCTTGGACTTGCCGTGCAACGCAAGATTCGAGTTTTGCTTTGGAGTCGATCCCTAAAATAAATTAACATACCCGGAAATAAGGACAAATCAAGTGCTCTGGATTGCTTTACAGTTAGTCAGATAACTTCAACTACGAAGAATAAAAAGCTTGTCGATTTCATTGTTGACCTCTATTTACGGTTCTTTCGATTTGTTTATGTGTTTGGGAGCTGACTAATGGCAGCTCGATAGTTTTCCGATTCAAGAAGCCAACCTTGACCCATTCCGCTTCGCTACGTTTCGATTCGGTTCTTTACCATCGCAGTCTTACCAACGTTGGAAAAAATTTGCATCATTTTGTTTGTGGAGTCACTGTTGGAGATGGGAATTTCGAAAATTCCTTGAATAGTATGTTTATCAGTGATTACAATTAAAAATCAATAAATTTTGCATGGAATGATGGTAGTGATAGGTCAGTGATGATAGGTCAGTTACTGTGTGCCCGTTTCGGCAGTAAGCTAGTTTCCAATTTCAGGCGTTAATAGTATACGATAGTTGTATGCAGAGATTTATTTAAATTTGATTGAATTCATATGGAAATCGTATAACTAACAGCAGTATTCGTTTCATGCTGCTTGCGATTGTTTTGGGCTTGTTGTATAAGCCAACTCTGAGGCTAAGGTAAGTGGAAGTTTCGCATTCGATATATTGACCATAACCTGCGCAATATACTTTTTTATTTCAAGACCCGTTGCAAATGAATCTTTCAAGGCTTTGAAATGAAAAGCATGCAATAAATAATTTTACTGGCTTGATCTATTAATTTTTAGCAATATACTTGGGAAAATTTAGCTTTCCTATTTTCGTTAGCTACCCAATTCCTCACGATGGTTCTATCCTCGACCGAACTGGCAATCATATCAATCACATTCATATTATTCACACACGATTGTTACAAACCAACGTCAAGTTTTATTTTTCTTATCTTATTTCTCATAAAAATATCATGTTCACCATTTCATTTCCCAAAATGTCTTTACTTACCTGATCATTACAAAACAACCAATCCAATCCTCACCTAAATTCGTTTCTCTTTGGAAAGTCCTTCATAGATTTGTTCACTTTTCCAAGCCTGCCGGAAGTCCGAAATTTCGTTAATGACCATACTGCGTCAAAAATGCACCAGACATTAGCATATGCTCTTGGCAATTCTAAGTTGCTTCCAGCCAAACTGATGCTGCAGCCAAACAGTCTTAAGCGATTCAAGTCATTGAACTTGGAAATCTAAACACTAACATTTGCATTGAAAATTTTGCCCCGAGGCCAAAAAATAAGCCTATTGATGTGTCTTAGTTGCAATAGCAATCAAATAATTATACACACGCTCGACACTAGACCTGCGAATGAAGACAGACAAACAGAAGTTCGACGAAGACGAAGATTTACCTCTCATTTCGACTAGTTGATCACTGTTTAATCACTCGCAACATGTTTGGACATTGACTTTGAAAATATTTTCGGGTTGTCCTCGAAAAATTTCGCCTGACAACAATTTAAATAAGTGCTATGCTTTCATTCTCGTTACGGATATGGGTGAATTATAATTAGTTTAAGTATCATAGTATCATATACACTCCAGATACGTGAAATTTTGTTGTAGGAATATTTTCTGAATCAGTGTTAGTGTTTGTTTGATTTTTTCCTTACATGTAAATATGAAACTTTTTTGTGAAAATATTTTCTTCCAATCGTTAGTTTCTCTTATTATAATATTATGCAATGCATTATTATTATCACGCTACTATCGAGTTACATTATACTATTCTACAATCTGCACTATAGCCTAGTAAGGGCTGTTTTATTAAAATTTTACCCTTTTATCTTTGTGATTCTGTGTGTATACCTATTCCAGATCTTTAAGCCATTTTGTATCCTTCTATATAACGGACAGAAAACTGTATTAGTATTCATTCATTCTGTGTTCAGCACTCGGATGAGTAAGACGGTTGCTGAGAGCAGTGAGTATTTGGGATATTCAGTCTGGTTTCTGATTTGTAATTGTATTTCATAGTTGTTTCAAATTGTGAAATACTGTTCGTCGGGGACTGCGAATATTTTGAATATTTTATTTAATTTTATTTTTGTTCGGATTATATCATTTATTCTATAAAGTGAACTGAATAAAAAGAGGTTAATTTTCCCTTATGGCGAGCGATATGCAATTTGATTGCATCGTTTCGCGAGGGAACGACGAGAGGACTACACATGAAAATATCCTCATCGCGTATAATAAACTCCATCAAGTTATGATGGAAAAATTTAATTATACGGTTGAGGATATTAGCCGTGCACACAAGGACTGCGCAAGTAGCCTTGGGTATACAACCGTCGAATCGAGCGGAAAAAGGAAGAAGCCATGCAAGGTCAAAACGGTTACCGAGCCCGAAGCATCGTGCAGCAAAAAGAATCGTTATGAGGTTCTTTCAATGGACGAGGATGATGACGAAGAACGAGCAGATGAACCAATGGAGGAAGCAGAGAAGGATAAGACGATTTTTGAAAAATCCGGAACGGCCAAGAAAACTAAAACCCCGATAGTGTGCGAAAACCTTAACGTAAGGAACTTTAAGCAGAACATCAAAGAGAAGGTAGGAGAGCTGGAAATCACCAATCGCGGTAAGAAGACAATTATCAAAACGACGGAGCCAAAGAAAATATTTGAGCAGCTGAAAAAGGATGGTGTTGAATGTTTCACGTATACACCACGTGACGAGAAAACAAAATCAGCTATTCTGCGAGGCATTCATCATTCGTTTTCCGCAGAAGAAGTAAAAGCAGCCCTGGAGTTAGCGCTCCCAGGCACTAGCTGGCAAAAAGTTCAACGGTTCGAAACATCAAGGTCCAAACAACGTGGGATTCAACTCGACATGTTCCTGGTGCAGTTACCAGCTGATGGGAAACTAGAGCAGCTAGCCCAAATCCGATACCTTCTCAACCAGAAGGTTTATTTCGAAAGACTTCGACCACGAGGCATTACGCAGTGCTTCAGATGTCAAGCATACGGACATGTTGCCACAAACTGTGGCATGAAGTATCGTTGTGTCAAGTGTAACGAGTCACATCGACCAGGAGAGTGCCAGCGTGGAAAGAATGATGCCAGCGAGGAGTCCCCGGCGTATTGCGTCAATTGTGGAAAGTATGGACACCCAGCAAATTACCGAGGATGCAGTGCGTTTACCGATATCAAAAAACAGTTGGAAACCAGGCGAGAAGAAAAAACGCAAAGACAGCAGTTTATACGAAAATCAGTAAGTACATTTACCAATAAAAATATTTCATATGCCAGTGTAGCCGCTGGTAAACCTCAGTCTCAAAAACCAAAAACATTGCACACGAACAAACCTAAAGTGGCTGAACAGGATGCTTTTGATTTCTGCATGAAAGACAGCATGGAGATCACAGGTATGGACCTATTCAGCCTCATAAAAAAAGTAAAAGAGTTTCTTCCCAAATTCAGGAAAATAAGTGACAAGCAAGAAAAAAATCTTGCTTTCATGAGCTTTGTTTTCAGCATGTGCTCACCATGAACTTAAAAATCACATGTTTAAATGTAGGGTCTCTTGTCTCGCATGCCAAAAGGCTTGCACTTCTAAAATTTTCACAGGAATATAAGCCTGATATAATGTTTCTTTCTGAAACTCACCTGACTTCTCGCCATAAACCTACATTCCCAGGTCACACCCTTCTCAGGTGTGATAACGGCTCAGGCACAGCAATCCTTTTCAAAAAAGAACTGAATATTGTAGAAATAGCTCCACCCACACTAAGTACCGTGAATGTCTGCACCAGCAAGCTTATGCTGCAGAATAGTGATTGTATCCTCCTATGTGCTTTATATGTCCCTTGCACTGCCAGATCAGCTGATTACAGATCAGATCTTTCTAAACTTAAAACCTTTTCTCGTAACTACTCACATATTGTTTTCGGAGGCGATTTCAACAGCAGACACCCAAACTGGAACGATTCACTTGTCAATGCACATGGAAGGGTATTAACTTCTTGGATGCATGATAACATCTTGGAACTTGATTGGGCCATCATTCCATCTCCAAACCCAACCCATCCTAGAGGTCAGTCATTCATTGATTTCTTTATTATATCCGCAAGTCTTCTCGATCATGATACAAATCGTTTGTGTATTACAACCAAAACTGCTGAATCAGATCACATGGCTGTAGAACTTTCTCTCCACATTTCGTCAAAACCTTCTATAGTCCTACAAGAACCCCTGTTTCACTTTCCTTATCAATCAATAGACTGGAGAGAATTCGCGAAAAAAGTTGATGCAAATCTCTCACAAATTCAATTCGCAACAGATCGGAGTCTCCTGAATCCGGAAATCGATTCTCTCATAATCAATGTTTCAACTGCCATTGAATCCACTGTAGACAGTTACAAGACGAAAACAATACCTTACTCCCATAAGTATCAAAACGTACCACCCTTCATTGAAAACCTTTTCGAAGAACGTAAAACACTTCGAAAAAGGCTCAATCGCATCTATCACAGGAACCTTAATAGAGCTAACACCGAATACAGGCAATTGTTAGAGCAAATTAAAACCATGTCAGCAACTATAACTCAAGTTGTAACAAACTGGCAAGATTTAAAGTTTAAGGCAGCACTAAAGGTAGTGAAACCAGGCCCAGATATGTTCAAACATATCAATAGGTTTACTGGCCGTAAGACATTTTCTCTTCAGAAAGTCTCACTCAATGATCAACTTTTGAGTTCAGACGAGCAAAAATCAGAAGCTTTTGCAAATCGGTTCGAAAGAACCTTCAACTCTTCGAATCATTTCGAAAATCCGCAGCTCTCCTTTGAAGTTGAAAGCACTATAAAATCCTTCTTGGAAATCAATAGGCTTCCACATCTGACGCCATTTACAACAGAAAACTTGGCGATTTGTCCCACTGACCAGGAAATATTCATCAACCCCGTTTATTTGGCCGCAGTCATTAAAACAAGCAACAACAAAAAGTCTTCTGGCCCAGACAACATTTCTATGTGTGTTCTAAAACACCTTCCCATCAGTGCTTACTGTGCCTTTGCAGTTATTCTCAACAACTGCATTAACAATTGCTACTTCCCGATCCCTTGGAAAGTCGCAAAAATATTCCCGATCCCCAAGAAAGGAAATTCAAACGACGTGAGTAATTTCAGGCCTATTTCACTTCTTTGTAACATAGCAAAGATTTTAGAAAGAATAATTCTAAAGAAAATGCAGCCTCACATTGAAGAAAAAAACATTATACCTTCTGCCCAATTTGGTTTCAGGGCTCAACATTCAACTACTCATGCCCTACTCAAATTTCAGTGTGACACTTCAAAGGCACTTCAAACAGGTCAATCAACCACTGCCTGCTTTCTAGACATTGAGAAAGCCTTTGACTCTGTATGGATAGATGGAATCGTTTATAAACTCATACAACACAATTTTCCAGTTGACACTGTCAAAATAATACAAAGTTTCCTCACCAACAGGCACTTCTTCGTCCAAATAGGAAAAGCAATCTCTCCAACCAAAATAATCTCTAGTGGTGTACCTCAAGGCTCAGTTCTAGGCCCCATCCTCTTTAATATCTTTACTGCAGATCAGCCATGTGAACAAAATAATCAGGCCAAGACCCTTCTGTATGCGGACGACTCCCTTACTTATGCTTCTGCGTTTAATCCTAAGTACGCCACAATTCGTGTACAAAGACAAATTTCGTCACTCAGTGATTATTACAAGAAATGGGGGATCAAACTTAACGTTGCAAAATCTGAAGTCCTTCTAATCAAACCATCTGGCAGCAAAAAGAAGTCAATGCCCCTGAGAATAAACGGATCTGAAGTTCAAGTAAATAAATCAGTAAAATACCTGGGAATCACCTTCGACGATAGAAATAAATTTCATCTTCATGGTAAAAATACGCTTGTGAAAGCTCACTATGCTTATCATCAACTCTATCCTCTGTTAAAAAAATCGTCCCCTCTTTCTCAAAGAACAAAGCTCCTTATGTACCGACAACTGATCAGGCCCATACTGAGCTACGGGTTCCCAATCTGGATGACGATATCTCAAAGCCATAGAGTAAAACTGGCGAAATTTGAAAGGAAAGTCCTTCGTTCTTGCACTGGAAAGTATTTTAAATCAGAAAATTGCTATTTTTCTAACACAGAGCTATATGAAGGAATTAACATGCCTCCTCTTCAAAAATACCTTCTTGAACTCGGAGAAAAATTCCTGGCGAAATGCCAGAACCACCTAAACCCTCAAATTCGTAATCTCTCCGAAAACACACTTGAAGCCCCCAGCAATATCTACCCTTCACCATTCGAGGCTTACTTGAACCTAGCGGCTACGCATAATCCTCGTGAAAACGAGACTTCTGCTTATATATTTCCAGGCTGAATCCAATAGAGGACCATCGAAAAATCATCGACGACTCCCCAGAGGGCAACAACAGGAATCGAACGAAATCGACATCGAGAGCAGTCCAGCGCAACAGCAAAAGGAAACCGGTCAAATACTAATCGTAAGAAATATTTATTTTTAAAATATGTTGTTAAAATGTTATGTTTTTGAACGAGGAAATAAAGCTTAGGCACCATCCTCAAGAAATTAATTTATACATATAGGCTAATTTATTAAATTTAACATAGAATTAGGACAATTGTATATATGATAAGTCGCTGAATAAATTATTATCTATTATCTATTAGTATTCATTCATCCAGGAGCTCTGTAACTGGCAACATGGAGACAAAACAAGGAAAAGTACAGCAGCAAATTATTTTCAAATACGTGAAAAATTCCGATATCAAATTTTCAAAGATTGCTAAGAACCTTAAAACGTCACTTTCAACGGTCAAACGACTAACAGCAAATTATAAAAAGAGGTTTTCTGTTACATGAAAAAGAGGATCAGGTAGAAAATCTGGAAGCATAGACAAGGACTTAGCGAAAAAAATTGTCAGGAAGATCGAGATCGAACCCAATATTTCCGCTTGAGATATGGCAGTAGATGCTGGTACATCGAAGTACCAGCATGTACAGTAGATGCTGGTACATCGAATGAAGAAACGTTACAACCTGAGAACATATAAGGTGCAGACAGTTCTAGGTCGATTCCAGAAAAAGGGGAAAGTAGCAAAAACGGGGGCTCGAAAATCATACGATCACTATTTGGCCGAATTCGATTATTTCGTTTTAAATGACGAGACTGACATATGGCAAAACGGACAACAGGCAGACTCCTGGCCTTGAATTTTACACTGTTCAAGTGAAGGTGCAGTAAAAGTAGTATTTAAGTCAAAGAAAACCAGTGAATTTCCTATACAGTACATGGTGTGGCAGGCAATTTGTCGATGTGATCTAAGGAGCGATATTTTTATAGCGGAAGGCACAATCGAGGTTTACATCGAGGAATGTCTGCAGGGTTCGTCTTGTTTTGGCCAGACCTAGCATCAAGTCATTATGCTAAGAAAATGCTGGAGTGATATGAAAGCAACCACGTCACTTTTGGCTCCAAGGAGCCAAACCCACTAAATTGTCCTGAAACCACCAATAGATTGATATTGGGCTCAAATGAAACGAGCATTGAAGCCTTTGGGAAAAATTTAATGTCGGGCCTGAATCGAATAAGCCAAAATTTTCACTCTAAGCGACACTACCGTTTACACATGTAGTTTCTGTATATCTTCTGTAGGTTTTGCATATCTTAAGCTATAATAAAAAAATCACCCCATTTTCTTAAACTCAAAAGGTTTCATTTTATGTTTTGGTAAAAGGGTCGAATTTTACTAGGACAGTCTTTATTATATTCACTCTTCGCGAACCAAAATTAACGTCAAATTTTATGTAAAAAAAAATTTAGCGCATCAGAACCGCTAGAAAACTAATTTTCGAAGAAATTGTCTTTGAGTGACAAAAAAGTGTGGAAAGACGTAATACACTGTTTTGTAGAATCATATCAACCATTCCTTATCCAAAGCAACAAAACTCAACTATAACACAAATGATGAAAATGTTCAGTGCTGGAAACACTTTCCGAACGAAGCAGCAATAAGTTTGCCATAACAAGCTCATACTCAAATCAACTTATCCTTTGAATTTCGTTCTCATCGCAGGATTTTATCGAAAGTTTCAGCGGTTAAACGTTGTTTGAGGCTGCCATCCGAAAAATGTTCAAAACTCGGAAAATTTAAAAATTTATTCCTTATTTTTATTGCAAATGCTTTGCATATGAGAACGTAATTTGAAGCAATATTTACGGAAATGGCTAATGCTGGTTAGCCTGTGTCAGCAGCAAAGCAAAATACATACCAAATCTGCTTCACGTTAAGTTAAACCCAACCAGTAAATATCGTTTCGGTTGAATCAATGCGCTGGAAGTTATACGGGTGAAAAAAATTTTAGGGTTACCACCCTCAAACCTTTTCAAATTTTTAAAGCGTTAATATTTGTTGATAATTTCCATTGCAGGATTGTCCCCATTTGCAAATCTAATGACATAATCGCGCAATAAAGAAATTCCAAAAAATTACAAAAATGGTCATAGCTGGCAGCCCTTTCATGATTTTTATACGAAATTTCACACTAAGGTCCATTTACTGCGTGAACTTCGTTTTGATTGCTACACTGGACCGGAAGTTATAGGGAAAAAAGCTTTATTTTGCTGAGCAACTTTGCAAGATCAAAAATCACCATAACTGGCAACTCTATTCTAATTTTTCAGCCAAATTTTCATCAAATGTTATCTAAGGTAAGATCCAAGTACTGTATGAATCTTGTCAAAATCTGATGGCTGAATCGGCAGTTATAGGCCAAAAACCGGTTTTTTTTTCTCAGTGATTTTTCAAGATGGTACCACTGGCACAGGATTGCCCGCATTTCAAAATCACTTCTATCAGACTTGGTCCTAAATAATACCAACATGTCCTGTAAATTTCATTATGATCGGATAATCCGGTCGTCAGTTCTCGTGAACAGAACTTTCGAGTGGTGAAAATATAGGTAATTTGATGATGGGTTGCCGTTCCTGTGGAAATCGGAATTTGGAAAATTTTAATTTGACACGATGGACACAGGTTAAAATTTATCAATGATTTGAATTTGTTGTCAAAAATCAAAAAAAAATTCAGGAAGGTCAATGATTTGAAGGATTTTTTTTTCAGGAGCCTGCCGTAGCTACAGGGTTACCCGCACTATCTTGAAAATCCACTTGTGCTAAATTTTAGTCAACGTTAATACGCTCTGCGAATTTCACGATGATCCATTGTTTTTCTTAGAAGTAATGACAAATCAAAATTTGAAAAAAAAATCCTTGCCTACTTTTAGGCATGCTGCACCCACACACGGCTCAAAATTTCCAATATTTTAACATAAATAAGCTTAAAACATAATAATTTTTCATTGACAAACAATTATTTTAACAAAAATTTACACTGCTTGGATATATAGGAGTACCTGAAAATTCACTAAAACGCTCGCCGCCGCGAAAAAGTTTAGGATATCTGAATTCTAGAAAGTTATGGACCTATCTATTATATACATCTACGTCCTCCGAAAATTTCAGCTCAATCGGATCGGCCACTCCAGAGATTATCTCAGAAAATCATTTTGCATATGTATATATATATATATATATGTATATATATATATATATATATATATATATATATATATATATCATATATATATATATATATATATGTATATATATGTATATATATATATATATACATATATATATATATATATATATATATATATATATATATATATATATATATAAACAAATATGAATTTTCGGCGAAACGAGTTTAATACTAATTTTCTTCGAAAATTAGTAAAAAGAACTTTATATTTCGTCGAGGAGCATTTCGTTCGCTGTGAAATACTATAAGACCAAAGACAAAATCGAAGACGCTAATCACAAATCAAGATAGATTTTTTTTAATGAATTTACTATACTCAAGCGAAACGAAATGCCGCGGAAAGAACCCTTTCATCAATACCAAAATAAATTGCCGACACTCAAACAAGATGATACTGACGCAGCAATCTCATCCCTTCGAGAGCATTATATAAATGGAACTACATATTTTTAAAAGATCTATTCGCACAAAAGTTATTTTAATTTGATTCATATATTCAATAGAAACGCGTTTATGTCTATCATAATTAAAAATCTTGGCTTCATGTTTAACTGAGAATGATAATCCTATGATCGTGAGCTCATTGACTTGAATCGTGCTGCTTAAGAAATTATATAGCAAGCAATCAATTCATGAAAACTCAGTATATCTCATATGTATGGTTACCTTTGACGTAATATACATTTACTGTCATAAAATTCAGACGTCATACATAATAATGCTTGTGAGGTGCTTATGGCACTAACGAATGGGTATGATCTTCATCGTTCAAACTCAAATCTATTTTTGGTGTCTATTCGAACATAAATTTATTTGCTCTGTGGATTTTAGTAAGATCAGTTCCGCAAGGAGGTAAGTACTAAGATTTATGGAGCAGTGCACAAGTACAGAATGTACTGAATGCGAGCATACCCTGCAACACAGAAGTGTCAGCGTTAGAGATATGACAGAAATATTTTATCAATAGGCAATACTTTTCTCTGATTGTCGGAATACTTTTCTCCGATTGTAGCTGTCAAAAAAATTGCAATACCAACGAGTAATGAGTTTGTGATCTATCACTATACACGCAATCTTCGAATAAGAAAACAGCTCAAAGCGTCGCAAATTTGCGTCGCGTGTCTAATGCGTTCCCAGAAATCCATTAATAAGATTTATTGAGTTTTCTCACACCATTTTTCATGATTTTGAGCTACCAATGACGAAACTTAGACAAAAACTAATCTTGAGCAGATTTAAACTAATTATTTCCCATCGCATTAGCTTCATTCTTGACACCATTCTCGCCCTTCTAAACGCTTACCGAGAGCAATATATAACTTGGAATCATTCGGCTAAGATTTCGTGTTTGATTAGCCAATTGAATATTCACCTGCGAAAAATTACTTTGCCATCGAATAGATTCTTTGAATTTTTTATTGTAATTCACACGAAAGCATTTTACAAACACATCTGTTGAATAGTTAGTTGCATAATGCTGCGGTCGAGGTAGAATTCAATTCAGTAGAAAGGTTGAACTACTTAGCACAAATAAATGTGATGGTGACCTCGTTCTTTTCCCTGCGGGTCTAATGACAGCCTCCTACTTGTTTATACATATGTAGTTGTTTCATTTACGAGCTGATTCAAAGGCAGTTTTGAACGATATGTATGACATACATATGAGCCTTCCATACCTTTGAGGAAACTTGTGAGACAGTTGAAACATCAAGACGAAATTTTAGAAGCTGCAAGGGACGGTAGAAATTTAGTGTAACTCATTCTATCATAAATTTTTTGCACTGGTTTAATAATTCTATGGCTATGCAAACTTGAGAAGATATGAATGAAAGTTTTCGAATACATTAATAATCGAGTAGTTTTTGCATAAACTAGTTTTATCTGGATTCTAATTATCAATGCACATTGGAGAGATCTAATGGCTATGAATATGTGTCTACTAGTTTACGTTGTGCACGCTTCTATGTGTGCATGGATGGAGAAAAGGTTAATGCTGAGCTTTGCCTTACACTTAAAAATGTTTCGAAGTATACATATATCAGGAAACATATGATACTCCGACAGTTCGAAAGTCGCTGATATTTCTTCGCTCATCGAGTCAGTCTAGTAGCTAGCATTAATCAGGTGTGCAACTTCTACTTAATTGTAAGCAGATCTTCTTACTCTTAACTTCGCCTACTTTCCCAGTTGCTTAACCTCCAAACTTTTTCCAGCTATTTCAAAAAAAATTCACATGTAGAAACCAAAGCCTATATGGAATTCTTTTCAAATATTTTATTGGAAACACTATTTTGGACATGAATAGTTAACATTGTTTCCAAAATTATGGATTATTTTTTCCAAGTGATTGTGTACAATAACTCCCGAATCAGACATATCAACTAAGTATTCATGTTAGATTCCGCTAATATAGGATGAAGCAACAAATATTTCACTAAACAAAAATTTATGTTTAGTTGTAAGAGTTCAAAGCATTTGCAAAATCAATGATTATCTTTTAGATGTAATTTTTTTCAAATCTGTTGCATAAATGTTTTCTGTAAAATCTTTTCAGAACTATGTAAACTCAATGGTGCGCAGTTCCTCGTCCGAACCTAAATTCGAAAAAGGGACTCAAAACACAATAAGCCAGTAATCTGCCCACTAGGCTACTCAAGCTACTCGGTTGATTTGTGATGTTAATGTTCCAATCGGAATCCAGAACGTTATATTTAAAATAAATGCCACACAACATCCACTATGTCCTAAAAAACACAAAATCTCACTCGCCAATTTAACACTCATATCGAATACAAATTTTAAATTTTCGAAACAAAATCAGTTCAATATTTGTGTGCTTAGTGAATTTTATGCTTATGCAAATTGTTTTAACATCAACTGTACCTAATAAGAATACATCACTTATTAACCTGCAATGATTCGTTCAACGCTGCATTTTTCTTCGCTATTCTTTGTTTTGTGTAAGAGACTGTTTACTCAGTTGCGAATGACTACGATGCAAAAATTAAAAAATAAACCAAAACCTTATCGATCCGTGTTTTGTGGATCTGAGTAACGGTCAACTCAGTCTACTGCAGACAACGAAATCATCTGGTTACATATGACTGCATTGGAGTTATAGGGATGCAACGAAATTTAGGGCTACTACTTGCAAAAGTTTTCAAATTTTCTAGATCTTAATATTTGTTGTCTATTTTCACTGCAAGATCACAATGATTTGAAAATTTTATAATAAAATCGCTTACCAAAGATTTGCGAAAAAAAAATACAAAAACAACCACAGCTGACAACCCTATGATCCTTTTCCAACTAGATTTCTACTGAATATTGCCTACAATAAGTTTAATTTGCCATATGAATTTAAGCTATTTTTCCTAGTTATTTTTCAAGATGGCACCACTAGCACAGAATCGCCCACATTTCAAAATCGCTTCTATCAGACCTGGTCCTAGTAAAGGCCAATGCATTCTGTAAATTTCAACTGTATCTGATTATCGGGTCGTGAGTTCCCGTGAACAGAAATTTTTAATGCTAAAAATATAGGTCAATTGGAGAAGGGTTACAGTTCTTGTCCGATATGGAATTCCAAAAGTTTTACTTTGACTGTGTAGACAAAGCATAAGATTTGTATATGAGTTTCTTTTTCTCTTAAAAGCGAAAACCTTTCAGGAGAGTCGATGATTTGAGGGTTTTCACTTTCAGCGCCTGCCGTAACTACAGGGTTGCTAGCACGTTCGTACAAAACAATACTCTTCGTAACGTCACTACTAACTTAGTAACATCAATATGCTCGGTAAGTTTTATAATAATTCAATAGCTCTGTCAAAAGTTATCGCAATGAAAAAAATTCAAATTTTCCCTATCTCATTTAAGGCACTTGATAAAGAAATTTTCTGGGAAAATTGAGAAAGTGAATTGAAGCAAGACCATTTCAGTGTTCATCTAGCATATATTAATGCGTTGCAATGAACTGGTTGCTCTCCCTTAGAATAGTGTTCGAGGTTTTGACTAAACGCAAAAGTTTCCATTGCGTTGCTGCAAAATTACCTTATAGGCCAGAGGTGGGCAAACCTAATACTGGTATGATCGACATTAATTTTATTAATTTATGCGCGATCGACTTCGAAAAATGGGTTAAATTAAAAACAAATAAAAATTAAATTAAGGTCTTTATTGATATTAATATATAAAATACATTGTATTACTACTTTGTGCAATGTACTTTATCAATAAATATTTTGGATTAATTTTTGATGTATATGGGTGACTCTCCATTTCATCAAAAAGTATTGTAGAGTAAGGCTTGTAAGCACTGAAGCACAATCGAATAAATGCCGTTAAGTGGTCATTAGTCAGAGAACTCCTAAGTTGCGATTCGATTATTTTCATTTGAGAAAACGTTGCTTCACATCGATAAAAATGCAAATATCCTCATTGCCACCAATCTCAATAATGGATATTTTTTCTGGTAATAAAAAAAAAAAAATAATTTTCATTTGCGCGTGCTATGGCTAAAATTTCTAACTCTAGATTCGATAAATTCAATTGCAAAGTATGAGTTAGATTTGATGAAATATCCTCGTTATCGAATTCTCTAAAAGGAAATGAAATAAATTCAAAAATCGCTTGAAGGTTATTGAGATTTGCAAATCGTCTCTCGAATTCTTGTTTAAAATTTTCCAGTTCAGGACAAAACATTTCAATATTACATGTACCAGTAGGTTGAGTTGGCACAAGGCCACATGGACCTATGGGTACATAGTGCTACCAGATAAATGGGGCAGGAGAAAAAAAATCAGTCCAAGCGGCCATCGAAGGCCCCGGACTCTTTCGCGAACTGAAGAATGTCTTTCAGCTTCCAGCTAGATTCACCAGTAAGTTTAATATGTTTTTCAAAATATGGAAAATATTTAAAAATTTTGCCTGTTTAATTGTGAAGCAAAAGGTTTTAATTTTACTTAAAAAACATTTACCGAACTCAACAAGTCAACAATATTTAAATTTTCCTTGTAATTGTATATTTAGCAGGTTGTAACGGCCCATAAAATCCGTAAGAAACGCTAATATCTTTACCCATACTGGATCTTCCAATTGTTCAAGTTTCTCTTCCAATGTGTCCAAAAATGTAATTATTTCAGGCAAAAGATTTAGAAATCTTTGCAAAAATCTTCCTGAGCTAAGCCATCTAAAGCTTAGTACTGTTTTCGATTTTGCGTACAATTTTCATGCAAATTTTGACGTGAAATATATTATATCACTTTTAAGCGTGAAAAATTGCTTAGAACATGCTTTCGCGTTGAAAATGCAAATAGCTTTGGCACATGTCTCCAATCATTTCACGCCAATTTAATAGGTGCAGTTCATTTTTCAGGCTAGTTCTGAGTTAATCGTGAAGCTGAATTTTGACATGTCTGCATTATCTGGTCATTCTTTCGAGTAAAAATTTTGAAAATGCAGAAAAGCGGGGACACTTATCATTTCTGACGGATAAGATGTCAAGAATTTCAATTTTTGAACGATTTCATTATTAAAAAGACATTTACACAATTCAATTTTAAAAATTCAAACACCAAATGTCACTATTTAGCTCGAAAGAATGAACTACACAAGCTACATTGGCGTGAAAAGATTTTAATTTTAATTTTATTTTATCTAAAATTGAGATTAACATTTCTTGCGCTGTGTGTGACAATTTACTATCTCGGTAGCAGGGAGACGAATGCAAATGCAGACAAGGTGTATAGAACAGAGAGATTTAAGGAAATGAAATATTAGTGAAGCAGTTTTACTAAAATGATATAAATTTATAAACTGCACACATCGAGAGCATAGCTATCTCGGATTTTCCCGTTGGCTTCTCCGTCACCAAAGCTCTGCGAGCTTTTGTGTGAACTGAAACTGCGTGCACTGTCCGATTGGATCTATTAACCCAAGGCCCATTCCAAAATGTACTGAATAAATCGTCTAGTAAATTTTTAGCTCACATTTTAAATTAACTTAGTAAATTATTAAAAATGTCTGTGATCGACTGTGGAACTGTTTGCGATCGACCGGTCGATCGCGATCGACCGTTTGCCCACCCCTGTTATAGGCTCTATGATTTGACTATGCGAAAACAGCATGACTTTCTGTATAACAGTAATGGAGTTTTGTGTTTCGTAAGAATAAAATTGTATTGATTTTCAAATTGATATCGAATAAAATCAGTTAATTTGATTTGAATTTCACCATTTATGGCTAAGAAATCTTTAGCAAAAGAAACACTGCTTCCTTTGCGTAGAATGACGAACCTCAAACTTCTCAAACTATGTACTCGGATCACCTCCTCTTGTGAAGAAAATCACTTCGCTTTCCAACAACTCACTTGCTCATCTGCATCGCTTACCTTCTAGCATCAAACGAATCAAAACTAATGCTAATTACTGACATACTCAACAAAGTTACCACATGTGGAAAGTAGAAATTGTTTGATTATTTACTTTAATTAGCACTATTGTTTTTACTTTCACCATGCATCTACTCATTTTAAAAAACAACATTTTCATCAGTCAGCCTTAGATCATGTACGACTTGTTTACTACGATTGCATAATCAAAAAACCATTTGAATGTCAAGTTCAACGAAAAGTTTCAAATGCATTACCCATGATCGTTCGAATAGGAAATCCGTACCACTATTTACATAAGATACTCGTAGTAGATTCAACGAATTTATAAACTTTTGAATATGGCAAGGAAATGCACGGACAGCCCGGGCAGCATTCTTCGAATTTCATTGAACTGTAAACAAGGCGCCCGAAGATCGCAGTTCGATATTCTTACAAAATGGACTTATTGCCCAAGGAGGTTTTGATTCGATTTTAGAAAATATGAATTTTGGATCAGTTATTTATAATTTATTATATTGTGACCAGAATTACAAAGAAGGCGTTGCTGTGAAATCTCATAACTGAGCATCGAAGACCAATAATGATTTCTTGTGCAAGCAAAAAAAATTCATTCTGCGTTTTCCTTTCCTTCCAACCAATGGGAAATAATAATACGCTTAAAGGTGTTGGCCGGTTCTGTGGTACACCTGCGATAACCCTTACTATATTTAAATATCCCGAATCGCACCTCATCTCTTGCCTCTGTACATTCAAAACTCATTTTCATTCAATCTAAACACTTCGATAATTGATACCGAATCGATTCATAGTGGCAATGATACTCAATGGAAATCTTGATGAAGGAATATAAATCAAACGTGAATCACGTGCGACTGATTCGCTAAATACGAATATTTAATAAATTCAGACTACGATTTCATTGATTTCATCTCTAGCAACCTTCGGTTCTAAACTTTTGCTCTAAATTACTTTCACTTTACACAGTTTCGCTCTATGATTCTAAATACTATTGAAAATTAAGCAAAAAGATGACGTGCACGCCGTAAACACAATGTTAACTGGCAGTCAAGTCAATGCGTATAATTCAAACCACATCAGCTCCAATCTTAGATCGAACGGATCGAAAACATTAGCTCATTTGTTGCGGCTATAAATTAGTGAATGTGCAGACCAGTGCTTATACATTTATTCTTCTCATATAGAAAATTATCAATGCATTCTGCGTATTCTGTGGTACACATTTCAAATGAGTATCTTTCATATCTTAAGATACCTTGATAACCCAAGACACAATCTGCTCACGAGATTCTGAAGCTAAAGTTAATGGTGTAACCAGTAAGAATAATTCAGCAAATATCTTTAATTCATCGAGAATATCTTCTATGGAATCATTAAGAATATTCGAGATAAAGTTATTTGCGTGAAATAGGATGTTTACAGGAAATGGCATAATTTCAAAGTTTCCTTTCGACGAGGACGCATGAGTAACGAGTAAACAAATATTAAAAAATTTACCAGCTTTTTATTCTTACTAGCGTTACGTAATTGACTGCAATTTTATTCAAAAGAATAACATAAATGAATCCAATTAACTTGAACATGTACCAGCTGGTACGCCATGCAATGATACTTCAACCATAATGAAATTCAAGGTAGTCTGCCAGGTGTAAAGCTTTTAATTAATCTGAAGTTAAGTAAATGAAAACACTTTGAACTGTGCCAAAAATAACATGGCTAATATTGTCAAAGATTCATACACAAACATGCATATTAGTGCATTCATTGCTTACTTCAACCCTTGAAGGGTCAAGTGTGTTTTTTTCTGTACACGGGGAATTTTGAACGTATACTGTGGCAGATATTTTTTTTTTCTGCTCGTGATTGTATCTTTGCCCGAAACGCATGAAGTTTTCATTTCGTTGGCATCTTGGGTCCGGTATGTTCCCGATAAAATTGATTTAGCTGAAAATATAACTAATAGAGTAAGTTAAAGAAGAAAAAAAATTAAAATGAAATACCGGTTCTAAAAAAAAGGGGCTTTAACTTAGTTCATCAGGCCGGAAAATAATGAAGTCCCTGTAAAAACTAATGCGATAAATAAATCTATGCATGATCGTGAGGCAATGGAGACGGCACGCACCCCCAATACATTAAGTAATAATTTTTGTGTTTAAAAAAGATTCATCATAGCATCCTTACATATCGATGAGAAAACAACAAGGTTAGAACCTCGTAGGTTCTACCCAGACAAGTCAAATTAGTATAACAAATATTCGTGGCATCATTGATACCGGGGAAGATGAGTAAAATAATATCAAAGATACAGTGGCGGCTCGTCACTGTGGGCAAAATGGGCCGGGCCCACCCTCTAAAACACATAAATAATAATTTTAAATAAAAGTTTGAGTCATCATTTACATATTAATTCATATACGTTTAACATAATAAATCCTTCTATAATTTTAATCCAGCAACAGCACATTTTTATATCATTCATTCATACCATGCAATGACGTAAAATCACATAGTGCCATACATACATTGAATGTCCATCGCGCAATGTATCAACATATTTTCATACATATAAAACAATTACTACAATACGCTACAAGCATAAACTATACGATACAATATACACCTGCATCTTGTACACATAAATGCATATTCCTCTTCCCAGTCCCATACACGCCACGACGGGCAGACGCATCACCAGCCCATTCATAATTCTTCTACATCATCTACACTATGCTACAAACATAAGTATAAGCGAAGGTATAAGTTCGCGTTTGTGTGTTTATCGATTTCTGTTCATCAATGTGGCTCGGTGGGCCCAAGCATCACTGGCCCACTATGCGTTGTTACCAGTCCAAGCTGCGATCTATGAGCATTGACGCTTTCAATCGCAACAAAATTGATTTTGTATATTGGGCCGGCTCTTCATCTACGAAAAATTGACGTGTGCAATCGCATCAAAATCTATGTTGCATATTGGGCCAGCCCATCATGCGTTTACATGCGTAGCTTGAATCAAAGAACTACAAGATCATGACGCGCGCAAGTCTCTCTCAGCTCTATGCTTGTGCGTGCGTCACCAGGAGAGTTCGGTTTATGAATGAATGAATGAAAAATTGTTTGTGGTTATTTTTTTCAGCATTTTTTGTCAAATTATAAACTATAAATGAGTTTAGTTAGATCATAGTAGATTTCATTAATGGGAGTATTTTTGTGAAAAATATTATGAAAAAAATGTAATGCGACGTGTGTTAATATTGTATAAAATCAAAAGAAGAATAATGTGGCGGAAGACAAATCTATCTACACCTGCATGTATCCAAAAGATGCAAATTTTTCTGATGTGAAAAATTAGCGAATAGGTATGGGAATTTACCTATTGCATAATTGTTTTTGAAATATATCCCAAAAGAAAATTAATTTCAGGATTTGAAGCATGAAATGCTTATTTGTCTTCGCAGGATAAATTTGAAACAAAGGTTAAGTTAGATCCTGGGTGTAAAATGCAAAGTGTAAAAATTCCAAGAAGAAAAATGCACCTCTCATCTTTTATATAAAATAAAAATAAAGACAACTCTTTTATAAAATGGAAATAAATCAGCTAGCATAAATTTAGTCCATAAACTGTGCTAACAGATTTTCCAAATTCTTCAATAACAGCTTTTGCAGATGGCGTTAGAAAGACTTAATACAATCAAGGTTTCTTATTACGGTTTCAAAAATTATGTGGAGGTCTGAGCACAGCTGAATTCTGAAGGAATCTGTTTTTTTCATTCAATGAGATGGAAAATGACTCCATCAGAAAATTATGTGATTCAGTGCTTGCTTGGGACTTGGGCATTGCTTTTGGCTTGGGGCTTGCTTGTATCATGCATGCGTAGGAAAGAAAATAGTAAAGTGAAGACGGCACAGAGAACGTTAATATAAGCAAAGCGCTAAGCACTTACACGATTTAAACTTTTTCTGGATGAGTCTTCCGTTTTCAGTGGTACTTTTAAAACTATTCAAAACGATCTCATCATTAGTAAATGTATTATATTAAAAATACTTTATATTTGTACTACATTAAAAAGCTTTATACTTGCTGAGATTCATAACGCTCCCTGTTATTCCTGGCAAATCGATGAGTCCACTGACACCAAGTGTTTGTCTCAACTATCAGTGATTTTTCGATAAGTTTCAGAACAAGGCATTACAGTAGAGAGATTCATGGTTTTTTTTATGTAAGTCAAGGCAAAAAAGCTGGAGATCTCTATAATTTACTAACTAAACATTTAAGCATTTCGATATTGCCAGCATATTTGTGGGACAAACCTATGATGGTGCTTTTGTGATATCGGGGACTTGCAAAATAAAAGAATGTCGCATCTTTTTCGTGAATTTGACTGGGTTATTAGCATTTTTTTCAACTCGACGAAGCGAACTAGTGTAGTTGATAAAGTTAATCGTAGTTAATCGTGATTGCAGCAATACACGATGGAACTATAAGTCTCGAATAATTTAAGTTCTTTCAAATAGTACAAATGAGTTGCTGGAAGTCTTCGAAATATTTTTAAATGATGAAGCCTTTGTCCAACATAGAGAAACGATTAAAGAGTCTGTGGGCTTCAGGTATATTTTGTCGGTCTTCTCGTTTTTATTTTTGCTAAAAACTATCAACCTTATGTGTCAACAAACAGGTGTTCTATTTGAAATATTAATTATTGTAAAGTTAAGTGCAGATATTAATTATTGTAAAGAGCGAGTCAGTAACTTACTACTAAGATTAAAATCATATAGAGGAGACGATACATATTTTGAAAAAAAATTAATGATGTTTGCAGTAATTTTGGGCAACCTGTTAAAAGATGTAAAATAGATTACGGTAGCATTTCAGATGCGAAAACTTATTTTAAAAGACTTCATGCGTTAAATTTAGACTAATCTAACTAAACCTTTCGGATATGAAATAAATAGATTTTATCAGTTTCATAAAGAGTAGTAATCTCAAATCATTTGCGAAGGCTTTTCTTAAAAATCTACCCCTAAATGTTTGAAAAAATTAAGCAACGAAACGAACTTTGTGTGTAGTAATCTGATCATAGCAAATTTGGAACCACGCAGAGTTTATCGGACCTTTTAGTTTTTATGTCTGATAATAAGTTACAAACGCAAGTATTGGATATTTATAAATTGCTAAGTCAAGTTACTTCACTGGCATCTTTTTCCACTTCAGTTGAACGAAGTTTTTCAGCTCTTAAGAGAGTAAAAACCTTTTAACGGAATTC
Organism: Nemotelus nigrinus; assembly: GCA_947369275.1. Lineage (NCBI taxonomy): Eukaryota > Metazoa > Arthropoda > Insecta > Diptera > Stratiomyidae > Nemotelus > Nemotelus nigrinus. The sequence continues at coordinate 2,579,353 of OX376373.1, read as the reverse complement.
AATTTGTCAGACAAGGCTTTCCGATTTAAGTACAATGGAAATTGAAAGGGATTTAGTTAAAATGTTGCCAGAAGGTTACAATTTCAAATTTCACAACCAAATAATTGATCTCTTTTTGCTTCATCAAAGAGTAGACGTAACCAAATAATTTACAAGCATATGTAGTAAATTATACAGTGCATCTTTAATCTTTAATCTTTATTTTTAAATACGTTTGAAAAATGTTAAATTTGATGTAGAATATTTCACATGTATATATATGTATATTAAACCACTTGAAACAAGTGTTTTAGTTTCATATATTTTATACTGCGGAGCATTGAAATTGAATATTTCTCGGAAGTCTATCTACTGCGTAAACGTATTAGATAACTAACTGGGCCAAAAGGAATGGTTGGATCGATTGAAAGGTGTGCACATAGGTGTTATATAAATAGCGACCAAAACACTAAATTTTATTTATTTGAAAAAAACTGACCAGCATACAACGAAATCAACGAAAATTTGTTCGGATAACAATAACAAACTGGGCCCACCCAGTCTCAACAAGCACGAGCCGCCACTGCAAAGATATCTTCAAAGCAATAGCATCTCTACACAACGCTCCTAAAGAAAGGTATTCCTTGCAACATTCAAATCCAGCCCTATAAACCCTGTTAAAACGACATTTGAAGGAGAATTTCCCTCGATATAATAGGCGTGTTTTTTTGCTCCCCCTATCTATAACAGAACAATGCTATCCACTGCAGACGCATTTGGAACAACAACAACTCCTGTTATGGAAAGGGGGAGTTGTTGTTCCCAATGCGTCTGCACTGGTTAGCATTGTTCTGTTATGGATAAAGGGAGCAAAAAAACGCGCTTAATAAAGTCATCAAACTCAAGATGGACTATATCGTTTTTGGGATGTGACAGAATAATAAATGTCGGCATTTATACCGTAGAGTAAATGTTTCCAAAAACATTGTAAATAGATATCTAAAATGTTCCGAGAGGGACTGTCCTATGGTGTTCAATTATGTTGGTCTTCCGACGAATCGGAGAGGATAATTAAGATCTAGGTTAAGTTTAGGTATATGTAGACTAAGCTAATTGTACTTAAACTTAAGCTAGATTTAGTTTAGTAAATTAAGTTAGTATTTAAGTATTGTATAGTTAAGCCAACCCCAAGTAATGTACAACCTGGGTAATATTTTATAAATGCAAACCAGAAAACAAGTAAATGATGAAAAATAAAAATAATTACAATTCAAAAAAAGCCAGCAGACAAAAATAAAATAGCCCCTATATATAACATCATTTATGTTAAATATCCCTTAAGCTAAGTAATCTATGTACAGTTTAATGAATAAAAATTATTATTATTATAAAAAGGAGGGGCTGCGCTGAAGAAAGGAAAAATATTAAATGCTCACTATATGAGACACTTGAGCACCGGTGTTAGCAGCTCTTTACCAGTAACGGCACTAAACGTATAACGAATCTGCTTCACGTTAAGACCAGTTTACTCTGTGAATTTCATTTTTATCAGAAAACTGTAAGAGGAGCTACAGTCATAAAAATATGTAAGAATTGCGGCCCGAAAAGTTTCAAAATTTATGAAAAATGAACGTTTGCTCCATATTCCCATTTCGAAGTGCTTATCATATGAAAATGTTGTTAGCTTGGTACAAAAATTATAAAAATGCCTCTTGCGACTAAATCTCCACCTGTACCACAACCGAAAATTCATGAAATTTGCTTCATGTTTGGATCAATTCATTGTGTGAATCTCGTTTCAATCTGATGACTGTATCGAAAGTTAAAAGGGTGGACAATTTTTCAGAGCTACCACCCACAAGAACTTAAAAATTCAAAGGTTTTATACATATTTTACTGCGGTTTTTGCGGTGTGATTTCAACTTGAAAAGTCATTTGAAGCGTCTCCTAGAGCAAAAATGACCAAAACTGTGGCAGCTGGCAAATCCTTCTTGACATCACTACTGGTTCCAGAGTTAACAAAATAGGACACTTTCTCGTTCTGAATTTCAAGCGAAATAATTTCTTTAGCCTCTATATCTACCCGGCTATCACTGTCATTGTTTGAGTCCGCATCTTCAGCGGCAGATGACACGAGAGTCATTCTAGTTTACCTGCGTATTATAGTCTGATTTTACCAGTACCTATCAGTATTTATTGAGACTTCCCTGGATCTCAGTAGCTTTCGCCTCAGCTTTGCAAGGTTTTTTTTGCTATATCAAATCGTTATTTCGTTCTCGCTGTACAGCCAGCTCCTTTGCTGATTTGTCGGAGTTCGCCAAACTGTATCTCCTTATCCGTCTCATATTTTTCGTTTTCCTATCTCTTTTCGTTTTCCTATCTCTTCATATGGGAGCCAAGTATTTAACCTAATAACCAAGATCTGAGCCCTTCACAGAGCTTCAATACCGTGGTTCTGAGACCGAATACTTTTCAAAGTCTGGGAACAAAATTGAGCAAACAACCATTCGCTTGTCGAGCGAAGTGGGCTGATACTTTGCATTTTTTTAGGCTTCGAAATTTTTATTAAGATCGGAAGCAAATTTCTGTCAGCAAAACGATCTAGCATTGAAAATTCTAGCATCAAACATTTTGATCGACATCAGAAAAAAACATCTTATACAAGTTTTCAACATGAGCATAATATGTTTCTAAAAATCAAAGAACATTGCCTACATATTGTTTAGCGAAATGTAGGCACATAAGTTAGGTCTTTTTCCCTCGTGATCTGTGCGTCTTCATTATAGTTCTTGATCTAGTCCTTTCCCACTCTCATTTTAGATCATAAATAAAAGCCAACGCATATGATATATTATTTGGTCATTTTATTTGCATAACAATGTATAAAATTTCAAGAAAACAAAATGTAAGAAAAACCTTTCGTTCCTAGTTTGCACAGGTCAATGCCCAAGGCCGTTGGGTCCAAGCTAGGAATGACATCGACGAGTGACTACTTCAACCAGTAAAAGCTACTTAAACCATAAACCTAGCTCCAGCTCAAGTTTTCGTTCGATGCAAGCAAGAGCTTTAGCATAAGTTTTTGTGCTTATCTTTGTTCTTATCATTTGTTATATTTTTATCATTTATTATATTTTTATCATGTTTTGCCATATTTTCGAATCAATGTATAGACAGATCATCAATCTTGCTAGCTAAGACCTCTTGTTTTGAGAAATAAAAAATATTTTACTGATTGGTACATATGACAGCAAGTCTGCAAAAGTTTCCAAATCAGTTCCTTCCTAAACAAAAACGGCTCTGCTTATAGAAATCAGACGGACTTGAAATATCGCGTGTTGAGACAAGATGTCAAATATATTTTTTGTATTCAGTATCAGCATTTTTTTGGTATGGAAATCCTGCAAACAAAGACGCTGCAAAAAAAACTAGCTCAAGTGTTCTGCGTGACTAAAGCTACAGAAAACCTCTTCCCGCATATAATTATCATGTTAATAGTGACCGCATTTGATTTGGATAAACCGCTTTTCGTCCATTCCGGTCCGGATTATATCAACTGCAAGCTCATGTTTACAGCAATGCTCAAAAGTATCTGGAAAACGGAAAAATTGCCGTCCGCAATGAGTTCCTTACAAATATAAGGATCTCATGCAAGGAATGTCAGAAACGAAAGGCATCTATTATTCTCACTTCCCACCCACTGAGGACAAAGTTATGGCGAAAATCATCTATTCGGAATCTCAGTAAAACAATAATTTATTTACCTACTACTCTTTGCAATTTACCAAGGTAACCTACCGTATCGAAATAAAACTCCGACTTAAAACACATATGTACATACATATGTATCTGCAAAGCAAAGAAATGAACGTGACGCGCCAAGAGCAAGGTCGTTCATTTGATCGATTTTGTTGCTGTAAAATCAGATTTCTATTTGTGGATTCAGATTTTACAATAATTATAATAATTATCATCACTGGCAGCTGGGATGAAAAATGGGTGATTGCAGTATTAGGAAACCGGAAGTGATATATACACTTACTGCAAGAAGAAGAAATGCGAGTGCCAAGCGGCCTACACTAGCTTTGGCAGATTTCTTGTGCTTATGTACGTTTCATACTACTTACTATTAACTTCTGTTGAAATATACAGTGAAAGGGATAGTATAGAATCGGCGAACTGTGATTCAAGGTCTACATTCTATTGAAAAACGGTGAAAGACGTGCAGGCAATGGCTTCTAATCGAGTCAAATCAAATTTTCTCAAAATACAGTCAATGCAAAATGTATTCGGTCACATGTAGGATTTTACTAGAAAGCCTATTCCTTTTTAGCAAAATATATTATGACTAACAGGGCAATACATTTTTTGATTAATGTTATCTTATTTGAGAAAGCTGTGCGTAGTAATTAAACGAATTATTACACACACAAAAATTATTCGGTCAGCCAGTCTTTCTTAGAAATTAATATTTGTAGTTTCAATTGGATTCATAAAAATTACACCGTTCGCTTAGTTTGCATTACGTTCTTATGTAGGGTGTCCGAAGTAAAACTTTTTCTGTGCAAGGTAGTTGTGATTTAATCATGGGCCGTAAGTAGGATTGCCAACTCTCCCGGAATTCCGGGATTCTCCCGGAAAAATACAGTTCATTTAAAAAATCTCCCGGCTCCCGGAATGAAGCTAATTTCTCCCGGAAATTTAACAAAAATTGCCTTCACGGAATTATTATATTTTATGCTCGCTTTTATATGCTCATAAATAATACAATATTATTGATTAAAATTCGTAAATTGCACTAGATTTGTACAATTGATTAAATAAAAGATCTGAGTGCTTCTTTATACGAGCCAATAAATGAGGATAAGTTGTACGACGATTACTGTTTGCTGTGAGAAGTGCAGGACCTTGTCGCAAGTAAAATAAAGAGGGAAGACTTGCGTTGGGTTAATTTTTTTGAAAAATGTAAAGAAGAATCCGGCAAAGAAATAAAAAAAACTTGTTACATTCGCTCTATGGATCCCTATCTGCAAATGTAGCCGCTGATCGTGTTTTCAGCGTAGTAAACGAACCTTGGTCAGTAGATATATAATACCAGTTCTGGCGCACTTAAGAGGAGCAAAAGGGGTGCAAATAAGAGGAGCAACAAGGACATGGTGCCTTCAATTATCGGCCCGCGCATGACGTAAGTGATGATCTTTGAACTAATAAACAGCTCAACTGGGCTTTTAGCTTATTTAACAGGGTTGTTTATCAGTTCAACTACCCTATTTATCAGCCCAACAAGGTTCTTTATTAGCTCAACAGGGTTGTTTATCAGTTCAGCTAGGTATGTTTATCAGCTCAACTGGGCTATTTATCAGTTCGAGATCACCGCTTACGTCATGCGTGGGATGCGCGTGCCGATAATGCAGGCACCATGTCCTTATTGCTCCTCTTTGCTCCTCTTATTCACTCTTCTTTCGTTCCTCTTAAGTGCGCCAGAACTGGTATTATATATCTACTGTGGTGAAAAAATCGTAATCGACTTAATGAAACACATGTAAAATCATAAATTCAGTTCAAATCATTCAAATTTTAATTACACATGTAAATAATTCTATAGCTTTATCCTTGCAAATCAAAAGACATTACAGGCAACTCGTTGTGTAAAGAAATATCATTTTAAATAAATAAAATTGTTTTTCATTTATTTTTTTATTTTCCCCCCGGATTTCCGATCCACTGAGATGGCAACCCTAGCCGTAAGGGAAAAGAATTGAATGAAGGGCTAAAAAATATTATTTAAATATGCGTCAAAATGTAACTGCGCTTCGATCGATTCCTTTCAGATGGATTCCTTTCTCTACAGTACAGTCTTTCTGGAAAAGATATGATAAGCGAGGAGAACCCCACAACGAGTCAAGATCTGGTCTGAATCATGACCACAAATTAATAGCCTTTTACGATAGATATAAGTCGAGGATGTTAAAATTTATCACAACTAACGTAAAGAAAAATTAATGATCTCCCACTGAAAGTGATCACATCAGTCAAGTATGCACTGTAAGCTGATGTCTTTCGAAACCACTTAGTTAAAAAAAAAAATCTCCAGCTTTAATCATCCCACAAAAACAATTCAATTTGATTTAGCTTTCAGAGGCTTATTCCGCAAAACGATCGAGTTTCCTGTATCAATAATTATCTGCTTTGATAAGCTTTAGAGACGATATACGTTGACTATGCTGATTTATAGACAAGAAGGGAACCATGACCACAAATTAATAACCTTTATGCTTAAAGAATTCCCAAGAAGTACTGAGGTATTATTTTAATATCTTGAATTAATTTTCATTTTTGCTTTTAACAAACTATTTCAGGCTTTCACTTTGCTGACCGAATACTTTTTGTGTGCTATTTTAGAAGGAAAAAAGCGTCGTTTTACATTTTCTTTAAAATTTATAACGCTATGTTTGAGTTTAATGTATAAATGAATCTTAACAAAACAATGCTCATAAATAATAATTAAAAAATATAAAATCACTTTTAAAAAATATTTTAATCTATTTCTGAAAATCCTCGACTGACCGAATATTTTTACCACTAATTGTATTTATTTGGAGAGCATCATCACAAATTTATAATCAATGTGAATACGAGTGTGGAGTGATTAATTCCACGACTCACTTTATCCCTGATTAATTCAGGTATCTATTCAGAGCTAGGTGAACTGAAAGCTTGGTGCGCAGATCAAAGTCCGAACCTGAATTCGAGCCACGAGCCCCCCACATAAGAAGCCTGTGCTCTACCCACTAGGCTACTGAGGTTTCATTATTTATTTATTTCCATAATTGCAGATAAAATAATAATTTTCACGAATATATCCGATGCAATGAAATAGTGAATATACACGCGGTTTCACTGAAAAACCATACCCTTATTTTTATTGTAGACTGCTAATAATTGGTATATTCATGTTTCCAAGTTGCAATGCTTTTTTCGACCCTGTAGGTTAGGTTAGGTTAGTGAAGAGGGCTGCCGGGAACGCGGCCAGCATTAGGCCACCAGTTTGGGCCCATTTGCCACCCTCATAGACAATCACACGCATTCACACTTACAGCCATGGCACTGGCGGGATTCGAACCCGCAGGCCCCGTGGCACGCCGCTTTTCGGCCTGAGGCCTTAGCGAGCAAAGCTACGGGGCCCCCTTTCGACCCTGTGACAAATAATTATATTTTTCACTGATGGTCGTGGGCGATACTATATTCGAACTTTTTTGTGCTTAACTATTTATTAACTTTTGCAGTTTGGGAACTTCAACCGCCTAAACAATAACACAATAGCCAAGTGAAGAAACTTTATTCCAAATGGTTGTTCCTATTTAATACTGAGCTTTTCTTTAACTTGAAAGAATATTTATATCAACAATATGAAAGAAATCAATTCAAAATCAAATCCAACTCCAGTCGAGTATAATTTAAGTTCTACCAGAAATTTTCATCAGCCAACCCAATGTTCAAATCGTAACATATATACATAACTTAATTACAATTATAGCAATGATTATTTCTGGCCTGCATTGAAGACAAAGTGTGAATTGCTTTCCTTGACTCGAATTCGATCCGTGTAATGAGACGTATGAATTGAAGCCGACCAGGCTGTAATCATACTATTAACGATTCTGCGGACCTTCACAAAGAACAGGCACATCGGAAAACATAACTCTCAAATGAAAATGAAAGTCAGTCGATCGAAGTACACACGATCAGATAGGAAGTGATGGAAGTCGGCTGGAAAACTCAGTTAAGCACGAAGAAATCGACCTCTTCGTCTATCAGCAGCATCGATGCGTGTTAACTAAGGTCAAGAGCTCTCACTACTGTGTCCATTTGGTTAGGCATGAGACACCTTTTGATAATATAACAGTAGTCGCTTTAGTTTACCTTGCTAATTGATCGCTGCAAAAATCAACTGGTAAGCAAAGCTGACGTCAGAACAGTAGATTCATTTGTGTCGTGTCCGGATATTGATCAGCTTTCAATTCCGCTTCTGCTATCAATGCTTCAATGCATCCGAATACATTTCACAAGTTGCAGTGCAGCCAGCTCACTTTCTAGCCATACACTCAGTATCAGTCAGAAAAACTCACGATGGGTCATAGCCGTGGAAATCCATTCTACATACTTAGCTGCTCTTAATCGGTATCTTCTGCCGAGGCAAAATCCGAATATTTAGTTGACATAAATTTGTTACTAATAAGCAATTTCCGCACGTAAGGTCGATGAAAACAGCAATACTGTCTTTGATTTTTCCGAAGTAGTCTTCACAGGTTGACATGAATAAACGACTATTTACGTTGTCCCTCAACATTAGAGTGGAGGTTCGACCCATTGCCTGTTAACCATCACTCTGCGACTCGTGTAAACATAATCATTCCACGCTAATGCTATTTCGATTAACAAGCTAAGCCGTTTACAAGCAAATACCATTAAACTAATACTTATGCCTTGTGAGTAATCTATGCTGATTAATGCTGCGATTATTCGACTTTAAATTGCATTCTTAAAAACGGGTAAGACAGCTGCCATTAAGCTATTTGCAGTCGAGGTTAAGCCACTCATTAAACCAATTGCAACTTCAACTGCATTTTTTATTTGAGAATAAAGAGCGCAGCTAGCACGCATCTACTATACGTACATATATGGATGGCGGGCTGGCACTTCAAAAGATGATGACAACAAACAAAGACCTCGTCAATGAATTCGGAAATCGTCTTTCCTCGTTAGACCTGAAGCAGTACGCCAATGCAAGAGTACATCTGATTAATAGCTTGATCCGAACTGAAGTGTATTACTCGAATATCGTCTTTTCATTTGAAGGTGTGTGGCATGGCATTATCTTTACCAATCAATTATCCGTCAGCCAATTTATTTGTTACGCTTATACATATGTATGTATATAGATGATTGAACAATTGATGCTACGTAATCTTGGCGATCCAGTTGATGAAACATACTTTTCTTGCTACAAGAATATTTTTTTCGATTAAGACCTTTACAACCTGGCAGCTGATTCTAAAATACTGTGGAGAATAAGGTAATTGCCTTTACAATTATGTAATAAAAAAAACTTTACCGCATAAAAGCTGGTACTTAGTTAATCGGGAAGCTTAATTTTGACACGTCTCCATTATCTGATCATTCTTTCTAGTGAAAACTTTGACAATGGAGAAGAGCGACACTGTTCATTTCTGACCGATAAATTGTCAAGAATTTGAATGTTCGATCAATTTCGTTATTGAAAAGACATTTGCACAACTCAATTTTCAAATTCAAACACCAAATATCACTTTTTAGCTCGACAGAATGAGCTGCACAAACTAAATCGGCGTGAAATGATTGGAGACATCTGCCAAGCAACTTCAATGCAACTTTTCATGCTAAGAACTGAGTACAACTCTTGCTTATTTTCAAGCTAAATTTTCGTCGAAACAAATTTCACATCAAATTTTGTATGAAAATGTCTCGTGAAAGCGAAGACAATACTAAGCTTAAGAATGTAGAACTACAAGTATGTGCGGAACATTGCTTCGCTAATACACTTGTCATTGTATCGAAAATAGATCAAAAATTGACTTGTACGCAAAGTCCTTTTTGTTCTGCTAATGCTTTGTCAGAAAAGTGGCATTATCTATTTGCAGATAGTAATTTCCTGTATGGTTTGTTTTTATTATGTTTGAAATAGTGAAATAGGGTGGTTGTTTCAAAATTCGGCCACTTAAAGAAATGTTACACTCTGATTGGCTGTGATTTCTTAACCTTAAGGATTTCTGCATAATAGAAGAATTTGTTTTTATAGTTCCTGAAAATCTATGAAATAGAGTTTTAAGTTGAAAATATCTTGATATTAAAATTCAATTGGTAACTCTCTTATAAACTCTTGAGTTGTTGGCATCTCGGTTTCGCGGCGGCGCCGGTCATTTCATTATCCCTAGCATTTCTTTGGTGCTTTTTCGCACGCTATAACTCCGTCGAAGACAGAGCCTGCTTTGGCATATTTTCCCAATAGTCCTGCCCACATAGACTCTCCGAGCGAAATCCTCCTCACTCATACGAGCTAAGTGTCTATTGAACCGTTTATTTCACTCATATACTTCGTTGGTGCATAGACATCGAAATTGTCCAACCTCATGTTAGGAGGATCCCCCTCTAAACCGCAGATAAGAGTTCGTAATATTTATTGCTAAGTACCAAACCCTCAATGGACACAGGGATGAAAACTGGCAAGACCATGGACTTTTCGGAGAAACTTGAGCGTGGTAGTTTTGGTAAACAAGCTATAATTTTCGGCCCAAGATAGGTGAATGAATTAGCTGTATTCACCTATCTTTTTCCAGAAAAGTACATTTTCTAGTTTCGATTTCCACTGTGTTGCTGATACCTGGCGTCTACGCATTCATTGTTTTCTGGTCAGCAAGGATCGAGAACCAGTTCAAAAAATGCAGTAAAATGATTTTTTGACAACTGTTGTCGTAGATGGTTGGAACAAAGAGTTGAGTCGAGAGAAGCAAAGAAAAGAGGCGGCTTCTAATCATGGTAGTGAAAAAGGGAGGTTGTTGATGATCGGTGGTTGAAGGTTGCCGCGGGAAGTAGAAATTGTTCTCATTTTCAGTGCATATCGACTCGGCAGAAACAGTAGGTAGACACTATAAAAGAGGGTAAATCACCCTCGAAATATCTGTGTTTATCAAGAAATTAAAAAATATCTTGCTGCTAAAGCAAAAATTGGTCTTCGAATAAAAATATTTGGTTCCAAATCTGGCGAAAATTGCATTGATAAATTTAACTATTGCCACCTGTTAGCTGTAATCTGGAGTCAAAGTAGTAAAGTAACCTACTGGTGGTGGTTAATAAGATCCCGTTTAGCGTAGTGTCGAAACAATAAAGCAGTAAAATTTGCTCAATTATATTCGCGGGTGTAAATTTTCCACCTGAATGATTTTAATCGCAGATCACGTATAAAATTAGTATTAATGATCAAAAAATAAGAAAATAAGAACAAAATTCTAAAGTTATACCTTGTGCAAACAATAATAATGAAATGCAATTTACAAATTTTATCACGAAATCGTTTTTGCTAAGAGGTGTGTCTCGTTTGAGTAGTGAATTAATATACACCAACTAGGTACTAGTTATCACAATAATCAATCAAGACAGTATTCGAAACAAAACAGGCGTTAATTCAATTTCATCAAGATCACAAAAACTGGATCTCAATCAGTAGGATAGTAGATTCAAAATTTTCTCTGTGAACCTGTTCGAATAGCAAATACTTAAATCAAGTGGATCGCCTTGAAATTCGGAAAAGTGTGATCATAGTCAAAGATGCTTTCAAAACGATATGGATGTATGCATGTATGTATGAGCATACTACATAATTAGGTTTAATTTCGGATGGCAATACACAGAATAGTCTTCTATGTATATCAGACGATATTTAAAATCAATAACAATGCACTTCCTCTTAGCTACAGATGATAAAACTAGAAATAACTGATAAGCCACAGTGATTTAGTGGCAAATATGTATTCATTTTGATTTTCTCACTTTTTTCACTTATTTTTAAACTGGATTGTTTTCAAAGAGAGGTGTATAAAAACAAGGAGTCGACAGCCTTGAATGCATAGAATAAGAAGCAAAGCTAATGAAAGCACGGAAGAATTAGTAAACCAATAGTCTTGTTTCAGCGAAAAAAATAATTCTGATTAATATACATTTTTATTGAAGAAGAAAAAACAAACACAGAAAAACCATTATCTGTTAAAGATTCTCAAGTTCCGAGTAGTTAAAAGCTTCCTTTAAGCAAATTTTGATTGTTTCAAATAGGAGCACGTGTTTGTGTAAATTCCTTCGCCTAACCCTGAGATTTCAAGGAAACACTGTAAAACATGCTAGATTCATGCTATCAGTCATGCAATTTAATTCTTACGCCAATTTAAAATGCAAACTGTAACAAAAACTCCGATACTATCAATATCCTTGTAGAATTCTGCTTTGGCTGGAGATCAAGCAAACAGATATAAGGTGGTCAACGTCCGATTGTTATTTTTTTAAAACGGTACTGTTAGTTTAAGCTTTTCAGCCAGATATCGTGACGCAACGTTTGAAGGTTTCACCTACTTCACAAAGTGGTTGTCGTGCCGCAGTGGGTCAACTATTAAAAGCTCGAATCAAATCCTTCGCATCCGATGCAATCAATTCGAGCTCATCTAATGCATTTAAATAAATTAATAAACACATTGAATGTATTGCTGGACACAGTCAAACTCAAAATATTTCAAATTACATATTTAATGTAGGGGTGGGAAGGAGGTAAGACTGGAATCATGAATAGTGTAGCCAAGCAGCCTTGAAAGTGGAAATTAACATGATAGTTTAACTTTTAAGTACGTAAATAATATATTGGGAGCTTTCTGTGAGCAATACTATCGCAATAGCTAATTCGCATTCAAATGAGCATATTCTGATAACACATACCCAATGCTTTTAATAGACACTCTAATACGACCGAGCGCAAATCGATCAATTCCCGCGATTTAGCGGTTAGTGCATAGTGAATTTTATGAGAAAAAGTAATATTGACTTTGGCCAAGACGCTTAAAGTAATTTCCACTACATAGTTTATGAAAACCTAAAGCAAAGCTGTACCACTACAGCCCATTTAGGATTTGGGAGATTGGTGGTGGTGACGACTCCATTTTTATAATCCATACTTTTACGAGTCTAATTTGATTAACCTACACCCGACTTTGGCCTTAATCGAACGCCTCGATTACACATATGGCGAACGATCCGTGAAGTCTTTCGATGAAACAGTCGACGAAACTCTCGTTTATGAAAGGATACGTACCTAGACAATATGCGTATCTGTGCACTTAAACCTCGCACTCTTCTGCATGGTGTGAAATTTAAGTGGTAATATCGTATAGATATGTAACATTTTCTCTGTTCAGAAATTTGCAGCATTTGCCATATCTCGGGGAGAGTTTAACTCCGGCATAACTTAAGTACCCGAGGACCTGAATTTGCATGCTAGATTCCAGAGCACTACCCTCTAGGTACCACGGACTTATAGTTACATAAAGATTTTCATGTTTTGTAACAGTTCCATGTTTATAAGCTAATTGAAGCTCTTATTTGTGAATAACATAGTTTTAAGTGTACAGTTTTTTTAGAACAGGTTTGTTATGCCCATGCTCAAGTGCTTTAGAAAGCTGTGTAACGAGGCAGCTTCCGATCCATGGGGTGGAGCGTACAAAGCCGTTATGACTACAATAAAGCGAAAGAATTCTCTTCAAATAAAGTGTCCGAAGATGCTCCAGGAAATAGTCACAACGCTATTCTCACAGAATAGAGGCGATATCCTACCGGTAATACAGGTAGACCCTCAAAACGTGCCAGCGGTAAGCAGAAGAAATTCGGTAACGAACGACTGCTGTCAAAAATCGAAAGCAAAAACGGACTATCGGACCGGTAATTCGGTTTTCGAAAAGGACGATCAACTGTGGACGCTGTCTGAATGGTGTCGGACATGACAATGAACGCGAGAGATAAAGGAGGCTGCTGTGCCGTGGTCACGTTAGACGAAAAGAACGCCTTTAACTCCGCGAGGTGAAGCCGTATTATAGGCGCCCTGGTCGATAATGGAGTGTCACGCTATCTGGCATCTATAATCGTCGACTACTTCAAGGAAAGCACCTTATGCTACGACTGTGACGAAGGACCCAAAATCTACCTAGTAACGGCGGGAGTACCACAGGGATTCTATTTATTTATTTATTTATTCAAATCTCATTTTACAGAAAATCCAATTATAAAATGAGATACAAAAAATAACAAAAAAAAAGAATAAGTAAAGAGAAAAATACACAATAAAAATAACTAAGAGGCTACGTTAACATATCAATAACATGTTTTTTAAAAGATTGAAAAAGAACCAAACTGATGCTCATCATGGCTTTTAAGTATCCTAGGTATTGGTGAGTTAAAATACAAAAGAGTACGCGCAAAGGGAGTTAGGAAAAGCGATTGAGTTCTAACCGGGCGATCAGACACACGTAAGAAATGACACACGCGAATGTTGCCATGATAAAGCTTATAAAGAAGACATTCATCCAGGAATATTCTGCGGGTACTCTGTTCTTGGCCCCCTACTTTGGAACATAATGAACGACGGGATAATAAGGCTACGAGTACCCAGAAATGTGGTGGTAGGCTTCGCTGACGATATTGGTATCATGATTCCAATCCATTATCCCAAAGAAGTCGAAATTTACGGAAGCGAAGCAATTTGGGTGGTTAAATCATGGCTTGGTTGCACTGAACTTTGCACTGACCATAAGCCGGAAATGGTACTGAGCACGAAGCGGAGGAAACTACCAGTAGTACGAATAAAGGTTTCTGAGTGCAAAATCACCCCGCAGCCTGCTATAAAGTACCTAGGTTACGATAGTTACCGACAGCAAACTGAGGTTCAAACCTCATCTGGAGAAAGCAGGCAAGAAGGCATCCGTTGTCGGTTCACAATATTGGCGGCCTGAAGCAAAGCCGAAGGCTACTGATTTCAAGAGTGGTGACCTCTCTTCTAATGTACCACCAAAGTGGGCACCAAATTAATCCCCAACGTTGTGCAATGGGCTTCAAGAAGCCACGGTAAAACAAGCTATGACCTAGCCCAATTTTTGTGCGGACATGGCGGTTATCGGTATTATCTGCATCGCTTTGGACACGACACCTCACCGGACTGTCCAATTGCGAAAATGTACCCGATAATGCAGAACACGTTATGTTCAGCTGTTGGCCCTTTGATGCATGTAAAAGTAGCCTAGAGACGGTACTAGGCACACGGATATCAGCGGTAAATATCGTAGACACTTAAAAATATTCGCCGCGAACTGCGTGACGCGGAGAGGGACAGAAAAAAGGAAGATGAAAGGATGCTTAGAAGCAGCTAATGGCTGATCCAGCCATGCTGAATAAGTAGTCCCGTGGGGAGTGTGGAAGAAGAAGGAGATGGTTTTAGTCGATAAAAGTCCGGCATGTTCCAGGTTAGGAGCATTTCAGCGTCTTCTAGAAGATTTCCACCTTCCAACGACGAAAAAACAGTGCGGGGAGAGATTAGAGATCAGCCACATCAAAAGCTTCCGGAAGTTTGCTAACCGATTACATAGACCTTTATTTTTACAATATCAACAGGATTTCTTTAGTGGTAAATTAAGTGAAATCTCCAGCATAATAAGCTTCGACCACTTATTAAAAAAGCTGAAAAGATTTGAATTCACGATACATTTTATGTTGGTTCTTTGTCGCTCTTTAGAAACTAACTCAAAAAGTCATCCTCCCTATTCTTTTTCCTACTCTCAGGTATTCCTTAAGTATCACATCTTGACCTTTAATCTTCTTAATTTTTATTAATTATATCAGCTCTAATTTTCACAATGTTCAATTATTGCTAATAATTGCGAAATTTTTAGGACCAAAACATCGATATTCTGCTGGGGAAGCTAAATGAATTTTACAATTATTGCGGTGTATAATTGCCAAAAAATTAACATATTCAACTCATCATAAAACAAATTATATTCACTTGCACAAAATACATGAAACACGACTGAAGTTTTTTGACTGTTTGGAGGATCTTGGTGTAACTTTTGATGCTTTCATTTGTTTTATATTAAAGTTATTACTAAATACGCTCATAGAACGTTGGGCTTTATTATCTGAAAAACGCAAAAAAAAAAAAACTTAAATGTCATTAAACTTCTTTACTTTTCCTTGGCCGGTATAAACTTGACTTTGCGTCAGTGGCATGGAACTCCGCCTCATGCAAAAAAATTCAGCACAAATTTCTATATGATGCTTTATTCAAAATAGATATTCTTGAATCTAATTTTAATTATACTGCACTCATGGTCCTCTTTAACCTGGCTCCCATATCAAAGAGAAGAAAAACCACTGATTCGATTTGTGTTTGGGAAAATTGATTTAGCTGAGCTACAAAGTAGCAGAGAAAGTACTAAGAATCCATTCAAGAACAACAAGATACACCGACAGTTTTCCATTTTGATCCAGAAACCAAACAGCAATCGATGACCTGGAAGTGACCCTCTTCACCGACGCCAAAGTAATACAAAGTGTTGAGTTCGGCAGGGAAGGTTTTTTGGGACGCTGAAGGAGTTATTATGGTGGAATATTTGGAAAAGGAGCTACTATATCAGGCTCTTACTACGCAGGCCAAATAAGAAGCTATAAAGGAAAAAAGATGGAAAAATATATTAACTTGTTAAGAAACTATGTTGAAAATTAAATATGTTTTTAAATTCTAATCACCTTGGTTTATGCTGATTATCAATACTTTTGGATCAACCTTCATAGATATCTCACAATCCCATTTAACTCTTGTATTATTTATAGTTATAAAACGACATTAAGTTGCATATATTGTATTTAAAGTTACAGTGAGCAATTAGCTCATTTATGAAAATCAACAAATATTCGTAAAGGCCGTTCCATTGCCTTAGTCAAGAAAATTTATTTTATACCATCCGAAACAGTTGAAAGCTTCATTAAACTTCAAACAAAAAGATTTGCAGCTAATTTTTTTCTAAATGCGTCTCAAGTCTTCAGATCTTTCTGAGCTATAGAGTTTGGATCAGATTCAACTACAAGCTCTCAGCGCCAAAGGAGTACCATTCATTCCTTTTTCAGTTAAAAATTTTATTATTCGTAACGCTATTTATTATGCCTCCACATAGCCAGCACACTCAAACTTCAAACCGATTCAAAGAACGTAGAATTTCGTGTGTAATTCGATGGCGTTCCGCATACAAGCCGGCAGGAAAAATCTCACTATTTCCCATCTGAGTTTTTGTTATCTGCTAATTTTTTATTCTTCGATGCGGAAGTTTTGGAGGAATCGTTCAAATTAGCAGTGACTGTCTTTCTTCGATATTGTTTGAATACTTTAATGAACAGATCAAAAGCAAGGCCAATAAAGTGTGTGTAGTGTGTTTATCGCAAGATCGAGTCTAATTTTAAGTTTGTAGAAACGACCGTTGAGCTTTCAATTACTGAGTAAACGTATAAATTATAGCTTATTAACTTATGGACCAGTAGCTAATCGGTTTTCTAATGGACGTCGTGTCCTTGCTAGTAGCCTTCGACAAATTTCCAAGTGCGACGAAATTTTTTGAAATTTTGGCTTGGCTGGCCACTGACACCTTGCATATGGAGTGCAAATGACTCACCACGCGTTTCGTCAGTTTTTTGCACGGATCGGAATCGAATAATTAGTAGATGCTGTTAGAAACCATTGGCAGCTAATTATCCCGAATGAGCCGTTTGTAATAACTTGCTAATTAGCACCTAATGGCATATGATTTACTGGCGCTTGGCTATTTGTTTCATTTCACACGATAGCCTGCAGGTTTCGTAAACCAAATCGTTGCTTACGACGACCGGGGATCAGGTTGACAAATAATTACGGGTATCGACAAAAAAAAAACAATGGAGAGAGAGCCACCATGCTTCTGAGTAGTAACCGATTGATCGTCATTATTGCATATTTAATGCCAGCAAAATACTTGAGCACTCAACATGTTTTCAATATATTACTGTTAACCTCAAAGCCTTGAATTTTGCCCAGATTTCTCGAGTCTTTCCCAGCTGGACAGTTTTCGGATTCATAAGCCATGCAATCATTAGGCATTCGCTGAAGCTTTCATTAATAAAATATTCCATTTCAATTCAGCAGTGTCAGTATATCGACACACTCATAAAAATTCATGACGCAAGTTTCTAAGCAACATGAAAAATCTAAAATGTATTGAAATTGCAGCAGCACACCATAAGTGATCTCACAGCAGATATTCTGAACTTACTCAGACATCGGTTAGAACTAGGACAGGTGTCTAATTCAGCTTTGAACTCCTTCTACGATAGATATGTTTCAATAGATACATCTATAATTATTGCATATTTACACCTGTTTTCATTCTAAATGCAAAATCTTGCAAGCATGATAATTGAAATGATATTGTTGGCAATTATCAATTCTAATAACCGCAACATTTATGCGTGATGTGGTTATGCAATTCCTATAGTTAATCGAACATCTGGAATGCTTAGGTGCAAGGAATTATGCATATCAATGAAATGAGAATAGTGGTAAAATTAATCAGTTTGATAATGTCTTGAGTTTAACGATCAAGCCACTTACGTATCATGTGATTGAATTAATTTGTTATGCCACGTAGGCGATCTTATTTTAAATTGATATTTTTTTCTTCATGGGTCTAAGGGAATATAATATTCCTGCCGATCTACAAACTCATCAAATCAGGCTTCTGCACGATTTCTAGCGCTCGTACTTCTAAAAATATGAAACATAATACTACTTGAACCATAAAAGCACCAGAAATAATTATACGCGTGTGTATTTTAAATGTTCCATGTACATATGTACATACACTTCTAACGCCGCTCTTGCCTCTGACTGGTACATAAAACTTAATGAATATCTATACCAAACATAAATCGAAATCAAAATTAACGATCTTTGGAATTTCGGTTGGTTGATGTTCGAACAGGCATTAAAATCAAACGTTTATCTTCGTAAATGTGCATTCAACTCATCAAGAAGCAATCAAGCTGCCAAATTCACAAGCGACATCTATCACTAGATATCTGTAGAATCATGATCAAAATTTAGAAATCCGACCGATACTTTCTGTTTCATTGCAACCTGTTTGGTATGGATGAAAAAATTAGAAACGAAACCAATATTAAACAGAACTCTTTGGCGATCACCAACAATGGTAAGCGATGATAATGATTAATATTTCGTTGCATGCATATGTATATAGACGAGAGGTGAAATAAGATTTGCAAAACATTGACTAGTTTGACAAATTGGCCGTGCGACAATCGCGACTACGTGATTTCAAATGCCGGATTTGCGCCATTCAATGTTCTACTTACTGCGTCCCTGTCTTCCTCCGATAAAAAATCTTCTCGAATCTAGATCATTCGGCTGCGAGTTTTCTTATTGGTTTTCATAACAGAACCGCATTATTGTTCAGACTGACTCTATGCAAATTACAGCTTTGATGTTGATGTTAATAAATGTTGACCGATATTTCCAGTTTCAATCGACATCGTTCGTTCTACTCGTTCGTTTGTTTTTTGGAAGCTTCACTATCAATTTCGTTTGTTTGAGGCCATTAGCCTGATATTTATCCTCAAAAGTTCGCTTTGTGTAATACGTGATGAATTTAAATTAATAGCCGTATATATTAATAGTTTTAGCGTGTGCTGCGTATCTGCGAACATATAACATAAAAAAATATCTCAAATGAAAGTATTTTCGATGTCTTCGAATCTGCTTCAATTTCTCGTCAACCATCAATCGTCATTTAATGACTATTCATTAGACCTGCAGTCGAAAATAACTTCTGACTTGTCCAAACAGATAACACTCCATTGAGAAACGTGATGAAGTAAAACATGGCTATTGTTGTATTGATTGCTAACAGGCTATATATTGTCCTCAAACAAAAAAATAAATAATAAAAATTTGGTCCAATAAACCCTCAACGGCAACTATCATTACATCTCTCATACATCTTTGATAAAAGCCGTAATCGATAGACTTCTTGAGTTGAACAAATAGGCATAAATTAAAATCTCCATACACTCAAAATATGTTTCAGCTGGTTTTGCTTTTGTTACCAACGTTAATTAAAATAATAAAGTTTTATACCTTCTTACCTCAGATTGGCATAGCTGTATAAAAAAATGTTCATTTGTTTGATCCTAGGCTCTAGATTACTAGTTTAACGAGTTCGTACCGTACATGATGGCAGAACAGGCAATTAGACACGAGTAATGTAAAAAAACTAAATAATTGAATTTGCTGGCCTTCATTTTCCATTATCTTATAAGTGAAACAGTGCAATGCAAAAAATACTGGACATCCTTCGATACATTATTTTGCCTTGTTTTGCATAGTATAGATACGCATCCCATTTAGCAATGAATTATAGCACTTAATTGAAACATCGAGCCTCCTTCGAAGAGAAAATTTTACAGAAGACTCAATGTTTTGCAGAGTTGCTACTATCGTACCTGCCGTTGTTTCGGGGAGCTCGCACATACGTTTAAGATCCCAGAGATCTATATCTTTTAAACACCAATGTGTCCTTCAAATTTCGTAAGGACCTTATTACTCTTTCAGAATTTATCGCAGTGCGAGATTTACAAATTTTCTTTGCCTGCTTCACATAGCGCCCATATAGGGTTAAAAAATTCCACAGCTTTATCATGTCTAAGTAAAAAAGAAGTGTCTACATTTTCATTTTATAGAATTGTTTTTTCTCGAATTTAATTTCTTGATTGAATCATAAGGGAACCTAAAATACTACTGAAGCCAACGCCAAAAGGCTCAAGTTAATTATTATCTTTTGAAGTATGTAAGGATCTGCTTTCTTTGATGTGTCCTATACCAAGAAAAAACACAGCACCGGAGACCATAATACATTTGCTTCGGGCGCTATGCACATAGTTTATTTCAGAAGTATGATAAAATATAACACCTGTGTATTGTAGTTTCCAAAAGTCATACATTATAGCCATTCATTACAGGAAAACAATCCACATAGCGCGTAGTCCTATGTAACATAGCACAGCAATGGTCGTATACGATATGTACATAATATCCTCAACTATAAAATGTAGATCATAGCACGAGTATATTAACAATCAATATAGTACATGATGCTATGTAGCACCACGCAGCATTTGTGGTCGCATACATTATGCACATAGTACCCTAAATTATCAAATATAGCTGAAAAGGCCAATTTCCCATACAATATGGGATTTGTGCTATGTCTAATACGTAGTCTCAACTTCTATGTAATATAACCGCAATTACTATATGCAAAAAGAGAGCTTGAATAGCCTAGTGGGTATAGCAAAAAATCCACATAACGCCCAGTTTTATGTAACTTAGTGGACTATTTATGCTCCCAAATGCTTTGCACATAGTACGTGGCGGGCAGCTCCATATTGTCAGAATCTACATTGCGCTCAGCACTATGTAACATAGCGCATTGTTTATGGTCTCATACGCTATGTATAATATATAGTACCCTGAAATATGCAGCATGGATCCCACCGCCATAATGTCAGAATCTACATAGCCGTGCTCCTATGTAGCATAGCCCCGAAAACCGTATATATGAATTTAATATCAGCGCACATCATTAAAGTTGATTAAATAACATAGCCTTTTCAATTAGCCTTGTGATATCATGTAGCCTAGTGATTAGAGAGTCGGCTCTGGAAGAATATATTCAAGGGTTCGAAACCAGAATCCAGCATGATTTATTTCCAACAAATTAAAAATTTAGAAATTAAAAATTTGATAATAAAATGTCCGCAATGCTGATTGAATTTACATCTCATCTGCTGCAATAGTCAGAATCCCGAAATTATCAAACAATGGGAACAATAATTTAAGATTAATTTAAAAATTAAGAAATGAAATTTCTGTCATCAAAGTATCTAATTCCGTCACTGACAATTGTCAAAATACCGAAATTGCCCAAAACGGAACCGTTTCACTTTTACTTCGCTTTTTATCTGGGCTTTTCTGGTTCATGGCGTAGAGGGCTATAATACTTGGTGCTGGGGACTATAATACATGGGTTTGCGTGCTATAATAGATAGTGACTATTTCTATGATTTTCCTGCCATACATATTGGTGTCAGTGTCAGGCGCTTTGTTTTATCACAATCCCGAAATCAACTACAACCAGAACTGTAAGATCCATGTACATATACTTCTGGTACCCTCACATACTGAGTTTCTTCTCCTTTTGATTTCGCTTTTGATGGTATTTTAATTCATTTTCAGCCTATCGAGAATGGGAAGTAAAAATTTCAAACTATGTTAGTTCAATGAATCACATAATGCGTATCATAGATTATGATAAGCATAATCTCATTAGAATAATCGCTTCATAATAATTCAAGTAAATTTAGTACATATGATAGCCTCTTACTTCTCTGGTCTCTAAAAAAACCATTCAATACAACTCCTGCTTACCGCTTGATAACAATTATTTTAAAAATAAGGATGTTCGATGCACTCATTTCCGCTTAATGCTCCAGTGTTTATTTTTCACATTTATGTCCACATTTCTCTTTCTATATTATTGTATAAACTCATTTGCAGATGAGAACTAAAATTTTCCGCCGGACTCAATGCTGCTCTCACATGAATAAATTATACGCTGACGAAGGTATTTTTTTTTAACCACCAAGTAATGTATACATATATTGATGTACTTCAAGTACTTGGCTAAGCGTAGCTAAAAATTATTTCATATTATTTCACAACGCACTTAATCCTACCTTATATTTAGCCATATATGATTTTATTAGTCGATGAAACATGCAAATCTACAGCTACCGTGATTTTGCAGAAATATTGGAAAACTCATTTATTACTATGTTTTCATTTACTATTCTTTTAAGCAATATCTAATTAATTACAGCAAAAACTAAATAAGTCTACCTTGAAAATTTGCTGGTAATTGCTATCTCGTGAACAAACACAGACACGTACACATACAAGTTTGTTGAATCATGGAATACTAACGATGCAATTAAACAATTCCAAAAAAATTATATTAAATATATTTGCTATTCACTCAATCGAAAAACTAGTGGGTGAATGAAAAAGCTAAATCAGAACCAGTTTTTTACTTTACGAAGACTTCTAACCAAACCACATGCCACAATCAATTATCAAAATAAATAAAAACACACGCATCTTACAACCTGCCAAGCATGAATACAAAGTCTGTGTAAGCTAACGTCAATGATGCGAGTATCACTGTGTTTTTTGCTCGCGGGCTTCCCGCTTGTCGCCAAACTAGTTCCCTACAAATAATTCAGCAAAAACTATCAACTCATAATTTTAACAGACATTGACACTGACTACCTCAAAACCCACACGAGTCATCGTAAAATTTCGGACCTATGCCAACTTTGACATGAATACACCACGAAACCTCAGTGCCATTTAAAAGCGGGGAACCCCAAGATACAGACGCTACGCGCAAGATCTCGGTATATGTAGCAAAATATTTAGATTTCAATTACCGTTTACTGAATTTCGATGCATGCTTTTGCCGTTGGCTTTGGAAGAAGTCAAAGGCTGAATTATTCAAACAGTACAGTAAAACTTTTAGTGCGTATCAGGGATATATCAAATTCGTGTAATCTGCTAATTCACATCCACCTATCCACAAATAAAAAGACGATTAAATTGATTAATATTATTAAAGACTTTTAGGAATTCGGCTTCTTATATGAATCAATAATGATACGTAAACTTAAGTCAATCAATAAATGGCATTGTTGCTTCGAGAGCGGTTCATTTATTCGATCCCTCGAAGGCACAAGGGAATTTCGCAAACTCGTCCTAGATGAGTATAGATTCGCGTGCAGCTGACAGGTCCTCAGCAACGTACAGTGAAATCAAAACATTTATCATACGTATGTGCTCTTGACCAGAGAGCCAATAAAACAAATCGGGATAAATTGTCTGGCTTGTCACATTCAACAGCACAATCAGCCGATCGGAAATTGGGGTTGAATATAAAGGCTGTTGATTTTCTTGTCATGTGTTTACAAAAGCAAGCCAGTGGCAGCTTTTGAATCGATTTTAAATTTAAATCGAGGTGAACAGAGATCTGTAATTTGCATCACAGGTGGTTGGGGAATTTTCATCGAACTTACGTTCAAACTTGACATTAACATCCATACATGCAGACTTTCGATTCATTCATATGCATTTATGAATACATTTATACATGCATTCCAATGTACAGCGAATGAATCATAGACGGTGGTTTTCGGTGTTTTCTTGCCTTGAGAATCATAGAGCGCACTAAGCAAAAGCGAAACAGGTTATTCGCCGAAAGCCATTATTTCCGATATTATGTTTAATAGTCTGTTTGGCTTTTCCAAATCTATGATTTCGTTCGTATTTAGATAAAGAACCAAACAAATCTTGTTAATAGCATTTGATAGCAATGAAAATGATGGCCTCCCGGAGGGGTTTTGTTTAAATATATTAAGCTGCTGAAAATCACTGGCCAATGATAATCAAGAAGTTGATAATGTGAACCTGATAATAATGATAATGCGATACTATTTGAAAAGGGTTCATATGAATAACTACTATAATAAGTGATGATAATTCGATATTATTGCAAAACATGAAAACTTTTAATTATATAGGTTATTGCCCATCATATTGAAATGGTTGCATGCTTCTAAACTGTTTTTTCATCAGCATTTAATTGCGGACCACTTGTTTCTTTTTTATTTTATTGCGCATGTTACTACTGTCAATATCAACGCATATTGGTAGAGTTACGCCATATATCATGTCATATATATGTTGGACAAATTGACAGAAGCTTGATATAACATCTACCTCACGACAGTCAGTGTCTAAATTACCTTTTCCCATTTGAAGCCTATGCTGTGTATACACTTAACCTAAAGTGATAGCTAACATATTGTTTCGCGGAAACGTAATCACTGCGAAACTACTTTCTTTTCGCCACGTAATTCAAAATTCCAATTGCAATGGAAATCACCAGAAACATCTTCACCATACAGTTATTATGATCCCCGATACAATATCATTGCGTGTCCAAGCAAGCTGAGAATTATTTTTTTTAAGTTCACAGCTCATCTTGAGGTTACAGCCATTCTAGTGCAGTCATTACATACGTGCGTTAATTTTGCATTGGAAAATCAAAGTTCATTTAATTTCTACCCTAATTAGACCATTCAAAAAACTAAACTCTACAGCTTAGCTTAATTTATTCATGTACAATTAGTGTAAAAGAAAGAACAGAGAAGAATCTACACGAGCATGCGAATAAAAAACACCGAGATCCTCGTATTAATTTTTCATAGCTTTTCAGATTGAATGCTCCGCTAACAAGCCATGATTTTAATATCTTTCCGAAGATCAAAGAAAATATTTACTTGTCTGCGAGATTTGTAATCTTGCACATATCAAATCAACCTCTATTTAATTTCAGTTATCTGAATAAATATTGTGTAAAACTTTCTTCTATTTAACAATATCTTATTTCAAGCAAGTAATTTTCCTTAAATTTTGTAAATTATGTCTATAACAAGGTGAAGCATGTATATTTTTACATGCTTCACCTTGAAACACTTCTGATTTCAAGAAATACTGCCATCTCTCTTATTAAAATCGCAGAGATCTGTCCTCCTTTCAACACTGTATAACAAAGAAAGACACGTTATCAGTTGGGGTAGGCAACTTCGTCGTTTCTTTTGAATGGGTTAGTATGTTTTAATCGAAGAAAGGACAGCGCCAGATTGAAAATACATTTTTCTGGGCGAAAAATAAATTTACCCAATTATTCCGCACATTTGCAATCATCAAAGAACAAATTAAACCTACTAAATAATAAACTTTTCCGTTTAATAGAGCGTTATTCTTTGAGCAGAAACAATTGTTTTTGGTTAATATAAAATTAACTTTAATTTGACAAATTTTATAAAAATCAAAGGAAACATTTACTTAAGGTCAAACCATATTGCTTTGGTTTATGGGACACATGGGCTTGATTCAAAGAAACCAAATAAATTTTACTTATGGTAAGTTCAATATTTATCTGAGGTCAAACCATATTGCTTTGACACGTAAAAAATATTTGCATGTTTCGAAGAAAACTATCAATAAGCAAAAGAATATTGTCCGTAATTTATGCAACATTTCCTTGAGACTGTGCCGAATTTTACTCAGGCGAGTTCAATATCAGTTATTTGAAATTAATAAATTCTATTGTTTCTACTGAGTAAAAATTTCTTAGGTGTGTTCATTGTTGTGCTCATTTTTCTTCAAAAGGTAGAAATATTTTTCCCAGTGCAAGCTTCAATGACGTTCTGCTGGTAAAAACTATGATTTTACCGATTATAAATACTCGGATTCAAGGATACATAGTCGAAAAAAAAACATAAACAGGTACTTAGGTAATGAATTTGGGGCTGTTCTCCACGGCTCGATATCATCCAAAAACGGCAAGTTATATTTTATCAACTTAAATTTTAGGTAATTAGTGTTGAAGAAATTATTGTTCTGGAAAACTCCGTCGAATAGCAAATTGCAAAGAACAGGTCAACTTCGTACAGAAATAAAATTAGTAAGAACCACGAAAAGCTCTAGAGCAATAGATAAAGATTACTAGTTGTAAATCACAAATTATTAGGAGCCTAGCAGGGCTGTTTATCAGCCAAGCAGGGCTTTTTATCAGCTCAACAGGACTGTACGTCACTCTCCACCTCCTCATTTGTGAATTAGAACTGGCATTCTATATCTACTTACAGATTAATGAAACTAAAATAGTATTTGCCAAACGCAAACGCTATGAAATAACATACATATTTTATATTCCTAAATTCTTTGATTAAGTTTCGTTACATTGCAATTAGTGACAAGGCATTTGAAGGTGGTTGAAATACAGGGTTCCTAGTGGAAGCTTTTATGCATTTATAAGTTTAAAAACTTCTTTCAATTGAAAATTACATTATCGTACCCCGTCATACTACATGGATTATTAATTTTCGGAATTGAAACGCATTACCGGCAAAACTCTTTATTACGTACTTCACGACCAGTTAACATTAATCGTAAAACGCTACGCACGTATATGCTGAGAAGCCGTTAGATAAGAGTTTTGTATGACTCGTATTGCTCCAGGTGCCCTATGATTTCGTGTTTTTTTCTATTTCAGACGGATCGATTGACGACCGACGACCGCCCATCCTGAGCACCTTGAGGGTACTCCATAATCCAAGTGGTATTCATAATCTTCGCCCTTACCAAATCTTTTAAATCTAATTACTGTTTCATCAACAAGAACTTTCATTAGCACATGCTTAACCTTTGACGTCATTAATAATACTTCAGTAATGGTAGCAGTTGTATCACTAACAAAATCACATTAAGCAATCAAACGAGACGAATTAGGTACACAAATCTCCTTAAAGAATGCCAGCTGTTAAATTATTCGTAAATATTCTAATAATACATAGAACATAACTTTGAATAATAGAACGAAACAAGTCTTCATATATGTACATTGAACTGAAGGCAATGAAAACAGAACATTTCTTTCTAGTTCTCGGTCTCTATCCGGCTACGTCTTCATAAGTCCACATTTACATCAAACTTACATAAAATGTTAAATTATTATAAAATAACTAATAAAATTCATGTTTTAGTATCAGCCAATTCTTTTAATCAAAAAGTCTATGAATATTATGAGCCCATAAATAAATGTCAACCACTCAACACTGTAAGACATCACTATACTTAAGGTACCTCGAAAACCCCCTTACTTAACTATAACTTAACAAAGGTGCCATTAACATCATGAGTCAATTATTTTCCATTCTGATATGCCTAAATAAAAAAGAACTAGTAGGATGAATTTTTGTTCAAAATGCGTTATTTTGCGCGTCTATTGAAAGCTAGTTAGGGTAGATAGCAATAGAAAGACCAGAAAAATACGGCCTCAGTAATCTCACTGAGGCCGATTTTCGGGCACCGAAAACGTTTGAGTAAAAACTCCATGGGTTGACAATTTGGTCATAGCGGTTGGTGCGACCACTAGCTGTAGCGGTTTCATAGACTGATAGTTTGATGAAATTTAAACAAAAACTTTTAATCATTTATATGAAAACGTTGGAAAAATACCTGCGGACATAGCGTTACTCGTCATTATACTGTTTTGATTACTGTGAAGTTTGCAGCTTTGAAGTTTGCAACAGCCTATATGACCAGCAGTCATTTTTTTTGCGATCTTACTCAGGATTATGTTGTTTTGTTTTCGATGCTACTAACTTAACCAGACCTTGATAGAGGTGCGAAAAAACGCCTCTGTTGTCAGACAACTTTGTGTTTGACTGAAATTAGGTTTGGGTCGAACTAGGATTTTCGCATACTAGGTATGCCTAGTACCAGGACAGAAGCAAACCTATTACTAGGTATGCCTAAGAAACATCTTGCGAATATTTTTTCCCTTCAACGAAAAAATAATTGGGAAATGCAGAATTTTATAGTAGCAGATTTAAGGAGACTTATTTACATAATTGCATAAAGATTTCAAAATTACTCGTCACTTTACCTGCATCTCTATTTACTGCACACCTTTGTCATTGCAATTTACATTTTTTACTAATGTTCGAAGAACATTAGTGCTAAAATCGATTTGGCCAAAAATTCATATTTCCATATATATATGTATATATAAATATATATATATATATATATATATATATATATATATATATATATATATATAATATATACATATATATATATATATATATATATATATATATATATATATATATATATATATGTATATAAATATATATATATATATATATATATATATACATATATATAATCATATATATATATATAATCATATATATATATATATATATATATATATATATATATATATATATATATATATATATATATATATATCATCAAACTTTCAAGACAAATTGGTGTATATGCAGAATAGGTCCAGGTCTCACTAAATGTCAGTTATCTTTAACCCTTTGGCGCCGGCGGCCATTTTAGTTATATATTTAATATACCTATTGTTCAGTCCACAAATAATTTTTGTAAAAATTAAGATAACGGAATGAATTTGAAACGTGTTTTAAATGTGACTCAGATAGTGTTTTGGAATTTTTTAACCCCATCTGTGCGCTAGGTGCCTAAACAGAGATCGGGAAAAATTGAAAGTTTTTAAATTGTGATAACTTTTGACAGAGCTATACAATCATTATGAAACTTTGAGAACATATTGATATTAGCTGTGTTTAATGAGCTGCTCTAGGTTGAGCTAGGTTGAGATATCTCAACAAAATGTGTTTAATGAGTAATTCGGCTGCTCTAACTTGCCCGAAGTTGCTCTGATTTGTGTTTCATGAGTCTGCTCTAAGTTGAACTAGAGCAATTTAGAGCTCGATTTTTATTCTACTCTTTAGGTAGAGCAAGTTCGGGCAAACAATCAGCTGTTTTCCAACTGTCATGGAACCTACTTTCAACAAAAAATTGTTACTGAAGTGCAGATTTTTGTTAGTGAATTGACAGGTTGACCTTCTGACAAGTAATGAATTTTGAGAATGACCTCTCAACTGCTCTCACTTGCTCGACGTTTTTCTGCCTCTCAATTGCTCTGGTTTGCTCGACTTTTTTTTTACAGCCGCGCTACTATAAGTTGCCTTGAGATGCTGTGCTTTTTTTCGTGCTTATCAAACACAGCTATTATTTAGTTGTAAATTTGTGTAGCTTTAAATGAGCATGTTGGCAACCCTGTAGCTAGGGCAAAACCTTGAAATCATCGACTCCGTTTTAGAAAAATTATTGCATTTTGAAAAACCATTCCTTTTAGAAATATTGTTCGTTTTAGAAAAACGATTCGTTTTAGAAAAACGATTCGTTTTAGAAATACGGTTCATTTTATAAAAGCGATTGGTTTTAGAATAAACTATTCGTTGTAGAAAAACGGTTGGTTTTAGAAATGCTGTTTGTTTTAGAAAAAATGTTCGTTTTAGAAAAACTGTTTGTCGCTATTTAAAAAAACTGTTTGCTTGTTTTTTACAGCCAAACGTTTTTTCCAAACTGTTTGGCTTTTTTGAGCTCATCACTAGTAGCTTGTACGAAATATCAGTACATACTAATATTAGGATACAAGTACGTACGTCGCTCAAATCGAATGGAGGAAATTTTTTGGTAAATTCTTGATTGCATTTTGAGTTTGAAAAAATACTCGTACATAGTATTTTTGAATTTCATATACCTGTTCTAGTATTTGCTTATTCTGGTACTCTATGCCTGTTCTAGTACTCACTCTTACTAAAATTATATGACTCGTATCCATGTAGAATTATATTATCTATTATATACAAATGATGCAATACTTTACAAATAAATAAATAAATTATGCTTTGGACTTTCCAGTTAGAAACTGAAAGTATTCACCATTTGCTATGATTGTTTGTGACGTACGGGATCTGGAGAATGCATTGACAAAAACTGACCAAATAATATACGATTCGAATTTTCCGCCTATTGACACAAATCGAACAGAAAGATGAACTGAAGATGACAAAATTATTGAGAATTTTCAATCAAAAGATTGCGTTAACAGTAAATAAAGTTAATACCACACATGACTGCAACACAACGGCCCAAAATTAAATTCATTTCACTTTCACAGAATTTGCTACCTACTAGGTAGTAAAAGACTGATAGTTTACCAATACGTCTTAACAGATTATAGATGCACACGGCTCAGTCGTACAGAAATTCATTACCAATTCAAGTTTCTTTTCTACTCTGAAGCCATCAGACAGGCATATGCATTTCGCAACAAACACTTCAAATATGCTAATAAGTGTCTAATTAGCAGATATCATTGCAGATAAATAAGTTCTCCTGACAAGGTCTCTAGTGACAATCATTTTCACGTCTAGAAACAATAGATTTGCGGTGAATTGACTCGACGAAAGCTGAGTTCAATGGTTCCTTCAAACGACCAGGAAGTCAGTATTGACCTTGCACTGATTCTACACTTGACTACTAATCTGTTCATTCGTATCCGTGACATGCGCTAATAACGTATCATTAATGCGGAAATCTCGTTCAACAACTAGACTGCCCATCGAAGAATCAGTTTCGATTCACGTAGGAAGCGATATACGCGACAGTGATGCTGCCGATAGTTTTCTGAATAAATTCCAAATATTCGAAATATTCGTGGTTCAGGACAGGGGATATGTGATATCAGCATTTAGTCATTGATTAAGAAGCAATCATTGAGCGACATTGAATATCGATCACTTCAATCTGATTACTTTAAATCCACATTAAATTTACTGATGGAAAATTTCAATTGGAAAACCCATAGTTTCTTATCACCCAGACCGAAGTGAAAACAAAGATTCGACTCAATTGTCAGTTTCCAATACTCTCACTTCCTGAATGCGAATGACTTACACGACGACAAAGCGTGATGCGGAATGAGAGTTTTATTTTCGACGCTATCCGTATATCTTACGTACATCTTAGAATCTAAAAGCCAATCGCCGACGAAATATTCCATATCATGATTCAACAGACAAGAAACCAACATCGGTGATCCCAGCCCAATGGCTGACGTCTCTTTGTTTCTTGGATTGCCGTGATTGCCTATCTATTATTTATCTGTTTGATGGTTAACACAAAAAGGCATCGATTAGATGGTACATTCTGTCGGTAAAACGATCGATCAATTCCGTCGATACAAACAAGAAAATCCCCAGCACATAGCCGATGGCAGTGCATAGCCAACAAAACTATGTCACATTACCCTATTCGCAATAAACCATCTCATGCTTTCCATGCATCGAAACCTTAGCTTTTTTCTTATTTCAAACTTTCGCCATATTAGGTTTTATGCATGTTGTTATTACCACATTATTTTAGCTTGCTTACAACAAACACACGCTTATCCTGGCCTCTTTCTAGCAATTCAATGCATTTTAAACGAAACATACATTAAAACTCCAAATGTACAGGCACTGCGTTATATAATACGATTTGCTGTCTGCTGCACCGGTTTTTGACATTGATTCAGCCGGAAATCCCTGTAACTTTGCGGTTAACGCCTTTCGTCTTAAATCTTTTCCATGGAAATCTATCGAGCAAGCAACGCAAGGTGGACTAAGCATCACATTATTCTAGATTCTACGAAAGACTAATTGTTCGCCTGATATATGAAGCACCTGGAGAATCTGAAATCTCAAATGTCCGAAGAACTGGTTATGACAAATTAAGATCCTATACATTACTTTAATAACGATACATTACGTGATGATGAGAAATTGATCAAATGCATGGTCAAGAATTGTACACCTAGAACAAATCCACTCGAACCGAGTGTGTACACCAAGACGCTGCAAACTCTAGTGAGGGGAGCATGCATAGTGCAATACAACTATTGCAATACAAAACAGGCAGAACAACCTTGACTGGACTTACAATTAGGAAGTGGTTTCACACTCCCATTCGATTGTGCGGCTCCAGCTTGATCTTGGCTCCCAACAAAAAGAATGCTACAAAATGTGTTCACATAAAGCCAACATTCTACTTTCGACCAATTATCAGTTTATCAAAACGGATCTTAAATATGCAAAATGAATATTAAGAATGTGCGCACATATACATACTTGTAGCTATCAAAAACCCGGGCTTTTATTTTTTTATTGTTTTTATGTGAATGCACATTCTCGGTCACATGTATTTTTGAGCAAAATTATTGGTTTGTTTTTTGTTGAGATTCGCTGGCGATAGTAAATTTGTTGACTAGTCCAGAATGGCTTGTTTTGTACATGTACTATTCATGTTACTAATGAAAATTTTGTTTGTATTTATTTTTACGTACGTGAGCGAAGGCGGAAACGAAAAGAATGTATTTTGGAATAATAATTATTGGTTCGTTAGGTAATAGCAATAACTAAGTGATCATTTATGGTGCAAGTTCACATACATATTTCCAAAACAATTTTTATGTGTTTTGTTCGAAATTGCTGACATTTACGCACGACACGAAATCGTATACGATCACTGAATTGTACTCGAACTGCATTTTTATGTTGATCGAACGACCTTAATCGACTTATTGTTGAGCAGCGACACTAGCCCAAAAACTGAGTCAAAAGTTTCCAGGCATTAAGTAGTTGGATTTTGTTCTTCTACAACACACTTTTTTCATTTTTCCCTGTTACAATAAAGCATTTTAAAGAAGCATTTTGTAGAGGCGTTTGCGTCAAGATTGTCAGGCAATCAACAGAGACATAGATATAAAATATTGTTCATATATCATATATCATATCTGTATGTCTAATAAAGCTACTTAAGGGGGAAAATACATGTAACTGCTAAAAAAAATCGATTTTTTTTTATTACACCAAAATGTTTGAAATGCTCTTAAAATATACAAAAAAAAAGTTTTGAAGTGATGTTCGTATTAGTTCTCGAGTTATAATCAGTTATAGCCAGCGCGGTGTTCCCCAGGTCGATGGAGCTTTAAAACTTTAAACGCGTTTTTCTCAAAGTAGTACTTTTTCCACTCCCGTACAAAATATCTCAAAAAACATTGAACCGATCCGGCTCAAATTTACACCACATCTACAAAAGAGTATTATCTCCTCGTTGAACCTAAATTTTATTGTAATTTCAGAAAAATAATTTGTTTATTAATGTTTAAAGTGTGATTTTTTTGAAAAATAATCGATTTTTATGTTTAATCTAAAATTAATGAAAAAATTTAATTTTTTTTTATACATTTTATTGGTTCACCTATAAATTATATATTTCATTAGCATATTTTTTTTCTCTGAATGTTGCAAGATCCCCGGAAAAGGTGTTAAGTTGTACGAGGCAGTTTTTGATGTGTTTTTTTCATTCGCTCACATCGCCGCTATTTTGTGTTGAAAAATTATTAAAAAAAATATTTTCATTTACTGTGAGACTTTACTTTAAGGATTTAATATTAAACATTTTCTGAATGAACAATATATATATATTTTAAATCAATCTGAAATTAGCAATTTTTTTTCGATTTTACATGTATTTCCCCCATTAAAGAATATTACTTTTATATGTAGGATTTTCATATTTGTTGATACAGTTCGGAGAAGTTTTTCAGAAAAAAGAAAAGAGCTCAAGATTTCTGGGATGCAAAGAAGATAGTGCGTAAACAGCAGCTGATGGATGCACTTTTTACTTATGCAGGTCTCGTAATGAACAGGAGAGGCTATATCTAAGACTCAGGATAAGATTACGGTCTATTTAGATTAAGCTATTTGTAATTAGACATAAGATAGTCCATAAGAGAGCATATAAGCAATAAATAAGATGGAGTGTAAGATGAAAATTATGTAAGAAAATAATTTTTTTTATGTAATTAAAATAAAACCGATAAGAACCAGCAGTCCAAAATAGTATAGCCGATATATTTTAAGTTTTTGTTATTGTTAAATTAACCCTAAGTTAAGTTAAGAATGTGTAGATTGAAAATAAAATAAAAACCGTTATTTAAATTCAATTTTGACATGATAAATCTTCGCAACCCCTCACGGGCCTAGAACACATATGTGCTCCATATTATTTATTAGAACAGATGCAGCTGAGTCACACTCCTTAGCTCTGCTTTTCTCTTGATTTGAGTCTTTCCTACAAACATTGTACTCATTATATTCGTAAAATTCCATTGTTTACTATATCAGAACCAAACTTTCCAGTCACAAGTAAAAAAAGTTATTGTTTTCAAAGAAAAGCGTTGTTGCGTTTAGCTCGCTGATTCGATTTGATGTGTCATGCATATGAGCAATGCTAAATCTAGAAAGTTAATTAAGCCTTTAGAATTAAACTGTACGCATAGTTCAAATTTGATGTCTTCTCTTCGGTTTTGCTTATGCAGACAGTTAAAGAGTTTGCAGTAAAGTATGAGCGCGCGAGAAGCAGGAGGGCAAACAGATGTTGTTGAGAAAAGTGGAGGGTTTCACCTTGACTGTAAGCAGGTTCAGAGAAAATTTGGGTCCACTCTAGTTACTTTCTTGAAAAAAGACCGCTATATCGCCAGTTTACTGGGACCACCTAGTACAATCATTCATGAACGCTGAGCATATTATATTTCAAATTAGAAAATATCCTGGACCATATAAAGCTATTTATGCATCAGACTTTGAATCTAAATTTGTATATGACACTGTCGACTCTATCACTAATCGCCATTATCATCAATGGTCTGGAAAAAATGGAAACATTTTTTGGATGGCATTACGATGACAAGTTGGATGATATTACGATGACAACGTCTCACGCAACTGGAAAATCAATCTACTGGTCAATTCTACAGTATCGTCAACATGAAATAGCTAACATGCTGGAAAATATAATACCACGCTCTGAACTAATTCTAATCCCAAAAGCAATTTGTCAGATTTTTTAAAGAGAAAGTTAACAAAAAATCTCAGTCCTGTTACCGCTGATATTGATTTAAAGGCTTGCCGAAAGAAACGTGTTGCTCGTTTTAATCCTGAATTTATTAGCGGCGGTCTGTTTTTTTCTTCACTGCACGACAGTTCAGTTACATGACACACAATATTTTATTCCAACTGCATGCATTCCATTCAATTTATGGAATAATCATAAATGCAGTTCATTTCATTTGCATCGTCACACCACCGAAAAAATTAAATCTCACTTGCTATTTCTGTCTTTGCTTTCTGTGTTGCACTCGATCACGACAGTCAATTAACTTTATTGCATTTAAAGTTGTGTGAACTTTTGAGACGAAACTTGATTTCAATTCAGCCAGTATCACTGTCCATCAATGGAATTATTCCGAAATAATTGCTTTCCAACAATCCAAGCCGCACAATTAAAAACTTCTGCTCGATAACAAATGAACATTCAACGCAAGGGTTAACCACAAAAGGAATTCCCAATGGGCCTGAAGCGTCACAAGAAACAATAATAATTCAAGCCATGACCAAGGCAAAGGTGCTATTTTTGCCGATTTTTTATTTGTTTCGGAACCAAAGTAAACCAAAGCAAAACAACCAACTGACTCGTTCGGTCTGTGGACTTTTCCTACAACTGCGAATAATTTGTACGTGAGTACGGTGGAATCCCCAGTGAGGTGTGCGTCACTCGCGTCTAACCACTTTTTACCGAAAATCGTAGCACTGCAAAAGAAAATAAAAGCTAATTCCGAAAGACTTGAACGGTACGAACGAACGAACATGTGAATGAAGCGCGCAAAGAAAGATGCAAATAAATGATGTGACCTCAGATATGGTGGTTTTGCGGAACAGGTGGACGACGTTAAAGCACGAAAGACATGCAGACTTCAGCGCCAAGAATGATCGGGGCATTCCATGCATCCATGGTAGCTACAGCACGAATGGCATCTATAGGGGAAAACCGGGGACGCGATCTGACTCACTGGACCACAGGTTTGTGGTGAAGAACGCTAGAGAGTTATTGAATTCGCTCAAACTGCAACAAGTGAATTAAACCTAAACCTGGCTTAGTAATAGATACATAACGCAAAAAAATCACCGGCAACCAACATATGTGTGAAGAGCAGCAAAACATCGGCCATGAGTCAGGACAATAACAAACTATCCATGAGAACTTTCCCGTGGACAAGTATCTCCCCTGTGTGGCGGCGCACGCGTGACATCACAAGCAAACGCAAATGGTCCAGCGAATGGATGATAATGATACTACGGTAAGACGACTCAGTGGGCCTCAACGAGGGAAAAACAAAATCCAATCGTTTTACTCTATGACGCATTAGAGCTTTGGGGGCTTGGGGCCTCGATATTTGGGCTAGCTGTCGCGCGTCTCAGCTGGTGGACGACAACAGCAACAGCAACAGCTGGCTAGGTGTTGGTAAGGTGTGAGAGGTGCGAAATCGTCGAGCGGCTGGAGGGGGCCGTTTGGCGGCAAGTGCGACCCGTCGCTGACGGGTATTTAAAGTGATTGCAACCCAGCGGAGCCCCATGCATTGGTTCGCTTTCGTCCGCTCTAGACTCGATTCTTGAGAGTAGTAGCTGTTCGTAATTATTGGCGTTTTGAGAATATTCCTTCGAGACATTTCCCTTTGGAGCTTCCTTCGATTATCTGAAGAAGGATCTATTCAGAATTGTGCGAAAAGTTTTCCACCAAGTTTTGATCGCGAACTTCCCCAGGAATACTTGCGACAAGGAACCAATAAGACAACAGTTCTACGAATTTCCCAACAGCAACAAGCAGTGATAAATATCGTCCGAAAGTGAAAGCGAATTATCAGGCTAGAAGATCCAGGAATCTGTAATTAGATATCGAAAATTAGTTAAAGTGCTGTCGGCAGCTAACTGAGCGTGTGTGATTATAGTTTTGTGATTAAATTTTCGTTTAAACCGAAAACTGCGAAGATGATGGCCGTTGCTGCTGCCCAGAAGAACCGCGAAATGTTCGCTATTAAGAAATCATACAGCATTGAGGTGAGTACCTAGAATATTAGTGAACATTTATTATTTACTGCCTTAAACAGCCAAGTTCAAATCGTATCCTGATGGAAATCATTTCCACTGTCATCATATTATTTAAAGTGGAAAGTAAGAGAGCTTTTAACTGGGCTAAGTAGATTTTCCACAAATGTAGTTTAGCATCCAAATTGGCGTCTAATCGAAAGATTGCAGTACATCACCATGCAATAATAAAATTTTCGAACCAGAGGGCAAATTCAAATAATTCAAAGTTTTCCAAAAAATACTAAATTGTTATCAATGCTCTTGTTCCAATGAAGGGCGCCAATCGCGATACAGCCCAGTTAAATAAAAATCATCGAAATTGTTAGTCTCGGAGCGAATGGTTTTCTAAATATTTAACGATAATTCACTAATGAATACCGCAGCTCATTAGCAGTGTTTTTTTTAGTTTGCGAGACATATTAACTTTCAGTGAAAGTTTTTACTCCACAAAACGTGTTTGGCGCGTTTTTTACACGGATATCAGAGACTCATTCAATCTTGGAAAAAGTACCTAAAAGTGTGAAATCCTTTATGAACATGAGATTTTTATCAATCAAAGGAACCGTTGAATATTATTCACAACTTACTTCGAAAACTTGCATAAATTATCTGAATCGAATGAATATGTGAATGATAGCAAAAGAGCGAGCATCATTTACATTTTGTAAAATGAATTTAGTAAAATATACGAAATGCTCGCAGATCTTATCGACGCCATAATTAAGTTAGCTGATTCGTTTCTTTCAGCTTTGAGTATTTAATTTCAGAAATTTTTCTGAAATTTCTTGTGATAGGAATAATGAAAAAAAGAAATCGTTTGCATTGTACTACACCTCTTCAAAATGTATCTTTCGAATGGCCTTCGAGTAGCAAATGCTCTTTTTGCCGAAAATATCGAATTTTCACGTAGAAGCTTAAAATTTCAATTAGCTCCTTAAATCGGATTAATTTCAGTATCAGATAATAGCTCCACGCATTTCAAGAGAAAGTCAACGCTTTCTGCGTGCTCTCCGCATCCTGACCATTCGCAAAGAAGGCCATAAGTCAAACCTCAAACCCTTGCACACTTGAATAAAAGACATTTGGAGTGTAAGAACTTATTTCCTGTCACATTTCCTTTTCGTTATAACTGCGTCGAAAGAAAATCACCGAGTCGTAACGTCTCTGATTTTTCCTACTTAGCCTGACTTGGATTTAGTTTCCCTGGGAACGTTGTGGCGAGGGTGAGTACAATGCCAAGAAGCGCCGAGAAGTGCACAGATATTTTACTCGTATGCTATTGTAGTTGATAGAAATGAAATTATTCATCTGCACATTACATTCGCTAGAAGAAATATTCGAGTCACTCGAACTGATATACAAGGACTCCAATTTCCTTTTGCCAGAGTAAGACGTTAAAGTACACGATTAGACAGGACTCTATGAAATTGAGCTTGAGTGAAATTTTACATTGCTTCGTGCATTTCTCGATATAGTTTTACGAGGCTTTTTGTTTGTTTTATAGAATGGATATCCATCACGCCGCCGATCGTTGGTTGATGATGCCCGATTTGAGACTTTAGTTGTGAAGCAAACCAAGCAGTCGGTGCTTGAAGAAGCTCGTCAACGTGGTAACGGTAAGCAGATATATTTTGCATATAACTAAAACTAATTTAATGTGTAACTTAAAAACAGTTTGATGATATTTTTCGACTTCAACTCAAATTCCGTAGCATTTAGTTTTTGAAGTTGTTGATTTTTATGTTCATCTAAAATGATGTGTTTTAAAATGCACATCAACGAGTTTTCAATGATTTTGTT
The DNA here is from genome assembly GCA_947369275.1 of Nemotelus nigrinus. NCBI lineage: Eukaryota > Metazoa > Arthropoda > Insecta > Diptera > Stratiomyidae > Nemotelus > Nemotelus nigrinus. The sequence goes on along the minus strand of OX376373.1, from coordinate 2,540,320 downwards.
CAGTTTTAATTTTTGGGTTGTTTTTCTATTTTGTTTTCGGTTTACCATTACTTTTCGACATTTCGTTTGGTCGGTGGTAATATTCAGATGACAGTTTGGAAAATTGCGTTCTCCAAGCCCAACAACAGGAACACCATGCTCCACAAGGTAAGTGTCAAAGCAGCACTTTGTTTTGAAATTTCTATTTGTGTCGGCACTTGTTTTGCATGCGCCCAAATTTTTGTATTTAGTAAAAAAATGCATTTTTTTCTTCATTTTTATGTTTTTGATTTTGTTGGCAACCATTGATGTGTAGAAGATAAAATTGAGTTGAATAATCAAGAACATGAGCAACCACAATTCGAAGATGAGGAAGAGATCAACATTAATTCTGAAGGTAAAAATGTCATAAATTTGATTGTGTTTGCGTTGAGTTTCTTACTTTTGAATTTTTTGCATGGTTTAGTTGAAGAAAACTTACCTGAAGGTGAACAATACGAAAACATTGCAGACGAAAATCGGGATAACTACGAAGAAAACGGTAAGTTTTAGATTTCCAGCATTGAAATCACAATATTGGTGAAAAAAATATCAAACCACTCTCGTATGCAAAAATAGCACACGTCGCGAAAAATTTCCTCCCGCCACAACAAATCCATTCATCTTTCCTTCTATCATCTCTAATGTATCATAGCATTCTTCTCGCAATGGCACTAGCAGCGAATCTCTGTAAAAGATTCGCTTACTGCTTTCATTGTTACTTGGCATATTCGTTGTTGCCGTCGCAATACCCTTCGATAGAAGGAACGGTTTCGTGAAAGATGGCAAGTCAACATGCTCGGCTAAGTGGGCGAAATATGAGGCAGTGGATGAAAGCCTGGTTAAATGGAGGATGAAAAATTGATTTAATGCTATGGAAGAATAGACTGAAAATCCGAACACTTTGTGGCTTGAGTATTTCGTGGCTGCTGATCGCTTTTATGCCAGACGCGTGCTTAGAATTGTAAAAATTGTGTCCTTACACCATTAAAATCACTCTATCGTTCAATCTCAATATTATTTCACATTACTTCCCACATGGCCCCTAAAAATTTAACAGAGGAAATGAAATTCTTGATTTAAATATGATTCCGATTATGAGCGTAGCTCACAAGAATTTAGATATAATAGGATTTTTCAATTGCAATTCAAATACTTACAGATGCCGGGATCACTGAAGATGAAGTTGTTCTCGCAAACGCTGTTTCCGAATCACCGGAAGCGGAGAATGCTGTACAGCGTGCCGCTATTATAGTGCACCTGAAGGAGGGTATGGGATCGCTGGGACGCATCCTAAAAGCAGTGGAGTCCTATCGTGGTACTATTTTGCATTTGGAATCGCGCCCATCACTTAGCAATGTAATCGAGCATGATGTCCTGATCAAACTCGACATGACTCGTGCCAATCTTCTGCAATTGATTCGCAATTTGCGTCAGTCATCTTCATTCGGAGGAATCAGTCTTTTGGCTGAAAACAACATCAGCGTGAAAGCGCCATGGTTCCCTAAACACGCCTCCGAACTGGACAACTGCAACCACTTGATGACCAAATACGAGCCAGACTTGGATATGAACCATCCAGGATTCGCTGACAAAGTGTATCGCCAGCGTCGTAAGGAAATCGCCGAGATTGCTTTTGCTTACCGTTACGGAGACCCAATCCCACACATCTCTTACACCGAAGTCGAAAATAAGACGTGGAGGGCCGTGTTCACCACTGTTGTAGACTTGATTCAAAAACATGCTTGCGCTGAATACAGAGCTGTGTTTAAGAAGCTCCGCGACGAGAATATTTTCGTCGAAGACCGCATTCCACAGCTTGAGGAAGTCAGTAGCTTTTTGCGCCGCAACACTGGCTTCACTCTTCGTCCGGCTGCAGGTTTGCTTACTGCTCGTGACTTCTTAGCCTCACTAGCTTTCCGAGTGTTCCAGAGCACACAATACGTCCGCCACATGACATCACCATACCACACTCCTGAACCGTAAGTACCATTGAATAAAACCAGCTACAGCATTTGCTATTATCCTATCAGTAGAGCGACATGCTATTCGCTGTATCTTCTATGCTATTCGCTATAATTGCGTTATTTGAAGGCTGCTGCTCGAAGTCCTTTGAAGTGTCGTAAATTGCCACTTTCAGATTTTAATGCAATTAAAGCGAAACGGTTCATAGCTCCCGTACGGGATTTTAATAACTTTTTCTGTGAAAATAATGTTTGCATGTATTTGTTCGGTAGGGATTGCATCCACGAACTGCTCGGACACATGCCACTTTTGGCCGATCCAGGCTTTGCGCAGTTCTCGCAGGAAATCGGCCTTGCTTCTCTGGGCGCATCAGATGAGGAAATCGAAAAGCTTTCAACTGTAAGTACATTAGACAATAATGTTGAGATTTAATACAGATGAAAACACTTGAGTGGAATGTTGCTTATTAGTGAATATACAGAAAAAAAAGGGCTGAAAATGATGAGTGACCTTATTTGGTGGGTAGCCGAAACGCAGAAACAGCGTTGTTGGAAAAAATGAAGGACGTTTTGGTAGTAAATATTTGTAAATAATCCTGGGAAGAATCATAACAATATTAGGAATGAATTAGTCGTGCTAAATCGGATTTTAATGCCACATTGAGCTATAAATTATGAGCATTCAAATGTTTATTGAATTTTTAGAACAAAAAACTCATTCAATTCTGCTACATACTCTGACAAACTCTAGTTGCCGCATACAGACACACTTGAACAAGCGAGAACCTCGAAGGCTTCGATGGATTATGTCGAGGTCGTGTTTTGCCGCCGAGTAGCCAGCTGACCAATGTTGCTTACGCTGCACTTGGCAAATGATTGTTGCATATATTATGATTTCAAGAATCGTTTGGTGCAATTTAGACTTGTTACTTTGTCGTGGTTGAATGCAAACGCTGCAGTCGCGACCAAACTCTTGCTTTGATCAACTGGCCGTCAACAACGGTGTGGAAGCCAAGACCACGATTACGAAAGCTTGCTATAATATTCCATGACCAAAGCCATTACCTTCAATTTGGTCACCATCATAGCTGGCTCGTGAATCGTGTGAGGCAAACGAGAATGGGGTGCATATTTGCATGTGCAATGCAACAAGATTCAATGCCGAGATAATTTTGCATCGGTAGTTTTATAATGATGCGAGAAGCACATAGCTTAATATTTTATAATCAATTGTAAACACATTAAACGAAAGGCAGTTACCGTTTAACTTGAATGTATGAAATACACTTAAGATTGGTTGTTCATTTCGTTCTTTGCTTGTCTTACAGGTATACTGGTTCACAGTGGAATTCGGCCTATGCAAGGAACAAGGTGCTGTTAAGGCCTACGGTGCCGGACTTCTTTCGGCGTACGGTGAGCTCTTGCACGCATTGAGTGACAAACCTGAACTCCGACCATTCGAGCCAGCTTCGACGGCAGTTCAGCCTTACCAGGATCAAGAGTACCAACCAATCTATTATGTCGCTGAAAGCTTCGAAGATGCTAAGGAGAAATTCCGCCGCTGGGTTTCAACCATGTCTCGGCCATTCGAGGTCCGCTTCAATCCACACACCGAGCAAGTGGAAATCCTTGACTCCGTCGATAAACTCGAAACACTCGTGTCACAACTGAACACTGAGCTGCTGCATTTGACAAATGCAATCACTAAATTGAAGAAACCTTACTAAACGGGCAAAGATGCGTCGCATGATTTGGACCACTCGTGTCCACGTTCATAACTTGTAGTGCTAAGTTAACTATCCTGCCTTTCTTGGACCGTAGGATCTAAGTTGTACACACCAACACAGGGGACACTCCCTTTTATCGAATTGTTTCGTGGAGCGAAAATTTTGTATATTTTGTTGTGTTATATGTATTTATTATTGGACCAAATATGATTTAGGATATAAGGCATCTGTCATTTGTAGCGATCAAGTAGAACAAGTACCAGTGTTATACATGGTTGGCAGCAGGAAAATGTTCTCTTAATGAAATCCAGTTGATCCATAAACGAAGTGTGAGAACTGATCTGTCTGATCGGTTCCCTTAGCTGGGTGGCGATCTGAAAGAGCAGTGCCGTTTTGATCTCAACTTTTAACTCTCAACGAATTTCAAGAATAGAACATTCGCAAAACTTTCCTAAAACAACGTAGTAGTAACTTTAATGCTAGTAAACATGTATTTTTCAATGTAATTTTGTATTGTAGTTTTAATGTCAATAGCACATCCAACCAGTACTATCTCTTCCCTTAGAGTTGAAAGTTTCCTGTAACTTGAATATCTGTTACTCCTCATCTTCATTGTAATTATTTATTACGTATCCCGTACTGCATTGTATTATTTTTACTTGTATTCTCGTCAAGAACTGTATTAAAATGCGTACGATCCAAGTAAAGTAGTACCCAGTACACATATGCTATTTTTAAATTAAAAATGCAAAACAAAAACGAAATATAAAAAATAAAAATGCTAATAAACCGAATTTACCTGTCTTTTATTGCTCGCCAAAATGCGTGTACTGTAAAGTGATATGCTTCTTTACGATTGCTTTGGTCCATATTCGGTGATTTCGCATTTAGATTGCATTCTAACAAACCTATACACATCTGACAGTGTACAAATAAGCCTATTGTAAATTTTCTTACGCAAATATCTACTCATTCGAGGCACAATGCACATCATTCATTCACCTTGTTATGTGAATATATATAGCTTGGCTGGTATGAGACTTACATAACGCGATAGACGCTTCAAAAACAGTTTCTCAATGAAACTGGCATCGATAGCATAAGTAATTTTACGAAAAATGAAAACTATCTTTTTGGGTTTGATTTGAAGATTTGATTGACCAAATCAAACATATCAAATTTCTTCACAGCTAAGATAGTTGGCGCAGTATCAAATATTTCATCAGAAATTTCAAATTCACATGTTGGCACGTAATTGCAATAAATCAGATTTGGGAAAAAATTACAATACGTGGTGTTCCAATATGATTTATAGCCTTGCATGATAAATTTCTTCCGGAGTCACAGATAAAAATATGTAAGTATTGTAGTTTTTCTGTTGCCCTTCGTCAAAATCTTCAAGCTCCAGTTTGGAGCTTGGCTTAAGTCGAATAGACCGAATTCAATAGGCTAAATAGATTTGGCATACCAAGTGATTTTGCAAAAATTAAAAGTAAGAAGCAAATCAGTGATTTTCAGTCGCTTTAGCCATGCAGTTTATACACGAGTCATAAATAACTCAGCTTAAACAATATCATTCAAATTCAGTCTTATCTAAGACAGTGCATTTATTCTGTTCCATAGGTTAATGTACTTATTATAACCAAGGCAGTACAATCCTGCATAAACAGGAAGCAATTATTAGTTTGTTCGTTTGTGTTATAGACGCTCTAAATCTACTAAATAGAATGGATGTCAGTTTTTTTTTAAATTAAATTTGAACCGGCGGGAAAAATAACGATACGTCCCCATTCAGACCACTTCGAGAAAAACAATAAAAATAACTATCTAACCAATCAACAAATGGTTTCCTAACATATTGATGCATTGGAAAGTTGTATGAAGATTGAATATTTTTTTTTACAACAAAATTAATTTGAAGTATGCGTTGTATTATTGTTTGACTCAGGTGAAATAAGACTGTGATTTGATGTGGTTTTCAAAATATTGTATAGTGGTTTTAAAAATATTGTATACTGTTCATAGAATAACGTTTTTTTTTTCAATTTCTTTATTCGCGTGCCGTGAGCATGGTAATGTGAAAAATTCAAAAATTTCGGTCACAGGACCCAAAATGAGTGTGCAGTATGTTTATAATAATCGTAGTGTGTATACACAACTCTTACCAGTGTATTGCTGCAATTTGGAAAAATACGTTTCTTCGGAAATATGCGGACAGAGAAAGAGAAACGGGTTTGAACTACTCTACCAGACAAATAACAACTCCATTAGGCGGTTAGCTCCGATAGGTGTTTCGCCTTGCACTAAAAATTCAGCTGCTTGCAAATTGACGATGTAATTTCTGTTAAATGTAATATTTACTTTTTACTGAGAAAAATACCAAAACCTTTTTTTGAATATACCGAAACAGGCACCTTGTAACATCATTTACTTCATTGTTCTATAACTAAACCATATGCGGTATTCTTCACATATCTCGATGTAGTTGACAATATGCTATGAGAAGCCGCAGCTTTTAGAGCATCCTTCGGCGGTAATTTTCCCTAGTTTATTAGTCTTTATGCACAGTTTGACTCTGAGTGTGGTCCGTTCAAAGTGATGGGAGAACATGCGATATTTTGTTTATGAATGAGACAATTATTTAATTATTAAATGTCAGTACTGTTATTTAATGCGAAATAAATATAAGGGCACATCGATAAATATATGTTTTTAGTCGATTGATTTGATCAGAAAAACAATAACGCATAAGCACTTGTTCTCTAAATGCATGATACAAATTTTATTGGAATTTAAAATATTATTTGTTGACATATTTTAGAATGAAGCACGGAAAATCATTAAGCGAAGAAGAAAAGGGTAAAATAAAAGCTTATCACTAGCAAGGCATGTCTAATCGTTAAATTGCTAAACGTTTAAAAAGATTAGCTTTGTAATAGATAATTTCATAAAAATAGGGAAAGATTACGGTAAAACTGGACGACCAGGAAAGCCATGTAAAAGAGACAAAAGAGAGATTAGAAGGACTGCCATCGAAGAAAATTTTAGTGGGAACGAATTTGGAGGAGAAATGAACTTGGAAGTAGGGGTACATAGAATCCAACAAATAATGAAGTTGGATTTAAGGTTCTCCGAAAGAAAAAGCGCCAGCGTCGAAATTTCGGTGGAGGATCACTTATGATTTGGGCAGGGATATCACATGAGGTTTTCATACCTATGTGCTTCGTTTCGATAAAATTGTACGCAGAATACTATATTAATTTATTAGATGAGGTGCTTATTAGCTCCGGAGAGAAGATTGCTGGCGCAGATTTCATTTTTCAGCAAGATAATGTGGCGATCCATCGTTCGAGAAAACCTAAAGACATGCTGGGGTCTCCTGGAATCCCGATTGTCGACTGGCCTGCACTTAGTCCAGATCTTAATATAATCGAGAATTTGTAGTCTATCTTATCAGCTAAAGTTTTTCACGATGGGAGCCAATACTCAAGCGTAAAGGAGCTAAGTGATTCAATCAATATGGAGTGGAATAACATCGGTCCTGTAACCATCTGTACCTCATTAAATTCAATGCCAAGGCGTTTAGAAGAGGTTATAGGCAATAACGGCGGTCATACTTCTAATTAAGCTTACGTAATAAATAGTCACTACACAAAAAAAAAACGAATAAAATTATTAAGTGCCTTTATAATTATTTCGTCCTTACTTTCAGTTTTTATTATTATAAAATTTAAAAGAAAACTTTAGTTTTTGAATACACTTATTGAAAGTACAATTACATGAAGTAATACAAATTAAAAAATGACTCCAAATATGTTATTTACTACTAAAAGCTTTCGTGTCCTTAAATTATTTCACGGGGTATATATATATAGATATATATATATATATATATATATATATATATATATATATATATATATATATATATATATATATATATATATATATATATATATATATATATATATATATATATATATATATATATATATATTTATATATATACAGGGCGTTTCGTAAATAAGTACACTGCTATTTGCCACCGTCTAGGCGGTAACTTTTCGATAAAAAAAATTTACGGACACTTTAACAGACGGAGCTTCCTTTGGGAGGGATAGGGTGTCAAACGGTTTTGAAATATTTTAAGACCTGCCTACCTTTTCCATCTCGTGGCGTCTGTAATATACATCTTAAGGCAGACACTAACATGTCTTTTGAAAGAAAATCATTTTGCCTTTTTAACAATTTGTAATGTTAAAATTTGTCACAACTAGCATAAATAAAAATTAATGATTTCGAACTGCAGTGGTCACATCAGTCAAGTATGCACTGTGGTCTGGTGTCTGATGAGAATCAGTGCATACTTTCGAAACCACTTTATCAAATAAAATTTTCTATGTGAATAAAAAAATTTTTCAATTTTAATCATCCCGCATAAACAATTCCAAGTATTCTTACCTTTCTACCATCAAAAGCTACATGGTTTCAAAGTCTAAAAAAAAAATGGAATTTTTCAACTTTCACTTAATTTTCCGCCAAAATCCCATAGAATGGTATGCTTTTGTTTCAAGGTTTAAATTGCCTGGAATGTGTTCTTTAATAATATAGTAGCGCAAAAAATAGGTCATTTTCATGAATTTTTTTTAAGAAAACTACGAAACTTTTTTAAAAGACTATTATATTATCTTAAAGTACATACATTGAACACCTTTCAGTAATTTTTTTATTGAAATATATAACATTGTTAAATTACAAATGGGCGTCAAAATAATGGTATTCTAATTTTCACTTATTGCGGTGACCAACATTGTGTCGAACTGGATCACCCGAAACAAAAAATAGCGCTGGATTTAGTTAAACAACAGTATAAACTAGTGTTTGATTTAAGGATTTGAAACAATATCCATTTTTCACAAAATGGCGGACAGTCAAAGTTAATGGTTCGATTTTTACTTAAATAAAACTTTTGGCAATAAAACGGCCAATTTTTATCAAAAAAACAAATCGAACGATTAAACACTACATTTTTATGTATTAAATAAGCCTGCTAGGTTTCAAAAAGATCGGTTCTGTAGTTTTCGAGTAATTTGGGTCACCGACTTCAAAAATGTCATTTCGAGAAGAACGCGTTTAAAGTTTCAATTTCAGTTTACACGGAGGAAATAATTTTTATTTTATTTTCTATATAATAGCTCTTCCGCCGACGATGCCGCTTCCAAAAATGCAGTTTGCTGTTACCTTCTCAGCATTCTGCCTTTTCGAGTTCTCTCGGTCGCAACAGATAGAAACCGGAGAGAGGGTCGATCAGCCGGTTGTATAAGTAACGGTTTCTTCTCTTTTAACACCCATATCTCGGTCAATTTTTTTCGAATCGACTTGAAATTTGAAGGACGTATTCTCAGATAGTTATACTTATAAAAAATGCAACAACAAATAAAAGAAAAATTTCAAAGTTACAAGTGGGGGTAACCCCTTAATGCCTGTTTTGAAGTATTTTTCAGCGATTATTGAAAACGCAAAAAAATACACTCTGCTATACGCTTGTTACTTTTTTAAAGAATAGCATGGCAATTTCTTATCACTTTTATTATTTGTTCTTTAAAATTTTAGTACTTAAGGATGTAAAAAATGTATATTCTTCTCGATTAAAACACACATAAGTAAATGCAACAACAATAAATTACATCCCCTCCCATATAAATTAAGCCGCAATTTTCCACCTGCTAAAAGTTTCAACTTTCAGACTAATACGAGTGGGATTGCATTTATAACCACTTCTAGGTAGATGCGCAGCGCATAGTCAAAATCCTTAAAAACCAAGCACCAGGCTAAGGAGTTATCAATTACGATACTGGTAGTGATTTAAATAGCAAATGAACATAATAAAATAGCGATATTGTTCAGATTCGTACTAGGAATTTGTGGTGTTCTTGTAAAAAAGTTCTTAGTGTTAGGAATTTTGAAGTGGTGAGAATAGTTTTTTTTTTAAAAATATCGTTTTCTCACGAGAAATATGCGGACATACATTTAGTGTTTGGTGAAGCTGGCAGAAACGATGCATTCGCCAGGCGAATTTACCAGGAAAGGTGTGAAGAGTACCTATACTAGTCAGTGAACGATCAAAAACGTTGATAGGAATTTAAAAGAAAAGGTACATTCCAGGCTCTTATAAGAGGTAGAGGAAGATCTAGACAATCAGATTATGGAAATATCTTAGATTAGGTTGCGACGGAACCAGAGTTAAGCACACGAAGGGTAGCTGCAAAATTATCCCACGCCACTGTTTGGACGGTTTTGCATGAGGAGGGTTTACATTTTTACCATCTTCAATCAGTCCAGCATTTAGAGTAGACAGTTCCTTCAACTAGGCTTGCCTTTTGCAGATTTCCGCAACACAATAATCAGGTACATAAATCAATATTATTTTATTTACAGACGAGGCAACATTCACAAGAGATGGTTACTTTAATATTCATAATTTGCATACCTGGACTGGTTCAAATCCCCATGGAATTTTTCAAACAAGACACCAAAGAGGGTTTAAAATAAACGTTTGTTATGGAATAGTTGGGAATTTTTTATTAGGACTGTACGATACAGGGATTGTAAATGTAGAAATCTGTTTATCATTTTAAAAGTCTAGACAAACAGGTACTTAAATTACTAATTTACTAATGATCATTTATGCCTAAATTAGTAATTTAAAAGTTGCTAAGAACCTAGACCTAAATGATCATTCAAGTGCTGTGTGTCATATTGTAATTTGGACCAAATTATCGATCATTATGCAAATCGCTAATAATCATCAAACTTTGGTCATTTATTCTGGAATGATGTAGAATTGCCCAATATAATGCATAATTCTCTTATAAAAAGTCATTTTTCTCACTGAAAAAGAAGAAGAAAATTTTTTGGAGATGTCAGATCTTAAAATACTTTCAATTTCTCCACTTTTCAAAAATTAATTGCTTTGAGTGACATTATTCATCATTAACGCAATTAAACAGTATTATCATTAATGCAATTAAACAGTGTTCATCATTAACTACAAACCGCATTTTTATTCCGTTGAATATTTTTAAGACTATGTTATGAAAGAATCATTAGATTTCTAAATGCATCTTTACAAAGTTCCATGATATATACTTGTATGTATCTAACCACTGGAGAGTTTAATTAATTAACCTGCTGAAGCCTTTGTTTGTTTTCAATTGATGGAATGGTGTTTAAAAGCAAAAGTTGACTGCTGATTAAATTGGAAATGTGATATCACTTAAATTTACACTTGGGTATCAGTCCCACATTGGGCGCAACTAAATAAGGCCTTGATTAACTTTTTTATCTTATCAAATATCATTTTCACTTGGATTTTTTTCATTATTTGCTACAATGACTGGACTGAAAATGATTATTTATATATTGTAAATTAAATAATAATAATGATTAAAAACCAATGTATCTTGACAACTATGGGAGACGTATGTTGAAGGAAAAATATGCATCTGAAAATGTTTAGACTGTACTGAAGAGGTTTGAGTTAATTTGATCTAATCAACAGACTGAAAGTGATAGATTAATTTTAAGCATTAACGATCCCTACTCCATAGTAATAATACGTAAAAGCGAAAGATATTAAACGGTCTTTAGACGCTTGAACAGTTCATTCGCGTTTTGCAAGATTAGAGTCAGTTTCGTTTGATACAAACTACAAATAATGTATACATACAAATAAACAATCGAAAAACTGATATGTTTGCCATAAAGTCACTTTGCGTGACGCAATAGATAAATGAAAATCAATTGAACTATACGCATCGTCTAATGCTGTCACTGATTCATTATAATAATAATTTAGTAGATAATGAGTAATCAACAACAACAACTTCACTTCCTTCGCTCGTTTGCAGTTAGTATTGAAGTTTTTATATAGGCTTGCAAAAGACCATTTCGAAAGGAAGGATCGTGTCAAGCCACATAAAATAATTCATAAGCTGGATTTTTTTAACGCTATCATTCTTAAAGAAAGAAAGGATAGTTTACATTTTTGAACGTGCTGAAGAGAAAGATTATCAAACATATTGCATCGGTACTTGGATTTAGCAATTAGAAAACGTGACCAGCGGCTTGATATACTCGATGGCAACAAAACACGGGAGTCGAGAGGAACAGCATAAATTAGCGTCGTTACATTTACACCAATATGTAAATACACATCTCACCAGAAGGGCATTGTAGAATGAAAAAATCGACCATATAGTCCCGTTAAGTCATCTTACAGAAATTAAAAAGTCACTCATCACACACAGGCTATCTGGTGACAACATAAGCAATATATGTTAAAATCTTTACTCTAAACCTCAGAATAATTACACCTGCTGCACCATTAAGCCATTAAAATTGATGCCTTTAATGAATTAAGTTTTGTTGCTTTTATAAGCGTGCACTTAAAGTAAAAGCGAACCATGTTCATTAAAAGCACAACAGATTTTTTCCCATGCATGTTTTTTTTTGCGAGCAGCTAAGTGAGATGTCGATGTCTAAGTGCATAACGTATCACTCTATTTGAATTTGATGTGGAGGATTCATTTCTTTGCTTGCTTTGAAGCACTTGCGACAACTTATGCGTTCGAAAATTAATCCCTAACGGTAGAGCCTATATTCTATCATTCATCACATTCTACAAGCATGTCGATATGCACATAACATCATTCACAAATTCAATTTGCGTTCACAAACTGTCAAGCTCTTGTTTCTTCTTGAAATACAGCGCCAAAGCCTTCCAGTGAAGTGTTCTTGAAAGTTGCAGAACGTGTAGTAGCAGTGTTCGCGATGCCTGCAATCGAATTTCGCGTCCACACTTACTGACTTGAATATTATTTCGGTGAATAGATAATTAGAAGGCGATTTAATTCAATGGTCGCACCACTAAAGCTGATAATCATGGCATGCTAACTAGTTGGCATAGAATTAAACATGTACGAGTTTGTGTGCAAGAAGTTGTGCTAAGAGATTGAGATTAACTGCTCGGTAACTTGTTCAAGGATATGACCATAATACTGACCGTATTTCATTGTTGCATTGTTGGAAGTTTAGCAATTGTTTCGATCGGTCCAAGATAAAAGCGAAATGAGATGCAAAGCCAAAACGATTCAAAGTTCTTGCTCAAAGTTCCGGGAAACTTACAAAAAATTGTGCTGCTAGAGAACAAATAGTGGAGAATGATCAATTATTGGTGTTTGTATGCAAACGAAACAATCCAACAACGCTGTGGGTTTTGTTGCACTTTATTTCGATCCAACAAGACTTCGACCATTAATTAATCAGACGTACTACTAATTCGCATAATACTAAGCCATACGCAAATCGCAGGTTACTCGCTTGAGTCTTTCGATTTACATGCGTCTCTAGGAAACCATATGACCAGTGTTGTTTTCATATCTATTATGCATGATTAGAAAAAAGTAAAAATTCACTTAGAGCAACAAGCACGAAACCGAACAACGAAAATTACCAGCATGCGGATATAAATAAATCATCAATGTTGAAATATTTTCGGCAAATTCATCGTTTATGCCTGAAAGAACAAAAAGTCACAGCAGTCGTGGTATGGTGTTTTTACTTCTATTTCTTGAATTCTATTCTCGGTCATCACAGCTGTGCCACTTGTCACGTACGCCAAGGAAGTTATCAGGCACATGACGATCACGTAAAGGAGTTTGACGTCAATCCTACTGGGTGTTGACATGATTGAAAGAGCCGAGCTTTGTATCGTGGGATATGCCAGTCATCGAATAGTAGGAAAAACGATTAGGTATCAACAACTTATAATCATGAGTGTCTAGTACACTCAAATGTTGACAGCAACTGGCCAATTACAAAGAGGAACACATTTTGGAAAAGTGGCTAGCTCGTGTTGGATTCAACGATGTTCTAGAAGCTTATGCTGATGTTACGTAACTGTGCGTTCGTAGATTTTTTGCTGAAGCAAAGAGGACATTGATGTTGGCAATTATTTATGGTTTTCCCTGTTAAATTATTTGCACTACACACGCTTGATAATTCTTTCTCAAAATTTTCGTCGGAATATTTTGAAACTGTCTGAAAATATTCCAAGACAAAATTAAATTTATTTGAAGAAATTTTGATCATGCACACACTCTTCTAATGCTACTGGATGCATCCTCCCCTCTCTTGTTCCAAATGCTGAAAAACTTGCCGACTAACTAATAAACTTTGAAGAAATTTTGTCCGAACTTAAAATCCGGAGTAGCTACAAAGTCAGTATTATCACTTAGCAATGCATTTGAAAGAAAGAGAAAGCAGAAAGCAGAAACAGAACGCCATTTTGATTTGAAAGATTTTGGTACATCAATAATGCATCATGTGGAAAAGACTTTGGGTCTGCTTGCGTTCTTTAGGCCTTACAGAGTCCTGTGATTTCCTTTTTTTGTCTGGTGGGATTATATTTGGAAATTTGGTCTTTCTTTAAAAACCGTTGATTTCGAAAACTTGGGAAATTCGAATCCGGAAAATTTTTATAGAATCACGTTTTTAACTTGAACGAAAATGTAGGAATGCACAAAAATGACTTCATGTAAGCCCCTGCAAATGCGTATATACGTAATATATTTGGCTAATGGGAAGCTGTAGAGCTAATAAATGATTTTGTCGGTCATGCCTCACTTATGCTAATGAAGGATATATTCGGAGTAATACGATTTAATAATTTAAAAGCCTTAACTGGCTCGACTGCAGAAATTCGACTATTCTATTCTCTGGCTGAAGAGCTATGTGTGATCCCTGGCTTAAATCCAAGTTCGGATGAAGGACCGTATAGTGAGCTTTGAGTTCATCTAGCTCTGAAATCAGAGATAAAAAATGACGTCGAACTAATCACTCCACACTTGTCTGCATTGATTGTAAATTTGTGAATGAGGTTCCTTACCAGCTACATCCGACAAGAGTTGGTTTGGGATAGCTTTACTTTTACGGGCTCGACGACGAATCAGTCTAGTACCACGGAACACTTGCAATTGTGCAGAAACAAATTAGATAGTTTTCGCATCTTTGGGTGAAGTACGAGCTTCCATTTAGAGGAAAAATTGAAGAAACCACGTTAAGCAGTTAGGATGATTTTGGCAATACTGCAATCTTTTACGTTTATCTGATTTGTTTAATGAGTCTCATGTAGACTACCTCACAACAAGTGCGGCGTTTTGAAGTTTAAAGAAAAGGATTCGATTTAACCTTATTACCAAATACAAAAGCCACTTCAAATTTATGCATTCATATGAAATGAATTGAAATAAATTAATTTAACCCTCCGAGTACACACCTATTTTTTCGATCATGGAGAACACTTGGGGTCAAATTGACCCCAAGCACTTTTGAACGTCTATAGAATCGCCGCCACTGAAGATTTTAATTTGAAAAAATTTGTAGGAATAGTTTGAGACCTTTTCTAGTAGTTCTTATGCATATGACGTGCCTTAAATGTCCTTAACATACCTAAAAAAAATTCGCGAAAAACAGTTTTGCCGAAAATCAGGTTTTTTACTAAAAAATCGTTATTTATTTTAATTTTCAATATTTTTGGCTAAAAATTTAGACAGATACTCTCAAGATATGACAAAATCATAAAAAAATTAGATGTATATTGGACCTTTAAAAAAAAGTATTTATTTCGCATATTTACGGTGGCGATTTTGAAGGTTTTTTATATTTGCATATTTAAAAAAAAAAATTAATAAATTTATTGATTTTTAATATCTTGAGCTTAAAATTTATATGGTTAGAATAATACAAAAATCATCCCTATACAAAGGGTTGCAAAAAAGATATTCGTTACGCATATTGGTAGTATTAATTTTGAGGGTATGAAAAATAATGATTTTTTTCATTTTTGAATAGAAAAAACTATTTTTTATTCATTAAAATATACACAAATATTGACAAAATAAAGAAGAAATTGAAAAATTATTCATATCCAACACAATCATTACATAAAAATGCCCGATGCTCATCGCACATCGGTCGATCGCAAGATGCGTACACATCTTTTGTTTTGTGGTCCTGTTTTCGAGAGAACAAAAAACATCTTGCTCTTTTATTGAGCTTTGGGCGTTCTGAAGGAACATTTGGGATATTTATGCCTAAAATCTTCTCGATCCCTTTTCGAATGTCTACACGTAGAATGGTATTATTTAATTTTTCTCGTAAATATGGCTCGACGAGGTGAGCCACAACTTCTTTCAAGACAGCAATGGCAGATTTATTTTTGGTAGCGTCAGTGTCAGTGTCTATCGATAGACCGATAGACACTGAAGACGAAGAGGGCAGATTACCCTCGAAATATCGATATTTTTCACAAAAACTAAATATATCTAGCTTCGAAAGGAAAAATCGGTTTTTTAAAAACAGTTTTTACAAGCTGGAAAAAATTGCTACATATTAAAAACAATTATTTTTTGGCTATTTTAAATTAATCTATCGATTTATAAAGTAAAAAAAATATTGAATTTTACCTCAAAATTGACATCGAGTACACATGGGGTCTATTTGACCCCTTGATCTGCTTCAAAGGCTTCTCAACTACGACTGACGACATGGGACTGTATGAGAACGGTTTAAACTAAAAGTCAAGGCACAGAAATACACTAAGGAACCTACAGTACCCCCCTTTTCCCGCAGGCCTAAGCGCTGCGATTGGTCAAAAAGGTCTCTGGGGTCAATTTGACCCCCTGTGTTCTCGGAGGGTTAAGCAAATTTAAAAATGATGTTCAAAGATATAGGGCCCTATCTGAGAGTCACCTCACGTGACGAATGAAGTGACTATCTTGATTTCGTATTCTGAGACTCACGTGAGGTGACTTCATCTCACCCCAAGTGACATTTTCGATCTATCGGCTATTCCGAGAGTCACATGAAGTGACGAGAGTCACGTGAAGTGAGATTTTCAGTCACTCAATAATATCAAGTGACTGTGGACAGAAATTGATATTTTGAATAAAATGAAGAAGGATTTTGAAGAAGTTTGGATCGTGAATCATGAAAAAAAGTAATATTTAATTGGTTGTTTTTCTTTAGTGTGTCCTCTAGTGTTTTCTCGTGTTTTTTTTATTCTGTGTTTTCTTTGAATTTTTAATTTTTATTAGATAAAATGTAACCAACAAGCGACAATGCGAACGCCTTATTGAACTGATGGTCATCTACAAAGCCTGAAACAGCACAGCGAACACATAAAAACCACTTTTAATATTCACCAATAATTTATCCTAATCACTGTTTTTTAATCTTGTATAGCAATTTTTAGTATACCCGGTCCACTTGTAAATACCGTCCCCTTTTTTATTTCACTAATCATTTGCTTATCACGGGGAATTTCCTGTGTGCATTCGATTTTCCTTACTCCCATTTGAGCTTTAATTTTTTTTATTCTACTCCCTTCAAACTAAGTCGCACTCGTGATATAAAGGTAGGGAAATTTTGTGGGCGCCAACGACATGCAGTGTTCGCAAGCCATCCTCCATCTAAGTACTGACCGCGCCCAACAATGCTTGAATTCGGGGATCGAACGAGAACCGGCCGATTTCAGCAATGCCTCCTAGAAGTACGGGCCGTAAGGCAGAATAATGACGTCCCACTAGACTGTCAAAGTTTCGCGAAAAACACACGCAGCCTTATGGAACGTCCGCGGGAAAATGTTAATTGTACAGGTTGTGTTAAAGTGAGTGAAATGAAAATAAAGTGAGATGTGCGGAACAGCGCTAGTGAACAGCTAAAATAAAAGTTAATGCGGTGCGTGCGGTATAATTGGGAAAATTCGCTACGAAATGTTTATCAGCTGGTGTTAGGTTATGTGACGTTTCGTGTCGATTTACTGTCGATACAATTAATTGATACAAAATGCAAGTTATGGCTAAATATTATTATTATAACGCGTCCCCGCACAAAAAACTAACGTTTTATTCATATTATTGCTAAAAATCCGCACGTAAAATCTCGGTGTATATCGGCACTGCCAGATGGAAATGTCAAAATGCCTGCCCAAATTGACGTCATAGTTAAAACGATTACGTAGCCAGACGGCCCGTACTTCTAGGAGGCATTGATGTCAGTGTGGTATGGACGTGGTAAATTTCAAACGCCAATGTTCAGGCGCTGCCATTCAAACACTAATTCATAGTCACCTCGCCAAGAGTCACTTCACGTGACTCTCAGAATACCGGTTCGAAGGTGAGGTGACTTTCGGGCCCATAATAATTATGACCCGGACATGATCATTGAGTGCAATATAAGAATACAAAAATAGGAATACGCCGTACAAAGAAAACACCGTACTCATCTTATACATGGCGTTGGGGCTATAATATATGGCTTTGTGAGTCATAATACACAGTGCTTAATCCTATAAGTTTTTCGCTCTGGATTTTGGTGTCAAACACCATTATTTATCACAATACTGAAATCAACTACGCGTTATCTTAAGGCGAATGTCCTTTTCCGGTTTCGGTGTGCAAAGCACTGGTTTTAATTCCGAGAGAGCTAGTAGAGTAAAGATGTGGAGACTTCAAGCGCTCTCAGCCGCAATTTCACATTCGAGATGTTGCTATATCCATCACGGCAAAGACAGCACATAAATACTATAATAGCCGGAAAGCGCCATATTTTCCGATGGGAGAGAAGGGTATAGTGTGGAGGGTTTGCGGATCAGGTGGTGCCTGTAAAGAGGCAGCGGCAAATAAGTACGTTTTTCCACATGCTAAAATGAGAGAAGCATATTATCGGCCCTGATGACCAAACAATGAGATGTGAGAATATGCTGTTGTGCGTGTGATCCCATCAAGAAATAGTAAGCGCAGCGAACATTCGCTGGTAACAAACAACTTTAACTGAAGTGGATAGCATAAACGTATCGGAGATGTTCTTTTTATTCTCCAAATGGAATCGTAAATAGTATTCCGCGTTAATTATCATATTGCCGACCATTTTAATACACAGATTAGGTTTTAAGAAAGATAACATTGCATAGAACACCAATCGTTAAAAAGGTTTTTTTGCAAAGCATATGTATGTTTCCTACACTGAGAAAACACATGGCGCCAGACACCATAATTTATAGACTTCTGGCGCCATGTACATAGTCGATTTAGGGATTGTGATAAAATATAGCGCAACACGCCATAATACATGGCGAAAAGTACATAGGCCTACACGCCATGTACTATAGTCTTCCACGCCATGTACATGGCGTGGCGGACTATATTACATGGCGTGGAGGACTATAGTACATGGCGTGGAGGACTATAGTACATGGCGTGGAGGACTATAGTACATGGCGTGGAAGACTATAGTACATGGCGTGAAGGACTATAGTCAGAGATTTTCCTACACCCCCCTTACACCCCCCTAATACCCCCCTGGAAAAAGCATACACCCCCCCTAACACGGAAAATTTAAATACAAAGAGGGACCTTTGTGTCCTTTGTTGCAAAGGGACACCCCTCCTAAAATTCTGAACACACCCCCCAAGAAAAATTCCTGAGAAAGCCCCTGACTATAGTACATGGCGTGAAGGACTATAGTACATGGCGTGAAGGACTATAGTACATGGCGTGGATGACTATAGTACATGGCGTGGAAAACTATAGTACATTGAAGAAGCAAATCAGTCAAAACAGTGCTACTTACCATAAATTAGCACACGGAGAAGTCACTTGCTTGCAACAAATAGGCGCTGGCTGCATTTAGAGTCGCCGCAGGAGCCATTCAATAATATGCGCCCTTAGCCGATTGAGAATGTTGTCGATCTATCGACGATACTCAAGTCTCACTTGCTGACATTTATAGATCCCCTCACACAGTATGGCTGCGAGTTATAATTGGAGTGCCATGAGCCATATTACATGGCTCATGGCACTATGTAATATGGCGTGTGGGGCCATAATTTCTGCGCCATGTAATTATGGCGCTGGGAGCTATACTGCATGGCTCAGGGCACTATGTGCATAGCGTGTGGCACCATAAATGCTGCGCCATGTAACATGGGACCACGCGCTATGTAGATTCTGAGATTATGGCGCTGGGAGCCATATTGCATGGCTCAGAGTACTATGTACATGGCGTATGGGACCATAAATAATGCGCTATGTTACATGGCTCTGGGCGCTATGTGGATTTTTTTCAGTGTAGTGGAAATGAGAGAACGTATCTTATCGTAGCATTGTTGTTTATTGTCTTGTTTCAATTTTCGAAATCAAGTGCTTCTGTCTGTTTTTCACAATTTGTGGGGTAATGCAGTAATTTATACCGCTTACCGCGCTATTTATTAGTATATACGCTCTGGCAATGATTCGCCAAGATCGATGCTTACCATTACAAGCCATACCTACATATATGTGTTTACCTCAATCATGTGAATTAACATTTTGGTCATCGGGCTAAATTTGGATACTCTACGACTTTTTTCGAATAAACTGTGGCTTACTCCTAAACACTGACTATTCAACAGCATATGACCATATTGTATTTTAATCGCAAAATAATCAAAAGAATTTAAATTGCAACATAATGACAATAGAATTTAAGAAACATATTAGAGAACTATATGTGAGAAAAAATAAATATCTGATTGGAATCATTTTCGAATGCAATTAACTGTAAAGTCATCTTTACACATACTAATATGCTTACGTGAGACAATACATGCATTCAAATGTGCAACCGCCTAGGCAGTGAATAATTAAACGAAGCGATTGCTAATTTCGTAGAAAACATGACGCTGAGAATATTCGAGACGAACATAACATCTCCATGAATCCTATAAACTAACCGTTTGCGACGATAACAAGCCAATGTCCGCAATCTGATATTGGACATAAGTATGTAGTTGTTTGCTTGTAGTGTTACGTCACGAAGCCAATCCGAATTAGACTCTGAAGGTTTTGCTTAACATTCGGTGCAAAACATTTTTATAATGAAGAATGCATTGTCATGTATACAATTTATGATAGACAATTTATTTCATATTTTCCGTATTTTATTCCGGATACATACTTATGTATGTGTTATACCCAGTGCTGTCGTTTTACTGCAATTGCAGCATATCTGCTGCAATTTGATGCAGTTTACTACAACATTGCATTTGTGTTTCATCTATTGCATTTTATGAAATTTGCTACTTGTTTAATCTAGCTAGCATATTTAGTAAGTTATTTTTGCTCTCTTTAGTTACATATGCAGGTGCTAGTAATTCTGAACAAAGAATGAATAGGAATTTCCCCAATTCTTAATCCTGCACATATAACTGTATATTGCAATTTATTTTCTTTAATATGGAAAAACTGAAACTAACAATAGTATGTATTTTTCACCAAACGACTAAACTCGAATCTGATATCTTTAAAGAAAAATTCTATCGTTTGTTGAATATGGTTTGTTATTGCTATTTCAAATAGCAATAGTTGCATTTTAAATGCATGTAGGAAGACTTATATGTGTACACATATGTATATACCTATAGAAGAATCAATCTACTGCAATTTAGAGCAAGCTGCTGCAACTTCGGAGTTTTATTTACTGCACAAAGAAACACTAAAACGACAGCACTGGTTATACCCGTCAATGGATACTAAAAGTTGACTTTAAACCGCAGAACTGTGGAGAAACCTTTATGGTACTTCTAGAAAGCATGTTAATTGCTAATTGTATTTTAGTAGGGGGCTAAGGATATGAAAGTTTTTACATTTAACATTGATTTTCGCAAAAATTTTATCCTTTAAATATGTGTGAACAAATGCATTTTCTCAACGTATAAAAATTCGTATGAGACTTGGATATGAAGGCATTGCTTGTTGTGCCCTCTTCAAGTTTTTCGCTATGGATTATGTCAAACGCAAAATTTATCACATCCTAGAGAAACCCTAGTGCTTGAAAACTTTATAAAGAAGAATGAAATGCCGACTTGCCATTTACTTTTTATCGAAAAATGAAAAAAAGTGATGTGAATGTGCAAAATTTGAAATAACAACACCTTAAATGACCATATGTATGCAGTATGCATATAGGAAACTAAGTCATTTTCTTGCATGAGAAAAAAACGACAAAGTTCTCAAAATATTGGTAAAAATATTTTTATTATATTTTGAAAGGAATTTTTGGAATTTTTCGCTCAAAAGTCGTCATTGGACAGTAAATGGTTCCAATGGCGCAAAAGCACATATTTTCATACATACTTCACTTTAGTTATAGCAAAAACCTATTAATAGCCTAGACACAAGCCAAACCGGAAAAAATTACCGATGTCAAAAACGTCAAATAGGTTCGCTTAGCGAGTGCTTTATCCGACACTCCGTTTACCGAGATTCTCCGTCTGCGTGAACATGAAGACCTGTCGAGCTTTAAAAGCTTTTTGTACATTTCCTACGCGGAAGTTTTTAAGGAGAAAACTCATGTAGAGTATGCTAGGGCTGTGTTAACGAGAGATATCGGAAAACATGACGAAAAATAAAAAATATCCGGATGTCGTCGGGATAGTTCGTCGATAAGGGTGCTCGTGAATACTGTGATGGACCAAAACTGTCAAAGCTCTAAAGCTCTCTGCCTAAGCCTTAAAGTGTCGTAAATGTATCGAATGTGTACAATATGGCTGTGTAAACGACGTGGAAATCGAAAACAAATAATTGACGAGGGAGGAAAATTGCAATAGGTCTGTTTCCGTACTTTCAGCAAAATGCAGCAGTAACAGAATTTTACAGCTTGATTATTTTTGTGGTGGGGGAACATTTGGAAAAGTACAGAAACGCGCTGCTGCAACTTGCTGCAAGTAAGAAGAAGACACTAAAAGTGACAGCTGCGTTGATTTGAATTTCGAAAAACGTTCTTGCGGACATTTTGAGTGTCATGATCACAGCCCACACACCAGATGAAGCCATCATATGCATTGGAAACACCTTGTGAACATATCCTTTTCCATCTACAAGATTATCATATTTTGCTCGTGCGCAATTATGAGTTCCATTAATAGATATAACAGGCTCTATTAATGGAGCCCATATCAATATTGATCCGCCTGCGAAACAAAATTTATAATTCATCTATATTATTATGCCTGCAAAATAAAATAACAGCATATTCCCGCCAACAATACATTTCATTTTCAGTTGCAATGACTAACAAGTTCAAAGTACAAATCAGTTTTGTCCTTATTAAAACCTAGCCTCCACCGAAGTCGATCATATACAAATAAGTGCACACCATGCACTAAATATCCACCATTGGATATTTTGTAATAGCAATAAAAACGTTGTGCGAGAAATATATTCCGTGTTCATTGGAATATTGCACAGAAAAGATTTTTCTTCGCGCGCTCATTTGAATATATATACATTTCAAAGCCTCGCGCCAAGCCCATCGTAGTCGATTTGACAAGCTGCAGCAAAATGCCTCAGCTCAGTTCGGCTGTATTTTTCTACAACTTTCTGAAAGAGGGGAAGCGATGACGTCAACAAGATTTTATTTTCAGCAAAAGTACGGAAACGACTTGCTGCGAATCTATTATAATATATTATAATCATTATAATAGATTCAAGTACGGAAACAGACCTAATAATCACTGTGGTAGTGCAATAAGTACAGACGTCATGTAGACGCATATGTGTGGAATTGTAAAATGGCGACCGAATTGTCAGACGTATTGTAATTTCTCCGTACTAGCGTGAAGCGAGCACCCGAGATCTGTGAATTTCGTGAAAGTACAGTGTAATTCGGCGGTGCAGTGTCCTAGTGCCTCGTTGATGATTTGGTATTCGTGGTACACACGTGTGGTGCCTCATTCATGATGACAATTTAACTGAATGCTCAAGTGCAATGTTGATTGTAACCTTGACATGCCAATGTTTTTACGATTGCTGCGAGGACGAAAGTGAAACTTTTCGCGTGCGGTAGTATAAGAAACAGGAGTGTAATTCGATAGAAAAATACGTAGGGCGTGGAAGTATTTCGGGTTTTGTACGGTACGCAATTTGTCCTTGATCAGCCAGGTAAGTGAAACAGTAGCAGCGTATAATCGTTACGGATCGGAGAGGGGTGGGTTGCAGTCTTTTCATTGTCTGGCGTTGTCGAGACGAAATCCGCGGGATTGTGGATAGAGCCCCCTTCTTACCGTCTGGACTCAGCCTTCACTATGCAACTGAATGGCGACGAATACGATTGGAGCGTTCTGCGGCGAATTGGGTCTGACATCTGTCGCGGTATGTCAGATTTTGAAGTTGTTGGTATAAAAGTGGCAGCGGATAAGCGAAAGCAGAACTGCCCTGACGTGCAGATTTTAGAGTTCGGGCAGGTCCAATACCAATTCTTGGTGTTTTGTATATGGTTGGGCAAGGCGATAAGCTGCCATTCAAGTCAGATGTTTTCGTATGCGAATATTACTCGAATGTGACTGGTGCTTAATGCTCGTAAATGGATTTCGAACAACACATGAGCGAGAGACTTCTAAATAGTTATATTTGCCACCCTGTGAATATCAAGTCTGCTAATTTTAGCTGCTGCTTTTGGGAACGAAATGTTCGAATAAGTTTAAAGCACCAGAGCGCCACCGCGTATGGGCGTATTTACAAAACAAAGGCTACTGCTGAATAGGACTGTTCAATATACAGTGGCTCACAGCTTATTTGATACAGTGCTTCTGTAAAAATTTAAGTTGCAATAACTCTGAACATAATACATAACAATATCAAAAAAAAAAATATGTATGCCATTTTGAAGAAAATCGTTGTTGTTTATTAAACAAGTTTATTTTTTTTTACAAAGTTGTTGTTGTTTATTAAACAAGTTTATTTTTTTTTACAAAGTTGTTTTACATTTTAAAAAAACAAAAAAACCAAAAGTAATAACAAATTTCATATCACAGCTTATTTGATATAATTTGATCAAACATTAAAATTGTTGTGAACTATAAGGTTTTCAGTTAATTTCAATACTTCGTATGATAGCCTTTAACCTTAAGAAGAGCCTGGAGCCTATTCAGCATTGAGTCAACAAGCTTTTGTGTGATGTCAGGAGTAATTTTTTGCCATTCCTCTCGCAGTCCTTTCTTCAGGTCTTGTTTATTAGAAATCTTGTGTTTACTAATGTTGTTATCCAACAAAGCCCACAGATTCTCAATAACATTCATATCTGGTGACTGTGCCGGCGGAGACATCAAATGAGGGCAGTTCCAAATTAGCCAGCACTGCACAATTCCTGACTTGTGCTTTCGATCGTTGCCTTGGTAGAACCGGAATTGGTTGCGAACACCCAGTTTTTCGGCACTTTGCAGCAAATTGTTTTTGAGAACATCGAGGTACTTTGTTTTGTCCATTTTTCCTCAATAAACTCTAAATTTCCGACTCCGGCTGAGGACATGCCGGCCCAAACCATCACATTGCCACAACCATGCTTCACAGTAGCTTTGAGGTTCTCCTTGTTTAGCTCAGTGTTTGCTTTGCGCCAGACATATGACATTCCGTCGGAGCCAAAAATGTTAAACTTGGACTCGTCCGCAAAAATAATCGTATTCCAGAACGCGGATGGCTTTTCCACATGGTCTTTGGCAAAGGCAAATCGGCTTATTGTATTTTTATGGAAATGAATGGCTTCCTACGAGCTACTCGCCCGTTGAAATCATGGTCGCGAAGCACTCGTCGAACGGTTTCACCACTACATGACTTCCTTAATTCACGATGAACCTCAGTAACCAATTTTAGAACGGAAATCTTCGTGCTTGCTTTCGTCGGATACGGTGAAAATATTGTTTGGCGCATTTCTCCTCTTATTTTCTACCCGATTTTCGTGTACGAAGCGCTCAATTATGTGCTGCACTGTAGAGACACTCTAATTCATACTTGCAGCAATTTTTCGAACACTTTGTCCAATTTTAAAGTGGTTTAAGACCAATTCGCGCTGTTCAATTGTGGTGCAATGACCCATTTTACAATTTTGGCGCATTTTGGCACTTCAGCTTACAAGATTTTGCTAAAAATTACCTAAGCCAATGTCTAAACACAATCAAAAATTCAAGAAACAAAAACAACACATATTAACGGCGCGACAAATAGAAGTTAATTCGCATTGAAGTGTCGGTATCAAATAAGCTGTGACCTGCAATTTTTCTGCGCCAGTGGTATTTCTCTTTTACGGGACGCCGAGGAATATTGCTGGAAAAATTTTTGTTTGCATTGTATTCATTGAACATGCATCTAGTCACCTACGTAAAAATTTTTTTGGGTAAGGTTCCTTTTTTCAAAGTTACAGTGATTAGCATTTTGAAATAGTCACTGTATCAAATAAGCTGTGAGCCACTGTATATCGTACATATTTTAAAACATGTATCGACATACATATATTGGACATTGTTCTAGTAAACTCCATATTTTGACGACTTTTGTAATTTTCCAAAAATTCTATAATTTACGTGATCATTCTTTGAAATAATGAGATAATTTATCTGAACGAGCATTTAAATTTTATTGTGGTAGGGATTCACGAGAAAAATATACATAGGAAGTACTACTACCCAACCAAACCCAATAACGAAAATAAATTATGCAATATATGTATATTACCTTCCATTCGATTTCAATGTACCGAAAAAATCAATATTTACATTTCGATATATCGCAAAGTATCGATATAGAGTTTCGATATATCATATCTGAAAAAATATCAATATATTTTTGCACATGAACATTTCTACTGCTGAAATCGACCCCCAACAGACGTCATACGACCAGTGCTGTCGTTTTAGTTTTTCTTTGTGTAGTAAATAAAATTCCAAAGTTGCAGCAGATTGCTCTAAACTGCAATAGATTGATTTATATATATATATATATATATATATATATATATATATATATATATATATATATATATATCAATATATATATGTATATATATATATATATATATATATATCAATATATATATATATATATATATATATATATATATATATCAATATATATATATATATATATATATATATATATATATATATATATATATATCAATATATATATATATATATATATATATATATATATATATATATATATATATATATATATATATATGTACACATATAAGCCTTCTTACATGCATTTAAAATACAACTATTGCTATTTGAAACAGCAATAACAAACCATGTTCAACGAAAATATCTAATTTTTTGTTCAAGATATCAGATTCGAGTTTAGTCATTTGGTCAAAAATGCATACTATTGTTAATTTCAGTTTTTCCATATTAAAGAAAATAAATTGCAATATACAGTTATAGCTCCAGGACTAAGAATTGGGGAAATTCCTATTCATTCTTAGTTCAAAATGGCTAGCAGTTGCATTTATAACTAAACAGAGCGAAACTAACTTACTAAATATGCTAGCTAGATTAAACAACTAGCAAACTTGTAAAATGCAATAGATGAAACTCAAATGCAATGTTGCAGTAAACTGCATCAAATTGCAACAGATATACTTCAACTGCAGTAAAACGACAGCACTGCATATGACGCTTATTTATGTACATAATTGAATTGAACAATATTGTGTAAACCCATGGAAAGCGAAATTTCGCATTGGACGGCGAAACTCACTGTCAAAAAACTGCAATGCACTAGTCTATGGAAATTGCTCGCAATTGGAAATGCCCACATTGGGTATGTTTACAACAGATCCTTAGTCCGCGGACTACACCAAATTCGACCTAAATTATTTAGTCCACCTGCTCAGTACCCGACCCAAATTGGCGATAAATCAGTGCACGATTTCAAGCAACTTGACCTAAAATAGGCTGTGGAGTATATCGGTGTAAACACACCGTACCCGACATTGATTTATACGCGACCGACCCATTAATGAATATAAGCTCGCAACCCTCTCATCAACTTGTTAGCATCTTGCTTTCATACTCTGAGGAATGTTGAAATGACTGAAATATAAGCTTAGTAAGGAAGAGCATTAGATATGTCTAGAGTAAGGAACATGGCACACTGATGATTTCCTTTCGAATGGTATATCCAGTGGTCTAACATGTTTAGACATGTGCTAATCGACTTGTTTTTAGTGTAAGAGTGCGATTGGAGGGGAGTTTCTCAAGGACTTTACACTTGACAATCAGTCTGTCTTTAATAGTTCTGTTAATAACTTTAACCAAGACATTTAACAGCGAAATCGGCCTACAGCTTGACAGTTCTTTGGGGCTTTTCCCTGGTTTGAGAATCGGGGAGATTCTGATTTGTAAGATTTTCACTGGAATGGAGTCTGGGCTGACTACTGCATTCAAAGCGTTTAAAAGGACACTGGAGCTGATAGAATTCATTGCGTTTAGGATGTCTAAGGGTAGTAAGTCCGGACCAGTGACTGACTTTTTTATGCATGTTGAGGGTATCCCTCAGTTCTTGCAGGGTCAGAATTATTTTCTGAGTGGGCCTGGGGACTAAATCATACCTTAGCGAGCTCAGAGGACATTTGTTTCTAATCATTCTTAGGTATTCTAGATCGTTTCTTGGATCCCAAAAGGATGTGATTCGGTCAGACCCATTTTTTTTTTTGACATTTGTAGCAAAATTCCAAAATTCCTTTATATTTCCTTTGAGAGCGATCTCTGTTATCTTATTCACCCAGTTTTTCTTTCTGGCCTCTTGCACCTTATCCTCCCACTCCTTTTTAATACTCAAGAATCTGTAAAAGTCGGTCATACGCCTCGACGCCTTGTACAGCTTGAGGGGGGTTTTTTTTAGCGTTGCAGAACCGTTTAAGGTTCTCGTTTCACAACTTTTATTTGTGTGTTTGATGTTTGGATTCGTTGCTTGGTTTTGCATAAGTATTTCCTTTAAATCCATAGATATGAAAAGCATATTGGGCATTTCACCTAAAAAAAAAGTCGAGGCTCTAGATTTCGTTCATATTGTGCATAACGGTACTTCTGCAGAATATGAATGTAGATACACTATATTTTTTTCTAAGAGGCTTAGTTGCCGAGTTATGGGCTTCTGAATAATTGACGAAATTGATATAAGGTTTTTTGGAAGTCGATTCTGAGATTTAAAAAAAATCTACAAAACATTAAAAATATTGATTGGTATAGAAAATTAACTGTTCTTTTTCATTTTGAAAATAGATTTGAAAAACAATCTTTTTTCCTGTGAATAAATTGGACCAGGTTAATTTTGTTTATTTTTATAATAAAACAAAGCTGAAACTATAATTATTATCATAAAAGTTTTAGAATGGGATGGCTAGTAGTTTAAGAGGTAGGTGAATTTCAATACATACAAGTCGTATGAACCGTGGTACCGGGAGCTTGATTAGGACAGCTAGTGAGTGTGAAAACAAAACATTTGTAGTGAAACTACCCAACGGGAATCGCGGTAAGGTTTTCTGGCGGAACGTATCAATCAAAAAATGCTAGTAATGCCAATTTCCTATTTCCAAAGCTATTTCCCAGCAATTATAAGATATACTCGTATACATGACTTGGAGCATGGAAAATGCTGCAAGGGAGAAAGCTCATATGTTATAAGTCCAAGACTGGCCAATGAACATCAATCGCAGAAACAAGGGGAAAAGAACTTGCGAGCATACATCGGTTATGGGTAGTCTGCTATATAAAGCGGAAAGATGAAAATTTCGGAGCATTTCAAATCATCACGCACGGGTAAGTAAAATGCATGAAAACAATTCCCCCTAGTAGCAAAGAGCATACGCTATTGGAATTTCCAATGAGCGTCACAATCACTCAGCATGCAAAAACCACACATGCAGAGATACGATCAGCCGCCGGCCAAAGCTTTAATTCATATTTAGGCGTATAATAGGTTAATCACAATACAGCGTTTTCCGCTGCGGCCAACGCAGTGGGCTGCGGGAAGTGCTGTCAAAAAATTAGAATGCACTCTTTTGTATGGTAACGCGCACAATGGCTGCGGCGGAATTTGCGGCAGCGGCAAAATTTGCCAAATTTCTAATTTTGCCGCACCGCTATCGGTGATACCTACCATAGGTTGGCATCACCACTAGGTTGAATCAACTCTGTTTGAATTAGGTTGAATGGTCTGGTGGAATAGACAAGCGATGGCTGATGAGTATTGTGATAAGCCAACCTAATCCTCGTACAACAGGATTTAGCAATACAAAAGAAAAAAAAATGATTTTGGTTGGTGCCTTGGTTGCATTGACAGCGACATTGTCGCTGCATTGTAATTCACCAAATTCAACTGCGGCATTCACGCCTCCCCCGGTGGAACGCTGCGTTGGCCGCAGCGGAAAACGCTGTATTGTGATTAACCTATAAATGCGAGAATACGATGTCGTACTTTCCAAAAAGCTCTTATACATAAAGCTACAGAGCTAAAAGCATGAGTTTCCCCTTGTAAAAATCTTCCCAGCCTAGGACATGCAATGTTAATGTGGGAAATACATATTGGCCAAGCCCAGGTGAAATCTGGCGAGCCCGAGTGTGTGGACGGTCCAGACAAGCGACTTTGACAGGGCTCACCGGCGCTCGTGCGACTTCCGACCGGAATGGATTTTGGGCACGAGTCAAGGCGATTCGTGACGAGCTGTCAAATGCCGTCCACATGTTGGCGGTCTCGTCTGACTTCGGCTCGCCTGGCCTCGGCCAATATGTATTTGAAGCATAAAAAGAAACAATATGTAATGGTCCGGTAATGCTTCCACGCATTACGCGAAATGCTTACCGAATATATCCGTAAGCATTATTTTTCCCCTTGGGTATGAAATACCACTTATACCACTTACATATATAGAGTGATTTATTATGAGGTTTGGTTGTTAATCTCAAATAAAGGGCATAAAGTTGAATTCTATAGTAAAAATTTTGTTATGAGTCGAAAGAACAATCTATGACACTTATTTTTTAAAGATTATCTCATTTAAATGTTGACCGCGACTACGCCGTAAATGGTCCATCTTCAGGGTCCAATTTTGGACGACGCGGTCCAGCATAGCGACCGGTATCTCGCGAATGACACGAATAATGCTGGCTTCCAAAGCTTCGATTGAAGCTGGCTTATCCCTGAAGACCAGAGACTTCGTGTGACCCCAAAGAAAATAATCTAAAGGTGTGATATCACACGATCTAGGCGGTCAATTTACTGGTCCAAAACATGAAATCAGGTTCTCACCAAAATGATTTCTCAATGAATCCATTGTTTCTCTGGCTGTATGTGAAGGAGCGCCGTCTTGTTGAAACCAAAGTTCACCGATACCACGGGCTACAATTTCAAGTAGCAAAAAATCCGTTATCATGGTGCGATAGCGGTCTCCATTAACGGTTATGTTCTGACCGGACTCATTTTGAAAGAAATATGGACCGATGATTCCACCGGCCCATAAACCACACCAACTTGTGCATTTCTGTGACTGTAGTGGTAGCTGTTGAAACTCTTCAGGTTCAAATTGGAATTGTTTTTGCGGGATGATTAAAATTGAAAAAAAAAAATTTTATTTATCTTGAAAATTTTTATTTGACAAAGTGGTTTCGAAAGCATGCACTGATTCTCATCAGAAACCAGCACACAGTGCATACTTGACTGGTGTGACCACTTGCAGTTGGAAATCATTAATTGTTATTTACGCTGGTTGTGACAAATTTTAACATCTCCGACTTATATCCATGGAAATAATTTACTCATAAAGGTTATTGATTTGTGTTCACGGTTCCCTTCTTGTCTATAATCGCATAGATAACGTATATCGTCTCTAAAGCTTATCAAAGCAGAGAATAATTGATACGGGAAACTCGATCGTTTTGCGGAATAAGCCTCCGAAAGCAGAATCAAATTGGAATTGTTTTTGCGGGATGATTAAAATTGAAAAAAAAATTTTTATTTATCTTGAAAATTTTTATTTGACAAAGTGGTTTCATCAGCCCAAATACGGCAATTCTGCTTATTGACATATCCATTGAGCCAAAAATGCGCCTCATTACTGAATAAAATTTCGCGATAAAACAGCGAATTTTCATTGCGGATTTTCATTTCATTTCCATGATGATTTGTCAAACAAGACTGAATAAAAATTACATTACAGTTTGACAGGAGTCACGCGTGATCTGTCAAAAAAAGCCTATTGAAAATCAAACCTCATAATGAATCACCCTTTATATGTGGTAGTAAAAAAAAATTTTTTTTTAACTTTATGCGAACTGGATATAATCGATTATCATTACTTGTTGATCAACCCTCGTATATTAAATAAGGTTTTTTATGAGAAAATAAAACCTTTTTCAACTAAGACATGGCGCTACTAATCGCATTTCGATATGAATTTTTGTTTTACAGCCCAATAGATGCCCTAAGCAAGCTCTCGGTACCACGCCCCATGCGACTTGTATGTATTGAAATTCACCTACCTCCTAAACTACTGGCCATCTCACTATAAAACTTTTAGGATAAAATAAGAAGATATCCATCGTTTCTCATCAGACTTCAGCTCATATTGCATGTCTGACTGATGTGACCACTTGGAACGCTGGAGATGATTGTTATTTTTAACCATAGATTCGGTAATTTAATCCTTGTTATGCCTTAACAAGGATTCATCTAATTGTATTTAATGTGTACCAATTTTTTCCTAGCTCAAAAAAATATTTTAATGAAAAAACCGATTTTTCCTTTCGAAGCTAGGTATATTGAATTTTGTGACAAATATCGATATTTCGAGGGTAATCTGCCCTCTTCTGAGACTGATAGACACTGAAGAAGAGGGCAGATTACCCTCGAAATATTGATATTTGTCACAAAATTCAATATACCTAGCTTCGAAAGGAATAATCGGTTTTTTTATTTAAGGATTCATCTATTTGTTCTATTCGTAACAAAGAAATTCATAAATATTTGTCATGTCTGTGTACTTTCTACGATGAAGGATTTTATGATGAATGGTCGGTTAATTTGATTTCATGGTTCATTTCAGTCAGGTTATATGCAAACCTGATCGAAGCCTATGTTAAGCGCATACTTAACTGATTCATGCAAATTGTCATTCAATGACCTTTGTTGACTATTTCAATCTGAGCTATTGAAATTATTGCGTGCCATTGAGAAATTTAAAGGCTGATCCCATTCCCAGGATGCTTCTTCATCCATCACACGTAAGCATAGTGAACTGTTCTCGATGTTGGCAATTTAATACTTCCAGAGATTGAGTGACTGTTTAGAGCAAAATTTTGCGAGAGGATCCTACAAAATCCAATTAGTGCAAAAATTATACTCTTTACTTATGTATACAGTATAAAGTACAGTATAAAGTAGTGTTTCTCGGAACCATCTGTCCTTCATAGTTGGTGTTTTCTTTTACGCGTGTGGCGCTTGTATGGCGCGAAGATGCTCCATTGCCCAATACCCATGCCAGACTGAACTAGTCTACTAAAAAAAGAAAATTATTACGATTATCCCTAAAGCTCATTCTGCAAGTTCACATAATTTTGCAGTTCCTAATTCTTTCGCCATGTTCATTACACGAGACACCGTCCATTCTTATGCGTTGATCTTCAAACTCGAAAAGAATACCTTTAGTGCCAGCACATCTGATTCGCTTTCGAGACATATGTTAGTTTGCCAAATATACTTATTTGCCTCAAAATTAGTCTTGCTAACGTTTTAATCTTGTTCTTCACATGTTGATTAAAACCAGAGGTGCTAACCTCACTCTATATCATCTATATCTACCGCCTACAATGTAAGGTTGACAAATTAACATATTGGCGGCGCTCACTTGAATACCAAAGGTTATCAAAATACATACTTCATCTATTTGAAGTATGTATTTTGATAACTAAGTCTCTATCTACGTCTCAGAACCGTCTAGGATGTTATGACTTCACTCATTTTGCATTTGAAAATGTATAAGAGATTGTGTAGTTGAATTATCGCAAATGTTTATGTAATCTGATCTGATTGTGCTTAAAGTGTTGACCCTTTACTATTTACAATCAAGTCTTATGAAAGTAGTAACACATTGGGCATATAAGCAAGCAAGTCGGGCAAGCACTTCTAATATTCTCAGAATTTATTTATGCTGTTAAAATAAAGGACTAACTTAAAAAAAGGCATGGCATTTCATTGCAATGATTATACAAAAATATTTTTATAAAACCAAAAACCAAACCAAAAAAAATTTCATCGTGATCGAAAAACCAAGTTCGTATTTGTTTTCTTCGCTGTAAGTTTTGAAAAGTTTTTGCTTTTATATGAATGAAAATGCCGTTTCTGAAATCACACCTTTCTTAAATCAGCAAATTCCGAAAATATTAGACTTTCACTGTGTCACTGTACAATACTTACGTGTCTACATATAAAAACTTTTGAAAAACGTTAAAATCAATGTAAACATTTTGGCAAAAACAATGCTAGTGTGAAATTAGCAAAACTTCTCTTTGTGTCCCCAACTGTATTTTTGTTGAACAGAACGCTAATTGAAGAAGTAGCCATGTTAAACGTACTTATGCTGATATTAAACGGACTTATATGCTGCTCTAAAATAAATGGCTAACGTTGCAATGGACTTGTCATAAAGTATGAATGAATACTTTTTTTTAATGTTTCTATAAAACATACGTTGCCCGCGTAATTGCCACAATCCAAAAATAGCTGTCAAATGTTATTTACGTACATAAGTATGTTGTTATTTTTGTTGTCCTTTAAAAAAGGGACCCCCGTCAGAGATAATAGATACAATTGCTTGAAATTTAAACGTACTCAGAAAAGAGCAGAGATTCATCAACTCAATTGAAACGCCTACAGGCGTATCGTCTAAGCGCTCTTAATTTTTAGAAAGCGAACGGCCGATTCTGATGTCCTTGCTTGTTGGTTCAGCCATCTTTTTGTGAATTAGATTCCTACGGTTTGGTTGGCTGAAGCTACACATGAGTAACATATTTGTCAAGCTCAAGAGTCATAAAACGCAGGCACAATCGTATCCGTAGAAAGAAATAGAAATGATGTAGGGTTAATCTCAGCCTCCAAGATCATGTATTTTATTATGCTCGGCGAGCGTCATGCAGCTTGCAGAAGTAATGATAGTAGCTACGCTGAAATCTATCCGTGGCATACGCCACTAGACTAGATATGAAGTGAAGAGTCGCCTAAGAAATATATATTTTGGATTGATTGCCTGCAGCGAGGACAAATCAGACGAAATTACGTTCGTTATCACAAATATCTGAGCTGTAGTACCACAGGTGGTAGCACGTGTCTACAACGTGAAAAGGTCCTTAATTCAATTTAGTTTATTTAATCTGAATGTCCGTATGATGATTTCTTTCAAACTGAGGAAATCATCGATTGTTGTATGGCCATTATGGTAGCCTCTGGTAGTTTGGAAATGAACGATTGTCTGAAACTCGCTCATTTTCCGCATGTTGTTCATTCGTGTTGGTGGCGAAGATTCTTGGTCCTGGCTGTAGTTTAATTTGATGTAGATACAAAGAGCGAATCATGTGAAAGATGTTGGTAGTCTATGAAATTCAAACCCATACATCTACTAGTCACAGCGAGTCCAAGTAACACTATTTGTGTTTTTTAACACAATTTTTTCCTCGACAACATCGACATCGTTCTGATGATTCGAAGATGTAGAAATCACCAATTGATTGCCGGTAATTATTATTGGCGAAGAATATTCAGTTTCAAATTCTATTAATGCAGCTTTCTTTGAAACGTTACATCATTCGTTGCCTGATCTTCCTGTAAAAAGGGCAAGCTAGTGGAACTATGAATCGCTAAATCGTAAAGATAAAGTAAAGTAATCCCATGACAACCCTTGTTGGGGCTAAGAGTTGAAGCTGGTAGACAGCTTCAATTTGCAATCAAGGTAAATACGATGGTAGAATGATTAGTTCCCCGACTCACTTTACCCCTGTTGAATTCAGATACCTATTCAGAGCTAGGCAAACTCAAAGCGGTCTCTCGTCCGAACCTGGAGTCAAACCAGGGCCTCTTCACACAAGAAGCCTATGCTCTACCCACTAGGCTACTCAAGCTGATTTAAAGATACCACTTGAAAAGGTCCTACTTGTAAAGTCTTAAATTAGTTGTGGATGTAATGTAATTTTTACGTAAGCTAAAACACTCGATTTTATACTCGAAATATCTTAATTTATTTTACATTTAGGAAGTCGAAACAAGAACGTATTCAATACTTTCAACTCCCATTGTACTAAATAACCTATTTATTTTCTTGATAGTAGTTCCATCTAAACCTAATCCTCTCAATCAAAAAACTTATCTAAAATTTAAATACGTTCTAGTCCATGTACATTGTTTTAGTTAAATGCTCTTAAATACTCATTTTTCTACCTGGTATCTTCTTTTCTTTTGGTTAGCTCCAACGCTTCGTCTGCTTCTTGATCATAGAGCCTATCTATTTCTTGTAGGAAAGGTACATACAAATTCAATTTCAATATCAAGGTTACTTCTGGATATATTATA
Organism: Nemotelus nigrinus; assembly: GCA_947369275.1. Classification (NCBI taxonomy): domain Eukaryota; kingdom Metazoa; phylum Arthropoda; class Insecta; order Diptera; family Stratiomyidae; genus Nemotelus; species Nemotelus nigrinus. The sequence continues at coordinate 2,504,119 of OX376373.1, read as the reverse complement.
TACTGTATATCATTGACCATACATATTTTACCATCATCAAACGTAATTTCCTTACAGATCTTATTGGAGTCAGCTAGGATCCAAATCTTAATAATTCTATGTTTTAAACTAATTTTAATGCCTTCGTATATGGCTGCAATTTCACAGCTAGTAGCAGGTGGTGATGCTTTTAGTCTTAATTGTTTGAAATATTGACTCAGTTTGAGATTTACTAAGGCAGCTTCTGCAGTTACAATATTTTCTGTCCTATCACATAGGTAAATTGTATGATAAATTATTTATACCCTTCGCATATGGTGTGCTCTAAAAAATTATCGTTAGTTTATTTTCCCTATATTAAGGTTCTGGGGAACAGCATGTTGTTTATCATAAATCTTTGGACTTTGAAGTATAAAATTGTCACTTCATCGTATGAGCTTATGAAAGTTATATTCGAAGGATGCATTGCAGTTTACTATGCTATCGAACTTAAGTGAGTTAAACTGTTTGAGCTTTATAAGTTCCTTGGCCGTCAACCATAGATCCATTTCACTTGGCATTGCGAAGAATAAGACCCTAAGCGAGCTATCTTTTCTGTGCTTTGATATCACGTTGCACGTTTGGGTGATTCATCCTTTGAGCTATGCATGGCTATTTTCCCGGGACTCTATTCAGAACTCTGATTGTTTTAAATTATTTTGTTTTTGATTAAACCATTATAAGTTTTACTAGCCTATTTATGACTGAGATAGGTCTGAAGCTTTCCAAATTATTGGGGTATTTTCCAGGTTTATGAACAGAGTCTACTATTATTGTGAAGAAACTCGTGTCCGGGTATCTAATGAAAATCGCTTTATTTAGTGCTTCCTTTAGATTCATCTTAGTCATTTCATTTAACGATTTCACCATATTGTAAGTTATTTTTCTAAACCAAGTGAAATGTTTGGCAAATGCTCTATCCACCAGATGTTCCACTTTGAACTAGCCGAGGCTTTCGATTCTGTTGAAAAACTTTCGCTATTTTCCAAATTTGAACTAAAAGGATGTGTGTTGGTCGTACTGCTCTCGATGCTAGGTCAAGTCAAAGAAGTCTATAAAATTACCTGTTTAGCGATGTCTTCCATTTTCTCCATCTAGCTTTCTCGTATTGCCTTTTTCACGGCCTCTTTCTGGGCGAAATTTTTTTTAAAACATTCTTACTTCTGACTTTCTCATACCACAAGATTTTGAGATCCTCACTCCACCAGTTGATAGGTTTGAATTTAAGACCAGAGGTTTTCTACATATTTATACTTATAATATCATTCAATTCGAAAATGAAATTCGTCAAACTATTGAGGAAAAGAATATTATTTATATAATCTGATACTGCTCAGCTCAAAAATTTTTGCAATCTAAAAAATCACAAAATGGTTCATACAATTTCTGACTGGGATGATTAGCATACAACTTTCCACCGCATGTTTTAAGAGTATTTTCTCACCCCATTTTAGCATCTGAATTTGTGAGCCTTGTGAGCCTTACTTTCCTGACTTTTTTCCTTCTGGACGAACTGCATTTGTTTTGTCTCCTCCGGCTGGATATCCTCGTTCTTATCTGCTTCTTCTAGTGTACAATATTTTTTTTACCATTTATGTCCAACTTGCTCATCAACTATCTTCCTAGTATTTTCTCGTCGTCTTGTCTATTGTGTATTGATGGTTTAAAAATCCTTCGGGCCACTCATTGTACATTTTAACCACTCTGCTTCTTCAGGAAAATTCAGATGTCCCTTACAACTTAGGGTAGCAATAACTGTTTATCTTAAAATGTATCGAACTGTTTTTCCATATCCTTTTCCCTGAAGCTTGATATTGATGCTTTTCCTTACGTTATTGGTGATATCATTCTAGATGTTCATCCACATATCTGTTAAACATTTTGCTGATCTTGGAGTAAAAAAAAATAAGATTCATTATTCATGTTTAGTCTATCGTCAAAAGAGCTTTACGCGTTGCTTACTTTGTTCTACACTGCTGCCATAATTATTTTCGTATTTCTACATGAGTCAATCTGATTGTCACCTGTTTTTATTACCATTTTCTGAACGGCAATACGATAGACAAATTAGGCCGTTGGTTCTTTTTGCTCTTCTGGATACTTACTTCTATTCCCTGGTTTTGCGCATTCTGCACATTCATAACCGCCTCCAGCTTGATCCTCTTTCACAATCTATAACAACTTTTAAGTATCAAATTGGTATCAAAATATTTGTTTCTCATTAATTTGCATCTCGCTACAGTTTGCTTTGATTTATAATCGTTCTGTTTATTATTTCCATCTTAGACTAGATTATTTTTCATTGAGAAGCTTGACTGTAAAATTGATTTTTATCTTATCGATTTATCTGATCTCAGCAAAATAAATAAATTTGTCCTAAGCCTCACACAACTGTGGGGAGGAAAACAGGGTTTACAATGGTTTGTTGTCTCGCTTTGACCAAGAGTGTTTGCCTAAATCAATTACCTTCCCATATCAAATTCATAATAATCAATTGGTAAAAAGTAATTAATAATGTTTGGCTAATAATATTTTTTAGCTCATCGTATTCAAGAATTTCGGTTCTATAAATCTACAAAACCTGTTTTGTTCATAAAATCAGGTCTGAAAATTTTAATGACATATATTGATGTTTCAAGTAAATTAAAATCCAAAGCGCCATCTCAAGTACTTGCTAAAATCTTTGATCGAGACAGCAACAGGTTTGCAAGGCTATTTTTTTTTAGCATCTATCAAAACATTTTCAAAACACCCCAAAAAACACTGCAACGCTTCAAGCATTCCCAAATAACTTTTTCGCATCTGAATAGTTCAATCAAGAACAATATATTGAAACATTTAACTGCTGTCTTTTGCTGTCTATCAACTTTAAAAGGAAAGGAAATCGAATAAAAACGCGAAGAAAATGTAAAACCACGCCCAAGAATGCAAATACACACCTAAAACCACAATCAAGCGTATATGGTTTCATTTAAGTCCTTTAACTTTTTTGCTGCCGGGACTTAATTGATGCAGCATCCAATCAAACGTTGATAGAATCTTAACCATATAATTCAAGCTCTAACCATTTCACAATTTGTCTTTCACAAAACGATGTTTATTTAAACTGCTTTAAACTACTCTACAGCAGCATTTGACGTCGGAAGTGAAAGAATAACATTTGCTAAGTGTAGAATGTGTTTATATTGACGGATACTCAGTACATTTAGATGCTATGTAAAGTCGAATCCAAATAACTTCTTCTTCTTCATAACTTCTGAAGTTCATGGTGAAGAGTGTGCAGAGCATGTTGATGTTAACTAAAACTATACAAACATGAACTTTTAAGACTGTGCGGGCAACCCTGTAGCTACGGCAGGCTCCTGAAAAAAATCCTTCAAATAATCGACCCTGCTGAATTTTTTTTTTTAACTAGAACCAAGTCTGATAGAAGTGCTTTTAAAGTGATTGTAAAGAAAGTAGGCAACCCTGTGACAGTGGTGTCATTTGAAAAAATGAGAAGAAAAACTGCTTTTTGTCTCATAATTTCCGATTCAGCCATCAATTTTTAACAAAATTCACCTAGTACTTAAACCTTTCTCCAAGCCACATTTGGTAGAAATTTGGTTGAAAAATTCGCATTGAGCTGCCAGCTATAATAATTTCCTTTCACCTAAATCTTGTAAATTTACTCAGCAAAATAAACCTTTTTTCCCTGTAACTTGCAATCCAGTCATAAAATCAAAACGAAATTCATGCAGTAAACGGACCTTATTCTAAGCCAAATGTCGTAGGAATTTCATGAAAAAATCACGAATGGGCTGCCAGCTATGGGCATTTTTGTAATTTTTTGGCATTTCTTTACTAAGCGATGTTTTCATTAAATTATCAAATGTGAAATACCCTGCAATGACAATTAACAACAAATATTGAGTTTTCGAAAATTTGAAAAGTTTTGAAGGTGGTAACCCTAAAATTCTTTTCATTCTTATTACTTCCAGCGTTGTCACCCAATCAAAACTAAATTTACAGGATGAGTTTAACTTAACGTGAAGCAGATATGCCATAGCAAAGTGTTCATAAATCCATCGTGGAACCAATGTCCCAAAATCTTTTGAAACAGGCTGGTGATTCCGTTGTGTCTGGTTTCATTTGGGTTGCTGCATTTTGCTGAGAAAGCGATTCAATTTATTCCAACGCCTTTAAATTTGTCAGTGTATTAAATACTTTGTTAGGAACTTACTACAATCTGACATTCTATTCGATTAGAAACAAATAACAAATATCGTTTTTGAAGCTTACATAATACCAATTTTAGTTTGAATGGCCTAATAACCAGCTTTACATGTCATTCTGGCTAGTTTTCCACATAAGTTTGGAAGTCAAGGAAATGAAAAGACAAAATATTGCTGAAAAGAACTGATTACACTCTCATAAATATTCTGAACCTTCTGAAAGAGTTAATCATCAATTATTTCCATGTTAAGAATGAGCTATTAAATATGTGCAAATCGTGCAAGGATATTATATTTTTATATCTTTTAGATCTTATATTTTTTAGACGAAAGTTGTACTTGGAAAATTCAACCAACTTCTGTGTAATATTTGTATGTATAAAGTATGATCAAAGTTTTTTTTTTACCGAAAAAGATGAGATTAGTAAGTAAATCTGTATAAAATCTACAGGTATCTACATTAGTTCAACATGTACCTGCATTCAATAAAAAGCAATCAGAGCATAATTAATAGTGGTTTGCAGCATTGATTGTTTTTGCCATAAATATTTTATACAACTGGTAAATTAATGCACTAAAAGTTGGAATAAAAATTACTAAACATTGTGCCTGGTTGGCATAGAAAACCCCAATATCTCCGAAAATCTATGAACATATATTGTCTTCCCCATTTTCACCCCCAAACGGTACAAAATAGCCCATTTTGGAGGAAAAAAAACCCATATCGGGAGAAAAGTACCCCAACCTGGCAACCTTGGACAACAATCTCGCGGCCAATGTTACAGGAAACTGCATCATCGCAAAGATCCTCCCCCGTTTTCGAGCTATCAAAGACTTCGGTCACATACATATAATCAATATAGTTTGCATTACGAATCAGGTGTACTTACCGCTTTTCGTATCTCTTTGCAGATAATCAAACGAACAAAATAATCATGATGAACCATCGACATTTACACCCAAATGCTACTGGTGGCTTGGGGACGGCAAGCATGAGTGATGTCAACGTTGGCGTAAGTGTTAGGGGTGCAAGTGCGGAGCTTACAAGTATTCTTAATTCTACAATTGTGATCAAGAGAGAAAGCTTCGAACAAGATCTGAGTAGCTCAGCCGAGCATGACGAGTCGGAAAGTGAGATCGGATCGTTCAAGGTCACTGATATGTCCGATGAACAATTGGCGAAAACGTCCGAAGATAAAATTATTAGGTAAGTATTTGTATTTTTTTCAAACACGTTTTAATTCGTATAGAGTTTTGACCGGCAGCGTGTTGATTGTCGCACAAGGCTCAATCGATCAACACCTCTTTAGATAAATTGTCGTTCAAATTGTTCGGTATCTTTGAAGTAAGATGAAAACTTTGAAGGTTCCCCAAAAATTTATGTGCCTAGAGTCCTGTGTGAATCAAAATAAGTAGCCATACGCTATCAAATCGAAATGTTGCCTTCTAATTTTATGAAATCTTGTTCTGGAAAATCCTTAGAAGGTTGAAACGTGTTAATAGGAGCAAATTAGTAATGCCCGCATTGGGCGCAAATTAGTAATTTAGCCCAATTACAAATAGGATAGCTTAGAAATAGAAACAGAAAATAATAAATAAAAAATAAAAACAGATACTAAAAATTGCGAAAATTAAAAATATGCCATTCAAAGCCACGAATGATAGAAAAGATAGATAAATTAATCAGCAGCAAATATTAAGTTACGAATACTACTTTTAAAGGTGGCTATAGGGTGAGGAAGAGGAGCAAGTTGGAGGTCATTATGGTTACGTAATAAGCGTAAAACAGGAGAATGAAAGTAGGTATATGTACATGCAAATGGTACATCAAAGACAACGGAGGACCTAATTTGCCTCTCACACTGCCGTACATTAATCATGGATGCTAGATGAAGTCAGATAACCATGGCAAATTTTGAACAGAAAACATTTATCCAGGTAAACTCTGCGCTTTGCTAGGAGAGGGAGATTAAGGAACGATAAGCGTTCATCATAAGGCATGTAGGGAAGATCATAATTACAGAGTAGGGTGCGAGTGAACCTCCACTGAACTGATTCAACAGCATCGGAAAGATATGTAAAACCAGGAGTCCAGACTTGGTAACAAATATCTGAACACATGTAAAAATAATAAAAATATTCTGGCAGGAACGTATAGCAAAGCCAGCAATCCGCGAGGTACTATTAGTAATGGTACGAACATGGATATCAAATTTAAGTTTACGATCAAAGGTTACCTCCAGATCAGTAAAATATTCCACAGAGACAAGGACGAATTCACATATTAAGTAAGGAAAGGCATAAGTCTGGGACTTCAGAGAATAGGACATGGCAAAACACTTGGAAACATTTAACCATAGACAATTAGAGATACACCAAGCAGTAAGAGAGTTCAAATCATCTTGAAAAAGTAGATGATCATCGAAGCTTGGATTACCCGAAATAGTTTTAAGTCATCTGCATAAAACAAACAAGATGACAGTGCCCACATTGGGCGCAAAACTATCTCATTCTTTCGAACTTCGATTAGCGACTGAGAATACGCTCAGCCTTAGGGTACGGACAAGACGGAGCGACGATAGCGTCGCGAGCGTCGAGTCAAGCAACGCGTCGAAATCGGTCCTATGCTTTCAAATGGAAGTGGCCATGTCGAAGCAGCGACCAAAGGGTGAAAATTTGATAGTAGCGACGACATCGATTCGAATCGATTTCGTTGCTCGACTGCTTGCAGCGGTAATGTATGTTGTTGTTGCAAAATGTGTTGCGATGGCATACAGTAAGTAGACGAATTGCGTTAATGGGTTTTCCGTGGGTAATTCGAAATTTTGGGTACATTTTTTATGATTGAACGGTGCAGAATTGCATACAGTCAATTAGATTTCTACCAGTGATTAGGAAAATTTATTGATTTATATATATATATATATATATATATATATATATATATATATATATATATATATATATATATATATATATATATATATATATATATATATCAGCAGTCTATTGATTTCAATTTGGTGTGTTGTGGTGAGAAAAACTCTTCATCCGACACTGAAGAACTCATTATTTCGACTACCACTGTAAAATTTCGTTTACAATTTTGCGGCTCGTCGCGTCTACATGAACACAATTCAATGACCTGTTCAATGCTTGACTCGACGCTATGCTCGACTCGACGCTCTCGTCGCTCCGTCTTGTCCGTACCCTAATACCATAAAAACTTCTACCATCTGCGACTAAATATGCGTCTGATGTTCGGAATGGAGACTGGAGACGCATAAATGCAAATGAACACTGGACAAGCACTGGTTACAACGAAAGGAAGTACATTGCCCCGTCTTGCGTCTAAAATCTTACCTTGTAAATTTTTGCCAGTTAAAAGAGCTTATCGATGAGCGTTCTGCCCTACTAAGCATAAAGGTTGTATCTGCATTTTACTCATTTTTGAGTTAATATCGGATTCGAATCTACACACAAAAAAAAATTCGCTCTGCTATATGTGTAGCAAAAATAATAATATCCGTAATAGCCATAATTAACTGTAGTGGGCATAAAATTGCTCCTACAAATATATTTTTGTTCTATTTATGTGTGATACATAATATATACTAGCAACAGGTATAACTATTGATTTAAAAGGTATTATGAGTATATGGAAATCCAGAGTTATACTCATTTTAAGTAAAATTTGGCTTTCAGGTAAAAAATATAACTCGGGTACACAAAATATGCACACAGCAATCATAATTATGCACGCTACAGGTATAAGTTCTATATGGGTTTCTCTGTTTTCTGGTAGCAAAAGATATGAAATCCATACAGTTGGTATATTATATACGCGGCAGATATAAAATGACCACTGAACAATGTAATATGCTTTTCGTAGATATATGGTTTATTTTCGTTTCTAATTATGGGGCATCTTTTGTTTATAGTTTGAGATTGAGCTTCCAAAAGGGTCGGTAGCTTAGCTCGCTAACGCGTCAGTCCGAAGCAGCGATCTACTGCCCGCGGGATCGAATCCCGCCGTGCCCATGGCTGTAATTGTTCGTCTTATGTTGTCTTAACAGTCAGCGACTGGGCATAATACCAGCGCTCCATTGATTAAGTGCCAGATTAAAGCTTTAGTAGCGACTACGAATAACATTAGCACTTAAGAAAATGAGAAATAAATGTGGCACTTAGAAGAATAATGGAATAGTTGTTATCGGCTTCTCCCATATGTGTCTCCTTACCGCCATGGCTAAGCGCTCGCTTCAAAGAGCAATCCCCTGAGCTTTTTTCTGCTTACATACGATAAATATTTATATTATATCTGCCGTGAATATATTATGCCTTTCAAAATACACCCATATACTCATGTGAGATATATTATATTTCCGTCGTTTTATATCTGTCAGCGATATATTTTTTTTTTTGAGTGTATATACTCCATTGCATAGTTCTACAAAATTTGTAAAACCTATCTTTTCTGGAAGTATGTGGAAATCAATATTGAAAAATGCACTCTCCAATACCTCCAGTACAAATCAAAACACAAATCAGTGAATATCTCGAAAATACTAAAATGTAGATAGAAACTTTATGCTTAGTAGGGCAGCGTTGTCAAAAGATGCTTTATTCAATTTGACGTCCGAGCGACAAAAAATAGCGCAATAGTTATGCATTCATCTTTAAAGAGGAAAACGTGTAATGAAAATAATATAATCACCAAACGACTAGTTAGACTATTTATTTTATTGCATATTTACATAGAACTCGCTTATCAATCAACCAAAAAGAATTACTCCCAAACTGAAAACTTTGACAAACTGTAGGCCTATGCTATGAACCTAATGATTTATTTCCAGTAACAATTTAAACCGTTGGATTGAGACGCCAAAAGTGCATATCTAAAAAAAATATATGTTACTGGCAGATATAAATAAATTTTCGGCTGATGTAATATAAAAATTTAAAGTTAAACGCAGAAGGAAATATTCAGCCGAAACAGAAATAGAATTATACTGTGCATATACACCGGATATTTATTTTAGCTTCTGTAAATACATCACCTTATTTCTACTGTAAGCAAATTACAAAGGTATCTCCGTTGTCCTTGGGCGTTGGTTTCCCTTGCTCGATTTACGGACTTTATGAATTCCCTGTAGCTGAACTAAATCGTTGTTATTCCTTTTTAGGTGCTTCATTAAAAACGAAGATATATTTATTTCCCAAAAACTTTATTTGTGAATTGCTTGAAAATAAATATTTAATCAACATTGGAACCTAAAATAAAATGAATAATTCACTTCAACTATTATTTACTTCTATCCATTTAAAAATACAAAATGTTTGCATTATTCAAACGTGCAATATAATTTTTATTTGTTATTTGTTTAATAAATTGTTTTTCACTTATTCTGAAATTACATTAATGGATTTATTATATTATTTAAAAATAATTAATTTACATTAATTCCTAATGGTTTCAAACTAGTGGTATACTATACTTCACAATTTTTTTTCACATGGTGACTTGTTCGTTTTTTCTACTCTCAATCAATCATCTCGGAATAGAACAATGACACTGTTGCTACTCTAATTATCACTACACCATAGGTCTGTTCCCGTACTTTCAGTCACAGAATTTTCCTGGATTTTCCTGAATCATGTGGTGGTGGAAATTCATGAAAGTACGGGAACGCTCTCATTGCATTTCCTGAAAATTGACAACCAAAAGTGTCAGTTTTCGGTTTTTGGAAGAACAATAGTGACTCTAAAGTCATCCTAAGCGGTGATAAAATATCGCCACAAAAATATTCGACCTTCATAGCAAAATTACGCAAAAAATACGTTGCTTGCCGCGCACATTCGAAAATATTTACTCGCGCCACATCGTTTCAGTATTTTTCAGTAGCTCAGACTCTACTGAAATTTCATCGTACTTACTGAAAGAGGGGATATTTTCAGTTTTCAGTAAAGTGGAGTACGGGAACGGCTTCATTGCAATTAATTGCGATTAATCGCAATTAATCGTAGTACGGGAACAGACCTCATATATGTACGAAATGTTATATCTGCTGCGTATATAATACACCAACTGCATGAATTTCATACCCATCACAGGCTGCCTCCACTAGCCATTTCCCATGGTAAACTATTCGAAATGGCTAGTGGAGGCGGTCTATGCCCATATGGTATGCCAATTGCCTGGCCATCTGCCTGGCCTTATTTTGACAGTTCTTGATATTCAAAATGGCGTTGAACTGTGGTCATGCTCCGTTTCTTATAAGAAAATGTAGGAAATATGAATTTACAGGTATTTGAAGATCTGGTTGAGTAACCAAAATAGTTTAAAGAATATGGAATGGCGAGGAATTGCGATAAATTCGAATGATAATGTGTAAATTTTGAACAATAAAATTAAATACAAATAAAAGGGATTACAGTAGAATTCCTTCGCTCTGCACTTGAAATAATAAATAAGAGCATTCAACGCGCAGATGAAGGACACGTCCTCACCGTTAAGAGGAATTGTCGAAATGATTTGGCATGTCATTAAATTGTCCACCACATCAGAAGGCATGCCATAAATTGACAGTCGTTGCCATCGAATATGGATAGGCAAATGGCTGGTCGAGTCTCGTTGTCAGTAAACGAAAACAGAGAAGTCTGTATAAAATTTATGCCTACAGCGAGCATAATTGTGAATACTGTGTGCATATTTCAAATACCGGAGACATGAAAGCCATATTTTACTTATGTGTACGACTCTGGTTTTCAATATACTCATAATACCTTTCAAATCAACATTTATAACTGCTACTTGTAAATGCTATGTAAAATTAAATTTTTTGGGGCAATTTTATGTTCACTACAATGAATTATGGCTGTTAAACGTATTATAATTTTTGCTGCACACATAGTAAACATTTTTCGAGTCTGCATGAATTTTATATAGCATTGAAAATCCAAGTGATGGAATTAAGAAACTGGATTCGAAGTAGCAGTGCTATGAAGTCCCATGCCATAGAAAAGAACTTTGCAGCAGTTTGTTTCAAAACTCTATATACAATATGTCATTGCAATTCACCCTCGTTCAAATCTGCTTCATAAATATGGATCTGAGGAGGCATGTTGATGAGTGTGTCACCGTTTATGATTCCGAAGATTCCGAACTCTGGCGACCGGATTTGTTCTGGTGTCAAGCAATGTGAGCAAGAAAAATGTGATATAAATTGATTTTATTCTCATGTTTACTACTATTGCTATCGTCATATTTTACCGGTGGCTCTGAGCTGATCAATGTCACACCGCCGTCGGTCTTATCACCAGCGTTTGCTTATTAGCTCAATGTCATCTGGCGACTTCACAGACGTTCGTTGTCGGTTAATTTCAGCTAGTTTCGTGTTCGAAAGCTCATTTTTACCCAAAACAAAACTTGTTTTTCGAACAGACACACTCAAATACACAGTGGAACATACTCCATTTTCCGTATACATGTATTACATGCGAAAGAGAGAATCGATTAGGGAAATGTGCTGTGCCAAAATGATTAGCAAAAGCTTTTTTTTCGCATGACTAGCCAATTGTCTCTCAATGAAAACATACAGAAATGTTTGGTTTTATTTCGTACTCTTATCTTTCGCTGGGCTAGGAGATGTTTGTCCGCTTTTCGATTGGTAAATTCCTTGACAACGAAATTGGGTCAATTGTTGAAAATTGGAGCTTTCAATTTTCCCCTATAGGATTAATAAATCATTAGGTGCGTTTTTTTGCACATCCGAGCAGATCAAATTTTGTTAAGTATAGGAACAACAACCATTTTGGTTGTTGTATTCAATATACTGAAAAAAAATTTGATCTGCTCGGGTGTGCTAAAAAACTTACCTATTATTTGTTTCCAGAATAGATGAATACGTATAAATTGAAATGTTTTCCGATAAATGTGTGAAGTGAAATAGGTAAAACACGAATATGATTGTGATGTGCTCGGTGGCCGAGCCAACTAAAATAAGTTCGTCGCGTGTCGGTTGCCAGTAATCCACTAGTTTATGAAAAATATTTCTGTGTTGATACATTTCTACGCTAACACTACAGTACAATATTGATATAATGCAATATGATATTGCAGTATTGCTGTCTTTATGAATACAGTACAATGTATATTCCTTAATGTTGTGCAACATCTCCCCCTGTAGCGCTAGAACGCGGCTGATGTAAGCCTACCTGGTGGACGACAATTCCTTTGCTGTGTCCCTTGAGTGCGAGAAGCATCGCCGTGTTGTAAATATGTCTCACATGTTTCCGTCGAGGATGTTTGACCTGAAGAATCCCTAGTGTTGAAATCCTCTGTAGATTGATGGCTCATTGAAACTCAATGCTACAAGTGTACGAAAGGTTTATTAATATTAACTGTTATCAATGAATTGAGTTTTGTTCCTACGGATGCGACCGGACGCTAGCGGGGTCGGGCAAAGAAGAAGGACTATCTACTCCGGGATGGCTCCTATGTAGTTGAAGTAGGATACGCCAAAGAAATTTCTTTGGTACAATTATACGTTCACCAACTAATACACAGTAGTATTCATTAGTCCCGTATACAATCTGGTTTCAGAGTGGATTAGGATTAGTCAAACCATGTTGTATACGCGCACCGGATTGATTTGGGATAAGTCGATCCGATCAGGCAATTTTACCGGATTGGATTGGTTTTCGAAGCCCACTTGAGTTCTATTCATATATGTGACGTTCCGATGCGATATACTTCAGTTTAGTAGAACTAGCTGAATTTTATTCGGTTGATCCACTCGCACAAAAAACCTACTTTGAAGTTTCATTTCAATCCGTTTCTAACCAAGTCGGTCCGGTTTTTATACATGGCTGACCTTGGAATATTGTGAGGCCAGGTAGTCCGATTGCATTGAATGAATTGTTGTAACTTTTCTGTCGCCTGCTCTGTTTTTCGTATCGTTCCGTATGTAACCAGCAATTGGGAAATTGTATTATGCATATTAGATATGACTTCTAATCCAAGGGTATTGCATGCTATGATATAGAAATCCCGACTCTTGGTGCTCGTTTTAATATGTCTGGATAAGACGTCCGCATTTCTAAATTCGGCAATAGTATGAAAATCGTATTTATTTGGTTTAAAAAATGCTAGCAATATGATACGACTTTTGAAAAGCATTCGATGTAGAATTTAATGTTATATATATATATATATATATATATATATATATATATATATATATATATATATATATATATATATATATATATATATATATATATATTTAATGTTTTACGTTTATCTTACGAAAATATTTCTTCTTCTCTGTTTTGTTTGAAAGTAGTGCTTGACATTTTTATTTCTTTATCTTGTTTTTTCTTTATCATTTTCATTTCTTTATTTTATTTTTGATAAATAGCCTTAATGCTGCCGTCAGGGAATTAATGAGATATGCGATCCCCTATACTTTGATTTGATGCATCCGCGGCTACTATTAGTGGCAGATCTGGAGATTAAAATGCGTAAGTGCTAAATCTGTTATTTATGATATTTTACACTTCCAATGACTGCTTTTTTGAGCAGAAAGTCTGGAGCAGTCCTTAATTTGCTCATATTTGCTATGTATTTGCCCTAATAATTTATTGAACCCAAAACTGAACGTAACTGTTTCGATGATTCAGGTCTTGCTTGGCATATCAATGATAGCTTGAGTTTTCGCTGGGTCAGACCTGGTTCCATTGCCACTGAATTTGTGGCCTAAATAATGTATCTCAGTCATTAAAAAGTTACACTTTTCAGTTTTTAGCTTGAACTCGAGTTTATTTATCCGCCTCAAAACGGCATAAAAGTTTTTATTTTGCTCGCCTCGAGTTCGTCCCGATATGAGAAGACATCCATATCTACATACTTTGTCAAGGTCCGAAAGCCAGCTGTCCATGATTTACCGGAAGGCTCCTGGACCAGTTTTAAAACTAAGCGGTAACCGATTAAATATAAAGAACTCTTTGTGGCTGTTTATAGATTGTAAATATTTAGCATTATCTGCTACTTCAACTTGTAAATAAGCATCTGATAAATCTATATGTGTGAAATGCTTACTATGTGCATGTTTATTAAATATGTTTTCTGATCTTGGAAATGGATAATGGTGAGGCTGGAGTACATCATTTGATCCTGTAGAGTAGGCTGGCCAAATTCTAACTTTTCCATTTGCTTTACGCCGAGCTGTCACCACCATGATAATTCTTCAAGCGTAAGGAACCGGTATACTTGGCTTAAAACCAGGCTCCACACTTTCCTTCAGGTATAGCTTCACTTGATTCTTAGCACATAATCCTAAGGAGCTGTCAAATACATTAAGAGATTTCATTTTAATTATATGATTTTCTCTATCTGTCAATCTCTGTTAACATGGCAGCAAATACAATTCAAAGGCTGACTCTTATTTGTCAAATTTAATTTGTCCATAAAATCGATGCCAAGAACATACATCTAATTCGGAACATATAATTTTGGTGAATCTAAACTTTTCCATGTCTCCATTGACACAATCTCGATATCAAAGTAGACAAAAGATAAAATTTATCAATCTTTTGGGTTTTTTTTAGAAAAACAGAATATTTGTCAGGAGGATTATTTCTTGATTTTTTAAGCATGATTTTAACAATTTTTTTCATTTCATTTACTGAAAGAATATACTAAAGTACATATATTAAACATTATCCAGTAATTTTTTATTGAAAAATATTGAAAAATGAGCCAGTGATATGATATCATACAAATAGACGTCCCAAAAAAAGGTAAATTGCCGTGGGAAACATCATTCATCGGAAACCAAAAAACCAAAAAGATTCTGTTAGTTAATGAGTTTCTTGATGTAACGGTGTCGAGTTTTTTTCATTTATTTTGTTTATTTCATTTTTGGTGTAATTTTGAAGTAAAAAAAAAAGAAAAATTTATTTTCGGAATTTTAGTTTTTAAATCGGAAAACTTCCTATTTAAAAAAAATTGAATGTTTACAGAATAAGTGCTTAAAATTTGAAAAAGATCGGCCCGTTATTTTTTGAGTTACGTGTCTCACTGACTTTAAAAATAAAAAGTCTCAGGAAACGTGTTTGAATTTTTTTTTGCAAAAAAAACGTTAATTTTTTTCTCTACTCACACAGAATCGACATTTCCGAATCCAGCAAGGATGGCTAGAGCATCTTTTTGTTGTTGTCTTCGAAGGACTCGACCTTCTTTGCTGCTAATACGAATGTTATCCTCTTCGCGTGCCCATTCATGAGAGCTTGTCCCTAAGCCCATTCATGACAGCTTGTCCCTAAGCCCATGCACATATCATGCCCATTACTTCGTCAATTTTACTCGGGTCAACTTCAAATATTGGTGGGGAACTCTTGAAGGACTTGCCTTGAGATGCTCTGCTCTTTTTTCGGAGTAAATAAACACAGCTATTATTAGATGGAACATTGGTTCGAAAACGAGAAATAACAGTATATTTTGCAATGAATACACTTGATGTGGTACATCGCATTCATAGATTTATTGCGTATAATTTTCTGTACCTCAAAAATATTCCAACCGTTCCCAATAATTCACAAGTAAGGGATTTTCCAACCATAATTTTGCTTCCAGTTTGTAGTAGCGAAATCAGTGACACTTTGATTTGCTACGACGACGCGTGCTACGTTCCGTGGGAGGTAAAGTTTGCGATATGTTACGGAAATTTGAATCTGCGATTTATTTTAGTTTGCACGGAACGGAAAATCATATGTCTTGCATTCTTGGAGTCGTTCGAAGTTGTTGGTGTATTTTATCTTATCACAAAATGGGTTTCTTTTATAGCGTCGTAGCCGCGACCTTCCACAATGATACCAACAGGCTCACAAATAACTAAGTCTTATAGAGTTAGTTCCGTGTGTTAGAAATCGATGGTTATCTTCTTTGACTCTTTGGTCTCCTCCGTTGAGCTTTTCGGGGAATCTAATTTCGCTCTAGAGATCAAATGAGCTGGTTGAATTGAGTCTCGCTGCAAGCTTGCCTGTCTTCAATTAGCACGTTTACACTCTCTCGACACTGTTATTGTATTTAGCAATTCGAAATCGAGTCGTATGTTTAGTATAGCCGAACACTAGACTGATGTTTTATGTTTTGATACACCGTGGCACTTAGTGCGCACACACTGACCGAGCAAGAGCTTGAATAAGCTTGAAAATAAGTAATTCCTGGCTGTTGTTGCGAAAAGCAATAAGCATGGCGTGGTGCTTGACGTTGTATTAGCCACCACAGCTTGTACTCTGGCCCCGAATACTTGTTTCTCAAAGAGGAGAAAGAAATTTATAACCAACACCGACAGTCCAATACCAATTCGATAGTGGTTCAAGGGAGCAGTTGAAAGTGTAGTAAAAGCTACTCGCGACCTTAAGTATTCAGAGTTTTCTGTTTCAGTATCCGCCTATAACATGAATACGACGTTACTCTTGCAAGTAGTTAGTTGATCGCCGCGATTCCACCGCTACCGTCTTAGCTGAAATCTCCGCCACTATCGAGAATAGTCGCTTTTTTTATCATGTAGATTATTCTGTATTCTGTATTTTTGGCGCGTACCATAACGAAGTAAAGACTGTCCTGAGTTCCAACTATTGAATCTATTACATAATATTATAGTCGAATACACGCTGAAACGCGCAAATTTACATTGGAAATTTTCCACAGAATTGAGCTCCTTGCGCGTTGTAGACTAGTCCGCTGAACGAGTTTGCCTTGCTTGCTAGTTTAATAAAATTTCGAATTTTTCGCGGTAGCAAGTGGTGCCACGCTGCAGAGTGATTTGGTTCATTTTGAGTTTTTATTTTTTCGCCAAACACTAAGTAAGACTTCAGTGAATTAAATCGAGTTGCTTCGTTCGTGACACCCACAACAACGTCACAGATCTGAAAGTTCCGAAAATCGCAAAAGTCCGGGTGAAATGTGAAGTATTGAAGTGAACACAGTTAGGTTGGAAGAAGTAACATTTGGCACAAACTATCGGATCTGATGGTTTTAGTGCGTGTTTAATTATTTGTGTGCAAACCGGTTTCGATAGCTTCAATCAAAAGCCCGGAAAATCCACGAAGCTGCGAAGTTCAGTTATTAGATGCCCGGTGCCTATGTTAAAATTTACAAGACGCTGTAATAATTTTCGAGTGTTTGGTCTTGTATCAACCTAGCTCCATGTGCTAAAAGGAAACCACAAGTTGGAGTGCGAAATCATCGAATAGAACTATGGACAGTGTGTAATCTTAAGTTCTCAGCTCTACCTTAGTGTAGCCGCAGAGCGAGCCCCATTTATTCAAAACAACCCAGACCATACATAGATACATACAGCCATATAGCGAATTTGTTTATTCGCTGCGTATTAACACACAGAGCTTGCAACACTGTTGCAAGACTCGATTAGTTTCATTGAACGGTGACTACAAAACAAGTGCAATTATTGTTAATAAATTAAATTCAGTAAAATTTGAGGAGTGCGAAGTGCGGAGGATTTTGTAGGGCAGAGCAGGGAGAGGGAGTTTGGGGTTAGTATGGTTCGCCAGATAGAAGAAAAGCTAGGCAAATAAGGAGTTAGTATACCTAGATGAGAATGCGGCTGATGAAATACAGAGTTGGTAATACGTTTCGAGGCAAGACAAGAAATGTCTTCACGACATGGGGCTGGAAACGAAATTAGCCGAGCGATATCTCTTGAACGGAAAGTAACACGTCACTCATTGGGACCAAGCTCGTATTGCGAGCGATGGAGCTTTTTATTTTATTATTTTTTTATTATTGTCGCTCCATTGTGCTGTTTACGTAAAATATATTTGTGTCACCTTCTCTGTAAGCTGTTCATTTTGTCGAATTTTAAATAGTTCTGTTTCGTTTGATATTTGATTTGCTTAGAAAAAGTGCTCATTTGTTCGTGTATCCGTACGTACGCAACGCATAAAAAACAGACAAGCGGCAGTTTTTGTCAAAACTACAGTTTATTTTAGCTGTGCTAAGCTGAGTAGTGAGGCAGAGACGAGTAGGAAATAAAAATCCAAGAGCAAGATAATCATAAAAAATTACATTTTATGGCTTTGATTTTCGGTTTTCGCGTTTTCTGTTCATTGGATAACTCGTCTTTTCGTTGCTCGTTAATTCGGCAATGAACTTTGATTTGTTTTTGAGCATGATGAACTCTGTATTTCATTTCCCATAATTGCGTGAATAGTAGCTAAATGTTTTTATATAAAGCTGTCGAAAACAAGTTTCACTCACACATACTCATGAGTTAAATGAGACTGCTCTAAATGTTAACCCTCGTGGCAAGCTAGAGTGAGTAGTTGCTTATCGCTATTAATGATCTAAACAGCGCAATCGAGCGATTCCAGCGTTGCGATTGGATTCAGGCTGAGGTGGTTACGGATGAAATGATTGAAGAAGAATTAGGATTAATCGTATAATAAGATTGGAATTATGTGCTCAAATTAAAGACGCTAAGTAGAAATACCTTGCTGCACAATCGGAATATGAGTTCATTTCTCCCCGGCATCGGAAAAGATACACTAGAAATCTGGTTCCGCATAAATCTAGACTCAAGCATTGTTTCTTTTTTCGAGACTGGTATTTGACTTGATAAGGCTACAAAAAGCGCATTGAGCACTCTGGCGCCTTGAATATTTCTGGCACTCACGAATAGTATGGATCCTGAAAGAAATCAAAACTGTTTATTCGATCCCGAAATGTTATCATTATGCCTCTGATATTATTATGTTAGTATTTTACCAACCGATTGGATGTTGTCGCCGTCAATTCTTTGAATTTCATTTCCGAAACAAGTCAAAATCAAGATAATTCAGGTCCGACATATCAATACTTCTTTACCTGTTCCAGTCGAAAAAGTTCATTAACTTGCGAATCAAGTCTTCAAAAAATATGAAGAGTGTACATCGAGTTTTTTATAAGCGGCCACGCAGCCGGAACGCGTATAATTTTAAAATCAAGGCTGTACGCACGAATGAAATTATAACGATAGAAGCATTCATCTTTGATGCGATACTTTTTAGCATTTTGCTAGAACAGGAGAATGTCTAATTTCAAAATGTTGTGTTTTTTCATAATTTAGTGTTCATAAAAGCTCCGCAATTTAAGTTTTGTAGAGTAAAATGGTACAAAATCAAATCTACAAATTAAAAGAAAAAGATTCAATCACGAGCAGCTAGATTTGTCGAAAAAAAATAAATTAACTAGAGAAAGACCAGTTATTTCCAAATCGTTACTTTGCCAAGCGAAAAGTAGTGTAAGTGTATACATATGTAATTCTCAGTCAAAGCAAATTGATTACTTATAAGAAAGTCACGAAAATACAAAGTAGTCGAAAACATACATATTCAGTTAATTTAGTTTGCCAAATAGATAAGGTTAGCCATGAGCCACTCTGGGCAGAGGTCCAAGAAGTCTCAATACTTGAGTGGAGTGAGTGTAGTGTTTTAAAAGAGTTTTTTATTTTCTTCATAGAAAAAAACAAATTTTCTACGTTATGTTTGTGAAACGTATTTATCGATCGAGTTATGCATAATAGCTTATCTGCAAAACCAACCTGCAACTAGACTGCCAAGTGTATTGTACTTCTGATATTGTAACATACGTCAATTAACATCGATTATTATCGTTTCGTGAACATTGTGAAAGTGTACACAACCAGAAAAAAGGTTTATGTGTAAATATTAAATAGTGTAACCCTGGTGTCCATATTTAGTTTGCAATCTAACCCTACATAGTGCAAGTATCCGTCAGATCTAGAAAAAATAAGTCAGCTTTTGTCTGTTTATTTTGTGTATCGAAATACATTGCCCTGTTTCCTTTCGCTTACGGAAACAATCTTTCGCGCTGGATTACAACGAAGAATGGAATTCAGAAGAAGCGGCGGACGAAAGAAATATGCACAGTATGAATACACCAAACTGCTACCACGAATTGAACAATCAAATTCGTAATCCGACTATTGTCGGACATTTCGCATCGCCGTCATGCTCCAGAAACTACTACACGGATACATCGAGTGACGAAGGATGCATGCAGTCCAGCTCTGAATTAGCAGTTCCGCCGCATATGCAACAGACTCCTTCATATTATTACGATGCAGCAGCAATGCTTCCACCGCCTAATTCGACATATGCGCATTGCTATCCACCGGAAGTCGCGCCACCACCACGCAACCAAATGTATCCGGTACCAATGACTACACCAAATTTGAACTCATGGTATCCTAATCATCCGATGGGCAGTGTGCACCATGATCAAATGCTCAATTTACATTTTTCGAACAGGTAATTAAACACTCACACTTACTTAGTTTAAAATTATACTTCTAATTTGTTGAGTCAAAATATAATCAAACATTCATACTGAATTCTCCTTGTTGGCAACAAATAGCAAAAATTATTGTAGGTATTCTCTTATTTTTAGTCTCTATCTATTAAGCCGGTGGCCAGTTCTATTCAGCTGGTGGCCTTTTGATTTCACATTCAACTCAATAAATCATTCATAGAGTTTTCATGGCTCATATAGCTTATGCGTCATGTAGGTAGGAAGATTCTCCTCTAGAACGAGGAAAAAAGTTGCTCACTCAATTGCCAAAGAACCTTGTGCAACTCAGTGGGAATCCTGCTAGTGTCACCCACTAGAGTTTGAGTTAACCTAAATTGAACAAAAGCATAGCGCCGCAGATCATAATTCGGTATTGTGATAAAATACGCATAGAGTTAGGCACTATATATTAAAGCCATATAGCCTTTAACGCCTCAACGCAAGGCATTATAGATCTTATGAAAAGCCAAAGGCAAAACTATCCCCGTTTTGGACAATTCCGGGACTTTAACAAGTGTAAGCAATGAAAATTCCATTTTCATTTTGGAAATTTTAATTCTTATTTCTTAAATTATTACAAATATGTCTTTGCTGAATTCGGTTTCAGACCCGTGAGTCTATAGTTTAAGAGCCGTTGCTATTGTTATTTACCTTGCTTTCATGATATGGGCCGATATTATGTGCGTAGTACAGCTATGTTACTTAGGAGTTGAGACTATAAGCATAGCGGAATGTATAATGTATAAGCATAGTATAACGTAATTCAGTAAGCACTTCAACCATATTCAGTATCAAGCGAAATCTATACATTTTGTCGGCTTTTCTTCAAAAATCAGTCTTTCTGTGGTTTCTATGTGCTATAATTTTTTTACTGTGCACATATGCCCATTACGACTCAGCCCTTATAGCTATAACTTAATGCTGCAGTTACAATCAATGCAACACAACATTGTTGCACAACAAAACGAGTTTGAACACATGAGAACGTATGAGAGCAGTTACAATGATGCAACACAATTTTGCTGCGTAGCAAAGTTTGCTCATTCCTCAAACTTGGCATGGCAAAAAAATTTTTGAAAATATTCAATTCCACCAGTTCCTATGAACGTCCGGGAAATGGGAAATGTAATATGCAAATGAAAATCAGAATTCGAAAATTAGTATTAAACTCGCTTCTCCGAAAATCGGCATTTATATATATTTTTTATATATATATATATATATATATATATATATATATATATATATATATATATATATATATATATATATATATATATATATATAAGTATATATATGTATATATATATATATATATATATATATATATATATATATATATATGTATATATATATATGTATATATATATATATATATGTATATATATATATATATATATATATATATATATATATATATATATATGTATATATATATATATATATATATATATATATATATATATATATATATATATATATATATATATATATATATATATATATATATATATATATATATGTATATATATATATATATCGGCAAAATGATTAAGGGAGATGATCTCTGGAGTCGCCGATCCGATTGAGCTGAAATTTTCGAGGGACATAGATGTATATAACAGGTACACTTAGATAATATATAACAGATGTAGATAGATGTATATAACAGGTAATGACTTGCTAGAATTCAGATATCTTAAACCTTTTGGCGGCGGGGGCATTTTAGTGAATTTTCAGGTACTCCTATATTTCCAAGCAGTGTAAATTTTTGTTAAAAAAAGTACTAAGAATGACAACTTATTATGTTTTTAGTTTGCTTATGATAAAGAATTGGAATTTTTGAGCCTTGTGTAGGCGCTGAGTGCTTTTTTTTCAAATTTCGTTTTATCATAACTTGTAAGAAGAACAATAGATAATCGTGAAATTTTCAGAGCGTATTGATGTAGACTAGAATTTAACACACATGGACTTTCAAGACTGTGTGAGCACCTCTGTAGCTGCTGCAGGGTCCTGAAAAAAACCTTCAAATCATCGACCCTCCTGAAAAATTTTTGATTATGGAAATGAATTCAAATTATTGATAAATTTTGACTTTTGTCCACCAAGTCAAATAAAAATTTTCAAAATTCCCCGGTAAACAAGAACGGCAACCCGTGATCAACTTACCTCTATTTTCAGCACTCAAAACTTCTGTTCACGAGAACTGACGATCGGATAATGCGATCAATATGATATTTACAGGACATGTTGGTATTATGGTACCATGGTTGGTATTATTAGAAGTGATTTTGAAATACGGGCACCACTGTGGCAGTGGTGCCATTTGGAAAAATCACTGAGAAAAAAAAACTGGTTTTTGGCCTATAGCTTCCGATTTAGCCACCAGATTTTAACGAAATTCACGCAGTAGGTGAACCTTACTCTAAGATAGATTTCATAGAAATTTTGCTCACAAAAATAAGGGTTTTTTCCTATAACTTCCGATGCAGTAACGGAATCAAAACGAAATTTATGTGATAAGTTGCATTTCTAATTCTGTGCGAATTTCGTTGAACAATCGTGAAAGGGTTGCCAGCTATGATGAAGTTTGTAATTTATTTACATTTCTTTATCGAGCGATTTCCAAATGGGAATGATCATGCAATGACAATTAACAACAAATATTTACGTTTCAAAAATTTAAAAAGTTTGGACGGTGGTAACCCTAAAATTATATTCACTCCTATAACTTACAGCGGAGCCATTCAATCGAAACAAAATTCATAGGGTGGGTTTAACACAATGTGAAGCAGCTATGGTGCTAGCACATGATTGCCAGCAGACAATTTCGTAAATATTGCACCAACAGATGCTTCCATTTTGTATTCATAAGCAAAGTATTTACAATAAAATAAGCAACCGCTATTTAAATTTTCCGAGTTTTGGAAATTTTTCAGATGGCATGCCCAGACATAATTTAATCGCTGAAACTTTCGATGATATCCTTGGATGAAAACGAAATTCTAAGGATAGGTTGATTAAGCACGAGCATGTTATGGTACATTTATTGCTGCTGTGTTGGACAAATGTTGCCAGCACTGAACATATTCATAATTTGTGTTATAGGAAATGCTGTCAGAAAATTATATTTGTTTCTTTGAGTAAAAAATGGTTGATATTAAACTACAAAGAAGTGTATAACGTCTTCACACATTTTTAAATCCCTCAAAGATAACTTCTTCGAAAATTAGTTTTCTTGCGGTTCTGATGCGCTAGACTTTTTTTTACCTCATTTTTGCTTTGCAATATACTCTGCAGCTTTTAAATGATAAAATACTCACTGATATCACTTTCGGAGACTTTAAAGGATCCATTTTAACAGATGACGGTAAATGTTGTGTTGCATTGATTGTAACTCCAACGTAAAGCTCAGGAAGCTACGTAGATGCCGTATGCTTCCATTAATGCTGCGCTATGTTACATAAGAGTAAGTGCTAGATAGTTTGTGAAATTATGGCGCTAGGAGCTATATTTTATAGCTCAGGGAAATACAGTGATAGATAAAATTATTAGCATAGCTAAAACTTTCAAGTAAAACTACATTATAGAGAAAATTTATAGTATATATTGATAGTTTTTTAACAAAAGTTTTCCTTCACGTTCCTGGATGGGCAAAATTATTAGCACAGTGAAGTTTCAACGGGCGTATCAGCCTGTAGATATGTGTATCAGGTAAGCAAAAGAAATAAAACGGGGAAGTCCTTTTTAATGTGACAGTATTTTCTTGCGTACAAACTTTATATGATTGCGTGATTTTCTTATAAAATCAAACTATGGGTGGAAAAACAACGAAACGAGTTCAGCTGAAAGAAAAAGTTAAATTTGCAAAAATAAAATAAATCTTACGTGGAAATCGGGGAGGTTGTAGGAAGAAGTCGGTATACTGTTCTCAATATCGTAAAACGTTTTAAAAATAGTGAAACCTTAAAAAATCGCACGCATAGTGGAAGGCCGCGGAAGCTGAGTAAAAAAGCGAGAGTGGCGAGAAAGAAACCTCTCATTAGCAAAGCAAATAAAAGAGGTTGTAGTTTTCAATAAATTATAAAAATGAAAAGGATGAATTTTAGATGCACGCTCATGAGAACAAATTCAATATTTCTCAGTCAGATGGCCGAATATTAGTGCGTAGAAAATCGGAAACAGACTTAGATGAACAAAATCTTGAAAGCACAGTGGCGAAGAGGTCATAGTATGGGGTTGTATGGCTGTAAAAAGAGTAGATGAACTGGTTTCCATAGAAGATACAACGGACAAGAAGGTTTACCTTAACATATTAAAAAATAATTTAGAAAAAACGACACTCGATCACCACGAACGCGACCCCAAACATACTGCTTATGACGTACGATCATGGCTCCTCTACAATTTTCCCCGCTTCTTTTTAACTCCCCCACAGGTAGAAAGACTTATACGAAAGCATCATATTTCAAGTAAAGCTCAACTCAAGGAAGTTTTTTCAGAAGAATGGAGTGAGATCGGATCAGAAGTAACAAAAAAGTACCAAATAAAAAACGGTACAATTAAAAGGCAAGGTTTACCAACGAGATATTAAAAGTACATTTAGTATTTTATATATTATTTAAATTTAACATGTGCCTTTTGTCCATCCAAAATGGTGATATAAACTGTATTTTTTTATAATTCTGTTTTTTTATTGTTTATAATTCTGTTTTTTCTGTTTTTGTTTTTATGACTTCAAACAGAACATATGCAGGAACACTTTTGTTTGAAAACTGTATCCAATTATACTTTATAATTTCTCTAAAATTGCGTTTTACTTGAAAGTTTTAATTGTTTCAATAATTTCGTCCATCACTGTCTGTACATAGCGTATGCGACAAAAGTGATGCTCTATGCGCTATGTGAATTTTGCTGATTGTAACTGTAACTTATGTCAAATGAAGATTAACTTTTCAGGTTCAGTGATATCAGCAAAATGAATTTTGCCATCAAATTCACTGTTGACAGTTTGGCGAACGATAGGTTAATATATCGTTTCGTACACTGTTAAGAAATCTCTCTACACTGATATCAGCTTCAAGTTTGAAAATGCAATTAGTAAATTCTAGAACACACCATTTCAGTGTATTTTCGGGAATGTACACAAATACATACATATTTGTATTACAGGTTTCTTGATTTATTCAATGTTTTTCGATTTCGAATATGTGAAGCTATTACTTTCGGTTGACCTTCAACAATCGGAAAAGGTCTTAATTATTTCCGTAAAACGCAATAGAGACTGATGCGACCGTCGACTCAAGCACCTGTCTTCAGAAACAACAACTTACTCACTGCTCTTTATGACGTAAACAGTTAACGAGTTGCGGTGCCTTCGTTCTTTTGGCTTGAAACTTTAGATGTACAATGTGTGGATTTCGACGGTACGTACGTTACGTATTTGCAAAGCGACTACTACTTACAAGGCGAGGTCTGCTGAGGGTATGCGAACACTTTCCCAATTGAATATTTCTTCATAGGTACTTATGGCCAACTTGTCGATCCGGCTTAAGTGCAAAACGGAGAGCAATTAAGGAACAGGTTTAGATAAATTCTATCTATCTGCAGATTAACCTCATACATTTTTAAAATTATTTGTTTCTTTCGGCGGTTCAACGTGTATTTTTTCTTTACAGATTGTTTAAAAAAGAACCTTATTGAGTGTTGTATCAGAGTTTTTACAAAATCGTTTTTGTCTTCCGAAGAGAACTGGCATTGTTGTATGTACACAAACAAGACCAGAATCTACAGTTTTGATTTTTTTAAATAACTTAAAACACTTCAAATGAAAGGTATGTTGGCCAATACCAAATATGTACTTAAAGTAACACATCTGGCGGTGATTTTATCCGTCTTTTGAATATTATATTTAATTTTTAGGCATTTCCAAAACAGTGGTTGCTATTCCAATAGCTTGGCATCCTTATGTTTCCCTAATCGGCTATTCAAGTTAATTTCCAGCAGAGCCTTATTTTTTACTCAAATGCACTTAGTGAAATAAGTAAAGCTGATGATTTTCTGAATTGTCGACCGAATGAGACACAAGTCCTTCAGCTCCCAGCATTAATTAATAGAAGCAATGTTTATCTTGCTTGGTCTTGTATTACAGCGAGCAAGCTGTATTGCGTTGATTGATGAGTAGTTGAAGTGAACAAATGACTTGCACAATTCAAATTTATGTTGTCGAATAGCTCTTTAGATACGTTGGTAGGAATCAGTACATGCGAATATGGTTTTTACATTCTCATAGACCAACAGTCACAATATAAAATCATTTATTCTACGGCTGAAAGCTATTTCGCTGTCATTATTTACGGTCAAGACATTGAATTTGATGTTGAAAAACTTCAACGAATGAAAGGCCCATTAAAAGAAGGCTCTACTACCTATGCCGCTACCATAGCTAACTTGCTTAGCTTCTATACTGTTTCTGAGAAAATTTGGTTTTTGTCCATAGACTATCCACCAAACGAAATCAATATTGAATTATATGCTATTTAACACAGTATGAGCACCTAGCGCAATGATGATTAATTCATCGAAATATTAGCAAACTGTATAAGTGCTTGGCACTGATGTTATATTTTGGAATCAGCGGAAAAAGTTAATAACATAATAAGATTCCTAATTCGGCTATTAGCTGCAAACTAGAAAACACATTAATGTGCTCATTTCCGATCAAATGTTTACAAATGTGTTGATACCATGTTCGGCCGCAAGGGTTTGCTCCGAATGGAGCAGAATGGAACGGTCGTCGAAAAATGTCAGATAGCTATTTGGATAGAGAATTGAGGGTTTGGCGTTTATCAAACAAATGCGTGATAAAATTGTGATATTTAGCTTTACTCGTATTGCAAATGACATGCGCGCATAGTAAAAAATACTCTAGCACATACACACCACTAGGAAAACTGATTTTCGAAGAAAAGTGGAAGAAATATATAGTTTTTTTTTTAAATTCAATTATACTATTTCTCAGTATAAAGTAATCCCACGACAACCCTCGTACGGGTCTGGGGGTTGAAGCTGGTAGAGAGCTTCATTACCATTTTTTCAATCAACGTGAATACGAGTGTGCAGTGATTAATTTCACGACTCACTTTACCCCTGATTTAAATCAGGTACCTAATAAGAGCTAAGTGAACTCAAAGCTTGGTGCGCGGTCCCTCCTCCGAAACTGGATTCGAACCAGGGACCCCACACGCAAGAAGCCAGCGCTCTACCCACTAGGCTACTCAAGCTTCATTTCTCAGTGTGCAAATTATCAAATTTTTGTTGGCGATGATTGGATCGAAAGCTATACTACCCTACTTAGCATGAATGCCCAATCTGCATTAGAAAATATCAATTGCAGCTCTTTTATTGAATATATTACTGCAAAAATAACTTAGCAATATTGAACACATATAAAGTATTTTTTAGAAATTTTACTATTGGTATGCTGTTGGGCAAAATAAAAAGGTTTATCGAAAGAAATTACTTATTGCTAATTACTCCTGCGCAAATACGGGCAACTCGGCAGATCGATTTAGGCTGCTTTTAAGGCACAATAACCTTATGAGTACTTTTAATGGCAACCATTTGCAGCAAGTTTGTCCGACTCCTAACCAAAACGGTAATTGGTTGGTTCTTGTCTTCACTAACGCTTATGACGAGGTAGCAGTAAGTCCAACTAATGACACAGGGCATCTTTTTTATAATAGTTCGTACGATACAGCACTCCTGATTCTATTTACTTAAGAACGTACAATAATTCAATTGTATATGACTTTCTTAATGCTAATTATGAAAGCATTCACCATCTTCTTCACTCTATAGACTGGACGAATACTCTTTCAACATTAGATCTTGAGGTAGCTATTTTCACTTTTTACGACAAAATATTTAACGCCGTTGAAAGATATGTGCTTAAGATAAAAGAAAAAGTTGTCTGAGCCATGGCTTGAGAAGGAATCATAGACATATGCGAAATCGTAGGAACAAACTCTATAAGCAGATCAAAAATAATATTAACGTTAGTTATGCTATTCAGGAAGAATATAATGAAGTTGCTAAGCATTTTTTAGCAAAGTGATCCAAATCTTACGACACATACATTAAGACAACCGGCGAAAATATAATCCGCGTCCCGAAATTTTTTTATGATTTTGTAAATGTGAAGCGAAAAACTACTGGTTATCCATCGTCGATGTTCTTTAATAATATCACTTGCTCTGCTCCTAATGACTTATTCGCAGATAGTTTCCAGAATATTTTTAATGCACCACACCCATCAAACTCACACCTTTCTTTCTCTCATTCTGCTCCAACAGCTTTGGTTAGCCATTTAGAAGTGATTAAATACATAAAGCTATTTCAAAACTCGACTGCAACAAAGATCCTGGACCCGGTCTTCTTCCTTCTAGTTTCTTGCGCAAGTGTTTAGAGCAGCTTATAACTCCCTTGCATATTTTTTTCAACTGATCACTTTCATCTGGAGTTTTCCCATCTTGTGCGAAACTTTCGTATGTCACACCCACCTTCAAAAATGGTGATAGACGCTGTATCGGCAATTATAGGGGCATTGTCATCTTCAATTTCGAAACTTTTTGAAAAGATTGTATACGATAAACTTGTTGACTCACGTCTGGTTTTAGAAAACGTCGCTCAACTATCACGAATTTGACAGTCCTAATCTCAGACGTTCTGTGTAAAAAGGAGAAAGGATACTAAATTGACGCAGTCTATACAGACTTTAGTAAACTATCTTAATTTTAAAGCTCCAAAAATTTGGACTTCATGGATCTTTGCTTAGCTGGGTGACTTCCTACCTTCGCAATTAAACACAATTGGCAAAATTTCAGGACTTTTATCGAAAAATATATCTGCTACCTCTGGTGTACCTCAAGGTAGCCATCTGAGCCCACTTCATTTTATTATATTTATTTCTAACCTATCTGACGTCCTGCCAAACATACCTCATCTTCTTTATGCAGACGACCTCAAAGTCTATCACATCATTCAATTTATCAGCATCATCTCGTCAAAAGACGTGTCAAGGAATATTGTAACTTGTGGGTCACAAGATCCTTATACATCTCACTTGTACAATCTACTCTCAAATATGCTTCCATTTGCTGGAATCCGACTTTTGAAACCCACAGTAACAGACTCGAGTCCATACAAAAGTAATTCTTACTTTTCGCCTTGCGGGAACTATATAACCCTTACGATTTTAATAACGTTCCTCCTTATGAGTTTCGGCTGGGTCATCTAAACTTCTTGACACTTACATCCAGAAGAAAGATGCTTTCGGCTTGCTTCTCATTCGACTAACATTATCAGAGTTGAATTTCTGAATAGTAAAATGGTTTTAAACATCCCTTTAAGGGATACCAGGTTCACTCGTTTACATAAGAAATATCCACATTCCACTATTGAGCCGATAAATAAATGGCAGGGTATTCAATATTATAAGTAATCTGTACTCTGTAATGTTCGAAAAACATCAATAACTTTTGCAAAAATTAAGTTAGCGAAATGAATTTTGAACGTGTTTTAAATGTGAATCAGATGTTTTGGAATTATTTAACCCCATGTGTGCGCTAGGCGCCTAAAATGAGATCGGGAAAATTTGAAAATTTTTAAATTGCGATAACTTTTGACAGAGCTATCAAATCACTGTGAAACTTTCGGAACATATTGGTATTATTAAGGTGTAAATTTGTTTTTCTTGTAATGAACATGTTGGCAACCCTGTAGCTACGGTAGGCGCTGAAAGTGAAAACCTTCAAACCATCGACTCTCCTGAAAGATTTTCGCTTTTAAGAAAAAAACAGTTCATATACAAACTTTATGCTTTGTCTACACAGTCAAAGTAAAATTTTTGAAATTCCATATCGGACAAGAACGATAACCCTTCCCCAATTTACCTATATTTTTTAGCATTAAAATATCCTGTTCACGAAAACTCACAACCCGATAATCAGATACAATTGAAATTTACAGAATGTATTGGTCTTAAGTAGGACCAGGTCTGATAGAAGTGATTTTGAAATGCGAGCAATTCTGTGCCAGTGGTGCCAGTTTGAAAAATAACTAAGAATAAAGCCCTATAAATTTTAGTTTGCCCTATAAATTCTGATTCAGTCACCCGATTTTGACGAAATTCACATAGCAGCTGAACCTTACTTTAAGTCACGTTTGGTTTTGGTTTATTTGGTTGAAAAATTCGGTAGGAGCTGCCAGCTATGGTAATTTTGGTGTTTTAAATTTTGAAAATTCGCTGCGAAAAATAAAGCTCTGGGCCCTATAGCTTCCAGTACAGTAATGGAATCATAACGAAATTCAAATGGCAAATTAAACTTATTGTAGGCAATATTCTGTAGAAATTTAGTTGGAAAAACAATAGGGTTGCCAGCTCTGGTTGTTTTTGCATTTTTGTGGCATATCTTTAGTAAGCGATTTTATCATAGAATTTTCAAATCGTAGTGATATTGTACTGAAAATAAACACCAAATATCAAGATCTTCAAAATTTGAAAACTTTTGCGCGAATCGTAACCCTAAATTGCTTTGTGTCCCTATAACTTCTAATGCAGTCATCAGATCAATACGAAATTCACAGAGTAGGTTGACTTCAATGTGAGCAGATGTGACATATTTTTGGCTTCGGTTCTAACCAAGGGCTGCCAGCACGAGACGTTTTTGTTATTTTCGTACCAATAAATGTTACCATTAAGTATTCACATCGCGAACATTTGCAATGAAAATAAGTAAACAATGTTTAAATTTTCTAAGGTCTGCGTATTTTCGAATGGCAGCCCAAACACCTTTCTATCGCAGTAACTTTCAATGAAGTCATCGAAATTAAATTGGCTTAGGGTGTATTGGTCTTAAGTAGGATAAATAGCTAGTGGTAGTGGCCTTAAGTATCTAGTGGTAGAATACACACTCAAAATCTGCACAAATCCTCTACTGTTCTTCGAACATTAGTGTTTCTAGCGGTTCTGATGCGCTCGGGGATTTTGTAGATAGGGCATTTTTCAATATTTTCATTATTGATTTGAACATACTTTCACAAAAGACCGCTTTGTATACTTTGTAGAAGAATGCAATAGTATTAGAAGAATGCTATATTGAATAGATTATGTAGTTTTCATATCCGATGTTAACTCAAAAATGAAAAAAATGTCAGAGCGTTTATGGCGTATGATAATACTGAGAGCTACCGCCCGCGAAAATGTTGCAGCTTTAAGCTAAGATTTTCCCGAAATTCGACACTAAATTAGATTGGCTGTTCTGAATAAAAATTTGTATCAATAATCGGAGTTAACATGTGATAAAATCACAACATTTACTCCGATATTTTTCGTACATATTCGTGTTAAACCTGGATTCGCATTTTTTAGTTCTGCCCTACTACCAAAAATGCCCTAATCACGAAAGCATATACATATTTTTGTGTATACTACATATGTAGAAAGCGCACGTACATACATAAAGTAGACTTCATTAATTACAATAGTGAGAGAAGTATACTCTCAAATCTAGCGTGTACAAGTAGAGATGCAGCTGAACACTAAAAATGGTCATAGCATAGTAGAATATAGTTAGGGCTTATAGGAACATGCTCTTATGAGTTTTTACCGTAAAATAAATTCCACCAAGTAAACCGAAGAGTGATTCAAATGCTTAGACTGTGGTTGGCTGGTCGGTTTCTTGCGTGTCAATTCAATTTTGAGTACACTGACCACGAGCGGTCATTGCCAAGATTGAGTGTCTTCATCAGTGGATACTACAGGTCGGATGAGCGATAGACGATCGTTTCCTGTTTCTATCGATGTATCTATCTACAATCTACAGCAGCCAAGCGTGTATGCGTGGAAATAAATCTAACGAACTCAACTCGAATTGCGATCAGATCGTCGGACTCGAACTATTCAGCGATCCGATTCGTTTTAATGCTGCCAATGCACATCTGTCCTCTCTTCTAGAAGCGACGAACGATCCGGACTGTCAGGTTGATCGCAAAATGTGCTTTTCGCTAGTGATACGCTAGAGAACAATCGAGCACATTCAACAGGTCAAGTTCCTGGCTTTTTATTTCAAGTTTTTCGTCAGACAGCGAATTCATCCAACGTAAACAGTTTTTGTTTTCAAAACAAGTAACAGTAGATTATTTTTATTCACTGTTCGTATTGTTTGGGTAAACATGGCAGACCTGCAATCAAGTGACCGTCATTATGTGCACTTCATCATTTTGTCATACATGAGGGGTCGGTTGTTGCACAAAAAACGAAAGGGCAGAAAACTAGAGTGACCGTTATCGACTTTTCAACATTTACATTTTCTTCTTGATTTTTTTCAAATGAATTTTTTTACGTAACTTAGTCAAAAAACGGTGATATTGGCGGTCTTTATGAACTTTAACTTTAATCTTCAATGTCCAATACTATTGGAGTTTTCAATTGCTCTTTTTTCCTGTTTTTTTGGTTACCACTAGCATCACCTGAGTAACAATACAGATAATAACCGTTTGTAATTAAGCAGCGAACATGAACAACATTTTGTAACGAGCCGCTAGGAACGCTTTTGACATTGAAAGTAATTTTGTGGAAAGAGTTCTGGCCACGTCCAAAAGTGATTATATACATGGTCTGGTAAATATTGACATACAATAAACAACAATAACCACTAAAGCATCCATTTTAAGCTTTAGTCGATAATTTCGCTCTGGAAAACAATAAATTCACAATAAACGAGTACACTTCCGCCATCAAAAAGGTTACATACGTACGAAGGGTGGCTGATAAGTTGACTCATCATCTCGTTACTGATAACACTAATTTTATGACTCATTATTAGTATAAATAACCTGTCTGTTTTTATTTTGTACATTAGCTCTTCATCTCTGAAACAAGCAACGACCCCATGTGAACGGAATATTCTCGTAATTTTGGAGCAAAAAAAGGAGTACGCCGAAAGAAATTTCTGAAGAGATGCTCTCGGTATTTCAGGATTCTGCACCTTCATATGCGATGGTAAAAAATGGGCTCGGCGATTTCAACAAGGAAGAGAAGTATTGGGTACCGCAAATGCTCACACCGCTCGACGAGCAGCGACGATTGGAGAGTTGTAAAGATTTTTTTGGAGTTGTGCTTTGGTGATTTGGAATAAATTTGTAACAACATTGTGACTGTTGATAAAACCTGGATTCGTCTGTATGATCCCGAGTCGAAACAAGAGTCGATGCAGTGGATAAAAAAGAGAGGAGCCACCAAAAAAATTCAGAATAGAAAAGTCGGCGTCTAAGATTATGGCTACCATTTTCTGTCATAGCGAAGGAATCTTATTAATTGATTACTTGCCTGAAAGAACTACAATAACGGCCAGTATTGCACTGAATTACTGAATCAGGCACATGAGGCAGTCGTACAGAAGAGACGTGGCAAGTTGACACGCGCAGTACTGTTTCTGCAAGTCAACGCACCTGTTCATACCGCTCGGATTGCGAGGGATGCCTTGAAAGCAATGAGATTCACAGGAATCGACCATCCACCCTACAGTTCGGACATGGCTCCTAGTGTCTTTTTCCTTCTTTTTTTTCAAATTTAAAAAAGTAGTTCCGGGGACGATGATTTTCGGACGATAGTGAGATGACCGAGAATAGTGAGAAAACCGTTTTGAAGAGAAATCAAAAGAATATTTTTTCAGTGGTGTTAAGGCATTATGTTCACGATGTTAAAAGTGTATTTAACATGAAAGCGATTAAATTGAAAAATAAAAAGTATACAATACTTTTCATTCATTAAGTACCTTAGGCCGTGAATTTATAAGCCGCCCCTCGTATGTACTTACACAACTGCAAATGACAGATTTAACTAAATAATAAGTTTATCAGTTCACGCAGATAGTTATAATTTCAAAACCATGCTGCCCTCATTTGTTTTCGCAACTCAGTTTATGTTGATTCGCCATTGCTCCTGCACCGGCATATGGGGAAAATGTTTAAGCATGTTCCGTATTGTGCAATATCAACTAGGGAAATCGAAACAAAAATACAATCGACGTGAAGTGAAAACATAAACTTAACATTTTAATAGCAAAACCGCATTGCTTATGACTGGCCATTTCATACATTGTAGGCAAAAGTACGTACGTTAATGACAGCTTTGTGTACTTCCTGCCATGATATATGGTTGAAATGGGTGAGCGAATGCGGCAATGTATTCAACAGTTTAATTTATAGTTCGAAATATCTCAATGGCACAATTTACTGTGGCGTTTATTATGATAGCAGAAATTTAGAAGTTGACTTGTTTCGAAGAATTGTCAATGGAATTTGTTGTTTTTAAAAAAAATAAGAAAATCAAAGGTGCGCATTTTGAAATATTCAAGGATAAAGGACACTAATGATCCTTTTTGGGCAAAATGTTTCCTGCACTATTTTTTCCGGATACCTACACCTTGTCCTTTCCAACAAGCCATATTTGAAGACTGTACGTTAAGTAGATGATTTTATACAATTTTGTGAGTGCAACACGAACCGACGTTTCTCAAAAACTTCAAAAAGCCATATTTCCGCAAATATACCATGTTTCTCAAAAAAAATTATTTGTGCACATAACTCTACTACTTATATTCACAGTCAAAATTTCATTGAAATCTGACGATAGCGATCAAAGACCGTTGGTCAATTTTTTTAAGAAAGACCAAATTTTTATTTAGGGAAAAAAATAAAAAATGACTTGAATTGAGATGACTTACCGATTCAGACTGAATTTTGTTAAACTATCCTGGATCTTACATACTAAAGTTATTGATAAGGTAATTAATTTTAATATTAAGTGGCTAATCTTTTTACTACGATGTCGCCTCTTCTACTAATTCCAATTCTTTTCTTTGGGATGTGTTTTTTTTTACTTTGAATTTTTGTGTTCACAACAAAACCTAGACCCAATGACCCAAAACCTACGCCCAATGTGGGAACGAAACGAATTTTTCTAATTTTAAATAGTATTAAACATTCGTTTTTTATTTGAGAAAAAAGCTATTTCAATTGGAATAAAATGAAGACTTTTGCGCAACTTGAACTGCTCTGTAGGAAAGGGCAGTATGAATTGCAAATTAAAAGTCAAATATATTTTTACTTTTCAATAAGTTTTTTCATGTTAAAATTTTTTTTTTGCTGTTCTAATACATTTTTTGCGATCTTTCAATTAGTTTATGTATACTTTTATTATAGACTTCAAGATAACTTTTCGATTAGTCTCGGACGATTTTCGTCGACTTATTGCTCTCGTCACGGTCTCGTTCTCGTCACTATTCATTTATATGAGCGCCAGAGCAGCAAAAAGACGTTCAGGCAGCGTTTTTCTGTTCGCAACACCTTTTATGTTGTAAACTTCTTCCCAGGAAGTTCCTTTCTCAATTTTTGGAAAAAATAATAATCGCTGAAAACCAGGTCAGGGCTGTAAAAATATCGAAGCCCATATCTTATGCAGAGTAGCCACGCAAAACGACTCTTTGGAACAGAAGCGTTGTCGTGCAGAAGGGCGTCTTCCTTCTGCACGACAACGGTTAATTTTTCTCTTCTTTTTTCTTTGATGGCTTCTTGTATATCTGATACTCCAACCATATCTGCGAACTGTTTTTTCTTTAGTCTAGCATCTTCCAATATCACTTTTTCGAATTTTTTAATAAGTCCCGGAGTGGTCATTTCGACTGGCCGTCGTGGTCTTGGGTCGTCTTCAAATGAGTCCCTTCCTTGTTCAAAAAGATTGTACGAATTGTGAAACATGGTCTTAGCTGGGCTGGAGTCCCCGTAAATGGAGGTAATTTCTTCCACTATGGCTTCAACCGACTTTTCTTGTTTGGCGAGAAACTTCATAAGAGCGCCGTACTCGATTTTCTGCATATTTTACACTGATGGCTCCATTGAAATAAAATTGTTATTTATGCTTATAAGGTTTCGTTTCATAAAACCACACTCATTAATGACTTGTTTACTCACTCCGCGAACTTAATGACCCACCCTCTTAGATGCATATAATAGACATTAAGATAATTTTTAAAGATTGTAATATGAGTCTAACATTTTCTGCGAACATACTCATTGCCGGTAACCGTCGAGTGCAGACTTGTCATAATCTTTGTGTTCGGCTATTTTTCGTTTTCGGGTGTTGGACGGAACATTGAACAGTGAACGTTAGGTCACTGGTAGTGCTTATTTAATCGGTGCACGTAAATAGTAATTATTTTGATAACTATATTGACAAATTCCAGTATAACCATCATTGCGTGCCAAAAAACTAAGATAAAATAGATATGGATCGAAAAAGGAAAAAAAATCGAAACCCTAAAAGCATCGGATTACAGAATTACGCTAAAAAACTGTACAAACTAAATCATACATATTTTTCTAATCTGCGCAACATTACAAGACCTGCAGATATACATTTTTTTTTCAAATAATCTAAATCTTTGTAAGATTTTTACTCATTCCCAATTGCCTCATACCCCATTTGACATTTTGGTCCTTTAAAACGGGATAAAATCTGGTAACGTTGAAAGTATGTTAACCATCTTTTAATTTTCACCATCGCACCAAAAAAAACATGATAATCATGCATATGTATGTTGCTGCTAGGTCATATCTCAACACTAAAGCGCTCAAAACACATAAGTACATATTACCAGTTTCAATGCCAACTATCGAAAATGAAAAAGCGAGTACGAATTGAGATAGGTACTTTTGTGTTTGAGGTCGGCATTCAAAGTGCATTGCCCGGTTATTATCGACAGATCTGACTTAAAGAGAGACTAATGTTAGTAGATATGCTTGGCAAATAAATATACACATTCGTTTAAAGGCGACATATTTTCACAAAGTAGAACAAAATAGAAGTGTGGAAGCTCATTGGTATCGTGTATTATTTTAGAAAGCGTAGTGTACAAAAAATTTCCACTGCAAATCTGATAATTTAGATTATTATCTCGTTTGTCTGTAGCTATTCACCTGTGTACTGGCTGCATAGTGATTTTAGAAACATAAATCGACAATGCATTAATTTTCTATCAGGCAGTTAGTTCATGTACCAAGCTATTAGAATTAATAAAATGAAAATGTCCTTTTCGCTAGCTATGTATCCAAGACACTGAAATGTGTGCCTCAGAAGCGTGAATTAGAATTAGTTTCGCTTAGTGGAAACAATAATATCATTTACTAAAAGTATTGTCAGAAAATATGAAGCTTCGTGATAGCGATATCATTGTTTCGTTAAAGTTTACTTCCTTCAGTATTTTGAAATGAACTGGTTGATCATCTCTGTCTCAACTTTTGTGACATTATGATGAAACTGCAGGCTTGTCGTTAGCACTGTAGATAAATTGTATTACGAAACATGGTAGAAAATAATTTATTAATGTATAGTCTCGTTAAAATTTTAGTTCAAGGATATAGTATGCCAACTATCAAATGAGTGTATGTAGTATGCCAAATGTAAACGAGTTAATATTTGGCACGGATTTTTATTATATTTGTGGTTAAATCATGAAACACTTTGGTGTGATCGCTATTTGTTTTCCAGCAAGATCTGCAATGCAACACTCTGGCTACTCATTCAATGAAACACGCGCTATGTGCATCGGAAAATTTTCCACAAACAAGCTTTACCCTCTCTAAGCCTGAGCAGCCGATTGAGTTAGAGCACCGACTCCTAGCGTAAGTGGTTCAGATCCGTTCTTCGTGCAGAGGTTTTGTCAAAAGCTTACGTCTTTGTTTCAATGCAGGTATATGTAAAAATGCTGAACACTATTTGTCTGCACCAAGTGCCAAATATTCTTTGAATATGGATCATCTTTTTTTCGATTTTTCCATAAAGCGCTGCAAGTGTTCTGGTCTTGGGACGCGTTTCCTCAGATTCAAAATTGCAAAGCTTTGATGACACTCGCGAAGTCATAACAGTGCGCGTACGGCCGGATAAACAAAGTTACGAGTTATTCCAAGCATCCTACAGATCACAATATTCCGAATAATCCTTCCGTTGTCAATATTGCATGATGTTAAAAAAGCTAAAAAGTATACGCGGAAATAAATAAATAGCAGTGAACATGAAACACAAAGAAAGCATTTAATCGTTTATGACTAGACTTGCTATATTATCATTAAAACGGGCACCGACCTTATTCAAAGTGTCAACTTTATTTAAGTCTAACCAATTTGCTAAGGCGTCAGTCCGAAAGCGACGTGCGACTGTCTGTGTTTTCTAGTGATGGGCTCAAAAACGCCAAACAGTTTGTTTGACTGCAAAAAACGAACAAACAGTTCTTCCAAATAGCGACAAACAATTTTTCTAAAACGAACAGCATTTCTAAAACGAACCGTTTTTCTACAACGAATCGTTTTTCTAAAATGAACCGTTTTTCTAAAACGAATCGTTTTTCCACTACGAATAGTTTTTCTAAAGCCAATCGTTTTTCTAAAACGGACCGTTTTTTTGCAACAAATAGTTTTTCTAAAACCAATCGTTCTTCTAAAACGAATTGTTTTTTCGATCAAGAGCTGGTTAGGGTAGGTAGCATTGAAAACAACAACAGTTGCTGTTGTTTTGAATTGCTGCTTACCAGAACCAGCTCTCGATGGCATACGACCATGTGTACTGATCGATGTATGTACGGTTGATCAAGTAGATAATATATTGGAAAATTGGGACAATACAATCATCAATTCAGTTTGGAAGCGAATGTTTACGATACGATTGTGGAAGAAATAATACATAAAATATATATAAGAAAAAACATAATACGTAAAAATTCATTGTACTGAATTAATTGAAGATTATTCAAACTATGAACGATGTTTTTGAATTGAGCTACATACATTTCCAATATTTATTTTATCGCACAGCACAACATTTTTGATTGTCGTTAACAAACTGTTTTTTAAACAGTTTTAAAAGAACAGTTGTTTTTTCAAAAAAAAAGTTCGTTTTGGTTTTTTGAAAGCAACAAAAACGCCCTTCACTAGTGTTTTCGAATCTCATCAGTGTCCATGATTGTAATTGCCTGACTTTAAACTCAAATCGCTATCGTTGGCTGATGCCTGGGGATCAGGTAGCCAGGACGTTTCTGTGTACTTGTCCCTGAAACACTGTAGTCAAAAAAATATAGGCGCCAAAATCATGCGTCATCTATTCATTATATTCACGTCATATCATAGTCATTCATGGTCATGTGAAACTGTCATCAACATTTTTCCACACAATTTATGACAACTATTAAGAATTGTTTATTGACATAGATACTTTATTACTTTACACTTCAATTAGTTTGAAAATCACGACCAAATGAGCCACAAAAACACGATCGCAAATTTAATTTTTTCAAATAAAACTTTATGTAGAATTAAATTTTTATAGGAAAATAGTTATTGTAAAGGAAGCTTCATGGGAAGAAATTACAAGCAACAATAGATAAATGATAATAAATAAAGTTTTGTTCGGCATAAACTTCAATTTGCGCGAAAATATGAAAACGCAGTTTGTTCGTTTACTTGGTCAAGAAATAAATCAATAAGGTATAAATAGGTTTGCGATTGGGGTGTTTTGGAACTGGTGAAATAATTTGAAGAAACGGGGTAGAAACAAACATAAATTCTGAATTTAGGATTTAAGTAAGAATTTAAATAAAGCGTTGTCAACTGACCATCAATGAACCTTTTCAATTTTGGTTTGACATTTGCTCGCAATGCTGCCGCACTCAAAATTCGAAAATGAATATCTTCCGAAACAATCACCAACATCCCACTTTCGAAGCAGCTAAGAAAATCCTTTCTTGGTACTCGAATATTTTTGTTGGCGTTTTGGCTTTGATTTCGGTGAAAAATAGAATGTTCTAACAATTTCGTTAAAATATGGAATTC
Source organism: Nemotelus nigrinus (assembly GCA_947369275.1). Lineage (NCBI taxonomy): Eukaryota > Metazoa > Arthropoda > Insecta > Diptera > Stratiomyidae > Nemotelus > Nemotelus nigrinus. The sequence goes on along the minus strand of OX376373.1, from coordinate 2,463,565 downwards.
GACATTCCACTGTACCATCTATTTATATACTTTAAGGCCGCCTATGATAGCAAAGTTAGGGTAGAATTGTATAAAGCCATAAGAAAATTCGGCATTCCAAACAAACTGGCACGATTGTGTAGTTTGACCATGACCAATGTAACAAGCCAAGTTAAAATAGCCGGATTGCTATCCAGACCGCTCAACCTCTTTAATGGGCTCCGACGCTACAACCGAGGTCCAGTCCTGGCCTTCTTCAACGTTTTTTTTTTACGTTGGTCCAGATCGTGAGCCGATGTCATCCATTAGGGCACCCCTAAACTTGGAGCGTCCTAGTCAATGCCATCCCTCCAGCGCAGGCAAGGTCTCCCACGCTGTCGTTTGGCGTAAAATGTGGCGCAAATGGTTTTCCGAGCAGGACCCTCTTTGTTCATTCGAGCTAGTAGTCCTGCCCACCGGAGTCTACCGAGCTTTATCTTAGTAATGATATCTGCCTCTAGGTAGATACGGTACAACTCATGGTTGTAGCGTCTCCTGAATCGCCCTTCTTTACATATGGGGTCAAAGATGCTCCTTCAGACTTTCCTCTCGAACGCGCCTAAGAGGTCAGAGTGCCTTTTGCTGAGCACCCAAGCCTCGGATACATACGTGAGTACTGACAGAACTATGGTCTTATACAGTAGGAGCTTTAATGTTCGGGTGAGATTTCGGGATTTGAAGAGCTTTGACAGACTGTCATAGGTTTTGTTGGATTTGAACAGCCGCCCACATATTTCTTCATCTATGTTGTTATCGGCTGCTACGATTGACTCAAGGTAGTTAAAAGATGGCACTACTTCAAATTCATGTTCAATTACCCTGAAGGTTTGATCAACTCTAGGTGTTCTTCCTGCAGATGATGCCACCATATATGCTGTCTTTCCTTCATTTATGTGCAGCCCTAGTTTTTGTGCCGCTCGCTCGATCTGGATGAAGGATTCTCGTACAACTAGTTCTGATCTTCCAATTATGTATATATCATCTGCATAAGCCATAGTCCCTCTCATTGAAGTGCCAGAGTCTGGGATTGCTTTCTCCAACGCCAGGTTCAAGAGGAGGCAGGCCAAACCATCCCCTTGTCGGAGCCCATTAAAGATCTTGAGCGGTCTGGATAGCAATACAGGTATTTGGTCATTGTCAACCTACCCAATCGTGTCAGTTTGTTTGGGATGCCGAATTTTCTTATGGCTTTATACAATTCTACCCTAGCTATGCTTTCATAGGCGGCCTTAAAGTCTATAAATAGATGGTATAGTAGAATGTTGAATTCCAGACATTTTTCCATCGCTGCTTAAAAGAAAAGATCTGATCAATTGTTGATTTGCCTGGGATGAAGCTACATTGATATTTTCCGATGATGGCTTTACTGTATGGGGCTATCCGTTCTTGCAGGATAAAAAAGAGTATCTTATAGGAGGTACTCAACAATGTTATATCCCTATAATTGCTGCACATAGTTACATCTCCTTTCTTATGTATGGGACATATTATACCTTTGCGCCAGCTCCCATACGAGCAATATAATTTCATGAATTGCTTGTTGTAATGTAGGCTCTGCATATTAAATCAGCTCAGCTGGTATGCTGTCGGTTCCAGGGCTTTGTTGAATTTCAGCCGACTTATGGCTCTTCGTACCTCTTCTATGCTTGGTGACAGCAGAATAAGGTCTTCTCCTTGCATTGGTGTAGCCTTCGCTGAGCTGACCATTTAGCGATTCACTAAAGTGCACTTCCCATCGCTCTAGAATGGCTTCAAGATCGGTGATCAGATTACCCTCTTTGTCCTTACAGTACGTGCAGCGTGGTGTGTACTGCGCCATGTTTCGGACTATTTAGTAGATCTTAAGCACCTGGTGCAGACCTCGCTTTCTAGCTATTTCTATTTCACAGATCAGGTCTTTTTCCCAGGCTGCTTTCTTCTGTCTGTGAAGTCTCTTCTCTGTTCTTCTGAGCTCTTTATTTTCCTCCTCACATGCCCGCATTCTATGAGATTGCTGCATAGCTTCGGTATGCAACATTCTTAGGTTCTGTTTCTAGTTTACATTCACCATCAAACCAGTCGCTCTGATCTTTGCGACTACTGCCTAAGATGGTGTCAGCAGTACTAATGACAGTATTCTTAAGGCGTGTCCACTCCTCATCTACGCCCGGCATCCTGGCCACAGGACTTATTCTCCCTCCATCGAGCTCTTCTATACAAAGCAATTCGCATTCGGAGAACCATACCAACAAGATACTGGTCCGAGTCTTAGTTGGCACCTCGATACGTTCTTACCGTCATCAGGAGTAGTGGCGGTGATCTGTCAACCCGTGGTACATCTGATTTCGAGTGGCTCCATCAGGTGATATCCAGGTGGCCTTATGGATATCTTTACGCGGGAACCTGGTACTCGCAACGACCTAGTTCTTGGATGCTGCCAGTTCTATGACTCGAAGTCCGTTGTCATTAGTGTTCTCATGCAAACTATGGGTGCCTTCGTAATGCCTGCATACCGGCTCCCGACCTACTTTGTCGTTTATATCTCCACTTATGCAAGCCCATATTAATATATACATACCTAACGCCAAGCTTAATGGTCGGTCATAAGTTCTTTATATCAAGCCCTGTGTGTGGCTTCAGCCACACTATAAAAGCAATCTGACTGTAGGATAAAGATTGAATTTACTTACGTCGGCAAATGTGGCTTTTCCCTTGGATTCTACTCCCTTGTTTTAGCAAATTTTTTTCGATTCTTGCAACTGGCACGGCGGAACGCATTTCTACCAGTATCTGCGCAAATTATTTTATTTTTTCTCAGCTGCTTCTGCCGTCAAGTCGGAAACTGTAATTTACATGTGTACATATTCTGCATTCGGTTTTGGCGCTCCATTGTTTTGGTCGGCAATTGAAATTTATCTTGTCACCATTATTTAACAATGAACTTTTGATGATTTTGAAACAATTTCTAGCAATGATTTGTATTTATTTTGAAAATTAAGGATTAGTTAAGTCTTGTAGCGTAGTTCTTTACCTTTTCATGTCATAGGTAACACTTTCATGTAACTAGCTTCAAATTGGCTTATTTTAAACATTTATTGATTGTAAAGACTCGTTCCACTGGACTGTTTGGAATACAAGTAAATACGTGCGGAAGTAAATTTCAATTCATAGAAGACTTTTTAACCTCGATTTTCGAGAATCGAATATTCTGCCGTGTTTAGCATAAATGAACTATCTGCCTTTTTTGAGTTAACACCGGATTTGAAAACGATATACTCTATTACTTCATGCTACCAAATATGAATTGTGGAATTATGTTAAAATCAATTGTAAAAATGCCCTTTCTATATACATACATATGCACATACCTGCAGCACTTAGAAAAAGACAAATCATTGAATATCTCCAAAGTTACTGAAATGTAGATAGAGCGTTTATGCTTCGCACGACATTTTGGTATTGTCAAAGACACCACTATTGTGAAAATATCATAAGTTGTAAGTTTTCACTAATCGAGACTGCCGCAAAATAAATTGAATATTTTGTACATATTATTGTCGCATATTCAAAATGGCCGTCGGCCGAATCGAATCAATTCGAAGAAATTAATTTTTTTTTCTAAGTGAATAGGTACATATTTTCTCATGCTTTTCCAATTAAATCTCCTCACCTCGAGGATATCTGAAAACCGTAGCACTATTTTTAACTCAGCCGAAAGCTTTAGTGAGAAATTTCACAAAATTTTCTGATAAGCTATCACTGAGACTTTGTAAAGAAAGTTTCTCCTCTGCATCATGAGTATATGTATCTTGCGTGTATAAGTCAGAAAGCTTTGTTGCGTCATATGTAAATATGCACAGTGGTTGATAAATGTTCCTAGATAATTTTGATGTGTGCGTGGGAAGTAGAGGGGTTAGATGAAAGCGTGTTGGCGCCATCACCATCACGGACGTTCTCTTGCGTTGTTTGATTGTTATTTCTCTGTGTCGAACGTATTTTGCTAATACGCACATTCATGAATAAAATACCGATACAATGTATCATAGAGATAGGCTGAAAATCTACAGTTGCTTTTTATTGATTGTGGTGTCCTGGAAAACAAGGTCACTGCACTGCCGTGCTTAACATAAACCTACTACCTACATTTTAGTAACTTTCGAGGTATTCAATGATTTGTGTTTTGATTTGTGCTGGACATACTTATACGAGGGTTGATCAATAAGTAATGATGATGAATATTCTTATTGATTAAACTTAAAACATATATTTAATTTTTAACATAGTCTCCTAACAAGTTAATACGTTTAGTGCATATTTTTCCCAAAACCAGGATATCCTTAGAAAAAAATTCTTTATTTTGACTCTCCCAAAATGCCTCAACAGCGGCCATCAATTCGCTATCATCTTCCAATTTCTTACCGTGAAGGTGTTGTTTGAGCCGAGGAAAGAGGTAAAGGTCACTGGGAGCTAGATCTGGTGAATAGGGCGGATTTTCAAGTAGTTCGGATCCTGTTTCTTTAATTGCATCCATCGCAAATGCAACCTTCCGGCTCGCAGTTTGCCGCGTCTTTTTTCCTTCATTGCCTCCCGCAACCTTCTTATTTGGTCTCCGTAGTAAGAGCCTGATATAGTGGCTCCCTTTTCCAAATATTCCACCATAATAATTCCTTCAGCGTCCCAAATAAACTGATGCCATAACCTTTCCTGCCCAGCTCGACACTTTGAATTTCTTCGGCGTAGGTGAAGAGGGTCGCTTCCAGGTCATCGATTGCATTTTGATTTCTGGATTAAAATGGTGGATCCAGGACTCGTCCATGGTTACGAAACGTGACAAAAATTTCTCCAGATCTGCCTGGAACCAACGCGCAGAGACCTTCATATGTAATTTGTTGGCAAAGATTTTTCGAGCACTACCATATGAGATCCCTGTGACCTCAGCTACATACCTGATGGAAACTCTTCGATCTGCCAGCACGACATCTTCAACTTTTTTTACGTTGTCTTCAGTGAGGGATGTGGATGGACGTCCTTCGCGGTGTTCATCTTCAGTGGATGTTGTTCCCAGCTAAAATTCCTTGGCCCAGCGTGCAACGGCGGAGTATGGAGGAGCAGAGTCCCCTAATGTTTCCACCATGTCGCCGTGTATGTCTCTAGCAGGCAATTTTTTCAAACAGAGATACTCAATGACAGCTCTTATTTCGTTTTTCTCCATTTTGATGTTCTCTCTTCGACTGTTGGTATCCAAATGAATGTATGTCCCTGGAATCGTGGCCTATTTATGTTTTTTTATGCTGACTTAGTGAGTATATGTGGCAGAAAATTTTTTTTTTATAATTTTATGCGAACTGAAAATAGCCGATTATCGTTACTTATTGATCAACCCTTGTATGGAGTGTTCTTTTTTCAATATTGATTTTAGATTATTTCCAATAAAAAAGGTTTTTCAAATTTTGTTGAAAGATGTAATAGAGTATGTAGTTTTCAAACCCGTTGTTAATTCAAAAATGAAAAAAATGTCAGATAGAGTGTTTATGCTAAGGACGGCATTGTAGATATGGTTGTTTATATAGTCGAGTCGCTTTTGGTGCTGTAATTTCGCTTAATTTTCTGCATTGAAGAGTTTCTGTAGTTTACTCTCTCTCTCTCTCTCTCTCTCTCTCTCTCTCTCTCTCTCTCTCGTTTCTTAAAAGCAACGATCGCTGCTCGCTAGACTATTTTCATACTGAAACTTTCTATTTTCAGCATTATTTTTCTTGCATTAGCAGTATGATAGAAAAAACTCTCTTCTCATCCTGAATCGTGGTTTCCTCATTTGAAATAAAAAAGCGATTTGTAGAAACATCGTATCTCTGTCTTTTATAAGGCTGAAATAGCGTGCCAATGAAAATATTAAGAACTTAATGTACAAGCAATTGAAATTTGGAACGAAAATTTACATCTTGACTATTCTCTTAAGCATCCTGGCTAATGCAGTAAAACAATTCATTGCAGTAATGGTCGAGAAGCACGAAACAGAGCTGAAAAGAACCGCCGTGACAAGCTTAACGGATCTATTCAGGAATTGTCGTCAATGGTGCCGCATGTCGCAGATTCACCACGTCGTGTGGACAAAACAGCCGTCCTTCGTTTGTCAGCTCACGGACTTCGTGTGCGTTATGGTAAGTACCAAGATTAAAAAATTGAAATTGTGTAAAAATTGAGTATTTTGGAAATTGGTTTGAAACTGATTTTTTTTTCATTTTCTAATTTAAGTGTTTGAAGATGCAGTCAATAATGAATCGGACTTGAAAAATTTCGCTCCCGATGCACTACTGAAGCTTCTGGACAGCTTTCTCATAACGCTAACATGTCGTGGACAAATCGTACTAGTATCTCCAAGCGTTGAACAGCATCTCGGCCACTGTCAGGTAAATTGTTCATATTACTATTTCAAAGTACAGGAAATAGTAGTTGAGAAATCGATGAAAATGAAAACGACACCTCAGCATGATCAGATTTTGTATATTCCAATAGTCTCACTGATTTCACTTTTCCTGGTAACGTTCACCAAGCAAATCCAGGGAGGCATCAAAAATAACTTGTATATGCAAGTTATGTTAAATCAAAACATTCAACACTCTCTACGTCAATGTAGCATTTTCACTTAAACGACTTTCTTGCCTTCAAATGACACTTCTATTCCACATATAACACTCTCGTATGTCAACGTATAATAATAATTTCCTGAACATCTTGGAACTAGCTCTATTCGTCGTGCATAGCAACATTGGCAAAAGTGCAAACAAAAATATTCCACAACAGGTTGAGAATAGTTCTATTTTCTTCGCTTGTTTTCGAACCACCCTTTAGAAAAAATATTATTCGTTTCAACGTTGCAATCGTTCATATTCTCGTTTCATTTATGATGCTCAATTGACTCAGATGTGGCTTCTATACAATTTTCGAAGGAAGTTATGTACACGAATACTGCTCTTGCTGTTTGCAACACTCGGTAGATCGTCAAGTAGTTGCCGTTCACTTTGAAATTTGAATTTGTCTTCGGGATATTGATCAAACAACCACATTTATGTACATACATATATCACGATGGAAAAGACTTGCATCGAGGAAATTTCTCAATTGGCTCGCTAATAATTTGATGTTTTTAGTATTTTTAAATAATTTAAAAAAATTAAAGTTCATCATAGACACCAAATATCACCTCACAGCTGAAACGATGTTCTCTCAAAAAAGTCCTCTACTTCAAACCCAAATGTTTTTTTTTTTTCAAGAATCTATTCAATATTTAGTTGGGTTTCCTAATTATTTCAATACCACTTTGAGGCGATCTGGCATTGAGTGCACCAACTTTTTGGTGTAAACTAGTGAAATGGCCTCTCATTCCTGTTGATGTACCCTTTAAAGGTCGTCCTAACTGCATATCGGATGCTTTCTGATGCACTCTTCTAGTTTTGACAATAAATGTTCGATAACATTTAGATCTGGCGACTGAGCAGGCGTTTTAATTTGGTTTGGGCAATTCCAAATCTACCACATTCGCATGAGTTCCGAGGTGTGCTTCTGGTCGTTGTCCTCATAAAACTGGAATTGTCCTTGCTGTGTAATTTTTCCGCACTCTGCAGTAGATTATCCTTTGAGATATTCAAATACTGGAATTTGTCCAGGTTCCCTTCAATGAACGCCAAGTTTCCCACTCCGGAAGATGACATGCACCCCGACATCATCGCGTGGCCACCACTGTGTTTTACTGTACTGCATAAATTCCGTAGTTGAAGCTCAGCATTTGGTTGTCTCCATACATAACCCCTTCCATCGCTTCCGAAAAGGTTGAATTTGCTGTCGTCCGCGAAAAGAACGGTATCCCAGAACGTTGTACTTTTTGTTACGTGTACACGAGCAAATTCCATTCTTCTTGCCTTATTTTTAGCACTAATATAGGGTTTTTCTTGAGTACTCTTCCGTTAAAATTCGCGTCCTTTAAAACTTTTCTTACGGTTTCTGGGTTACACTTGTTACTAAGAATTGATGAGAAGTGTCTCCTGCGCTAGTTTTGGTGCGCTTAGCTTGGGATTTTTCTTCACTTGTCCTGTTCTACCCTTATCTTCTATGCGATTTTCATGAACAAACCGTGAAATTATGTGCTGGACTGTACACTTTGATTTGCAGGTGATTTCCGCTATTTCTTTTTGAGTTTTTCCTTTTTTGTAATGTTCAATAATGAGCTAGCGCTCTTCCATTGTTGTTCGCCGACCCATTCTCAAATAAACTGTTCATTGCTAATTCTACTGATCAGTCCAAATGATAAATAAATTTTCACTAGAAATCCTTATCGCACTCCACGGCTAAAATAACAATGAAAATGCAGAAATGTATAACGCACACCGTTATGTGGTTGCTCTTTAAATGGCGCCTTATTTAGGCTGTGAAGGGTTTGTTGTTTATAATAAAATAAACTTTTATTTTTTTTATGCTGATTGGAATACTTTGTTGTATTTTTTTTTTCATTCGAAATAATAAACAGAGCCGCAAGATGAAATATATATTGTTTATTTGAAGAAAATGATTTTCCATTTTCCGGGAGTTTTTAAGAGTTTTCCTCGTAAAAAGTACTCATATTATTTAAACTGTGAGCCACTGTACGTACATATGTACGTAAGTTCAGTCATTCAGTCATGGCAGTAAGTATTACTTTTTCAGTCCTCACTAAAAGCAAATGCCATAAAATTATCGCGTGCTGTGGTAATGGCTACTATGACAGAATTTATTGTTGTTTACATTCGCTTGGTCCATTAAAACCAACCGGAAATCAGACAAAAACTACGTGACACTCCACAGTAAATAGTAAAACGCTGTGTTCGTGATGTTATACTCAAAGAAAGCATCACCGAGCAAGCACGTAGCCAGAATCCAATAATTTTGCGTACAATTCCTTTACTTTTCTCGTGAAAATGTGCAAATATAGAGCACGTCGCGGTGCGATAGAGAAACTGCATTGATATCATTCTTCAAACAGAATACTCTGCTATTTGTATATAAGTGTATCGATGTATACTAGAAGGTAATTCTGTGCAGGGCATCTTTTTTAATATTTGCGCGTCTCACGTTCACAATAGTATTTGGAAACTCGTGCCATGCTCATTTAATTTTGGTCTATTTACTTGCAGACTGATTTGTTTGGACAGAATATCGCGCAAATAACTCATCCTGATGATCAGGCAATGCTAAAGAAACAGCTTATACCCACTAGTTTAGAAACATTGTTTGATATTCAACCCGAAGACGAGTCCGGTGAACCTAGACCAAGGACGAAGGAAGAGGAGGAAGAAATCGACAGAAAGCTTAGCTCTGATAAAAGGGTGTTCACAGTGAGGTTTGTAGCCGATATTTCTATGATTTTTCGAAACGCAATATTTTGAACCGAAATCATCTTAAATGGCGCAAGAGATACTCTTTGCAGAAGTATACTTGTGACAAAAAAAAACGGAAATTTATGAATATGAAACATAAGCGCTCATATATTGCCTTTGTCTAAAGCTCTTAGAGCGATAAATATAAGTCTTCCCACATGTTGATAATTAATAGTGTATACTAAAATTTTAGATTGGCGCGAGCAGGTCCTCGATCTGAGCCACCCACCTACGAAGTAGTGAAAATAGATGGATATTTTCGGCGAGCCGACGCTGCACCAAGAGGTGTCAAAACCAATTCATATCCATCTGGCCTACAACTTTACCGGAAACAACGAGGCAGAGACGATTCTATTCCTCTGCACACGATAAGTGGCAATGACATTGTAAGATGCATTTTAAAAAAGACTCTTCCATATTGTTTGTTGTTTTTGTCGCAGGTTTTAATAGCGCTTGGTCGTATCATAAAGCCACCCAAGGTGTGTGAACGTTTCTTGGAAGCAAACTATTACGAATATAAAACACGTCATCTTATCGATGGACGCATAATACAATGTGACCAAAGAATTTCGCTGGTGGCAGGCTATATGACAGAAGAAGTAAACGGACTGTCTCCTTTCACTTTTATACATCAAGATGATGTCCGATGGGTTATAGTGGCGCTACGGCAAAGTAATTTTCATTTTGTAATGCACTTAAGCACTTCCCAGTTAATTAGTCGAACTGAATTTTTTTGAACCCAACAACCGTTTAGACAGATACATGTATCTTATGAAAATTTAACTAACAAATTAGCTCTGGATTTCATCTGTAACTAAGTCGGGAACCAATTTGTGATTAAAAAAAAATAATTCAGCTGGAGCTAACTGAGAAACCAAACTTGAACCTTTACACATAAACCTTTAATATCATCGATACTAATGTCAGCTTTTTTCAGTGTACGATTGCAACAGCACGTATGGTGAATCCTGTTACCGTCTCATTTCACGTCCTGGTAAATTTATCTATCTGAAATCACGAGGCTACCTAGAAATCGATAAGGAACAAAACAAAGTGCAATCGTTTATTTGCATCAATACTCTGATCGATGAAGAAGAGGGCCGAAAACGCGTTCGCGATATGAAATCGAAATTCTCAGTGTATGTGAAAAAGCAAATAACACAATCGTCTATCGATGCTCCAGCTGCTCAAAATCCACACCAATTAGAGCGTGCCATACTTTGTCTAATTCATAATTTGGATAAATCGAACGAGAGCGAGGACGACTCAAACGATCACGAAAAGATTGTTGGCGGTAAAAGAATCACGAAAACGCCGCCACTAGAGTTCGTGCCACCGAAACCCTGTACCATTAAGACGTCAATAGCAAAAAGCATTAGCGTTGTCAATACTTCGACTAGAAACTTGCTGAAGAATAATGCACGGCTTCGGAACATGAAAAGCCCAAGTGCCGACGATGAAGGCAGTAGTAGTAGAATGTCCTATTCGCCAAGTAATCGAAAGAGTAGCAGCCCCGAAGTGGTTGTGAAGGAGGAGGTTAATATAAAGGAGGAGATCGATTGGGATTGTGATCAACGAGTGCCACCTTTACCGAGTGTGGCAGGTTATTTCGGAATGAATCCGTTCTCCCAAAGCCCTTCAAATGCAGACACCAGTTTTGTAAAAACTGGTGATCAAACTCGTTCCACATCGGTAACTGTTTTGAAACGAATACGAGGTTTTGATCAGACTGGCGATGAAGGTCAGGGTTCTGCTCCTAAACGGAGCGTCGTGGACAGTGACTGTTTTAGATCGCCTTCGATGCAGGACCTGACGAATTCCAGTGCAGGTATGCTCAGTTCACAGCTATATAGTATCTTTATCTCAATATGTTTTGTATCTCAAAATGTTTTGCAGACTTGCTGCAGGTTCTCCCTAATTCGTTTGAAGCGCTCGACAGATCGCTTTTGAATATGGAGAGTGCTACATCAGAATTGAAGGACCAATGCAATAACTTTCAAGTAGATCCTAGCACTCAACACCAATTGGATGAGATTATTGTAAGCATCATACAAATTTTCATTTCCACATAAAATTACAGAGATGTGTTATTCTTACAACAGGAGGAACGGCAGGAGCAACGAGAAATGCTAGAGACCATACAAAATGAGTTTCAGGCTCATCTCAACAACACTGCACCGATCCGACCAAATACGAAGGACAACTCTACGCTCTTCGCAAGCAAAAATGAAATAAAACCTAGGTAAGAATAAATTGCCCCAGACGTAGGGAATATGTCGGGAAATGAAGTCTATATTGCTTATATTTACATGCAATAGAATCGAAAGTAGACCGTGTAAGCCAAGGTTGAATTAACGAAGACTTTTGTCCTTCGAAAACGATGGTATTTTATTTGTACTAGCAAAATTGATTTGAATTTTATAAAAATTTATGCACCTGTTCTGCTTGTACGCATAAATTGTTTATTGGTAGGTTTCTTCTATTATTGTTATTGTTATAAATTATGTATACTAAAAAAATAATACATAGACAAATGAGAACTATAATGAATGGTTGAATAAACGATAAAACTCTGGGGCAATATTCGATGTGGTATATAAAGTGCATCTATGTATAAGGATTCTTGATTTTTAACTACCGATAAATGTTTGTTCAATTTAAATTTTAATTTATTTATTTTTTAGTGTCTTTAGACGTAAGACCAAGATTACCTCAATTTAATTTTACATATGTGGATAAGAACTTTTAGAGTATGCGATTTATCGTTCGTTTGTACGTAAGTGTAAATCAAATAAACATAAAACAAAGAAATATGTGAAAGAAAACTTTACAAAAATTCAGTGGTACTGAATTATATCTATATACAATAAACTGTCAATATTTACGGAAAAACTTTGAAGCTTATTTTCATATCATCTATATATACATCTATGTTTGTTCGAATCTAATTTATTTTCAGGAATCAAATTGGCTGGTGAAAACGTTTTATCCAAGCTGGAAGAAAAACTAGAGTATGAATTCAGGGACTGACAAAACCGAAATATGTTTAGGGCGTTTTATTAAATTTTAGCCTGAAATGTTTCAACTATTAGCTCTAACTTAAAATTATGTTTACAGTCATAGAATTAATGATCAATTATGTTACGACGTTATGTCTGACATTGCTAGTGTAAAGTACGATATATGTAGATGCAAACAGCAACAAATTCATGAATATATCGGATGAAGCTGGAAGAAGTGATATTCGACGATAATTGGTGCACAAGAAAGATCTCCAGATTTAGGAATAGGGTGTATAAGAGCTGCTTTGTAGTTGAGAAAGGAGTTTGTTCAATATAATTGACAGAGGCAGGCTCAGAGACTAATTGGTCCTTTTCGAAACAATTGATGGAAAGCCATCCAAGCTGGCACTAGATGTGTGTGTGTGTGTGTGTGTGTGTGTGTGTGTGTGTGTGTGTGTGTGTGTGTGTGTGTGTGTGTGTGTGTGTGTGTGTAAGTAAGTCGATGAATCGGTGTGTGTGTGTGTGTGTGTGTGTGTGTGTGTGTGTGTGTGTGTGTGTGTGTGTGTGTGTGTGTGTGTGTAAGTCGATGAATCTCTGTGTGTGTGTGTGTGTGTGTGTGTGTGTGTGTGTGTGTGTGTGTGTGTGTGTGTGTGTGTGTGTGTGTGTGTGTGTGTGTGTGTGTGTGTGTGTGTGTGTGTGTGTGTGTGTGTGTGTGTGTGTGTGTGTGTGTGTGTGTGTGTGTGTGTGTGTGTGTGTGTAAGTCGATGAAGCTAAATTGGAAATGATCGGTTGCCATCAAGTTAAACTGGAATAAAGTTTGTAGGAGATAAGGCATGACAGATAGACAAGTCACAACATATTTGAGGATTAGAAAAAATTTGGTCAACGAATTTAATATTGTGAGATGAAAATTCAATAGTGCGAAGTTGCTTACATTGAAAGCAAAATTGATAAAAATTACCTGTCTGTAGAGAGAAGTATATTTGTGCTAAATGATATCTGACCGTATTTTTAATTTGCCCTTTTTATAGCAGGCATCTAGGTCAAATAGTGAACCAAATTGTTTAAATCTTTCTCGTTATTTGTTTTTGAGATGAAGGTTTGATTTGATAGAGTTATTAAACCAAGAATTTTTTTTTGTCGTTAAGGAAATACAGATGGAATAAATATAGTAAAAATATCTTCCAAAATGCTGTAGAAATAGTTGGTTGAAACTTACGAGGATGACGGTGACAGGAATCCAACCAACTTGAAAGGGAAATTAAGTCTACATAATTACCGTTAGAAAAAGTTGTATTCAGGACTTTGATGTGGTGAGCCAATCCCTACACAAATACGGAAAAAGAGCTTCATAATTTTCAAGCTGGTCGATAGGAATATTAGAGAAGACAAATTCCGAGACCCGATGCATGTAATTGCGAACAGAATTGACCTGAAGAAGTGCACAGTTGTTCATAAGAGCGCTTAGGTTAGCGAATGTGATTTAGATTCAAGCAGTACAGGAAGGGTGGCCAATGAAGGTTCGGAGAGTTGTCTCCACAAAGTATGAAATTTGAGTTTGGGATGAAGGACTCGTATTAACTTCGACACTTCTAGCACAAGCAAGGTAGACGCAGGAAACAAAAATTGAGTCATGACCATTTTTATGCGGACAGTAACACAATCAAACAAACTATTTGATGAGCAAAATATAACAGCGGCAGAAACCGAGTTTTTCACAGCATTGAATACTTCACCATCTTAACTACGATTACAGCGGAACTAGCAATTCGGGCGATGTACATTGTACTTCCAATAGAGTAAATATGCAATAATGCGCTAAATAGTATTCTCAAAACTTACCAATTCGATTAATTAATGTTGGAGTTAAATATATTTAAGATTTTGGTGTAGTGTTTTAAGTCTTAACGAAATATGAATAAACTTAGTTCTCAGTATGAAATAATGGACAAGTTTTCTTAAAAATCCTTAAGTAAACCATTGCCGCCGCAAACCTACAAGGAATTTCAAATGAAAAATCCAAGGGGAACTATTCCACGCAACTTTTTGCAGAAAGATACGATAACGATGTCAGAACCGTAATCAAGATGGCGATGATTGCATTTCAGTTATTACAAGAACAACAAATTCATCTTTAACTCATAATGAGTTCAATTCATTTATGTATGCTTGAATGCAATATCAAAGACTATATCTATTTACAAGTTTTTATGATTTGTAATGATTACTTGGCAACATGTATATTTCCTAAAAAATAACACTTTCCACTCAACCAACTCAAATTCATCAGAGAAATCGACCATCTATCAATGTTCCAATAAGTTTCGCTAAATAATCAAATCAAACCCCATTTTAGTTTTGATAATGTCAATTACATAAATAACCTTAAAATAAATTAAAAAGCGACTTGTTTATTTAGACTGATTATATGTATGTAAATATCACTTATGATTTATGTCTTCATTAATATCTTTTTATCTTATTTTATCCTTTCATATGACTCATGCATGACTTCACTGAGTTTTCAACACAAATTCACTGCTGCTTATTGTGTATATGCAAATACTTTTTGTAACAAACATGCTCTTTTACTTTTCTTCCGTACGAGAATTGTAATTATTATTTTTCGAATAGAAACGTTTAACACTGTCAATGAGATCTAGTTAAGTAGAATTTGTGTTTTACTTGAATATTTGCGAGAAAGTTCATAATATGTTATTCAGGCTTATCTTTCACTTTGAGTGGCCGTGTATGTTGAAGTGTGAAGCTTGGTTTTCGAACAAGTAATTTTAGTTTAGTAAAAGGTCAAAATCAGTTGCAAACAAATACATACTGCTTAAATGGAAAATATGTCTGAAGTGAATATTGAACTTGTATTCTTCTCAAATGTGCTTTATGGTATGTGTAGAAGTTTTATTGAATTTGTTTTGATGATTTTGAGATTTTGTAATACTGTACCACTGTCGTTCCGATAAAAATGTTGGATTATTCAGAGTTCTAGTTGAATCTTATAGTCATTTCTATAAAAATATATATATGAATTCTGAGCGTCTTCAACTGACTTTCTAATCCGCATAACACTTTCCTGAATCATTTTGTTCAAAAAAGAAACTTCTGAACAATACAGTCTATACCAGTACAGAGTTTTTGCATACATAATCTAGATATATGTATATACAAGTTCCATTCTTTTATAATTTTTTTTAATCTGCCAAAATTACTTTCGGAATCTTGCACAGGAGTATGTTTATTATAGCTTCGGTGAATGTTTTGGCTTTTTGAGTACTGTCCACTGATCACCATCACTCACTGAACGCACGTAGTTGATTGTCCAGATTTTCCAGAGAAACTTAGCATATGCTTTATACGAATCGAGTTGCACTATATTCAAAATATTTCTATGATTCGATTCATTGAACTAACAAAGCACCAAAGAATAACCGATTTGGTATGTGCATTATTAACAATAGATCAGTTTAGTTTTTTTGAAAAATTTAGATCTCATGTCTCTTATCAGAATGACATTAAGTATTGAGTCACTGATGTAAGAAAGGTTTTATTTATGGTTTGATTATGGAGTTGTAATTCTAGGAGTCTTATAGCCTGTTTATACACAATTTAATACACTTTACATCACAAATGCACGCTAAGTCTACTCTATGTAGATATCCTCAATGGGATATGCCGTTTCAATAAACTTCTGGTAAAACCTTTGGAATGCACGTCTGAAAATATATTGGACAATAGTGAATTAGTTAACATTTCCATAAAAATTATAGCTTTAAATTGTAGATATAATCGTGTTACAAATATTTTTATTGTCACTAAAGTCGATTAAATGCGGAAATCGGATGAGCTACAAATATGTCTGAAAATATATTCCTACTAACAGAGCTTTAAAAAACAGTCTAATCAGAATTTAAGTTTATGAAAATCTAGATACAGATTATATCAACGTGTGAAAACTTAAAATACATAACAGCCATCAAATTAGAAGCTTCGAATAGGAGCATTGTAACTACATGTATGAGTCAAGGCCCTATCCAAATCAACAATAGCAATAGTTGAATGCATGATAATTGCAAAATTTAATCTCACCCGACAGCTTCAGCTACAGGTCTCGTAGACTCCGATCCTTTGAAAACGTGGCACGCAAATCGTTGCACAGTCGGGTGCTTTGTAATGAAGCCAATATATCTGTGGTCGCGAGGATGAAATGCGCAAAACGACACATTTTTGAGCGAATAGAAATAATCAATGCAAGGTTTCTTCTCTTTTTTATTCTGTAATTGTAATAAATTGGTGTAAGATTTGAGTTTGGTTCGCGTTAGAACATGTTTCATATTAACAATACGTACTTGTGGTCTAGACCGGTCTACCATGCGTAGTCCTTGATCCGATACTTCTAAAATGCAAGTTTGACCGTTTGGAGAATCACCGTATTCTCCCACAATCTTCCTAACCGCTTGACAAACAACTCCGGTACCTTTGTGCCCCAGTGTCTCAACTGAGCCCAGATATCCTAGAAGGTACCGTTCCTTCTTCACTTGCACGGTCGTCGGGTCAAAATCATTGTAGTCTAAATCAACAGCATAGGCTGACGGAAATATACCCTGTCGGCCAGTCCGCAAATTAACTCCTTCGCACCATAGGTCTTCGGCCTCCTTTTGAACATAGATCGGGTCTCCGATCTCAACTTCGATTTCATCATGATGCCTGGGGACAAATTTGTGCAAGCCTCTGTGCGTTGCTTCCAGTATTTCTAATTGGCTGAATGGAACTCCCCCGCAAGGTGGTGGGAATGGAGAATGCGATGTAGGTGAAGCTAGTTGTGGCGACATACTTTTAAAGTCGACAGGAGAATGTGCTGTACTGTGTCCGCTATCGACATCGCCCAGGCTCTGTAACCGCTCTGAATCTGGACTAGAGTCTTCATCCAGTAGATAGCCGCATTTCATGGTCAGAATTGTTCGTTGCGAGCCAGTGCTCAGGAAGTACGGGATATGGGGTCGTGATCCAGAGAAATCATCGGTAAGTGATGTTTGGCCACCGCAGAGTAGCATTATGGAAGCTAAAACCAAACAATACACACTCATATCAATTAATTCTGGGGCGCAATTGACTTTAAAATTAGCCCAAAGACAATTAAATCTTAAGTTTTTCAATTGAAAATGTGTGTACTCACATTTTTTGTTTTTGGGAATTTCAGGAAGTTTCCGTCTTCGTCGCTCACCTCCCCCAAAACTGTTCGGAATTATCTTCTCAGGTGCCGAGCAATTTCTAATAGGCTCCAACTCTCCACCTACTATCATCCCCGTCTTCAAGCCATCTCCAATTTCGTCATCTTCCACGTGATGCTGGCAACTGTTGAGCTCCAAATCATCCTTTTCCAGTTTATTATCAGGCGAATTACGCGAGTCCTCTTGATCTGAAAGGTCACTCTTTGAAGAAGTAGAGTCATCCAAATCATCAATACCAGGTATGAGACTGAAAGCAAACCAAATTCATGTAGATGTATTATTAGCATTACACTAACGGCACTGTACTACGCCCACAAAGTCCGGAGTAATTCATAATAAGAGCATTTATCGGAGTATACACGAAACAATCTGACATTGGAAAAATCAAAGACAGCACCGTACCACAACTAAACATCAAACAGCCTCGAGTCGCGGCACAAGGTTTTTAAAACAAGTTTTAGGGGATGCGGAAATACCTACGAGTAAAATGGTGCTGGTGTCCTGGTCGTAGTCGGTAAATATTTCACGGTCTTATTAAACTCCTCGTATTCCGTGTCTGCCATTTTTTCAATACGACGACGTTCACCAGCCCGGACCCGACCAAGAGAATATTTTCGCAGTATTGATTTTACCCCTCGATAAACGAAGGGTGAAATGGAGACTTTGCGTGGACGAGCCGTGAGCAATATGGGTACGCTAAGGGAAGTAAAAGGTGCAGGAAAGTGCGTTCAATGCCCGTAAGGTTTCAGTACAGTTTCTTGCAAGTGGTTTGCTGAACGTATACAGAAATGTATAGAAGCTACTATTTCTTCTTTTCGTTAAAGCCTACACTCACAAGTATCTAAATTATGCATTAGTCGTACAAAAAATAATTAGGATTATTTATTTTGCCTGAATAATAAGTAACTTATTTGCTGTATGACTTAGCTTAGGGCATTAGTGTTTCAATTTAAAAATGGCAAATTGTTTTTATGTAAATTATTTACATTACAATAATTTAAATTATGTAACACATGCATATATGCATTATAAATTCCAAAAGTTGCGCATTTCAGAACGTCGATTGCTACACTGACCACCGATGGCTATATTTTGGCAATATTCGATTTGAATTCACTATGGAAAATCAAAATTAGTAATTCAGCTGATATGTCCCGGCTGTACTAGAAATATTATACAGACGCTCCAATCAAGACTACCCAGTGAAAACCTTACACTGCTCAGTGAAAGTAAAAATTGTATTAAATTTGCAATAAATATTTTGAATAAATGTACGTGGGATAAAAAAACATAAAAATATTTTAACAATCAATATAGATTGTTTTTCTTGTGTTTTTTCTTTAGTTCTATCCTACTAAACTTATTCATATTTTTAAGCGTTGGTCACGCATCAGCTTTGCAATAAAGCTAACAGCTTCAATAAATCTTTTATTTAGTATTGACTCCTATCGAATAGACAATGTTTCTACAATATAATTAATACCTCTGTAATATTTTCGAAAATTGAGGGAAAAGCTTACTTTGTCCTAACACAATCACAAAGTAGTAGACTAAGGTGGCCAAATATGAACCACTTTTTCATGTAGCGTTGTAGATTTATTTCCTCTTTCAATCTCATAATCTCTCTCATAACAAATTTATTCGACTAGAATTTAAAAGCGCAAAAAATTATTTGTCTAAAAGTGAAGCTAGTGCAAAGTAACATGCAACCAATTAACTGAGTAATACTTCAGGTGACTAGGCAAAGGTAACCAAAAATACTCAAACAATGACTAATTATGAAGACATAACATTAAATAAAAGTAAACACAAACACACAACTAATTGAAATATTCAAAAAGGAAAATACAAGAAAGTATTTTATCTTTAACGCGGCCAAGAACTTTTGCATTTTTGACACTGAAATTCGAAGTTCTTCTTAAATTTGATCCGTAGGATATATTCGATAGAAGAACAGCATTAAAAATTTTAAGTTTTATGCTCGGTGGTAGAAATCGACATCTTCTCGATTCCTATCAAAGGCACCACTTTATACCTGATTTTATTGATATGTATGGTTCAGCCAGGACATTTTTTCATCTAAAGTTAATGGTAATTTTCTTTTGAGAAATAATATGAATTAGGCCTTGCTAATAATTATGATTCCTTTACTTTGTAAAAGCCTATTCCGGTATTTATCGAAGCCAGTATATAAGCTGCGATCAAAATTCGATTTATCCTTTCCGGAATATAAAAGTAGTGTGTCATCAGCGAATATAACTACTATGCCTGACAAATTAATATCCTGAATAATTTTAACGCACAAATGAAACAAAAGAGGGTCAAGTATGGATTCCTGACAAATGCCGCTGTTTAATGTGGATTTATGGCTTTTATACGTATAGTTGCTTGTCACGATACGCCTATTACATATATAATACTGGGGAACAAATAAAAATCTGATTTCCTGCTGCACTCTTTTCGCCTTAGGTTTTGATAAACACTTATATTAGATGCAAACGAAATGTAATTACGTTGTTTGGATTGAATCTGGTTCTTCAGATAAACCACATGTAAGCAATTATTTGAAAAAATATTGGCCTCTACCTACTTGCCCCAATTTGAGTATCACTAACTAAATATTGGTTTTTATTCACATAGTTGCAACAGTTTCGCTACTTAGACATTAGAGTTTATTATTTCGTAGCCTAGTTTAAGTACAATAGTCCTTTTTCTCTTGAAAAATATAGGCTCGTCGCATAAGTCTTGCGTTAACGACCCCAGCAGTTTTCGTTACACAAATTTTGTCAACGAAAACAAAAAAAAAAGATCACCTAGTTTGTGAAACAAACCTACTAAGCTCACTTTAGGATGTGCACAAAGGAATAAATATTGGGTGCCCAACATTATGTGCAAGTCTCGTGTAAAAACTCTACGATACTGGAGCCAAGGGCTTAACTTTATGATATGGACTGAGCCAACCAATCATGTTAAGGACTATTACTTTTGTGCTGTCAGTATTAAAGGTATGAGCCCCAACAAAAAACTTACTTGGGATTATCCTAATGGAGAATCGGCTAAGCTTTCAATGTTACATAATGAAGATTTCCCGATTCCAGTGTTTTCCGGACCATCGACTGCAAAGTGCAAACTGCGATGAAGTTGAAACTGTGAAGCATTGAAAGTGAGTTCGGTGAGTGTAATTCTACAAGACAGTGATTTTCTCAAGAAGAGCTCAATGTATTGATTCGCGATTTAAATTTGTCAAAAAAAATCAGTTGAAATTCTTCATTCAAGACTAAAAGAAAAACCTTGTCTTCAGGATGGCGTGACGATAATATCTTATTAGACAAGAGAGCAAGACATTCTTCTTTATTTTACCGAAGAAGACAAACTGGTGTTTTGTTGGTCTTTTCAGTTTTATATGTCTTCCAGAAATATAAGCCAGAAAATTGACGGCTTTTTATAGACAGCTCAAAAAGTAGTCTGAAATGTGCATTATTGCACAATGGTAATAAATTTGCTTTGGTCTCAATTGGTCACAGAACAAAACTTAACGAAGAATAACAAAATGTAAACATGATTTTAAAGAAGATTTCGTACGCAGATCAGTGGTCAGTATGCGGAAAACTTGAAGATAGCAAATTTTTTAATAGACCTGTAAGGTGGGTATATTAAACACCCCTGTTTTCTTTATCTGTTGGATAATCACACCAAAAATGAACATTAGATTAGAAAGGTCTGGCCTTTGAGCGAAAACATAGTGGTAGGAAAAGCAAATATTGCTAATGAGCCCCTGATAAGTCGAGAGAAAATTCTTCTTCCACCACTTCACATCAAGCTTGGGCTAATGAAACAGTTTAGCAGAGCCCTGGATAACTGTTTTAAATACGTATGCCAATAATGTTCAGCCCTGAGCAAGGTAAAATTAAAAGCAGGGTACTTTGATAGACCGCAAACCCGTGCCCTTATACAAGACACCGAATTCACAAGTCATATGACACAGATCGAATCAGAAGCATTAGCATTCAAACATTTTTTGGTGAATCACAAATGACCAAAATATCCAGAACTAGTTGCTAAAATGCTTCAGAATTTTAGCCGCTTAGTCTGCAAATTGCATTTTTTGCATTGCCATTTGGACAAATTCCCGGACTACGAGGCGATTACAGTGCTGCACAAGGAGAACGGCTCTACCAAGACATAGGAGGAATAGAAAAAGATACCAAGTCCAATAGGACAGCCATACGATGACAGACTATTGCTGGACTTTAATAACGGATTGTCCCGAGCAAAAACACGGAAGAAAATCCTACAGAAAAAAGTATTTTGTTATTTTTTTAATTATTTGGGGAACAGCAGGCGTTAATAATTTTGTACTCATTATTACATAGCCAATAATAAAAATGTATATTTTAAAATGTATCTGTTTTATTTGGACACTTTTGAGTAAAGTAGATAGTTAATAGTCCTTATCTCATAAACTAGAGTCATTTTGACAAATCTGTGAATTTTCTCGTATTCAGTATACCAAACTTATACGAAATTGACCTCAAACTACCCTGCCGCAAAATGACTGTTCCCAGCGTAATCTTTTATTAGTGCTAATAAATTGTGACGAATGCCATACACTTGCAGTCTCTCTCTCTCTCTCTCTCTCTCTGGAGCAAGATGCAATGGTCAATAGTGTCAAAAACCTTTTTAAGGTCCACAAATATCGCACCTACATATTCACTTTATTACAGCCTCACTGCTAATGTGCTGCTGCGTTCTTGGACTCCATATTGCATGGATGGTAAAATTGTGTTGGAACTAAGCACTTGTCACTGCTATGTATTAGGCTATAATTTGTATTTTTAATTTTTGTTTTTTTTTTTTTATCTATTATATTGATTTTAATTTGGTGTGAATAAGTAGAAACAAACAAATTTCATGTGGAATTTTGTGTGAAAATTTCATGTGAAACCGAAGCCACGCAGAAAAAATCACTTGGGAGGACTTTGCATGCCCCTCAGTAGCTTTTGGGGTATTTAAAAATATTTTGGGGGATATAGCGAGAAGCAACCTGCAACCCTGCTTCGACTGTCTCACTAAACAATTCCATTTGTGCATAGTGGATGAAGTCTAGGCGAATATGATCCAGACTGTGAAAAAAAATAAATGGATTATTAATGTAAATGGTACTATCCCTTATACCAATACACCAATTGTCTACTAAGTACTAGGAGGAATTACATAGTGATGATTTTGTGATGCACACGGACCGTGCATATTGAGTGATGGAGAGAGTGGAGTGAAGGAGACAAAAAAAATTACCTGTATTAATGCAAAAAATATAATTTAACTTGATTAAAATAGAACGTTAAACCCAGAATGGAACTTATAAAATAGAATTTGTACCTACTATATATGTTTATTTTGGATATAAGAAATAATGTGTGAATCTAACATGCATCTAACCAGGAAATAATAAATATTTAACTGACGATTGAAACCAATATATATTTTACAATTATTGACAAGCAAAGGAAACTCCCTCAAGCTCCTTATTAATTTTAGTTTAATCGCTGCTTTAATCGCTGCTATATATGAATATTAATATTGAAAAAGAATGTGAAAGACACTCGTAGAAAACATAGAAGAGCTTTGCTAAGTAAATTTACATACCTTATATATTTTCATGAGCCTTAAATACATACACGAAAAAATTGAAATCAAAGAAAAAAGCGCAACAAAAGTCCCACATATTTTGATGAAATATTTATTGTTTGCTATATTTAAATATTTTTCTCTCGTATTGTTTCTGGGATCACTTTAAAAGAATCGTTGTGGTCAAGCTACAAAGAATAATTAAATATTAAAGAAGATATGCATAAAAGACTGAATTGCATTGTTTTGCCTGCATTGTTTTATAGAAATAATAAGGTATTTTTCAATAAGAAACGTTTTGGCCTAATTGTTGATGGCCCAATATGACTCTTTCCTGATTAGGTACTGCTTAGCTTGGCTGGCCTATTTATTTTAAAAGAATTCAATTTATAGCCCAGAGTCACAGGACCATATAGGTTCCTAAGCCATCTGGGGTTCAGTTGAGGTGATCTACCTCCAATTGGGTCTGCCTCGAAGATGGACACATTTTCACCGCATTTAAGCTTGTGTGTTTTTGTGTTTTCTTTTCTTCTTCAAGAATTTTTTTTTCGCGAACCCTTTTTGGCGCATATTGGTTGGATTCGCTTGCCTGAGAGCTCTGTCGTCAGACAGAAACCCGCCGGTCGTATTAGTTTTACATTGTAGCTATTGTGTGACCCAAGGACGGATTGATTCCAAATCTATAAGAAAAATTTAAAAGCTACATAGAGCTGGCACGTGGACTAGAGGCTTCGCGAATGTGGACTAGAGGCCTTCACAACCATTTCGAGGGTACCCTGCTCCAGGGGCAATGAAGAAACATCAGATGTGGGTAAAAAGCGGACTAGAGGCTTCGCTAATGCGGACTAGAGGCCCTGGAGCAGGGTACCGAGGGTACCCTGCTCCAGGGGCGATTCACTTTTCTTCCATTATTGCTGGTCTTCTGTCACACTTTTGCCAAGCTCTCTTCTGGACTTCGGTTCAGTCAAACAAGATACAATGCAATCCCTCCGAACTGAGTAAATTGGTGCAAGATATCTCAACAAGTTTCAATTTTTTTCAATTCCATTGAATAATTGTAATGCTGTGTTCAACTGAAATTCAAATAAATCTCGAATTCTAGATGTGTTTACTTCAAATTTTTTCAACTGAAACATCTACTCATTGATAGCTTCTGCTTTTAAATATTAGAAGATAATTTTGTTTAAATCTACAAATTCTTATAGCACCGAAATTATTTTTTATATTCTTCATCAAAAAAGGCCAACAAAACAAACTTTGCTTAAAAAGCTTCCATACAGCCACTAGTCAATTAAACCAATCAGCCATAAAAGATCACGACAAATTATGGCAGCGTTTCTTATCGGGTTGCGAAACTGTTAATTGCCGGTCTGAAATTCCTTTTTTTATCAGATTAATATCTAGTTTTTATCATCCTAATATCCAACGTGTACAATCGTGCATTATAATTAGCGATTGACTTATTTCAAATCAAAATATAATTCATAAAAATAATCAAAAAAAATTTGCAACCAACGACTAGAAAAAAACTACCAATGCTGTTTCGTTATCTCTGTTTTGCCAATAAAACATTATTTACACACAAACAGTGCCAACAATAATAAATTGTTCAGTTAGCCATCGTTCATGCAGACGATTTGTTTTGTTTCGCTTGAGCAAAGGCAAATGAAGATTCCGCCTAAGCACTGCATTAGTTTTCGAGTTACAGTGGCCCTCAGGAAGCAATGAAATGGAGTTCCTAACTTAATTCTTCACAGATTAATGCGGTGATACATGGCCCATTGAAAAGATTATCATCATTATGATAAAAGTACTGACGAAAAAATTATGTTCAAAGCATCGAACTTTCACTCCTCTTACAGAAGGAGTCGAAAAACGTATCCTTATAAATATGTATAGTATCACTCATTCATGAATGGTATCACTTTCATATGTTCATATTAACCACACGCAACAATATTGTAAATAATTGATCCTGATCCGATCAATGCAATATTACAGCTATTAATAAATAACCACGTTCTGAGATTCATCCCCTCCCACTTTTTAAATTAATTGAAAAAAAAACACTTGGCAAGGATACAATGGGGCAAGGAATAGAAACTTCGTTCCTCCGATCGAACAGTGATTTCGATGAGAAGAGACAGCGAGCTTAACGAAGAAGTAGATTCTATTCATTTCAAGAGGCCTACTAGACTCTTAACCCATATACGACAAAGTAAGTGCAAAATAAATACCAACTTTATTCTAAAACGTTCGTTTCCTTTCTCAGCACACACTCTCTTGAAGAAAACTTTTCGCATGTGGGAGCGTTTTACTTTTCAACTTGACTTACCAACAAATAGAAAATTTTATTCATTCATTTTGAGCTGATTGCGTTTCTACGACAACAGTTAGCGTCCAAGCCTTAAGACGATGTTCAATTGGCGATGGATTGGTATCATACGTTCTTGATTTCAATAATCCATTCCATTACCTAAGATTTTCCCAAATTAAATGGCATTCACATCAAAAGTTGCTACTGATGATGACTACATGGCTCATTTCTCTTGAAAGCGATGCGAATGATTCGCATGAATTCAACTTGTCAAAACACAAACTCAGCGGCGTAACCCGATGCCGAGTTCATAAGGGCTGACAAAACCATCATCGCCCACAATCCGAATCCATTTGTCTTGTATATCAATCTCTTTACAAACACATAGTCTACGTCACAGATAGCAGGAAGCACTGCAACAGTTCATCTCGATAATGTATTCTTTGATTGAAAGTCCTGAGCGCCAGAACAGCCGGGAGGCAAATGTATTTAGAGCGGAGTGCAGCTACGATGTTCGTCCTCTGCACCCCATCTCACCTTTCTTAAACTCCTCTGCGAACGTTTCCAACAAGTGCGCTGATTCTTTAACTTGCTCGTGGTCCATAAAAGGTGCTAATAAATAAACATTAGGATGATCCTAAGAGGCCGCTTAAATAGATACAGACCGTTCAGTCGTTCCGTTAAGTAGTTGGTCTGTCAGATTGATTGGGGCGGGGAAAGGAGAGAAATAAGGTGATGATAAGGCTCGGAGGGTGCTAGATACAGGCAGTTGCTTAACTATCCATAAATCTCCTTGGCAAGAGTATTTATTGATATATAGCTACACTCATTCACAAGTATATGTTCCTTGTGCTGTGTAGCTTCATTCAGCTCTATTCAACGTTCTACGTAAGAAGGAACAATAACAGCCTGATTTTCCTTGATTCGGCCAATCAAATCTATTCCTTTTGATGGGATGATGTCTGTTCGTTTCGATTGAGAATTTGTCGAGACTTTTCAACACCGTCGAAGCGTCGGAAAGTATAAAAGCTAAGGCGAAAGATGCGTTCGAATCAGTTTTGATTCGGATGGTAGTTCGTCGTCTAATTTAATCTGGAAGGACTCGTGGAAGGATTACCAGTGATATTTAGTAGTAAAATTAAAAGTGGTTTATTGAATAGTGAATTGTCTGGCTGCTTTTGGACAATGAGTGCATCAGGAAAAAGTTTTTTAGGCTTATGGCTCTATCGTAGCGGTGAACAAGAGTGGTCATTAAAACAAGGAAGCCCACTCCATAAAAGAAAAGAATTCGCTGTAAAAATTGCGTTACCAACAATTCTTCCATTTTCAACGAATGTGTATCAGTGCTAATTCTACCAATTACCCTAGGCACATGAATTAGCAGCAACCAATGGCCAGACCTCTGTGTCTCCTGGAGAGCGTACCTCCATTATTTTTACCCTTAAAAACCAAGTTGGAAATTTGGCCCGTGCCTTGCAGGTTTTCCAGGAGCTAGGTATTAATGTGATGCACGTCGAACTGCAGCCTGTCGATCCGAACGCAGAGCAGGTGTGTTAACGGTGTTTTATAAGTTATGTAGATGAATTTCTGGTCAAATTGGCCGAGAAACGTATGCTCAACAAAATTTCGTTTAAACTAAGTTTAAACTTAGGCTTATTAAATATTTATCTTCCCGCCTTCAAGTGAATTACAAGCAGACTAGCTAAAATTTGCCCAAAAATATGTTTTTCAGAAAAGTATGAATAAATAAAGAAATAAATAAACGAACAGCATTACGTAATAGGCTAAATAGCCCAATTTTATGAGCAAAAAGGTATCTACAGTAAGCTTGATAAATATTTCATCTATGAATCGTATCAAAATGAAGTTAAAGTGGCAGCCCTAAATAGTATGCACTTTGCTTCTAACTTAGCAAAGATATTCACTTCAGCTCGCGGCTAGCTTCTTCTTCTCGTATACATGAAAACCACCCTGGTGACTATTTTTTATTTTTAAATGCAGAAATTGATTAGCTTTCTCCAGGTAAATCATAGCTAGTTTTCAGGGGATATAAATTATGTTTTTGAGGAAAATTGTATTACTAAAGTCAAGTATTCATCAGTCAGGTATGTACTATGGGCTGCTGTTTTATGAAAAACGGTGCATACTTTCGAAAACACTTAATTAGAATTCAATTTTTGATCATCTCGCAATCAAAACAGTTATATTTGTCTACACTGTCTAAAACCATCTTATCCTGACCATAAACACTTTTGCAAGTTGCAGTAATAACTGAATTCGAAATAAATTCAATTGTTCGCTTTTGATGAACAAACATTTGGTTGATTTAGCTTATTCATGCACCCGAGTAGTACTGTCATTTGATTCTAATTGCAATAATTCTTTTGTTACATGATGTGATTTATGCAGCGTTGTATTATAGTGAATTCTACAGCATTTTACCGAATTCGCTGCTCGTTTTATCTAGCGAGCACATTTAGCAAGTTCGGCCATTTTATCTTCATTTTAAGCCCGGTCCAGACGCTAGGTTTTGTACAACGTTTTATCTGCGCAGTCGTAAACGTTGCTGAAAAAACGTTGCATGTGGACAAGAAAACTGTGCAATTTTGAGAACGGTACAGTTGCAGTGATAATTGAGTTGGTAGGGCATAGTTATCCGGAGCATTTTGGCTGTGCAAATAAAACGTTGTGCAAAACCTAGCGTCTGGACCGGCCATCAGACTTTTTCTGCCAAATAAGTTCCAGGGGATTTTTTTCAGCCGAATTATGCTCAAATTTAACATTTTTCTGCTTCGGTTCATAGGCGGATGTAATAGTCGATATCGAATGTGACGCAAAACGATTGCAGCAGGTGGTTCGGATGCTGAAGCGCGAAGTTCAGTCTGTTAATTATGCATCTATAGATGACTCTTCCGATGATTCACCGGCAACTCCATTCTCTGCTCACAATAGTTTTGGTTAGCATATTATACATCTGATTCAGCCTATTATTCGCTGCTTGAGCTCAAATTTGATGTCGTTTAATAGACTTTGGGGATATGGTTTGGTTTCCCAGGAAAATATCCGATCTGGACAAAACACAGAACGTATTGATGTATGGCTCGGCTTTGGATGCTGATCATCCTGGATTTAAGGACCCTGTCTATCGGAAACGACGGGAACAGTTTGCTGCAATCGCGAATTCATACAAGCAGTAAGTGTTAAAACTGAAGCTAGAAAAAAACCTAAAATTCATCACTCGTTTTAGCGGTCAACCGATTCCCAAGATACAATACACAGAGGAAGAGATCAAAACATGGTAGCCACCTGATATTTAGCATTTCTTTGAATTTATACTAAATATCTGATTACTCACGCAGGGGTGTAGTTTTCAACGAGCTTCATAAGTTGTACGCTATGCATGCAGTCCCTGAATACATGGAAAATTGGCCAGCACTGGTGAAATACTGTGGATACCGCGAAAACAATCTTCCACAGCTGCAGGACGTGAGTAATTTTTTGAAGAACAAAACGGGATTCCAGCTGCGACCAGTTGCGGGCTACCTATCACCGAGAGACTTCCTATCAGGATTAGCTTTTCGAGTGTTTCACTGTACGCAGTACATTCGTCATTCATCAGACCCGTTCTATACGCCTGAGCCGTAAGTTGCGTTAGTATATGAAATAACAATTAAGGCAAAAATATTGCGATCCCTAGAAATTCTTTAGACAGTGATTTTTGGGTGCACGTTTTTGGTTTCTAGTCACTATTCTAGTCAAAGACACTTTAAGGCGTTTCTACGGTTATCAATAGAAATGTTTTCGTATGCTTTATTTACGTTGATTGCTGCTATTGAATTTAGATACCACGGTCACAATCCAAAAACCGACCTATATAGAATTGAATTTCAATTAAAGAGTAGACTTTTTTTGACTTATATGTTCAACAACTATTAAGATATAAAGCTTTACTAATTTGATAGCACATATCTCATTCACTTACAAAAAACATTAACTGTTCACAATATTCTCTGAATAACAGAGCGTGATGAATCTGACTTTTTGCAAATTATAAGGAATGCGCTTTATGTAAAACATTCCTTCTTAGATATTACAACTGTTATTGTTGAACAAAGCTTTGAAACCAACTGCAAAACATCATGCGAGATTTCGCTTGCAATATAATATCTGAAAGAGGGTATAGGTTTTTGAACAAGACATTATTGTCTGCAATTTTTGAATTTTTATTATGAAGGTTTGCTCAACATCAACAATAAAGCAGCGTGGATTACATCAAATTAAGTATTTCGTTATTTTCGTTATTCATCAAAAACACACCCAGGAAATGGCGATATATTTTTTGAAGTATGTAAATATTTACAATGCATACTATTTGCATAGATGTACTGAAATGGTAACGTTTTTCGCCCAGACACAAAGCTCCTGAGCTACAATGGTGATGGTCTAAGATGAAAATCAAAAGATGTCGAGTCATTAATCATTGCAGCTGGTCAGTAACTTTTCAGTGGTCGGTTTCTGATTTGAGCTCCTTGGCAAGTCTCTCCCTAGTATGGGATCCATCTATGGCTAAACAATAAAAAAGAACACACTTCAAATCGTAGACATAATGGCCAGTAACATTTGATTTTATTTGTGCCTAATATCCAAATATGTGCTGCTATGCACACTGATTTACTGTTTCTTCGAGTTCTTTCAATTTGTGTTGTCGTAGTGCTTCCTATTAGTATGCTATTAATAATTTACTATTATTCGCAAAATATTTACGAGTTTCAGATGCATATTCGAGTTGAACTAATACTGATATTTCTTAATTACCCCGAGAGTAGAACAATGCCAAGTCTCCTTCTTGGGGATAGGTTGAATGAATCATATAAGTACCTTATGGGCCTGAAATAAATTAAAAACTAAACATTTATTTATTTGTCTTTCGAAAACAATATAAGTCGAGTTTTATTATTTTCATTTGATTGACCTTAAAAAAAGTTGAGTTTATATTATAAATATCAGTTAGTCTTAAAAATAATAAAGGCAAGAAGCACCTCTAATGATCCTGATCGCCAATTTGTGAAGTAACTCAATATGTGGCCGATTTTTTACTTTCACACTTTCAGTTCTCACATTTAACTCATTAAATGTACAATAAGATGGCAAAAATTCAATTTCAATATTTTTATCTATTTTCCCCACCACTCCCGAAAAATCAAAATATAGTACCGAAAATGCTTTTAGTATGTGCACAAAACACCTGCTGTGATAGTTCAAATTGC
Source organism: Nemotelus nigrinus (assembly GCA_947369275.1). NCBI lineage: Eukaryota > Metazoa > Arthropoda > Insecta > Diptera > Stratiomyidae > Nemotelus > Nemotelus nigrinus. Next base: position 2,432,707 of record OX376373.1, on the reverse strand, counting down.
CGAAGCTGAAAAATTGATCAAAACATGACCAACTATGTTGCCAACTACTCGTATATGAATTTTCGCCGATCGATCTCTGACACCACTCTTTTCTCGGTTGTAATCAGGGGCGGATTTCACCATTTCGCCGCCCTAGGCCTCAGAAATATTTGCCGCCCTTTTCGTGAATTATTTGTAACCTAGAATACTCCGCTGTTTTTCGTTGCGCCCGAGCTCACAAAAAAGGAATATCAGAGCAAAACTGTCACCGGCTCGTTCGTAAAAATTCCCTATTATTGCGCCCTTGCCACACAAATAATTATTAAAATACACACACGGCAAATAACCTAAAAGTACCTAAAAAAAAAAAAAAAGAATCCAAAAATACCAATTTTTAACAGTTCAAAACCGTATACACCTTTACATCGCATATAATTCCAACGTCTTCGCTCATATTTTTATAAGTAAGTTTACTATTCCAATTCCGTTCAAAGTTTGCTTCCGCACTTGACTGGAGATCAACTATGAACTCGACTACTGTAAATTAATGTTCGATAGGTTATTAGTTAAGGATGGACCCGAAATATTTTGACCTATGATCTAGATTTCATTTTATAGAAATTTTTTTATACAAATTAATTTCAGTAATGAAGTACAATTTGAAAAACACGTCAAAAATAAAGAGATTATTGATATACCCTGTACCATGTAGTTGATATACCCTGCACCATAATAATAAAAAAAAATTCTCTGAAAATTCAATGCACGCAAATATTTACCTCTGATACGCTTTTCTTAAGTTGAAGAGGTATTATTTGGGTTCTTTTTTGGCTCTTTTTATGTATTTTCAGATACTTTCTAGGTACTTTTTTTCTTAGGTATCTTTGAGTTTCTTTGGTCCTTTACCGTGATCGCATTTCGATATTTATTAGAAGTCAAACTTTTTAATGTCCGAAAAAAACATCAGAGGTGAATTTTTGCGTGCATTGATTTTTTAGAGAATTTGGTTGGCTCATTCAACTCAAATATATGTACATACAAGATAGGAAAAAAACTGCCGCCCCAAAAAAAAAAAATTTAAAAATTGCTGCCCCAAACAAAAATCGAAAATTTGCCGCCCCCGAAATTTGCCGCTCTAGGCCCGGGCCTACTGGGCCTAGTGGCAAATCCGCCCCTGGTTGTAATGTCGCTTCAGCACAATGGCCCATCATGGGTCATGATGGGCCATTGTGCCATCACCATTTTGTAGACTGACGATGGCTTGCAGTGGTCGACAGTGATGAAGCATGGAAATCAGGATGGCTTGTGGAGTGGTTTTTCTCAACACCTGAAAGCGGGCCATTATGAGTAACCAAAAAATCAGGACTGACTCATTTAGCGATCTACTGTGTATAGTCAATTTTGTGATGATGGCCATCATTGCAGCCATTGCAGTGGCCAATCGTGGGTCATTGGGTAGAGGTGACATTAAATAGCCATAAATGGCAAGAGTGACACAAATAAAATAAATTACAAAATTTTTTCCACGATTCCCAAAACACCCGAATAAATTGCCCAAAGTAAATCAGTTTAAGGTTTTGGTTAGAAATGTTCAATATTTTGGCGGCCACATCAAGCATGAAATTTTAAAGTCAACAACTACGGAGCTGGCACAAAATTTTCATGCACGGGTACTCAAACAAAACCTTTTTTCAAGTACGATATCATATCAGCTAGTATGAATAACACTCAAGTATAAAATACTCAAAAGTACGCTAGTATGAATTACTAGTTAGTATGAAATAGTCGCTAGTATGAAATACTCGTGAGTGTGAAAGTAAAAAATAACAGCTAGTATGAAATAAAAGTATGAAAGTTCTTTCCAGTATAAAACACGGGTACGTATTAATATTAGGATACTATTACGTTTCGTGTGATTGAAATCAATCAAATTGAGGAAATTCTTGATTACATGTTTAGTTCATAAAAATATTCGTACTTAGTATTTTTCAATTTCGTCCTAGGTACTGGCTGTTCCGAAAAAATACCTGTTCTATATATCTGTTTTCGTATATATGCCCCATCACTACTCTCGATGTAATTGCTTCAAACAATAGAGTTATATTTAGTGAGATTAAAACAACTCATGTCACGTTAACATCAAAAGCGCTACTTGATCATATGGTCATAAAAATCTAAACTTGGGTCAACTAACATTTCAATCGGAAATTCTGTTAAAGTTTAAATACGGCTTGCAGATATCTCGATTTGCAGAGCCAGCAACACAGATTTCTTAAAGACCGTATGAATAATTTTGAAAAGTCTCCAACTTTCAGGTTTTGTGATCTCATCGAAAACACAACTGAAGTCAAGCCAAAAGCAACAGAAACCTTTTTGGTCTTACGTTCACTCATTGAAAAATTCTCATCGTTTCCCCGATTCCATGTTCCTTAATAAGGCCACTACTGCTTATCCTCAGGAGATTTCTGGTCTCTTTGCAGTTTAATTTTCTTCTTTCTTTTCCGGTCACGTCTCATGAACTCCCTCATTTTCCTCCGTCACCTATCTCCAGCATCCAAACCAGCCCTCTAGAAATTGATTCCTTACTTCGATGTCTTGACGCTAACGTCGGTTGTAGTCCTGACGACATTCCGAACCGTTTGGCCAGATCTCTTTCGTCGTCCCTATCTGGTCCTTTGTTTATTATCTTCAATCTTAGTTTCTACTCGGACTCCAAATTTCTCTTCAAAGTCTCGTCGAATGTTCCTTGATGAATGTCAGCTTTTCAGCCTCCTCGATTGTCCTATGCTATCTGACCTTGGCTCGAAGCTTTTGTTTTACGTGACTAATCGCTCAGATAGATCTTCGTCGGTGTTCTTAATCAGTATCTGCACATTCGCCGTTACAGCGTATCCCCAGGAGACACAATGAACTACAGCTTGGTCCTTTTCGACCAATATACGACAATACCACACTGGAATAACCGGTTCTCGTCCAATCACCGAAGTTAAGCAGCGTTGGGCCGGTTAGTACTTAGATGGGGGACCACTTGGAAAACCGCGTGTCGTTGGGACGTAAAAAATTTGTGCTATCCCTTATACCAACAAACCAGTTGTCTGGGAAGCACTATAAAAAAAAAATAATAATAATAAATAAATAAAAGCAGCAGTAACCAAGCAAGTTTGTGTACGAGCACAATTTTTGATCAGTAAAGGTGTAATTGATGCATCGAATTGATAGCGGATTACTTATGAAAATGACATAAAACCCACCCGGATTCCACACTCAAGAAGCAGATGAACCTAATTATGAAGCAGAAATTAAATCGAGCTGTAAAAGTGGCCAGAAAATATTTCTTCACCAATAAGTTTGCAGCTTCAGCTGGGGTAACCACTAGATATTGATAACCAATTAATGAGCTCTAATCCAAATAAAGAAACATCAAATGGTCAACTTGTACGGAAGAACTGCTGAGAAATGGAACTTCCATCATAGACTCCGCAGAAGTAGCTAAACACATATCGGAACATTATTTTTCAAATAACCGCAACATGCTCACGTCAGTTCACTTACGACCCACTGAACCGGTTGAACAGCTTGCAACCGAGGTCAGAGAGTATAGGACTGGGGTGGGGAGTACAGGGAACGACGCGATTTGGAGTAAGGAAAAACGACCCCTATCCTCATAATATGTGATGCGGAATTTAAATAATAATGGGGGTGTGAGTCTGCGCTAAACTTGTTTTACCGCACCTGCTTGAATCTTTTACTGCAGCTGCTTGACTCTGTCCTACCCTCCTTTTGGGTCATAGCAAAGGTCCCGTCCAAGGACACAGCCGGATTCATGAAAGCCTGGAAACCTTAAGAGGTCACAATACTTGGGGTTACTTATTTTTCTTCCACGCAAATTCATTCATTCATTCATAAAGCTATAATATCAACTTCACCCATACGAGGAACTTACAATCAGGCAATGAAAATAGAAGAAACACAATAAACATTATTTATGATATTTCATATCGATAATTCTCATTTTTTACTTTTGATCCGTTTCTGTCCTTCTTCGTTGCTTCAAATTTTAGTACTTCTTTATTACTTCTTCATGCAACGAAAGCTACTAAAGTAATTTTCCTCTTTTCATGAGGTTTGAGTTGCACGCGCTTTCCTGCGGCTTTAATACCCCATCCTTAGACAACATATTAGGACCCTATTTCTGGCTTTAAGTATACTTATAGCTGTGAGAAGATACCTGAATAGTGAGTATTTACCTTAGTGAGCCGTAGTGCGACAACTTTGCTATACAGAGTGTTGCACATCTTACGTGCAGTGCATGACATGTTCCTAGAGTTTATAGCACTCCTACTCTCTGTTTTAAAAATTTGAATAGATTATCAACCATATAGATATTAATTTTGAAAAAGGAGTTGGAAATCAAATTCAAATCAATTCATGTCTCGATGAATTTACAGTGACTGCTGCCATGAGTTGCTCGGCCACATGCCGCTTCTCGCTAATCCGAGCTTCGCACAATTCTCTCAAGAAATCGGCTTGGCATCTTTAGGCGCTTCCGACGACGACATTGACAGAATCGCAACGGTTAGTTATATTTAGCATGATTACTTGACACCAATAACCCATATGCATCTTTATCATTTCAGCTATACTTTTTCACGGTTGAATTCGGTTTGTGCAAGCAAAAGGACGATTCCTTCAAAGTTTACGGAGCGGGACTATTAAGCTCCGTAGCCGAGCTGCAGCATGCTATAACTTCTTCGAATAAAATAAAAAAGTTCGATCCAGATGTTACGTGCAAGGAAGAATGCATTATCACAGCCTACCAGAATGCTTACTACTACACCGACTCCTTCGAGGAAGCAAAAGAGAAAATGCGGTAAGTGTTTGAAGTAGTGAGTCCAATGGCTGTTCATGTTTGCCTATATCATATACCTTTGATTCAATTAATTGGTTTTAGGGCGTTTGCGGATAGTATTCAGCGACCGTTCGGCGTCCGTTATAACCCATACACACAAAGTGTGGATGTTCTATCGAACGCGAAAAAAATCACGGCTGTAGTAAGTGAGCTGCGTGGTGACTTAAGCTTAGTTTGTTCAGCTTTGAAAAAAGTTTCAGCCATGGACCAGAATCTGGACGTCGAGGGAATTGTTAATTTACTGCATACAAGTGTACATGTAAGAAACATTTAATTCAAATTTTCAGTAATTCGATCTTGTTTTTGTTTAACTTATCCAGCTAAGTGGTGAAAGGAGTCCAGCAAGTCCGGAAAGTCCAGAAAACTCAGATAATTCACAACATTCATTGAAGGAAAGACATTGATTGAGCAATTAGTCAAAACTGTATGAGCCATTTAGAACAAATCCAATGCAACTTCGGTCCTAGGTACCTAGTTGTTCAAAATTGTTGTGTAACTCATGTTGTTAACATTTCAAGGGATCAAATAAAAGTATGCTTCCGATTTCAAGTTTGTTGAGTTTCAATCTTCTTGTTTAGGAGGTCATTCTTTAAAAAAATGATCTTTGCAATCGATCTGCCATTCGAATCGCGAAACAAGTCAAATCTCCGAAAGTTCCCAAATTGGACGGAGAATGTAATTATTCGTTCTCTAATCGACGGAAACAATCTTTTTGAATCAAAGTGTTCCAGTCAAATTGCTCGGCCACCAGAGTCGACAGCCGTGCAGCATGCTCTTTGTTTTGGGGTTTTTTCTTGTGATTTCATGCTTGGCATTTTGTGGTACGAAAAGAACTAATGATGTTCGTTAAGCTTGCAACAGATACCGTTCCCTACTTGGGCGGAAATCTTGGATACTGCTTTACGTAATTCCTACCAGAAAACACTCTGAGCTCTGCCTGTAATCGGCACGGATCGCTGCAGCACGGTCAAATCGCTCCAAGATACTATTAATCACTAGGGAAGGAAGACATCGAAGATCGATCGAAGCGTAAAGTCGAGTCGAGTCTGTCGAGCGCCGTTCGATAATTTGCTCGGGTTTACTTAGACCACATACGAAGCAAAGTGCTACGCAAACTGAAGATAGCTTTTGAATTGGCTACTATTTGAATTTCAAATTACTTAATTTTTGACTGCTTGCCAACTACAGCCATGCGCGATCCAGAGGCAGGCACGAGTAGGGAAGCGGGATAGGGAGTAAAAATGTGAAGCGGCCAATTGCTTGGACAACTTAGTTAAAGCTTCAACGGTGCAATTAGTTAGAAGTTCTTGATAACCTTTGTTTTCAAAATTCATTAGTCAGGGAATCACCAAAACAATACAGAGGCAAACGCAAGTGGCTCACCGCATGGGAACGGAAAGCTTGAACACACGTCAATCGGTACTATGTCAACTCTTAAAAAACATGCGGAATTTTGGAAGTTAATTTTCATTATGAGCATCATCCTAAAAACAACTAATCTGGGCTTGACGACACCTAATCTAGACTTAAAAACAATCATGATCACTGCAAGGCCATTAGTGAATTGTAGGATGAATTGTTTTGGATCTTCCGGAGAAGCCAATCGAACAACATTAATCGAAAACATTCTTGAGACATGATATGGTGACAAATTTTATCCACAGTAATAAACGATCACAAGGTATTATCATGCGAGCACGAGATTTCCTCGTGAAATGTTTCGCAGCATTTTGAGGCGACCATAAAAATAATAAAAACAGCAAAGTCCTGATAACGATGAATACACTCAAAAGCCAACGTAGCCAACGCAAAACATGATAGCAGTGCACCACGTTTCGCCGGTCGAAATTTAAAATCAAAACAAGCTGCGTAAGAGCGAAATAATACGAAAAAAAAATTAGAGAATTTACTCGGAAAATAAAACGTCCTATCTCTTAACAGACACACAGCCAAATATGATTTAAGTGAATCTAAACATTTCTATAAGACTATGAATTGATAACAAGCTACTTGTGTGAGTATTTTATACGAAAGCCTCCAGAAAATGATGGGAGCAAATGAGTTTTAGAGAATATGTATAAATTTGGGAGTAGATTTTCAAATCTGATTTCGAGACTCATATGAAATTGATATTTAACACTTTAGTAAAAGAAAAACAAGGACCATCTTTGTAGAAGACATTTCAAAGGTAACATTTACTGGGTATAGCGATGTAGGTAATTACTAACAACGTTTAAGGTGTTTTAGGCAGGGCTGTGGAGTCGTGGCCCTGTATACGAATATTTAAAGTGGAGTCGGAGTCGTGACCCTGTATATTTAAAGCGCTTTAAATACACAGCCCTGGTTTTAGGCCATCATTTCAGTCGTCAGTTTAGCCTAAATTGCAATCGAACTGCCTGTCTTTTCTACGTGTAACTCATGAAACTTACAAAAGGTTCAAATTGATTTACCAGTCTGACTGAAACTCAGACTGAATTCCTGATATTCGCAACCAAACAGGAAGTTCATTTTAAAACCTGAGCTAATGGCCAATTTTTCGGGCCATGGTATTTCCAAACCCGATTTGAAAAGTCTTTTCGAATCTGGCCTATATTATATTTATGTATTTCAAAAAATACACACATACAAAATAAGGATTGAAAAAGTATTCATCAGAAAATTTTTAATCATTAGAACAGTATGTTTCTGGCCAGTTTGACTGACAAAATGCTATGAAAATGTTATCAAAATTATTCTGAAAACAATTTATCCTCACGTGAGCTTAACGCTTATCTGTGTGAACTAAGTAAAAAGAGTAATAATCATTAAACAGAGAAAACACTTAATTTAAGATAATAATAATCTATCTTTTGCAAAACTACTTTAATGAAATTTGTTAAAAATATGTAATACCTTCGAATATGTAGAATATACGAAAGTGAACGTTTTACAGGAAAAGTTTAGTCAGTGATTTATAATTTAAAGCGTTAAGCTTTCTTCGTTATAATTAATTTTAGGCCCTAAAATAATTGCATACTACTATAGCATTAAGAACATGTAACTATGGTATTGAAAATATATAACCATAGCATTAAGAGTGTATGGAAAAGAGTTTTAATGCTTTACAATTGTCGTTTTCCATTTTTTCTCATTAGTCACTCCAAGTACTTGGCAGTAAATCACAAATGGAACGCCATCTTCGTTCATATGAACAGATTCTAACCTTTCGAATTGTATGCAGTTTCAAATGTGAAACAGTTTACAAATACTAATGTTCGATGCGCTTTCTACCACACGTGCTTTAACCTGTTTCGAGGACAAAACTGCTTTGATCTCACCAACGCATTTAAACCTATAGGGTGGAAAGGTTTTCACCGCTACCACTTGCATTAATTTCAAGATTTGTGAAAGTCAAACACTACAAAACTTTGAAAGTAGCATCTCTTGTAACAAACATAAATAAAGAAAATGCTCAGTGTTTGCAACGTTTTAACAGCACTGCTACTAAAAATCTCCCACAACTGCCTCACGTCAAAATCAAGTTACCATATCAATCTCGATTTTATCCGGTAACTTCGTCGAAAGTTACAGGGATAGAAAAATGTTAGGAATCACTATCCGAAAAATTTCCAGAACATAGAAAATTTACGCATTGGTAACTTGTTTTCATTGTAAATATTCGCGATATGAATACTTAATGTAAACATTTATTGATACGAAAATAGCAAAACCACCTCGCGCTAGCAGCCCTTTGCTAGCATCAAAGCCAAAAATATATCACACCTGCCTCACATTAAAATCCCCCTACTCTGCCAATTTCGTTCCAATTCGATAACTGCATTGGAAGCTATAGGGGTAAAAAGAAATTTAGGGCTACCACCCGCAAAAAATTTCCTAAAACGGGTGTTCATACTTGTATCCTGTTTAGCATGCTTAGGAATTACACCAGGAAATACAGCCAGCCATATGCTACTCGAAATGGCACCTTCTAGAGTGAACTGAGTGCTAGACATCTCGAAATGGATTTCATATATCATCAAGTTGATCGTGGCGCCCTAATGTGCACTACTTATTAAAATTTAGATTTATTGACTTAATCGATGCAAAACATTCAATTGGGAGCAAAAGATGAATCTCAATTATATTTACGAAATTCTAGTAACTAACAAGTGGAAACAGACTGGAAACAGACTGGGCATTAGTCAAAGTCGAATTTCCTTCACAACCCCACAAACAAGATCGAATGACTCTGTCGTAGATGGACTAAATCGAAACTCAAAATGAACCGCTGACAAAAAATATCAAACCCTTAAATCAACATTACCACGTTGCGGAGTAAAATATGACAAAAAACCGTTTACCAACTTTCAATTACATTTCCAATAAGTCAATTAAGTTGGTTTTAGCACAAAGATGTATATAATATTGCGCACGTGCTATTCTCGTTGGTATTGTTCATCTGTTTTTTTCGTTTGCAAGGGAACATCGAGGCGAAGCGATCCAAGGCAATTCTCCGTTCTTTACGAGCGAATGCATTATTCGCCAGTGATTACAATCGGTTCAAATGGAAATTATTATGACACGATCGGATGCATCCCAATTCATTTGGTTGCTCCACACCGCACACGACTGACCGCGCGTGTACACACAAAACCAGGTAAACTGTGCAGCTCTAGCTGCTTGTTCTCGTCCGTTTCATCTATCTTGTTTCTGGAGTTCGCATGTATCTGGTTACAGGTTAAATTGTTTCTCGCTACGTTACGTTCGGTTTAACATTAGTCGCGCGATCTTCGTCAGTGTCATTCATTACGGATAGCAGCCACGGTCGTCGATGCTATGCCAATGCTGATTCTGATTCTGATGCCACGCCACCAACTAAGTGCAGACATCCAAAACGAACCATATAGGCCGAGCAGCCAGCCAAGCATTCTCCGGAAGCCACTTGAGTTTATTTTAATTACAGTCGAATCGCCTGGATCCTGCGTAGACTCGACTCCAGTGACCCTCAGGTGAAAATCTAAAACTCTCATCAAAGAGCCATAACACCTCCTCCTCGATCTCCAGCCAGCCGAACGCGACTTGTTCTTTGCAAAATGAATTAATGAATTCTTTGTGTATCCAACGATTCGCTCCACAAGGATACACTTGAGAAGGGTTCAGAAACGGCTGACTGAGTTTGCAGTCAATCGAATCTGCTTTTGGGCTGTTGAGCACTCATTCGAGACGCTTGTGTGCTGGTATTGGCATGTAATCGTATTTATATCGGGATTGCGAACATAATAATTGTGCTCGACACAGCAGAGCACCGATGCCGACGGAAAGTGAAAAGCCGTAGAATAAGAAGAACAGTAAATTTATTGTTTCAAATGTAAGTTGGGATCAAATTACGCACGATTTGACGTTTTTGTTTGGCAAGTCTTTGCCATTCATAAACTTTCCTTCTAACCTCGATAGCTTCACAAGGAAGTACGAGTTTGTGTATATCAAGTTTTGATTCAGCCAGTAATAAATTTAAGGTTCTAAGCCAAAGCCTCATCTCTGTACGGGATCTACGCGGGGTGAAAAATGGACACTTGGAGTCCGAGAAACGGAGGCTGCTTATCTTTCTTAGTGTCATTTGCAGTAGTGTGTAGTCGGACTCAATTGCAAGCCGAGCTTTTTCGAGGCAGGATGTTTGGACGCCGGGAATAAACTAGAAAAAGTTGAATATATTACCGGCTGTATGAAAATTAGCTTTTGGTGGTGTTTACGACATTCCTTCTATGCTGGTGCCGGGCGTTGAAGTCACTACTAATGGCAATGCGCCAAAAATTTGAAGGCGCAGATACTATACATTAATTCAGAAGTAATTTTGGATGTTAATGTGGGTAGTGGCTTGTCGTGTCCATTGAGGAACCGATTGACTTCCTCTCTTACCAGTTAGGAGAAAAATCGTCTGGCGAAACAGCATTCAACCGGAATTGAGATGACGTTACAAACCAGTCTACCTGACGAACATAGTTCCACACAGCAATTCCAATTCCTGACTTTTATATTTGCCAAAAAGCAGGTTGACTTCCTTCAACTTCGCGGGGCATACCAGCTAGCCGCTGCACAAAACGCTCACTGTGAAATTAACCAACTTTTTCAGCAATTATTTTGCTAAGACAGTTGTCATTCGAGAGGTCTCGAAGATCTCAGAAAAATCTGCTGTAACTTGAACCGCTAAATATGTCTCACTTTAATGTGCATAGCAATTTTCGGCGACAGTGCATGATTCAAATGTGATCAAGCGTGTATTCTGGTCAATGGTTTCGTTTACGACTTTATTGATAGACTCTATAAGATTATCAGTATAACGGTTTGCTAAGTTTTGCGTCACACAAACACAAAGATTTCCTGCTGCAATTTTTATGTCGTTATGAAAGGCAAAGTGCGTCCAACAGTGAGTTAGATCAATATGCAGATCGCGTAACACGAGAAAGAAATATATTATGGTACTACTTGGTTTGACGGGATTGTGTACATATTTGAAGAATTTCGTTTAGCCACTTCAGATATTCGACGTTACTCCACAAATTGATTTAAACTCAACAGAGGTATCTGAGAGTTGGAATACTTGTATGTATTTAATGAACATGTTTTCAGCCTAGATTTTCTATTTTGTAAACCTTGTCTTCGTTAATATTTTTTTTATATTTTTGTGTCTGCTGATAACAAACTAAACTACTAGTCTGTACAGAGCCTGAGATCTTCATAATGACGCAACTTATACCTTATTTAGTCAAATCATTAAGAGGGCAGAGGAGAAGGATTTCGTGATATCAGTGCATGATAGCAATTCTGCCGTGCTTAGCATAAAGCTTTCTATCGGACATTTTTTGTCATTTCTGAGTTAACACCGGATTCGAAAGCTACATACTGTATTACTACATTCTACAAAGTATGAAAAACCTGTCTTGTGCGGAAGTATGTTAAAATCAGTAATGAAAAATCTCCCCAACTACAAAAAACGTTGCATTGTTTAGTGTAAACCTAAGGAATGCGCAGATAGGAGGCTTAAGCCTGAATTACATTGGCCAGCAGTGCAGTGCAGTGCACTGAAATTTAGAACTCATGTAATTGCATGTGGCAGCTCACATTAACTGCAGTGCAGTGCAGTGCAGCGGACCGCACTGCATCGTTTAGGCTAATTTCTAAAACGCTGCAGACTGCATCAGCTGACATTCGTTTGAGAGTAGTTGACCGGGCAAAAACTATTTAAATTGAGGCGGAAATTCCGTTCCAGACCTTAAATTGTAAATGGACGAAAAACAGATGCAGAAAACCTAAATATCAAACCTCCACAAATTGATTTGACATTAATTATCAGAACACTGCACTGCTTTCAATGTGCTTTGCAATGCGTGCACTGCTTCGAAACTACGCTGCGCTGCACTGCACTGCACTGCATTCCAATGTAATTCAGGCTTTATGCTCACTAATGCTATCATTATTTCGTTGCATGTTCCTAAATATTTTCAATGTGAAAGCTTTTACTTCAGATGTACCGCAAATAAAGGTATTTGTCTTAAACTTTCATCCCGTTTGAAGATATCTGCAGTATTTAGAAAAACACAAATCATTGAATATCGCGAAAATTACTAAAATGTAGGTAGAAGGTTTATGCTAAGCACGGCAGAATTGCTATATACATAAGTAAATTTGCAACCGGCTTATTCTCTGATTTGCGGGACGAGATGTAATGACTATTAGAATTACTTTTCACTAGTTTATTGCATTCTGTAGTAAGTATAGTATCCCTCTTACTCAACGTGACATTCGAATAACATTCGAAGAGATGTATTACTTGTTGAATCATCGCCTATACCATTAAACCGATTGCTTCGTGCAGCCCATTAATTATTAATGCATAAATTTTTGTATGTTGCGAAATTCACTCGCAAAACTTCATTATGGCTTGTGCATATTCATGACCCTCCGTACTACCGCATTGGTGACAAACAAATGCATTTCGCCATGATTTGCGCTTTTGCATTCTAGTGATGGGCAGGAAGGCAAGTAACCCTTTTTCAATTCGTCTTCTGGTAACGAACGGTTTTCTGCTCAGGCAATGAGGTTGCTCGTCAATACCGTAGCGTAGACAATATGAAAAGCTGGGCAACCGTGTAACTGACTGTAGAGCATATTGTATGGGCGCGTGATGCATTTCGCCACTGATTGTGCGATGATGAGTCGACGCATCCATTGTCACACTTAAGTTACCTTTCCAACAGGGAACGACTTGGGAAAACTGTGTTAATTTCTCAATGATCCTGGCTGCGCTATGGATGGATAGCATGCCGTCCGCCCGAGCACTCACTACGCAAAGTATCAAATTTCACTCGCAGAAGATAAATTTAATAGTTTCCGCATGATTGAATTTATTTTAGCAGGCATTTAAGACTTTCAGGCTCGTTTTACAATCATGACTTCAGACGCCCGGAATCGATTGGCCAATTTAACATGAAAATCAACGAACGGCAGAGGAACCATTAAGAGGAATGAAAGATAATATGCATGAAATCGACCATTCATACATCGGATGTGTGAAATTCCCGATGCGACAGAGACGGTGCTGACAAGATCCATGGTCTTTTGGAACCAGTTTGATTGTGTCGCCGGGAGACTGGCGGCTGGCATGTTGGTGCCCCAAGCTTCAGACTCCGGCTTAGTGCTTGAAAATTCACAACAAAGAACTTCTCTTCAGGAAGACCCACGACCACTAGACTACAGGAGTGAAGAAATAAGAAGAGCCGGCACCAGAGAGCAAATAAACGTAGCAACTGGTGGAAGTGTTTGTATTTCCCATGCAGTCAACAAGTTGGCCAACAAGTAAGCATGAATAGCAGTGGCTAATGGGCTCTACAGACGGTCGCACATAGTGTAAAACTTGGTGTTAAAACCTGGTTCGAATAGAGATACCCAATTTCACCTCAAATGCCGAACATTAGCATACCGCACAACAGTTTGAACCGAATTACACAGGTAACGCAACCAGAAAAGTGGTAAATTCTAATGCTTGCGCACCAGAGATTTAGTGTGAAAACAAGCCTACTAACAGTAGAACTTGTATTTGAACGCACTAAGTTCTACGGCCCGTACGATCGTGTGTAGATCCCATAGGGCTTAGTGGCTGCATTCTATAAAAGTTTGGTCCTTGTTTGTTGCACAGGTTGAACGGAATGGATATTAGTTTTCCATTTGTTCTGTTTGATGAGACGTAGTCATGAGTAAGAATGCGTTTTACTTCAAATAAATAATTGATCACGAAACTTTTATTCACTTCGTATGTAGATTCTCGAGTCTAAAGTACCGTGATAGAATAAATGAACAAATAAATGAGCGTACTTCGACAAAAATGCCGTCCTGCAGGAAGTGAAGACAAAGCTGCGCAGTAGAAGCTTGTTATAGATGAGCAAGTGGTTACGGAAGTCGCGTAGATGTTAGCACACGACTCATCACAAAGAAGAAGAATCGATTCGCATCTGTCGTGCGGTTGCCACAAGCTTTCATAACATCTCTGCGCTATAATTTTAGTACGACGGTCTGCATGATTATTTTTAAAATTCAGAATGGAAATCAATTTCCTATAGACCACATTGGGCAAATTGAGATTTTATCTGAGTTTGATCGACCAATCGACGTGATTAGACGTGTATAAAACGCAATCAGTGGAAGCGCGATTTGTGCAAGTTGGCCAAGCAACGGAACAACATTATTGATGAACGTAAGCTTCAAACGCGAGCTCACAAATAAAATTGATGAGCCGACTGTGGCTGTACAATTTATGCCGAACAAATTTGACAACATTCAGGTTTTTTAGAAGGAAATCAATATTCGGCACCAAAAACAATGTGAATTTGAAACAGCAAGAGACGCAACTTTGTAATCAGAACGCTACTATTCAACAGAAGTTGCGATCGACCAATGTATGCATTGCCGGTATGCCCGAAAACAAAACGGAAAGCCTGCTGGCTGCAGTTCACTCACTGGCAAAGCACTGATCAGTGCTTCAGCCGTTGTAGCTAGAATTTAGGAAAAACAGCTAAAAATAGCTAAAATGTTCCCATAGTAGCTAAAAAGTATAGCTAGCTTCAACAATAAAAAACTCAAGGTTCTGGAGAACAGTTTTATTAAGCTTAACTTTATCATTCATGTGTAAAAATATTGGATGTACATCGGATAATGAGTAGTTAATCAATTTAATACTATAAACTATGGCTAATACTAAATTCATCGATTCGTTATTAACCGCAATTCATACTTGCAATTGAAATATTTCATAATGGCGTCAAAAAAACATTTTCAAAGTATATTTATATCAAAAGAATCTTCTTCAAGCTGGGGTAAAATATCAAAATCTACAAACTCATTTGCATGCTTGACATATGCTTCTAAAGGGCCGGTTTTCGTCAATACTTCTTGGGGGAACTCAAAGTCTTTGGAACATTTTTGCGACCCTTTCAAACCATACTTGAGTGCAAAGATTTTAGGCTTACTTCTATGTTCGGTTTTTACAATCAACTTCCGCATTGGAACAAAGAAGGACTAGTAATTTAAAGGTAACCGAGCAGAGATCGTTAAAACGATTGATATTTGCTGCTCTTCTATAATTATAAACCTCCAGCCAAAATTTAATGTCATCAAACTCCATACAATTTGACAAGTTGGAATCTGAACGAAGATGGCTTTCCATTTGTGATCTACTACCAAGTACTTGGACGTACTAATTAGTAAAAATGGAACACGGCAAATGGTAGCTGCTCAACGACCGTACAATATAATTTGTAAACTCAAACGACAAATTACGAGAGGCAATATGCTGAATATAGGCAACATGTTCAGCAAGTAGGATATGGGGCTAGCATTATATACAATAATGGTGAACGTATTTATGTAAACGATCATACAATTCCTTATACCGCTCAACTCTTGGGAACTCAAAACAAAGGGTTTTAAGTATACATAGACAAAAGAAAGTAAATATACGCAAGAAATATACGCAAGAAAGGATGAAAATAGAAAAATTATGTAGAAAAATTATGTATTTTGATGAGCTTCGATTAGTTATTAATAACATAAAAATCTGATTTGATGCGATTATTCTGGCCGAAACTTGGCTAAGAGACACCCATTGCTTTGAATTTGTAGGCTTTGAAAATTTCAAAAAGCCCAGTAGTTATAATAAATGCAGCGGTGTATAATAATACAGTGACTCACACGTCTAACCGGATGACGAATGCAAAAAATTTCGATTGTGCAGTTCGTAGTGAATAAATTCACAAAAAGATCATGTTACATATTAATTAAAAGGAAGTTTACCCAGTTTTATTATTTGTGACAAAAATAATAACAAATTTAACTGTTAATTCAACAAAATAATAAAAACTACTTCACCTCCAAATTCAAGAAGCGTTGTCCTCATATTAACGAAAAGTGTCCTTTAGATTGAATTTTTCAATCGTTTCTGGTAAATTCGTCTTTAAGATGTGCAAATACTGAACTTTATCCAGGTTGCCATCGATTAAAACCAAATTTCCCACTCCAGACGACGCCATGCATTCCCATACCATCACATGGCACCCACCGTGTTTAACAGTGCTGCTTAATGTTTTTTGGGTCAAGCTTTGTGTTTGGCTGTCTCCACACATAGCCCCATCCATCAGATTCGAAAATGTGAAATTTATTCTCGTATGCGAAAATAACGCTATCCCAGAACGTTAAATCATTCACCAAATGCTCTCGAGCAAATTTCACTTTTCTTGTCCGGTTTTGAGCACTGATTTGGCATTTCTTACAATTCTCCATGAAACACTTCTTATCCAGATACTTTTCAGCATCCTGCCCTAATTTTGATTCACTTAGTTTCACGGTTTTCTTTATATATTTTTTTTGGTGCTATTCTGCTTTTATACGCCACATGATTTTCACGAACAAATCTTTCAATTGTGTGCTGGACAGTAGACGATAGTTTGCAGACTATTTCCGCAATTTGTTTTTGCGACTCTTCATTTTTAAAATTAAAAATTATTATTTCACGCTCTTCAATAGTAGCGCATCGACCCATTTAATATAAACCCCCCCCATATAAACAAGATGATTAAAAACCTTTACTAGAAGTGCTTTCAATCTCCTACAAGCCCAAAAGCAACAAAACGTACAGAAAATACGTCAAACATACCGTTATTCTTGTGCTTTCGCAGTGGCGCATCATTTAAAATGTGATTTTCTGCGTCTTATATTAATTCGATTCATTGCAAATTAAAAATAAAAGTCGAAATATTTTTCCAATATATTTATACCTACATGCACATTTCATATTCTGAAAGTTTTTAAAGTTTCCCTCGGTTTCCCTCAATTACTCACATCATTTAAGCTGTGAGCCACTAGCTATGCTATTAGTGATAAATTTAATAAAGGTTAATTATACACCCAATTTGAACTCCGTGATAGGATATTTGTTAAAAATAACACAATATTTTTCCTGACCATCAAACGGAGCAGTTTATTCGATCAAACACGCCATTTCATTAGCCCATATCGCTGAAAACATTTCTTATAACACCCCTCTTGCTTCTCTGCAGGTTCTAGCAACAGTAGCTGTTGATAGCTTTACAGCAAATTTGACTTTCAACCTTGAGGACGCCTAATACGTCGTTGTCACCCTGATTGCCCCACAACAACGTAAACAATTCACTTCAAATTACCAAGAAAACAACAATCGAAGCTTTTCAGATGTAATTGCCCCCATATCGAAAAAAAATTCCAATTGTTGTTTGTGTAAAAACATGCTCGATAAACAATCTTTCATACAGTCATTCGTATGATGTGCCAGGTTTGGTGTGTCTGTCCCACGATCGGCATGATCTAATAGAACTAAAATCATCAACATATAGGAAGGAACTGAAACAAAACAACAAAGCTTATCAGATGTCTCAAACAAAATTATAATTTGAAGGGCGCGCGCCGCGCCAGTCGACAATTCATTTTGGCAAACAAGCGAGTACACCGTCCAAGTCACGTACTACGTTCGATTTCGGACACCCGCGATCGACTCCAGTCATTAGATAGCCTAGCTACTAATTTGTTGTTCCATTTAACTACCGATGCAAGTTTACGCTGTTATCACTGCCTTGTGCTCTATCACATTGCCTCTGGCGTTTTTTTTACACACGATCATATACTATAATTGCTTATGTTCGTACATATTTATGTATGTTTTATTCACCGATGGAGCTCCAATCAAGGGTTCGACTCAGCAAAAAACAAATTTAAGAAAAGATAAAAAAGAATTCGCGAAAATGACGAGAATGGAGGGAAATTATAAAAATCATTGAAAATTGAAATCTTATCACTAAAACTACATTCTGATTCATTCACAAACCAAGATAAACAAAACTAAAAAATTTTTCAACATCTGAATGCTTTTTCTGTATCGAATTAAAAGCCGCAGCCATGGAAACATCCAATATCACTCGTATATCTCCCAAAAATATCCTACGCCACATTAAACAACCAAGAAACTTATTCGAGTAGAGTCAAAAACTAGTAGGCAATAGGTATGTAATGTAAAATATAGAAATACAACCCAAATATACTCAATACGGGCTAATTTTCGTTAATTTGTAGGTCCTTCGTGCAGGCAAATTTAACTTCACATCATTAACTTCACACATTTGGTGAATAGCTTGAATTCAAATGAATGATTAATACTTTTTAACAAACCGATCAAAACAATTTGTTATACTTTATTATAAACCTTTAATCATGTATAAATTTTTATACTATCAAAAGTGAAGTATCATTCGTAAGTTTCTGACGCATATATTTTTCAAAGAGGCAAAAGAAACATTTTCATAATTTCAAAATAAGTACATAATTAATAGCTTCCAGTTAATTGTGCAAATGCTTCAAGCTCTCAGACGACATCAACGAAACCGGCAATGATCCGCTATAGAAGGTGCACCAATTCACCCTACTAGTGTTTTGAATCCTCAGGAACGTCAGCATTTTTTCGACCATCGGCAACCGTGCAACAGATTTACTTTGGATGTTATCAAAAACATGTTCTGCTTCGTCTATTGTGAATAACAACTGTTTCAGCAAGGTTTGCTGCAATTCGTTTCTAATACATACATCTACTATATATGTATATATATATATATATATATATATATATATATATATATATATATATATATATATATATATATATTTATATATATATTTATATATATAGTGAAAACTGATAGTGTTTTTAACTTGGCTATGGATAACTTATACTTTTGGAAACGACAACGACGACCCGCCCCTGATGCATATGATATCCATCAACGTGTTGGAACAAATATATTGCATTTTCATATTAATATTTCACAGAAAATATTTGTGCATTTCAAAACCTCGTGCCAAGCCCATCATACTCAATTTAACAAATTGCGGCAAAGTGCCTAAGCTTAATTAGGCTTTAATTTTCTCAGGTTTTAGCATCAGTTTAAAATGATGTACTAGCTCTGGTTACGCGGAAAGCATTCTAGCTACTCCTTTTAAAATCAATTGTCATACCGTCGCCTAAACTCTGCCAGCTATATCGTATCGCTATGAAATATGCACAATATTTACAGAACAAACTACATACACATAAGTTTAAACATATGTACATACATATTTCGAGCTATGCATTGAAGTAAATTAAATTAAATAATATAAAGATTACTAATGTTAATTACTGTTGCAGGTGCCCGAAGTAAAACATCCGAACAGCAAAGAGAACGATTTATTAAATAAAAATCCATCATTATAATATAAAAGTCAGATTAGTAAAATATAAACATAGTTGTAGTATAAAGAGAGTCATTTCATTTCAACAAATACCTATCAGCATTACCGTATTGACTTGTAGCGAGACGCGGGACATTTCAAGCCACTTTATTCTATAAATATGTATAATCCCTATCTATCAGTGACACATCCTGACAGGCAACTAAACTTGTTAACGATTCACATAAAAACGAGCAAATACTGCACAGATCACGCCATTCAATGAACCGCTGTATCCCTCTGCAAATGAGTTATTCAAGCCAAAAATACAGGGATAGGGCTAATATATGTATGTGCCAAATAACTTATGGATCGGAATCAATAAAAAAAAATTCAATATCATTTTGATCGATAACTTTCAATACTCACTGTCGGCCAAATTTTTTGGAGCGTCAACAACTTGGCATGCGGTTGCGTGAGTCGGTGATGGTGCTATTTTCGGACCAACCAGAATTTATTTCGGTAATGACGCAATTCAACGTACGTGGGTGCAATAAACACTGCGTCAAGCCCCGACGCGACGATACATTGACGTATGGCGATTAACAAAGACCTCGGCCCGCATAATTGATCGAAGCACGGTTCAAATAATTCTGGCTGATTGAGTAGAATTTGTGTACTTGCAATTGAGACGGACTTTTCTGACAGCTCATGAGCGCTGCGCTACCGTAGGCCGCTTTGTAGTGTATTTCAGTGGTAATCAACGTGCAAATATTTGTCCACGAGATCAGGCAAATCTGCTCGTATGCTGTCAAAGTTCAGAAAAATTTCCGAAGGCCGCGTCGAGATTAGAGCAAGTTCACGAAAAAGAGTCACATGATAGTCGTCATTGCAGTGTGCCCATAACCGAAACGGCATTGTATCTTTGCCTAGTATTATGTATAGCATTTCGACTACGGCGTGAATGTGCTTGAAACTTTTTGTCCAGCAAATCAACAGCAGCACTCATTCCCCGACTCACACGCGAATTAGAGTGACTCAACATTGACGTGATTGTGAATATCATTCGATACGACACGGCGGAATCATGATGTGAACAACGACGAGCTGAGATTGTTTCAGGTGAGTCATATGTTATTGCAATCTAAATTGCGAAAAATAACCGAGCGACACCACCCCATCCCGCGACGCGTTTTCCCGGGCACCTGTAGCAGCACTTGTCTGATAATATGCGCACCACCCCGGCATGCGAAGCGTGTGTCTCAGTAAATCACGTGATGTTTGCATTGATCACTGGCTCCATTATTTTTCTCGGCGAGACAGCGGTGAATTCTTATGCCGAAATTACACTCTCGGCAAATATTGGCGAGCTGAGAAAATTGGTCACCTCGTCTGTTTTTTTTCACATGCCAAAAGGTGGAGAGAAGTAATTTGCCAAGTTACTGGAATAAACGTAATATGTAATTTCGGCTTTATGAATGATACTCGCACACGTCTCAATGCGTCGATCAAATTGTGCTGAATCGTTAGGATAGTCTTGTGAGGTGGCATTAGGTCTGTTCCCGTACTTTCAGTAACTGAATTTTACTGAATTTTCCTGAGTCATGTGGTGGGGAATTTCATGAAAAGTACGGGAACGCTCTCATTGTATTTCCTGAAAATTGACAACCGAAAGTGTCAGTTTTCGGTTTTTGGGAGAACAATAGTGATTATAAAGTCATCCTAAGCGGTAATAAATTATCGCCACAAAAATATTCGACCTTCATAGCAACATTACGCAAAAAATATGTTGCTTGCCGCGCGCATTTGAAAATATTTACTCCGTCTGACACTTTTCAGTATTTTTCAGTAGCTCAGACCCTACTGAAATTTACTGAAAGAGGGGAAGTTTTCAGTTCTCAGTAAAACGGAGTGCGAGAACAGCTTCATTGCAATTAATCGCGATTAATCGCAATTAATCGTAGTACGGGAACAGACTTATTATTGGAAATTCCAAGAATTGTTTGCTCGGTACTGATTCTCCGGATGCGCCTTTCCACACTTGTATTCTTGATACACTCCTCAAACCAGTTTTCTGGGCAAGAGACGGAAGAATCAAGGGGAATTCTCTACAAAAAGTAAAGAATTCCCTTTGATTCTTCCGTCTCCGGAAGGAGTGCATCAAGGTTTGAGGAGTGCATCAAGAATACAAGTGTGGAAGGCCCGATAAACCTATTAAACAGTTGCACTCATAACAGGCGATTTGATGGCAAACGCTAGTGTCAGTGGCGCCTCGAGGTTTTGAGACTTGGGGAAGCACATTTGCTTAAACGCAAAAGCAAAGCCACGTAAACATCGCAAAATTTAACGATTAGCACTGCCCAACTGGAAGGTCAGCCCGCTCGGCCACAGCCTCCTCCACACAGTTCTCCTTCCAATGCACTTTGCACGGATACGTGGGCTCACCTCCATCTGTGAGCGAGCAATCACCTCGCTGCCAGTGCTCACATTCTAGCATTATGAATGCTAGATCTGGCACTATTTTTTTCTAAATCAGCATTCGGAATTTAGAGTTAGCATCTAGCATAATTATTAGCATTTAAATTTTGATCTTGGAATCATCTAGCACTCATCTATTCATAATTTTATCCATCAAATTTTTCTCGATAATATTTGACTACATGATGTAATGCTACCTCACTCCAACAAAATGCACTCCAGGCTAGATTATTCTGAAAAATACAACTAAACCAAATAACTGCAAACAAAAGCGTTGTCGACCGATAAATTTCAAATGGATATTTTGAAAATATTGTTACAATTGTGCTTTATGTAAGAGAAAAAGGTTTAGGTGTAACTGACGGGTCTGTTATGGATAAACAATCATATCTCAATTCATTTGTTTTTATTCTATCAATTCATTAATATTTTTATATCGAATTATGTTTACTTTGATGAAATAAGAAATCATTATTTAGTATGATTTTCTGGATCTGGCATTATTTAGCATTAAATGCAATCACATCTGCTATTTTTGGAAAAAAAAAATTGGCAGCAACAACACCTAATACAGCAGCACCGGGCGGTAACAACGCCATAGTTACCGCAAGCGCTAGCCGAACGCAATTTTCTAGAGCAGCGCTGATTAAACTAGGTGCGAGGTTCGTTACTAGACAAGTGCGCTGTTTATCGAGATCTCCACCAAGTTTGTTTTTCTATTATGAGGCGTAAGGCCGCGGCGCGCTACTGATGCGTTGCTTTATCGCGTTATCTCTAACTTGGCGAGCTGCTTCCATGACCTGATATATTTTAATCTGCCGCTTCACACTGGTTTGGAAAATTTTCCGACTACACGCAAAGACTGCGGGAAAAGTCACGTTTTCAACTTGAAGCCGCCTTGGTTGTTGACACGAGCCGGCTAACTACGAAAATTGTTTCCGATAAGTGTTTAAAAATAGGCTCATAATTCTTATGACTATCATGGCTAATACGATAAGCTGCGGATCCGTTTGCGAAACAGTTTTTATATTTGTAGGTCAGCGAATGCTTCCGAAAATTGTGTCGCATGCTGAATTTAAAAGTTTAAATTTGTTTTCGTTCGATTGTGATCCGTGCAAGATCTTTCAAGTTAGGTAAATGGCATTGCTCTATCGTGACATATTTTTCCCTAAACTAAATTAAATATGATGTCTATAAGAAAGGAACCATGCCATGACATAACCCCACCATATACTTTTCCTCCATCAGAATATTTTACTTGTACTGAAAGCGAAAAGAGGACATAGCAAAACTGTATGTGCAGAACTTTCACGGTGGGTGAGCTTTTCTTCGCTTTTTTAGACAAAGAGTTAGGGTAAAGTACGCATCCATTTAACCAAAAAGATAAATTACAACAATAATATTTTTTTTTGAAAAAAACTGTAGAAACATCAATTCAATACGAAATAAAATTATATTCTCGTAGCTTTCGCCTAAACAGTCAATGAAAACAATAGACTCTTGTGTATAAAAATAACGCAACATTAATAAAAATAAGTCATTTTTCTCTAGTGCTCAACCCAGCAAAGCCATGTAGCAGCACTAGGCAGCCCTTATGCTGTATATCAGAATACTAGATTCTCAAATTTTTTCGACTTATTCTCCTGCTTATCATCGGCTTATCATACTTAATATTTTGATTCGGAGCTTTGTTTGATACCTTTTTTTTTGGGTTTGCTGCTGAAAGGTAATTTAAAGGTTCCTTGATTCATAAAGGTTATTGATTTGTGATCATGGTTCCTTTCTTGTCTATAAATCAGCATAGACAACGTGTATAAGCAGAGAATAATTGATACGGGAGACTCGATCGTTCGTCAGAACTAATGTAAATAAAAATTAATGATCTCCAACTGCAAGTGGTCACATCAGTCAAGTATGCACTGTGAGCTGGTGCCTGATGAGAATCAGTGCATACTTTCGAAGCCACTAGGTCAAAAAACATTTCAATAAAAATTTTTCAATTTTTATCATCCCGCAAAAATAATTACACTTTGTTCCTTAATTATGTAATCGTTTCCACTTTCCAAGATTAGGGAATATATAGGTTCTTGAGTACCGTTATCAAGACTTTGACTTCGTATACTTTTAACACTTTCAGTTCAATAATGTCAAATAAAGGCTGATACCGAGTTTATCGTGAAGCTCAATTTTGACAAGTTTCCATTATCTGGTCATTCTTTGAAGCGAACATTTTGACAAAGGAGAAAATCGGAGACTCTGCTTATATCTGACGGATAAAGTGCCAAGGATTTCAATTCTCGATCGATTTTCTTATTGAAAAGACATTTGCACAACTCAATTTTCTAATTCAAACACCAAATGTCACTTTTTAGCTCGAAAGAATGAACTGCACATATTAGGTCTGTTCGCGTACCTGAATCTATTATAATATATTAAAATAGATTCGCAGAAAATGGTTTTTGTACTTTTGCTGCAAGCCAAATTTTCCAGCAAAAAGAAGCCAGCTGCCAAATTCTGTTACTGGTGCAGTTTGCTGAAGTACGCGAACAGACCTATTAAATTGGCGTGAAATGGTTGGTGACATGTATCAATGCCGTCTGCATTTTGAAAGCGAAAGGAACTTCGAAGTTATTTTTCATGCTGAGAAGTGAGTACAACTCTTACTTATTTTCAAGCTAAATTATCGCCGAAACAAATTTCATGTGAAATCGAGGACAGTAGCAAGTGTCAACGTTGATAAATGCGCCTGACAATTTTTCATTATGATAATTTAGAACTCTACACAAAATTTGGCAGTCATTTTCATTTGAAGATTTAAAAAAAACTTATTCTACTTTAGTTTTTCAGCTTTTCAATGTTGTTTTGCGCACATTCTGAGTAACTTACCACTTCAGGATTAAAAGGATATAATCTGCATATGCAAAAATCTTTCTTAATATTTTCTGGCAGGCTCTGTTTTAATAGCGCTTTCTGCAATTGTCGACAAAATAAAGCGAAATATGCAAATTTTCCGATTGTTTCGCTCGATTATGAACCGTTTTTTTCGCTCTGATTTATAAGTCTAAAGGACGCTGACAACAGAAGGCTGCATCATATTTGTTGAGTTGGGTAAAAACGATTACAATATATTTTTTCATTCTGATATCAGTCTTGATCCGAACCCTGGTTTTTTATTAATTGAAAATTTTTCCTTTATCCAGCCCGTATCAGATTTTCCCAATAATCAATCACTGGATACACTATTGACAACGTTTTTTGCTTGTCTGCTACAGGGGAAAACAACGGAAGTTGGTAAAATTTAACAGCTAGCAGAAAGGAAGAGCAATACTGTAATAGAGTCCTTCTTGTTACTTCTGGTGGTTTTATCAATTTTTTCGTTTCCTCGAAGTGCAACAACTTTTCCCGTTTTAGATAGGTTCTAAATAATTATCGAACCATTTTTTTCACCACATAGCAGTAACATGAATTTTGCCGATAGATGTCTGGCTAATATGTTCGTGTTTTTGTGTGTTAGTTTTTGGGGTTTTTTGTTTGTTTGTTTTTTATTAATTGTGTTATTTTCGTGTATTTAATGTATAATTTTGTGTGTTTTTCTTCAATTTGCGACCCCTGCTACCACCTATTCGCCCTCTGGTGGTAAAATTTCCCGGCTGTGGTGCATCAAGTCAAGTTTTACCCAAAACAGTTGAAAATAAGGAGAGAAAATAACGAGTATAAACTACCACAATCGATAGAAAATATAAAAAGAACTAGCAGAAAATTACCTCTTTTAACTTTCTACACATTTAAGGCTTTTCCTAAAATCTTAACTACCAAAACATACATCATAACCCTGAAAAAATCAAAGCCACCTCACAGCAAAAAAAAGGCAGCTTCTCATGAGCTTTTCTTTTTTCTATCAACACATTCTATACTTCAGCACGTAAACTACCTCTGAATAACAGAATTTCTGTGAATTCACTGGTACAGGAGTGTTGTTGTTTTCAATGCTTCTGTTCTCTTCTCTTTAAATTTTAAAAGTGACCGACTACTGGTAAACTTAATCTATTTTCATCGAAAACTGCATACTTGTTGTGTGTATGGATCCATCTGCAGCAAGAATTTAAGAAATATCTGTGAAATTCACCAGTACTGCCGCCCTTAGCATAAACGCCCTATCTGATATTTTTTTTTTTCATTTTTGAGTTAGCACCGGATTTGAAAACTACATACTCTATTACTGCACTCTACAAAATATGAAAAACCTATCTTTTGTGGAGGTATGTTGAAATCACTAATGAAAAATGCGCCATCTACAAAAAACGTAGCCATTACATAGACGCCTTATCTATCGTAGATAGATAGGGCGTTAATGCTGGATAGATAGATATGCTAAGAAATGCTATCATTATTTCCTTCCATTTCCTACAAAAAAGCCCCATGTACCCAAAACCTCTCTTCCGCTCATATTTTCAACGAGAAAGCTTTTACTTTAAATGCACTTCAAATAATCGTATTTATATCCTTTCATTCCGTTTGAAGATATGTGCAGCATTTAGAAAAACACAAGTCATTGAATATCTCCAAAGTTATTAAAATATAGATAGGGCGTTTATACTAAGCACAGCAGACTAGTCGGCCGGGGTGGCTCAGCGTTGGATCATTCATCAAAAAGTGGTATCCAAAAGTCGGTCCTATTTTTCAAAACAATATTAAAAATTTAGAAGGTAGGAATTAAATTATTTAATTATTCATTTATTCGTTCTTTACTACTTTAACCACATAAAAGTTAATGCAACAAAGAAGCAACAATAGAACAATTAAAGGTGTTACTTCGTATTTTAAAGTAGAGGATTTAGGAAGCAACTCCATAGAGAGAAACCAATTTTAGTGCCACAGGAAAAAGATTGTGGGAGAATCAGTGCCAGTTGACTTGTACTCCGTACAATGCTGATTAAAAAAATGGCCGAAAATTAGAGAAAACTGTGTTGCGATTTGAAAGTTCAGTCGATGCTAGAACATCTCATCGTCGTCTTCGTAGCACTAAAGCTCCTCTCGGGCCTTGGCTGCCAAAACATCTCATCTGAACAGAAGTCTGCCAAAAGTATGATGGTCAACCATCAATGACGCCAGCATCAGGCGCCAGATGATGTATCTTCGACCTAATTCTTCCACAAACGAAGTTGAACGTTTCGCTCTTATTTAAGGCACCATAAAATATGGTGAGATTTAAGGTAAGTACGTTTGAAAGTACGAGTACGGAGTGGTGTTGGTGTACTTGTGTTTTTCTAATACCTCCCACCCTTTCAAAGTCTTACGGCTTGTGTCTGTTCAGTAAGGAGATGGATTGGAATAACCATGGTAAATGTTAGCTGGATGCTGGTTCACTTCTACAGCACACGTGCGATCATCGTCAGGATGTGTTTGAGTCGATGGGAAACCGCATCACTGAAACACGACGTTAAAACTTCCATGACGCATGCATGTATTTTGAATAGTTATCTATGTTCGTGAATCTTGATGTAAATACTAGATTCCTCCTTAACATAGCAACATAGGCATATAGTATCAGTTTTAGCGGCAGCATCGTTGCTGTAGTCATCAACAAAGTACAGTTTTGTCTCACATGAAATAAACAATGAACCCGTCAGTGTGTGTGTATCAATGCACGAACACCTTTTTAATCGAATTTAATCGAATGTTTATCGCTATTTGTCGTTCGATGACGCATGCAGTACAATCTGGCCGCTCGTCGTTGACCACTAACGAAAATACTCCCCTTCGCCTTCTAGTCTATCATAATCTGTTGACAATCGGCGGCACGTCGATAAAAATTCTCTCTCGGTATATCGTCTATGCCGGAACTAGGTCGCTGGGAAGGCCGTTATAGACATGGAATAATCACGCTTGACGATAGCACGTTAACTTGTTCGTGCCGAGCGGCAGCTAGCTTTGCGCTATGGTATGCCAGGCTAACCTGCTTGTACGATCAAACCGCTGTCGCGTCGCCTTGTTTGCTTCTACGACTTGTTTTTCTATGTACGCCTATGTATACATATATGCTTGTATGTATGTGGGTACATTTGCATTTGTTTCTTAGCGAGCACATCTATTTTTTAGAAATGATCGTTGCGGCTGTTACGTCATTGGAATTCCCTGGAGGGGCCGGGGCCATGTATGTCTACATGCAGATATATTATTTCAAATTCTATATTTACTCATTTGTTCTGGCAGCGGTCTGATGACTGGCCACACGCGCCTCAAATTTGCATAACGTGCGCGCTATCGACAAGTCGGCAAAGCGATAAATTGATAAATTGAGCCGAGCGCAATCGCTGCGGCCACAATGTCCTCTTGAGTGATGGCATGATATTAACGTGAGGCGCCGCAGTTTACGCTTAAAAATTATTTCAATTAATCGGCAAGTGTCTGCGTTCTAACTGCCAAGGTGGCGCTCGATTTAATTTCTTGAACAGTTTGCATTCTGTTCAGATTTCAATGGAGTGCACGGTGGGGTTGAAGGCTAAGCGATTTCTAGCAAATAGAAAAACAAGATAGCGGGCGTAAATTTGAGTTCAAGGAGGGTTTTATCATCCGCGTATTTGCGACTAACAAGGTCGCAGATCGCAGCGAGCCACCCAGTCGTGGCCTTCTGTATGTAGATATTGAGCACTGACGACGCATATTTCCCTAAATTTAATCTAGAAGAGGACCATGTGTACGTTTAGAGGTTCAATGTACATTTAGAGCCTTGGCAGAGCGTATATACATATGTACTATAAGTAGCTTATGATCCCATCAAGAAATATTAAGCGCAGCGAACATTCGCTGACAACAAACAACATTTAGTGGAAAGCATAAACGTATCGAAGATGTTCTTTTTATTCTCCAAATGGTATCGGAAATAGTATTCCGCGTTAATTATCTTATTGCCGACCATTTTAATATCTGTCTGCAATCAGCAAAACAAAACTTTTACCGAACGCGGGTTCGCAGTGCTCGAATTAAGTGTAAGTCACGAGCCTAGATTATAACTAATGCGCAAACAGCGCCCGACAAATAAGCACGAATAGCTGGAAAGCTTTATGGTCGCACTCCGGGTAAATGACAAAGGTGCTATTTTGTTTGTCGGCTGCGGCTAAACCCACGAAATAAACTTGTGCCAGGGGCGGCTCGTCGTTGTACGCAAAGGAAGCAGTGCTTCCCTTGCTAAATACTCCCTACACAAGAAAATTAACTTAACAATACATATTGAAATACAAAACAAATCAAATATTCAACAAATCAAAACAAATCAAAACAAATATTCAACATCAATAAAAAAATTTACAAAACACAAAACATTCATCTCATACACGAGATTGCTCTAACAGCCAAAGTGCTTTAAAAGTAGCTTTACAGCAACGCGACGAGATATCTTGCGTTTGAGTGAAAACCTCAAGCATCTCGTACCATTACTCGTGCCAGAACGCTCAGTTCATTGCAGCGTATTGAAATATGCCACACAGAACACTAAAGCGATCTTGCCCCAATGCACGTACCATGATGTGTGCATACATCCCACAGCAAGCATTACACAATTAATGGTCATAAACACTTTGCAATGAATGTTCACAAATAGCAGCGCAGACGCTACTTAGCTCACCGCGTCTTCCTGGGTAGAGAAAATCAAAAAACCCCTTGCTTATTCGGCCGCTAAATGGCCGAGAAATATTTGTGAACGGACGCAGCACGATTTGCAGCGTTCTCTGCTTGGTTTCTGTTTCGCTATAGAGCTTGGAGCTGGTTTGCTTTAGGCCAGTGAGTTTAGGATGTTATTTGTATGTATCTATACTGTAATGGATGCATTGGTTAGCATTGGATGTTATTTGTATGTTTCGTTTCTGTAATGGATTTATTACTGAGTTCAAGAGTTAACTGTTTGCTGCAGATTGAAATTCTTTTGATTGGTCTGTTTGCTTGTTTGTGCTGAAAGTGCGTATGCTAGTATTGGAATGATTAAAGAAAGATGGTTTAGTGTTAATGTTCGGCATACAACGTGAGGTTTTTTAAAACCCAAATCTTAGAGACATGAAGCTGATTTTATGGAAGAGGTATGAACGTATTTTTTTAACAAATTCTTAATAATGGTATATTTGTGTGTTTTATTATTAGCTTGTTAATACATAGAATAAAAGAAATATTTGAGTATACTCTATTAATATATGTATGCACAGAATAGATACAATTTCTTATGGGGTAAATCTAACCCCACCTTGTATGGGTGAAGAATTATTTTCACATTGTATGACGAAGGTTTAATTCATTTTGTCTTGGAAATTGAATTTCATTTTAGAAAATCTACTGCGGTATATTTTTCTCTTAGACTATTTGAAGAGACAAAGGTACTTTATAGATTCGTCGTGACCAGGAACACTAATTTCAGTTTTTATTTAAAAAAAAAAATTGTTCTAATTTGATATGTCTTGGATTGTAATTTGTAATCTTGCACCATTTAAACATTAATGAGATTGATGGTGATCATAGTGAGTAGAAAAGTCACTGAATCAAACAATTGGAAATCGAATGCAACTTTTGATACATTTGCTGCGCTGAAGTTTCTAATTGTTTATTCTTGAAAAATATGGAAAAATATATCTGCTTCCCCGAGTCTTAAAGACACGAGCCGCCACTGACTTGTGCAGACCAATTCACTCACATTCGACGAGGGGCTGAAGGAAAATAGTTGGAAACCTCCCAATGCCTTCGCTATCATTAAAGCACGTCTACGCCGTATAGGCACGATTGCGAGGAGCGCAGCTCAGCTTTAAATATGCAAATCACATGTGTGTTATTTTTGACGCCGATTGCGCTGCAAAAGAAAAGTCGACCGCCCGGATTCGCAGTAGTGGTCACATACGAGCAAATTGTGCGTCCATATGCCCGAAAGTTTTATCCATACTTATCTGCATATCCTTCGAACAGACACATGATGTTTATGATGTCTCGCACGCTTTCTTAACCAAGTCAATCACCCGCCACGCTTTTGCTACGTGCTATTAATTGCAGTAGCCGAAACTTTGCCTTGAACTTTGACAGGCCGCCTCCACTAGCAATTTCCCATGGCATAACATTATAAATTGCCAGGGGAGGCAGCCTATGGTATGCAATATTTTATGGTCTGCCATAAATGGTAGGCAATATGGTATGCAATTTGCTTGGCCATCTGCCTGGCAATATTTTGACAGTTCTTGATTTCAAAATGGCGCTGAACCGTTGACCTGGTTTATTTCTTATAAGAAAATGTAGGGATTCTGAATTCAAAGGGATTTTTAGATTTCGTTGAGCAATGAAAATAGTCTACAGAGTATGAAATGCTGGGAAATTGGGGAATTTCTTCGCTCTGCACTTCAAATAACTCCTTAAGAGCATTTGACGCTCAGATACAACGCATGTCCTTCTCGCTCAAAGGCATTTTCGAAATGATATTGCATGCCATGAAATTGCCCACGCACAGATGGCATACCATAAATTTGACAGTCGTTGCCATCGGAAATGGCAGAGTAAATTGCCAATCGAGCCCCGGGGTGAAGAATCACAAATAGTTTTTTAATGCAATCAATCACGCAGGGATGTTACCCTATGTATAAAAAGGCTGCCCAATTTATTGGAAGTAGAAAGGTGATATGTCTCTACAGGATTGTAGTCGAGAGAGATACGGAAAGAAGTGCGTATTCAAAGATAGTCTCATGTCAAAAGTCGGTCTTAAGTATTTGGTCGATCTTTTCAATTCCATTACTGTCAGTTGCTTTGTATTTCATCTTGACAAAAAGTTTGTTTTTCTGCTTTGGTTCATATATCCCATTACTGGAAGTATTCCATTAACTGGTTGATGTATGGTTAGAGACTGCGGGCTATCATTTCTGCGTGTTGAGATGTATAGTAATTACTAGTCTTTGGGTCGGAATATTTTTGGTTGGCTGTTACGGGAATAACTGTCTGAACCGGCTGTCTCGAACACCAGCACCAAACTCTCCAAACACTCCTTCGGAATCGCAGTTCCATCCTAGAAGCGCATAAGAAACCGCTCCTTGCATTCAATCTGTTCAACAGCCGCTACGACGACAACGTCCAATATGACAACCTGTCGGTTGCTATAGTGAATACAGTTGTGGCCATAAATGATCATTTCGTCTACTGTGGATACATCCTGCATAAATCACTACGGTTTTTGAGGAAATTGTTGACCGATGAATTGTCGAGTAGTTGCGACAAAAACTGGGGTTCACAACAGTTTCTGAACGGTAAAAGTGGCCTGAATGTTACATCAGGCCTATTTTCAATTGATCATAAAACTTTCAAACATATGTTGCTCTGGGCAGCCTGAAATTATCATTATTAGCGTGTAGAAAATAGAATGGTATTTAACAATTTTTCCCGATCCAATAAATCATCACTTTTGAACGTTGCTTCACTCAAGTTAAACGATACGCACTCAGCCTTCTTCGCAAGTATTATCTCACAACGATATCACTGCGTTATCTGGCTGGAGGACCAGTTATAATATCAGTCGTTATGTCTCCCATAGGAAAGCACCAAGGATGATTATTGAGCTAATGGCTTTGCTATCAGTCATTTCGTTAAAAGGCCGTTTACCATCCAATAATAGATCATAGGCCGGCATTTTTGTTAGCCAAGTGTACAAAAAATTGCACCATTTAATAAGACGCATATGTACTGGGCAAGCTTCCAGATTGTGTAGTGGAATCCGTATCCGTAAAGCAGCGTATTGATAGTTTTCGAAAACTCGTGGAAATGGCAAATCCTTGTTCCTTATTAGTAAGTGGGATGGATCTTCCGATAAATCTGTAGTAAATCTAACTAGTCGCTTGCTGATTATCCAAAACAGGCCCGGGGACACTATTTACACCCTCACCGTTAAGTTGTTTCCATAGGAAAAACCAATTCACAGCGGATGTTTTTGCAGCCAAGTGTAAGTGATAAGACCGCAGCCTGTTGCCATTAACAGCTCAGCAGCTCGTGTGGCCCAGTGATAAGCACACGTCTCTGTGGCGCTCATAAAATATTGTTCATATCGCAGCTTCTACTCGAACCTGCTAATCGCACTACGCCCATGACGAAGTGTGATTTCTGTTATTTCAGATTTGCTTGTTTGTTGAATTAGCGACCTATCGGACTCGTCGGCTATGGAAATTTTTGATCTGATTTCATTATTAGCAGCGTGCACGCTTCGCTGCAACTTGCTCATGTCCAGTCGGCCGACAATGCTCAGCCGTAAGCAAAAAAGTGGTCACTGACGTCATCGCCATATCACGAACTTGCTTTGCAAGGGGATAGCGCTTCTACGAATAAGCCACTTATCAGTTTGTTTATCGCAAGGCGGCGAAACACAAAAGCAAGGTTATATTGCGACAGGTCGATTGATTACCAGCGCCAGCCATTATATCGGTGCATTTATATATCACTTTGTAGAACCGCTATTCGAAGAGTCGGCCAGTTGAATAAAATTTCGTAGGAGACGCTCTTTATTGCTAAAATGCATCAATTTGCTTTTTCGGAATGAAACTTAGCAGCCGCAGTGGGTTCGCCACAGTCATTTCTCTACTGATAAAAGAAAGAGCAAAAGCAGCACAGTAAAAACAACTTCACATATGTATCATTTTTTATTAAATAAACATTATACTTGATGTTTCTCCTTTCTATTCTTACGAACTACAATACATACATACATACACACACACATAAGAAATATACCATCTAATATGTGCGATTTCGGTCAAGTTAATTTTACGAAAATTACTCAATATGATTTGCTGTAATAACAACAGTTATGATGGAATTTATTGTGCATGTTAGGCACAGAAAGGAAGACTTTAAGTGAAGCGTTGCTATTTTCGTTCAACTTAGTAATCTAGTTATACATCTAATTATGTACTACGCAAAGATCAAAGGATTATTACAGCTCTATAGCATTTGTGAGGTAGTTACTAGTCTACTGGCTTGATTTTCAGGCGATATTTACACGAGTTCTCTCATGCAGGTATCAACAAGATGAAGATCCTATTACAGCATTCTATATGTACACATATATCAAGCGTCACGTTTTTTCACAGCTTCTGGTTTCCATTTTAGTTTCGTGGCTAACTTATATCTATGACTTTTCATTTTCCCCCTTTCCATAATCTTGAGTTGGTTGTGTCATGAGCAAGAAGGTACCACGTCTCACTTTTTGTGTGCTTTGTGGAGTAACCTGCCTTACAGACGATTGCGATCTTCAAACTCCACTAGTCCCACATATGCAGCAGTCTGCACGTTAGTTACGTCGAAAAACTGGTACTGGGTTTAATTTTGGATACTTTAGTACGCCGCTCTGTAGCGTGATTACCACGGTCGCCAGGGTTGATCTTCGTCCCGCTCCTTTTTAATCACTAGTGAGAGCGGAGAAGGACTGGGACTGTAGGATTGTGGAATATGGCAGTATTGGAAGTGTGAGCTGTTCGACATGGAACTGTGTTGTATCACCGAAGGTTGGCAATCCATCATCTCGTACGAGCTGGTGGGACTAGGCGCTGTGAAGCCCGCTGCAGGTGATACGCTTGTCATTCGTTCATACGATGAGCAGGGCGCCGACGCTGCCGAGCTTGTTGAGGAAGTTCTGCTTGGGATTGGAACCAGGGTGGGTATCGGCGTGGCCTGTGGAACTGAATGAGGAACGACCAGTGCGTAGCTTCCATTCTGCAGCTTGGTGGAGATCACTTGCAAGCCATTCGGCAGAAAATAGCTGTTAGATAAATGAAGTTGTGCGCTGTGATTTGAGACGCTGCGCAGTTGTTGATCCTGTTCCGGCGAGCTAGGTGGGGACGGCATCATATGCACTTGCACGACTGTCTGTGGACTTGGTTCACTGTGGCGCATATCAATTGACTTAACTCCGTTGATGTAGTTGTTAAGGTGCTGCAGCAAACGCCTTTTCAACATTGGATCCATTCCAGGAAAGCGGCTGACCTCATTCGCACATTCAGTGAAACCTGCTTTGAACTTGTTAACGACCTTTGGATCGGTCGCTAGAGATAGCACTGCTTGCTGCCGCTGGAGGTCCTGTAGATATTTGACAGTTTTCTCCAATATGTCAGCCTTTTCCAGTTTTGAATGACGTGCCGGCTGGAAATAAACAAAATCGACATAGAAATTTCCTTGCATGAAACCGGCGTGCAATTATATTAGCTAAATATGTTTTGCAAAAGTGAAGGATGGGAAGAATACTAACGTCTTTTTTCGTTGCATCCAAAATAAGTGTTTTCAACTCATTCAAACAGTTATTAATACGCGCTCGACGTCGTTTTTCCATTATTGGTTTATTGCTCTGTAAAAAAATAGAACAAACTACATGAGTATTGTCAGCAGATTAAATTATTCACATTTAATGAAAAAGATGTCTGACCGATTCGAATGTGCAGATCAAATAAGCTATCCTAATTTTACGAAGTAATCTCAAGTTGTTTTTTGTCATGTGCATTCCCGATTGGAGGCGATATCGTTACTACTTGACCCGCAGACCACATATCCAAGCAGCATAGCCACGAAAGCGACATGAAAGCAGTCGATTTGTCCTTGTCTGCGTTTCAAATAGTCTCGAAATAGTTTTAGACTCTTCTTGGCTTAGCTATTTGCTAATTAGGGTTAAAAGGCCTACGCGCTTTTGAGCCACGTGCGGGTCGGCCAGTTTTGGCCTTGGAGTATTGTCGGGTGTCGATCACTACGCATCGAAGATTAGTCAAGCACCATTGGCGCTGCGGCGATCACTTCATGCTAGCAAAAATGGAAGAAACGTAGAAGCAATGCGACGAAACTTCTAACAGAAAAATGTCGCGACGCCAGGCATAAAAAATCGCTCGGGCTATGTGGGAAGCCGCCCAGTGGACAACCAATGTCGATTGGCAAATATAAATAAATCGAAATGAGGTAGGCATGTGCGGATTTGGCTTGCCTCTCGTGGTCGATATTTATGAAGTCCAAGTTCTGCTTATGCGGCTAAGTAAATAGGGGCCGAGGGAGTAGCTGCCACGGAATTTTTACAAAATTTACCAGGAGCTAGCATATTTGATTTTTTAAGAAGCGCCTAGACATCTCTCCAAGTATCCATTCGAACAATTATTACCTACAGCGCCATATTCCTTGCAATTACGCAACTGCAGAGATATCTGAATTATTTGGCGCTGCAACAGCGGTCACGTTTTCCCGAAGCGAAAATACGTATTATCATTAATTTTCTAAAGATATTTGCACAGTCAGGTTCAATCACGGGCACGAGCAGAAGCCGTAACGGCCTAATCAAGCACGAACAGTCGCACCTGACAAACATTATTGTCTCGCAATCACTTAGCTCGGTTGTGACGCACTTTGCTAAGAGCATGTATTGATTCATCTGTTCATTGAATGGTGCAAGGGAGATGTAACCAAAAGAAACAATTTTAATTTTAAATTGACAGATAGTTTTGATAAACTCGAATACGTTACTTAAAGTTGGATGCTTTGGCTATGAATTTAGATCATAAATCAAAACACTTACTCGTCGATCGCTTTTCACTGGCTCCTTGAGGGGCACCTGGGTTCCAGCAGACGATGTCATCAACGATGCGGCATGGCCTGTTTGAGCTGCACCGATTCCTGTCACCATTTTCATATCACACGGGAAAAACTCCACACTCAACGAAATCAAAAGTCACGTTTCCACACGTTTTAATCACAATAGTCACTTTCACTGATGTCCTTTCGCAGCAGACTATTTGCCGCGGTCAAAGATTTGCAAAAAAGATTTGATAACACTTTGCGGATGTACTTCCGATCTGCTTCACAGTATCGCAAGGGAATCAACTATTCTCCTTGTCCGTCCGCACTCGACAACGTTTCGAATCAATCTGGTGAATCCGACTCGAGATCACACTCTGTGGCAGTTCGTTTCTGAGCCAGCGGGCGGAACGTGAATATACGGGAATGCGATCTGGGTGACTTGACTGACGTCGGTCCGCTTGATGTCGTTTTGGTATTCTAGCTGGGCTGTGGACGCGCCACTTACTGAAGCGATCGGAAGTCGCACTGTCGCTTTTCACTTCTTGCTTATTATCAGTTGCTGTGGCAAGGCGATGTACCTGCGCCCGAACCCCGAACTAATTAAGGCGATTCTGTTGCCCTGGCTCCGGCTGGTTCACTCGGCTCGCTGCCTGCTTCTTCTAGATCTTCAAGATATTGCTCGTTTTGCTAGCTTGATTGGCGAGTGCGGGCGAATCGGTTCGTTTCGTAGCCACACGCAGCACGAGAATTGATTCATGCACGAGAATGAAGACGAGTATGTGCTATACATACATATGTGCAGAACGTGGGCATTGGCGAAGGTAAAGGCAACATGTCTGTATGTATAAAGTCGATCGATTCATCAACACGACCGGCGGTCGTGCAAACTGGCTGGTAGATAGGTAGTAAGGTAATCCACCAACCGCTGATGCCCTATATGCGAACTTACTCAACCAGGCCCAGGTATGGCCACTACCAGAAAAGTATCGATGAATAAAAATAATTACAGATTAATAGTTTTAATGTTGTAATTGAACCATCGTAAACCAAAGTTTAACTAATATGGCCAAATCTCGATATTGCCGCTATGATGTTGTGACCCGTTAGCGTTATCATTTACTGTGTATTTTTAATTTCTGACAAAAAAAAACTACGTTTTTGTGCTGACTCAGAAAAATATGTTTCCGAGAATAAAAGAAAATATTTACTTGTTTACGAGATGTGAAATTTTCCACAAATCCAATAAGATTTTATTTGATGTCAGTAATATGTATCAATATTGTGTGAAAATTTCTTACATTCAACGGAATACAATTTTTAATTTACCTTATTTCAAATCTAGTAAATTATATCTACGAATTAAGTAAATTATATCTACAATGCGAACATGTTTTTACATGTTTCAATATCAACCGCGCTTCAATATTCGATGAAAAAATAGATAGTTTTTTTTTTATTTCTATTAACATTTTCTTTACACAAATGAGAGGCCGGTACCTTAGCTCGATAAAGCGTCAGTCCGAAGCAGCGATCTACTGCTTGCGGGTTCGAATTTCGCCGGGTTCATGGGTGGATTTGTTCGTCTTGAGTTGTCTTAACAGCCGGCGATAGGGTCTAATACCAGAGCTCCATTAAGTGTCACAGTATAGCTTTATGTGATGACTTAGTCATAAATAACACTAGCGCTTCAGAAAAAAATGAAGAAAATGTGGCACTCTCCCATATGTTTAAAAAAAAAATTACTTATTGCATGTACAATATTTATCTGAGGTCAAAAGCTCACAAAAGGTTACTATTGCTACGTTACATGGGTGTTTCGGGTTCTGGAACCGATAACAACACTCCATATTGAGATCAATACTCACACTGCCCTACTTAACACAAATGTTCTCTAAAAAAATTTTTTCATTTGTGGGTTAACACCGGGTTCGGAAACTATATCCTCTACTACATCATTCTACAAAATAAAAACATCTATCTAAGGACCGTAGTATACAATCCTGTCAAAACAGTTTGTGAAAAGTGAGCCAAACTTATTTGATATGAGTTCCGTGACTCGTGAGATACTTTCAGTCAGAGATTTTCCTACACCCCCCTAACACCCCCCTGATACCCCTCTTGGAAAGTGCATACACCCCCCTAACACGGACAATTTTCCTACACAAAGGGAACTTTGTGTCCTTTGTTCCAAAGGGACACCCCTCCCAAAATTCTGAACACACCCCCCCAAGAAAAATTCCTGAGAAAACCCCTGCTTTCAGTGTTGCAGTACTCTTCTTTTTATGTTTGCTATTTCAGGCAGTCAAAGCGTTTTTGCTTATTACTGTATTAGTTATATCATTATGACTTTTTGAGCAAAACACTGAACTTAATTTTGACTGTATGTACATGTCAGTTACCCCTATATACAAGTTCGGATGTTGCGCAATCATGTCACCTGAATATCTCAAACGGAAATTTGTTTAAATATTGAAGTGGTTAATTAATCTAGACACATTTATCTTGTGCTGCGAGACATAATATAAATAGGCAAAACGATGCAGGCTCGACTCTTCGATTTATTCATCGATACCTTAAAATGTTATCTGCATACCTGTCGTTATTATCCTGTGTGTACGTACGATGATCGGTGATCATGCAACTGTATGTTGATGTTGTGGCTAGGTTGGCGGCGTGCGCTATTTTGTTGTTTGCCGCCACCGCGCCGTACCAGTCTGCATCGAAGAGGGGATAATGTATGGAAAGCACGCGCTAGCTGTAGTCCACGAGAGGAGGCTGAGCTGCCAGACGTGGTTGATTGGGCTGCTAGACGTTTTTCATTGATGTCGTGAGATATTGTAACTAGCTAGAATAGCTAAAAAAATTTGTTTAGTATATATTATTTCAAATTTACAGTGTTGTTAAAGTACAGTGATTCAATAAAGAAGTGGGAGATATACAAACTTACCCATTAAAAGAGAGAATAAATATAAACGCTTCAGAGAAAAAAAATAATTTGCAAATTAGATATGAAAAATAGAAACATCTACAGGAAAATTCAATTTTCACTTTTTGTATTTTTATAGTCATAAAATTGAGTTTTGTTATTAATGTTTCTATTTTTCATATGTAGATAATATAAAGCGAGTAAACTCTGAACCGTACTCTCGAAATGTTTATTCTCCCTTAGAATGCGTAAGTAGGTATAAGTCCAACTGCTTTATTGAGCCACTATATATGTATGTAGACTGAGCTAGTCTGACTTGGCTATGGCGCTGATGCCTGAAAGGTTTCAAAGATTCTTTTTTCAAATTTTGATTAGCTGTAACTTCTGACAAAAACGTTGGATCATCACGAAATTTTCAGGGCGTAATAATGTTGACTAAAACTTTACATGGCTAGAACTCTAGGATTGTGAGGAAAATCCTTTAGCTACGGCAGGTACTTGAAAAAAAGTATTCAAATCATCGACAATCCTGAAATTTTTTCGCTTTTTGACCAAAAACGCAAATTATTGGTATATTTTGTCCTCTGTCCATCCTACCCATTATTGTTAAATTTAAGTTTTTGAAATTCAGTGCTGCACAACAACGGCATCTCATTACCAAATTTCCTCTATTCTGTGAACTAGAAACTTCTGTTCACAAGAACTCACGAACGGATAATCAAATCAATATTAAATTCACAGGATATATTATTCCTAAATAAATAGGAGCAGAGTTGATTGAAATGATTTTGAAATATGAGCATCTCTGTAGCAGTGGTGCCATAGTGGAAAATCACATTCATTCACCCGATTTCAACGAAATTCTCAATTAGCAGCACCTTATTCTGAGCTAAGTTTGATGAAAGTTTCGCTAAAAAATTACAATATATACCTGCCAGCTACGGTAATATTTTTCTCTTGAATTTGCTCATTTGCTCAACAAAATGTAACAATAGGTCAAATATGGAAGGAATTTGGTTGAAAAATCATGATGGAGTTGCCATGCCAGCCATGGTTGTTCCTGTAATTTTGTTATTTATTTTTTTACTAGACGATTATTTCATGGATTTTTCAAGTGATAACTGTGACAATTAAAGGTTTAAATATGAAGATTTCGAAAATTTTAAAAACTTTTGCGGGTGCTAATCCTATATTTATTTTTATTCCTTTAAGTTCTAATGCAGTCATCGGTTTGGAACGAAATTCACAGAGTGAGCTGGCTTCAACATGAGGCAGATTTAGAATACTTTTGGTTTTAGTGCTAGGTTGCCAGCACCAGGCATTTTTGTTATTTCCGTACCAACAGATGCTACCATGAAATATGACTACAGCAAACATCAACAATGAGTATAAGTAACCAAAATTTAAATTTTCCCGATTCTCGTAAATTTTTGGATGGCAGCCCTAAACATCTTTCTTTCCCTGTAACTTTCGATGAAGTCATCGGAAGAAAACAAAATTCAGAGACAGAGTTAGATTATTTTGACGTCAAGCAGTTGCGGTAGACTTTTGATTGCAATGCTAGTAAAGTGTTATGTTAATCAGTTGATCATTTATGATGAAGGAGATGCTGCTGTCAAAGTGTTGTGAGATGAGCATCTGATAATGAATATAAGTAACAAGTGTTTGACTTTCCTAAATTTTGAAATTCATGCAAGTATTAACCCTGAAAACTCTTCCAACCTATGAGATTCAATGCATTCTTGAGATCAAAGTAGTAAATGACCTTCGAAACAGGTTGGTTGTAATAGAGAGCAAGTGTGGTAGAATATGAACTAAAAATTTGCACGATTCCTCTTCTTTTTGTCGGACATTAGTGTTTCTAGCGGTTAAGTGATTAAATAGGGACTTGCCGCGAGATCGAACTTTGGCTAGTTTATGATACATTGACCTCTTAAATATCCTTTGATTTTACTTTTCTCTGTTCAAGATGAAATACAAATAGAAAAACCAAAAATTTTCGTTTCTAGTCTTTTGCTTGAATTATTAGTTATCATTAAGGACCTGCTTGGTTCCCTTTATCTCAGAATCATCCTCATTATTTCGAACAAAAAGGACAAGGAATCAGAATCATTACCTACAATCTCTCGCTGCGAAGCAAAATCGCTCTTCTGGCCAAGAATTTCAACTGAAGAAATATGTGCGTGATAAACTATGGGATCTTTAGTTTTATATCTCAAGGTAAAAACAGTTACGAATACATCCGTTAAATGTATTGTATTTGGCTGGAATTTTATATACATATACGAGTATATGTCAGGAAAATATAAAAAATCAGACCTCACAATCTACCAGAAACCATTTGGATTATCAAAGTGCTAATGAACACAAAAGATAGGTTTTTCATATGGTGTAGAATGATGTAATAGAGTATGTAGTTTTCAAATCTGATGTTAACTCAAAAATGAAAAAAAAAATGTAGATCTTTTTCGCAAAAATAAGCTATTGAGTTGATCATCATTGTGCTTTATACTATATTTTTTTTCTGCAAGATTTTCAAGGATATTTGTTATCACAGATCAACCCTTCAAAGCCCATCATCAAAATGGCAATATCGCCCCATTAACACCCCAAATGCCCTCCTTGAAGTTGCCCATTTTACATTGGCTTAAAAGCAAATCACTCACAGTTGTCACCAGCGCAGAACACAAAGCATTGAATAGACGCGTTTTCTTGCTCCTCTATCCAGCACAGAACAGAGCAGACGCATTGGAAACAACAACACTCCTGTCTCAGTGAATTCACTAGTACAGTAATTCTGTTCTGCACAGATATTTCACGTGCTGAACTAGAGAATGTGCTGATAGAAAAAAGAAAAGCTCATGAGTAGTTGGCTTTTTTTGCTGAGGTAGCTTTGATTTTTTCAAGGTTATGTTGAAGGTTTTGGTAGCTAGGAAATCAGAAAAAACCCTCATAATGTGTAGAAAGTTAAAAGAGGTAATTTTCTGTTAGTTCATTTTCTATCGATTGTGGTAATTTATACTCTATTTGCTCCCTTTATTTTCAGCTATTTTGCGCTACCACAGCGAATACCACAGCCTATAGAAAGCTTAAAGGTGCCATTACACGGTTTGTAGCATCTACAAATGTTTGTAGGTTCATCGAGTTTTTTCGCTACAAATTGTCTACAAATCGTGTAATGTCAAAATTTTTTAGCTACAAACATTTGTAGAAAGAGTTTGTTGACGGTTCGTAGATGATTGTCTACAAATGTTTGTAGGTGGAAAATGCGACTCGTGTGATAGGAAAACGAATTTTGAATTTGTAGATTTTAAACATTTGTAGACCAATCTGTAGTTCGTAGATGCATGAATTTTGACATGTACAAACTACCACTGTTTGTAGACATTTAAATTATCTGATTTAAGCGGTTGGACGGTGGGAGCGAACTCGAGGAAATTTTGTGTGTTTTTAACTGTGTGCTATCTTTCGGTGATATAATTATAACTGTTTAGACCGATTAAATGGATCCAAAGGATGCATTGACGTTGGTGGTGGCAATGAATTTGCTGGACAGTAGTGATAGTGATGAAGAAATTGAAATGGTGCCAAGGCGGAAACGGCGCTTTTGGACAAGAGATTGGATTCTTCGACGTAAAACCGAAGGATTCTGTCAAAAATTACTTCAGGAATTGGAAAGTAATGATTTGTCACTTTTTCATAATTTTGTTCGAATGACATTGGACCAGTTCAATTATTTATTGGGAAAAGTGACACCTTTAATAAAAAAGAAAGACACTAATATGCGGGAAAGTATTACAGCGAAGGAACAGCTTGTGTTAACATTACGATACTTGGCCACCGGTGAAAGTTTTGAATCGTTGAAATATTTATTTCGCATTCCGCAGCCGACGATCTCTAGCATCATTCCGGAAGTTTTGGATGCTATCTATACTGTCCTTGTGGGTGATTATTTACAAGTAAACATTATTTTTACATAAAATTTAAATTTATATTGATAATTTTTTTCTGTACAGGTACCGAAAAATCAAGAGGAATGGGAGTCGGTTGCCCAAAAATTCAACGATCTATGGCAGTTTCCAAACTGC
This sequence comes from Nemotelus nigrinus, assembly GCA_947369275.1. NCBI lineage: Eukaryota > Metazoa > Arthropoda > Insecta > Diptera > Stratiomyidae > Nemotelus > Nemotelus nigrinus. Next base: position 2,389,017 of record OX376373.1, on the reverse strand, counting down.
ATCGGTGCCGTAGATGGCAAACATGTCACAATGATAGCGGAAGCGAATTCGGGCAGCACGTTCTACAATTACAAAGGCACGTTTAGTATCATTTTGATGGGAATCGCTGACGCCGAATATAAACTTTTATACATTGACGTTGGGCGGAACGGTAGATTTTCTGATGGAGGAGTGTTTAATCGGTGCACGTTTTCGGAAGCATTAAATAATGGTTTACTGCGTTTGCCTCCACCAAAGCCATTGCCAGGTAGACAGCTTCCGGTTCCTTATGTACTTTTAGCTGACGACGCATTTGCTTTGCGGCCAAATATTATGAAACCGTTCAGCCAGCGGGGTCTGACAATGGTCCAGCGCGTGTATAATTATCGCCTTAGTCGTGGTCGCCGTATTATCGAAAATGTGTTTGGAATAATGTGGGCTCGTTTTGGAGTGTTGCGAACGCCTATCAGACTAAATGCCGAAAAGGCGAAGAAAGTGGTACTAGCGTGTTGTGTGCTTCATAATTATTTAATGAGCACTAATAAAAGCAGATATGCACCGCCAAGAACATTCGATCGATACAGCGATACTGGAGAAATTATTCCCGGTAATTGGCGCGTGGAGGAAACTTCAGTGGAAACAATGTTTCGACGTCAACAATCACGCACAGAAGCGACATCAAGTGCGCATGAAATACAAAACGAATTTAAAACATACTTCGTTGAAGAAGGTGAATTAGATTGGCAATATAAACACATATGAATGCTTTGTGAGTTTAAGTAGTAATAGTTTAAGTTTAACCAGTAAGTTTAACAGTTAACAGTTTAAGAAGTATGAGCTGCTATTTGTATGTTATTGTATGTCATCGAATAAAAAATATTTCTATTGATCAAATAACAAAGCGTTTTTTATTTTCTTAGCAAAACAATTTACTCGACTTAAAACTCTTCGGTAAAATTCAGATCCTCAGAGGTAGAAAGTTCACTTGGTATCACATGAATTACGGTGTCCTGATGTGAAGGCTGCGAAAGAGAGGAAATGAAAAATAATTATTATGTAAAGATGCATAAAGTGAAGGAGTGTACCATGGATAACGCTTCGTCTATAACATCATTAAAGACGCGGGCTAGCTTTCTTTTGGCAAACTTTGCCTGGTCTGCATTAAGGCTTCTGAGTTCAGAAGCGATGTAATCACCAAACGCGCTAAATTCATCGTTAACCCGAACGTTTGCTGAAATATTTCCTAGTGCACGCACCGTCATCTCCCGCAATTCTGTTTTAAAGTCGCTTGAAGTGGACGGTAAAGTGTCCGGCGACTGATGCGTTGACGATCGTTTTGTGTCGCTGGCGCTTGAATGACGCTTCCTACCTTGTGTGGGTTGAACAATAGCCTCCTGCGTCAACATGTCACTCATTTCTAAGTCTTCAAATATGTTTTCTTCGCTGTGGGTGGTGGTCTGTAAAATAATATTATCAATGATCATTATATTGAAATATTACCAGAAAAAATATTACCATTGGCATAGATGTGGTCGACTGAGTTGATTGGCGAAGACTATGTGCCTCCAAGAACATCATGTCCTTAAAAAACTTCCACACAATTGGAATTTTTTCGTCAGTTCCTTGACCAGACTTCCGCGCTCGATATTTCGCAAGGTTGGTCCTGAATCCAGTGCGCAAGTTGTTCCACTTACCCTTGCAATTGTTGACACTCTTGCCATTCAAACTCGCAGCAATTTCCTTCCAGACGTCTTCTTTGGGTAGCTTGTATTCGGCGCACCCATTATCCCAAATTATAGACTGTTGCTGGATTAGCTGGATTAATTTCACAGATTCTTCATCCGTCCAATCCCCTTCAACTTTTTTTGTGTGTGATGATTTTCGTTTCCCATGAACACGTGTTTCAGCAGGTTTTGCTGTTGGTGCCATGTTCACCTCCAAATCTGCGCCAATGGTGGTATTCAAAGCATCCATTTAGTCTGGAAATGAAAACAAAAACCAAGCTAAACAATTCAATCCACTAAATAAATTTTATACACTACACTTACCAACTTTAACTCTAAACACTCGTAAAAATCTATCACGAGACAGAACAGCACCAAACTAACTTTATCACCGACAACTGAACCCTTGATCGAAAAAAGTTTTTCCTTTTTAAAACCCGACGATACCTGATTTTCAACTGAACATCTTTGTATACTAATATACTAATCGTCTGATGGCTATAATTATTAGCTACAAACATTTGTAGATAAGAATGCCAAAAATCGTTTGTAGAAGGATTTGTAGATGCGCGCACTACCTGAAATCTACAAATCGTCTGATAACGAAATTTCCTACCTGCAAACGTGCTACAAACATCTGCGATGCGAACACAATTTGTAGGTGTTTTTAGATCTACAAACGTTTGTAGATCCTACAAACCGTGTAATGGCACCTTAACGAATGAAACAGCTGTTCTATGAAGGATCGTTTTTTGCGCCATTGTTTTATTCTGCCCTGTACCGAACCAAAAAAAAAACACGCCTAATATTCAACAACCAACTCCTGTCCCAGTGAATTCACTGGAACCGGAGTGGTTGTTGTTTCCAATGCGTCTGTTCTGGATAGGATTGTTCTGTTATGGATAGAGGGAGCAAAAAAACACGCCTAATGTCGCACAGTTCATTGGGGCTGCATTTTGGTACATGGAATAGACTACCTTGTTTCCATTGTAACATGTTTGTATCCATGTTTAATCTTTCATTCCGTTTGAAGATAACTTCAGCATTTAGAGAAAGACAAATCATTGCAGAATCTCCAAAGTTACTACAATGTAGATAAGGCGTTTATGCTAAGCACGGCAGTATGCATGTAGTCCCAGGTACGAGAAGGAATTTTTATGAGCATCGTCGTGACTTAGATTCAGTATTACGCGATCAGGAAGGTTTTAATTTTATGCGGGAACCTTAAATGAAGGCGGACAAACAGATATACACTAACATGCTTGCATGCATGCAAGCATGTACATATATACAATGTTTATTGCATAGGCAGCGTAAGCTGTGAAGATTATTTCGCAGCCCTCGTGCCGAACCGTAATTTTTATCAGATTGGCATTGGCTTCGTTTTTAATAAATCGGTGCTGCGATGGTTCGGCGGATGGTCCAAGCGAAACCAGCAAATCGCTAAAAGTTTTGATCATCCGACTCCTGGAATTCGCTCTGAGTTAATGAATCACTTTCTTCACGAAACGTGCGGCGACCCTTCCTCACTCTTCTTCTTTTAAAACGATTATGAGATGCATTCTGCCGTCCTTAGCATAAACGCCCTATCCACATTTTAGTAGCCTTGGAGATATTCAATGATTTGTGTTTTTATAATGCTGCAGATATCTTCAAAGCGGAACGAAAATTTAAACATGGATGCATGCAAATACGCTTATTGGAGATACGTCTGAAGTAAAAGCTTTCACATTGAAAATATATGCGGAAGAGTGGTTTTAAGCAGATAGGGTTTCATTGTAGGAAATGTAAGGAAATAATGATAGCATTACTTAGCATAAACACTCTATCTACGGTTGATAGGGCGTTTATGCTAAGTATTGGCTACGTTTTTCGTAGATGGTGCATATCTTTGAACATACTTCCACAAAAGATAGGTTTTCATATTGTGTAGAATGCTTTAATTGAGTATAAATTACAAATCCGGTGTTAACTCAAAAGTGAAAAAAATGTCAGATAGGGCGTTTATGCTAAAGACAGCAGCATGATGATCATCGTTTTTCGCTGACACCGCAGTGCCTGTATCGCCGCCATTCCATACTATCAACTCCATATCCAAATCGAACTCCAGCCAGCTTGGCGTGTTATTATATGAGCGGCCGCAATTTAAACGTCACGTTCGACCCGGTATGGAAATGATGATATTCGGCAGCATCGCGTCGTCCAAGTCTGCGACTCGTCGGATCGAAGCGAAGCGGGCCTCGTCTCATTCTGGAGATCACAGCAAACGAGCCTCGAGCCGTAAGTAGAGCCCAAGCCTTGGATTCTAGATAAAGATCATGATGATCATGGGCCATGGCCACAAGAAGCATTACTCTGGAGATAGAAACCAATAATCGAATGAATGCACTGTTCTTTGAAATGAGGCTTGGTTGGAAGACCCACTCAGTCACATGCGAGCTCACTTTGTTTTGTCTTCAGTTTTGTTGATGACTACAAGACAGGAGGGTGAGGAGCAGAAATCCTGAAGCGAGAACGCGTGGGAACACCGCAACCATAAAATTGAAATACTTAAGACCATGGGTGACCAGCAGGACTACTACGAATATTTTCGTGGCACAGTGTAGCGATCGTGTTTTCCTAGTTGGGGGCAATTATATGGTTTTTTTCTTACGACTCGAGTTGAGGGGAGGTTTAAGAAAAAGTGGAATGCGTCGGAATGCGTTTTGGGTCCTAAATATACATGCATGGTTCGAAATCATACAGCAAGTAAGAAAGTCTATTAGTAGTGTAGATATGTTGAGAATGTCTTTTAACAGATATCTTTGAGCCGAAGCAACCTCAGAATGAAATTGAATCGAAATGGATAGAATCAATTTATATTGATTGTTTTATTAATTAAATAAACATTAATTAAATAAATCTTCGCCATCTAAATGCATTTCAGTCGACATGTGTTAAATTTCCATCAGTCGATAACAAGTGTAAATTAAAACCCTTATTTGACTGTTACTAAGGCACGTGCTAAGAAATATGCGAGCTCTAAGATGTTAAGTTTTTCGTTTGCGATTAATTATTAAGCATTATTTTGTTTTTCTGTAAAATTAATGAAATAGCGGGAGAAAATCCAATCCTACATATTCGTATTCAAAGTTGACATACATACATACTTATCCCTACGTGTATTACCCACAATTGTTGTTTCAGTGTTTCTTGGCGTACTGTCCGCGAGCTCCGTCTCCGTGGCTGGGCTATTTTTGTTCGCTGCGGTAGTAATTTTAGCATTTGTTGGCGAGTTGTGTGCCTATTTTTGGAAACCGCCCGCTTATTTGCATACCAAAGATCGTTCTGAGCTTTTTCAGCATATGCGTTTCGAAAATAGACGCCAAGTAATTTTGCTACTGCCAGTGTCAAGTGCCAGAACGTTAACGTGATCAGCAACGCGTCAAGATCAGTGAAATGTGGTGATTATAATTCCACCATCTAATTTGCACCATTGGTCCTATGATCCCATAGTCTTATGGCTTAGATTTCTTCATTTTTTTGACAGAAAGCGACTCGCAGCATCCAGAAAAACGCGAGACATTTATGCGGAGCAAAGCGCTAACGAGCTCAACTAGGAAAATTGTACTGATGATGGTCTATGTCGTAAATTCAGGAAATTTTCTATTGGGAGACTGATACGTTCTCTGGTCACGAAGTACAAATATTGCTTAGGAACGACTATATTGAATATAATTTTTTTGATTTCTTTCAACCGTGTTTTGCATCTGGAGCCTTTTATGGCCTTACAACTTTTGGCCGTCCTCTGCTACGAACGAGAAAATAGTTTTATTTGCTTAAGGCAGCCCTTGTTATCTTTGTCTGTACATTTCGATTATCATTTCTACTTCGATTTCATTTCGAGTATAAGAAAAAATTAAAAGAAAAACATATTTTTTTTTACCATAAAACGTATAGTGTACGCTTGAGATTTTGTGAATATGTGGGCAAGAATTTAGAATGTTTTGTATTTTCTTGTTAAGTCATATTTGGCGTTAAACAAAGGAAAGAAGGAAATTTTTTTCATCATAATTTTTTGCTTTTAGAAATGGTGTCCGTGGTGGTGATGTATTTGTTCCAGACTCAGATATATTTTTTATACAAAGTAATATAGATCAAAACCTAAATTCTTGGCAAAAGAAATCGCGTATCCTTATTAGCGTTTTAGATGTGCAGTGTGGGAAGAGAATATTTCTTCGTGCAACACCAGCGAAATATCGAATAAAATCAGGCTCAATAGACTACAGTAAGCTAGACACTTAGTTCGGAAACTTAACAGGGATACATAATTATAAGAAAGATACGCCAAGGCAGGGCGTATCTTAGGTGAAGCCATGGCACACGTCTGAATTTATTTATTTATGTAGTCATTTTCGGACATTTTCCTTTTACAATACATGACATTATTGTAAACTTAAATTATAATAGTAAATGTAGCTAGCAATGCAATTTAATTCTTGTGACAATTTTTCGACTAAAACCACTAAGAGTAAAACGAAAAACTAAAACTAAAAACCATAAAATAATTAGGTAATTGAGTTCTAGTTGAAAGAAATACATAGAATATCGAACTGGATGGAGTTTAAAATCAGGACGTCTAGAATTCGTTATCGGACCAATGCCATGCCGTCGGGAGATATATTGATGCTGAAATTTGTCTTATAATCAGGGTCATAGTTTAGAGCCTCGCCAGTAAAAATAATGGTTTCTTCGTAATGTTGTACGCCTACATAAATTCAATGGCCTATCATATGAAACATGGAAAAAGTTTTCAAGATTGTGTTGGTCATCCATGCTTATTTAGACTTAGCATATCCAAGGGTCTAACAATATTCTTCATGGACTTACCTATTATTATACCAGCAAGCAAATTTGTTTCAATGTAGCTAAAGTATCACCATTAGTCATTCCTAGGACGTTATCAATCCTGGCGCTGTGTTTTGTTTTTTGAAACTATTTTTTTCATTTTTCAAGAGACTAGTAGACTAAAATATTGAATTTCATCCGCTTTCATCCGCACTTTAGATTTCCTCTCGAGCTGGAGTTTTTTTATTTTGTAATTGAAGTTGGAATAGCTTGACTACCTCAAAACTGCTGGAAAGTTTTACCTTACAGACCTTACGCACTCAGATAACATAACGTAGCCAGCACTTTTTTTACCTACATAGCTAACACTGCGTTAAACTTTGAGTCGTTTGTTAGAAGACGTTCGAATTCATTTCTGGTCTTTGTCTGGGCTGTGTTTTCATCTTAGTTGATATTTCTTTGCGTCTGCATCTGAAATGAAACTTTAAGTCATTTACCCGTTTCCGGAGATTCAAATTTGTCGGTTGGCTGAATGCGCGTCATCAAAGTTTACAGAGAAAGAAGAAAATTGCGCCATTGCGTGAAAATTCGAGCCTTTCGGTTCAAATTTTCGAGTGGTGTGCTCATCCATGTTTTTAAATAATTGATATTTTGAACTCTTTAAATTTGCGAACATATCCTGTAATTTTATGCGGCCGGCAAAAGGTAAAGTTTCTATAGAAGCTGAACACTAAGTCTGCTGCATCACAAAGAAAATGGATTTCACATACATTTCATGTAGCCTTATGATTACAGTCCAGACTGGACCATGTAATATTTTTTAATTATCCGTTAGCTTTGTTCTCAGGACTTGCGTCCATACGTTGTTGGAAACTTTTCGCTATTTGAACAAGAACCTGAATCAGGCTCAGACACAAAGTAACCGTTACTTTAAACACGCGCAGAATATTGGAGCATTTAATTATTTATATAAATATTATGCATTTAATTATTCAATGTGCTAACCAGGTATATATCTAGTCAGTACTGGTTCAGGCCGTAACGATGTATTGGTATATTTTTCTCTAAAAGCTTGTATCATTAGAGGAGCATTGATAAGCCATAAACCATAGCATTATAATCCATCCAAGCCTTCAATAGAAACAGGACGTGAGACGTGATATTAAGTTCATACGCATAGCTGCAAGCTGCAGCATCCCATGAAAACAATAGAAACTGCTAAACAATTTCTGGCATTGGGACAATCGTATTCGTTTTCGGGACTCCCTGTTTTATAACAGTGATCTGCAAACAGAAGACTTATATTTTGTGAACAGAAGAAGGGAAATGCAAATTCAAAAAACCAATTGTAGTTTGTGCGTTGATAAGATTTTCAGTTTGATTTCAAGTACTGTAATTTAAAATATATCCAAGCAAATTTTGAAACAAGAGTTGAAAAAATGCCGAAATATGAAAGTTATCTGATTTGTTAAAAAAAATATTGCATAATTTTTTATTAAACTCTGCTCATCTGCTCTGTTGCTATTTTAATTGCGCTAAACTTTTCAAATGATGTTGTAGGATGAGCAAATCGTTTTCAAATAACCACGTTTTCTTTGTTTAGTATCATCGAGTAGAGGGCACTCCTAAAAGGACTAGTCATAATCTACAGGCCTTAAGGCCTTAAGATTTCTCGCCTGGAAAGAGTCGCTTTTATTGTGCTCGAGCCTGATTTTCACGTCATTCTGTATTGAATTCATTTAGGCACACACACACTTGCTAAGTTTGATTAATCTACGTTGTAGATCGCATTCCACACATTGTTTTTGATGACTATTTTTAGCGGATTCACCCACTAACGGCGATAGAATTTTCAGTAAACTGAATGCGGTATGCTTCAAACACTTGCCCGACGTCGAGCAGAGATTCGCAACAGTTGTACATGTACATACATATGTATGTGCGAATTTAGTCTGTGCGGCGTGGTGCGTGTTTTTTGGATGACGGTGGAAATTATCTGTTGACGCAATCGGCCGACGTATACTGGGGCCGAGGTGAAGTATACCGAAATAATGTTTGAGAGATTCCTGGAGGCACTTGGCGGTATTGATTGGCTGTTTTGCGTATTTCTCACATCCGCACAGAATCAACGCAAATATGTCTACGTTGCTTGTGAGAATCCGGTAAAATGTGCACATTTCTGTTTGAAGCTCTTTGCATGCCAAACAACCGACTGACTGCAGCTTCAAAAGCATCGGCCCCCACAGTGGTTGCTTGTTTCAAATCACGAGACTATGGGGGCTGTTGTTGCTGTGTAGGGAGGTGCTGCTGTCGTCATTGAAGTTCCACATGTTATCTGCATAGATCTAGATTGAGTGGATAATAAGTAAGAATATGAAAACCGAAAAATTCTTGCCACATAAAAGCTTCAAAATCATCCACAACACAAAAATGCGATAGATTGATGGTTTTTACAGGATGTGTAGCACGCGTCACATGCGAATTATCATTTAGCATAATTTTCTAGCTCAAAGAAGTACTTGTGTCTCCTACAAATACTCCAATTACTTCTCAAAATGAGCTAAAACTCATACCGAAGATTTTGCTATTGATAGATTATTTTTCAACCCTAGATTTCCAGTTCTATGCACACGTCATAAATCGCTGCAGTCACAGAGAACCCTTTATGTTTTCTCCACGATCATTAAAATTGGCTATTTATCGTCATTTTAAAATATAATCTACTTATCATACTTATATTTTACAATCACGAAAAATAGCCGTAATCAGACGCGTTATACTATTCCGTAAGTGTTGAAATCCGTGCTCGGTGATGATGACGTGGACACGCCGGTGCCTTATTTACGGAATATTCCGATGTTTGTTGTTTTGTTACTAGAACTACAACTAGCCAATCGATAAGGATGTATGTACGTATTCATTGGAGTGAACGACAATCGGACGAATGTAATGGCTGTGGATGAGCATTATCATTATCCCGGCAACGTTCAGTGCCGAGAAAAGTGATGCAAAAATGAAATCTAAGAAAATATTTTTCCAATTGGATCGTATATTTGGATTCGATTAAAATATGCTTTTTCATTTCTGGTTGATTATTCGGTTGTTAAGCAGTGCCAATTTTTTTTTTACAAAAATATCCTTTTCTATTTTCTTAACTTTTGTTTTAACTGGACCTACATATCTATGACGATTCAAACGGTTGAAATAGTGATTTCACAAGTGATTTCTTAATATAAAGAATATATAGCCACGAAATGATCCTTCTTCCCTTAAAACTGTTTCTTTTGCATCTTTACCGCCTGGAAATTAATACCAAATAAAATTGATGCAAAATCTTTTCAAGACTTCAGTAATTATTTTTGCTCTTGAACATAATCGTCTGATTAGCAAGCAATCACCAAGTTAACATGAATTCATTATTTCAAATCTGCATATGCACATTCTAATGATTTAATTGCACTAAATAGCAACTAACATTACAATAGCAACTAAGATCACTTTTTCTCGATTAGTTTTTGGGTCAAAATATCATTAAGCAGCCGATTAAAGTCACGTTTCCTTTGATGTTAAAGCTATCTTCTATCCGTGTTAAAGTTGATTTTTATAATTTTTAACAGTTATACTTGAAATTCTTGGTAATTTCATCATATTGCATCACTTTTCCTTGGCACTTTCTCGGCGAAGACAAGCACCTAATTATGTAGACTTGTGGTGTTGCGGCTGGCCTATAAATGTAGGGGGATAATCTAGATAAGTATGACGAAGCGGCCTTAACGTTCAGTAACAATTCCCATTCTATTTTATTGAATGTGTGTGATAGTTAAAATTTTATTAATCATTATATTTATTTTTGCATCAAAAACATATGTTGAATCTAGCACTTTTCCATCTAACATGGAAAAATCTTTAATCTAGTGACTAGAACTTCACCTTATAGTATGATCACTATATTGCCCCAAGATATTTGCAGTCGACACCTAAGAACAAAAATCCTACTTAGAACAAATGTAGAACGAACAAAATTTATGAATTAAAGCTTTCTTCTTCATTTTTTTTGCATGCTTATTCATTTTTTGTACCCTTATACAAAGCTTATTATCTTGTCAGACACGATTGTCAGAAAATTAAAGCTGCTCCTTATGCTAATAAAATCATATTTGATATCGCCCTTGCTAACATCCTAATATCGCCTATTAATTTAAGTACGACTATTTCTCTTGACGCCAGTTTTGACCAGTGGTGACCCGAGATGCTATCTTTAGTGGTAGGTTGGTAAATATTTGATAGAATCTGGACTGTTTCGGTGACGGTTAGAAATTCACAGCACCTAAGTGATGATTTAGGCTTTCAAAGTATCTTCTGTATGCACTACTTATTGGCGATAACTATTAGTCTCTCAACTAACAAATCAATTACCATTTGGCATTCCTATCATGAAATCAACAATATTCTTCTCAGTTTCCCTTTACATTAAATGGTCTTTCAGAAGTTGAGTCCAGCTTTAGTAAAAAAAAAGATAGAATTCCTCCCTAACCAAGTAGAGCCAATAACACTAGTAGTGGAACTTCATGAGCCAGGCACAGACAAGAAAAATCGAGCCGAAGCTGGTTAATTAAGGGGGTGGCTGGTCGTTCCAAATTCTATACAAATCAATCTATTTTAAAGTCCTTTTTTTCATTTGTTTTATTAGTTTTTTTATTGGTTTTGGAATATAGTCAACTGCAATTTTACTACTCAAAAATAAAAAAAAAACATTTCCGAATTATTTGTGAAGTTTTTATTTTTTGCAATTATTTTGTGAGCTTTGTACAAATCTAATTATGCCACTACTAAATTGTTTTAAAACGCATCGGTGGAAGTATAGTTCATTTACCTAACAACACACAAAAATAGAGTCATCAAAAGTTTTGAAGCCATTCATGAGAAAAAGGCACATGTGCAAAATTTGAATTTTCAGGAAACGTCATCAAAAATTTAAATGTATTTTGGATACCAATTTTAAACCAAATATTTTAATTTAGAGACCATTTTTTCAAAAATTACACCAAAAATACTCTTTGTGCAAGCAATAAGGCAAAAAGAAAGTGGGAAGAGCAGACAACCGAGGCAGAGGATAAGCCATACGAACCAGGAGCTAACTAAATTGTATTTATCTTTTGCATTCAAATTCATTTTCTTCCACTTTTACTCAAATGCTAATTATTTGGAATGGCTTAAAATGTTCACAACATATCATATAATGAACTTTAGAAATATGAAAATCTAGTCTTCTTTAAATTTTTGCGTCTAGCCGCCTCCTAAACGGCGTCATTTTCCGAAGCGAAAACATCTAGGTTGTTAACATGCTCGTATATGCGAATACATCATAGAGTTTTCTTTTTAAGACCTTCAAGCTGTTTCAAAGCAGTCCCATCCCAGCAGCAAGTGTACAATACCATTATCTTGTCGCTCTATAGCCATAAGCAAGCTTGTTCGGCCACATTTCATTGTTGCTTCTCAACTCACCGCCGTCACTGTTGCTTGATGATATTGGCGAAACGACTTATGAAGATACGCAGGTAGCTCAGCATCATCGTGCCATACTCTATAGACACGTTACGGTGATTTGTTATAGTGGGTCTTTGGAGATAATGGACTCAGACCGCGTTGCCGCTCCCTTCGTTCGCAGTCAACACATCATTTAAAGCCGAAATTACACTCTCCCCGAACGTTTCGTCGAGAAACTTGTAAAATTACTTCCCTCCATGTTTTGTCATATGAAAAAAGGGGATAGTAGACGCGGTAACCATTTACACTCTCAGCTCGCCAACATTTGCCTGTTTTCAATTTCGACATAAGCGATATGGTGTGTAGCTTAAGTGCGCTGATGTGGTGTAGGCACATAGCATTTTCTTTGCCCAGAAATCTGTTTACAAATGTTCGAAATGTGTACCTCGTACTCATGTATCTTGTCCTGTTATGATGTATCTTCTCCGAAGTGATGCATCTGGCCCATGATTTCATGGGCAAACCAAATAGGTTTGTAAATATCATCGGAGTCAGTACCAGACATTTTGTCAATTCCCTTTGACAGTAGTTCTAGCGGCCACAAACTAGGATCTCACAAATTCTCGGACACCCTTATAAAATCCTCATTAAACCCCCATAAAACAAGCGAGAGCCGACAACTCTAGTGCTCGCCATGTTTTGGCATGTCAAAAACAAGCGAGAATAGAGGAGGTGATCATTTACACTCTCGGCTCGCCAACATTTGCCGAGAGCGTAATTTCGGCTTAAAAGATTTAGCTGCAAAGATCTCAGCCGATATTGTCTCACGGCCGGCAATAACTGAAGCTGAAAAATGTGGTTTTATAACGATCACTGATCAAGGTGCCCCGATAGTAAATCCGCAAAAAAAAAACATAAACAATAATCTCATTTACTCGAAAAAAGACTTGACACGATGCATTGAATAATTTCCTGTAGATTCCCCGTGCAATTTTCACTGAAGAATTAATATTAAATATTTTAACCCTCTTTGGCCAAAAATTACGCCGGACACGATTTGATTTTGATGTTGCTAAAGCTCACTGATTTATTGTTAGCATTTGATCTACAATTTGAAGATACTTTAACTGTCTTGTGTTTTGACAATCTCTCTAGCCGAAGGAATTAACTTTCTTTTAATTTAAGCATCTTTGTGTTTTACCTACATATCTTATCATGCATTGGTATTTTGTCGGGTTAAGCTCTTAGTCGTAGAAGGGAACGGCGAACGACGAAAGCGTGATCTGATACCGGTACGGTACCAAGCGACCTAGGACATGTAACATATGCGACCCGCGTTTGAATGCGTTTCGGACATCGGTAAAGTTTTCGTTGTGTGCACCTGTTTATTACATACTGCAAGAAGACCATTGCAGTATGCACAGCTAATTTATATACATACATATGTACATACGTTCACTTCGCGGCCTAATGATGATGATGGCTTTTTCTTGTAATAGCACGCAAAAAAGTAGAGTTTTATCGAATTCGCTGCAACATTTTATTAGGTAGTTTATTTTAATTTATTTTCATATATTTATTTACTTTATTTTATTCACTTACCAAACACGGTTTAAATTTAACACATATTTATAAATACGGAACAAATTAAAACAAGAAAAGGATAAAAACCACGAATGAATAAAATACCAAAAAGCAAAAAGGTACAAATAATAACGCATAAATAAATAAGTTAGAAACAGATAATAAATAAATAGCAATCAAATAAATAACTAACAGTTATAAACAAAATTCACAAAAAAATTACGGGGTAAAAATGGCTTGGATAAGGGAGGATTTGAAGGAAAATTTGGAAATCGTTGGGCAAATAATGAAATAAATGTTGCTAAAGGTTGCCATTGAAAATCATGCAGCATATATTTATCGGCTCATTAGTTGTTTATATGGTGGAATGCGGATATTCTTTCAGCAAATAATTGGATCTAATGTTCCTGACGGGAATATTTATCACCGTTTTACTATTCAGGAATTCAACTCTAATAACGCCTCTAATGACGTCAAATGTGAAGCTGGCTGATATTACATTCTTCTGGTCTAACCTTCAGTCTAACCTCATCGGGGGGTAAATTTTCGAAGTCATAAGAGTTGTACAGTTCTCTCAGAGCGAAAAGTGAAAATTGTTTTGACTTGAGTCTGTTATTTTGCATTTCAAAGGTTGGGTTCCAGATAATCCAGGTGCAGTAGAGGGCGTACAAGTGCAGTGTATAATGATCTTATGGCCCACAAGATTTTAAATTCCTTGACTCATTCATCACTTTATAAAGCGGAGCTGTTTATTCGCACGGGAGAGAATTTTGTCGCGTGGGAAAGAACCAAGTACGTATTACAATAAAAAAATGGGTGGAAAGTCATGTGCATCTAGAAGCTCTAACAGGATATCAAGCTTTGTGTTTATAGGTGATGTTGTGTACGTTAGTATGTTATGAATAAGTATCATCGGCATAATACTGCTTCTGCATACTTCAAGTAATAATACAGTTGAAATGATAAATATCACGCATGAATGTTTTGAATATTAGTTCTAATGTGAATATCCAGTATTCTTTATTGTACTGTTAGTTTGTATGGCGTAAGAAGCGAAAAAATACTCAAAGCTTCACACAATGACTTCAACCTAAAAGCAGAAGAGCCAAGCAATAGCGAAGCTACAACTAAAAATAGCATAAAATGGCTATTCGAAAACAACATAAGCCAGCCGCAGTCTTTTCATTCATGACACAATCTAGAGTGAATTTTTACGATGTAGGTCACGCGCAAGTAGACAGGATTATATCCGGCCATCCACCAGCTGCTTTTATGCCGCAACGCCATATGATCCTTAAGACTGCATTTTGCTTCCTATTGCAAAATCTCGCAAGATAAAATCATAGCGATCAATTGTTTATTTTCAATTTCTATTGAAAAATCTCTCTGTAGGAACTAATTGATTAGTGGACAGTAATTGGTGCTGCCATTCTTGATTGTTTGGAAGCAATGACTTTGAAATAGGTTTGGGTGAAGGTAAAGGTAAGTTTGGAGGTGAATCTGCAGATGGAGGTACCTCCACCGTAACTATGGTCTTGTTAACTATTATAATTCCTAGGCATTTCTTACTACTTTTAAGAGAAAGAGAAGGACAAGAGCAGGCTGTCTCTCGTTATTCGAACAAAATCACAAAACACACCCTGCAACGAAACAGTAAGTAGCCGACTGGATGTTAAAGAGAAGGGAATTAAAATGGGTTTCTCTAAACTGGGTATGACTAAGCTTGCTCTCAGCCAAGCTGAATTTTCAGATGCTAAATATCTGATATGATGATCTAGTCCTGAGAACGAAAAAGGAATTTCGTCGACAATTCAAACATTAAATAGGAAACTATATTTACCCATTTCATCTGTTTTTCTCCGAAAATCAGTTTTCAAGCGGTTTCTATGCACTAGAGTTTTTTTGTTTTAGCAACTGAAGTGTCGCTAAATCAATCGTGCAGGTAAAAAAAGAGAAATCTGAAGCTATAATTTTAGCTTTTTGCCGTTTGCATAGTCCATGACCAGGACATTAATCCCGAGATTGAAATGGAGGTCCCGAAACTTCGGGATTCCGAGATTTCGGGATTTTACAAAAAAAACTATATTAAGCGAATTTAAACAGATATATGTGCTTATTCGTACTCAATTAAAACTTTATTTCAAATTTCTATACATAAAATCAGAAGTTAAGTTCATTATAATGCTAAATTTATGCACATACATATGTACATGGGTGCCAGCAAGTAAAACGTTAATCTTAATTGCATCTAATTTAATCTTATGATCTAATTTCTTCTTATCTTCTTGTCCAATAATGTTTCCTTATTTGGTCATGATAGTTAATTATAAAATTAGTTTAAAACGAATTGAAATTTAATCAGCATAATGGATGCTACGATACTATAATAAAAATACATTATTCTTTTTAGTTGTTTACATATCAATTACAAAATAATATTGCTTTTCAATGAAACAAGTGATAAGTAATATATCGATTGGTTCAAACTGCTGATTCGTTTTGA
This sequence comes from Nemotelus nigrinus, assembly GCA_947369275.1. Lineage (NCBI taxonomy): Eukaryota > Metazoa > Arthropoda > Insecta > Diptera > Stratiomyidae > Nemotelus > Nemotelus nigrinus. The sequence goes on along the minus strand of OX376373.1, from coordinate 2,372,913 downwards.
AAGTATGCTCATAATAAACATAATTCGTCAAGAGTTACAAAATTTAAACTAGACTTGATTTTGCTGCACATATATCCAGCTGCTGAAAAAGATATTTCGAGTTCTAGACTTTTTGGTGGGATATTAAGCATGTAATCATACGCCAGCTGTAATAATAGGCCCTTAGCGCCTCCGTTTTCATAAAACAATATTTCTTTTAGTGTTAAGATCTGGGTTGTTCGCTCATGTCATAATGACCAAAATTTTCTAATTCTCAAATTGGGTTGAATTTGATCAATCCCGAAATCTCGGGAGTCCCGATCAAAAATATGAGATCCCGAAAATGTCCAAAATGTGTCGGGGTCCCGAAATCTCTGGATTGGATACCCTATCCATGACCATGTACAAACCCACGATTCATGCTTCAAATATAACTGTTGTTGCTATGCAATAATGTAAGAATCGTATTTTTATTAAAATATGCTGAAAACTATCCGCCGCCGTTACATAAAACAAATTGAACTATCGAGACAGGAATAGTCCTTTTGTTTTACTGACGACTGCATTACCTATAGGCCGGCAATGTAGGTACAATGGATGTAGTGTTTAGCTCGAATATTCTTTGCAAATTTATCCGCACCCCTTTGAAGATGCTTTATGTCTTAGGCTGGTTAAAAGATAAGTCCTTTTCAGTACAGGTGCCTTAGCCGTTCTTGTTCGATAGACGGATTAAGCATTTCTGAAAGGTTTAAAATCTCATTATTCATGCTACTGACCGGCCACACTCCTTCCAGCTTCTAACTAGTGCAAACAATTACATCAATGAAGCGGATTATGTCGGGATTAAAAGGGTTAAGTGTCTGCTTGTAAGAGGAAAGAAACTTCAATTTCAACTTCAACGTTAACAACTGCCTTAAGGGGTTACCCCCACTTGTAACTTTGAAGTTTTTCGTTTTTTTTTGTTGCATTTTTTTAACTACAACTATCTGAGAATACGTCCTTCAAGTTTCAAGTCGATCCAAACATAATTAACCGAGATATGAGCGTTGAAAGAGAAGAGACTGTTGCTTATACAACCGTTACTTATACTTATAAACGCGTTTTTCTCGAAATGACATCTTTGAAGTCGGTGACCAAAATTACTCGAAAACTACAGAACCGATCTTTTTGAAACTTAGCAGGCTTATTTAATACATAAAAATGTAGTGTTTGATCGTTCGATTTTTTTTTTAAATAAAAAATGGCCGTGTTATAGCCAAAAGACGACCATTTTTTTAAGTGAAAATCGAAATATTAACTTTGACTGTCCGCCAATTTGTGAAAAATGAATATTCTTTTAAATCCTTCGATCAAACACTAGTTTATACTGTTATTTAACTAAGTCCATCGCTATTTTTTGTTTCAGATGATCCAGTTCGACACAATTCTGGTCACCGCAAAAGGTGAAAATTAAAATTCCATTGTTTTGACGGCCATTTATAATTAAATCATATAATATTTTTCAATAAAAAAATTACTGAAAGGTATTCAAAGTTTGTACTTTAAGAAAATATAACATTCGTTTAAAAACATTTGGTAGTTTTGTCAAAAAAAATTCATGAAAATGACCTATTTTATTGCGCTACAAGTGGGGGTAACCCCTTAAAATACAAGACAAAAAATACTGTCACCAGCGGTGAACGCAGGATGCGAATTTTGTCATTATGTTAAAGGACTGCTATAGGAAAATACAGAATATGCTAATTCATAATTCAACAATTGCTGGTAATGAAAATTAACTGAATGCATCTTCGCCGTCGTTGTTTATTTTTCATCGTGTGCACGTTGTCGGATCGTTGGCTATCCGACCTAAGTCACTGCACTAAGCTGTGGCTGTAGCCAATTGATGCTTGATCAATTGGCCGTACGCGCAAAAATACCAACCGGTACCTGCACCAATTGGTACTTGAACCAATTGGTTACCGAGGTTTAATCCAATATCGAAGCACTCACTATCAGATCCAGTCACGGCCCTTAGCTGTGGCTGTGGACAATTGATACTAAATCAATTGACCGTACGCGAAAATAAATACTAATTGGTACATGCACCAATTAGTATCGGAGACCTAATAATTTTAAATGGACAAGTACTTGAACTTATTCACTTCGAACGTACGCTACTATTTGTAAAAACCAAATTTTAACTTTTGAGCTGAACAAGTACTTCAACTTGTTCGCCTCGCACGAAATGAAAAATGAATGCTGCCGATCTGATTCTCGAAATCGAAATGAATATCTTTATTATGCTCAACTTACTTAAGTAGATTACAAAAAATGCATAGAACGCAAATTCCACTCGAGTCTTGTAGTGTTTATGATAACTTTTACAGAAGCGTAATCTGATACGCCGTCTATGATGACGATTGTGATGTGAAAATGCTGATTAATGAATTGTCGAGTGGAATTTGCGTGTGACAATGTAAAGAACACTGGATATGTTGAATGTGAATACGTACAATGTTGTGAATGAAATACAAAATTGAATATATTGAATTTGGATATGTACAATGTTGTGAATGAAATACAAAATTGAATATATTGAACTTGGATATGTACAATGTTGTGAATGAAATACAAAATTGAATATATTGAATTTGGAAAGGTACAATGTTGTGCGTGAGTGCCCAAAGTAAGTAACGATGGAATTGTACATTTTCTCCCCCCCGTTGAGGGGTTCCTCAACTGAATGTTGACTACACATTTATTGAAAAATCACCATCCACGTGATGTCGTCGCGGATGAGGTCTTGGTTTTTCTAAAGCATCTGGTGTTCGCCTTAGGATGTTTCCTTTCCAGCAGACGAAAATGGCGAATATAATCAGTAACGCCAAGGTTGAGTAGCCAATAGCCAAGGGATGATGGATTGTTGTATCAACGTCGTTGGGTAATTCGCTCAGTTGCTGGTCCAACAGGATTCGTTGTAGCGCAGACAGGTCGTCAACATCTGGTGCGTTGGAAGTTTTATTGGTAAATTCAGATGCTTCTGTGTGAGGTGCATTAGTAGGTAGCTCGAAGGAAGCAAACGTTGTGTAGGACAAGTGCTTGGTGGTGTTCATGCTACGATAGCTTTGTAGGTTAAGTTGACTATTTCTCAATGAGCATTGATTTTGAAGTTTAAGTAGTCCAGTTTGTTCCAGTGTGATTTGAAATGTATTTTTTCCACATACAGCGTTCAATTTAGTTGGTTCCTTGAATGCAAATATCCATTGGTTGGCTTCTTGTAATCTAACGCAAATATGGTCGTCGTTTAGTCGTGTGAGAGGGCATTTTGATATGCTTTTGTTGTTGAACAGATTGATTTCACATGATAAGTGGCTGGATCCCGAGTTATAGGTAGTTTGTATCTTGGGGCACAAAAATATGTTGGGCTGACTCTCAGTGCATGCATTGATACTCTCTGTGGTCATGGAGAAGTAATTGTCTCTGTGGGAAGTTATCGCTAGTAATGAAACTCTTGGTTTGAGAGTAATCATGGTGTTGTTAATGATGGCTGGGAATGGGATGAGTTGAAAAAGGTGGAACTCCTTTTGGTCAATAAGTGGCAATCTCACATCAAAGATGAAGTAGTCTTTGGTTGCAGAACTCCTAATGGTCATCACCTTGTAGAAGGCAACGGGGTCGTTATCCTCAATTGGTAACAGAAGTGACGGTGGAAGGTGAGACCTTATTCTAACGATTTCTTGCTGGAGTTGATTGACTGGAAGTAACATTGGGCTCAATTTCCCATGATGAGTGTCAAGCAACACATCCAGCAATAGAGCTTGTACTCGTTGCAGACTTGATGCTCGTAGAGATAGTTGAAGTGAGAGGGTGACTATCAGTTTTGAGAGCCAATTTTGAGTGTCACTTTCTCGAACCTGATGAGAGATGTCTTGGAGTTGACGTTCCAGATCTCCAAACGTTTCGTTTATTTGTGCTCGATCCCTTTTGATGATATTAATCGTCGCATCCAAAATGGATGTGTGGTTTTTGAAGAGCTTGAGCAGGTGGTTTTCATTAACCTTTACAAGATCAATGGTTCGTGCCATCTCTTGAGCGTATTCTGTGTCGAGTATACCAAACAATGAATGGGCAATGTTACCGACTAGGTCGATGGCACCTCTTTTGGAACGTTTTTTGACCAACAAGTTTTCATTCAATTCAAGTTCTGATATTATATGATCGTATTGTATAACTAATGCGCTGCAGCTTGCATTTTGTTGAGTGGATGCACATAAATGTTTCAGTGACTCTTTTCCAGTGCGTAAGGCAACCAAACCATTCCAAATTGGTTTTACATCATAGTAGATTATAAGATTCCACTCTGCCATTACTGGTTTCACAATACCAATACCTTCAAAGTGAATACCGGGCACTGGTTTAAACTTCGTTATTTGAACTGAAGAAGCTAAAATGAGCGGTAAGAGCGTCAGGGCTATTAAAATTGTGATTATTTGTGGACACGCTGTGCGTCTTTGGCGCTTCTTAGGCACTGGTTGGACGACTGAACCATCTTCAACATCAGATTCCTTTTCTTGATTGGTCTGTGCATGACGCCGTGATGGCCCTGGAATATTTTTGGGAGTGTCATGTGTTGATAGACACTGTGACCCAGGGTAATCTTCCACTGGTAAAGGTGCCAATCTGTGGATTGGTCTTGTTCGAACACCAGATGTAGTTCGGACTTCTGCAACGCGTACCATTCCGTCATTTCCCTTGAATGTTTTGGTTATTCGTCCGAGTGGCCAACTTTGAATAGGGCGATCGTCTTCCTTTAGTATCACCAGCATGCCCGGTTCGATGTTTGTTGATTGATCATGCCATTTTTGCTTACGCTGTAACTGGTTCAAGTATTCGATTGACCATCTTTTCCAAAACTCCAATTTCAAGCGTTTTACTAATTCCCATCGTCGCAACAAGCCTGAAGTGTTAGGTTGTGCATTGACATCAATTTGGGCTGTCAATGGTTCACCTATCAAAAAATGACCAGGTGTTAGGGCTGTTAAGTCATTTGGGTTGGATGACATTGGGCAGATTGGTCTAGAGTTGAGAACCGCCTCCACCCCAATTATGGCTGTTTCTAGCTCCTCATAAGTGAGTGAAGCGGATGAAAAGCTGCGCATTAATAGATGTTTTGCTGACTTAACGGCGGCCTCCCAGAGGCCACCAAAATGAGGTGCTCTTGGAGGGATGAATCTGAATTGTATTCCCTTTGAGCTGCATGCCTTGATAATTGCCTCTTGTGAGGGCTGTGAATAAATGTGTGAATTAAGTTCCATTAACTTGTTCCGTGAGCCAACAAAGTTGGTAGCGTTGTCGCAATAGAGATTTGCACAATGCCCTCGTCGACCCAAGAAGCGATGCAGTGAACCTATGAACCCTTCAGTTGACAGATCGGTGACTAGTTCCAAGTGGACCGCCTTTGAAGCAAAGCAGCAGAACACCACCAGGTACGTCTTTTGTGGTTTCTTGCCCCGCACCTTGTAATGTACCCAAAATGGTCCACAAAGGTCCACCCCGGCATTTATGAATGGTCGCGCTGGCTGGACTCTGGTATCCGGTAGATTGCCCATCACTTGATTCAGAAATGTTGGTTTTGCCCTGCAACAAGTCACGCACTTCTGTACTATTGCTCTAGCCATAGTTTTACCTTTAATAGGCCAAAATCTTTGCCTGGTATGAGCGAGCAATGCTTGTGGACCGCAATGCAAGTTTCTAATATGAATGCTTTGCATAAGCAGTTTGACTAATGGGTCGTTGTATGGAACCAGCATAGGGTGCTTAGCATCGAACGACAGTGACGAAGCCTCCAAGCGACCACCGACTCTGATTATTCCTTTTTCGTCCAGAAAGGGGGACAGACCATTCAAGGAACTACCTTTCTTGATTTCTTGGTGTCTTCTTAAGTGATCGCGATCATCCTTGAAATCATCCTTTTGTATGATTCGGATGATTGAAATCAATGCATTCTCCAACTCTACCGGTGTTAACGAAATATGTGTTGATCTGGCAGCTTGCAATTGTTTTGCATGATGAGCGAATCGGAGCATGTATGCGACTACCCGTTGTAATGTAACGAACGAATTTCCATGGTTGATCTGGTAGATTATGCTATCTGGTTCAGACACGACGGCGATTGTTGCCTCTGGTGGTTTTTTCTTCAACTCTGAAGAATTGCTGGAAGCGATTTGGTCAATAGCCTTGTTAAAGGGGGTTGGCCACAAACTTTCCTTTCCATGCAGAAAGAATGGACCATAAAACCAAAGGTTTGATGAAGCGAATTTTCGAGCCGGCATTCCACGGGATAATATGTCAGCTGGGTTATCGGCGGACCGAACGTGACGCCACTGCGAAGGAGACGAGCCTTCCTGGATTTTCGCTATTCTATTGGCCACAAATGTATGGAAAGATGATGATGCTGAGTTGATCCAGGCGAGAACAACTTCTGAATCGGTCCAGAAAAACGTTGGATGATTTTCACATTTCAGGTCCTTTGTTGATCTTGCGGCTAACTGGACACCCAGAAGTGCCGCACACAACTCCAAACGTGGTAATGTTTGCGTTTTAAGAGGGGCGACTCGAGATTTTGCACACAGTAGTCGAACGACCACCTGTCCATCCTGGAGAATGGATCGCACATAAATAGCTGCTCCATAGGCCTTTTCGGAGGCGTCTGCAAACACATGGATCTGGACTGATTTTGGTGTTTGCTTGGAAAATACATGTCGCGGGAAATGGACATTCTGCAAACTATTGAGGTCATCACTGAATGACCTCCAAGTTTTTTCGAGTTCCAGGGGTAAAGGACCATCCCAAGAACTATGCAATTGCCATAGTTTTTGGATGAACATTTTGGCGGTTACGACAATTGGAGATAATATTCCTAAAGGATCAAATATTTTCGCCATTTCTGAAGTAACGGAACGTTTGGTGATTTTGTCCGGGGTCTGCTGATTTACCTTTATCAGAAACTGGTCATCGTCCGGCCGCCAAATTAGACCTAGCGTTTTGACGCAGGTGGCTTGCCTTCCCTCAAGGTCCAGATTCACTTCTTGGTGTTCTGGTGGAATGTGGTCCAAAAGCTTTCGATGGTTAGCACACCATTTACGAAGATTGAAGCCAGCCAGACTTAGCAATTCTGTCAATTGCCTTTGAGTTTCGATGGCCTCGGCTAATGAATTGCTGCCTACTAACCCATCATCCACATAAAAGTGATCATTGAGTGCAGCAGTCCCTAATGGGTACCTATGGTGGTTATCCTGCGCCAATTTCTGGAGGCACTTGGTTGCCAAGTATGGTGCAGCACGTGTTCCGTATGTAACTGTATTGAGTTGGTAGTAGCGTGTCGGCTCTGACGGATTTTCTCGCCATAAGATGAGCTGATATGGTCTGTCTTCTGGGTGTAATAATATCTGTCGGAACATTTTCTGGATATCTGCAGTGAATACATAGGTTGGGAGACGGAAACGTAGCAAGATTGTGAATAGCTCAGGTTGGACTGTTGGACCAATGTGAAGGATATCATTAAGTGATGATCCAGAATCTGTTTTCGCTGAAGCATCAAAGACCACTCGAAGTTTAGTAGAGGTACTCTCTGGTTTCAGTACGCAGTGGTGTGGTATAACGTAGTGTCTTTCTGGTATGTCTTTGGCGTTGATTTTGGACATGTGACCCAAAGACTCGTACTCCTTCATGAACTCCTTATATTGCTCTTTCAAGCCTGAATCATTTGCTAAGCGTTTCTCCAGAGCACACAATCGGTTAAACGCCGTCCTTCGAGATTGGCCCAATATTGTTGGTTCATCCAGGAAGGGCAATCTGACCATGAACTGACCATTCTGTGATCTGGTGGTATTTTCCATAAAATGGGTTTCGCACCGTTTGTCTGCCGCAGATAGAGCTGGTTGAGCATCAATGACTTCATCGATCCTCCAAAATCGCTCGACCAGCTCATTGGTTGATGATTCTTCTGCAGTGAAAACACCACATGTGATTGAGCCCAAATGCTCTTGATCAACTCTTCCAGAGACGACCCATCCAAAAACGGTATTCTGAAGAGAGGGCATTCCTTCAGCTAGTCTTATTTGACCCGAAATTAAGAGCTGGTGATAAAGCTCCGCTCCCAATAGCATATCCACCTGCTCAGGTTGGTTGAATGTGGGATCAGCCAGAGATATGTTCGATGGTATCGGCCAAGAAGCAATGTCTAAGTACTGGGCAGGTTGTCTTGACACAATCTCGGGGAGCACGTAAGCTTCCAGTAAGGTTGAAAATCGCGTGACTTGTGATTGAATCAACAAGTTAATTCGACGTTTGGCACATTTTGAAGCTCTACCAATTCCTTCAATTTGCAGGCTTGATGCCTTGGGTGACAGGCCCAGTCGCTTCATAAGCCTTTCAGTTGCCAGATTCACTTGTGAACCGGAATCCAGCAGAGCTCTGCAGGTGATAGTTTGCTCATTGTGCGCCTTCACAGTTAATTTTACTGTTCCTAGAAGAATATAGTTTTGGTTCTTCCGTTGAAGGTGAGCCACGAGCGAGGACGACTTTAATGATTGGTTTTCCTGCTGCTTCCGGTTGATGTGGTCTTTTTCGTTTGTAGGTTCTACGGCAGCTTCAAGATGCAGCAGTGTGTTGTGCTTCCGATTACACCTTGTGCATGAGCGCAACGTACATGCACTCGCCTTGTGTCCCGATCTTAGGCAGTTAACGCACAACTTATGTTTTTGTGCGCACTGTAATCGAGCTGAAGCTGACATCTGTAAGAACTGCTTGCAGCTGTATAGCGGATGATTGGCCTGTCGACAAACCACGCACGATGATCCATTCTTCTGTGGTATCGTAGATGTCAATGTTTTTACAGTGTTCGATCTTTCCTTGTAGCCAATTGCCTCAAGCGTTTGAAAGCGAAACTCCAAAAAGCTCAAAAAGGCCTTTACTGATTGATTTTCTCTTGGATTTATGATGGACTGTTCGTACAGAATATGGCTCTGTCGATCCAACTTCTTAACCAAGAAGTGAAGTAATAGTGGATCCCACGTTGAGATATCTATTCCCAAATTATTGAGGGCTAACATGCCTTCATGAGTTGTGTCATGAAGGTTTTTTATCAATGAAGATGACGGATTTTCAACGTTGATGGCTGGAGTGCTCATGATCTTTGAAATTATTGCTGATGTAAGTACTCTTGTGTTGTCGTATCTGGCTTGGATCAGGCTCCATGCTGAGCTGTAATTACTTTCTGTTAAAGTTAGGTGGCGTATAAGCTTCTCTGCCTCTCCACTTAAATTTGTTTTTAAGTACCACATTTTCTGTATGGCTGGAAGTGGTTGGTTATGGACCATTTGCGTAAACATGTCGCAGAATTGGCCCCACTTTAAATAATCCCCATCAAAAGTTGGGATGGTGATTTTAGGGAGACGAACTGAAGAACCTCCTTCCATGGTCAGAGCCTGAGTTGTGTGCATATGCTGTCTTGCAGTCAATCTCAATATATTTTCTTGGACCAGCTTTTCAACCGAAATGTACGACTGCATGTCGTAGTCCTGAGGGTCATCAGAAGACTCCAGAATTGAATAATGTAATTCTTCTACCTGATTCCACAGTCTTTTCATTATTTCGATGTTTAAATTGACTGATTGTGGGTTAAGTTCTTCAGGAGTATCAGCTAAACGGCGTCGAATGCTAGCTATAATAGCCCTTTGTCGTCTGATCATAATACCTGTTTGCATTGGCTCTATTGGTTGATTGGTTTTGATTGGCTCTGCAGCAGCCTTGACTTCGGCGTCTTTGCTGACTGACAGAGATAACTCCTTCTCAAATATTTCCTGATACCTCCTGACAAGATCAGAGATCTCTTGGTAGTACTCAGTTCGGAAGTACGGATGGTCGATGGGCACATTCTCAAGAGTGCGTATTTTATTGTCTTTGGCGTCAAATTTATCCCAAGCACTCGCCAGTTCTTGCAACCGCCTTTCAAAATAGGCCTTGGTTTTGCGGGTGTCACTATCCTTTTTGAAATTGCGGATAATTGACTGGATTTCGTCACCAACTTTACGTTGGTCGGCAACAAGTTGCTCCATCGCGAAGAATGTAAATTTTCAAATTGTATTATCAGGAAACTATTTGATCCGTCTCAGGATCACGTCGGGGTCACCAAAATGTCGGATCGTTGGCTATCCGACCTAAGTCACTGCACTAAGCTGTGGCTGTAGCCAATTGATGCTTGATCAATTGGCCGTACGCGCAAAAATACCAACCGGTACCTGCACCAATTGGTACTTGAACCAATTGGTTACCGAGGTTTAATCCAATATCGAAGCACTCACTATCAGATCCAGTCACGGCCCTTAGCTGTGGCTGTGGACAATTGATACTAAATCAATTGACCGTACGCGAAAATAAATACTAATTGGTACATGCACCAATTAGTATCGGAGACCTAATAATTTTAAATGGACAAGTACTTGAACTTATTCACTTCGAACGTACGCTACTATTTGTAAAAACCAAATTTTAACTTTTGAGCTGAACAAGTACTTCAACTTGTTCGCCTCGCACGAAATGAAAAATGAATGCTGCCGATCTGATTCTCGAAATCGAAATGAATATCTTTATTATGCTCAACTTACTTAAGTAGATTACAAAAAATGCATAGAACGCAAATTCCACTCGAGTCTTGTAGTGTTTATGATAACTTTTACAGAAGCGTAATCTGATACGCCGTCTATGATGACGATTGTGATGTGAAAATGCTGATTAATGAATTGTCGAGTGGAATTTGCGTGTGACAATGTAAAGAACACTGGATATGTTGAATGTGAATACGTACAATGTTGTGAATGAAATACAAAATTGAATATATTGAATTTGGATATGTACAATGTTGTGAATGAAATACAAAATTGAATATATTGAACTTGGATATGTACAATGTTGTGAATGAAATACAAAATTGAATATATTGAATTTGGAAAGGTACAATGTTGTGCGTGAGTGCCCAAAGTAAGTAACGATGGAATTGTACACACGTGGTTTCTCGATTACATCGAAAATAACCAGAAACATCATAGGATACTTATCACACAAAATAGAGAGTTAATGTTTTACCTGATATTTATTTCTTCTCCCATGAGTCCTCATATTCTCATTGGCTTGCTTATGGACTGAAAACACATATTCCCGGAATTTTGCCACGATACATTTTACCTAGGTCTCTAGCTCCCATAATCAGACTCACCAAAGAGTTAATTTTTCGAATAAAACCGTTTCTGTTTTGAAAAGTCACGTTTATAATTTTACAACGTGCCATCGTAGCCAAGATCCTTGGTGACACCTTTTCGGCTAGTTGCAATTTCAAAGTTTCCTGGTATTTACTGCAGCTCAGTGGCCTTTCTGCAAAGCAAATCATAGGCTGGCCAAGAGATGTAAGCGACCAGGGTTAGTTTAGGGTTAAGCGAAAAGGTTAAGGAGTAATTTGGCTGGCTGAAAGGCAGCAATAAAATTTGGGTTTTCGGCGCAGCTCAATTGTTATATAGTGCTATGGTAAGAAGAGCAGACTGATTATTGCACTTTGCCAATATTAGCGCTATGTACAGTTATATGGTATTGCAAAACTTAACCTATCAAGGAAATTGTGAAACATTTTGCAACATGTGTCCGCTATTCGTCGTGTTTCTTGAACAGGGTTTACAGGCTTGTTTGAACAACTGATTCACAGCAGATAACTGTTGATTTGTAGAACGGTGAACAACGAGGATCTTAGAAACTGCAAATCAAAGACTGCTGTCAGTGGGAACTAGGAAAATATTCAAAAAAATAATGTCTCGTTTTACTTTTTGTGGCTGATTTTCGGCCATGTTTAAAATAAAAAGTGCATCTTGTTGATGAATGTTGACTAGCCCAAACGTCGTTTTCAACAGTTTTTCTTTTATCTTCCTTATTCTTTTCTCTTTTGCCTCACAGAATAATAACGCCGAAATAATTGCTGTAATAGTTCGCATCAATAAATTCTTCTGGTCAGTTTCGTTTGTCACCATGATGCGTTCATCACCATAAAAAGTGGACTGTTAAAAACCAACTGTAAAAGATCCTCTGGACAAATGTAACACGAGTTGAATATTATAAGAATAATAATATAATAATGACACGATCAGTAGATGGTATTTTTCTATATGGTCAAAAAGTGTGAGCTATTTAGGGAAAAAATCTATAACACTGCCCAGCGATCATTTGAAATGATTCTATGCAAATGTTTTTTCGTGAAGGCCAGTCGGGCTGCAGTTTTTATGCTAAAATGACTCAAAAATACACACGGGGCACATAAAACTAACGAAATTTGTTTCCGGGATTTGCATTAAGAAAACGAAGCCTCAGCACAATTCTCCAGAACTGTGCGTGGACGGTCCTTGCGTCGCTTTATCATCGATTCATTCGCGACCTGAAAATACAGAAATTCGAAAATTATGCCCGCTGTCCAAGGTCCTGGCCGGCAGTTGTTGGTAGTTTTCTGGTGCGTTTCGGTGTTTTTTTCATTTGCGACTTTACGCAAGGAGGCAATTTTTTCGAAAAACATTCTGCAGTTTATGGTGCTCGACTGCGCCCGATATTGAGAGCAAAAAATTACCATGGATTTTTACGATGGCCGGAACATTTTACGATCGGTTCTTGCATAATGAAGAGGTTTCTGGGAATGGTCGATGTCGTTACATGTAAAATGGATCATGAATTTTACACGAGCAGGAAAATATGGTAGATAAATGAACCTCTAGATCTGATGTGTCAGGAAATAAGTGTGTGATGATAGTACCTGTTTCTATTGCTGATAGTTGTCAAAAGACAGAGCACCTCAATGCTACAGAAGAGTTTAAACTTGAAGATTTTAGCACTTTAGATGCAACTTAGTTAGAATGTTGAACAAATGTGAATGATCGGCTTACTTGTTCCCAAGCGTTCCCACGTATATCGTCAATTAGCACGCGTAAATATTTCACACTGTGCGATATATAGCACTTGAAATATCTTTTGCATGCTGATCTTTGTGCATACACACGCCGAAACATTTTGTGTAGTAAAGAATTTTATTCCAGATTCAATAGTCGCGTTTTTTCGCGCCTTTGCCGAGAGCTGGTTAGGACAGCAGCATTTAAAAAAATGACAACCCTGTTCCATTTCTTGTCTTTTTCAATGTTAGGTACTATCCTAACCAGCTTTCGATAAATATGCAAAAATTCGCGGCTAATGTTATGCAGGCAGTGGAACACTCGATCAGGTGGACTATTTAATTCGGCATAATTTAGATGACTTTACCGGTGAAATGAACTTTTCAGAAAACTAAAAACAACATCGTGCCCTTGACATCATTCGGCTAAAGTACAAAATGACTGAAAATAATTTATATTTTTGTGGTAAATTGCCTCCTGGTTTCGAGACACTAAAATTAGTTAGTCAATAACTATCATTTCCATGGCATATAAATAATAAAGGTGAGACTGCGAAAACGGATTAGTCATGTTGTCCTCATCAACAAATAAATCGCCTATCCGAACTTAAAATGTGCATTTGCACATTTGAGATTGTAAACCAGAAACAGAGTTAACCCGAATGCAGAGTGGAAACGAAAAAAGCAAATTGGAATCAGTACGCAAGTTATTCCTCTCTCACAAAAGCATTTGAGTTTTTAGTTTTTCGCGTCATAAATGCACAAACCATTGCTTGCTGCACAACATTATCTAAGTTGTGTCTAAAATAAAGCCATAAAACCATTAAATCGGTCGATGGACACTCGCCTGATTTCTGTCGTAGAGCCGATACACTCCTTTCTTAACATATTCATCCTTACAGGCTCTTTACCCGATCGAACATTTGTTGTTGTCAAAGGGTAGGTGTTTACCTGCTAAGAACGCAAATGCACTGGCTCGCACGCCAAGCTGTAGAACATGTTCGAAAGTCTGTAGGATCTATTAGTAGGGTATTTAATTACCCTTTAGCAAATTGCAAGGTCATTTCGTCGGAATATCGCCTCACCGGTAGAATCTGGCACGTCGAGCTGTAGCATGAACCTTTCGACGGTTTTTTGGGTTGTTTTGAACATTTCAACAGATGAAAGTATTTCACCATTCACCGTGATGCTTCCAATGCTTTTTTCAGTATACAATGTGCATCATATTTTTCTAGGCCTTTAACTGAAAATCATATCCTAAAATCGTTAATGACTTTGACGAGCAATATAGGATTAATAGCACTTTCTTTGATTATTAATAAACGAAGAAACTAACGTGCTGCTAGTACCTCTAAATCAATGTGGATGATGCTATTTCTCTAAAATTTCATGAATTGTTTTAGTTCCCACAAACGCCCAATCATCCACAAGCATTTGAAAACTCGTGACATAATCACCTCATGATAACAATCATTTTATTTCAGCCTTTTTTTCGAAAATCAAAATTTATATCAAAAGTGGAAAACGTACACACATATTTTCTCATTAACTGCGATTTTGCATCTCATACTTTAATGTTAATTGCGGTAGCAGCATGTATTGAAGCGAATAGCTCCTTGACTCCTATCGCTTAAATTAAGTGATAAGAGTAAATTAAAGTGGTGGAAATGTCGTATTTATCCATCGAAAAATGGGCAGTTAAGCCGGACAGTAATCGATTTCCAGTTATTTAGCTGTTCACTCTAAGAGACGCTGTCTGATGTTGGTAAAGGTGTTAGCTTGCACCTTAAATTATTATTAATACAACGACGAAGACGATGCAGGAAAGATAATGTTATCATTTTTGCAGTTCTATAAGTTTTACAAAAGACGCATGCATAAATTCAGACGCCGGGACGTTGGCGATACGCACGATTACTTAAGCAGATAGTTTTTTCCAATTTAAAAAGTATGAATGTCTTTAGGTGATCCCATATGATTTTTAAAGTCATGTGGGGTAGTATACAATAAATTTATTTAGTAGCTCAAGTATTAATGTTCTTTTATCTCTCTTGTATACTTTCAATGTCGCCTTTTCAAAATTCACTTCGTCGCGATGAAAAATAATCCTCGGATGCTGACCAAGTTCCTTCTACAGAGCTATAATTTCTTGTCAAAATTTAAGGGATACGGAATAAATGATAGCCCGAACGAGGAATATCCGGTGAATATGGTGGATGATGCATTTGAAAAAGGGGTTTATTGCTATATGTGGTCAAGTGTCATTCTAAGTGAAGAGCATCTTTCGTTTTGAAATCAAAGAATAACGCTTTTCTCAATGTCTTTTTCGCTGATCCATAAACATCGATAAGTGCCTGAATGATCCATAAACATCGATAAGTGCCTGAATGATCCAATTCAATCTTCTCGTTCCTTTATTATTATTCGACTAAGATTCGCATAGCGGTCACGTCAAGCTCAGCAAGTCTTCGAAACCATGTTTCATCTTCGAGGCTGTAGCTACCAGCATAGAATTTCCGGGACCAGTGTCGTATGTCACTTTCACTTTATGCTTCAATAACACTCGTCCTGCACTCTTACAAACTTGCATTAAGGCGAAGAGCAAGCTATGTTTCCTACTACATATGAGGTAACCCAATATGTTGCACAGCTTTTAAATATAATAAAAGTTTACGTAACAGTCGTTGCAATATTTGCTGCACATAATAAAAGTTTGACAAGAAAACGGAAAGATGAAAATTTTGGAGCATTTTAAATCATCACAGGTAACTAAAATGTCTAAAACAAGTGCACCAATTTCCCCCAGTAGCTGCGAGAATTCAATATTGGAATTTCTAATGAGGATCACAATCTTTTAACATGCAATATTCACACATTCCGGGTCACGCAGATGTACGATCGGCCGCCGGCCAAAGCTTCAATTCGTACTCCTCCTAGATGACGGGAATGCAAGAATACGATGTCGGGCTTTCCAAAAAGTTTGTTTTATAAAGCTATAAAGCTGAAAGTTCAAGGTTCCCCTTGACTACCAGCCTAGAACATGCAATGTTAAAAATAAATTAACAGACTATGGATCGGTAATGGTCCCATGCATTACACAAATAACTTACCGAATATATGCCGACCCATTACCTTTCCCGCTGGGTTGGGCGTTGACAAGAAGGATACAAAAGCGATGGAAACAACGTAGATAAGCTCATACTAAAGCAATGAACCATCGAATGTACTTCACTGGCACTAGCATATGGCTAAAGCTGGCGCCAAACGCTGCTACCAACACCCTCCAACGTTGGGTACTTGATGGTTGAACGTATCGTGTGGCCGATGAACTAGCTACAGGTGCCCAATGTCCAGCGTCCAACGTTGGCGCTGGAACATGTTCGGCCTATTGCCGGTCTTTTACTATTTGACTCAAACGTTGGAGGCAATCGTTTGAATCCAACGTTCACCGCATCGTATGGCGCCGACTTAAGAATTGCGATTCCAGACCTATCTGAAAGACTTATCCAACAAATATTTAAATGTCTCACTTAGAAAAACAAAAAAAGTAACAGCATGTGCAATTACTGCGCGAGTTATCAATATCAGTAAATGTAAACATATTAAATTAGATCAAATTACACAAATTGTACACTACAATTTCTAAATCAGCAAAATATGCCTGTAATAGATATTTCTTTAGAATGTCAGTTACTTTTTGAGTTTAGAAAATAAATAAAAGTGATATAAAAAAAATTAACTTTCTTTTTGAAACATAATAATTTCTATAACTCGCTTAGAAATCAAAAATATGTATGATACTTGAACGCGTGAGCATGCAATTTTGATATTCGGATTTTGATATCAATTTTTCAAGTGATGGCCCATATCGTTATAAGGAGTTTGCGTACACTCGTACTAGTTTGCGTATACTTGTCAGATTACAGCCTTAGATTGCTGTTTCATATTTTTTCAATGTGGTCTCCATAAGTCAGCTTGAGGTCAGTCAAAAGTACGTAGCCGATTTTCTGTTTTCCAACCGTCATGGGCATCAAAGTTGGTGTCCTCCTTTTCATCGCTGAAAAGCGCTGGTGGGATCAGTAAAACTTAGTACCAAAACTGATTTCCACTTGTTTCAATACAATATTTATGTACTATAAAACCATATCTTTTAGAAGATATCATGGCTAACAAGTCTCCGTCTTCCTGGAAATCTACTTAAAGAGCCTACAGTATATATATTCTCCTCACTGAATTCAAAGCGTGACGAATATCCAGCATGACTAAAACACAATTTGTATGGCCTGATTACATGCGAACTTGGCGTTCGTTCTCTCTTGCGCAATCGGTTCTTGTTGGTCCTCCACATCCGAGGTTTCAGATACCCATGTCCCCTGGAAATCAAATTGCCATACTATAAGACAAAATACTGATCTGCTGATCTTGCTTTTGGCTCAAGCTTTTGACAATGTCTGCCATCGAAGCATTTATTCGCAGTTACCAAAGCTGGAAAGTCACAAAAATTAGATTTTTGATTCGAATAATCTTATCTTTCTGTGAACTATGTGTAAAGAAGCACATAATATTTTGGCAAAAAATCTGACAAAACAGGGAAATGCATGAGGTGAACGATTTCGCATCGACATTTCAAAAATCTAAATCGGTGCTACATCGGTGGTAAAGTGTAGAATGAATGACGCTAGTGTGAGTTTTACTGCAACAATATCAGCAAGTCATCATTTCTGTAAGCATTTGCTTGACAAATTCTCCTCTCTAAAAAATGAAAGTCCAGCAAATAGAAAGACAAGACATCTTTCTATGATTTTTTCGGGAAATTATCAAGCAAATTTTTCTTATAGATTATAGATAGATTTGAATCACTTGGTACTTCATCGATATTCCAAAGATAATATGTCCTTTTCTGACGTACTTATCAGTCTTAATCTTTGATCTTGAAAAAATGACCAGAATAATCAGCTAAAATTGATTAAAAAAATATACCTAAATTGATTTCACATCAACTGAATGAAATGACCAAACTTTTGTATTTCGCATTCCTCTTAGTTGAATAAAAAAAGATTGCAAATGCCACACCGATTCACACTGATTAGCATAAAAATCCATTTGAAATGAATTGAATCTTGTTCCAGCCCTTCGCTATGCAGAAGAAATGATTTTTTGTGATTTCTCTTTCATACTGCTACTGGTCAGTTAAGGATTATTCCGATCACTTTACAATTTGACGCTCCGGCGCAGCATTCAAACTCTTTACCAAGGGATCTCGATTCAGCACAGTATGTGGTGGTCCATAACGATTAGGCCCAGATTAGGTACAGTCACGAAAAAAATCCTGTTTTATAGATCGGATCAGGAAAGATGTTTCTCCCTAATTTTCTAATTTGGCTGGGAAAGAGCTTTCTGGATTTTTAGGGATGATAATCAAATAGTTTTTGGTCAATCAAAGACGTATTGTGATATTTTCACCAACACTTTCAAATATGTCAGTAAAGTGCTGTGACACTGCAGTGAATTGTGTTAATGAACTTATTCGTTTTATGTATTCGTCTGATAATCGCTTCTATCACCACAAACCAGCCACCGCTGGTGGCAGCATTAAAAAACTGTAAAAAAAAAATGCGGTTGACCAAATGGGATCCTCATCGTTCGGGCAAACTACATGCCGGTTTGCCAGTTTTTCAAGAAACCATAAATATCTGACATATACACAAATAGCCATATAATGATGCTACGGACCTGTTGATACTAACAAACGCTCTGTGTGCATGTCCTTTCAATTTCAGCCGTTTGAAATCCAAGAGTGTTCGGCAAACACCGGGGCGCTAGTGAAATAAAACATTCTTAGTATGGTTTTGGTTACTTCATGCCCAGTTGGAGTTCCAGAGACCCGAAATATTTCTGCTTCTGGAGTTTTTTCCTGCTGTGACTTTGAATTTTATCGCATTCCAATGCGAAGCTGATTTGTGAAGTTTGAACTGAGAATACAAAAACAGATTTTAACTGTCTTTGCGATCATTAATTTGTTTTCACTTTCATTCGGTCGCCTTTGAGATGCAATTAAATGTCACACACCGCAAGGTTTCTCGTACCAGATAAGATTAAGCCATTTTGCGATAATGACGGACTCTCGGTGCAATTACTTAAGTCAGTTTCAGGAGAACACATTACCATAAGTCAATCAGCGTTGCTCCTTGATCATCGCAAGAATTTTGAATCGAGGTCGAAGATGGATTTCATACGCCTTGATTGGCAGACATTGGTATTCAAGTCACATCTGGTGGATGCGACGATGGCGGTCGTAACAGGATGAGTTTGAATGTGGGGCACGCTTGCAACATTGGCTTGATCACAATATTCTTGACTGCAATCAACTTTTAATGAATAATAATCGACGAGTTTAAGCCGATGCTGTTTGTGCATGGAGTGCTGGTCGAGTGAAAACCAGACGAAACCAGACAAAGTTAGCGAGGCTCCTACTAATGGTGGTTTGCAACCTTGAAATGCTTTCAATTTTAATCTTTAAATCAGAGAGGATTTAGTGAAATCGACGAGGGCTCTCAGATCTCTCCATTGAATAAAAGTCTAATGTATCATGTCTATTACGAAGCGTCACTGCGAGTGTTCTCTGAAGCATCCCAAAGTTAACTCCTTTTCAATTTGCTTGGCACCGAGATATGAAAATCCAGGTTATTGATGTCTGTGCCATATGTCACTACAAAAAATGCCGAAATTACATTCTCGCCGAACGTTTCGTCGAGCAACTTCAGAAATTACTGCCCAGAGCATTTGACGAGTATTCAAAGTCTTCACTCAGAACTGTTTATTAAGCGATAGACCCTTTTTTATCTCATTACGCCATAAAACTCGTCCTGTCCGTATTGAGAAGATTTGAAGGGTGTGAAATTTAAGTGCGATGATATGCATGTGGTGTAGGTAGGTATAATTTTTTAGCGCAGAAATTTATTTACAAATATTCGATTAGTGTATGCATCTTATCCGGTATTATGCATCTTGTCCGATGTGAAGCATCTTGCTCATGATTTCATGGGCAAACCAAATAGGTTTGTAAATATCATCGGAGCCAGCACCAGACCTTTTTTCAAATCCCTTTGACTCGATACGTAAAACCGACAAAATTTCGAGCGGCCGCGAACTATAAACTCTCGGACACCCTCATTAAACCCCCATAAAACAGGCGAGTGCCGACGATGAAGCCAGTTACACTCTCGTGCTTGCCATGTTTTAGCATGTGAAAACAGGCGAGAATAGACGAAGTGACCAGTTACACTCTCAGCTTGCCAGTATTTGCCGAGAGTGTAATTTCGGCATAATGCAAACTTGAGTCCCGGACGGGGTCATACTTCAATGTGACACTGACGATATACCGCAAACGAAACCAGATCTGGCCGAAGGATAAACTCAGATGGGTGTGATCAGCGCGTGATTTGTTCGAAGCATATGTTGTCGAAAAAAGAAGCATCAATGACTCTTCAAGTGATCCTTTTTATTTGTTCAATCTTGACTTACTCGTGCTCGCAGCGGAAGCATAAAAGATATCGGGTAGCGAGAAATCTCGACGTCATTATTATGGCTATCATTAGCACCTGCAGATTGTCAAGAAAAAGATCATAGGCATTCAGTTCAGCACAATTCGTAAGAGGATTATCGACGAATGATACAGCACATGCGAAACGAACCGCGGCAATTTTGTAGCTGGTTCAACATATAGCAATACTTAAAATGCTGTCGGTGCATTAACTTAGCAGGAAGCAGATTTAATAGATCTGTATGATTTGTGATTGATGAGCATGCAAACAACGTCTCTAGCTGGGAGGAGGAGGTTGTAATAATATGCTTGCTAATTTGTTTCAATTGTAACGTGCCTTTCCTCTTGTATTCCTTAAGCGATGGATGATAACAGTAAGAGAGTGTGCTGATAACGGTAAGAGTGTTTCAAACGGTTCGCACCACTGCTGTTGACTATTGTGCAACCGGCAGTTTCAATTGAATGAATTGGCTTAGCACTCCATAATTATCAATTATTTTGCATCAAATGTTGTAGTGTGCAGACTGTTTTTCAGTGTTTCAATGCGCATTACATTGTAGGTTATTTCATATGCAAGTTTCATGTATGATTTTGATTAAAACCTAGACAAGATTTCATATAGGTTTTTTCTATGTGTGATTCTAATTTAATAACCAATCTAAGCGAAAGCTCAGCGAATGCAACATCGTATAAAAGATCGTATAAAAGTTATTCCAAAATACGATAGAACAACTTTATTCAGCGGTTTACATATAGAATTTATACAAATAATATAGAATTTATACAAAACAGTACACCATTGTTAAGATCAATTTTATCCGAATATTTCTTACCGTAAGGGTAGTTGGAACAAAATTACAAGCTGTTTAAAAGCGTGTGTGTATAAGTGTAATTGGCATTTAAAAATGAAAATCTGAAAGATGTAGATGCAACTTATTGAATGTTTTGTTGATGTGAGCGATTGAGTCCAAGAGTTCGATTCTTTTGTGAACCAAACAATTTTCAATTATGAAATTGCTGAAGAACTGCAAAGCGTTAGTTGAATAAACGGACACTTATCCAAAGTTATATACTAAGACTTGTAGCATCCAGTAATTTTTTTTGCACGAAATTACTGGACACGAAATTTCGTCGCACACTGTATGTGCTCGAAATGGCTACATATTTTCTTTTCAAATTGAACCTATTTCAATTTGAGTCAATAATAAGTCCCGTACGTCCCCGGCGACCTTGTTATTGAATTCGAGTAGCAACAAGTTCTAACGGGATCTTGTTTTGCGACTCGAACGTGCATTTTGCGAGCTGGAGCTGATAAGCTCACGGAAGTCGAACAGGGACCGTGGTCGAGGCCGGGCGGGTCGGCGTCTAAGAGCAAATTCAACGGAGGAGAGTGCCTTAGCTAGTCCGCATTGGTTGCATGGTCGATCGCTCTTTGTATCTTTGATGTGGATACACCATATAGCTTCATACAAACGATATCGTTTAACACCAACCACGCGGTTTATTTCAATTTACAAAGTGCCCATTGTGCCGTACTCAGTGCTGTAGAAGTACGAAAATAAAGTCCGTGCCTCAATTTGAATTCTATCGCATTTGTAGATAAACGCGACAATGTTCTGTGCGGTGTACATAAAAATAACCGAAAGTGTTTTGACCGTGCGATAGCAATCAACAACAAAACAGCATCAGATAACACAAAAAACAACCAAGTGCAAATTATCATCCCATTAATCACCTATGAATGTATGTGCCTTGTCTATTATTACCCTACCAGACGACGGCGAACAGTGATTTTTAGTTCATATCATTTCGGGATCAGCCTCACCAATCCATAGTGAAAATGGCGCGGATTTCGTTTCGCGGCCGTTTTGTCTAAGTCGGTCGGTACTCGTATTTCCGTGCGAGGACGAGAAAAGGTTTTGTCCAGTGTCCACGTCAGGAATCGATAAACCACGTGTTGGAAAATACCCCAAGAGTTGCGGGGTCGTGGGAAAGAAAATTTGTGTCGTGCCGAGAAAAATGTAATTGAAGTTAGTTAAAGTTGCATGCGACATAGGCGACTACTCAAAGTGACATCAATCGAAACGGCTAAGGAGTTAAAAACTGAAGTGTCTAAGAAGAGGAAGCTGACGGCTCGGAGAGTGTCGATTTTGGCTAGAAGCGGGAATCTCGAATGACAGGTGATGTACGATTAGACGCTTGAGTGAAGATAGGCACGTGCTGGCATTCTACGACCAAGGTACCTTTATTTAATATGTATCATGTTTTGGTTTTGCAAAAATCGTGACGACTACGGCCACGCTAACTCGTACTGACCAGAGACAATCAAAGCAGCATTTGAATTCGGTTCAAATATCGATAATGTGAAAGTTCCTGCTGTTAGTTTAACGCGCTATGAGATTAAACCTCATTGGTGGAGAAGGTCTGCACACAGGTAGTGTGGAACTGACATTTTCTGGAGCGTCCGCTCTGGAATCGAGAGAAATGGTTACTTTTGGTTCTTAAGCTGATCCAGTCGATTTATTTCAACGTACTGACAACATCCAGAGAAGTGTAAGAATCCTTGATCAACGGGAACTACGATGCATTAGACGCGACATCAGCCTGGATTTGTTTCGCTTTTGCCTGGAATCGTTTTTTTTTGTTAAATGCAAGCGGTATTTTATTATGATGAATCGTTTTCGTTAGTTACAATGAATTAAACACAGATAAGAGCAGAGATCAAACTGCAATGTTGAATGGATAGGTTCTTTGAACTAGATAGTATCAAAAAAAAAAAAATTAGAAGTGAATTTTGTTACAAATTTAGTCAACTTGTTATTCGATACACAAGGAAGTTCCAAAACTAATTCAACGGATTACTTATATTGTGTCATACTCTTAAGGAACACACTACTTTGGTTATAGCTTAAGTTCAAGTCTTATTAACTCGGTATATGAGAGTGTCTGAACCTCTTAATATTTTGTTTCTTCGAATTCGATGGTTCATATTGTTGTTCGGTTTAAGTCGTGGAAAAACTTCTCTGGGGTCAGTTCGATAGTTCTGCTTTTTATCAAATGTTCATTTTTGTCTGAGTTCCTAACCACATTGAAAGATGCGTCAGGAAAACTGAATGCAATCGCAAGGGGGTATCGAAAGTTAATTTGCTTCATTATAGTTGATGCCAGTCTCTGGTAAATTCGTTGCCAGCCATTGTTTTTTTTTTACTTCTTTTTTGGTAATATCCTCCATTTTGTCAGCTAGATGAAAACCTGAGTACTGTGTAAACAATTTGAATGAAATTGATTAGTTCGGCCGTTGATTAACTATGCACAACGGGGTTGCAATAGATTTTGTATGCGGTTTCAGGTACGTTCCAACTTTAGGCACCTACGGATTTCCAGTTTTAAGGTCGCAGATTTTGGTGTTAAGACTATTAAACCATTTGGGCGGTATTGTATTCCACTACCCATTCTTTAGCGAGCCTAGTTGTTTCCTATCCTGCTGTTTCCATACGCTATTATCGATAGGACCGTCGGTTCATCCCTCCGTACCGTAAAAATATTTCGCTAAAATTTTGATTTGCTTGAACTTCGTTTACCGGATGCATAAGCGATCATTATTCCGAATTATGTGCACACCCTGAGCGGTTGTTTCAAGTATCTTTTATTAGAGATTTGTTTTCAGGAATACGCTTGTTCTATAATATGAAACCTAAATCGATTTGAAGAATTGGAGAGGTGATCTCAATAGTGAAGTTTTGTTGTGTAAGTTTTTTTTTAGCAACTTTATCCTAAGCATACATACACTTTCCTACGCTCGATTTT
This sequence comes from Nemotelus nigrinus, assembly GCA_947369275.1. Classification (NCBI taxonomy): domain Eukaryota; kingdom Metazoa; phylum Arthropoda; class Insecta; order Diptera; family Stratiomyidae; genus Nemotelus; species Nemotelus nigrinus. The sequence goes on along the minus strand of OX376373.1, from coordinate 2,348,626 downwards.
CCCACTCGTTAATCTCGCGTGTCCGTTTGTGCATGACAATAGCCACTGTGGATATATTAACTCGGATTTTTTAGACTCCTGATTGATGATTTTTGTTTTGTAATTTTCAACATATGCCACAAAAAAACTCCATTCCAATATGTTGTGGACGTGTGAAAAAGAAAAAAAAAAAGGAGAACGAATGTAGAAGCAAATCATGAATTATTATTAATAAGCTACAGCCAAAGTTCAATGAAAACCTAGTATAGAGTAGATAATGCAAGATTAGCGTATACTGATAAGAAGTGAAAGACAATATATTAATTTGATAAAAATGAATTAATAATTATGTATTGTTACCGTTGAAGAAAATATATATTATTGATAATTTATAGTCACGGGAAATTACTATAGAGAAAAAAAAGACCAGGGAACGAGATATTTGAGTCCTCCAAAGATGTCAAGACTTTAAGTTAGCTGGGTTAGTACCCTTCAGGCTGTAAATGTAAAATTGACCTTTTTTTTGTCGTAGTAGTTATATCGCTCCTTTATCGGCTATGAAACTAAATTAACGGATTGTAAAGGATATGCATAGGTATGTAAGAAGTTAAGGGTTCGCGGTATGTTTCTATGATCTAAGAGTCGTAACTAATCGATAAATATTGACAAGACACCTATATGTTTTTGATTGAAAAAAAAAAAAAAAACAAAAAAAAAATTCCCTTAATTTGCGTGTAGAATTACGAAGAATAGCTTACTAAAAATAAAAGTAATTATGAATTGTTAAAAGAACATCTAAGGCCTTCTTATTGGGCGGACGCCCGTGAAGTTCTCTTACTTTTCAGGGTCTGCGCGTGGCCTGGCTGGCCTAATAATGGATAAATAGTTTTTAGTGATTTCTTTTTCAGAATATTTTCTTAAAGGGCGGGATACTGGCCAAACAGTTAGTTTCAGTCGGTCTTAGTATTTTTGATTAGATTTTTTTGGATTTTTCTTGAAATGATGGCCAGTATCAGAGGGTGGAGGACCCCAGACCATCGGGGTCGGGGCTCCACTACCATCGGGGGCCCGGGGCTGTCTGCCTCACCCGGGTTCCTTGTAAAAGAGAGGTAGCCTTTTTCCTTGGTCCCTTTTGTAGATTTTCAATTTCCGGCTCCGTGCGTTGTCACGAGCACTGGGTCTGCGTAGTCAGCCCATGTTGCAGAGCCTGGGTGGTTTCCTTTACGGAGCTATGCCCCCTTTTGGTCCCTGGATATATTTGATATACCAGTTTGCGGCTACAGTATTATGACGGATGAAATAATACGTAGCATCCCGTTTTCTTTGAGAGCAAACCATCCCCATTTGTCAAGAACCCACCCCAGCCGCAGCGAGCTAGCAAAGCGGCACCCCAGCATCCGTCGGGGTTGGTTAAAGGGTGCTCCGCTAATGCGGACGAGGGGCCTTCACGGCCATTTCTAGGGCACCCTGCTCTCGGGGCAATTCTTTTTTTTGTTTTGCCTCTTGAATGGCAATAGCCATTCTCCTTTAAGACCTTAGCACTCTTGGTTCTGGACTTCGGTTTGGTTCTAAGTTGTGCTAAGGCCACTCCCATCTAATTAACGCTACAGACTCTACACATACTAAATTTGACATCCAAAGTTTCGGCGCCGAACGAGACAGTTCTCAATTTTTGTTGAATATCCGGCTGGAGCTCGTAAACTTGGGTATTAATGCTTGATTGTAGCGTCTCAATGTGCAAATTGCAGTATAAAATTTTACATCAATGTGGTTACAAACGTTAAATATTTTTTTAACAACTGCCTAACCAAACATCTATTTTCTTTTTCTCTACTAGTTCGCTGGCGTATCTTTCAACGGCGTCAAATATTTTGAATTCTTAAGTAAATAGAATTTATATTACATTCTTAAGTAAATAGAATCAGGAGTGGCAAGTTCAACTGACAGTGCTGTATGGTGCGAACTATTACAAAAAAAGATGCTCTCTGTCATTAGTTGGACTTACCACTCCTTCGTCATAAGCGTAGTGAACACAAGATCCAACCAATTATCGTTTTGGTTAGGAGTCATAGCATAGATGAACAGAATTAGAGGGAACCCAATTTTTGTTCGGATTTGATTCAAAAGGCACAGTCTCGACATATGTTTATGTCGTATGCATAATAAAATATCTTTTATGGGCCATTCAGACAAGCGTCCATGCGTCCACGCGTCCATGCGATCTAGCGTGTTTTGCTTACACGAGTCAATTTGATTTTGTTTATATAGGCGGGTCTAAAGCGAAGGAGGTGGAGTATGCTGATTCATGTACAATACATTTTAAAATGATTTCTTTCGCTCAGTGGCATGTGTGGATGATTCGTTGGTGATCATTTAAATATATGTTTTGTGGATGATTATTTTCTTATATAATGATGTGGATAATATATATTTTGCATCCTTACGTGCATGACTATTACGAAAACAAATTGAATGCATCTGAATATCTAGACACAAACATATATATGTAGGTATATATACTCATATGGATAAATACATACAACTTTCTGTTACCAATATATTTGTACGGAGCAAAAAAACATCATCATAAGCGTGTAAAATCCTTTCACTTATCGCCTTAGCCCCGCCTTCAAAAAACTGGATTTGAGTTGACTTGACTCGTGTAATCTAAAAACGCTTGGACGCGCGGACGCATGGACGCTTGTCTAAATGGCCCATTAGATTTGAACTGTAGTGGGCCATTTAGACAAGCGTCCATGCGTCCACGCGTCCATGCGATCTAGCGTGTTTTGCTTACACGAGTCAATTTGATTTTGTTTATATAGGCGGGTCTAAAGCGAAGGAGGTGGAGTATACTAATTCATGTACAAAAGATTTTATAATGATTTCTTTCGCTCAGTGGCATGTGTAGATGATTCGTTGATGATCATTTAAATATATGTAATATTGAAGATCTTTTTATTATGTGATGATGTGGATAATATTTTTCTTGCATCTTTACGTGCATGATTATTACGAAAAAATTAGAATGCATACGAATATCTAGACACAAACAATTTTATATGAAGGTATATATAGTCATGTGGATAAATATATACAATTGTCTGCTACCAATTTATTTGTTTGGAAGGAAGAAAAACATGGGGAAAAATTGAGGAATGGGAATTAGTAATGTTTTAACATTGATCAAGACGATGTTTTTTAAATTTTTAGCCGTTTGTGGGCCCTGGCTGTTTGAAAATGATTTTATTGTAAAAAAAAATAAGCGGCAGTGGAAATTTTCAGTGTTAGCAACAGTTTACCGCCACTGCAGGCAAAACCATTACAACTGTGTTAAATAGAAATAAAGTAAATATACAAATCTATTTTACATCTAATAACTTAGTTCGAAGTTACCGGAACATAAGAATTATAGATTTGCCACGCGGAAACACTTCAAAACTTATCTTAAATTGTGTGTTCCTTAATCACTTTCATCAGATGCACACTATAATTTGCAAATTACGCCACTGATATAATAACAAAAACTGCCATACGAATAAGCCCAAATAGAATATCCAATATATTAGCAGCAAGCATGATGGCTCACGGAAATTTCATAATCATGGAAATATCATCATTTGACAAGTTAACATAAATCGAAACCATCATTTTCAAGTTGTCAGTGCCTCCGAACGGCTAAACATTATCAAAATATCGTCGTCACCAAGCTTTAAACAATTCTAATTCTGATTTATCATATTCGTTAGTTTTACAATTTCTTTTTCCATATAAATAAATTTGTACCTCAAAACTATGTATATATCAATCCATCCATCCATCCACTTATCATCTCGAAATGACAAAGAGCGAAAGTAAAACAATTAAGTCAATGGTATATCAACCACCGTAGCCGACCACTTTCGCCTTAGCCCCGCCTTCAAAAAACCGGATTTGAGTTGACTTGACTCGAGTAATCTAAAAACGCATGGACGCGTGGACGCATGGATGCTTGTCTAAATGGCCCATTACTGCTGAATATTTACGTTCAAGAGAATATCAGAATATCATCGAGTAAAGGCAAGTTGCTTTCTGTTGCCCTGGCTTGTGTTTCGAAATTTCCTTGTATGGGGGAATTTATTTTTGACAATATTTTATTAACAAAATAGTAATTAACAAAAATTGAACAACATTAATAATTAAAACCTTCAGCTATAGAAGCTATAGATTAATGACTCTTCAACTGGATTTTTTTTCCAAATAAAATTGAAGAATGAATCGCATAAAATAAAATTTCCACATAATGCCCGGTCCAGACGCTACGTTTTGTACAACCAACGTTTTATCTGCACAGTCTTAAGCCGCGTACACATAGGGCCAAAACCAACGGCCAAGCCATTCGTTGGCTCGGATTCGCTTAGTGGGTACGAAGAGCCAACCTTGGCCTTGGCCTTGGTTGCTGTTCGCTCTGCTGGCGGTAACTTCAAAGCGTTGGCGATGTATTGGCCTTGGGACTCCGTTGTAGTGTGGATGGCTGGTCGTGTTGGCTGTCGTTAATACCGAGTAGTGTGTTGAGCTAGACTAGGTTTTTTGCATGTTATCAAATATAGTGTACGGTGTCGAAATGCGTTGTACTTTACAACCCCAATTTAATCGCTGCCAATCACTAGGTGTACAATGACACTCAGCCCGAACCGCATCCAATGCCTTGGCTCCAAGCCATTGGTGCCAATCTGTTCCTGTGTAGACGGCAGGACCAACGCCAAGGCCAACGACCAACATTCGATCAAACTGTCATTTGTCGTTCGTTGGTTGTATGTGTACGCGCCTTTAAACGTTGCAGATAAAACGTTGCGTGTGGATAGGAAAACTGTGCAATTTTGAGAACTGCACGGAGACGGTACAGTTGCAGCAATAACTGAGGTGGTTAGGCATAGTTATCCGTGAATTGTGCCGACAAGTCGTTACGTGTGGACGATTAGCTACGTTTTTTATTCACTTTTAGCAAATGGCAAACCTTCGACAATGTTCACGGGAGTTTCTGACTGAGTTTATTGCCTTGTACGAAAGTATTTTACACATACAAGTATTTTCTTTTGTGATATATGGTTTCACTAATTCCAATAAATGATTGTATGTGTCTATTGTCCATTCTCAAGTAGTTCCGCCAATCATTAGGTTCATCACTTAATTTACGCAGTAATTTAATGTGAGAAAAGTGCTGTCTTTTTAGAAGCCATTTTCTCGACCACTGTGAACGACGGGTTAATAGTGCTTTAATGTTTTTTCAAATTTCTGGAAAAGGTATGGTATCATACTTACCTAACAATTTAGGTAGTCATTATAAACAATGCTAATCATTACAAGAAGCTTTATAAAACTTTGATTTTACCGGATAAAGTATAGGTGTGCAAAATTTATTGGCCATGCCTTTGAGTGTCATGAAAATTTGCTTAATTGCATTTTGTTGCAATAATTGAATTGATTCAAACCATATTTGAATGGTTTATCGCAGAGCATGAGGAGTCTGCGTTATTAAAGGCTCGTATTTTCACTAAAGTTACATTTTTATTTGAATGCATTAATGTTTTACTGTTAATTCCTTTTTTCAAAACAACAAATGAATGTTCGCTTAAAATCAACGTGCGAGGATATATTGATAATAAAAACAAATTATAGTTGGAAAGGAAGAATGTAAGAACAATTTTTTTTGAATAAATAATTGCTTTGAATTGCCTGTGTGAACCAAAACCGCCCAATCCACGAGTAGCCTTCACAACCTGCATGCCTGAATGGCTTGGCCGTTGGCTCTATGTGTACGCAGCTTTACACACAGCAGCGAATCCTCGCCACTCGAACCGTGACCCGTCCAACCACACGCAACTGCTCCTTCTCCCGTTTTTCCAAATAAACCAATGCATTAAACATTCGTCCACAAGTCTAAACCACCCTTCATACACTGCGCAAATATAACCACAAGAATTCAACAAATACAAAAAACTAACAAACAAAACATTTGTACATTTATACTTAAAAAATTGATTTTCACAATCGATGGTCGATAGAAAACAAACACCAATAATATCTGAGTCGGCTACTATGTTTTATTCAAAAATTACTTTACAATAAGAATAGAATTTTGAGAATGTGATTCCAAGTAAAAGGTGTTAAATTTATCATGTAAAAAGTGTTAAATTTATCGTGTATCGAAATGGTGTATATTTATTGAAAATATAATATACTCATTTATTAACAATTAAGATAGCGTTTATAAGAGCAGTTTATTCGATTTTTGGTGTACTGCAAATATTCATGCTCTGAATATATCGCGACATCCATAAAATATTGAATGCCTAAATCCTCATTTCGATATTATCTTCCGTTATTGTAGCAAATGCATATGTGATCTATATGGCTTCAGGTCAATTAATGATTCTACATCACCATTGAACCTTATTTGAACTTTTGATCTTATGATCTTCAAACTTTAAATGATTGTTGTTTAATGTGATTCGTTAGAGCTTCCTCTCGATGTTGTCTTTGTTTTTACTATGTAGATGTATTAATTTTACCCTGCAATGAAATCTCCTCTCATCGGCCGATCGAAAAATTGACTCTTACCGAAACACACAAAAAACCAACAAAAAAGCTACACTAATGCAGATTGCTACCAAATTCATCGGGCTATCGCTTCACTTAGCATAGTTGATTTATTGATAAAAGTCTTTATCTATAATTCCGCCGTATTTTCCGCTAAATGTTCAATGTTCGACTGACCTTTAGCAGTAGCCTTCCAAATACGTTTCATGCAAAAGTGGGTCAATAATACCATTGACGATTCACTTCCTTGCATGAAGCGGAATTTGCAGCATTTTGTGTGCGCAAAGTTTTCCGATTTGAAGCGAATGCGGGAATATTGCAGCACTCCACGATGCCATGCCGACCAGTCCGAAAGATGTTTTTCGAGTTTTGGGATTTGCAATTCAATGTTTAGAACACATGACATCAGCGATCAGTGACAGTCAAACTATTGTCAATGGCATTTTAGCGGCAGACAAAAACTCAGTCAACTTGCTTTCCATATGCAAATCAGGAACACGGAATTCATGAGGTTCATTGGTGGTAGACGTATCATGTGGACGGTATTGGATACCGTCGTACTTAAGAAGTTTACTTGCGGCTTCAGTATTTTCGCACTTTATTTGTGGAGAACGCGTCGAAATAGAGAAGGAAAAGATGTGAGCTTGCAGATGCAAATCCAGCCGCCACAAGACTACCAGGAGTGTGTTGAAGTTCTATGCTATAGCTATAGCTGCTCTGAAAGGATAGCATAGCGTCGCTTAGGCAACTGTCAAATTTCGCTGCAGCAAGAAAGAGCAGTCATGGGTTTTATAAAGCCCAGAGATGCTTTGTGGGTTGGGTTTTGCACGGCTCAATTCACAGCGAAAATTTTTTTCTCGACTCTTTTTAACAGTCGATTTTACCATTTGACATGGATCTGCTCAACACTCAGATCGATGCATTCTGCTACTTGTTTAAAAGCCTACTCAGTTTATGGCAGTACTATTTTTGAATTTGTTGTTCATTTCCATCACCAACGAGACGGAAATACTGCTTTTTATTTCCACTTCTAACATAAAATGACGTTTGAACAAAATGTCAGCTACATACACACATGTATTTTACTTTAACTATTTTCTTGCTATCCTCCAGACCGCGAGTAGCAAATAGCCGCTAACATAGCAGCTATTCTGGAATCTTGAGTAGCCCGACTGACAAATAACCAGCATCAAAAAGCAGCTGTTTCGTGTCATTGGACAGCCAGAGTAGCTAAAATAGCAGCTATAGCCAGAATCTTGAACACACTCCTGAAAGTCGTTGGGAGGAAAATTAGCACTAGGGCTGTGGTAGTTTGTGCAGGCAGGTGATGAGGCGGCGATGATATCAAAACTGTTGCGCGAATACGACAGAAAACCCAGCCAGACACGAATTTTGGCCAGTATTTTGACCACACTATTCTCTCTTATGACAATGGAGCTGGACATTGATCTATCCGTGAAATATAATTAATTAGATCTTCACGAGATCTGCAGTTTTTTATGTTACCATACATAAGTCAGTTTTTTTAAAATTACATTATGAAAAGGGAATAACTAGGATTTTCTGATCGAATTCGTTGGAGAAAAATTGTGTGGTTAAACAAAATTGATTTTTGCAGTCCTCCGAGGGTATTTTCTGCATGCCGAGAAGGGCAGGCATAACAACAGTGAACAAGCTGACGTATGTATCTTCTTTTCTTAGACGAAAATAGAGGGCACGTGGTTTATCAGCGAAATCTAACAGTTCAAGTCTGGTGCATCAGTTTCTCGTGGCTTCGATTTCCTGCAGTCGAGGGCTATGTAACTTTTATACATGCAATTCGATTTGATTCGACGCCGTTAAAAAAAGTGCTGCTCAAGCTCGCGAAATTTCACAATTATCGAAATTGAATAGCGCAAAGGGATGAAATCGGAAATTTTTAACAACTAATCATCCACAAATGTAGCTACTTCATAGAAATTCGAAGCATCACGTGTTCAGCGAAGACATTGAAAACTCTTTCAAAAAAACTCTATATCACTTTGTCGAAAAGCGTGTATCGATAATTCGATCGAAATGAGTCGCAAGATTTCTACACGTGACATTAAGCTACATGCATTTGAAAAAAAATTTCGCGAAAGGAACTAATTATTGAATTTCACTGCATCAAAAGTGTCTCAAATAACAGAACGCATGACACAACAGTCAATCGAGAGTTATTTTATCATTGGACGCAACGTGACGCCAGGCCTTGTCTCGTTACCTACTTTCCTGTTTAATGCATACTTACACGCTTGGGTCATTTGCAGCCTGCCCGATGCAAATTTTGCCATCGTAGGCAAGAACTATAAAAACATACTGCGTCCGCTTTGTTTTTTAGAAGGTGATCGTAAACAATGCTATCGATCGTATTTCAGACCATACGCCAAATACGAGGACTTTGCAAAACGCGAAACGGCACTTCTTCAACGATGTGCAGAGCGAAGCGACTTCCTTTTCGATGAGGAGGAACAACAATACATAATTGAATTCTTCCGTTATTAATAGCAAAACAAAGCTTCAATAGAAGAGAGCATTCGAGCAGATTTTTTCTTGGTAGTATTTCACAACTCTTGCTTCATATCGCCCAAAACTCTATACGCTTCATCCGGCAATGCACTGAAAAACTAAAAACCAAATTTACCAAGCTGTGATCTTATTTGTTAAATAAACTCCGAATTGGGGAAAATATTCATATGAAAGTTGTTTCGGCTGCATAGAGTGAACTGGCTTTTCTTTGAAATTATCATCACTCAATTGCTTTTGGTAATTGATTTTGCTCTATACCCCAAACTATCACTAACATAATTTTAAAGGAAAAACCTACATGGTTATTTGACGGTTAGCGAAATATCGATCTTTTAGGGCATCGCACAAACAGTTATACGCAAAAAAAAACAGATGCAAATAGGAGAATGTGTGAATTTAAAAACGAATCAACAGAAAATCCGCTCCATTCTGTGCGTGTGCCACTTACGCGCTGATATGACTTTTGGCAATTTCAATATAAATGAAATAGCTGCTGGCTATATTTAATATATTTCTACATTTTTATGAATGTCACTTTGCAATTGAGACCTAATCGCAAATATTTCGCCCGTTACTTTTCTGTCTACGCTCCAGCTCATAGGCAAGTTTATTTTGTGATCATACAAGTAACTTTATACAATGCGTTCAATATAGAAATTAAAGATGTTTCAGCCGTGGCTAATATATTTTCAGGGTTGAAAATATTAAGTTGCTTTGCGAATTTTAGAGAATTTGCCCACTTATGCCGATTCTTATTCGAAGCATCCGGTAAATAGTCCTAGATCAAATAACTAGATCAAATGTGACTAGCTTGGGCATCGATCTACAATAATATTTCAGATAAATATTTACCTTCTACGGAAGAAATATTAAATAGGCAATACAAAGCAGTGGAGCTTGCACTACTTTGCTTGAATTGCTATTTACCTTAGGTCTAATTTTAGTTTTCAAATTACTCAATTGTTTTTGTTATTTCTTTTGTTTTTTTATGTTTAATTTTTTTTTGCTTTCTTGACGCTGTAATTGGATTTATATCTGTAGCGCAAGGGATACATAAATAAATAAATACTGGGAAAATCAACATCGGCACCTTTTATAAAGCACCCAATGAAGAAGCCCATCTCTTTCTGAATAATATCGACGAATTCTACTCGGCTATCCAGAAATTGATCACTATAGCAGATACAAATATCGATATTTTAACATCTTCAGCCGTATCCAGCGAATATCTCGATATAATTGCTTCAATTAATGGAGTTGTATTTAACAAAACAAAACCAACATGTCTCGCTATGACATCCAAAACACTACTCGATCATGTGTTCATAAAACATCCAAACATGAGTTAACGTATGGCTTACATTGATGATGACTGGCCCGGCTTAGACCATAACGAAACAAGTTCGGGTACGAGCACAATCTTGGATCACTAAGGGTGTAATTGATGCATCAAACCAAAAACGAATTGCTTACAAAAAACATAAAGCAGATTCAAACTCCACGTCCAAGAAGCAGGTCTATGCATCTATGAAGAAGGATTCGAATCGAGCTATCTTGGAGGCTAAAAAACATTTCACCAGGGATAAGTTTGAAGCTTCAGCCGGGAATACCTCCAGATATTGGCAACTAGTAAATGACCTCTTGTCAAAACAGCAAAACAACAAATCATCAACGTGCATAGAAGAACTGTTGATAAATGGAACATCCATCTCAGACCCCGACGAAGTAGCACAGCAGTTAAACAATTTTTTCGCCACCATTGGTACACTAATCACCGAACAACGACAACGTTCAATTCTCTAACGTCCCACTGGACCTGCTGAAATATCTGAAATAATCGACAACCTTCAATCAAAGGTTTCTTCTAGTCTGGATAGTATAACATCGGAAGATATTAAATTGCTAAAAAATCATATTTTGGAGCATCTAAATACATTAATAAATCAACACCTAGCTGCTGGCTCATTCCCTGATTGCCTTAAACTGACGAACTTCACTCCAATCTTCAAAGGTGGTGATCAAAAAGATCCATCAAATTATCGCCCAATAGCTGTCACAAGTGTCCTATTAGGTTGCTGCAGATGAAATGGCCGATTTAGCAATGACATAAAGTTGGCTGCAATTTTAGTGTATTATGTTGGCACAAGGCGGCGAAAATGATATGACATATTAAAGTTTAAATACTGCTACCTTGGTTTATGGAGTCATTTCTGTTTTGCACTTCACAGTGATCGTAAAAATAAAAAGAGAAAGTGAACATGGAAGTGAATCAAAAACGGCTACTTTTACTATATGAATTTAAATTAGAGCACAACGCAACGGAACAGGGTTTTTTTGCCTGAAACAGTTAGCGAACGAACCACTCGGCGATGGTTCGAAATATTTCGATCCGGAGATATGGACCTTGGAAGTGAGCCTCGTGGACACCCAGGACCATCGATCGATAACGACGAGCTGCGTGCATTAGTGGAGTCTGACCCTGCCAAATCATAAGGGATCTTGCCGAAAAATTAGGCGTTCTCAATTCGACAGTTTGCCGCCACTTGCAACAACTTGGAAAAGTGAAAAAGCTTGACAAATGGGTTCCGCATGATCTTACCAAGCAAAACATGACGTGTCGAATGGAGAACCGTTCTTGCACCGAATTGTGACCTGCGATAAAAAGTGAATTTCATACCATAATCGTCGCCGATCGGCCCAATGGCTAGATGCCGATGAAGCACCAAGACACATGCCGAAACCAAGCCTTCATCCAAAGAAAATAATGGTAACTGTTCGGTGGTCTGTAGCTGGAGTTATCCACTATTCATTCCTGCAACCTGGCGAAACCATCAATGCTGAGAAATACTGTGCTCGGCTGGATGAAATGCATCAGAAATTGATAGTCCAACGACCTAGGCTTGTCAACAGGGATGGAGTGATACTGCTTCATGATAACGCACGATCTCATATATCGAGAACAACGGTCCAAAAATTAAACGAGTTCTGCTATGAGACTCTTCCTCACCCTCCATATTCACCAGACCTCTCACCAACAGATTACCATTTCTTTAAACATTTGGATCACTTTTTGACAGGAAAAAGATTTAATAATGAAGCTGCTGTCAAAAATGCCTTCGAGGAGTTTCTTCGGACCAGAAACTCGGACTTCTACAAAACTGGAATAAATGTACTTGCATCTCGTTGGGAAAAATGTGTTGCATTATTGGTACCTATTTTGACTACATAAATTGTCTTTATAATAAGTTACAGCTGTTTAAAAATGTATTACTAAATCAGCCATTTCATCTGCAGCAACCTAATAAATAAAATATTTGAAAGAGCCATTGAAAAACAATTGCTGCAATTTGTTTAGACTAACTCAATTTTGACGCCAGTTCAATATGGCTTTCAAGAAAACAGTAGTATACTAGCAGCAACATTAGATGCAGTACATTTAATCAACAATGGATTGGACAAGGGTGTCTATGTAGCGGCAATCTTCATGCACCTGAAAAAGGCCTTTGACACCATTAACCATGACATCCTGCTAATCACTAAGGCTATCTAGACTATATTCACAATGCCCACTCTGACTCCAAGTTGGCATGTGTATCGTGAAACACGGCTACAAAGCATATAACAAATAATATGTCTTGAACAAGAAAAACTAATATTTAAGATGTTATAAGAAATGTTGGAAAAATAACTCAGACAGCCACAAGATCGGCGAATAACCTTGCAATTAGAAAAGCTTGGACAGATCGCTTGAAAATGGATCCAGTGCAACAGTCTTTGGCTTATTACAATACCTTACCTGAAGATATAAGAAAATCTGCAAATTTGGTTAAATTTAAGGAAAATCTACGATCATTTCTTACAAACAGATAATGACGCTAACCAGAGTTTTTTCTAATCTTTTCTCTGGACACAAGTCTTGAAGACAAGAAATAGGCAATATTACTTGAACTGAACACAGTAGTGTATATTGAAGTGCTTTCCGTTATACCAATATATAATTGTCTGGGAAGTACGAAAGTAACATATGTTGAGGAGCTATGATGCACACGGACTGTGCATTTTGATTGAGAGATGGAGAGAGTGGAAGGGAGGAGGTACAAAAAAAAATATTATTACGGAATCCGTAATTGACAATAGAGCTGTAACCAATCTTTCAAATTCATTAGTATCTTATGTGATGAGGAAACTCTCCATAACCATGAAGATCTCGAAATGGCTGACAATCCAATGTTGGAAGTGAATGGTGAATAAAATTGCGACAAGAACTGCGATATAAAAAGGAAAGGAATGCAGAAAGCTGACGATAAAGAATGGTTGAATAGGTTGTAAAGAATTAAATACTACGAATAGAGGAAGAAGTTTACATAGGTTTTTCGTCAAAAGGGGCTTAAACTAAGCAAAATATTCCTCGTTAATGAAGGTATTCAAAACCACGTTGTAATTCTAAAATGTTTTGAAGCCTCCAATACTGTTACATCCGATTTGATGCAGATTCCAGACAGGGATTTTAAACCGGTTTTAATCCGATTTTCGTGTAGCCATACAATTTTATCCGGCACACACACATATTAACGCTTCGTACAAAACCGGTATTCGCTCATAAGGAGCTTCCGTGCACGTACGCACAGTCTGCGCACATACATGGAAATCGGCCGAAAGCTCACGAGTTCCGGTATATTCCAAATCCTGATTTGGGAAGTGCTGTAAATTCGCTCATTGACGAATTTTCTTGTAGCAAGAGCTGGATTGAAGGATTTAAATTTCCGGAAAATTAATCGGAGAATCAGCAGCGGTAGATAAGAATGTGGTTGATGACTGGCTACAAAACAAATTATAGAAGCTGTGACATTTTCAACGCAGAAGAAACCGGTTTATTTTATAAGCTCAAGCCAAACAAGACACTAAAATTTAAAGGAGAATCCTGCTCCAATGGAAAGCTTTCAAAAGAGCGAATAACGGTTCTCGTTGCAGTAAATCTATTGGGAACTGAAAAAAGGAAATTGCTTGCAATTGGCAAATCTAAAAATTCCAGATGCTTCAAAAATAGGAATCTACCCGTCGGTCGACTATGAAGTGAATTCTAGAGCCTAGATGACGGCTGATATTTTTGCGAATCATTTGCGGCAAAGAGTTAGACAGGATAAATCGGAAAATTTTATTATTACTAGATAATTGCCCTACTCACCTCGATCTGAAAGATTTAAGATGCATTAAATTGGTTTCCATGCCACCAAACATTAGTGCAAAGTTCCAAGCAGTGAATCAGGGGGTGATAATAGCTTGAAAAGCAATTACAGGCGCATTTTTCTCGCGAAGTGGATTCATGCCATTGACGATGGTAAAGACAAGTTTGCTGTTAGCCTTTTAGATGCAATAAAATTTCTTCACATGGCATGGGAAAAAGTTTCGACACGAATAATCGCGAACTGTTACGCTCATGCCGGATTTTTGGAGGATTACAATTCTGACGGAAGTAGCGAAACGATCATGCCTGGCATAGACGTAAAGTTCAGTGAGTACATCCGAGTTGACGAGGATCTTATTAGCACCGAACACCTAACCGATGAGGAAATTTTGTCAAGTGTTTCATTGGAGGTAAGTGACGACGACGATGAAGAACCCGTAGAATATCACAACACGATACATTCAGCTCCGCCGATTATCGGTGTAATTCACAAAATGGGTCGCACCAATCAACGTACTTAATAGTTTTGCGCGAGTTGAGTCACACTTAAATGAATCAGATTTAACTTCCAGAAATAAGCAATCGACAATTTTGATTTTTTTTTTCTTAAAACACATGCATACATGTACATGCGTATGAATATTGATATGACTATGTTTAAAATAAAAATAATTTCGTAATAGGTCTTCTATTTTTGTAGCTTTTGATGAAATATAACACTTAAATATCAAATACGAATGCTATATGTATTTCCTTTATAGGTTCCGTATATAGCGAACTCCGGATATAATGATCGAAATCAGCCGGTCCCTTGAAGTTCGTTATATGCGGACTTTACTGTATTTATATTTATATATATATATATATATATATATATATATATATATATATATATATATATATATATATATATATATATATATATATATATATATATATATATACATATATATATATATATATATATATATATATATATATATATATATATATATATATATATATATATATATATATATATATATCTGTAATCAATAGTTTTTAGCAGCAGCGAATGTGCGAAATGATATATTGTGTGGTATTATTTCAAGTTATTTATTTTACATAATTATATTAATTGTTTCTAGCTTAAAGTCTGCATTAAAACAGATTGCAAATTTTAACTGGCGTCAAAATCTTCTAAGCATTCTATTATCACTTTACAGCATCAATTTTAATTTTAGCAATCTTATCTTTGTATTGCTTGCCTGATGTATCTGAAATAAAACATGTTTATAGAATGTAAGTAAAAATAAATACATCACACTGGCACTTCCTTTTATTTAGGTGAATCACTTTCGAGCTGGAACACATAATCGTGCGTAGTCAAACAGCAAGTACCCCACAAATTCGTAGGGACCAAGCAGATGTGGGAAGGGGAAAAGGCCGTAAGAAAATTATGTGAGGTAATATTAATTTGAAAACATACAGAGTTTTGCTGTTCTTTTGAGAAAACATATAAATTATTCTACTTGAACAGTAATTTCCAGAGAAACAAAATTCTGAACCCAAAACACCTGCAATTTCTCATTTAATCCCATGTTCTACCGTCATAGTTTCCTTTGGAAAACTAGCTTGGGCTGTAAATGGACAGTGGGGGTTGCCAAGAAAATTTGACAAATTTTCACAAGACTCGAATGAAAGCATGATTTGCATTTGTTCGAACAGGGCTCTAGCTATACTTCATGTGCGAATACTATATTTCTCCAAATGGAATCTAGTATTTGTTCTAAGCGGATGACGCCGATATTTGAACTTTACGCTTCCATTCAATATTTTCTCCGGAAATCGTTCCCGGAAGAAGCTATTGGGAAAATATAATACATATTCTCTGCAGAAAATATGACAATAACGATTTACACAAATTTTTAAGGCCTTTAAATTTTTCTTAAGCTCTCTGGGGTGAATATATGTATGAACGAATCCCATCCACAATCTGCCACTTGTCCTTCACGATTCGGATTCCAATCAACACCATAAACGAATTCGGAGTGATGTACGATTGTTTCGAGCGGTTTCATTTGCAGCTCGTAGTCCCAGATTCTACAAATATTAATGAAAAGGATGATTTGTTATTTATTTCACAAGCGAGAAAATACACAAACTATTTACGATAATATCCACTTTTTAAATTTGTATTTTGCAAAGTAAAAAAATTAAAATTTTAATGCGAGACAGATTATTGACTACTAATTCGCCACATACTTCCTACCTCAGATAATCTTCAACGCAGTTGAGATCTTTACCTTTGCCTTCGCTATCCATGAAGTGTACACATAGCGAAGGTATCAGGCACTGTCCTTTTACTGCAGTTGCAATATATCGGTTGTAATTTGAGGTAATTTATTGCAACTGTAGGGACAACAGAGTTGGCCTCTGCTGATTAAATAATATTTACGTTAGCGCATCGCGTCGTCATCATCGGCCAATAATAATTTATATTGCAACAGATTTTTAAAAGATTTGACTTGAATGATGTTACTTCGAATAACTTAATCAAAAATCGTAAATCGAAAAAGTGTGAACACATTTGGAAAAATCGGCTTATTGCAATTTTAAAATTCCACCTACTGCTGACAGGAAAACTAAAACGACAGCACTGTTCCCTAGCGAAGAGACCATCTGAAATCGAACGAAAATCAACGATCCGCATTCACGTCATAAATAAATGATGCAAAAGAGTGAAAATCGCTTGAGAATAAACTTGATCAAATAAAATGGGAATTTCCCCGATTCTTAACCCTGGAGAAATTGAATATTGCAATTGATTTTCTTTAATATGGAAAAACTGATATTAACAACAATCTGCTGCAAAAATTAATTTTTCCTATTTTTCTTTTAAAAAAAAAATTCCTTTCGGTACATTTTTTTCCCGGATTTCCACGTCGTTTACACAGCCATTTTTGTACAAAAACGACACATTTTTAGAAGCTTTAGAGATGAAATCGGAGATTAGAATCATCTTCGAACCAAAAAACACGTCGATTTTTGGATTTTTCCTAGTCAAAGACCTAATAAAACTGATTAATTCAAATTGTCGTACTTACCTCGTTGAAAAATCGTAGCCCGCCGATACCAGAACATGTTGAAAATGAGGTGAAAATTGAATTCGCCGTACCGCATACTCGCACCCTGTTAGTTCGAAAAAGCTTGAAGACATGTAGCGAAGGTCCCAACCGCGTAGAAGACCATCCGAAGCTCCTGATGAGAAATATAAATTCTTGTAATGTCGAATTAACGACGTTTTTATTTTATTTATAATTTATTTTTTATAATAATTACGTACTTAGCACTGTTAAGGAGGCATTCTATCTTTCATGCTCGGCAAGTAAGTTTGCATTCACAAACGTCGCTTTGAATGAATAATAGCTACAAATAGAGCTACTGCTCCGGAGAAGTAAGCGAATGAGATCAAACCAGTAGCAAGCAAACTCCGTTTCTTGACTAGTCCACACACGGAGCTACTCACAAGAAACTGATTAACAAAAATTAATAATCAGGCCGCAATGAGTTACTTTCAATGTGACTGAATGGCACACCACACACGACGCTACTTGTTAGTAATTTGCGTTATTTATCAGTTTCTTTTGAGTAGCTCCGTGTGTGGACAGTGTAATGAAAATTGTTTGTTTTTTAACAAAAAATTCAATTTATTGATAGATTTTAACCTTTCCCAAGACGACAGCTTGAAATTTTCAAAATTCCGAGTTGCACCAGAACGGCAACCCATCACCAAATCAGCAAGCGAAACTTCTGTTGAGGAGAACTGACGACCGGATAATGCGATCATTACGAAATTTGCAGAACTTGTTGGCAGTATTTAGGACCAGATCTGATAGAATCGATTTTGAAATGCAGGAAACCCTGTGACAGTGGAGCCATCTTGAAAAATCACTGAGAAAAAAAATTGCTTTGTGGCCCACAACTTCCGATTCAGCCATCACAGTTGAACGAAATTCGCACAGTATTTGGACCTTATTTTAAACTACATTTAATTGAAATTTGGTTGAAAAATTAAAGTTAATAAAAAATTTGTGGCCCAAACAGAGTCTAGATCCGATAAAAGGAAAACGACACGCCAGTCAGAATTTCTGAAAATGGAAGCTTCTTTGTATAGGTAGTAGTGTGGCTCAACGGTAAAAAAATATACCGAGGCTAAGGGAAAAGGCGAAACAAACACAACCAAATTAAAGGGGATTCCAGCGGGTTTAATGCCAGCAAAACTCAACAATATTTGTGGAGACAATGTTACTGCTTTCTCTAACAACTTTCACTCAAAAATCAAGGAATTCAGACTATAACGCGGATGAGATTTGTCTGTTCTGGAAGCTACTCCCAGATAAAACTCTGGTAAATTTTCGGGAAGCATCTGTACCATGGCGCAAAGTTAGTAAGGAGAGGATAGCTTTTTTGGCATGTTCAAATACTACTGGAACACATAAACTTAAGCTCTTAGTAATAGGAATACCCAAAAAGTCCAAGTGGTTTAAAAATGCTGCAAACCTTTCTGTGGTTCGCGGAAGCAGCCGAAATGCTTGGATGGCGGGATATTTCTTTAACGAGTGGTTTATCGCAAATTGTTAAGTTTCAGAAATTTAGTCTTTATTTTACTTTTGCTTTTGAAAAGTTGCCTTTGAAGTTATAGATTAAGCATTTTGATTCTTATTGGTTTTGGATAGTCTGGAGCAGTGCAATTTGTCATATGCTTGAAGGAACCATTATAAAAGCATTTACGTCCATATTTTGCAACTTATATAGGCTTTGAAAAATTTGCTCATAAGAAAATACATGAAAATTTGTGTCGCGCATTACTCTTACCGGTAGCGAGAACATTCGAATTGAATTTATTCCAGGAGCATGTCAGCACTTCGCCGTCGTGAGCTGCCACTTTTATAACTGGTTTCGGTGTTAACGTGTCCCAAATCATGAGATATCCATCGGCACCTACACTAGAAAAAATATTTGGAAGAAAGTTAGAATACTGAGCACCGAATATAACATCGGTGTGTTGCCCTAAAAAGCTAGAAACTAATTTTAAGTTATTCGAATCCCAAATTTTGATAGTTTTATCCCAGCTTGCACTCAGGATTTGCCTTGTTGTCATTTGCCAATCTACGCTGTAGACTTCAGCAGAATGTGCCGAAATACGAGCGATCGGGGAACCAGTCTCTAGACTCAAGGAGTTCCATAGTTGCAGCGAACCGTCTCCGGATGATGTTGTGACGATGTCCTCGTTTCCATCGCACCAAGCCTGAAAATATAATGCGTATCTTTGAAGCTTTTGCATCTTTGAAGAAAGTGAGGATTATTAAACAATATTTGCCTATGTTCTGAGTTGGCAATCAAAAGGAAACTGGATCAAATCAACATAATTTAGATGTGAGTGTCTGTACGCATTGCCTCCCAAGTGAATTTTTAAAGCCCTGATGGTTCCTGCCTCATCTTTCGAAAGATCAGTGACACAAAATGTATGGTTACGCTACAAAGGTGAATAACCACAAAAGATGTACCGAGCAGCATTACATAGGAAATTAGTCATACAAGTAAAAATTGCGTTCAAATACACTTACCACATGTGCTCATACACATTTGGAAAATCGTAAGCTGATTATTATCAGCGGCATCAGAAAATTGATCAATAGAGCTTATCGACAAATATATCTATGTAGGTAGTTATTACGCACGCGAGTCAATTCATTGATTCGACTCTGTGATACTTACGACATCGAACAGTCCATCACTCCACTGAGCCTGACCGATTTCTTGAACAGCGTCCCCAATAAGTTCCAACAGATAAATCGTACCAGCACCGGATAGTCCGTAATATTGGCTGGAAGCTGCAACCAGAATGTTAGCATCCGACGGAGAGAAGCGTACGCTGTAGCCGTGGCGGTTTGTTGTTTCAAGTGAGACCATTTTTCGAGATAGTTTCGAATAGTTCGATACAAGTCTGCAAAAAATGGTGAGATTAGTCTTTGAATGTTGACTAGCACCCATATTGTTTACAAAAATTTTTTGTTATCCACAAACGTCATCTTGCTTTTTGTTTCAAAATAATAACAATATATTTAAAGCCCTCAAAATTCACACAAACAATATTATTTCTGCACTTATCTACCATTGAGTAAGCGCAATGCCCTACCTCCCACTCCGTCCATGTTCTTCATCTGTGTTCGTTGTGTCGTAAGTTCAACATTGCTAAGGTTTCATCATTTGTAGGTTTAATGCGCAAATCGATGGCAACTAATAAATTTCTTTCTGTATAGGTTCAACAGTTTCCGCACTCACATTTATGGTGGAGATGCTGATGTGGTTTTTAAAAAATATTGACGCGTCACAGGCTTGGAGATCTGGTCGCCGACTTGGTTGCAGACTTGCGATATCTGCGAACAAACTAGATGTGAAATTAGCCCACAGACAATGAATTTGGTCCCAGATATTGCATATGTGCAGCCAAGTTGACGACCAGATCTCCATGTCTTATTCACGCTTTAGATTTATATTGTATACGGAATAAGTGAGAAGACTGTTTTTCACACAATAAACATAAACTGTCAGACCACAGTTTGGAGATTGCACATGTTCTTTCATGTGTAGATAAGGGTAGTTTCGCCGTGTCAGCATGTGACACGGACTTTTTAGCCCCAGAGGAGGGTAGTGATTTGAGTTGGGTCGTACTAGGATTTTCACTTACTAGGTATTCCTAGTACGAGTACTAAAACTTACCTCTTCCAAATGTCCGTTCCAAAAATACTAGCTAGTATTTTTTGAAGTATGTGCATATATACCTACAATACATACGATTTGCAGTGGTGTAATGAAATTATATGATATGCCCTCCTTCATCATCCAGACACAAATTTCCCAAGCTAGAATGGTGATGGTGTAAGATAACCATCAAAGGATACCGAGTCATTGGTTCATGCAGCTTGTCAGTAAATATGCAATGGTCGTTTAGTAATTGGAGTAAGGAGGCCTACAGATGAGGCATTATATTGGAACAGGTATTTTTTTTCGAAAAGCCAGTACCGAGTGCGAAATTCAAAAATACTAGGTACGAGTACTTTTGCGAACTATTCACATAATCAATAAATTACCCAATAAATTTACTCCATTTGATTCATTTAAATACCTGATCCATAACCCTGCTCCAGTATATACGCCTCATCTCTCGTAGTGATGCGCGTATTCACTTCTTAGAATTCGTTCGGATTAAGTAGCTAAGCAGTTCCGTCGAAACTTAATCTGCCATTGGAATTAGGATTATCTGTTCTAATATTTTTACAGGAAGATACACAAAAAGTAGATGAGTATTGAGAGCAATTATATGTATGTAGGCCCGATTGCAGTGTGAGCTTCTTCCTTTTCTTCTAACTATCGATTATGTCATTGGCCACATTCTTTAGAAACACCCAAATTAAAGTGCCAATTAGTTAGGTACTATTGAAATTAGTTACTCTAAATATGAAGCGGGTATCGGAAACGTTCAGTCGCACATATGACACATTAAAACGTTGTATTGATGATGGCGCAACCACACACCAAGAAAACAAAAACCATATATCGATATCAAAATCATGGGTCACGGTGTGCCTAAGATCGTTTTATTTGAAACTGGCTTAAGAGCACACAATATCCTTGAGGCTTCATGTCATATTTGAAAATTTTTGATTTGGCGTCATATACGTTTCTTTTTAATTCAAATAATCTGACCTCATTTCAATAACGCTGTATCAAAGTGTGTCTTGTTTGTTTCAATGTTTTGTTTTTTCATTCAATGATGAAAATTTTGATATGAAAGTAAGATTTTTATAATAAAGTGGAATCATTTTTATTGAATGTGGGGGATTATTTAATTCAAATAAGATTCGTTTTTTGTTTAAAAGTATTTCAACTTTTGATTTAAATTTGATTCTAAAAAATTGTAAGTGGTGAAATTTTTCTGAGTGTTGAATATCTCGAAAGTTACTAAAATGTAGATAGGGCGTTTATGCTAAGGACGACAGGCTGGGATTTTGTATCTTGTAGGTGTAGTCAATGCAGGTTTGTTGAATTGAACATGAAGACAAAAAGATTTCAAATGTCACATTGTACGAAACTATGCACGGCTTTATATAATGAGATATTTACAGAATTTAAAGATCGCGTTATAGCGAAACCATGTTATGCACGTCCCGCGTCATACGAGGATTACCCATGCTATGAAATGAAATAAAAAAGCAGATACATATATGAAAATCAGTGGCATGTATTTTCCCACAAGCTTATTTTCTCAAAATTCTCATTTCAAAATGCCCACGTGGTCCACGCTCGCAAGATTTTTGGTGAATGTGGCAGCACTATTGAGCCCTTTGTTAGTTTTGGTGCGATGTAGTTGCTAACTATATTTTATGCTATGAAAATCCGGGAATGGGCTGTGCAAAAAACTCAACTCTCAACCCTGAATTCAAATAGGGTGCGCTCATTCAAGATGTTTGAAATGCAAACAAATATTTTCAACAATTGGCACAGAACTTTCTAGCAGCTATGTTAGCATCACCTTCATATTTGACAAAGTATGGAACTAACATTTGGTATTTCATGTAAAAAAAAAACTTACAGAAGCAAACGTGAAAGTGGATAATCTACCTCTGGAAAAGCCATTTACTTGGTTACAGCTGATTAAATATGCATTTACTTAGATAACTCTCAGATGAACATATCTTCAGCGCTCCAGTCTGCTGGCCGAG
Source organism: Nemotelus nigrinus (assembly GCA_947369275.1). Lineage (NCBI taxonomy): Eukaryota > Metazoa > Arthropoda > Insecta > Diptera > Stratiomyidae > Nemotelus > Nemotelus nigrinus. The sequence continues at coordinate 2,325,568 of OX376373.1, read as the reverse complement.
AGTACCATGAAGAATTTTACATCACAATTGGCAATGCAGCATTGGACTAGAGATATTAAATTTAGTAAATGTTAATGCTTAATTCTAGAGAAGCAAACAATTTTATGAACCGATGAGACCTGATGCGTATTTTCTGGTTCTAAACAATGTTTAATGTTTTTATTTACGGGAGATGTTTAGTCCTAAATAGCTTCAAGTCATAACATTTATAAGGCAATCATTTTATAAGGCAAGAGAACCATAACAAGCGATTAATATCAAAAACATGTACATATGTACATTATAACAGTATTCATAGATATCTGGGTGAATTTCATTGCAATCGATATTCATTGACACCACCGTCAATGGCCAAGCAACAAAGACAAGGGTAGTGTGCATAAATCGCATTAGAAGCCACCAGGAATGGAAAAAATACGTGAAGACATGAAGAAGGCGAACAACATTAATCCAATTAATATATTTTTACGCAGAAGGTATAAAAGCACTAAGCTCTAAAAATTACAGAATAGTGCTGAATTTTCAGTTCGCGAACGAACTCTCAACTTATTTTCGAACAAACCGAACTCATTTTGACTGAGCGGCCAAGCTCATAAAGTGAAACGCAAGTGTCTTGGTCAACTTCCCTGTTCTATTGAGTGTACTAAAAAACACGCAAAATGGTTGTGTCGGTGAAAGTTTTCAAAAAAACCACCCCGAATGGTAAAGTGACATTCTACCTAGGCCGCAGGGACTTCATAGATCACTTGGATTACTGCGACCCGATCGATGGCGTTGTCGTCGTTGACGCTGAATATCTGAAAGGACGACGAGTCTTCGGACAACTCGTCACAACCTACCGATATGGCCGCGAGGAAGATGAGGTCATGGGAGTGAAATTCTCCAAGGAGATGATACTGTGCAAGGAGCAAATCGTTCCGCTGGTCAACCAAAACATGGAGATGACCGCGATGCAGGAAAAACTAGTGAAGAAGTTGGGTCCCAACGCGTATCCATTCACGTTCCAGTTTCCACCGAGCTCCCCCAGCTCGGTCACCTTGCAAGCCGGCGAGGACGATCAAGGAAAGCCTCTTGGTGTCGAGTACACTATACGCGCCTACGTCGGAGCCAATGAAGATGACCGCCAACACAAGCGAAGTCAGGTCAGCTTGACCATTAAGAAGCTGCAGTACGCACCGGCATCTCGTGGTCGCCGTCTACCCAGCTCTTTGGTCAGCAAAGGATTTACATTCTCACAAGGGAAAATCAACCTGGAAGTAACCTTGGACAGAGAGATCTACTACCATGGCGAGAAAGTTGCCGCCACCCTGCAGATCACCAACAACTCGAAGAAAGCCGTCAAGAACATCAAGTGCTACATCGTGCAACATTGTGAAGTAACAATGGTTAACTCTCAATTCAGCAAGCATGTTGCCTCGTTAGAAACGCGTGAAGGTTGTCCCATCACACCTGGAGCGAACTTAACGAAAACGTTCTATCTGGTTCCCTTGGCGTCAAGCAACAAGGATCGACGAGGTGATATATCGACCAGCAGTATCTTGTTTCATTTGCACCCCTTCACCGTGTTTTTCACGGTTTATCTAATTGATTCTTTCGCCTTTTGTGAAAGATGACTGTTGAATGTATTGTTTTGGTGGTTCAGTGGAACATTGATCTTAGAATGTTTAATGAGCTTACTTCGGATGTTAGGAAACTTTTGATAGCGCATCACGCCCTTATGCTGAAATCTTATTCATTTGTATTATTCCTTTACAGGCATCGCTCTAGATGGGCATTTGAAGGATGAAGATGTCAACTTGGCTTCGTCGACGATGGTTGCCGAAGGAAAGTCAACGGCTGATGCCATGGGTATTGTAATCTCGTACTCTGTCCGAGTCAAGGTTAATTGCGGAACACTTGGTGGCGAATTAGTCACTGACGTACCATTCAAGCTTATGAACCCAGCACCAGGTACTGAAAAAATGGGCTTATTTGCAAACTCTATGATGTTTTTCAAACAAAAAAGTCTTCTAATTTGTTTTGATGGCTAATTTGTTTTGATGGAACGCATGTCTGCTATAAAACCTTAAAACGATTTGACATGAAAACAAAATTTTTTAGCACTTTGAGGCCGACTTTTTTTTAAACGACTTTAAGTTGAGATTCGGCAGCCTCTTTTTAAATGACAAACATGCGAAAGTCTCACGCACTCACCACAAATTGAATATCATTCTGCTGTCACACATATTTTTTCCATATTTCAGGCACTGTCGAAAAAGCGCGTGTAAATGCTATGAAGAAGATGAAATCAATCGAACAGCATCGCTATGAAAACTCGCACTATGCCGACGACGATGACAACATTGTTTTCGAAGATTTCGCAAAAATGCGAATGAGTGCTGCCATAGCGAGTGAAGAATAATAAAAGAAACACTGATGCATTTGCTTAAATACTATAGGCAAACTAACTGAACTAATTGATACACTGGGCATGTATAACTTAATACTTATGATAAAATATAATAATATTGAAACATATTGAAAAATACTGAAAGTAATTCACTTTCAGAACACATATGAATGGTAGAATATATCCTAATTTATTGTTAAAGTTGTTATTTGAAATTTTATTATTGTTATTTGATCCACAATTGCATGATTGCTGACCTTCTGCGAGTGAGTTTGAAATAAATGCACTGTTTCACGGTACACGGAAGAACAAGTTGAATGCATTTTAATTTTAACTTTAAAGTGTATTTTCCCCGGATAATTGCCCCAGTTACCATGAGAAAAATCAATCATTGTGAATCCTTGATACATTCGTCTCCATTCATCTAATAAGTTCGCTAAATTTGAAAATTATCACCAAATACCTACCACAAAGCACTGTTTTTATCACGGAATTCCTTAACTACAAATTTATCCGTAAAATATTCTAATAAAATACAAACTGCTAATTATATATCACAACCTATGCAGCGAGTCGTAAAGTCAAAAAGTGACTGGCAAACTAAAAATCTTTATCCAATTTCGAATATTTGGCCTTTATGCTTCAAACACATCGCCTAAGACAGGGCGTAGTATTTAAAAGGAAAAATCAGAAAGAAGCACCAATCATACTCCGAGAATCTACATAGGGGGTAAAAATGAGCCTGCCAGGAAAAGCAACAGGAAATATACACGGCGAAACTATTTTATATAAGGAACCATGAGGGGTGCCTATGAAAAGGCTATATGTAACGCAGCCTGCAGGTAGGTCAAGAAATGAATTGCTTTGATGTACAATTTTATATATGTGCATACAGTTTTGACCTTTAGATCTCACTGGCCGGTAAACCGTTAAAGTTGTTGTTGGCGAGCATTGAAAAATTTTCATTTAGAAAACCGTTTGAAGGTTTCAGAGTTGGAATTATCCATATTTCTGTCTATTTCTTTCATGAATGAAAAATGATCTGTGCAATCCTCAATTAAATATCATTAACATAAATAATACAGAGAACATCCATATTAGTTTAATTTCGTGACATAAGCAGATCTTGGTGTAACGTCGAACAGGATTGGATCCGTTTACTATTATAAGAGATTACGATTCAAAGCCAACGTCGAATTCCCAATATATGTAAATGTTGCGTAATATATTTGAAAACAGCTCAGTGTTGCTCCGAAAGACATACGAAATTATACAACAGGTTTTATCTTTTACAATAAATATTATCAAGCAAATGGTAAATCCGTTATTTTCTTTCACTTCGCAAACAGACAGCACTTTCCAGTAGACTTGATAATTTTCAAAGTAAATTCCCTCTTTATTCATCATAGACCACAATCCAATGTCTGATTATGAAAGAAACGTCAGTTTACCAGTCTCAAAAATCAAATTTAATTTAAAGCTAACTGTATTTCCTTCCGACATAGTACCGGATATTCCATTTAATATTTGCATTCCGATCGGTTTTTACATACGAGAAAACAGGTCCGGTGGTCCTAGACAGCTTACGCTCTGCTGAATATAGTTCAAAAAATAATTGAAAGGTTCTTTTTACCGCACACCAAATAATACTACTCACAATGTGTTGAAGCGTTCGTAAGCAATAATAAAATGAATATGGTTATTAGCAGTTGTGCGAAATATTTCATTGCGCTTTTCCTGGCTCCACGTATCTGTAACTCAATTTTCACTCAATAGCGCTGACCCTTTAGGCTTATAAATCAGTTTTATGAGATTGAAAAAAAATCAAATCAAATCAATTCACTATTCACTTATCAGCACTCAGTGACCATAAAAATTACTTCGATTAATTATTATTTTACATTGCGTTAAGAAAAAGAAATAGTGAACAGTGAACAGTGAATACAGGGTGTCTTGTGCCAAGTATCATTGCAATATTTGTGATTTCGGTTCGTAAATATTTTAAACACAACGTACTCACAGGGTCTATGAATGTTGAAAAGGCACTTTTCCAGTTGTGTACCTGATTGTTCCAGGTGGGATTGGCACTTGATTGGCTGTCTCTAAATTCATTATATTGGGACTAGGACGGGTCGCATGGGTCGAAGTTTGTTCATTCATTTATTATTTTGGAATCGTATTGACATTAGCATTAATATCATGTGTCGGCGCACCTTGTTGTATTTGCTAAGAAAAAATCCAGTAATATCTACTGTTCGATTATTTCCGACAAAAAGTGATAGAAACTTAGCATTAATTTGATGCATCAGTGGTTTACTTACATTTCACGGGATATGGATAAACTGTGATCAATGTCTAGTATAAAAGTGCGATAAGAACTCTTTACATCGATCTTCGAAATAACTCTAACGCATACCAAGATGAGCAAAATATTTTTTACCGTTATCTGCCCCGTCTTTTGTGTTTTCTTTGGTGATAGACTCATTTGCGAATTGGATGCAACGTTACAACACCATGGGATAAACCATTCGCGCACTCAGAATATCGGCGTTTCTAGCCAAACACGTTACACGCTGTTGCGACCAGTTAATCCAACATTAAGTATCTATTATATTTGTCGCAGTGCATTGGATCCTTGTTTCTAAATTGGACATTTTCAGCCACCGTGCAAATACCAGAAATGATGACTGCTATAAACGAAAGAAAATTGTCACCTTTGTTAAACGTTGTACCACAACAGGTTGAACATTATAATATTCTTCCGTCTTGTTCGGATCGGAAACTATACATGTGCATCGTCGGATCGCTTTGTGAATTGAAAAGAATAAATCGACCATACGAAAGCGGATATCAATTGTGGCGTGTGGGTGAAAAATATGCGAAAAATTATGAAAGCTGTATTATGCCCCATTGCACAATGCATCTCATGAATCATTTAGTCCATCATAAAGAAGGTGCGTGAATTGTGATTTATTTGTTGGCTTTATGTAACGTGGGTCAAACTAACGTAATTTTTCGCATTTATTGTTTCGCATTTAATGTGCGTTATTAGCGATTCGTAAATTCAGTGTTTTTTACAAGAGTTGCAAGAAGAAACTAGCATCGAGTCCACTGATTATCTATTTTTTTACGATTTTCAATTTCCGGTAACAAATCAGAACCGTTTTAGATGGCCTGGCTGCAATTCAGCACTCATGGAAGATACAAAAGAGAGCCGCAACTGCTAAAGGACATGGACAGTCACGTCTAATTCTAGTAAGCAACGAAAAATATTGGCAGTAAGTGCTCGTTGTGCCTTACAATTCAACTATTTTGAATGAACAATTTAATTACTGCATAATCACATATCAGACACATACTTTTTGAGATGCCATCTCCTTATCAAATTGAATTTGGCCATGTTTTGAAGGACCCTGCCCGCTGGGAGCTCCGTTTTGAAAGAAACAATAGGAAAGATCATCGCTATCAGGGCAAAGTACATCAATTCTACTTAACCGGCATTTTTATATCATTGCGGTTTAATCGGTGTTTGCTTCAAACTAGAGCTAGATGTTTGTTATGCCTAACGGGAGAATACATACTTCAGTGTGTTCACCGTAGTTAATGCATGAATTTTATGGGGAAAGAATTTAATTTTTTAGCACCAAGATAAAGCTATTTCTGTTAAATACTTCCTAACCAATACTCTGGGTGAATTCCAAACTTACTTCATTAATTCCGTCGAGGTACACTAACGCACACGGTGATGGAAACCATGTCACTGGGTTGCTAAGAAGCAACCAATTTCATAGCATTGCATCTAATTCTAGAGCCATGAAAATTACAAATCACAGTTTGTATCAGGAAAGGGTTAGAATAATTATTTTCTGATCTTCGTTTTTCAGGTTAAATGGGCAGATAAAAACATAGGACACGGAGAGCATTACTGGGACTTAGGGCATGCTTGAACACAACCTGGTTGCAGTGTTGGGACTTTGCTACAATTGTAGTACTTTTTATTAAAAATTAAAAATTGCTACTTTGCTACACTAAAATTACTACTACTACTTTTTCGGAGCAATCCAATAATATAATATCAAAACAAAAAAAAAAAAATACCTCTAGATCATTTTTCGGAATCAAAATACATAATGATGACATAGTAATGGAAGTCAAGAATAATCTTATTTCATTTTATATAGAACTATGCAATTAAATTACTAACAGATTTGACTTTCAAGATGAAAAGATCTCACTTTTGGAATTCGTAAATCGAATAACGATCCAAAGTAGAGCCCATCCAACAATTCTTGCTCTCTTAGAGGTTTTTCGTTTTCATTCCATTGACAATAGCCAAAAATTAAATGATGAGTGGAGAAGTCTTATCTAAGACAAAGATATAAACTATAATTCAAGCGAAGATATTGTTAATTTCTAGAGTAAACTCTTGAAAAAGGAAAATATATTTGAAGAGAGAGTGTACAGCCATTTATCAAAATACATGCATACTTAATTATCGTTATCGTTTCAGTGCTGCGGCTAAAGGAAAATTCTCCGACATGAGCAATAAGAACCAAGAAATGTATTAAATTGACTGTTAATCAAGTTTGTTCACTAATGTTCGCAAAAAAAAAACATGTGGATAATTTCAAAAAAATATTCAATCCATCTTCAGCATTGATTACAGCTTTTAAAAACTATAAGTTTATTGACGGAAAATATATTGAAAAGCATTATAGTGGATAGAACCAAAACCTATTCACGAATTTGCAGCAGGGGTTTTAAGTTTGAAAATAAAATCTTTGAAAATGGATATTTTTGCTAGATTTTTATAGATTGAATATAGGGCGATATTCCACATGATATAGAATTTATATTATTTGTTGCAACAAAGAATATTCATTTGAAATGGTATATTTTGTTCAAGTTTTGATAAGAAAATAAAGATTTATGTTACTTTGCCTGGGTATACTCCAGCTTTTAAATTATCTATTATTTCAGATCTTTCTTTCCGTGATGTAATGCCCAAATGCATGAATATTAAAGTATTCACTTTTAGGTTGATATCTGGACCATAGGTAGCACTATATATTTAGCACTATTCCCAGCTGCTTTCTCGAATTTATTGGCAAAATAGCGTTTCTTTGCCTGTTGCATAATCTTATTTGACTCCTGTTTTACTTAGATAATCTTGTTTTTTCGTTGCATTATACAATCTTGATTTGTCATGAATCTTTTGTAAGCAGTTAGTTTGCGTTTAGCAGCATCAATAACTTTCTTATAGTAATCCATGATTCCTATCAAACTGTTACGTGTTTGGCTGATGTCGCTTTTTCTTTTGCTTTCGATATCATATCGATTAAACCTTCTATAGTTACATTTGGTCTCATTTTTAAGTCATCAATTATATATTCACGAATTTCTTCTTATCAGTTGAATTGATGGCTATCATCTTGGGCAGTGCTTTTATCTTTCTGCATTCAATGATCAATATTTTTATGATTTTTTGGTCTAACCCGATCTAATAATTGTGGATGTTTTATTATCACATGATCTATCAAGGTCTTTGACGTTTAAATTTTCTAAGATCTGCACATTTTTCGGATGACAACCCCAAACACCTTTCTATCGCGGTAGCTTTCGATGAAGTCACCGAAATTAAAATAAGCTTAGATTGTTACTCTTATTGGCTTGGTTGCATTTAAAATAATTCCATTGTTAGACAAAATGATATCAGAGTATACTTTCATTAGTATTGATGTGGCCAAAAGATTGGTGTAGGTATCGGCTATCATAATTAATTTGTCATGTAGCGAAAGAAGTTCATCGATGTGTTGCAGAAAAAGGTTATCGTCATCATTAGGCGCTTTGTAAAATGATCCGATTTTAATTTTTTCCTTTTTTAGTTGTAGCTCCACTATAATAGACCTGTATTTGTCTGTCATGATGGTCAGTCTAGATCGAATATGGGATTTTTTTATAAATATAGCTGGACCTCCACCACGCTCTGATTGCCTGCAGCAAACCTAACCATCATATCGATTTGGCGTGTATAATTTTGGTATATCCATACTTCGTTTAAAATTAAGATATCAATATCATTCCCGGGAAGAGAGGTAGACATTTATGTCATCGATCTTGTTCCGAAGGCTCCTGATGTTTGCATAGACAATATTTAAGCTCTCAGGTTCATTGATGGTACTTGAATTCATAACCATAATTATTATTTTTTTGTTGGTTTATTAAAATTTTTGACTTTTATCTTCCTTTTAATGATAAAAAAATAAGTAAATGGAGCTTACTTTATACTTTGATACTTTCAAAGACAAGTGAGATGAAATTTTTTGAAGCAGCGAATTGGGGTACTATAAGTTATCCTTTTGATAAATGTAAAAAAAAAATGTAAAAAATATCTAACTAAATTGTAATCAGAAGGTTAAAGTGGAGTGATATTCTCTTCGAATCGGAAATGTTCTATGCCCGTTGCTGATTTAATTTTTTCACTCAAAAGATGTTCGCATGTGCTCACGAGAAAAATACGCCCTTCCAGATTATCATGTTATTTCAAAAAACAACACTCCTTAGAATTCAATAAAGTGTCCAAATTAACTAGACATCTAAAAAGTACGTTTGTTTATATATATATATATATATATATATATATATATATATATATATATATATATATATATGCATTTATATATATATATATATATATATATATATATATATATATATATATATATATATTTATATATATATATATATATATATATATTTATATATATATATATATGTACATATACATATATATATATATATATATATATATATATTTATATATATATATATGTACATATATATATATATATATATATATATATATATATATATATATATATATATATATATATATATATATATATATATATATATATATATATATATATATATATATATATATATATATATATATATATATATATATATATATGGGGGGAATTTGTGCTACTGCTTGGCCTGTTGGCCAGGCTTATCCTTGCATAATTCTTAATGAATAGTACCCTACACATTTTACTTACCTGTGATGATTTGAAATGCTCTGAAATTTTCATCTTCCGTTTTATATAGCAAACATTACGCAACTTGAAAGTGCTTTCCCCTTAGTTTTGCGAGTAATATTCATAGGTAAGTGATGGGCTTTTTGGAAAACAGCTTTCAAACGTTACATCTGCATTGCTGAGAATATTTGCTCCATGCATGCTGCTAGAATGCATTACAGCGATTCCCGTTGGGTATGGCCTGACTTCGTGCTTCACAAACACAAGAGCAAAGAGAGACAGTACGTCAAACGGCTTAGTTAGCAATTAGAAATCGTCGAGCTTATCGTACAGGTCAACAACGTGATAATCTTCGTCACGCAAGAAGAAATGCTTTTTTACATCACAAGGTGCTTCAATGAAGGTAATCGACCCCAGTGCAATCCATCTAGCAAATAGTTTACCAGAAAGTTGTGCAACAATGCTGCGCGAATCATGACGATTCGCTTCAATAAAACAAATGCCTTGCTGCCACGTGAATTACATTCGATTCAATGTAATTAAAATACTTTTCATTTTGATTTAATAAATTAATTAATAATATATAATAATAAGTTATAACAACAGCTAATAAGTTATAGCAACATTCATTGATTCTGAGGCGGTACGAAGTTCGCCGGGTCAGCTAATTTGAATTTAAATTCAATTGATTGCATTTTTGCAGGCTCGACTTTCATTCGATTAATACGGGTTAGAAATGTATTTGACTGCCATTCATGTGGCCACTTGATCAATGCAATACACGCTCGAAACGTTTACTTAAGCCAACAAAACTATCAGCCACACGCCGTTTACGCTCATTAGCCATACTGCCCTGATTCGCATAAACGTTCTATCTACATGTTAGCGCTTTCGAGATATTCAATGATTTGTGTTTTGATTTGTACTAGAGATATATGGAGAGTGCATTTTTCAATATTGATTTTAACATACTTTCACAAAAGATAGGTTTTTCTAATTTTGCAGAATGATGTAATAGAGTATGTAGTTTTCGAGTCCGGTGTTAACTCAAAAATCACAAAAATGTAGCTAGAATGTTTATGCGAATCAGGGCAGCATATATCACACATGTGATTTGTGATCGCACTGAATTCCCCACAACACATCAGCAAACGATGCCGGCATTTGTTCAAGGTTGCTTGTTGGCGATAGCTGCAAACATGATCCGAAAAGATATTTTTGAGTGCGCTGTCTCTCGCATCTTTGAGATGACTTAATTCCTTCAGACTTGAAACGAATGCCATTATGTGGGATAATTTGCTCAAAATATCTTTCTGCATTGTACGCATGACCAGATAGCAGTACAGGATTGATTATTTTGTAACCGTATAGTACAACTAGGACAACAAAAGGGATGCCGTGATCACGAAATATCCATCAGAAGAGATTGTTCACTCGATTTTCAATCAAATTATTAATCGGCCAGCGAATAAGTGCTCAATAGGGCAAACTTGCAACTTTCGTCGTCATGCGATTATTGCGAGCAGCCAAGTTTTCGAGCAGCTGTGATGTAATGGAGACAGGTCGTACCAGAAATAAATTGAATAATAAATCTTTTCAATGCCAGTGTAAATCGTGTCGCGTGTAGATTCATGAAATCACAAATAAACTTATACTATGTGTGGCAATATTTTTATAAAACTGATTTGGTTGTTTTGCCACAAAATGCGAATGTTCAGTCTTATTATTAAAAGTTCAGTCTTATCTTAAAAATCTGCAAGGCTGTAATCATTGCAAGTAATAAAAATCGAGACTTAGAATTCAGAACGATCCAGAAATGCTAAGTATTCTTAGTTTTAATATTTAGCTTTGATTGCAGCGTAAGAAAAAGGAATATTTTATAAGAGACTGAATAGCGTAATTCCGTCTTGCTTTTTCATTGCTGCAAAAAATGAGATCAAACTAATGAATGAGCCGTGGAAAACCTAAGTCTTATACTGACTTTCCGCAGCAGACGCCAAACGTGACTAAATGAGCATTTGACGTATTAAAGAGGACACTTCATTTCCTTACCGACAATAAATTATCTTTGCCATCGTGTACGAATTCAAGGATTATCATTTTATCTCATTCATTGAATCCTTTGTAGCCTTTACGGAAGCAACTAGCCTCCGAAAGGCCTCAAGTTCATCAAAGTTCAACATTCAAATGCTTTCCCACGGAAACTAGCCAGTCCAGTTTTCACCCTTCTTCGTACCGTGGGTCAACGCGGAAGGATAATAATTTTCAACTCTTCCTCTCTGTCATAATGATAACCCGAAAAATGTCCTTGCTGCTTGATTTTTGTCATACATTCATTCACATACGTGTATGTGTGTATTAAGGGCTGATCTGCATAGAAGAGATAAGGAATCTAGAAGGGTTGTACGTTGATGTTGAATATGTTAACGACTTATTAATACAATTGAAAGGATCAAGAAATTCAAACATTGAGTATTTACATATAAGCGACTAATGGTCAGTCAAAGGAAATCGCCAAAGTTTGACGGTATGCTAATGTGATACAGAATAAGGAATCCTGCGTAGTGTATTGGTAGCACTATTGACTTCCTTCCAGTCTGAACTCAAACAGCAATTTTAATTGTATTGTATGTAGGTCATTCGAAAATATTGCTCAGAACCGGTTTTTGGAAGGCATGGGTAAGAAAGGGTCATCCGATGAATGACTCATTAGATAGATGAGTCCTTCTTTCGTTTAACTGCAGATATTTTGAAAAGTTTTCCCATGCAATCATGTGTCATATGAAGACAAATAAAGAAGAAGTCCTTCGTATGTTTCCCAGTGGTCCAAACCTTGCTGGTCATTAGATATGCAAAATTTTTAGATCAAACCGGTTTGACCGGTGTGATGACCAGGCGTAAGGGAATTCCTTTCTGAGCTGGGAATGAAGTCTTGGTGCTTGGTGATTTGCATATTTGTATGTTTGATGCATCGCAATCTTATTTTTTGAGGCGAAGGGATACTATTGCTCGATCTTTTGATAGGAGGAAGAATGGACGACAGTATTGTTTGTTAGTTTGGGTAGATATTTGTAGGCTTTTGGGCATTGCTGCTTTAAAATAATTCCTAAGAAATAAGTTTTCGCATTATCAATAAAATTGCCAATAAGTGAAGAATATTAATTAGTCGGCTGACAATGATCTACAGATGCGTCAATGATGCTGAGTATGAGTACATCTTAGGTAAAAAAAATTTTTTTTAAAACGGTGGGTGCATTTTTTCCACTTCAGATCAGATCAAGTTTGACCGGTGCGCAAAAAAAAAGCAATTCATACGATGTCGTATTTTCATCTTATGATTCGCTATTTGCATGGGTATCCGCCAACTTCGGATTGTAAATTCCGAAATATATTGGAAATCTGGAATCAATTTAGCTCATTCAAGTGAAGCTGTCTGCAGTTTAAAATGGGAATTGAATTCCGATTTCGGAATATATCTTAATACGATATTCCCACCATTGGCGAGTCAGAGAATTTTACGAGTTCAATTTCGGAATCGAATCTTAACCTTCAGAAGACAACAGAGGCTACACATCACTCCACGACTTGAGAAAAGTCTTATTTTACACTGAGAAAACACATGGCATCAGACGCCATAATTTATAGACTTCTGGCGCCATGTACATAGTCGATTTAGGGATTGTGATAAAATATAGCGCCACACGCCATAATACATGGCGAAATGTACATAGGCCTACACGCCATGTACATGGCGTGGTGGACTATATTACATGACGTGGAGGACTATACTGTATGGCGTGGAGGACTATACTGTATGGCGTGGAGGACTATACTGTATGGCGCGGAGGACTATAGTACATGGCGTGGAGGGCTATAAGCATAGCGTCTGCTCCTATGTACTATGGCGTGTGGCGCTATATTTTACCACAAATCGACCGAAATCGACTATGTACATGACGCCAGAGGTCTGTAAATTATGGCGTCTGGCGCTATGTGTTTTTTCAGTGCATCTGAAGATGATCCAGTTTGCATCCAAAAAGGCCACGAGCCTTCTCAGTTCGGAACATCTGGAGGTAGAGCACTTGATGTTAGGTGATGGAATTCTATTAAAGAAATTCCCGAGGGATAAATGACATCAAAGATCATATCCACTCCTATACTCACACAGTATGGCTGCGAGTTATAATTGGAGTGCCATGAGCCATATTACATGGCTCATGGCACTATGTAATATGGCGTGTGGGGCCATAATTTCAGCGCCATGTAATTATGGCGCTGGGAGCTATACTCCATGGCTCAGCGTACTATGTACATAGCGTGTGGCACCATAAATGCTGCGCCATGTAACATAGGACCACGCGCTGTGTAGATTCTGACATTATGGCGCTGGGAACCATATTGCATGGCTCAGAGTACTATGTACATGGCGTATGGGGCCATAAATAATGCGCTATGTTACATGGCTCTGGGCGCTATGTGGATTTTTTTTTCAGTGTATTATGTTGCTGCTGTTTCCTCTTCCTATCGCTAGATTTATTCTCTAATTAGAGTGACTACAATCAGTCTGATAAGCCAGCTTTTCGTGTAAAAGTAATTATTTGTTTCTAAGGTAAAAATGGCTTCTCCCACAGTTTGCTCCATATATTTGATGACGTTAGTTCTGCTGATGAGCACCGTTCAGAAGACCGGGAATTCTCTGAAACTGAAGATTGTGTCTCTGTGCAGTCAGAAGACGTGATTTCCTATAGTGAAAATAGTGACGACGAGGATGCTCCACTAGCACATTTACGAACAAATGAACTTAGAGGTAAGAATGGCTGTTTGGTCCTCAGTTGCACCATCATCGAGCCGAACACCACGACGAAATATTCTCACTCTCCGCCGACTTACTCGAGGAACTGCTCGGAATATTGTAACGGGAAAGCATGCATTTAAAACTTTATTTTCCGAGCCAATCATTGATTCGATTGTGTTATATACGAATCAAGAAACTGAACGACGAGCAACTAAATATACGGATCATCGCTATATAAAACCGATAGCATCGAATTGGAAGCTTTCATGGGACTACCGTATTTTTCGGCTATAAATAAGGAAAAACGCAAAAGCGTAAAAGATATGTGGAATCCATTTAGTGCTTCTATAAACAAGTCTATCATGAATGCAAATCGTTTTAAATTTTTGCTCATTTGCTTACGTTTCAACGGCAAGGATAGTAAAGATATGGAAGACAATTTTGCCCCCATTAGACAAACATGGTCCGTATTTATATCAAACTGCAGAAACTCATATGAACCACGTTTTTTTGTGACAATTGACGAACAACTTTTGAGCTTTCGTGGAAAATGTTCTTTTCGAGTTGACATAGCATCAAAACCTGACAAATATGGATTAAAAATAGTAGCTATTTGTGATGCCAAAACATTCTATATGTTCGATGCAATACCGTATATTGGCAATGTGTTTGTTTCATACGAATAATTTATGACAAACATTTATTACGTAACAGTGTGTAACGGTGATACTGAAATCGTAGTGAAGTTAATTACACAATAAATTTAGTTCAAAATGTTGAACTAACAATTTTTGGTCTTTTTTATCACTTATTGAATGCTATTATGAGAAATATTATTGATTTTTTGCAGTAGATTGTTTCTTAATACCAATATTGATGTAAAGTTCACTGCAGAGCAAACCTGAAATCGCAACTACGAAAAAAAATCATCATTCCACTTTTCATTCAATTCATATGTACTCTTTAACTTATTTTGCTAGACCCAAAGAAAATGTCTTATAAAGTCGGTTTTTGGACGCAGCAAGATAAAACGCTCCTATAAGCCTACGAAAACGAGTTCGTTTTCTTGACCGAACTAGACTAAATTTTCCCTTTTGAATTTGATATAAATAACTAAATTCGGAGCAAGTCTTAGTATGTTTTATCCCAGTGGGAAAAGCAATGTGTAAAAGTGCAATCTGTAAATATTCCGTATAATGCATGGAAGCATTAGAGATCCCATACCCTGCTCATTTCTTTTTGACTTTGGATGTTCTAAGGCTGACAATGTATATCTACCCAAGGAAAATTTTGAGCTTTTAACTTACTTTATAAAAAGTGATTTTTGGAAATCCCAGCAGCGTATTCTTTTATTTTTCGTCCATCTAGAGGGAATACATACGGATGCTTTTACCGGCGTCTGAGCTTACCACTCCTTGGTTTCGGCATGATGTGGCGTCCGCCCTCTGGGCAAAAGATGCAGCTCATACTAAGTTCCGTGCTTCGGGCTGTCAGATTGTCTACCTCAAATTCTCAAAGCTTCGAACAGCCGCCAAAAATGCCGTGGAACATGCTATGCGTGATTATTTCAATAGCAACGAATCCTCCTGTTAATATGGGAATGGATAAATAAATAAATAAACAAGACCTGGAATATGTTCAATATACTTGCTGTGGGATTGTAAGCTCTATGATAATTCTAATCATCTAGAGGAAATGCTTCTGCTTGGCTCATAAAATGCTATTCCAAACATTGTACTTAGCCGTTTCTTCATTTGAAATGCTTTGAGAGCCATCAGCACTTTATATAGCAGAAATCACCCATCGCAAGTTCTTCACCACAAGCTCTTTTCCGATAGCAACCTTATTTTTATGGGTAATAAAAACAGGGTAGTTACATCATGAACTTTTTGGGAAATAGCTTTCAAGCATTACATCTACATTGAATGCATTACAGCGATTCCCGTTGGGTGGCGCAATGCAAATACATGTCATATATCCCGCCGTGAACTGATCACCTACACTCTTGTATGACTTGGCTACTATGACCATGCTGACATGCACCATTGTCGGCTTTTGATAAGTATTGTAGCTTTCCTGGACGTTTATACCCCACTTGGAACTTGTTGGAGTTCATTATGACTCCCCATATCACGTCATATCCCCGGAATATATGACCGTGTACATAGTACAACAACAAAATCCCAGTCAATATATAAACTGCACAACGAGCATCCAACCACTGTGTCTGATAGTTTTTAGCGCTCTGACGAGTAACTCTGATCGACCAACCGTTCTCGTTCCTTGGTAAACTCTTGCCTGTACCGACGTTGGCACTTACCACCGAAGGCATACAGTGAAACCGAAAGTGAATTGTTTTGTGCGAATTTAACTGCTTAATTAACTATCGCGATCGAAATGCGTTCCATTTTGAATATAGTGACGACGACTAGTCTCGTTCTCGCGTTGTCTCACGCTCAACAAAGCATTGATCCAGCCTATCTGCAGCAGTACTATCAGCAGGTCGCGGCTCAAGCCGGGCATAGGGCAGCAGCAGGAGCGAAACAGGAAGCCACGCCTATTTTCGAACCGAATCCAGAAGTAGCGCCTCAATATGTGCAGCAAGGACAGCAAATCAGGGTGAGGGATAACGTGCAGGACCAGGTAAGGACTCATGTAAGGACTCATCGAGTGGTTTCACGAAAGAGCGGCAGGAGTGCTTCAATGTGAATGTACTGTGAATTCGTTCCAGGTCCGGGCGCAGCAGCAACAGCAACAACAGCAGACGCAAGCCTACATTGCACCTCAGGCTAGGCAGTATGTCCAGCAACAGCAACAACCGCAACAGGTATCTTCATCTTTCCACTGATCGCCGAAAAATCAGAGTTAACACATTATTCAATTCGTTTACCAGTTACAATACATTCAACAAGGGCCTGCGCCTGTGAAATCATCTTATCACCACTCCTCGTCCACTTACACAGCTCCTGACGAGAAACTAAAGAAAGAGAGCCCTGAAGACTATGATGTAAGTATGAATACGTTTCATTTCAAGTTGTCTATTTCCTTTAATAAAACCGCCGAAACTTGGCATAGTCAAAGTTCAGCGAACAACCAGTTTCGTTAGTGCTAGTTCCAGTTGAAGTTAATTACATACGAGTTACATAATTTCTAAGCGCGTGGGTAACACTTATTGCGCTTTCCTCGAAGATTGTTGCATGGCTGCGAATACAAGCTATGTGATCCGACATGACAACGTTTGCTCTGGAATTAATTTGTGCAATTGTGTACGAAGCGAACTGCATTAGGTTCATTCACGCATCCATCTACCGTCGTTCACATATAAAAGACCGCTGAGCGATCCGCGAGGAAGTCACGAAGATCATATTGAGGAAATGGCAAGGTCTCTGATCGTGCGAATGTTTTATCGTTCAAACCGCATTGTTATTAATAGCAAACTGAGCCTATCGTCGTAGTCATTAGCAGGTATTTCAGCAAGATGCAACTGCTTGGGGGTTGAAACTAAATTGTCAGTTTGACAAAGTGAAAGCTTTGAAGCAAATGGTTGTCCGTGGCCACGAAGTTTCAGAAGCAGGAAAAGCGCAACGGAGCCGCACATGTTCAAATCCATGTTATTGTTATCTGCCTTGAACTATGGCGAACTCGGGTATCTTTTCTTGAAGAAAGTGAAGTGCAGCGTGGGAAACAAAAGTTGGTTATTAGTTGGAGGAGACAACGTCTTAGAAGAAATATTGATTTCAATTGTATTCGAAAGTAAACATGTAAGTCCTTGTATTTGGGACAACTATTTTCAGGCTACATTGCTTTTAATAATAGGAACGGCATTTCCAAGGTATATAAATGACAATATCACTTATTATGTTACTCTGGATGCTAAGTAGATTTGGTGCTGCAAGCATTGCTGCAATCTAGCAGATCGTCGAGAAAAGAAGGTTAGTCATTGTTCTTTGCGTTGAAGCTAGTATCGAAGGCCATCGTAACAATCTGAGAGAAGGGAATTGGAATCGAAATCAAAGCCAACAAGAATTATATTCATGATTTCAATGAGAAACACCTTTTGGTGGCTCTCCTATGAATGCGTTTCATAATGAAGTATTTGAACAAGACGATAGTATTCATGGTTTCTAGTGCACACTGATTCAGTGCTCCAAGTGATTGTGAGACTGTAAATCTACACAGATACATGTTTGCGTATCTGAATTAATCGCCAATGGATACACTTAAATTATTCGTCCATGTCGCAATCGGTACGGAGTCCGCATCTACAACGAGGTAAAAGTAGGAAAGTAATTCAAATGTACGGAGTCAAACCCGTTTCGATAATATGTAGGCAGGTACATATGTTGTGTACTGGATAAATGATACCTCAATTCGAATCGCAGTACGAAGATGTGGAGCACGCAGGTCGCTAAAAGTGACACATCAAAGTTGTGTAATTGGTTGCGCGAAACAAACAAAAGCTGAATGTGTGCTGATATTTGGGGGTTCTGAAATCTGCATTTATTATCGTAAATAGCCAATAAAACAGACGTTGCGCAAATGCTGCCCATTTTTCAGGCGGACACTTGTAGTAGGAACAGTTTTTTCGACAGGCCATAAAGACCACTTTTCTCTTCTTTTTTTTTGGTAAACCAATTTAGAGGGCAGGCTGCCTTTGAAATTTTGGTACATGCCAGTATGCTGAAATATAGCCAGCTTTAAGAAGAAAAATATTATATTTGAATCAAAATCCTTAATATTTCTGATAAGTAAGGTAATAAGATTTACTTAAAAAAATTACCACGCAAAATGAAAAAAACTACTCTCCATAATTTACTTGAAGCTCATTCACAGGCTGAGTTATATCTAGTCATTCAAAAGGTTTGAGGAATTCTAAATCTTTATGTTTAGCTTATAGAGAAATGAGCTCATTAATGTTACATTTAAACCATCTTATGTTCTTTATTTTTAGCCAAATCCATCATACCAGTTCGGTTTCGATGTTAAGGATGACGAATTTACCAATTACCAGAACCGCAAGGAAGTAAGAGATGGAAATGTGATCACCGGCAGTTATTCCGTAGTCGATTCTGATGGGTTCATTCGAACTGTCAAGTACACGGCTGACCCGAAAGAAGGATTCAAAGCTGAAGTTATTCGAGAGCCGACTGATATCGTGGTGAAATTTCCAACGCCTGCTCCACAAACACAAGATCACTATTTAAAACAAGTGTCGGCTCAGCGTTTCACATCGACCTCGAGCCAAGCGAAAGCATCACCTCCGCAATATCAGTATCACCAATAAAATAATTTATACTCATTAGGCTTTAATTAAAATTAACACTAAGATACGTTAGACTGTACGTTTCCGTTTGAAATATGACAACGGTTAAAGTGTTGGAAATGAGAAAATTGCGAAATATATATTATAAAAGAAAATAACAGCTGGCTTATTTTCAATCAAAACTAGCTTCGAAATAAATTTTTGTGTATTGTTAAAACAATAAACATAATAGGATACATATATACAATAAACATAATTCAAATTTGTGAACCGACGACGACCGGCGGCATAGAAGGTGCGAGCGAGGAAATAAAGGGTCCCAGTGTGGGAAAGTTCACAGGTGCATTTTTAGAAACATATCACTCTCATTCGACATCAATTCTTGTCATCTTCTTGGGCGTGTGGTATCTCAAGTTAGTGATGCTACAGAGCAAAATGAATCATTTTGGAAATATTTAGTCGTACTAACACTTGTTTCTAATTGTTACAGCAAAGAGTAAGGCTGTTTTTACACATGCCTCCAGATGATTTGTGGGAGAATGAGATAACTGAACATTTTTCAACGTTAAGTGAAAGTCGGTTTAGAGCGCACCAATTAGCGAAGCTTGACACATTACGTTGCAGGATCGTACAGTCATTAAGTGATGTTATTGTATTAAAAATCTTTGCGTCATCAGCGTAGAGTAAAATGGAAGATCCTGGAACAACAGTGATCAGGTCATTTATATAAATAGCAAAAAGAATTGGACCAAGGTGGCTGCCTTGTGGAACACCTGATGTAGCAATTATTAAAATAGAGAAACACGAAATTAGAGTTGTCATTAAGTACCTGTGTTTGAATCAACCAAAGACATAGACTCGGTCGAACCACTAGGGCACTCTGCTCCTCCATATTCCACCATTGCACGCTGGGCCAAAGAGTTTAATCTGGGAAGAACATCCACTGAAGATGAATACCGCGAAGGACGTCCATTTGAATTCATGCCCAAAAATATTAGTTTCTGTATGAGCAAAATAATGACTTGTAAATATATGTGATAGTATGAGTAGGTTAAAAAATGTGTGCATTACAAAATAAAATAATCATTGCGAACTTAAGAAACCAGCATTTAAAAACAATTTCAACTGCAGTTGCCCGAATATACAATTTTCGAGTCATATTTAGAGATTTTGGGACCAAATTCATAATGTTTTCATCAAGATTATAATTTATGAATTTGATGCGTAAAATATGAACTTACCTTAAAAATGGAAAAATTTGACTCGAGAAAATAAATTTGACTCGCAAGAATTATGAATTTTATCCGAAAAAATTTATAAATTTGACTCAGAAAAACTATAAATCTGACTCGAAAACTGATAAACCAGTGTAACAAATTTACGAATTTGATCTGAAAGAAATATACATTGGGCCCGAAAATATTATGAATTTTTATCAAAAATTCATGAAATTGACTCGAAAATGCGATATATACTTCGATGTAATCAATTCGGCAAAATTCATTGATCAATGCCCAGTCTAGCGGAAAAATAAAGTCTGAAAAACCAATAAAACAATGCATTGGAACTTTATCGAGGAAGTAGCTGAGTTTGCAAAATCATACTTAAATTTAAATTATTGATCAAAGCTATGGCATAACGGTCGATAAATCAAAACATGTAGTTTTAAGAGGATTCGTATAAAGAGCATTTGTACAAATATTTTACTTTTGTTGACACATACAATTGCACAAGTTTTGATTTTAATAATTACAGTAAACTTAAGCTAGTAAAAATAAAAATTCAATAATACAAGATAACCTATTAAATTTGACAAATATAATAAATGGTAAGGAAACAGTCTCATCAGAAAATAGACGGTACACAGAATCTGTTCACCACACCCTTCTGATGATTTAGAAAAAAAAATGTTTTATAATTTGAGAAATGATAGCGTAGGAATATCGAATATTCGATTATATCGAAGATTATAATATCAACGACAAGATTACGGAATTAACACTGAAAATTTAAGTTAAACACTGCTTCCTGTTCAATGGTATGAATATGTTATAGATGAAACCCTCATGCAACTTTGTATTCTTTAGTGCAAACTTTAGTTAACAAAACAACAACTATTTGCACCAATGAAAAATAACTCAAATATTCGTATGTGGTAGTTTTACTTTAACCTTGAACTGTCTCGCCACAATCATAAATATTTTTGGATCGCAATTGGATATCATTCGCGAAACTTATTAGACTCCAAAGTAAATAGAGTGGATGTCAGCTGACTCATTGCTCTAATTCACAAACGTATCAAAAGTATTTTATGCAGTACCTACCGCCGACTATCTTTAGAAGAAGATATTATTTTACGAATCGCTTAGTTGATCTAGTTGATCTCTGAGTTGAACGTATAATTTATATCATAAAATTGTATTTAGCTAAATGTACGAATGTGTACAGTCAATAATCCTTTCGCTTTCAAGACAGAGATCCGAGAAAAACAAATACCCACCCGTATCATCCTCCACAAAGTCTTCTCTTTCATTTCGAGAAATTATAATTGAACGTAAGGCAACTCTCAAAATCCAAGCGAATGTTTATTTGCACCATACAATTAGCTGTAAGATCATGCGCTCAAACTAGATACAATATGTTTGGGCAGAAATTGGGTGGATTCCAAAAAGCTCTTGAGAAATATCAGCCCATTAATTTGCAGTATTAGCAAACATTTTAAAACGAAATTCGTTTCCAGAGTTAGGAATAAGAAATTTTCTGTTCATTATCTTTTATTCTCAATTTCTTAGTTAGTCGGCGTTTGTTCAAATAAAGTTTTTGGATAATATCAGTCAGGGAAAGTTCGGGAATATCAAGCTGATTAAAGAAAAAAATCATTCTGCGAACACTGACCGAAATATGTTGTCCGTCACTGAACATAATTGCGATTTCGCTGAAGCAAATAAACTCTTGCTCGCCACATTTGCAATCAATAAGGAGTCATTCCTTTCAAACCGAACTACATCAAATTACGGCCCAGAGTTTCATTTAAACTACAAGTTCGTTACATGTATTTCAAATTTATTTCAATTCACAAGTTATTTACAACGTCCGAATCTTGAATAAGTGATCGTGTGCGAATAGAAAAATAAACTTTCGTCGGTTGTGTCGGCAATTAAATCAGATACAGAGTGACCTCTTTCAAAATATTCTCTCTCTAAACAACTCGAATCTTATTTACAAAGTCGATTCCAAGTGTATCTCGATGGAAAATGATCTATTGCAGAGTAGAAGGAGTGTGCCAGAGTCCAAATGGAATTTGCCGACAATCAACGAAGAAAGCAAAGCTCGTATGGTATATAGCAGGAAAAAAGTGCGTTTCGAAGATGAGGTAAGATTTGCATGTGTTTAGTATTTGGGGTGGGTTTTGATTTCGTTGTACATATTGAAGAATACAAACGCAATTTTTCAGCATTAATTTAGCGTAAAACTGCATTCTCACTATTATATTTTTACCAATAGCTGACATTGCTCAACATTATTGGTATTCAGGTCCTTTTTTTTTAAAAGAAATTTAAATTAAGAGATCCGTCTGGCAAAATAATGTATTGAAAAAACAGAGATGTCACACTACGGCTCATTATAATATAGGAAATTCAAAACATTAAATTTAATTATTTAATCTACATATTTGAGCATGCGTTCAATGTAAGTCAAGTATAGAGCCATATTTCGTCGCTGTCTTCTAAGTAGAAGAACATTTTAGTTCGGTACTTCCAAATAGGAGTGTTCGATATTTTTATTCGATACAAGAATAGCGTATTGTACCCGTGCAAACTAGTTGGTCAACAATTTTTCGTTTTTCGTGTCGCGACGCGAGCTAACCGCTGATCGAGAAGACAAGAAGGGAAGAACCGTTATAAAATTGATTTGTGTTATATTTCTTCTTTTAATTATTTACTGTTAATGAAGTCTTATCTTTCCTTATGATTTGCGCTATTTTAAGCTTAGGTTTTTACATTAATTTTCTACAGAAAACGGTTCCGAGGCCGATATGGTCAACTGTTCATTATGGGTGGGGGTTAGGAAACCGTTAAGTTCAGAAATGAATACATTCATTATGAGTTTAAGAATAAATACATTAGATATGACGTAGTCCTTGTCCTAAAATATTTGAAATGTTCCTCTATTATTTGGTTATACCATCAAATCTATTTACTTTCTTTATTCCCCGTTCGCTTATAATTTGAGATGAGCCAGTCCATCAGAAAATAAATGTCTATTTTCATGAGCAAAATTTGACAGCCGCAAAGAGAAGTCAAAGCAATGATAGATGACGTGGACAAATAGTTTTCTTTGTTCTCTTTGTTTCAAACCAGAGGTCGAAACAAATTTTAAAATTTAGCTAATACACGCTAAATAATCATTGTTCTACCCTTAATATATTTTGCAGCTAATATATTTATATTAAAAACATTTCTTAACATTATTATATTGACCTAGCAATAACATTATATTGCCAGCACATAGCATTCTTAAAATTTTATATATTGACATGCGTGTGGTGAATTTGTCTGTTACAATATTATATTAGTAGGCCAATATTAAATAGTAAAATGGCAATAAGTTATATTAGCATCTTACAATACTATTGGTATACCAATAATTAATATTAACATGCCAATATATTATAGTAATATGGCAATAAGTTATATTAACTTCTTACAATAGTATATTGGTATACCAATAATTAATATTAACACGTCATATGCATTATTAGCTGTATTAGCATGTCGATATGATTTTTTCATAGTCCCAAGAGGTCCCCCATCTAAGTACTAACCGTGCCCAACAATGCTTAACTTCGATGATCGGACAAGATTAGGTTATTCCAGTGTGCTATTGCCGTATTTGATATTAACATCCTAACTAACAATGGTAGCAATGTACTTTGTTGTATAACCGACAATTTCAACACCCTTGGTTAATAAATTTATATTGGCAAAGTAATATATTTATGTTAAGATGTTAAAACATTTATATTTACAGATGTTCTTAACATAAAAAGTTAACAGCTTAATATATGATGCTAAACTGCAAACATAATATTGAAACTTCCGAACATAAAATATTGAGCTGTTAAAATTATGTATTAGGGACAATGCTGTTACTATAAAAATATTAAGATGTTAATACATTGATTTCGGTCATTTCTCAGCGTGTAGTATTTTTCATCTATTCTATTTGGATGAATATCGCTAAGTTAAAGAATGTGGAATTTCTACCAAGGATAATTTCTGCTTTTTTTTATCCAGTTTTAAACTCCATATTTTGCCAACATTCACACTTTTCGTAAATTTTCCAGAAATTTTATCATTTACGTACTCATTCTTTGGAATAATGAGATAATTTATCTGATATAGCATTTAAATTTTATTGTGGCAGATATTCACGTGAAAAATATGCATAGAAACAATATCGTATCAACTCCCTATATTCAGCGAGTAATACCACCCAACCAAATCAACCAAAGACCACACCCAATAAAGAAAATAAATTATCCAATATATATTACTTTCGATTCGATTCCGATATATCGAAAAAAATCGATATTTACATTTCGATATAGAGCAAAGTATCGATATAGAGTTTCGACATATCATATCTGAAAAAATATCGGTATATTTTTTACATGGACATCTCTACTTCCAAGCCGAGTACGTGGTTTTTATCTTCCAGAGCATCAAACATATACAACGGAAACTCACTGGGTGCAATACTGTCCTACTAACCATAAATGGCCTATCTACATTTTCGTCATTTTTAAGTTAACACCGGAGTCAAAAACAAGATACTCAGCTACATCATTTTACAAAATATGAACAACCTATCTTTTGGGGAAGTATGTTAGAATCAATAGCGAAAAATCTCCCCATCTACAAAAAACGTCGCACTACTAAGCATAAAGGTTCTATCTACTGCATGTAGAGCCTTTATGCTTAGTAATTTGCAATTCTCATTACGTTTGAAATATGGCACCTCACGTGATCGCTAGCTACAGCTCGTTTGTAAACATTCCTACGAAAATAGGATTCGTTTATGCACGCTGTTCGCACGTACAAAATCTTAAATAATTTCCTTCTCATACAGTGTCAAACTGATTTGATGAAGTATAGATGATCCGAAAATGAAAAATGCTCGAAAAAACATGCATGCATAATAATATTAAATTTAGAGCCAGATTGAGCTCGTATATTTAAAAATGATTTGTTCGCATATTTACAAGTACATGAGTAAAGACAGTTTGCAACTATTTTTAGCTTGCGCATCCGATTTCACGACTATTTTTCAAAACGTCTTGCCAGGCACATACAATCTTTTAAATTCATTAACATTAATGTCATCTAAAAAAAAGTTAATGCTTTTTTTGAATTCTGTCGGACGCGATGCAAGTATATGCTTGTATATGAGTCGATTTCTTCGTTGTTTTTCCTCAGTAAGAATAAACATTTCACCTTTGTGTTTCACACTGCTTCCTGTGTCCTAAAAAAGGACGGATGGACGGTTGATTCTGCGAGATGATTCAGTCGCAGCAGCAAAGTCATTCAGAATATCTATTTATCGGTACAAATCGAAGTCTCTAAATCAGAATGATACAATAGTTGCCCTGAGCTGCACACACGTATTGCACATATCGCAAAAGAATACATTTCTGTATGCAAATCGAAACGATTGAAAGTAGCACAGCGAATCTTAAATTAGTACTTGGGCAGCTCTCAGTACGAATAAATCCGCTAATTAAGTTGGACGACAACCAAAAACTTCCCGAAACGAAAAACCACTCGACAGAGTCGAACTTGGTCCTATACAAGTGTTCGTTAAACGTGATCTCCAAAGTGCTCCGTCTTCTCATACGTCCAGTGTGAAAAATCTGTCGTAAACATTTTACACGTATCGCAAAGAAAGTGTGGTGTATTGTGGAGCTCTGTTTCCGAAAAACGTTTACTTTTTCGAAAGCATATAAGTCCTAAGGGGTTTCAAAATGGGCCCCAAATTACATGAGTTTGTTGTTGTCTTGGAACGAGATGGAAGCCAGACACCATGGGGAATCCGGCTTGTTGGTGGCAGTGACTTGGATACACCATTGATTGTTACTAAGGTACAAGATCCAACAATAAATTATTCCGGGCCTCCGAATAAAATCCAATTTAAATTTTGGACATCAGTGCGCATGAATGTACCAACCAAAGAAGCAAATAGTGCATCCATGTGAATGAATTTGCGGACGGATAGGCGTCCAATGAAATACGAGCCATCCGGTGCAAGATCAGTGTGTAGTCATAACGTGAATTCAATTTGGACGAACTTTTCTGTTTGTCTTGCCAAGTTTACTGTGTGAAATTCGCTGACATTGAACTAGTTATGTTGACGCACGCAGCCTGTATGGATATTAGCTGTCTATCTCATATCTAATTAACCTATTTCGAAATTATGATACAAGTGCAACAGACTTCTAGAATGCAGACTTCTCAATTGCATGTATCAATTGTTTTAATGAAAAATGGATTGAACAAAAGATTTATCAACAACAACTTTCGAATTCCTTTTGTACAAGGTAACAGAAACTTTACCATTTCTTTCTAACACGGCGACTTTTCACTCTACCGACATACTCTGCAGCCTTCCATCAATGCAAATCAGAAGTGTAAATCTCAATCAGCAAGCTTAAGGAAGAAACACTTACAGATCTTTATACATACAAACGGCCAGTTTGGCAGATCCAAATTAACAATGTAAAATTAAATCGAAAATGAATTACAAGCTAACATAATGCTGATTGGATTATTCATACAAAAACTATTGTAAATATCTGAAGAACGGCATTGGATCAGAAGTTCTTTGCATTCTCTTGCTGCTTCTCATGTGAAAATTGATCAAGTTTCCTTGATCTTTTGAGGTATTACTAACGAAAAAACTTCATTCTGGGCTTTTCAAGATTTATCCAATGTTGCACAGCTATTTGCTGGCATGCAGCAGAGTAGACCCATCGGGATGGGATAAACAGATTGCTGGACCGCAACAGCTTTTTAAACATACGATTTTGGATTTCTGAAATAGTTAAATGTTAAATTTCGGTAAGCCAAAGCCGCTCACGTTTATTATTACTGGTTTCGCCAAGCGAACTAAATAGTTATCAGGTCATTGGCCGCAAATGAGTGGAAGTTCACTATCCAAAAAGCTGGTTAAGGCGAATGTCCCAAAAGTCAGTCACTTTGCTCCTAAAGTTGACCTTCTGCAACTAGTTTTTTCAACCATTTCTTGCCTCGCAAAACGGATCAAACTCGTTGAAAAAGATATCTAAAGTAAGAACAGTAGCTATTGTTCCAAGTATTGTACTTTGTGCCTGGCTCAAAATCAGGCTCAAAACATCTGTTAAATTTTTTTGTGGCTGTTTGGGGATGCTATTTGTATCCTGTCAATTTAAAATTTTCAAA
Source organism: Nemotelus nigrinus (assembly GCA_947369275.1). Taxonomy (NCBI): domain Eukaryota; kingdom Metazoa; phylum Arthropoda; class Insecta; order Diptera; family Stratiomyidae; genus Nemotelus; species Nemotelus nigrinus. The sequence continues at coordinate 2,297,604 of OX376373.1, read as the reverse complement.
TATCATCTTCACTGTGAAAAAGTATAGCGCCAGGGACCATAATTTATATACATATTTCTGTTGCTATGCGCAGAGTTCATTTGTGTATTTCGCTCGTAAAGCTCCAAAAGCCATTTTATAGCTCAGCGGCCACAAATGCTGCGCTTTGTTACGTAGGAAGATGTATTAAGTAGATTATGATATTATGGCGCTAAGAGCTACATTTCACAGCTTAGTGTACTATTTACATATTACTGCGTGTTATGTACATTTTTTTTCAGTGTTTAAAGAACTGTCAACAAAATAAAAACTTTTCACCCTTTAACTTCCGAAGCAGACATTCCACCGAAACGAAATTCACTGGACAGGATTAGTCTATGTACTTTTGGTGGCAATGACTGGACAGTTTGGCCACTTTGTTTCTGAGAAAAGCTAGCATTACATTTTTAAACGTTTAATACCCGACTTGATGAACCGGCAGTGAGTGTGAATAAATGCAACGACATAATTTAGCGATATAAAATCTGGTGTTCTTGGAAAATCAGTCATTCAAGTGGTTCCTATGCACTAGGTTTTTTTTTCATTTAGTTCAATTTTATTCAAAGCAATCATTGTTTGTATCCTTTGAGCAATATCGATATATTTAAAGATTTGAAATAATCAAAATTTCCTCGGAAATGTAGTAATATATTGTGGGCAGCATAATTCGGTTTTTAATTCAATCGGTTTTATGATGAATCTATGGAAAACAATTAAAAACCTTGTTTCATGATGCGTACTTAACTCATCTACTTGAAGCGATTAACATAACGATTGGCTATTGTGAAACCGACAGTGTGAATTGAATGAATTTGCATAGAACTCCGTAATTGCCAATTATTTTACATCACTTGTAGCGTACAGACTGGTTTTGCGTGTTTTAATGCACATTACATTGTAGATTACTTCATTTGTAAATTTCAAATCTGATTTCGATTAAAACCTAGATAAGATTTCGTTCAGGTGTTTCCTATGTTACATTCTAGTTTAACAACCAGCCTAAAGGAAAGCTCAACGAATGCAGCAAGCTTTCTGCTCGGGATCGTTTTTTGCAACCCTACCTTAATCTGCTCAGCCAAGGTGCAAAAAAACGCACGTTATGTTGTTGGTTTCGCAAGTTATAGGTATTCGGGCATTTTCTTAATAGTGGTAATGCATACGAGATGATTGATTAAATTACTAATTGAAATAAATGGAGTATTGATTATCGAAAGCTAGAATGCACAATGCTTTCACGCTTGGTACTCCCCCACAAGAATTCAAAAATGGAGTTATTAGAAATTTTGCCTTGAATCCCAGTTAACTTTAGCTCGAATATTTCCAAAATTATAATTTGTCTTCCCCTTTGACTCTAAGCGAGCGAATTAAAATAAACTGCTATGTACACGATGTGTTTATGTTTTTTTAAAATCAATACTCATTGTATAATAGCTTTACAAATATTTTTGTTTGTTTTGTGGATGGGTTAATGGAGAAGCACCTGGCAACTTTAAGCACTCAGGCGAAACCACCCATTGAACTAATATCCTCCGCCTACCATAGCTTCCCAGAATTCTTAACAAAATCTATGATCAATGATAGGGGAAAAGAGGATATCTTCTTCATACTTGCTACATCCCGCAAAAGCTGCTTTTCACAGAGGAAATACTCCGCAGAGTCAGCCTCTTCTACGCAGGATGAACAGAGGTCATCCTGTGCAACACCTATTCGGTACATATGTCCTCCTAGCAGTGGCGGCTCGTGGCAATCACAACAAGCGGGGCTAACCTTACGAACGGGTTTCCACTCCACCCAAGGGGTACCGTATCAGAGCGTTAACCGATTTTAAAGTGTACGGTTTCCCAAAAAGAGTTCTTACATCAACATCGAGTATTCGAGAAAAAAAATACTTACAGCAAAATAAAAATCAACTTCGTTTATATGAAAAATGCGTCGCATAAAAACTCTTTTTGGCCTATTCCACTTATAAATTTATTTTCTTTTATAAATATATACATAAAAACAAAAACATTTTCAACAGTTAAAATAACATACATACATATATAAATAAATTAAATTAAAATCTTCTTCGGGAAAACTCTTTTTAATAATGGCTTCTACTTATTATTTGTATAGATATTCCGCGCGCCTATTTTTCTGTTGAGCAAACAAATCTATCACCAGCTCATTAAAATTTTCTATATCTGTAACCACTTCTTTAGAAATAGATAATATTGCCAGCGAATTGAGGCGACTTTGACCCATTGTGCTAGATTTATAAGTTTTAATATTCTTAAGGGTATTAAAGCATCTTTCAGACTCTGCTGTAGTAACTGGAGTGGTAAGAACTATTTCAATTAATTTATTAGTTTGTTCAAAAGATGCAAACAAATTATTTTCTTTAAAAAAACTATAAAATTCTGTAATGGATGACATATTTCCAAACATTTCATTATTGTATAAAACTTGTAATTCGTTTTTTAACGTCCCTGCGTCGAAAAATGGAAAGTTATTGACTATCGTATCAAGATGGTTACACGGAGAGAAATTTCGGCAATGATTTTTATTACAGTGGATAATAAAATTTACTATTCCGAAAATTCGATGTGAAAACATGAATGTTATTACAAATTTGATGAAAATTTACTATTTTCCTTCAAATAATAGTCAATTCCACTACATACTACAACTCACACATGTTCATTGCACTGTAGTAGAGACATTCATGTATACATAATTCACAACAAAGTAGTAAAATGTGTAGTGCAATTGATTACAAAGGTAATGGGGCAAAAAATTACTACTATTGCAATAAAATTAATTGCAAATTTTGTATAATTTCATTACACTTTTCTCTCCGTGTAGCAGGGAAATTTAAATTAAAATTGTGAAATTCAGATGGATTTATTAAATTGAAGGCATAAATATGATCAAAATTCTCAAAACGCACTTTAACCTGTGTGGTAATAATATCGCAAACTTCTTTTCCTATCATGTGAAGATCATGCATTGAAGTACGCATTCTTTTCGCCATATATTCGTTAGCAATAAATTGACTTGGATTCAAACCATTTCTTATCGCATTGATAGATTTACAAAATATATCAACAGTTTGAAATGCTAGAATTCCATTTGTACTGCGAGACTGTAAAATGTTGTAAAAAATGTCTACATGACCGAATATTTTATTGAAAAGTTCTAGGAAAAAAATGAAGTTGTCATCATTTAAATAATTTAATAGCCCGGTTGCTTCTCTAATTGTAGTAGAATCCCAAGATTCGCATTGAATCAACTCAAAGCAATGGATTAGTTGTTCTCGGCTTTCAAAAACAGATTGTACGACCCGAGACTGAAAATTCCAGCGAATTTCCATCGATCTTGGAAGACCTCTTTTTTGACAAACTTCTACAAATAAATCTTTACGCTTTGGGGAACACGAAAAGAAAGAAGAAAATGCGGATATATTTGCAAAAAAAATACGTACTTCTTTGATAGACGAAGAAGCTTGCTTCAAGACTAGATTTAGCTGATGAGCATAGCAATGAACGAATTGGGCGTAAGGAAATATATTTTTGATTAATGTTTGAACACCAGCATTTCCGCCGCTCATTACAGCCGCTCCATCATATGTTTGAGAGATAAGTTTGCTCTTCAAATCAAATTCTTTAAGTGCGTTTAGTATTTTATCAACCATTCCCTGCGCAGAGCGATCGTGAAGATCGAAAAATGAAAGAAAGCGTTCAACGGGCAACTTATTTTTTACAAATCGCAGAACAATTACCATTTGTGAGGTACAAGAAATATCAGTGGTTTCATCGGCTTGCAATGATACGAAATTCGCTTCTTTAATTTCCTTCTTGAGATTATTAAGGTAAGTTATATAAATGCATTCTAGAAGTTCATTTTGTATGGTTTTGGATGTATTTTGAGTGATTCTATTATTTTTGAGATAATCATCCAAAGTTAAGTCAATGGATCTGGTGTATGATACCATATCAAGAAAAATACCTCTGTTGCAGCTTGATTCACTCTCATCGTGCCCACGTAAACTTAAGTTGTGGCTTCCACAAAACTTAAGAATGTCAATTATTCTACTGAGAACATGACGATTCCGTCTCACAATTTCATTATGCTTGTTTATTGAAGCAGCATGACCAGAATCAATTTGAGACATAATGTTAATTGATCCAAATGTTTGAAAACTTAACGCGTTTTGTAGGTGCCTTGAACTTGTCTCATGCTTTTTTATCCTTTCAGATAAATGCTTTAAATCACGTAAGCCACTATTAGTCCATGCTGCCTCACCTCCAAATAGAAGACAATAAAAACAAAACAGGGATTGTTTAACCTCGGATGCTGCCAGCCAGGTTTTTTTACTGAACCAGTCAGTAGAAAATTTACGTTTTTGTCTACCATCTGAAGCTTGCAGGTTGAAATTTGTTGGTCGATGTGGACCTAAGCGCTTAATTTCTAGCTTTTCCTCAAGAGAACGCAAAGAAAATGGTTTAGAAATTAAACTTTCGACACTATTCATTTTTTTAAGTTTAATCGGATCTATATAAAAAATAAAAGAAGTTAAATAGTTATACTTACCTAGTATCAATGTTGTTCCGTTCGAATAAACTACACTTTTTTATATTACACACACTAAAAAACTTCCACATGTTGCACTTAAAAACGACTGATAAATTAGAAAATAGTAACGTTCAATTTCTACATCCAAAACTCAAGCTGAAGTAAATTCTTCCGAAAAAGAAGAGTTACCATTTTTACTAATTGGCTCAACAACAAATTCCTGAAATATTTTCAAAGATCGATTTTTTCATTATAAAACGTTCTATATAGAATAATATCATAAGCGGTGCAACCTGCTTCAAACCCAATCAAAGTCTTTCATAAAATATGCACACATCCGTAAACAGCATATCAAATCATAAGTAATACATATGCGTACAAAATTTATCAATTATATTGATATTTGAACCAATATGTGACGACGGCACCACTGCAACACCAAAGTCATTTACTCTTAATATCTTCCATTGACCAAACTAATTAGCTGATTTTAACCCAATGGTTGTCTACATACACTTTGTTCAGTATATGACCGACAAAAAGGCGTTATCCGCAATGGGTTAAGAATGGGACTTAGCCCATTCATTTCTCTTTTAGTCATAGTGGATAATGTACAATCGTTTTTCGCTCTTTCAACTCGTTCGTTGGTTTGCTCTCTTTTTTGGGGCTAATTGAACTCAGCCCCGGCGCACATTCATGTGCAAGTGAAAATGATAAGAGCATTCCACGCATGTTGCGTTGCCTACGTTCGTTCTCTCTTATGAAATTATCCGACTTTGCATAGCCGTGTGTACAAGCCCTGATTGAAACAGAATTAACTGAAAACAGTACAGTGTGACCATTTAAACAGCCCATTAATATTCGACTGATACGATCTAAATCCAATTTCAATTCGAGTTTGTATTCGCAACTTATGTTAAAATAGCAGCGCTCTTCAGATTATGAATTCGTACGTAAAAATGCAAATCTTGAATAAGAGAAACCCAACTATTACATTTTCGCGGATATTAAAATCAATATGTGCATGAAATATATAGTTGTATTAAATATAATTTTTTGATTCTTGAATGAAAAAAGCTGGTGGGGCTAAGCCCCACTAGCCCCAAACGTAGAGCCGCCGCTGCCTCCTAGGCAATTGTGTCCCGTAATTATGCCTGCCATGGCTCTGCAAACTTTCCTGCTCTTGTTGTCGTATGCAGTCGTATGTTTGGGCTCTGAAAGGAAGACCTTGTGCCTCCAAATCAGAAGTCATCCATCTGTTTTGTAAGCATCAACTACCCACTTCCAAAGAATGGCATGTGCAGATGCGGTCAGCACACCCAAGGCGGGTTCAGGGCACTGTAATGGAATCATTGAACATTCCTTCGCAATGGCGTCAACAATATCATTTCGCTCAACACAACAGTACCCGGGTTTTCAGTGCAGATGCACTTTATTGAATCTGGCGAAAGAGTTCAATCGTGTCTTGCACTATTGGGCAATTTTCGAAGTAGTTAGGGGTCTACGCAGTGCCATCAGCGCAGCTTGACTGTCACTGCAAATAGCAATACGTTTTCCCCTCCACTTTTCTTCAATTGCCCAGCATGTGCCTCTCAAGATAGTGAATATTTCTGCTTGAAAAACAGAAACATGCTCTCCAACAGAAGAGTCTCACCTGCCATTGCAGCTGCAGATCTAAATCTGTCTTCGAGCCGTCCGCGAAGAAAATCCCCTCGTACAGACATCTGGACCCTACCAGTCAATTCTGCTCAAGAAGATGACTTCGTACCTTCTCGCGAAGTCGAGGAAGGGCAGTCGAGCGTCCGAAGGCATAGTGAGAATCGGGTAGATCTCATATATCGAATCCCTAATAGAGCAATGCCCCACATCGTTTCCTACCAATAGGCCAAGCTGAGTTAGTCAACTAAACCTCATAGAAACAAAAAATTGTGTATCCTCTAGAAGTACCATTAAGAACGAAACCCAGAACCTCTTTTTCGTTGTCCGCTTCACGTGAAATGCCCTTTATGAAAAGAAAACTTTACTGCAATTTCACTTTAAAAAAAATTATATTTGCTCATTAAAAACCCCATCAAGTAGCTATTTCATTCTGCTTATACCAATACATAATGTTTCGCGTATACTTCTTTCTAGATATATATATATATATATATATATATATATTCTATCTAGATAGATATATATATATATATATATATATATATATATATATATACAGTCTGTCAAGAATGAGTTTACACATAGGAAAAAAATTCAATTTTTCATCTTTCTAATTATATAATACGACTTTTTATTTATGTAAATGAATGTTTTTTTCTTAATTATAGTTATTTACATTATTTCCAACCGATATATACAAAAAAAAGTACAACTTTAATGCAAAACAAGAACGAAAAGACCAACGAAAACAATTATTGCAATTCTTGAAGTGTCAAGAAACTCTTTACACAAATTATTATTGTATTTAATATTTACATATTTACAGGATATTTAATATTATTTGGTGTATTTAACATTTGGTGTGGCCACCTTTGGCATCCACCACACATCGCAACCGATTTTTTATTGAATGAACCAACTTTTGCAGGTCATACGTGGTTGGTATTTTTTGCCATTCTTCGAGAATCGCAATTTTTAAGGCAGTTCGGTTTTTGGGTTGCATTTTAGCGACTTGTTGTTTTAAGTAAGCCCATAAATTCTCGATGGGATTTAAGTCTGGACTCTTGGCTGGCGTATCCATCACTTTTCCGCAGTTGTATAAGGGCCACATTCGCACCATGTTCGCCTTATGTTTGGGATCGTTGTCCTGGTAAAGCTTAAAATTCGGTTTGCTGTTATGCATAAACCCGAATTTCTGCGCACTGCTTGCCAAATATGTTTTAAGGATGTGCAAATATGGTTGGGCGTCCATGGTTGACTCGATGAATGCCAAGTCTCCTACTCCTCTGCTTGAGAAGCACCCCAAATCATAACGGACAACTTACCAAATTTTACAGCCGGAATGATATTTCGATTTTCCAACGATGTTAAAGGCTTGCGCCACACTCTAGCCGGTCCATCATTTTAGTACAACATCATTTTCGTCTCATCTCAGAATATGATGTCGTCCCAGAAGTCAACGGGTTGAAAAAGGTGCATCATAGCGAAAGAAAAACGCTTTTCGATGTTTAGTGCAGAAAACAGTGGTTTCTTTCGTGCAGCTCTTGATGAGAACTTATTTCGTAGGATGGCCTGTCGTACTGTTTCATGGGAAACAGCAGCATCACACTCTTCCTTGAATTCCCTAGCAAGTGTTCTGGTTGAAATCCAGGGGTTTTTATCAAGCTTCCTTTTCATAAGGCGCTCTATACGTTTAGATATTTTTGGTTTTGAGCCACCTCCACACTTTGGCTCCAATCTATTCTCATTTTCAGCACGATTTATAACGTTATAGACTGCCATTCGTGCTACACGAAACATTTCAGACAGTTCCTGTGCGCTTTTACCTAATTGGTGATTATAGTATATCATCTGAACTAGCTCAAAGGATAATCTTTTGCCTGGCATTTTAAAACACAATATCTCACTTATTTATGCGTATTAGCCAAAAATTAATCACACACTAATGATCAAATTTATAGAGCTTTATAATACAGACCAAAAATTATGGTAAATTTACCGTATCGTTGCAGTAATGCAAAAAATAAACTTTTGTGTAAAGAGTTTCTTGACACTTCAAGAATTGTAATAATTGTTTTCGTTGTTCTTTTCGTTCTTTTTTTGCATTCAAGTTGTACTTTTTTTGTATATATCGGTTGGAAAGAATGCAAATAACGATAATTAAGAAAAAAAAAATTATTTACATAAACAAAAAGTAGTATATTATAATTAGAAAGATTAAAAATTGATTTTTTTCCCTATGTGTAAACTCATTCTTGACAGACTGTATATATATATGTATATATATATATATATATATATATGTATATATATATATATATGTATATATATATATATATATATATATATATATATATATATATATATATAATTATATATATATATATTCATATATATGTATATATATATATATATATATATATATATATATATATATATATATACATATATATATATGGACACTTATTTATATATACTATCCAATGATATGGCGCAAGCCAATGTTGGTCGTCTAGATTGTCGTCGAAACTATTCGAAAACACTCTGATGCCATGCTGCGATTTTCAGTTTTGAATCGTTAATATATTTTGCTGAATAAATGCGAACAGGTGCCAGCTTTGCTAGCAAACATGCTAACATATGATCACGGTGAACTTTCAGTGGCATCATTCAAGGTGGGGATAGCTAATTTAAGAAAATGTCGCGACGTTGCGTTCCACTGAAGATTTTCGAAGGAGGCGAGTTTCTAGCATGTTTAAGTTATTTGTATATTAATACATGGCAAATTTTTCGGTCTATTTGAAATAGAATCGATTTCTGTTGGAATTGATAAATACATGTATTCTATAATATTTTGCATAACATAATATGACCACGGCCGCATTAGTCCTCAGAAGAGTTTTACCAGGATGAAGGCCTCCTTCATTTGTTATTGATCACACTGTGCGTTAAAATTGAAAAGACATCTTGGAACTGAGCCTTACAATGCACTTTCTATAACATTTCAGCGACGGGGAAAATCGTATGCAAATCGCACATACATTACTTTTTGATTTTGTTGATTGATGGACTTATGCGCATAGCCGGACATAAGATGTTTAGTACGGGTGTTTTGTGTCATGATGCTTCAAAACAATACTCAACCTTATTTTTACATTTGAATTTGGACCCGGCGGCTATTATAAAACATGACCTTACTCTGAACTAAACAGCAATATAGTTGTATAATTAAAAGTTCATTAAATACATGTACATATATATATATATATATATATATATATATATATATATATATATATATATATATATATATATATATATATATATATATATATATATATATATATATATATATATATATATATATATATATATATATATATATACATATATATATATATATATACATATATATATATATATATATATATATATATATATATATATATATATATATATATATATATATACATATATATATATATATATACATATATATATATATATATATATATATATACTATATATATATACATATATATATATTTATTCAATATATCCTGTACGTTGCAGAACGTAACTAATAGCGTATGTGAACAAATCATATAATGTGTTGAGTTTTTTCCTCATTATTTCATTACAGAACAAAATTTGAAACAAACTATTTAATTTTTCTAATTTGTCCAATAAATACACAGCACATACCTTTTGGGTCTCGTCACTCTCACCAAAACCAAATCAAATCTTTTTTTGGTCGATTTTTCGAACATATTTTGGCATTCAATCGTCATCTTACAATTGGAAGTAATCATTGTAGGCGTGCAATGTTTTGGGCCTGTGTCATAAGACTGCTCAGCCCTATCTAGATTTTAGTAATTGCTGAGTTGTTAGTTAGTTAAGTAATTGCTGAAACGCTGATGATTTGTGTTTTTTTTCTACGCGGTGCAGATAGATGGAAAAGACATTTTTCACTATTGGTTTTAGCCTACTTGCACAAAAGATAGGTTTTTCATATTTTGTAGAATAATGTAATAGATTATGAGTTTTTCCAATCCGGTACTAGCTCCAAAATGAAAAAAATGTCAGATAATGCGTTTATGCTACGCAGGGCAGTGCTATTTTACGTCTAATAATCACCTTACAAAATTGGAATTTGTTTTTGATCTGTAATCTGTATTTGTTTTTCTAATGAAGTCGCTTGCGATTTTTTCAATTCAGTTAATTTTTTGTAATGTGCTATTTAATTGATTCCATTTTTCAAATCACACAATGCTTTTTTCTTTGTTGCGATTGTATATATGCCAACTTTTGGATTATCGAAAGTACCACTTTTTGTTGTCTAAGTCCTTTGATTCAAAATAGGTACGAGCATTGTGCACAAACTACTTGAACTATGCAATTTTGCAACCAAGCTTTGAAAATCTATCTATACGAATCCTGCCCTCCACTTTCCTAGCTTCTAACTTTAGGAACACAGCTTGGCTTGATATCAATACCGCGCGATTCTAAACATTGTTTAAAACCTGCTCCCGTACATTTCAGAGTCGTTAATATTTATCGTTAATTTTATATGTACTGTGTTCATGTTCGTTTACATACAGGTTCAGTGTGGAAGTCCTGCACATGGAGAACTACTACGAGGTGATATTATTTCTAAAATTGGAGAGTATGACGCCAGAGACTTGAGACATGAAGATGCACAGATACTTTTCAAAGCAGCAGCAAATGAGATTAAATTAGTCATTCATAGGTACTTTCACAAAACATTCACGCCGTCAAATCAAAATAGATAGGTTCATGAATCTTCAACAGGGATAGTAAAATCGCACTCACACAAGGACTTAGTAACGACTCCTCAAGGTGTTCATCTACTGTACCGCCAGTTAGTCCAGTCAATTGTTTGCAACTAAACTCAAATATCCCTCATAGGTAATTAAATGGATCCAGCAATACGATTCAGAATATAATTCCAGCTGTTTTCGTTTAGATCACCGTCACCATTCGTGCCGGGGCCAGGTCATTACGAGACAGCTATGGCTGCACCGGTGGACACACTACCATACACCGTATTCCCAAAAGGATACATACCACCCAATAGACCAGATTCCACTGCTTCTTCGCGCTTCAGCCCCATGCCAACAAGAGATTACCAACAAGAAGTCCAAGAAGAGACGGCGGCCATTGTCAATCAGGTAAGCTCTCACGTTTCTTCAATATTCCATCATAAGCATATTAAGTTCTTAATGAACTTTTGCTTTCGATCAACACTCATACCGCAGAAGACATTATGATTTTGTTCTGTTTCTGCTGCTTAGGTTTAAATCGCTTTCGATGTTAGATTAGCTTGACAGTGCAATATCTGCTTTAACAAGAGTAATGCCAGACACACCACACACAGGAATTAGTTGAAACCACCTATCATAGTCTACTCTCTTCAGTATACGCAACAACGACTGTCCACCCCAGCAAATACAAATAAACTTCAACATTTTAGCTATCTATCTTGAACGTGTACGAACTATATATTGATCTACATTTTTTGTCGGCTTGCTGACTTAAAAATTAAATGCTAAATTGTGAATGACACTTGTGTGAGCATGTATATGTTGGCGAGATCATAGAAATATTATAAATGGTTTAGTATTAGCTTATTATTTGCTGATTTCTTCGATCAAAACAAAATAAAGCAAAATGTGACAAGCAGGACTTTATTTTATTTTTACTCAGCACATTAAAAGGAGGCGTTCTGGCTATTATCCAATAAATGTGGGCGACATGGCATGCATTTATATTCATCGTCTACACTAAGACTTTGTCGCTTGCAAATCAAGCAACCGCCTGTTTTTCATATGTATTTTTATACAGATATGTCATGAAATGACAATTTATTTATTCAATACAATTACATTCTGTAATAGCACAACAATATGAAAGTAGTGGGTCATACTGAATATTCGAGTAAATTTGCGTAATCCTCGAATACTATTACTTATATTGTTTTTGTCTTTCAAAAGTGTTGATTCATAACTTATATTTATCATTTTTATGTTTTGATTATTGAGCTACGAATGCATGTCATCAGTGAATTTTTTTCCCTTTGGGTGCCGGCTAAATTTTAATGATCGGATTTTCGACTAAAATTTGAAACCGTCAAATTTGTCGATGTAATCATATTTCTAATAACACCTTTTTTCTATAATCTGGAGCGGAATTATGAAATTCGAATCAAGTCACCCTCTTCGAGCTCTGTCAAACAAGTCTCGAAAACACATTGCGATTATGAAGCTGGATCGAGTTACAAATGATGAAGTACTAGACGATTGTTGTACATTACTGCACGAATGATTTCAAATCTGACATATCCGCCATTAATTTGGGAGTCACGTGCTAGTAAACGTTTTGGATTTTTAACCGCTGGAAAACAGCAGGTGCGTTTTTCAATCCAAATGATATCAGTAGATATTCATGTGACCCGCTTGGCGTCACAAAAGCAGTGTATTTTATGGACAACTCAGTTGTGCGGATCTGATGAAATCCGCTTTTTGAAGCTAAGACCGAAAAGAACTTTTTCCCCTCCAGGCACTCGAGGCCATCTTCTACCAAGGCTAGTGGGTAATTATCTTATCTCCGTCATTTAATATGAATTTCTCGTTCTGATCTTTTCCTTCCTCTTTCTTACTAGTACGATGGTAGGCTAATAAAAGAAATTACTCGGCTTAGTTACTCCTTTTTCTAAAAGTGCTTCCGCGATTCTTTTAGGTTCTTTTTTTTCTAGAAACGAAAGTCTCCTGAGCGAACATCAAACATTAGATTAGTGTCCATGCTTCTATGCATGATGTTTTCTGCAATCTAAATACAGCTAAAGAAATGAATATCTTACAAATATGTGCACCTACATTATAAACAAGCAACCACTTCAAAAAATCAACAAGCAACCAAAAAATCCTTTTGAGTTAACCAACTCGAACACTGAACAGCACAAGACTAAAAATTATATGTTTCGGGTTGTCAAACGAGGTAGTTTTGAGTTTTGTAATTCCGTTTTCAACTCGAATCGAATGTCACCCAATTCGAGTTTCATAATTCCACTCCTGATTTTGCATGATTCGCTAGATCGAAATAAATCAATAAATGGTATCGAAAAGGAATATTATCGAAAATCATATGCACACACTTCCATCTAACATTCGCGAAATTGTCGAATATTTTCAGTTCATCATCATTGGACACTGGCACAAGCATTTAGGTGAAGGGCGCCATAAACGTCTGCATTTACCCATGACATTGATCGAGGTATGGTTGAACACAGCTCGATGCGCCAAGATTTGTTTTTTTTGCTCGCTAGCCTTCAATCACCTGCAGTCTATTTACAGAACCCCTTCATATGCATATATACACGCTTATTAGTATTCAGGTAGGCAAGTCAGTGACTTGACTGCAAATATAATATTTCCCACTAATAGTTGCAGCATTTTTCTAATTTTCTGTACGACGACCTCCAACTGGACTTGAACGAAAATTTTCAAAAGCATTCGTAAACATTCTATTCGCTCATATAAGCATACATATGCTTTCCATGTCGAAATCATTCGACACCAACAACACCCACAATAAACAGAGAAAAGTTAATTTTGTACGAAGAAACTAACTAAAAGGAAAAGTCCAACATTTTAGAGATTTTCGAGAACAAAACGCAAAGAAAAAATCCAAGAATAATTTCTCTCCCCCAACTCATCATCACGATATAGCTGGTCAAATAAACGGAACTTTGAAAATCAGTTTCTTTCAGAAAATTGCCGAATACACATCTCACTCTCTATACCGGGGAAATTTTGTCGAGAAATTTTTATCAAATCAAGTCGGCGCAATTTCTGAGGCTGATATCCTGAAGCAAATGATAGCCGAAAATAATTAAGTGATCAAATCAATTTGCACGGTGAATAGTTCATTTTAAGTTTCGAGTTCTCATCAGTTTCCGAAATTGACTTTTTGGAACGTTTTGATATTGCCGCGAATTTTCGGTTACGTAACAAAATATTTTCTCTTCAATTATTAATCTCAATTTCATACTTTTCTACGTGCAGTGATCGGTTCGAAGAGCTAGTGGTAAAAAGCAAACTAGCGTTTCAGAAATCGTTTTGATCTCAATTAGCGTCAACAAAACAAAATGCCTACCACCTACCTTCAATTCAAGAATGGAACCCCACACTACATCAGAGATACCCCTGGACCTGATATCAACGAACAAATTCAATACCAAGTAAGAAGGCCGTCACAGTTGATCTAGAATATCCGTGCATAATCTAATCGAAAACGTACGAATTGAAATTAGTTTTTATAATTTAATATATCATAAAATAATTCAATATAATATCCTTCTAGTTTCAAAAAACCGTTGCCTTAAACTGTATGCTAAATTATTTGAGGAATAATTTATTAAAATCAAGGTGCAGAATTGAATAACGAGCCTAATTTCAAACAATAGAACACATTGCACAGAAACTTGCTGGTCCCGCGATATTTTGAGATGCTAAACTATACACCAAAGCATAATCTTCTGTCTATACATTAACACTTTTCGCAAGGAATATCGGCGTACGTTTATTTATAAGTATTACATCAAAACTTTTATTGCCATCAGGCCGCTCCACTGACGACTCACATATCGATTCCAGTTTTTCGTTCCACAAGGATCCCTATTTTTCATGTCTGCACGCATACACCAGAGCAACGGCGAATATATGTGTGTACATTTTTCATTGGGACTTGGCATATTGTGCTAGTGAAGCCTTTCGATTTCGCAATCGAAATATAAACAAACATTTTCGTTTCTCTTCTCATTCGATCGAATTGCGGTTTTATGGCTAGCTCTTGTGCGAGAGGAACACATTTTCAAGCAAGCGGCTAAGCAATGGAAAATCTATTTTCAGATAGAATCGGATTTTTCAAGAAAATGTCCGCTCCCCAACGTTCTGGGGTATATAATACTGACGCATTCCATGCAGAGTTTCAGTTGGAAAATGTTATAATTGAAAAGGGTTTGAAATTATTTAATCCATCCGAGCTTATTAATGCTTGGTGCATAGGCTATACTTAGTAAGTTTTCAAATAAACAGCGTGCACAATCAGTAAATGCATATTTCACTATTCAATTTGGCTAAACCCAGAATAAAAAGCTACTCATACCCTCATCTCAGCTGTATGATGCGGTCGACTTAAAATTACCCCTGGCCACTATCCAAATTTGAAACATTTATGAGCACACTCGTCTCATGGTCCACATAAA
The DNA here is from genome assembly GCA_947369275.1 of Nemotelus nigrinus. Taxonomy (NCBI): domain Eukaryota; kingdom Metazoa; phylum Arthropoda; class Insecta; order Diptera; family Stratiomyidae; genus Nemotelus; species Nemotelus nigrinus. The sequence goes on along the minus strand of OX376373.1, from coordinate 2,282,087 downwards.
AAAAGTCAAGAACATAACAATATTATTTTAGTGGCCCTGATATTTTGACTTTGCCCAACACTTGCAAATATTTCAACGAATTAATCAAACATGGAACTCACACTGTACTATTGGCATACGTGTCTTTAGTAGTAAATTGTTAATTTATCATCACATTCGATCAAATGCAAACTATGAATTATTCTTTTAGGCACATTATTCTCCCGTTCCATGGTCAAAATTTTATAGACATTTATATAACGACGTTACAAAAGCATATTCGAGAAGTTTGAGTTTCATGAAACGATAAAGATTGTCTTTCTCATTCCGTTCGTATTAGCATCCATGATTTATTTAACAAAAAAAATTAAATTGAAAACATAATATAGCAATGCCGATAGTTATAAGTGATCTTGCATTCCAGTATGTCATAATATACTACTTTAGTCTTGATTCTTAAAAAACACACACTCATCTGCTACATAAGGTGCGTTTTTTGCGCCTCGATCAAGAGCTGTAGACAGCTTTGAATAACAACTGAGGCAGGGTTGAAGTTTTTTTCAATTTTCTAACCTCTATATCGACCCCCCAAAAAATGCACCTATAGATGACTTCATGAGCCTGAGGTGTTTAAATTGCAAATGCTGAATCATTTATTGCTTGAAACAGTTTAGTAAAATATCCTGTGCTGCGTTGTGATTTGCCAACCTAAGCACTGTTAGTGAAACAAAATATTTAGTCTAAAATAAAAATAAAACAGTTCAATTAACATTATAAAAAAACACTAATGTTCGAAGTTCAACTTGAATACCACTTGGCATTATACCTTAGAGCTTAAATTCCTATGCCTAAGCATATTTCTATTTCAATCTACCGTTCATGTCCAATTCCAGCCGTATCGCACGACTCCTTTGATTCTACCTGGCGCCAAGGTGAAAAAGGATGTTATGCCAACAGAATCTTACCTTAGACATCACCCGAACCCAGCCGTTCGCGCCGGCCCAGGACACGATTATCACGATGTGTTGATGAAACAAAAGGTAAGTGATCAGCATTAATAGCAGCAATATGATAGAATCGTTAACCAGTAAATAAAACAACACTGCCTCATCGTATATATGATGAATTATGATTTTAGTAGAATAGGTGTGGATATTTTTGCGAGTATTTAAGTTAAAATTCAAGGTCTCTCCATTGGAGTGACATTGGTGGAAGGTTTGCTTAAAATTTGAGTTGTTTCTCTTAGGAAAATAGTATATAGCAATTTTTTCATCATTCTTTATTATCAATGTTATCCGCAAAGGTTGCCGACACAGTATTACATCGAGTTGTTGGAGAAGATGCCGCTAGCGGAAAGGTGTGCTTAAATTCGTACATATTTATTCAATGAACGTACTTTGTCCTAATAATAAATAACAATCTAACGGTAGATTAACCATTGCTCACAAAATCTTCAAAAAGAAGATTATTTGTAAAGTCTATGTTAACATGGATTCCGAAATTTTAACTACTTTCCAAGCGAAACGAAATCTTATATTCTATCAAATTGAATAGGACAGTTTGGGAATTCATTGGAAAGTATGTTTCAGTGAAATTACTGTTCAAGCATAATTAAATTGATTAAAATAACCGTCCCATGATAATTGCATGCTTAAATTACCTACCATACATACTCGAACCTGGACTGTCGGAAAATAATACCTAATTCTACAGCGTTGTTAACTTTTTTTAAATCTAGCTTTTTAAAATGTTCTTATCTCTTATTTTTATTCAGGTCTCTCATAGACAATTCAATTCACCAATAGGACTATATTCAGACAGCAATATTGAGAACACAATCAGGCAAACAGTCCCGTAAGTATTGTATGAATCTTTATGATTGCAAATTATATTCAACCATCCACTATTGCATTAGTCAAGATAGTAAATAGTGTACATAAATCCTTATGATTGACGAGGCAAGAACGACAATCAATTGCAAGATTGTTAGTTAATATTTTCTCTTCGTCCAATCGCAGACACGCTTCTTAGATAGAAATACCACACACACATAATAATCTTCCCACTTCATCCATACTTATACGAATCAACCAGTTGACATGTCTTCTGTTCAATGAGAAATTAACCGTGAATTTTATTTGAACTATTTAGATCGCAAAGTTGTCCTAGCCCTATAACGCGAACAATGCCATCCAAAATTGAAGGGTAACGACATTATCATAAATAAAGTATTATAGAAAAAGTTTTATTTATAAAATATATATATATATATATATATATATATATATATATATATATATATATATATATATATATATATATATATATATATACATATATATATATATATATATATATATATATATATATATATATATATATATATATATATATATATATATATATATATATATATATATATATACATGTGTTTGTTTGTGTAGATGAATAGTAGAAACGATCCAATCGAGTTATTAAATGCTTATAGCTAGTGGTTTGTAAGTATAAATTCAAGCATTGAATTCCAAAGTTCTCATGTGACGGCGAACTTTTATTCTAGACTCTAGAAGCTTCTGTCCAATAATGCAACATTTTTCGGCATATTTATTAAAGACTGTGGTATTTAAATTTCCAGCTGGCATTTAACAGTTCAGACACTTTTATAGACAGCTAGACGTAAAATCATGCTCTCGAATACATTTTTCTCAGCATGGCAAACGAACACATATTTACAACACTAATGCCACATAAATTCCTCAGTTGCTATGCATTTCGAGCATAAAGATTAGAAAATCATCGGTCTGGTCCTTATAATAATTGAATCAGTACTCAAGCGATGATTCACATTCACCAAACTTTCTAAACCAACGAATTTTGCAAATTTTGCTTCCGAAACTGACAACAAAGTGAGCTGAAAAAGGACTATATGTTAGCCTTTCCATACTGTTTTCCAGCGAATTCATGTCTTTAACCTATTGCAATGGGTTAAGGTAGAGTCTGCAATAAGTTGCAAAGCGTCTAAAACTTTTGACGCATTGCTTCCATTGATAAATTTGTATTATTTAAATATTCAGAACAAGAATATGGCTACACAATTAATATTAGAATTTTCATCGATTTATCTTTCCTGGAACAAAAACAAAAAATATTGGAGCAACAAAAACAGAAGCAACGACAAGAACAACTCGAGAGACAGCATCGGCGCTTTTTTAAACATTTATAGTTTTGCGAATGCTAGGAGTATGATTTAAACAGAAGAAAAGAGGAAGAGAATAGAAACCTGAAATATTGCTGCCATTGACTCATTTCCATACCGTTAACATTTCTATCTAATCAAATAGCAATCATTCGAAATATGTTTGTTTCAAACTCAGTTTCGAGCTACTTAATCTTTGTTTCTTTATCACCTGATAGCCTCCATAACATATGTAATCTCAATTATAACTTATTATGTTTCTCATTGACTTATGTACATATCTTGTAATTAATAATGAACAATACCTGCGCTAATATTTATACAATTTTCAACATTCAGTAGTTTTGTGGTTCTATGCTTGCCATCTTCATGGTTTATGCTGTTTTATCTGAGTGCTGTGATTTACTTGATATATTCTTCATACTTCACCAAACCATATTCAAAATGTCAGCCAGACAAACAACAAGTTGATTTCAAATCAGGAAAATTTCTCAGATTTTATAAGAAATTTTATTTAATAAAATGAAATTGGCATCCTTGATCACCTCTTAAACGAAATTATAATACTTTTGAATAATAGCTGTACGATATCGATAAACTCATTAAGGACTGAATTTCTAAACATTTAAATATTGTGATGAAACAATTGTAATCACCTCACAGAAACTACGAACTTTTCTGTAATGTGTTTCATACATCACATTCCAGCCAAATTGAGTAACATTGTGAGCAAGATATCTTTTTCCGCGGTGCATTATATATCTTTTAGAGTTACCATTACTATTACTGATTGTTCTTCGAACAAATATTCATTGTCAGATAATATTATCAAGCTACTACTTTGGCTAAATTTACTTAATATATCTGATTTTACCGACTGCAGATTGAAAAGCATTCCGCATTTTGCTTTCATAGATTTACAGTAAAACAATTATATCCTGCTATTTGTACAAAATTATTACAAGTCTATTCAATCTAAATAGTAATGGTATCTCCGAATATTTAATTGTGTACCTATATCTTCCATTTCTTACATACCTTTATTTTCACGAACTCACAATCAATTCAAACCGTCATCTTCTCATCATAATCGGATCATTCAATTCATTTGAATTGGCTGCTGCATACTAAAACAAATCCCTTAAACAACCTTCATACTGTGAAAAACAAAATAAATAACGGAATCCACGAACATGTTTTCAATTTGTTATTGGCAAACTCAGCTATAAGCGCACTGTTGTCTACGATCCTTCCAAGAGTGAGACTTACAGGGCGGTGCAGGAAGAAGGCTATGGCGATCGAGTTCATGAAATTCCGATTCAAGTTCAACCCAAAGTCTTCCATCCAAACCGCATGGTTCCTGGAAAGGTAGGGACGATTTGATTTCATACAATATAATATTATTAATTTTTTTATCAACTTTCTTAATGCACTTTCAAAATAACTTACAGAAACCCGTTTCGCCACGTCCAGCGCCAAATCCAAACAGCGCAGCATATGCACATGTGAGTATTTTGCATTAATTATTCTCGGTGTATTTTTGTGAAGATGCATGGAAATGTTTGAATGTTTCGTGTTATCCATTCTTTCGTAATACTCAAAATTGCTTTGCTCAATAAGCGTGCATTCTATGCTCTCGTGTCTCGAAAAATACACCTTAAAACTGTAATTGAAAAGAAAATCATATTAAGTAAAACTATGTATATGTACATACAGGCAATGTGGCGCTCTGCACGATACTAAATAGCATGTCACATCATTAAACACAAAACAAGTGCATAGACAGTAATATGTCTTTCTTTCTGTTGCAAACGCTTCTTAAGCCAGAACATGAAAAAGCTTACCACACGCCTCAATTTTATTGTCAAAGAAATCAGTGCGACGACCAATTCAAACACAATTACAGAAACTCATCGAAATTACTGCGTAAGGATGCTGAACCTTTTCTTCTTGCTTTTTGATCTTTTAGGTTAACTCGATGGGAGCTAATGCCCAGGATATTTCGCAGAGCGGTTCATTTAAACGTTTAATGTACAGTGTTTTGGGCGAAACGGACTACTGAACAATTGGAACACTGTACATGCTACTTTAACTCACCACAAACACATCTACATAACAAAACCAACTAAAATAATGCGTTCGAAAATAAGGCGCAATAAAGAAAAAAATTATTGCGAAAATCAAAGCTTAATCAGAAAGACGGTGTGCGACTTCTTTATTCATATCACACTATTTAACTCAAGGTGTTCTTTGGAATGCGTAATTTTTTTCAAGTAATGTAATAAGTTTTAAGAGAAGGTAAAATGTTTGTTAACTCCTTGGTGTAAGACATACCTGATTTCTCGAATTTCACCAATTTATTGTAACTCAATTTGATAAGTATCGGTTTTTAAAAGAGAGTGAAGAATCTAGTCAAAATGCATAAAATTTAATATTGCGTAAGTAAAATCTGCCACTTATTTAATTGCTGGTAACATAAATAACCGACTTTGAAATGAATCTAGATTGTATCCGAGTACGAAAGCTTGGTATTTCCAAACGATTACGATTTCCAACTACCTGTGGGGATACGTTATTTATTATCTAACAAGGTATCTTCTAAAGCAAAATTGTACGACGCTTCTCATATGCATCTTAGGTTAACAATAACCAACCTATATATGTACTATTTATAGAAAACGACTATTTTATTTGAATTTAATTGAAGTACACATTGTGAAGTTCAATATATTTTTGTTGCGAATCATTTTAAATATATTATGTGAAAACTCAACAAGTGGATTTATATTTTAGTCTTTAGCAAGGCCCACTAAACCAGGCCAGATACGTTTTGCAAATTAGCTGAGTTCAAGGAAAAGTTACCGCGTGTGCTGGTATGTTGCCTTTAATATTTACTGATATCAGTGATATTTCTGATGTATTTGACGGTTCTCAGTGCCGGATATTGCTTCAGCTATAAAAAAGAGATTAACGTCTGTTCGACATGCGACATGCGTTATGTTTTCAGAAGTAGTGGTTGGGCTCTAAAGTTTTCTACGCAGATTTACTCGTACCTTATTCTTTAAATTTCAGCTTCCCATCGTCCTTACAGTAATCGCCTTTCGTTCCTAAATCTTCCTTCCCTCGAATGACGAAGACTTTTCTTAGATGAGTGCCTACTCCTTAAATTATTTTATACGGTGGTTGTTTCTGATATCAGTAGCCACGTTTCTGTCCGTGAAACAGTTCATGGCACGCGTTCTTCCGTTGTGTTTGTAGACATGACAATGTAGAGGTAAACACTTTTTACTTCTGTCGGCTTAATACTACTCGTACGCCAACGGCGATCTCTGGCACAAACACAATATAACGGAAAATTCAATTTGAAAACTGTCCGGATTTGGGTGACGCATCCTGTATATGTATATATATATATATATATATATATATATATATATATATATATATATATATATATATTTATATATATATATATATATATATATATATATATATATATATATATATATATTTATAAATTTATATATATATATATATATATATATATATATATATATATATATATATTAATAAATAAATAAATAAAGGTGCTAATGCCCAGAAGAGGAACAGGTCCAACCGAGGAAAGAGCATCTCATCGTGGCTCTTATCAACCGAAGCTATCCCTTAGGTCAATTGTCGCTTGAAAAGTGGGAGACCGTAGAGCCGGCCTGCTCTATGCGATGATTGGCCGGATAGAGAGGCACCCCGAACTGGCTATGCCTTCGTTCGACGGGGCGGGCTGGTTCAGAGTTGTTAAAATTATCAAGTGCAAGGACGAGCTTACGTTGCGCTGATGTGCAACGGTGGTCCTGGAGTTACCGGTGCTATGGGAAGGAGCTCGACTTGAAATTGTGGATAGAGGGAGCACCTCAACACTACCAAGAGCGAAGGTTACAATACCGGTGGTGGCCTTCAAGTTGCTGCAAAGGCAGAGTCCGGATATTCCAGTACAGGATTAGAAGATCCTGGATGTCAGCACAAGCCGGGGGGCAGGTCCACATTGTCCAAATGAACAAGGAGGCTGACGATCGGCTCTGCCCGCGGTTTGGAAAAATGGCTTGGAGTGTAGGCAGTGTCTACCTGCGCCTGAAGAAACGCCACCCGAAGAATGGAAATATTAATACCTTGGAGGCCGGCGAGATCGAGAGGGACCTGGACACTGTTGACCTGCAGAGTATTTATTTATTCATTCACCAAAACAAGGTACAAAATCACATATTAAAAAAAGGACATCAAATTAAAATAAAAAATGGAAAAGTAAAGTAAAGGAAAAAGTAAAAACAAACAAGTTAAATAAGTAAAAAACAAACAAATTAAAAAAAAGAGTAACAAATAAATTAATAAATAGCAATCAATAAATAAACATTGACATAAAAGCTATAGCTTAAGGTTAAGGGTACGGATGGCATGGAAAAGAGAGGACTTGAAGGATGATTTGGAAATCGTAGGGGAATATAAATTGCTTATTCTGTTGAATACTCTGCAGCACCTATTTACTGGCTTATTAGCTTCATATGTGGTCGAATGAGAATATTCTTTTAGGAAACGATTGGACCTGGTGTTCCTCACAGGGATATTTATCAAAATTTTATTATTCAGGAATTCTACATTAATAGCGCCTCTAATGACGTCGAATGTGAAGCAGGCCGATATCACCATTCTTCTGGAGGCTAGTGTCGATAGGTTTAAATGACCCAGTCGAAACTCATAAGGGGTAGGCTATTCAAATCATAAGGGTTGTATAGCTCTCACAAGGCGAAAAGTAAAAATTGCTTTTGTATTGACTCGAGTCTGTCACTGTGGGTTTCAAAAGCAGGATGCAAGCGTATTCGAGAATAGTACGTACGAGTGAAGTGTATAAAGATCTTGTGACCCACAGACTACGAAATTCTTTGGCTCGTCTTTTGATGAAGCCAAGTTGTTTGTTTGCACGAGAAAGTATTTTTTAGTAGTGAAGCGGAGTTTTTCATCTAAGATAACACCGAGGTCAACAATGTTATCAACTCCACTGAAAAAAATCCACATAGCGCCCAGAGCCATGTAACATAGCGCATTATTTATGGCCCCATACGCCATGTACATAGTACTCTGAGCCATGCAATATGGCTCCCAGCGCCATAATGTCAGAATCTACATAGCGCGTGGTCCCATGTTACATGGCGCAGCATTTATGGTGCCACACGCTATGTACATAGTACCCTGAGCCATGCAGTATAGCTCCCAGCGCCATAATTACATGGCGCAGAAATTATGGCCCCACACGCCATATTACATAGTGCCATGAGCCATGTAATATGGCTGTAATAGCCTCCGACATTCGACTCGCAGCCATGCTGTGTGAGGAGATGTATAAATATCAGCAAGCTTCTTGAGTATAGAAGATGATATGATATGGTCTTTGACGTAGTTGATGATATCTTCAGATGCTCAGAAGTTAGAAGGCTCGTGGCCTTTTGTTGGCTGGATCGTCTTCATGTAGAAAATACATATTGGCCGAGGCCCAGCGGGCATTTGACAGCTCGTCACTAAATCGCGTTGACTCGTGCTCAAAACCCACTCCGATCGGAAGTCGCACGAGCGCCGGCGGGACCGTCCCCACAGTCGGGCTCGGCAAATATGTATTTTCCATATCAGGTGCACTGAAAAAACACATAGCACCAGGCGCCATAATTTATAGACTTCTGGCGCCATGTACATGGACGATTTGTGATAAAATATAGCGCCACACGCTATAGTACATAGGAGCAGACGCTATGCTTATAGCCCTCCACGCCATGCAGTATAGTCCTCCACGCCATGCACTATAGTTCTCCACGCCATGTGCTATAGTCCTCCACGCGATGTAATATAGTCCGCCACGCCATGTACATGGCGTGGGTGACTATAGTACATGGCGTGTAGGCCTATGTACTTTTCGCCATGTATTATGGCGTGTGGCGCTATATTTTATCACAATCCCTAAATCGACTATGTACATGGCGCCAGAAGTCTATAAATTATGGCGTCTGGCGCCATGTGTTTTCTCAGTGTCGAGTTAGCACATTATTACCGAGGAAGTACGTATTGTGTGTGACCGTGCATTTTCTGGAAAAACTAATAACCTGGCATTTATTAATGTTGAGAGAGAACTTGTTTACATTGCATCAATGATCAAGGGAATCAAGTTTGGATTGGAGAAAGAGGGAATCCGATTTCGATTCAATGGTCAGATAAAGTTTGAGGTCGTCTGCATAGAGTAAATGAGGTATGCCTGCTAGGACGTCAGATAGGTCGGTACACCAGAGGTAGCACTAACGTTTTTCGATAAAAGTCCTTGAAATTTTACACATTGTGTTCGATCGCAAAGGTAGGAAGTCAGTCAGCTGAGTAGAGACCCGGTAAAACCGAATTTCTGTAGCTTAAGGATTAATGTAGAACGGTCAACTCTGTCAAATGCCTTACTGAAGTCTGTGTAGACTGCGTCAATTTGGTAACCTTTTTCCATTTTGCATAGGACGTCTGAGATTAGGATTGTCAAATTCGTGGTAGTTGAGCGACCTTTTCTAAAGCCATGTTGTTGCTCGTTCAGACGAGAATCAACTAGCGGAGAAAATTTGTCGTATACTATCTTTTCGAAAAGTTTCGGAATCGAAGACAAAATGGCAATGCCCCTATAATTTTCAATACAGCGTCGATCACCATTCTTGAATATGGGTGTGACATAAGAAAGCTTCCAACTGGATGGAAAAACTCCTGACGAAAGTGATCTATTAAAAAAAATATGCAAAGGAGTTATAAGCTGCTCTACACACTTGCATAAAAAGATCGGAGGAAGAAGATCGGGCCCAGGACCTTTGTTGCAGTTGAGTTCCAAAATAGTTTTACGTATTTCATCGCGGGAGATTTCTAAATGGTTGACAAAAGCCGTTGTAGTTGAATCGGAGGAAGAAAAGTGTGAGTTTGTTAGGTCTGGTGCACTAAAAACTTTTTGGAAACTATCTGCGAATAGGTCACATATCTCTTTAGGAGAAGAAGACGTTGTATTATTCAGAAACATCGACGATGGATAGCCAGTAGTTTTTCGCTTCACATTTGCAAAATCGAAGAATTTTTTCGGGTCGCGGACTATATTTTCGCCGGTTGACCTAATGTAAGTATCATAAGCCTCACGAGACTTTGCTGAAAATTGCTTAGCGACTTGATTATACTCTTCCTGAATAGCAGAACTAACGTCAGTATTTTCTCTAATCCGCTTATATAGTTTGTTTCTACGATTTCGCAAATGCCTAAAGTCTCTATCAAGCCATGGCTCAGACGATTAATTTTTTTTTTTTTTTATCTTTGGTACATATCCTCAGCCGAGTTCCTGCTGACGCTTGACGAAGGTAACTTTGACGTAGCACTGGTTCAGGAACCTTGGATCTCTGTGGAAGGCCGGATTGAGGGACTGGGGTCACGGCATTTCAATCTTTTCTCCCCCACCGCAGTAGCAAGAACAAGAACGGCTATGCTGGTGAGAAAGAACATTAACGCTTATCTTCTATCTCATTTCAGTACGGAAGATCTAAGAGTGGTGGCATGCGAGGGAGACAAAGAGGGGCAGATGCTCCTAGCATCCGCCTGCATGGCACACGACAGAGCTGCTCCGCCGAAGGAAGTCACAAAACTCACCACGAAGTCGCTCAGCAGGAACAAATTGCTGCTCGTAGAGGCGGAGGCCAATGTGCATCACTCCGTTTGGAGCAGCTTGGACATTAACGATAGAGGTGATTAATCATAATATAGTCGTAGCAAACCGAGGAAATATCCCTACCTATAGGGGAACTCGCAGTGAAAACTTGTTAGATATAACTCACTAATGAGCAACTCATAGAAAATTGGAGGGTCCTTGAAGGCCCATCTTTTCTGACCTCTGTTACGTTCGTCAAGCTTTAATATTCAACTTAGCTCTCGCTTCTTCTGTTTCGCAATCCCAGAACTACCAACTGGGAGAATTTCAAACGGGAAGTGACCAATGGCTTAGGCCTTCCTCCCAGGATTGGCTCTGCAGCTACCTTGGAGGCTGTGGTTAACACCCACGGGTAAACTAGTAAATGCTTTTGTACGGTCTTGTCCCAAAGTCTGTCCGAAGTTCAAACCCAAGCCACCCTGGTAGAACAACAACCTTGATTGTCGCAGAACACAAGTCTGAGAACTCTTCAAGTTAGCGAAAGCAGCTGACTGCAAGGAATGTTGAGACGAGTACAAGGACGTCCTAAGGCTCTTTGAATCGGAAATTAGGAAAGCAAGATGGAGCTCCTGGAAAGAGCTGTGTGATAGAATTGAAACCACCTCGGCAACGGTGAGACTCAGAAATCTGCTGGTTAAACGCACTGTCTCGCCTAGCCGTGTATGTAAACCGGATGGGGGAGTGGACAAGCAACAGCGCGGAAACGCTGAAGTTCTTCGTAGATACTCACTTCCCGGGTTGTCTGGATGACTCCACCCCTTTCACTGGTGAGCAGAGATCTAAATTGCATGACATCGAAGGCATTGGCGAGGTTGTCACCAACCAGAGGCTAGTCTGGGCAATTGATACCTTCAAGCCCTTCAAGTCCCCAGCTCCGGATGGAGTTCTACCGGCCATGCTTCAAAAGACAGGTATGGTCACCGTTTACTGGCTTATACAAAGTTATAAAGGTTGTTTAGTGCTAAGACAGGTGCCTGCAGCCTGGAGAACTGCTAAGGTTGTATTTATACCCAAAGTAGGTAAATTCAGCCATACGAATCCGAAAGACTACAGGCCAATTAGCCTGACTTCCTTCCTCCTTAAAGTTTTCGAAAGATTACTAGATCTCCATATCAAACAGAGACTTGAAGTTCAAGCTCTATTGAGAGCCCAAAACGCGTGCATGAAAGGGAAATCTATTGAATCGGCTTTGCATAGGGTAGTCCTCGGAATTTCTGAAAACGGAATTTCTGTTTTTTCTCGAAAGTCTATAACTAACTCCACATTCAAAGTCCGCAATGTCCACTTTAATTTTCACTTTAACCACCGAACACCGCAAATTAGATCCGGTTCGAAGGAGCAAAAATGTTTGTGAATAAACAATCATATCATAAACACTCCGATTACGTATGTGATTAAAAATATTAACCAATTCAATTTCCACTTTCGAAATACATTTGAATTTTACTAAAATTCAAACTCAGGGAACAATTCGAGGTTCTAATTCTAACGAGGAATGAGATCGACCAATTTTAACGACGACAATTGATTTCTATCTAACACTGTGCTCAGGAGGGACAATTTCGCTAAAAAAAAATGTCGCATTCTTTTCTAACATTACTTTTTAGACAGTATCTGAGTTCGTAACTGATTTAAAGTTTTCAGTATTTCCGGTTTTTCAATTACGGGAAAATAAATAATTCAATAAGTTTTAAGAATTCTGGAATAAGTTTCTTCAGTCCACCACATATTCAAAACTTCAATCCACATACTCAACAATTAAAATAGTGTCAAAAAATAGTGGCTTTGAAATTAAATTGATCTTCTGAAACGTTCGAAAAAACTTTCAATGATTTTTTTAATTTTCTTTAATTCCTTCATTCTCGTCATTTTCGTCGTTATCATTTTTCACGTCATTTTCGTTATTCCGGATTTCCACGTCGTTTACACAGCCATATTGTACACAAACGACAAATGCGACAAATTTACGACACTTTAGAAACGAAATCGGAGACTAAAATCATTTTAGAACTAATAACAACATGCTTCGTCAAGCTTAAGTCAAGACAAGAATCAGGTAAGATTTTCGATGTAGACAATTGCCATTTATTAGGTCTGTTCCCGTACTACGATTAATAGGTCTGTTCGCGTACTTTCAGTCACTGAATTTGGTAAAACTGGACTTAAAAACACAGCTGTTGCATGAATCTCGCCGATAGATGTCGGGCTAATATGTTTGTGTTTTTGTGGTTGTGCGTATGCTTTTGGGGCTTCTTTTCTTTCTTTTTTTTCTTTTTCTTAATTGTTTTATCTTCTTTTTTATTTTTTTGTATAATTTTGTCTGTTTTTCTTCATTTTTTCAACCTTTCTACCACCTTTTCGCCCTCTGGTGGCGGGATTTCCCGGGTGTGGGGCATCAAGTCCAGTTTACCCCTGAATTTTACTGAATTTTCCTGAATCATGTGGTGGGGGAAATTCAGGAAAAGTACGAAAAAACTCTCATTGCATTTCCTGAAAATTGACAAACAAAGGGGTCAGTTGTCGGTTTTTGGGAGAACAAAAGTTATTATAAAGTCATCCTAAGCGGCGATAAACTATCGCCACAAAAATAATCGTCTTTCATAATAACATTACGCCAAAAACCGTTTGACAGTTTCCAGTATTTTTCAGTAGCTCAGATCCTACTGAATTTTACTGAAAGAGGGGAAATTTTCAGTATTCAGTAAAACGGAGTACAAAAACGGCTTCATTGCAATTAATTGCAATTAATCGTAGTACGCGAACAGACCTAATTGCAATTAATTGCAATGAAGCGTACTAAAACGGACTAAAAAACTCTGTTTTAGTACGCTTCATTGCAATTAATTGCAATTAATCGTAGTACGGGAACAGGCCTATTGTTTTTTGTTTTTCCCATTTCCAGATGGTTTTCGAAATGACGGACGGGTTTTATGTGGCAGATACGGCAGCTGATAAATGTCACTGAATAAGGGGGACGACTGTTGTTCTCGCTTGGCAGTCGGTCATGTCAATGTTGAAGGCGAGGTATTTATCAGTAAGAGTTATTTGTTGATTTAAATTGTGCATTTACTACAGAGTGGCAGAGTTCGAAAGTCTTCTGAATCAACCCGAAGTTGATATCAACCAGCTACGTGCTCTATGTTTTCACGGTATGAGAAATGACTTCATTAGCTTGCAATTGTTTCTTATTAGGAAATTGTTAACATTCGTTTCGCATAGGAATCCCGGACTGCAATGGTCTTCGGCCACTCTGCTGGAAGCTGCTGTTGGGATATTTGGGAAGGAAACGAGAGTCATGGTCAGTTACTTTGGATCGCAAGCGTGATTTATACAGACAATTTATTGAGGAAATGATAGTTCCGCCTGGTGTTAAGAGTAAAGAATGTGAAGATCATCCACTAAGTGAGGGACCCGAAAGCGCGTGGAGCACTTTTTTCAAGGACAATGAATTTTTACTGCAAATTGATAAGGACGTGAGACGGCTGTGCCCGGATATTTCATTTTTTCAACAGCCTACTGAGTTCCCTTGTGAAATGGTAGTGAACAGTAGGGGAGAACGAAGACTGCACCAACGTGTCGTTCCATCTACATTGAATTCGGCGAATGTCGAACGAAAGGGCCTGGGAGTCACAAAGGTATTAATTCACTATAAGAAATTAGCAGTCTTATTTATTGCTACAACATATCCCAATGCAAACTTTGGATAGCAGCAAGTAAGTGCATGTTAGCTCCTTAGAAATTTCGTGCATTTCCGCTGATAAGGGTTTCAAAAGTTACTATTTGTGATAGTAAAGTAAAGTAATCCACGACAACCCTTGTTGGGTCTAGGGATTGAAACTGGTAAAGAGCTAGCTTCATTCACACATTTACAATCAATGAATACGTGTGTGGAGTGATTGGTTCCACGAAATACTTAACCGCTGATTAGCTCAGGTACCCATTCAGAGTTAGGTGATTTCGAAGCTCAGTGGACGATTCATCGTCCGTGAATACCTATTACTTTGCAAATTTTATATAAATAAATTGCGGTAAATTCCTAGTCACTTTCAGATTAACTCAATATGCAAACGAAACTCGGAAAACTACGAAGCGATGGGCGAGGGCCAAGAAGCTCACTGGGAAGTGGTTCAGAGAATACTTTTCCTATACGCCAAACTCAATCCTGGTCAAGGCTACGTACAAGGCATGAATGAAATTGTAGGTCCATTATATTACATTATGGCATCAAATACAGTCATTGAGGAGAGAAGTAAGAACATTATTTGTGATTTGAATCACATTGAAGCTGCTGCAAAGTACATTGATTTTACAGGACATGCCGAGGCGGATAGTTTCTTTTGTTTCACTGCTCTTATGGCCGAAATTCGAGACTTTTTCATAAAAACACTAGACGATGCAGAAGGGGGCATCAAATTTATGATGGAGAAACTTTCGAAAATGTTGCATAGCAAGGATCCCAAGGTATGGATACGGTTAAAGCAACAGGAACTGTATCCACAGTACTATAGCTTCCGGTGAGTTACTCAGAATCTATATATTTGTATTTTGCTAGGACGGACTTGAAACCTTTTTTAAATACGAAAAAATTACAGGTGGTTGACACTCATTCTGTCTCAGGAATTTCCACTGCCTGATGTTGTTCGAATATGGGACTCGATTTTTGCAGACGCAAATCGATTTGACTTTTTGGTGGATGTGTGCTGCGCCATGATTGTGTAAGATCCAATCGATTTCCGCCCCATTACTTTTATTGTAATAAGTCATATATTTCACTTTCAGGTTGCTACGCGAAGAAATTTTGGAAAACGATTTTAGTACCAACGTGAAATTGCTGCAAAACTTTCCGCCTATCGATATTAACGTCGTTCTGTCCAAAGCAGTAATCCTAAGACAAGAGCAATGACAGTAGGCTTATATTGTCACTTTGTATGATTTCAATCCCGACATCTAATACTCTAAAGGATAATAATTTTATCTCATTTTTATACCACATACTGTACGAATGTTGTCCGTATATTTTTATAAAATAAAAAAATGGAGATGATAAAATCGAAAAGTGGGCTGATCTCGACTCGAATTGTCCAACAACAGAAATCATCGGTAATAATCGACTTGATTATTGAATAATACAAGGGTGGTTCCCAGCTGGGAATTTTTTTAGGAGTCAAACATTTAAGAATAACAACCGCAAACACAAAAAATAGCACGAGAAGAAATCACAATGAAGAAAAACACAAAATCATCCTCAAACACGAAAGCACCAAAAAGCTTGACATACCAGTCAGACGAATTCCAGTTTATCCCTTTGGTTTAAGATAATTTCCAAACCGTTATAGAAGTTTCAATTTTTATAACAAAAAAAAAATTTTTTACTCTTGCAAATATTGGCATTTTGCACGTCTTCACATTTTCTCACTTTCGCTTAATTCATATAACTTGCACTTTACTCACAACACTTTTTTAACATTTAATTTGTCTAAACCTTTCTGCATAATCCCATTCTGCTTTTCTGCTCATTTTTATTCACTCCCGCGTATTTCTTATACCTTTAATCACATTAACAATTCGACACATATAAAAACCATTAATCTAGTGTCCACCACAAATACTCGAGTACACCAAGTAGTGTTTGTTGTCATTCCAAATACCACCAATTTATTTCAATTTTCAACGATTTTTACAATTTTCCTCCATTTTCGTCACATTCGCCAATTATTTGTCCCGTCCCGGATTTCCGTGAAACACAGAAACACGAGGGAAGCTTAAACCCGAGAGACAGCGATGGGCATTGAGACGAATAAATGTGTAGCAGATTTTGTTCAAAAAAGTAGCAGAATCTGAAAAAAAGTAGTAAAAATTAGACATATACATATAATGTATGAACAAAACCGAGAACAACGACTTTTTCTGCATTCTAAGAATTTTGTCAGACCAGCAGCATTAACAATAGTTGTCACACGCTCGGCGTTTCCTTATCGTAGATGTGCTTCAGTTGATACTTAATGGTTCACTGAAGTTGCATCAGTGCTATCTTCACTAAAAAAAAAAGTAGTTCCCCCGGGAAAAGTAGTAAATATCATTTGCTACGTAGTAGAGTAGTAGAAAAAAGTAGCAGATCTACTACAATTGTAGCAAATGCCCATCGCTGCCGAGAGATCGGCACACGCATCAGCTGTTTGCAAAACGTATCTGGCTTAAGAGGGGAGTAAAGGATGCCACACGGCCGTTACAAGAATTTTGCCGATAGATGTCTCGCTAGTATGTTTGTGTTTTTGTGGCTGTGTTTGCTTTTGCGGGTGTTTTTGCTTGTTTGTTTGTTTTTCTTAATTATTTTGTATTGTCGAGTATTTTTTTGTATAATTTTGTGTGTTTTTCTTCAATTTTCGTCCTCTGGTGGTAGAATTTCCCGGCTGTGGTGCATCAAGTCGAGTTTACCCGGAATTTCTCGGTTCGATCAAATTCGTAGTCATAACCATTGATATAAAAGTATAGAGGATATGGGCATAGCGAAATTTTTGTTGCCATTTTTTGGATTGTTTGATAGTTGTAGTGAATACATGCAACTGGCATAAAAATACAAAGGTGTAGTGATTATACGATTTCGTATAATTAAAGGGGCCAATATATTTTAAATATATTAAAATGGTGTTTCGATTTAACTAGAAGAATTTAATAGTAAAATACAATCACAATATCTATGAACGGTTAATGATGAAATACGTGGAAATTTTATTTATTAACATTTGTGATGAATTCAAATAAAAGAAATTGAATCGATGATTTGAATAAATTTTTGAATTTTATCCCGAGAAAATGCAACACAAATCAGTGCGCGTTATTAAATTTATAAACCAATGTTATTGATAAGAATAACTTCTGTTCAAATCATTTATCAACCATAAACTCAGAATAGTTAAAATGCATTTTAAAATACGAATCTTACCACAGAACCAAATCTTAAGTTACCAGCCCCCCTCCTCCTTTTGCAACCGGGCTTGGGACCGGCGTTGGCGGTTTTACGGCTTCCCTTGGATAATTTAATTCATAATATAATCCGGGTTATTATTTAGAAGCATAGAGAATAGTTACATTCGAAAATATGTGAGAGATTAGATCTGTTCGCGTACTGCAGCAGCAACATATTTTTGCAGCTGGCTTCTTTCTGTGGCAAAATTTGGGTGGCAGCAAGAGTACTAAAACGACTTGCTGTGAATTTATTTTAATATAAGGTGCGTTTTTTTGCACACCCGAGCAGATCCAAATTTGTTAAGTATATTGAATACAATTACAATTTTGTTGTTGTATTCAATACACTTAACAAATATTGATCTGCTCGGGTGTGCAAAAAAACGCACCTATATTATAATAGATTCAGGTACGTGAACAGACCTATTAGAATCTTCAATATGATTTTCCTTATGTTTTCGCGTAAGTTTTTGCTAGTTAATTTCAAACACAGCAGATTGTAAAATATTTTAAAAATTCAATCGTAGTTTCCATTATCTGGGAAAAAAACACAATGTAACTTATTCCCCAGAACATTTATCACTTCCACTTACTAACGCAATTTGCACTTTTTATAATGATGCAATTGCGGTATCCAAGACAGTTAAGGCTACGATTTTGAATACATATTCTGCAAACAACAATTTCAAAACATTCATTTAAATATAGACCATTTATAAGAGTACTAAAGGACATTACAATACATTTACGTGTGCATGATCTTTGCATATATATATATATATATATATATATATATATATATATATATATATATATATATATATATATATATATATACATATATATATATATATATATATATATATATATATATATATATATATATATATATATATATATATATATATATACATATATATATATATATATATATATATATATATATATATATATATATATATATATATATATATATATATATATATATATATATATATATATATATATATATATATATATATATATATATATATATATATATATATATATATATGTTTATATATATATTTATTTATTTGCACATATTTGCGATAGAGGTGCAAAAACTCAGCTATTCTCACAGCTTCGCACCTCCCTCCTCTTTTCTCAACCGGGCTTGGGACCGGCTATGGCAGATTTACAATGCTCGTTACATAATTAACTGTTATTTATTGGCTTCAGAAACTACCATTTTACTATTTCATTTTCTATTTTCATGTACCTGAGCATATGCTGGAAATGCCCCCTTTCATTATTTAGTTTAGTACCCGCTTTGACCTACTTACAAATTTAACATGTCACACTGCTTAAAATGTAAACAAACCGGGTGATGTTTTCGTTCTCGCGACAATTGCCAAGCTATTATTCACGCAAACGAAATAAACAGGCGTATTTGAAATTTAAACACTTCACGCATTCTCTAACAAAAGCTATATTTTAAAAATATTAAACCGTTCACTCATTAACTTTATTTTCTTTCACCACAACCAAACCGCACAACATAAAACCTGCTTTACCTAATTCTGTATACACATTAGCCATAGATATAGAGAGGAATGGATACGAAATGGGCCGAGAGAAATGAAGCAATTTTCGACCTCTGGTGTAGTTGTGTGAGCGAGAGGTCGCAATGTGTTTGTATGACGAGGGCGGCGTGAAATATTGTAAAATTAATGGGCAACTTTTTTGGTGCAAATAAAAATTTGTTAATATTGATGTAATGTAATTCACGTCAATAGCGAATCAATGAGTTTCGATTTGCATTAAAACTATGCGTAGTATTTTAATTAGTTGTGCGGCAGCTGAACAGGTTTTTTTTTTATGAAAATGATTAGCTCTGAGCAGAGCTGAAGTCTGTTCGCGTACTTTCAGTCACAGAATTTTTGTGAATCATGTGGTGGGGGATATTCAGGAAAAGTACGAAAACGCTCTGATTGCATTTCCGGAAAAGATTCAGTTGTCGGTTTTTTGAGAACAATAGTAATTATAAAGTCATTCTAAGTGGTGATAAATTATTGCCACAAAAATATTCGATCTTCAAAACAACATTACGCAAAAATATGTTGCTTGCCGCGCACATTTGGAAATTTTGACTCGCGACACGCGTTTCACATTTTTCACTGTTTTTCAATAGCTCAGACTCTACTGAAATTTACTGAAAGAGGCGAAATTTTCAGCATTGAGTAAAACGAATTACATAAACGGCTTCATTGCAATTAATTGTAGCACGCGAACAGACCGAATTGTTGCCGTGTTGCCACATAACGCAGATCACTAAGCATAGTTCCGTGAAAAAAAACTTCACTTGGATTTATTTGGTAGAGAAATTCTAAATTCAATTTCAGCGGCACTGAGTCACTTTATTAGGCTCAAAAACTATTCAAATAAAACAATCTGAAATAAATGTTTTAATCTAACGAGTATTAAAAAAGTTTCAAATTATATATACACACAAGACATTTACGCGCAAATAATGTTAGAAAATTCTCGGCATCCACAAAAAACAAACAATTTATAGAGGTTATTGATTTGTGATCTGGTTCCCTTCTAGTCTATAAATCAGCATAGACAATAATGCAACAACAATAATATTATTTCTTGATTAGCCACCTTATTCAACGTATTTTCTATTAACATAAAAAAGTAAACTAATTCAATTTAATTTTAATCTTATTTAATTTCAATCAACCGGTTTGCCTACTAACGTAACATAAAACATCTACATGCGTATAGATCATTTAGCATCATAATCTGCACGCAGCATTCGTAAATAGTAACCCAAGTCAATTACGAAGTTTACTTGTGCTACTTTAAATCGTTCATTCACACCGGTTTTCATCGTTCGATCAATTTTCTTCACCTAAATGACGTCAATTCATATAATTGATCAAACTTAATGCCCCTACACGCTATCAAGCTTTCCCCGCCTATGAATAAAAGCAATCAATAAAAATGGCGATCGGGCGGTTTGACACATGTTTTATTTTCGTGTTTTCATCGATTAAAAGTATAAATGTTTAGTGATTAAAACAACTGGTTTGTTGTCCGAAAATGAATGAAATGTTTATTGTTGCGTTCCTTAATTTATAGCAAAATTTTGCTTACATAGTTGCTTAAATTCTACTTACTTAAATTTACTCACTTATTCTAATTCCCACGAAAAATGCATAATTTACATTTCTGTGGGAAAAGACATCGCAGTGTCTGTACAACCTATCTTATGTCTAATGGTGTCAGTATGACACGAGATTGACCATGAGACTTGCATGGTTGACCGTGAAACGCACATGGTTGACCATGAGACGATAGGGTGTAATATCACAGCAGATGTGTGAGCATGAGCGTGTGACTTTTGATAACATGATGAATTAGAATAGCATAATACAGGCACTCATGGTGTCATGTTCGAAAGTGCATGGAAAATGTTCTATGAATATGCTTGAGTGTAATATGTCTAGGCATGCATTGTAATGATAGAGTAAAATGATATTCATACAATGTATGATTAATGTGGCTTTTAACACTCCCGCGCCTTGAACTCTCATAGAGATTCAATGTCAGGTGCTCCCTTGAGCTTAAAATTGGATCGTCTCGGAGCGGGCTGTGGTGGTTTGTTCCTTCGTTTTATTAATGACCTTGCTAGATAAGCTAATATGATGATTATTGCCAGAACTAGAGCAACAGAACTTATTATAGAATGCTGAATGTTTTGGTTTCTGTCAGGGGGAAACCTTTCTTGTGCTTTTAGCTCGTGTAGCGATTTATTAAGCATATTTATATCATCCAGATTTTGCCTAGTTACTAGGTTCTGCTTTGCTTGAATAAATTGACTACTACGAAGTCTTTGTTCTGCACTGTTTATGTCTATTGTGGCTGAGGCGGCAAAAGAAATGTTTGACAAACTTGACTGGTGAGTATATCCTGAAATAAGCATGGAATTTTGTTTAATAATGCAATTCGAGGTGAATCTTATTAGGCCTGCTCCCCTTAAAATGTGCTGATGTGTTTGAGAATTACATACAATAATTATAGTAGTGTCGCTATCAAACTGGTACAGCCATGTGCTAGGATTATGTAGCGATAGCCACGGTGTTGGTGATTTTACTGGTTCGAGCGTGCAAGAAGGAGGTAAAATTCCTGGCTGATTGATGATACCAAGCTCACACGTTGAAGGTCCAATTGTTCTGTGATACATTTTGTGATTTTTGTCACATATATAATTTCTGCTGTGAGTTTTTATGCAGGCTTGTAGTTCGGTTTCAGTAAGTGGGAAATAATAGTCCCGATGAAGGTCAACGGAAAGCAAGGCCGAAGTAACACTTATCTTTACGATTGTGTGTTTGATGGGGATTGACATGGGCACTATGTTGAAGATTTGGAGTTTTTCCTTACTTAGAAGTGGTAGATGAATGTTAAATAGCGCGTATTCCGAAGTTACTCGTGCGCTGACTGTCATGAGGTTATACAATTGTAGGAGGTCCGTGTGATGACTTCCACCAGGGATTACCAGCGTCGAGTCAACGTTTTCTCTTATGATGGCTAGTTCTGAACGTAGCTGAGAGGGTGAAAGTACCAACGGGCTTATTCTCTTATTATGGCAGTCGGTGAGCACGTGCATGATGTCTGATTGAACTTCTTGATAGTTTGTTAGCATGAGAGCAAAGTGTAAAGACATCATGTTGAACAATTGAGTTATTTCCTGCTCGCTCACAATTTTGTTCGTGGCTTTGATTGCCTCTCTAAATGAAGTCAAGCTGCTATTTACAAGGGAGAATTGAACCTCAGAGCGGATACGATCATGTTTAATAATATTTAACGTTGAATCTATCAGAGACGTTTGACTCTTGAGTAGGTGAAGTAAGTGGTTTTCGTTTTCCCTCACTTGATTTATGGTTGCGGTCATATGATCAGCATAATTTTGATCAAGTATCCCAAATAGTTTATTGTAGATCGTGCCAACGAAGTCAAACGGGGAACGGCGGTGTCGTCTGGTGTACCCATTTCTGTCACACAGAATTTCGTTGTTAATACGTATTGATGTCAACCGTTTTTCAAACTGCTGAAGAATTGGATTACAGAGATTGATTTTGTAAGTTGGTATACTCCTGTTACATAGTTCTTTTATTTCATCTAGTTGAGATGAAAATATATTCATTTCATCCCAGTAATTGGAAAGATTATAATATATCATCATGGTCCATTTGTCAGCAGCAACAGACATCTGCCCTATTTCTTCGAAGTAGAGCAAAGGCCGAGTGTTCCAGGGAATTATTTCAATATTATTGCTTTGGTTGGTGGCAGTGGTAGGAGGGCAGAAGGTAATGCATATAACTAATAAGGTGTGGAGCATAATATTCCCTGCACAAACGCTTCGAGGGCGTTTTGGACGTGTTTGCTCTATATTTTGTAGTCTTTCTATATTTTTTAATCTCTCTTCAAACCCTCGGCTATACTCTTGCGCTTCCGTGCACGGCTTAAATGGAATAGTATTCCATATTGGACTTATTGGAAGAAAACGACTTCTCTTTCGTTTCTTTGGGTTTGGAGCCGATAAATTTCCTTCACCAAATGTCCTTGGTATGCTGAGCTTTGGAAGAGTGGATATGTTAGGGACCTTTGCCGGTTCTTTAATTGTATTTAAAGTTTCTGCATTGAGGCTAGTGAACGGTAGACTGCAAATGAGGGATGGGTGATTGGCCAGTAAAACGGCGCTTTGGTTCACTTCAGTCTCATCTGGCTTGGTGATGAGATCTGTGGCAGTTGAGGTCTCTGAGTGAATAGGTAATGGAGCCAGATTATGGATTGCTTGGTCAGAAATACCCCTTTCAGTTTTTACCTTTAATACCCTTATCATTCCGTCTCGACCCATTTGTGTGCTGATAATCCTACCTAGACGCCATTTCAAGGGTGAAAGTGAGTCATCTTTTAAGAGTACAAGATGACCAGGTGTTAATCCAACAGTAGGTTTTTTCCATTTGTTTCTTTGCTGCAACTCATGCAGAAACTCCATACTCCATCTTTTCCAAAACTCAACTTGCTTCTGTGCTACCATTTCCCATCGTTGAGCGAGGGTGAGTTTAATTGATTCCTTTGCAAAGGGGTTTGGTAGAGCTGTTAAGGGTTCGCCAATCAGAAAATGTGCTGGGGTTAGAGCCTGGAAATCGTTCGGGTCACTGGAGAGAGCTGTAAGCGGACGGGAATTCAAAATTGCCTCAATTTCGGCGATGAGCGTATTCAACTCTTCGAAAGTGAGGGAAGTGCTGCCAATGGTGCGCTTCAGATGGTGTTTGGCTGATTTGACCGCAGCCTCCCAAAGGCCACCAAAGTGGGGAGTTTTGGGAGGAATAAAACACCATTCTATAAGCTGATCCGCACAGTGCTGCACTACTTCATTTTGGAAGTCTGTTGTGAATAGCAGATTATGAATCTCTTCCAATTCATTCTTAGCTCCTACAAAGTTTGTAGCATTGTCACAGTGGATTTTTAATGGTTTTCCACGCCTGGCAATGAAGCGTTTTAGGGCCCCGATAAAAGCGTCCTTGGTCAGGTCAGAGGCTAATTCTAAGTGAACTGCCTTGGTTGTGAAACAGACAAATACGCATATATATGACTTCGTGGGCCTTTTTCCTCTTATTTTGTAATGAATGTGTATAGGTCCACAATAATCGATACCCACATTCATAAAAGGACGTGCAGGCTGTATTCGTGATGATGGCAGATTCCCCATCATTTGGTTCATTATTCTAGGCCGAAAGCGTGCACATCGAACACATTTGTGGACAATCGACCTTGCCAGCTTTCTCCCGTTTAGTGGCCAAAAACGTTGCCGTGCGGCGGCAAGAAGAGCTTGAGAACCAGCATGGAGGTTTGTTAAGTGTAATTCAGTCATCAACAACAATACGTATTCATCCTTTTCGGGAAGAACGAATTGATGCTTCGCATCGTAGGAAAGGTTTGCTTCGTTTAGTCTACCGCCAACACGAATTAAACCTCGGTCATCCAGGAATGCCCCTAATGACGCTAGTTTGCTCTTAGAAGATACAGGACGTTGCTTCGCTAAGTCCTTTATCTCATCTGAAAAGTGCTTTCTTTGGATAATCTTTAGCAAAAAGAATAGTGCTTCTTGGATTTCAGTGGGACTTTGAACTTCGCCTCGGAAGCGTTGTTCTTTTGGTAACCGCCAACTAGCGACTCGTTTTACAAAACTTAGTATGTGTAGAAGTGTTTTGAATGAATTGCGATGGTTTATACTAGCTAGGATGCTAGGCGTTGTAGTGGTCGTGGAGAGGGATGTTGGCAACTCACTGAGGTCGTTTATCGTCATCATTCTCTCCCCTTTATAGTTTGGCCATCTGTCAGGTTGAAGTTGTAAGAAGTGAGGACCGTTGAACCACATATCTGCATTAAGCAGTTGTGATGCACATAGGCCTCTCGAAATAAGGTCCGCGGGGTTTTGCTTAGATGGCACATGCAACCAGTGATTTTTAGTTGTATGCTGTTGAATGTACGATACTCGATTTGCGATAAACTTGCTTTGAGCAGAAGTTTCCGCTCTTATCCACGAAAGTGCTATAGTCGAGTCACTCCAAAGATAAACTGAGTCGGCAGATGGATTGATAATGGTTGAAACTCGTCGCACTAGCTTAGCCAAGAGATATGCAGCGGAGAGTTCAAGACGGGGTAGAGTAGTTTCCTTGATAGGTGCTACCTTGGATTTTGCACAGTATAATCTGACAAGAGGTTGACCAATTTGGTTAACGCTCCGTAGATAGATGGCAGCTCCGTAGGCCTTTTCGCTGGCATCCGAAAACCCATGAATTTGAATTGAATTCGCACCATCTGCTTCAAGAGCATGACGTGGAATGGACAACTCTTTTATGTTTTTTAAGTCTTGCCGGAAAATTGTCCACTCACTGTGGAGACTTTGGGGTAATGCTTCATCCCACTCTAGTCCTAGTTTCCATAATCGTTGCATAAATAATTTACCTTGAGTTACGACGGGATTTATAAGTCCCAGAGGATCGTAAATTCGGGCTACATCTGCCAAGATTGTCCTTTTGGTAAAACGCTTTGTGGGGGGTAAATTCGTTTTTATGGAGAATTGATCGGTACTGGGGCACCACACTAACCCTAGTGTTTTGACTTGCGTATTATTTGTGTCGCCAATATCAATCATAACTTCTATGTCCTCATTAGAGATTGTTTCTAAGAGCCTAACATGGTTCGCACTCCATTTTCTTAATTGAAATCCTCCCCCGCGCAGGAGACTAATAAGCTCTTGCTGAGTTTGATATGCCTCTTCTAGGTTATTGCATCCCGTTATTAGATCGTCGACGTAGAAGTCCCGTTTTAGAATTTGAGATCCACGAGGAAACCTTTTCCCGTCGTCTTCGGCCAACCGTTGAAGACATTTGGTAGCCAAATATGGAGCTGAAGATATGCCATATGTGACAGTACGAAGACGGAAATATTTTAGCTGTTCGTTAGCTGAGTCACGCCATATTATAAGTTGGAAATCTCTATCTCTATCGTCGATCAAGATTTGCCTATACATCTTGCATATGTCAGCTACAAACACGTAACGATGGAGTCTAAAACGTAGTAAAATGACGAATAGTTCGTCTTGTATAGTTGGACCGATCATAAGTATGTCATTAAGTGATAGATTCGTCGATGTCTTGCATGACCCGTCGAATACAACTCTTAGCTTAGTGCTTGTGCTTTCTGGTTTTAACACACAGTGGTGTGGTAGGAAATAATTGGTGTTTGGTATATCGTCAATTGCTTCCATGTGATTTAATCTGATTAGCTCATGTATGAAATCAACATATTGCTTCTTTAGCTCAGGGCTCTTATCTAGATGTTTTTCGAGGCTGAGAAACCTTTTTTCTGCTATATCTTGGGACCTACCCAGTAAATATGGTGGTTTTGAAAATGGAAGCCGTACGATGAAGCGCCCATTTTCAGTTCTTTTTGTGTTTAAAGTGAAATGATGTTCACATATTTGTTCCTTATCAGTCATTGCCTTTTTTTCTGAGTCATAGTGTTCAAGCTCCCAAAATTTTTGAAGCTGTAAGTCCGAAGAGGTGCAGGCTACCCCAGCAAATTGTGCCGTTTTGGAGCTTTGCTTATGGGCTGTCCCAAGAACAATCCACCCTAATAGAGTGTTTTGTAGAGTTGGCAAGTTTTGAGCTAGTTTAATTTGTCCAACTGACATTAATTTGGCGTAAAGGTCAGCGCCCAGCAAAATATCTATTTTTCTCGGATTGTTAAACTCAGGATCAGCCAATTTGATGTTACTTGGAATTGGCCAGCCTTCAACATTTAAAAAAATGCTTGGCTGCTCAGTCGTTATTTGAGGCAAAATAAATGACTCGATTCGAGACTCGAATTGATTAAGTTTTGATTTAACAATAATATTAATTCGGCCTCTGGCTTGTAATTTGAACTCCCCTATCCCATTGATGTCTATCTTTTTCCGTACAGTGGCAAACCCTAGTCTGTTGACCATGCCATCGGAAATGAAATTTAGTTGAGATCCCGAGTCCAACAGAGCTCTACATGTTACATTATTACCTAAACAGTTTTCCACGTTGACAATAGCAGTTGCTAGGAACGTGTAAGCAGGTAATAACTTGGTGCGATCAGCCGCTGTATGAACCGTGTTCTTAGGATCGATTTTTTTTGAAGATTGGGTGGATTTTGCTGTTTTTTCTTGGGTTTCAAGATGTAGCAGAGTGTTATGACGCTTATTGCATTTGAGGCAGTTTCGTGACAGACACGATGAGGTTTTGTGATTGGGTTTTAAACAATTTATGCAAAGCTGGTACTGTTTTGCCGACTTTATCCTTGCTGATGGTGATAGTTTCAAGAATGAAGGGCAAAATTTGAGACCGTGTGATTGGTTTTTACATAATGGACACGAAGATGGATGGTTGGTCGATAGAAATGTACTAGTCTTTTTTAACTCCTTATCCCTTTGATTTGTCTTTTCTCTCTTTTCTCCAAGGTTTTCAAGAAGCTGAAACCTGGATTCTATGAAGTTTAGAAAAACTGTTAACGTTGGGATTTCCTTCGGAGTATCTAAACTCTCTTCGAAAAGTCGATGTGTTTCGCGGTCAACTTTTCGTAGTAGCAGCTGCAGTAACAGTGGGTCCCAAGACTTTATATCAACACCTTGGGTTTGAATGCCAAGGGTAGATTCAATGACTACGTCATGTAGCCGCTTAAGGCCGCCGGGATGTTCACTAGTCATGCTATTTATTGAAAGCATGTTGTTTATGAGCGCCGAAATTATTAGTCGTTTATTTGCATATCTTCTTTGCAGTATGTCCCAAGCCGTTCCATAATTAGTATCAGAGATATTTAAATGCTGTATGAGCCGGCTGGGTTCACCATGAAGATTTGATTTTAAATAGAACATCTTTTGAGCATCAGACATATGCTGCTGATGGATAAGATTTAAGAACAAGTCACTAAATTGTTGCCAATTTGAATAATCTCCCGTAAATGTGGGGATCGAAACTTTGGGGAGTCTAACCGATGAGGGTAACATAGATCTTTGTCCAGAGCTGGATGCTGACTCTTGGGGAGAGGAAAGGTTACTCAGCTCCAATAACTTAATGCACATGTCATTGTATTGCGACTCTAGTTGCGCGTATTTGTTGGCATCGTATTGTGCTGAAGCTCCTTCAGCAAGAATCTCATAGTGAGTGTTGGTTATTGATTGCCAACTGTTACACACATTAGAGGAATGTTGCATATAAAATGCCTTTGATTGCGGGTTTTGTAATGCCGTTCGTAGAGCTTGAAGAGAACAATGAAGTGAATCCATCATTGCGTCTTGTGCTCTTATTTTTTTGTGTATATCACCTTTTGTTGAAGCTTGGGAAGAATCTGTTGTTGTTGATTCCATTTCTAAAGTTCTGATGCGATTGTCTAGCTCGGCTTTGAAATCACTATAAAGATCTTTTACTTCTTTGTGGAAATTCTCTTCGAAGTAAGGATGAGACGGATTTTCGTCTTCGAATTCGCAAAGCTCCAAGTGCTGAGCTTGAAATTCACTCCAATCTTGATCTAATAATTCAAGTTGGGTCGTGAGATAACGTAGACTTTTTCTCGAGTTAGGGGTCTTGAAGAAGTTTTCTTGCCTTTTTTCAATGGCTTTACCTAACCTGGACTGTAGCTTTGCTAGCTTATCCATTCTACCTTATTCTTTACAGTGAAACCAGTATAACTAACTGGTGGCTTTAAAGGGAGTGTTTTAATAAATCGGAGTCTAACAATTTGCTCCGACCTAAGTTGATGAAGGTGTTTGTGCTTATTCTAGTGTACTTACTACTAATTAAAATATGTCTAAATATAGTGGTACTTGCGGAAGCGTTACTTTAATCGATGGGATTCGCTGTTGCCTTCCTGGTGCTGATCCTCAGCGTCGTAGGAAGGCGCAGTTGCTGGTGCTGATCCTCGTCGTAGGAATGCGCAGATCCAATCGCTGGCAACCTTCCTGGTGCTGATCCTCAGCGTCGTAGGAAGGCGCAGATCCAATCGCTGGCAACCTTCCTGGTGCTGATCTTCAGCGTCGTAGGAAGGCGCAGATCCAATCGCTGGCAACCTTCCTGGTGCTGATCTTCAGCGTCGTAGGAAGGCGCAGTTGCTGGTGCTGATCCTCGTCGTAGGAATGCGCAGATCCAATCGCTGGCAACCTTCCTGGTGCTGATCCTCAGCGTCGTAGGAAGGCGCAGTTGCTGGTGCTGATCCTCGTCGTAGGAATGCGCAGATCCAATCGCTGGCAACCTTCCTGGTGCTGATCCTCAGCGTCGTAGGAAGGCGCAGTTGCTGGTGCTGATCCTCGTCGTAGGAATGCGCAGATCCAATCGCTGGCAACCTTCCTGGTGCTGATCCTCAGCGTCGTAGGAAGGCGCAGTTGCTGGTGCTGATCCTCGTCGTAGGAATGCGCAGATCCAATCGCTGGCAACCTTCCTGGTGCTGATCCTCAGCGTCGTAGGAAGGCGCAGTTGCTGGTGCTGATCCTCGTCGTAGGAATGCGCAGATCCAATCGCTGGCAACCTTCCTGGTGCTGATCCTCAGCGTCGTAGGAAGGCGCAGATCCAATCGCTGGCAACCTTCCTGGTGCTGATCTTCAGCGTCGTAGGAAGGCGCAGATCCAATCGCTGGCAACCTTCCTGGTGCTGATCCTCAGCGTCGTAGGAAGGCGCAGTTGCTGGTGCTGATCCTCGTCGTAGGAATGCGCAGATCCAATCGCTGGCAACCTTCCTGGTGCTGATCCTCAGCGTCGTAGGAAGGCGCAGTTGCTGGTGCTGATCCTCGTCGTAGGAATGCGCAGATCCAATCGCTGGCAACCTTCCTGGTGCTGATCCTCAGCGTCGTAGGAAGGCGCAGTTGCTGGTGCTGATCCTCGTCGTAGGAATGCGCAGATCCAATCGCTGGCAACCTTCCTGGTGCTGATCCTCAGCGTCGTAGGAAGGCGCAGATCCAATCGCTGGCAACCTTCCTGGTGCTGATCTTCAGCGTCGTAGGAAGGCGCAGATCCAATCGCTGGCAACCTTCCTGGTGCTGATCTTCAGCGTCGTAGGAAGGCGCAGTTGCTGGTGCTGATCCTCGTCGTAGGAATGCGCAGATCCAATCGCTGGCAACCTTCCTGGTGCTGATCTTCAGCGTCGTAGGAAGGCGCAGATCCAATCGCTGGCAACCTTCCTGGTGCTGATCCTCAGCGTCGTAGGAAGGCGCAGTTGCTGGTGAAAAAAAAAAACTGCAAGGGCTGTTACGTTAACTCTTCCTTGAGCACCCTAATGCAGCCTCACACTAGGAATCAATTTTTGGCTTGGACGTGCTCGGGGTCACCAATGATTAAAACAACTGGTTTGTTGTCCGAAAATGAATGAAATGTTTATTGTTGCGTTCCTTAATTTATAGCAAAATTTTGCTTACATAGTTGCTTAAATTCTACTTACTTAAATTTACTCACTTATTCTAATTCCCACGAAAAATGCATAATTTACATTTCTGTGGGAAAAGACATCGCAGTGTCTGTACAACCTATCTTATGTCTAATGGTGTCAGTATGACACGAGATTGACCATGAGACTTGCATGGTTGACCGTGAAACGCACATGGTTGACCATGAGACGATAGGGTGTAATATCACAGCAGATGTGTGAGCATGAGCGTGTGACTTTTGATAACATGATGAATTAGAATAGCATAATACAGGCACTCATGGTGTCATGTTCGAAAGTGCATGGAAAATGTTCTATGAATATGCTTGAGTGTAATATGTCTAGGCATGCATTGTAATGATAGAGTAAAATGATATTCATACAATGTATGATTAATGTGGCTTTTAACAAGATTGATCAATAAACAGTGTGAAAGTAAAAAGTGTTTTGCACCAATTACTCATAGGATTTCGCCCTAGAATGTGTGATGTAAGTACAAATTCAATTTGAATCAATGTACCTCTTTTTACCGGATTTAGGATAGAAAGCTTTCGAATTGTGGAAAGAAATGGTTGTTATATGTATGCAAGCAACATTTTCGACTTCCCCTTACAAAATAACATCAAATTTCATTCAGAAAATTTGATTAATTTTGAAATTTGTGCCCCATGTGACACATATTTTATTTTCCCTGCTATTCCAACTAACCCGAAAATCGACCATGTTCACAACAATAGAAATGTATGGAAATGTTTGTTTACATAGAGAGTCAACAGCGCAGAAGGGTATAGTGTGCGGCATTGAGGGGAAAGCTTTTTTGCAGAGAGTAAGTTGCATATGTAGTAAAAATGCTTCATTCACGTACGGGTTCATGGATTATCATTTCGTGTCCATTCTTTATATGTCTATGACATTAGCTTAATGAAATAATCACTCGACACTGCCACTCATATGCGCACGACACTAAATGCAATATTTTTTTGAATGCAGCTCCCGATCACGAATTATAAAGCGTTTTATAAATGCGCGGCTTGAAGACAATCGATTTTATGAAACGAAAATTGACAATCTCAGTTGCTGGAACGATGCAGGAACACCTGAGATTGTCAGAACACTGCATTCTCACCCATATTAATACAATTGTTTCTGGCAACAGTCACGGACAGTATACGTATATGCTATTCGCATATCCTCTATACTTTTATATTGTAGGATTCTGAAAGACACCACCAGAGGCGCCACGCTCGATGCGCAGTTATTGTGAATTACGCAATTAATGTTTAGTAGTGTAAAATGTCAGATTATGTTTGTCCACGAGTTTGCTGAAGCGCAATAAAGAATTAGTTGTTTGGTTTTGGTGTGATTCTAACTGTGGTGTTTTATTTAAGCAATTGTGGCTACGAGAGCCTTACAAATTGGTGACCACGACGTTAACTATGGCAAATGAAGACAAATTCGAAGACGCGCAAGGCGAGGTCCCTGCACTTGCGCTTAGCAGCATCATGGCATTTAAGCTTCCACCCTTTTGGGCGTCCCGACCAGCATTATGGTTTGCGCGGGTGGAAGCGCAGTTTAGAACGCATCGAATTACTAGTGATACCACAAAATTCGATAAGATAATTGGCGAAATGGACCCGAATATCCTCGCCCAGGTGGCGGATATTGTCGAGTCACCGCCTGACGAGGGTAAATATCAAAAGCTGAAGGATCGCTTGATGAGCGCCTTTGCGATTTCGGAGGAAGCAGAGATGCGGGAGCTGCTGACGGGTTTGGAGTTAGGAGATCAGCGTCCGTCGCAGCTCCTGCGTGTCATGCGGCTAAAAGGCGCGTCGGGAATAACTGAGCCGTTTCTGAAGACGCTATGGCTGAAACGGCTACCAGCAAATGTGCAGGCAATTCTAAGTGTAGCAGAGGTTAAGGACCTCACTCGCCTGGCCGAGATCGCCGACAAGGTTATCGAGGCACGCGAGCCTACGGAAGTTTCGGTTGTCGACCACAGCAGCCCTGCGTCGCAGCTGGATGCGATTCAGAACGAGATGGCCGCGTTGCGTTCGGAGTTCAGAAGGGCCAGTGACGATCAGGCTTCTCGGCCTAAATGGCGCAGGCGGTCGCCATCGCCTGGCGGACTCTGTTTTTATCACTATAAGTTTAGGGAGCGTGCTCACAGGTGCATACCACCGTGCCGATGGATCTCCAAGCCACGGGTGGCGGAAAACTAGTGCCGACGCTGTCAGAAGCGGTAAATGACAGCGTCCAGCAACCATGCCGCCTTTATCTCCGCGACGCAACGACAGGATTAGCTTTTCTTATTGACACGGGGGCTGATGTGTCAGTCGTTCCTCCCAAGATTGGTGCAAAATTTAAAACACAGTCAGCATATAAACTATTCGCGGCAAATGGCTCACCCATCGGCACTTATGGCCAGCGACTGCTTTCTTTGGATTTGGGCTGGCAACGGAGATTGCAGTGGAAGTTTTGTGTTGCAAAAGTTTCGAAACCCATAATCGGAGCAGATTTTTTGCGGCATTTTGGCCTTGTTGTTGATATGAAGAACCATTGTATCATCGACCCGAAAACCAACGCTAGAATAAAGGGTTACGATGGACCAGGCAGGAGAACGACCATATCGACTGTTGCAGGACGGACACGTTACCACAGGATATTAAGACAATTTCCGTCTCTCACAAATCTTAGTGCTGCGAGTGCAAAGCCACACCATGTGCGACACCATATTGTTACCACTGGACCACCAGTGGCGCAAAGGGCTCGACGGCTGACACCCGAGAGGTTGGCGATAGCGAAGGCGGAATTTGATTATATGTTAAAAATGGGATTTTGCCGTCCGTCTGATAGCCCGTGGGCAAGTCCCTTGCATCTAGTGCCGAAGAAAGGTGGATCTTGGCGACCGTGTGGCGACTATCGCCTGCTCAACGAAATTACTCAGCCCGACCGTTACCCCATGAGGCATATTGAGGACGTATTCGCTGGACTTGCGGGTAAGCGAATTTTTAGCAGGATCGACTTGTTGAGAGCTTTCCACCAAATTCCGATTGCTGAGGCCGACGTGCCTAAGACAGCTGTTATCACCCCATTTGGGTTGTATGAGTTCGTGGTGATGACGTTCGGACTGCGTAACGCTGCACAGTCCTTCCAGCGCTTTATGGATGAAGTGTTGAGGGGACTCGATTTTTGTGTTACTTACGTTGACGATGTGTTGGTGGCCTCGGAAAGCGTGGAGCAGCACGAACAACATTTACGCCTGCTGTTCCAACGATTGAGCGACTTCGGCGTGGTGATCAACATTGCGAAGTGCGTTTTTGGTGTCACGGAGGTCGAATTTCTCGGTCACACGGTCAGCGAAAAGGGCGTTTCGCCGCCTGCCTCTCGTGTGGAAGCGATGAGGTCTTACAAACGCCCGTCTACCTACAAGGAATTACGCCGATTCCTAGGAGCACTTAACTATTATCGCCGTTTCATTGCGAATGCGGCCAATATGCAAGCCCCGCTCAACGCATTACTTTGTCAACGGGCAAAGTCGGAGAATGCTGCAATAGAATGGAATTCTGTGACTAATAAGGCGTTTGAAGCATGCCGCGAGAGTTTAGCTGGTGCCACTTTGTTAGTTTATTATGAACCGAACAAGCCATTGGCCTTGGTAACAGATGCGTCCAGTGTCGCGGTGGGTGCCGTTCTGGAACAGCTGCATGGTAACCGCTGGTTGCCACTCGCATATTTCCAGCGAAAGTTAACGAAAGCGGAACGTAACTATAGCACATATGACCGCGAGCTGTTGGCTGTATATAGTAGCGTGCAGCATTTTTCACACATTCTTGAAGGAACCACCTTTGTCATCAGGACGGACCACAAGCCTCTCGTTTACGCGTTTTCACGAAGGTCGGACAAGGCTACGCCGCGCCAGATACGCCACCTGAGTTATGTGTCCCAGTTTTGTACGCGAATTGAACATATAGCTGGACCGACGAATACTGTAGCGGATGCTTTATCCCGCCTTGAGTCAATTTCATTGCCTACCGACTTCGATGAAAAAGAATTGGCGCTGGAACAAGCGCGGGACCCGGAGCTGCAACAGCTTGCGGCTAACAATACTACGTCGTTGCAGCTAAAGAAGATCATCTTTGGAGGTTCCAGTGTCCTGTGTGATGTCTCGCAGGCGAGACCTAGACCTGTTGTTCCGAGTTGTATGAGAAGTCGAGTTTTTACATTATTTCATCGATGCTCGCATCCAGGAGCTCGTGCTACTCTTCGAGCAGTAGCGAGGAGATTCGTCTGGCCAAACTTTCGGAGCGATATTCGTCGGTGGGCGCGCGGGTGCACGCAATGCCAAGCCTCAAAAGTTAATCGGCATGTACGAAACGAATTTCAACCGTTTCCAGTTCCGGACAAACGTTTCCATCAGGTGCACCTGGATATCGTCGGTCCTCTTCCACCATCACAGGGACATCGATACTGCCTCACGATGATTGATCGTTTTTCGAGGTGGCCGGAAGCAGTGCCCATTCCCGATCAATCGGCGGATACGGTCGCTAAGGCGTTCTATGCGAACTGGGTGTCGAGATATGGAGCACCTGCGGTCGTCACAACTGACCAGGGAACGCAGTTCGAATCGTCGTTGTTCCGAACGCTGGTGAAGTTGTTAGGGTGTGCGCGAACTAGGTCTTCTCCGTACCACCCGGCATCTAATGGAGCGTTGGAGCGCTGGCATCGATCGTTGAAGGCCGCGTTAATGTGCCATCAGACCAATTGTGATTGGGTTGACGCGTTGCCTACGGTGTTATTAGGCTTACGTAACAGTTTCAAGGAGGATATTGGTGCTTCACCGGCGGAGATGGTGTTTGGCTCAACGATGCGGCTGCCAGGCGAGTGGTTTAACGACGATGAGACAGTTAGCGACCCTATCGAGTTCCTTAATATTATCCGCCAGCGAATTAGGGAGCTTCGCCCGAGGCCAATTATACATCGGAGTCCTAGGACAACATTCGTGTTCAAGGAATTGAGTACCTGTACACATGTATTCCTCAGGGTGGATTCGGTCAAGAGATCGTTGTGTCGACCATACACTGGTCCCCACCGTATAATCAAGCGAATTTCGCCACATGTAATAACGCTTGATGTAAATGGAAAATATGTCAACGTGTCTACCGAACGTGTGAAGCCTGCCTTTTTCGTGGAAGATTCAGAGGAGTTGACGAATGCTCAACGGCAGACTACTAGGAATTTGCCGTCAACGAGCAGACGAGTATCATTTTCGACGCCGGACGACATTCGATACTTTCATCGCACCGATGTTCCGGCGTTAGATGATCATACATACGCGCGAGCATCAATCGAGGACATCGGTTTTACCGATTGTGTTCGTGATGGACAACATCACTCAGAGGGGAGTATTGTAGGATTCTGAAAGACACCACCAGAGGCGCCACGCTCGATGCGCAGTTATTGTGAATTACGCAATTAATGTTTAGTAGTGTAAAATGTCAGATTATGTTTGTCCACGAGTTTGCTGAAGCGCAATAAAGAATTAGTTGTTTGGTTTTGGTGTGATTCTAACTGTGGTGTTTTATTTAAGCAATTGTGGCTACGAGAGCCTTACAATATCAATGGTCATAACCTCAAAGTATTGTCAGTCTACGACATGTAGTTTCTACCGGTGGTCTCTCACTGTTAATCGTTCGCGAATCACTACTTGGGACGACCCCAATACTTCAAATGAAAAGTGTGGTGAAGTGACTATAGGATGCATTGAAAAAAGTGAAAATATACAATTATTCGAACCCGATGACTTATACCTGTTGGACAAAAGTCAATCCAGTTCCTTGGAAAAGTGAACACATCAATCCTAAAAAGCCGATGTTGGCAGGTTTTCGTAAATGAATATTGGTTCGTACCATCCCTAAAAAAATATACATATGTATGCTTCATTTATGCAAACTAAGGTAGGTGCTAGTTATCTGAGACCCACTAGGACTGATTAGTTGAAAATTGTTAAATAGTACAAGGATTGTGCTTATTTTCGAAAGATGGGGAAGTGGAGCGAAAAAGGATAAAAATATATGTACTATTGATTTTAGGTTAAGGATGTCGATTGCTATCTCTCATGCATTGGTCAAGAGAATGGTAGAATATACATCACGCAAATGTAAGGGCTTTCATTTGAACTCGAACTGTCTTCATTTGTGTTGTGTAATACACTCAAGTAAATTCTTATGATATCTCCTATTAGCTTAGCTAAACTGGTAGTTCTTAATATTTTTAAATACATCAAACATCTAATTGTGATTGAACAGTTTTTTAATATGTTTAATAAGCTGATAACAGTGTCATAGAAAAACAGAAAAGTATAAAGATAAATCACGGCAGTAGAACAAACAAATTATTCAATTATCGCTAAGCACTAAATACAAAAAAGGGTATAAAATATACTCGAAGTTTACAAATTATAAATTAGGTATACTGTTTGTAAAAAAAATAAAATAAATTAAAACGATCTACCATAAGAAATACAAAAATACAAACAAATCATACAATTTATTCCAAATCTTGTCAAATATTCGCTTAACAATGATTTCAAATCCGAAATTTAGTTCCAGTATCTGAATAACAGATTCGTAGGGACTCCATCGCAATTAAAGTATCTTTGTGGGGAAGAACAGCCACTTCGTGGAACAATTGAATTCCTTCTTTGAAAGCATCAATAGCTTCTTTTGTCCTCTGATCCTGTGAAAATATTGGTAGAAAATTGAATCTCTTTGAAAAAAATGCAGTAACATCTCAATTACATTCATATGTCTACCAGCGACTCGATACATCTCTTCACAATGAATTATTTTCGCTACGCTCTCCTTTAATGAAATATTTTTTCGGCAACTACTACATCGAACGTCCTTCCCAATGTCTTTTGGAAATTTCAAAACGCTGCTGCAAGATGGGGTAGTGCATCTGATAAAAAATAAAGAGTATAAATTAAAGTTTTGCGAGAAATTTGAATCTATGTTAGATAATATGAAAAGGGTATCAGACAAAAGAATTGTTATACTACCCTCGTTCCTGAATACATATTTGAATCGCTCGATACTATTGAAATCTCATTGCATAAAAACCCGTAGATCTTCGAAAACTTACTTGAATCTCACGAGCTTGTCAAGTTTCTCCAAAATCGGCCAATTTTCACGACACGCGTCACAGCTACATCTGAACCAATATCGAGACCTCAACGATCTCTGTCGCTCTTTCAGAGTCATTTTGGTGACGATGGGCCCGTAGTTCTCTGAAACAGGCTCGCCTGAGTTAACCGGCTTAGTGGCGATCATTATCATCTTCTTTCCAACTACGACTCTTGCGATACCAGGACAGCAATCATGATTAAAATATGATCCTGCCTTGTAAATGGCAGCACCAATATAAACCACCTTTGAATTATCGAAAATGTGATCTCCATTGATTACGATTTGATGAATTTCATGTGCGTTGAATTGTAAAACTTGAAGAAGTCCCAGCAACGCAGCCGCAACCTCCAGCTCTTTGTCGATGGGATCGACAGCTTCTGTGATACGTCTTCCGAAATATTCGGCCTTTTGAAGACATCGTAGGAGAAACGCTGCCATCAGAGCTCGCTGAAGATAATCTTGAGGTGCTCGCAGATCACTGTGGCCACAAAGTTTTGATGTGAGATCGCTGGCTGCTTTTAAACCGTCGTCGACATTCGTAGCTTGGGTGAATAAGCGCAATGCTAGGTAGCATAATATCGACATACCTGATCCTACAAAAGTAATTATCGTGAATAACTGGCGTCATGTCCTTTGGGGGTGAGCTATACCTACGAGCAAATCTACAAATCTGCATTCAAATCTATGATAAGAATTCCAGGCCGTAGTCATGCACCCATCAGAGCAAAACGCAACGCCGGAGCAATTGGGACAGCCAACAGGAACAACTAGCCTACGAAAATTTTGGAAAATTGGTCATTATAATTTTATGAACTCATTTCTACCTCTTGTAGCAGTGCAAGCAATTACTACCGTAGAGTTTGGGCAGCAAACAGGCGACAGCAGGATCTTCGATGAGAATGACATCACCTGTGTTCACGTTATCTTTCGCTATCATATACTTTCCTTTATCCTTCGATTCAACTATGTCCAAAAGACTTGAAGCAGATTTGAAATTCGGATTTGAGCCACCGGTCAGTGAAGGCACTTTCGGGACCAAAAATATTGCAAACGATTAGCCTTGTGAAATTGAAATTATGCCAAAAGATATTAGTAAATTGTAAAAGTTTCTGGAAATCTTCACAGACAGCATACAACTTTCTTTGAATTCCCGTCGTTGATTTCAAACCAATCATGGTTCAGAGTAACTTACAAACCTTCAGCTTGCTCTTCAGCTTTGAAATGCGGTCTAATTTGATTCAACTCCTGTCTGAATTTTTCAACTTTATATCGCTCTCCGCCCAACAGCTTTTCAACAATTCCCATAGATATTTTTGCTTTAGCATCTTCTCCCATCACTAGCAGCAGAAAGTAGACTAAAAGTCAAAATATTGGTAAATTATATTGCCATACATGCGTACGCCTTGGTCATTCTCCAATAATATTCAACATTTTCTTTGATGTTGAATCCAGTTTTCGTAGCCAGTTTGAGATCCTGCAGAGCACTTACGCCATCTCCCTCTGCGAGTAAGATCGCAGATCGTGTCCAATAGGCCATAGCTAAGGAGAATCCACAATCGATTTGCTTGTCAATACCTATAGAAAATAGTTGAAATGGAGTGACCTTGAGCAATTCGTAAATAAAGAAAATAATGATGCTATATTGGCAGAGATTTTAACCCCAAATTAATGTGTACGAGTGTGGAGTGATTAGTATCTCACCACAACTCATTTCAGGTCTCTGGGTTTGGGGTTAGTAGAACCGTAATCGATGTTAAGTATCACTTCTCACTTTACCCCCGATTTGATACAGGTACCTATTTAGAATTAGATTAACTAAGAGCTCAGTGCGTAGTCCCACGTTCGTAGTTGAAGTCAGTATTTTAACTACTAGGTTCCACGAGCTCTCTGAGATAGCACAAGTTGGCTTTCAAGGTTATAACTACTCTAGGGTAATTATAACCCGATTCCACTTTAAACAAACCCAGACAGATTCCCAAATCCAAGAACATAGAGCAATCTACCTTGAAGATGGTTTCTCACATTCGAATGACAGCATTATTTCATTTCGATATTCTTTTGTCTAATGATTTTCCTCCTCACAGAGAAAGGATTGACTTATGACTTCTTACATCAACTATCGTTGTTGATATTTAAATAAAAAAAAATACAATTGTTATTACATTCGCAATATCTCATTTTTAGTGACACGCAGCTCATCCGAAGTATCAATCAGATAACGAGCATACTTCAATTGTTTTTCGGTGAGGCTATGCACTACACCGAAATGTTCCGAAAAAAGTTCCGCTACCAGAGACTAGTCAGAAATAGAGACGGTAACCAAAACTTAAAGTGATGAATCTAATTTGACATTTAATAACGACGATGTTGGGTCTATTTCGAAATAATAACAAAAATCTTACATGAAAGAGCTTCTAAGTATTTACCTTGCAGTGTTTCGCCACAACTTCAGTTTTTCGGATAAGATGCTCTAACGATTTACGTACTGAGTTCTATTTAAAGATGAGATACTGGGCTTTTGCCGTATAATGGTAGAATTTCATTATCAAAAAAGTCAAAGGGTTTTGTGTAGATGGTATCAATTTAATGTCCTTTGTCTTGAAGCTAGTTGGTAGTGGTTAATGTGCATTTTTCTCTATACATTCAAATGTAATTACTGAGCGAAAACCAAGATACTAAATTATAACGCCCAGTGTGATGTTAGAATCGAAAGCCACTCAAATTATTAATTTGATCACATTCTACAATGGCAAATCAAGCTATAATTTAGTGTCATATTTGTGACGTTTTTCAGCGTATTCTCAACAGCAGTTTAGATTGAACCATTAGCTTAACACAATCCTTAACAAATTATATTTTCGTCAACCTCATACTACGCCTACAAGATAATATCCTGCTAAATTTTCTAAGATCTCCATGATCCTGTGATCAGTGTTTCTGCAGCAAAACAGTAGTTTCCATTCACGGCACTTTTTTTCCTACGTTTAGATGAATATTGCTAAAGTAATACTGTGTTGTTCTTAAAACGATATTTTCACCAATTACTGCACAATATTGGGTGAAGACAAACACTCAATATATTTTCTCTGAATTAAAGTTCAATAGTCCAAAATCAAAAAATACCTTTCTGCGGAGCCCTAACGACAGCATGATTCAGCATCGTCAAAGCCATTTTATTGTCCTCCATTAGAAAGAACTTTTCACCTTGCAGTCGTCTTTGCGACGAGAACGCAGCGTCTTTCTCTTTGAACACAGGCTGCACATGTTCCAAAATACCCAGCACCGGCGCACACACTTGTGGGTCGTTAAACAGTGACATAATCCGTTCACGATCACTTTTCAGACTCCCGAATCGATCTTTCAGCCACGCGTCACCACAGGAACTGAGAACTTCGTGATAGAACTCCGCGAAGAATCCTTGCGAATCCGATTGGATGGTTTTTTCACTGCAGGCTCGCGTGTAGCCCGGATCCTGGTCTTCCATTTTGAAATGCGCCGAAAACAATCGATTTGATCGAGGAAAACGGAGCGAATAGTCGGAACGGAGGCAAACGTAGAACTAATCGTTAAGTAAAAACTATTTTTAGAAGCGTAGCCAGCGAAATTTGTGCCTTCGATTCACTTATTCTCTTTAAATGCAGGAGAAAATCCACGGTGAGAATAAACGTGGATGGTGAAAATAACTTGATTCCATTCAAAAGCTGGAAATGTCATCCAAAATGATGAACATTAATCTTTCAAACGAAGGTGCAAATCCAGCACAAAAGGCTTATTTTCAATTCTCATATTTTACGAGTAACAGAATTGATTGATTTTTCTTTCAAATTTCAACCGTTACAAATCGATTAATAACTGCCAATCGGATTGTTAGTTAGTCCTTGTTGTAGCCGTCTGCGGATCTCTTACTTCACCACGATGTACCCTACCCAGTTGTGGACAACAGCAA
The DNA here is from genome assembly GCA_947369275.1 of Nemotelus nigrinus. NCBI lineage: Eukaryota > Metazoa > Arthropoda > Insecta > Diptera > Stratiomyidae > Nemotelus > Nemotelus nigrinus. The sequence continues at coordinate 2,240,068 of OX376373.1, read as the reverse complement.
TCGTCTTGACCACGCTCATGCGCACTACAGTATTTTCGTCGTGTTATTGCATTTGCTTGCGGGAAAACGAAAACGCTAAAACTCTTCTCAGTGCATTTTTCTATCGTCGCGTTTTACCAAATTCGCAGGTACCGAGCTTTCATAAGTGAATCCTTTTCCATTCTAACTTTAGCCTAACACGACAACGTAGGAAGTAGTGAACGAAATGCTCTAATGTTGAAATCGAAAACGAGTGATTCAATCCTGAGACGGAATTCAATGTGAAGAGTACTCCTGGTGGCCTGCATGGCGAGGAGGAGCAAGGACTATGACTTGTTGTTCGTCGAATCGATTTCGGTTTGGACGTGGCATTGTGGCTGCTGGCAAAAAGTACATTGTGGTCGAACAGCGAAATAGGATATTCGACGGTCACGCTGGCCCCCGTTCTGCCGACCAGTACCATATCCGGGCCTGCCGCTGCCGCAACGGCCCAAGTACCACCTCGGCTACAGGACACGGCACTCCTTATCCTCAAGCACCATCCGTCAACGAAGCAGAGTCTGCTGCACTCGTCGCGAATTTCGCCGCTGACAAACCTTGTCGGAATCGGTGGCGGGACGGGAATCGGTGTTGTGCCCGGAACCGGCCTAGTTGTTGGATCCGGCTGTAGTACCGTAACTGTAACCACGCCGCTCAAGTCTACCGTCGTAAACAACCTGAACAGCCTCCCCTCGGATGAGCGCTACCATCGCAGTATCTTGCATCAGTACAACCAGCAGCCCCTGTACTTTGGCGACATTAGTACCACTCCGCTCGAGAACATCTCCATCTCCTGCGCGCTTCCATCGCCGTCGAGCCCGCCAGTCGGCGGTACCCGGTTCCGGACCACGCGAGCGGACCAACCAGCCGTCCTAGCCGGTAAGACATTGAGTCGAATCTTCGACGAGAAGGCGAATGCCAACATCAACCTCAGCGCCAAGTTCTCGCCGACGTTCTCGCAAACCCTCAAGTTTCGCAACAGCTATCTGCAGCAGCAACAACAATCCTCGTCGACCAACTACCTCCTGGACAGTCGTTACTTCGACAGCTGCGAAGATCGTGCCCAGCAGGACTTCCTCTCGCTGTCACTGTCGCCGCCCCTGAACCGCAGGAGGGAGATGCCGGCACTGCGAGGACCGTTTGTTAGCCTGTAAGTGCATTTTTCCGTTGATATAGCTCAGGTATTTCGTGTGTACGTGCATGCTGCATGGTGTTGATGCACAATTGTGACGATTTATTGCTAATTAAATTCGATGTTATGTAATTGGTGGTGTGGAAAGTGCTGTGCTAACTTTCAATTTGTTATTGGTGTAAACCGTGGGAAAGTGATACATGTGTGTTTGGATTATTTCTTTCTTCTTCCAATTAAAAAATTCATTTTAAAAGAAGCATTAAAAACGGTGAAAAGTACGTGAAACGTTCATCGATATTATCAAGAACAAATGGATTCTATGATTTCAACTTACGTTTTTCTTAAGTAAAACGAGTTTCCCTAATTCAATTTGCTAACCTTCTGAAAACCAAAGGGTTAATTTAGAGATTAAAGACCTACCAAATGTGTGCAGGTAAATGTATTATGATTGCATCTTATCTGCAATTGCCGTAAAAGAGCGAAATATATCCTCTTTTTGCAAGTGATATCTATATATCTATCAAGAAACTGGCTTATGGGCGAAAAAATATTATTCGTTCATCGATTTGATATTAGTCAATTTTTTTAATTGCAAACAAAGTCAGTTACAAGTTTGAATTAACTTATTAATTAAGTCTATAGATATTTTTGGCACCCTATGTAAATCAGCATTTAATGTGTATGAGATAATTGTTCTGTACTTTCGTAAAGTAATATTATTAATAATATTACAACAAGTTAACTGCTTTGATTAGAGTGCCTAAGCACATTAAATTGTGGATGAAGCTCAACCTCAAACTGTGCCCACTGTGCTAAGCGATTGATATTTTTAGCTTATCCATTTTTCGGCACCAGTCACTAAGTAAAGTAACCCCACAACTACTCTTGGCGGGTCTAGGATTTGAAGCTAGTAGAGAGTTTCGTTCACAAGTTTACAATCAATGTAGTATACGACTTTAGAGTGATTAGTTTCATCATTCACTTTGACCCTGATTTAACTCGGGTCTCCTATTAAGAGCTAGGTGAACTCAAACTTGCTGCGCGGTCGCCCGTCCGAACCTAGATTCGAATCAGGGAGCCAACGTTCTACCCACTCCACTCTTCGGTGCATAAATGGTGCATTCTTGGGATGTGAGCTCAACGCATGCATACAGTCACTTTCAAATTGGTGGCCCATTAACTCAACGTGCTGTCATTCCCGATGGCATGTTAGTGTCGACGACTGGTTGAATTACCAAATCCAAACTTTATCCCTAGTTCCTCAGCAGTTATGATAGAACTTGGTTCCTCCTGGAATCGCAGGACATCCTGGTCAAGCTCTACAGATATTTCACGACGCCATTTAAATAGTTGAAGAGGTAGCAGAGTATCTTAAATAGACCGAAGTCCAACCAATATGCCTACCACAAGTGGGATGAAAAAAAGAATTTAATGCCCCTGGAGCAGGTTACCCTAGAAATTGTCATGAAGGATCTTAGTACGCATTAGCGGAGCATCCTCTGTTGATGCTGGTGGGCGGCTGTCCTAGCTCTATACGCAGCTAGGGTGGCTCATTAGAAAAATGGGTTAAATTTCCTTCTCCAAAGGGTCCAAAGAGGTCTGTCGAATTAAAAAATAGGCACAATATTAAACCAAAACACTGGAGAATATGCTCTGGTCCGTAAAGGACACAAAGGCTCTCAGGCATGAGCTGCCAAACTAAATTCAGCCATTCCGCTTTGCTTTTGACATGATATTTTCGATCACGGTTATGGCCAGCCAGACACTTTTAAGTTTTTTAAATTAAAAAGTTCTGGATTTTTTCCCTTTTAAAAGTAAGAGCTTCACGTAAAGTGTCCGAGAATCGAAACTCGGTTTCCGTGCATTGTGCTAATGTTTAATTAGAAGCCATTAAAATAAGTTTAGCTGTGTGTAGGACCAATGGCCAAAGACGTGGAACACCGAGTGAAAGTGAAGTGCCAAATAAGCAACTCCGTTGTAGAAAGAAACCGTGAAATTTAAGAAGATATTTTATCTTCATAAAACGTATTTAATTTTATAGTACAATTACATTAATTTAAAAAAAATTCAGTGGTGGTTTTTACTATAGAAAAGTCAATTCAGAGTTCTTGAACTTTGTTGTTATTATGTTTAACATATTTATATCATTGCTCTTGATATTTTCACGATAAAGGACTCAAACGAATACATAACGTAGCTACACATCATTCGAGCCCGTAAAAGGGGATCCTATGATTAACACGTTCGGCGCCAAACGTGATTCGGTTGAGTTTCTCGTTGGCCCAAATTTTACTGTCGGCGCACCAGAACGGAATCGGAGAGGTAAGTGGGAATACCAACAATGAAACTCGAGTAGATCCGTACGTTGTCGATTATCTACGTTTGCAGAGCTTTCGACCGAAGGTCGTCCCCCGAAAATGAAACCATTGGCGAAAATGGCGTACAATATTAGAAAAACTGGCATCGACAGGAGCGACGAGATGGTGTCATATGCAACAAACATACGAAAAAACCATCAAATGGTGTCGCAAATTAGCATTACATTTACTTTTACGAACAACGATCGTAAATGCACATATAGTGTATTAGAGAGCTACACAAAAAAAGTGGAGCTTATTTAATTTGAATAAGAAGAGCGTCACCCATATACGGGTGACGCGGCGCCGAAAGTATTAAGTGCTGTGAATTTACTGTCTTTGCAACTCCAAAACTTCACTTCACTTAGCGCCAAGACGTATAGTCAAACTCGAACCCTTTTCATGACCTTACATAAATAAACGACTGCAAAATGTCCTAAACATCCCGACATATCCAACACCCTCTCCATTCTGTTCAACTATTTTCGAACATCAAGCATTCCGCCTCGTTTGCGTTCACCTGACGCATGAATACATCCTTTGCACACAAGCAAACACTTCACCTGTTGAAATGTTCCGTATATCTCAGGAAGGCATCTTAGCGGAAGCCCAAATTAATGATTAGAGCCAATAATATTCTGAACACTCAACAAATTCAAGCAAATCGAAATAATCTAATCTAGTTATTATTCTGCGGGTGAACGGTGTGCTCATACGTCGTAACGTATCGATGCAAGACGTTTCCCATAATTTGACTGCCGGAAAGCTTCGTTATTTTTAAATTTAATCAATAGACAAAGCTCCGGAATGTTTGGGATATGGTTTGTTGTGATCTGCTCTGTCGATTGGCGAATTCGACGACCAGCTTGGCAAAATTTTTCAAATTGCAATGGGAAATCCGATTTACGTGAAAAGCGAAGCTTACTAGACTGGAATTAATATCGCCTTCAGATCCCTCCAACGCATCCCAAAGGAACACCAACTTCGTCCAATATTCGAGAGTTACTTTGTTCGAGCACATTAATCTACAAACATACATTTTACCAAGAACAATTAACGCCTGAATTCTTTTGATTTTGTATGTTTGTAGGTATGTAGGCACGTGTAAGTGAAAGCTTGCTAAAAACACATGTGGATATGGGTGCCAAGCAAATTTCGATTATATTTAATTAATAAAATTTTAAGGCCAGGTTACGTTGTGAAGATTGTTGAAATTTGAAAGAAGTTGTTATTTTGGTTTTGGTACTTGGTGCTATCTTTGGAAGAAATGTTAATTTTGAAAGGAGACTGTTTTCGATGGGTTTTAAAATTTAAGCAAGAATTTAAGGGCTAAGTTGCTTACGTTTTATGGACATCCAAGTTTTAATCTTGTATCATAGACTACCGTTATATATTTTCACGCTGCAATCATGCATTTTTGCGCAAATATTGAAACAAATGCCGTTAAGGCCGGCGATACATGTAAAATTTTCAAAAATTCGAGTTTCTTTTTTTTTGCATAAATAGTTAAATTTACATCTAAAAAATAAACGTACTGAAGGACTTCTGTATGGGCCTTGGATCGCTGATTAGTTGGTAAGTCGCTGTAATCATAGAGTTTCTGTCTGTCCGAACCGACTTTTTGTTTAGATTGGCGGGCAAGATAACTCAAAAAGTTATCAACCGATTCTTATGAAACTTGCACACGTTTTCTCTATAGTATAAACTTCTCAATAATGCTCAATAATTTAGCATTTTCGACCAAAAACTGTCGAAAAAAGGGTCAAAAATCGTACTTTTTTTTGAGGCGTGCTAATTAACGATTTTTTTACTATTTGTTTTTTTTTTTTCTTGGTTCAACTAGAAGAAACATGTTTAATAAACACACTCCAGCCCATTTTTTTGATTTCAAATTGCTGTAACTGATGCTAAAAATCCCGCCGATTGATGCCTTTTGCCACGAGGGTCTGAAGTTATTGGTTACTACGGCGGCCATTCTGAAACAAAAAATTAAATAAAATCAGATTCTTGTATTTTAATATGTAATGAATAAACATGAACACTTTCAAAACGATTCATTTATTCCTTCTATTTGAAATAAGCCTCTGAAAAACGGTCTAAATTCAGGCGTTTACATGTATCGCCGGCCTTAAAATGTTGATTTCGCGCATTTGAGCCAAACAAATTCCCTAGCTCGATCCCCTTATAATACCTAAGTATGCACTAACCCTAAGCCATCACAGTTCACTTCGCCATTATATCTAAATATTGCATCGATTGCTGATAAAAGCACAAACAAAATGTTTGGTGACGCCACGAGCGAGAGGGAAATTCACTCGGACGTCACGTCACGAACAAGTATACTCGTACACACCTACTGTACGAGCGAGTACTGTAGAGTGTTGTTTTGTTGAGTCGCATTGAGTTGAATCAGCCGGGTTCGTCGCATTGCCAAAAAATTATACATATTCTTTTCTATAAATAAAACTTGTTGCGCTCCGTCCGCTGTAGGTATACAAGTATATTAGTATATTTTCGAAAATACCGAATATATTTACTTTTAGTTTAGTCTTTTAGTATTTTAGACTCTTCCGAATTTTCTTTCTGCTTTTCTGATTCCTCAGCCGATTTTAGTCTTATGTAAGTTTTTAGGTCGCTCATAACGTTATGGAAAGCCACGAAAGCTAAAACCCTAGATCATTCGTGGATATGAGTCCGGTAATTGCGGTACTGTTCCGTGCGTGATAATATCCGTTATTCGGTTGTGAACTTGTGATAAGAGCAATAGTTGCGGTCTCTGTTTGCTGGCCCACGCGATGCTGCAATGTCGAGAAGAACTTGCTCCAGTCTTGACCACCCGGGCGCCGTGTTCGGATTTTCAGAAAAGGACATCAAAACGCGAACCTGTCGAGTGCCAGAACAAATACCCAAAGTGAAAAAAGTTGTAGCACTGTATGATCTGGATTTAAATGAGATTCAGAAGTGGGTTTCGACAATGCCTTCTATATGTACGGGCCGTAATGCAGAATGATGACGTCAGAGCATCGGACCAAATGTCGTGAAAAACACACGTAGTCTTATGGGACGTCCGCGGGAAAATGTTAATTTTACGGGTTGTGTTATAGTGCGTGAAATGAAAACAGAGTGGTATGTGCGGAACAGTGCTAGTGAACAGTTAAAACACAAATTAATGCGGTGCGTGCGGCATAATTGGAAAAATTCACGACGAAATGTTTATCAGTTGTTGTTAGGTTATGTGATGTTCCGTGTCGATTTGCTATCGCGATACAATTGGTCGATACAAAATGAAAGTTATGGCTAAATATTATTATTATAACGCGTCCACGCACAAAAAATTAAAGTTTTATTCGTATTTTAGCTAAAAAACTGCATGTGAAATCTCGGTGTGTGTCGGCACTGCCTCGTGGAAATGTCAAAATGGTTTGACGCCATGACGTCACATCGACAACGATTACGTAGCCTGACGGCCCGTACTTCTAGAAGGCATTGGTTTCGACCTCTTTCTTCGATAGCATTCCCAGCTATCGACCATCCTATCTAGTTGCTTCCTACCAAAACCTGAATGCGCAGAAAGGCAAGTTCATCCAACGGACAAAGGAGCTTACGTCGCAGTATACCAGTGATTTTAGCTTCGATTTCGAATCGCATTTCGTGGAGTGTTCCCTACAGCTAGTTGGTCTGTGTATCATTATTCTTCTTCTAAAGCGATTTCTCGGTATCAACTTGCTATCAAATCGTCAGAAGAGATCCTTGTCGCGGGAGGATCAAGTCTCGAGTGAAGAGTACAATTTTCTAGTATCATCCGCTCAATCGGAAATCGAACGGGAAAATGTTGAGCGACGCAGACATAAGCCACATAAGTTTGCGAGCAAAGACACAAAAAAACGGAAATGGAAGTCAGCTGGTCCAATTTTGTTAATGGTCGCGGAAAGTACGCGACAAGAATCCAAATCACCGATTCGAAGTGAAGTCAAGTCGGCGAATGTTGAGTTACTTATGTGTGTGTATATAGTGTAGTTTGATCAATGTGAATCATAGCAATCGATTGGATAATTTGGTGATAAAATGTTCAATATTCATACTTCCTGCTAAGCTACGGTGAAAATCTCCTAGAAACACGCCCTTATTCATGATTAAATTTTGAGCGGAAAAGTGCTCGAAAAAATTGACCATATATTCTGAGAAACTTCCTCAATTATCCAAAAAAAAAGTCACAAATTTGAAAAATGACTCAATTTACTTACGTGTTGCAAATCAGTTAGATCAAGTATTGTATTATTTGTTCCCTGGCATCTAGCTGTATCTGAGAGTTGTTAAAACTGGCTTTAAAATGCCGAAGTACAACAGGAATGATTGTCATATGAACGCATTTCTAGCTTTAATATTTGCCTCTCACAACAATCTCTCTGTAATGCCTTATGATAATTTTTGAAGTAATATCAATTGAATCGTAGCATCCGGCTTTAACATTTTATTTTATATTAGCGAATTCCTCCATCACAAACAATTCGCAAGCTTTCGATAATTTCAATTTCAAAAAAGTCAAACAAACTTAATTAAAATCAATTGTTATCTCAGGGTAATCAACTCAGAGCTTGCTAGCTCTTGATGGGAAGGTTTATCGATTATTTAATATCTGAAACAACATAAATACTCATATTTCGACTATTTGTACTAATTCTTCACCCCTATGTGATCGTAAATATATATATAAAAGCAGAAAAGCTCATCGTGTCTCCTGTGAATGTGCCACAACAGCAAACGAAAATATACTTCAGTTCGCGCGAAAGATATACTAAGTTTTTGTGGTGATCTGTCAGCATCATTAACGTTTCGAAGTAGTAGCTTAGGTCCGCGAAACAACAAAACAAACACTAATCAAGAAACATTCTTCGGGATTCCAAAGATGCGATTCGCAACAAGAATAAACGATCACTATACTCCCAATAAGCGATGTAAGATTTTAGCATAACCGGAATAACAGAGGGAATGTACTTAATAAGGACCAGCAATATGAGAGGACTGAGAATCGAACACCAAGAAACTCTAAAAAGAGAGTGAAATGCGGAAGATGAAGAGGAAAACACATTAACGGTACAAGTACAAACTTAAACATAGGAAGAAAAACAAGATAGAAGGAATCAGATATTACAAAGCACTCGAACTTCAAGAGAAAAAGCTTGCGACCAGCAGAATCAAATGCTTCTGAAAAAATCTGCTTAAACAGCATCTACCTGCTTCTGTTCGAAAATTAGCTGTGAAAGATATGTCCTTGCGAAATCCATACTGTTCAGGAGCAAAAAAAAAGGATGGAGGACTGGAATAAACTTGTTGTAAGTAACTCTTTTGAGTACTTTATCAAAGCAGGAAAGAAGGAAATTGGCCATTTGTTGCAAATACAGCCTAGACTATCAGATTTGTGATGCGATAAGATATATGCCGACGCCTGAGAGAAATTTTAGGTTGAAAATAATGGACAAAAGAGCACACAGCGGTGAAGAAAGTAACTTAGTTAGAAAATTCGGAATACTGTTAGGACCGTTACCGATGTTTATGCTATGTGAATTGAGTGTTGATTCGATTTCTAAAGGATCCGTTTAGATAGAAGATAGAGGTGATGGCATAATTAAAAAATATTGGGGTCATTTGATATCAATGCAAAAGGATATTGAGGCAGGATTTTCAAAACTGCGTGCGTAATCTGGAAGCAAAGAAATATTTGGAATTTGTTCGGTATCCTAACTGGGTTTCGAATAAGCTTGGACTTCTGTGTGGTTTTCACAGTATTGTCAGTCTACTAGGTGGGGTGAAAAGTAACCTCCTTGACCACCAGAATGCGCTGCAATTGCAAAAAAGATTATTGTGCTTTATAGTCCATTCATATTTCGGCAGACATGTCAAATTTCAGAGCGATACAGCCATTTGTTTTGTTTTTACAGCCGATTTTTGTTGACGTGTTTGGCATCATGGTATGGAAATAAAACATTTTCATTCTCTCGTAAAACATCATTTTTTGAGAAGCAAAACGGCGAAGGAAACAAAAGAAAAGTTAGATAAATATTATGGGGCTAGTGCTCCTTCAGATTATACCGTGAAATATTGGTTTCGAGAGTTTCGTGGTGGCCGAAACTCCACTTCCGATGAAGTCCACAGCGGTAGGCCCTCCGATGCGGTTACACAGGACAATGTCAAAACAATACATGAAATGGTGTTGGCCGACCGGAAAATGAAGATGCGCGAGCTAGCAGATGCCACAAGGATTAGTACCGAGCGCACACGCCATATTTTGGATGAGATTCTGCAGATGAAAAAATTATCCTGCCGCTGGGTGCCGCGCATGCTGACTCCGGACCAAAAACACGAACGCGAGCGCACTTCGGAAGCGTGTTTGGCCATGCTGAGGCGAAATCGGGTGGACTTTTGGCGTCGATTGGTGACTGTTGATGAAACCTGGATCCACTATTTCACGCCAGAGAACAGGATGAGTGCCCGGCTATGGACTGAAGCCGGCACGAGTGCTTCGAAGCGGCCAAGGGAGGCTCAATGGGTCGGAAAGGTCATGGCGTCGGTTTTCTGGGATTGTAATGGCATACTCTTCGTGGACTACCTCGAAAAAGGAAATAACATCAGCAGCGAGTATTATTGCGTATTATTAGAGCGACTGAAAACCGAAATCAATACGAAACGGCCTCACATGAAGCGAAAAAAATTTTGTTTTTACAAGACAACGCTCCGTCACACAAGAGCATCTCAACAATGCCTAAAATCAACGATTTAGGGCTCGAATTGCTTCCCCGTCCACCTTATTCGCCCGATTTGGCTCTCTGGGACTATTATCTGTTCTCAAACCTCAAAAGATGGCTCATCAATAAAAAATTCAGCTCGCGCCAGGAGATAATCGACGCCGCGGAGAAATATTTTGTAGGCCTTCCGGAAAATTACTTTTCGGACGGGGTCAAAAAGTTGGAAAATCGCTGGAATAAGTGTATCGACCTAACAGGGGACAACATTGAATAAAATTAAAAAAAAAATTAAAAAACAATTTTTTTCGTTCCCAAGGAGGTTACTTTTCACCCCACCTAGTACACAACCATAACTAAAGTCTCTGACGAAATCAATTATAATCTTTTAGTTAGGAAATTCCAAGCTTGCGGAATTCCGGGCTTATGGCAAATCTCAACCTCTCCTCGAGTAATCGTATCACAAATCTAAACACCACTATTGACAATGCTGCGACAGCTATTGAAAAGTTTGCAGATTTTGATCACATAACACAAGCAAAAAAATTAATGAAATCATACATTATGATTATTTGTTTGAATAAAGTGATTATAATATGAAGATAAGTCATATCTGCCTTACTTTGGGTGCCCACATTGGGCGCATTTATTTTGCCATATTATTATGAACATATTTTTAACCAATAAATTATAGGCGTAGTTGAACGTAAGTATAGTGCTACATTTGAATTATTTGAAACATAAATTTGAAAGTTTTTGGCTTATTTGGTCGTTCTTCATATTATTTTCTTAACCTTCTCTCCAGAGCTCCTCTAAAACGTAAAATTCTTCCCCTTTTTCACATCTGGAGCATCGCAATTACCTATTCTTTGTCCATATGTTTTCATATTGTTTGTAAGTGATCTTGCGTCTCTTATAACCTCTCCCTCTTTAGTTAAATTGATCTTTGACTGATTAATCAATTGCAGGCCGAGTTAAAATTAATCGTTAATGCTACTAGTTTCAAACAAACTTCATTAAACATTCATTTGACCCCAGATACAGTTCACGTATAAAAATACACCACGTATATTTTTATATTTCTTCTTCTCTGTTGTTTAGCTTACTAGAAATCTCAAGTGGTAAGTTGAAATGTAATCTTCATGACATGAATACCAGGACCGGAGTCTCTAAGCTTAATAGTTGTTTGTGTAGCAAAAATGTTTTAAATCGAAACAGAACTTCCCATCTTGGACCGTAGCCAAAGTGGGAAAGTCTACTAGGGTGATGGTCAACCATCAAGGAGGCAAAAAAAATTAATTATCTTTGATGAAGGATTCAATAGAAATGACTGTGAAGGTAACCATCCACTTTAGCGAATCAAGAATTAGTCCACGCCCGATAGATTCAAGTTTGCCAATTTGATAGCTCTATGTAGTGTTTTAAGATAAATTTTCATTACAAATTACTAAAATTAATGTAAATAATTTTAACCTTTTATTTTTTCGTGAATTTTTTTTCAATTTGAATATAGTTTAAAAAATATCTACTGTACGTGAATGGACAGCATAAAGTCTTTAAAAAAATTATACTTCTAATACCCTTTTGAATAGTTGAATTCATTTACTTATTTAAATTTTGTCATTTGTTGCCATGCCGATTGCCATGAAGAACTTTATTAGTTTTACGCATACATTTTAATAACAAAGCTCTAACAAAATTGCATGTAATAAATTTTCAGATCGGAACCAAGAGCCACGGTGAACGTGACCGAAGATGCATATCCGGAATCACCGGATAGTAGCCTCTATGGGTCAGATGAGGAGCAAGAGGATGCATCACAGTACTGTCGTGGAGGCTATCACCCCGTTGTGATTGGAGATGTATTTGACAGCCGTTACAGAGTCGTACGCAAACTGGGCTGGGGACATTTTTCGACAGTTTGGCTATGTCGCGATATCAAGTGAGTTTCTATACAATCCCTTAGTACAAAATTATTATTGATCATGCAAATGTGCTTACCTTTTGGCAGAGACGAGAAATATGTCGCCCTCAAAGTGGTCAAGAGTGCACCACACTACACCGAAACGGCTGCCGACGAAATATGCCTGCTGGAAGCTATTCGAAATGCTGATCCTGCAGACCCTAATCGGGACCGAATTGTTCGTCTACTCAATCACTTTACCGTTCGAGGTGTGAACGGAGTTCACACATGTCTCGTATTCGAAGCACTCGGCTGTAGTTTATATAAATTAATCGTTAAAAACAATTATCAAGGCCTCGCCATTCCACAAGTCAAAAGTATAATTAAGCAAGTTCTCGAAGGACTCAACTATCTGCATGTCAAATGCAGTATCATTCACACGGACATCAAGCCGGAAAACATATTGCTCGTGATTGATAATGCAGCCGCAATGAATCAACAAATCGACGATGAAATCAATAGTCTGAGGGTTCAGGGAATGGAATTCCCGGATTCGTATAGTAAGTCGGAATGTTACTCAAACGCTTCAATACATTATTGAGGTTATTATGTCCTTGCAGTTAGTTCAATTGAAAAACAAACCAAGAACCGCCAATGGCCGCTGTTGGATATCGCACCAATGTCCTCCACTCAAATCACCACATCGTCCGACGTCGAAACCACGGCCATCACATCAACCGAGCCGCCCGAGAAGCCTAGCACGCTCTTATTAGCTACTACTAGCGGTATCCCTGCCGGCACCGGCTTATTCGATAACTCTTCCCTAAATAACGACCTAGTCGATAATCAGTTCAGTTCAACGGTAGGAGCAACTGCTACAATTATAAATCGATATCGAACAGAGAGGAAGTCATCAAATGCAAAGGTATTGACTTGAAAAAATGTTTAATTTACTCTTGTAACCTTGGGCCCGGGGGAATAATTTTCAATTATTGAATGCAATTTGATTAATTAATTTCCAATATCCACCATTAATATTTCCCATTTTTTCGTCTTTTAGTCATCTGATCTGCCAATAAAAGACACCTTGAAGCCAGCTATCCCTCAAACTCAATCGTATACCAATGCGATTCAAACACTTATCAACAATAGCAACGTAAGAGTAAAAATAGCCGATCTTGGAAATGCGTGCTACGACGTGAGTACCGAACCTAACTGGCCACGAAATGAAAGAGAAATCATTGATTGCATTCGCTTTGATTCTTCTTTCAGTACCACCACTACACTGAAGATATCCAAACGAGACAGTATCGATCAGTGGAAGTTATTCTGGGAGCACCATATAATTTCAGCGCCGATATCTGGAGCACGGCGTGTTTGGCCTTCGAACTTGCTACTGGCGACTATCTGTTCGATCCGCATGCAGGGGAGAACTACTCAAGAGATGAGGATCACTTGGCGCATGTGATCGAGTTGCTAGGAACAATACCGCCGTCGTTGATTTTCCGCGGGAAGCACGGCTTAAAATATTTCACCAGCTATGGTAAGTTGATGAATTTTAAAATGATTCTTCGTCATATTTTGAGATTTCAAACCAGTTTCATGATTATTTTCCCGTCCATTTCAGGAACTCTTCGCAACATCACGAAACTGAAACCATGGAGCTTGTTGGACGTACTTATCGAAAAGTATGAATGGAACCCAGACGAAGCAAAAAAATTCGCCGAATTTCTAATTCCTATGCTGAACTACAATCCAATCTTGCGAGCATCAGCCGATGAATGTTTGAAACATCCGTGGCTGAACAATGCCCACTAAATCGCACACCCACAAGCATTTAATCCGAAGCATGAAACCGGCAAAAATCAATGATGAAAATGACGAACAACACATACATATATAAAAATTCTCACTTAACGACTGACTTCGAAATTCGAAATTTTTATTAGCGAAATACATATTACCAAAGAATAACAACCAACACAAGAAATTAATCTAGATTAAACAATATTAAAAGTAAATAATGAATGTAGCGACGTACTTATCTATAATACTGAATATCAGTGAAGAAAAATTAATGTATTCAAGTAGAAGTTAAATCATTATTTTACCCAACTAATAGATGAGCGCAAATGGTGAATTTCGAGAAGACAAAAAAATCATTTACAATCACCGGACGAAATTTTCTGGCTCCGATTTATTTTTGATAGAAAAATTCTTTATAATTTCCTTCTTACTGCCTCCCGAACCGCAACGATCCAATGAATTATTCGATGTTAAATGTTTAGTCGAAAACCATTGCGCTCTATGCACTAGAAAGTTTTGCATACATATATGTATTAAATAAACTAGCAATCATTAGTTGATATGGCATAGCAGTTAGTATTTCGACTTACATTTGATAAACAAAAAAAAATAATTGAAAAGTAAACAATAACAAATCAAATTGATTATACATCATAGATAGACGAGTGAACATATCTTAATTACTACAAGTTGAAATCTTTAGATGCAAATTTAAATCAGCCCAAAGGATTAAATATTGGCCATTAGAAAAATTGAAATTTAATATGAAACATAAATCGTTCACACAATAGGTTTTTCGGGGAAATTATGTGAGGTTTAATTAGTTGGGTATGATAAAATGAAGAAACGACAATTGGTTCTACAAATCATTTATTGAGACAAAGTAATTTATTGAAACCATGGATAAGGACATACAGTGTAGCATTGCAGAATATTTATATGAATAAAAGAAATTATTCTCACCACTCTCGTATATGTGAGTTGTTTTTCTTCATAGAACGAACCGATCAATAAGAGATGAAGAACTATGGATCTATGAAAAAATGAAAGACGTTTTTCTCCTGAAATATGAAGTTTCCACTTGCTACGTGAACCGATTTCTCGTGATTTGAGGTCAAATTTTAACTTTTGCACTGGTTCAATAGTTGGATTACTACAAGCATTTAATCAGTGATGTTTTGTCTATTGGGCTTTGTTTGCAGAACAATGAAAAATTCGTCTGTGAAAAGGATTTTAGCTCTCTTATATCTAGTGTGCGACCGAAGTCGGTTTTTCGGTCGAAGCCAGAGCCAGAGCCGAAGTTCGGTTGTTAGTGCTACCTTCGGCCGAAGCCGAAGATAAAGTGAATTCAAAACAAACTCAAAATGCTAGTTTTGAATTGAAGATTGATCAAAGTAGCAGCTGACAAGTGAATAGTATTTCTGATGTGATTTGCTTACATCTTGTTTTTTCTGCTGAATAATATATTCAGAGTCGTTATATTTCAGGGCGAGTTTTGTACAGATCATAGAAATAAAATGTATAATTAGGAACACAGAAACATCAATCGTCTCTTGGTAAAAACATTTTAAGACATTTGCTAAATTCTTCATTAGTTTCCATTCAGTTGCAGTCGGAACTTCTATTCCCCGCGTTCTGCCATGTACAAATTGAGAGAGGTTTTTTGTTCTAGAAGTCTTTCTACCATTGTACTGTTCCAATGGGTTTCAATGTCTTGGATTAAAACATCCTTTGGCAATCCACATGTATCTTGAAATTTATTTAAATATCGAGTGGCTCCATCACTCTTCTTGAAACGTCCTTATATTTTGCGACATTTTTTTGCGTTGCCTACACTAACTGCGCACTATTTGATTTGCAAAACTACTTGCACACTACTTTAAGTCACGAATATTGTTCTGGTTAAATCGTTGCTCGCATATACATATTTATATGTATATCCACAAACTCAAAATGTTCATGCTTGGTGTAATTCGTGGAAATTATCATTAGAGCTGGAGCTGCTAGTTTGTTGGTCACTGTGATGCCCTGAAGCGGGCTTCATAGCGCTACGCAATTCTGTTTTCCACGTGCATTTTCGAATAATTCACAATGTCCAATTAGACGCTACATTTGATTTCTTCGGCCTAATCTTCGGCCTGTATTCGCCGAATCCGAAGCCGAAGGCACTTTTTGTTCCCGAAGGTGGCCGAAGCCGTAGCCGAAGCTTCGGTCGGACACTACTTATATCCCTCAAGAGCAATATCATCGCGAAATTGTTCGGTTTGAAACCATTGATTTCTAGGTTTGCTGTAGGCGGAAAAATTTTCGCTTTACTCGGCAGTCGATTGTCCTGCCGATGGCCTTCCTCGCTTCCCTTGCCTAATCGTACAGCATTCTTGTGCACATCCACAATCCTTGATATTTCCGAAACGGATCTTCGCATCTTTAGAAGAATTGGAATTTTAGTTCTGGTCTCAATTTTTAAATTAAAATCTGTATATAGTTTTCTAACCAAAGTTATATACTTCAATTAAATCGACAGTAAAAAAGTCAGCATCATGTCACAAAAATTCGGTAATTGGCACCTTGTATTTCTACTACGCTTGATGGCGGAAGCATGTTTCCTTAGGATGAAAGTATTTGAAGGTCATTACAATCGAAGTGATCCTTCAATCACAAAACATGATTCCTTCTTGTAGATAAAAATAAATGTCCCTAATCCTACTTGTGTTTGTTACATTTGGCACAATTTATATTTTAAAGCGATGATTTTGAATTGAAAGAAAGCGGTCTTTAACGCGGAAATCCCATTTGCGAAATGCTCCTAGAAAGACCAAAATAAGACGTTTATGAATCAGATTTTTACAGATGGTGAAAAATTGACATATTTAAAGGTTTGTTATATTCTGAGCTGCTGGAACGATGTAAAGTTATTATTGGTTATGTGTACCGACAACAATTAGTGCATTTGAAGCTGGCTATGCAGCATAAGCGACCAGAATACAAGAGTATACACAATAAATTAATTGTCAAGAACAGGATTGGAGCTCTGAGTACCTGATTCATCCCAAAATTTGATGATTTAAATATAACCACGAACCACCAGATTATATAAGTGTACAAATATCCATTTCGTGCCAACAGAAAAACATCGTGAATGTGTCCAACCGTTTTTGATTGAAGAGTTTATAAAAACATCATCGCAACAAAATACAAAATAGTTCGATGGTGCACTGGGTAATCAACATCAAAATGAAACAGCATACAATAGTCGAATTATGAAATCAATAAATAGCTTACCAGGGCGGTATTTGGCAAGCAAACGGCGTACATATTCGTCTTTCGCTTTTTTTTTTTAAACACTTTCAAATAAAACGTCGAATAATAGTTAAGAATACATGCAGTAATGTAAAATCAAACACTCAATCGGTTTAATGTAAGTAAACGGTTTTATTATGTTATTATTCATTTCCCAATATACACAAATATTTTATTTTGATTTGCTAAAATGATCGCCAAAATTGTGTTGATTGATCCATTTTGTGACTTCCACGTTATCTGTTGATACTTGGTGTAAACCACATTTTAGCAGCTAATTTCTCGATTGCTGCTACAATCAATTGATACTCAATTACATTAAAATCGATACATAGCATATCACTTAAAATTTCATCAAAATACAGCAATTTAACCTAGGTTCATCAATAATTTTTCAATTATGGTTCAACTAAAATTCATTAGCTTTTTTTTAAATGATGACATGTAGATTTATACATGTGACTTTCGCTCTCGTTTTAAATACTTTCATGTTCTCTTAAGAGACAAGTCAATTTTCTGTGCAAACAATTGTTTAATTTCTTGTGCTAGCAATAGAATCTAAAACTGTTTTCGGTCCTGATTTAGCTAAAAGGTAAATAATATTATTGTTACTCGTTGGGCGTTGTGGCGATTTCGATGTGGACTGCTATACGAGAGTATGATAATGCAGAGAACCACCAGAAACTAATTTAGTTGACCAGTCAAAGACTTCTGTTAGAAATAATTGTGTATCTAACGAGATGCATTTCCGCATCTTAGTGTACAGCGAGATAAATCTCTTTGACTTGCGCCGAGTATTATATTTTTACTAGTTAATTCGTTGCTACTTGTGCTGCACTCAGCAGCAACAGTTAATTATTTCAGCGTCAATCGCTTGCTGTTCGTTCGATAATTGAGGAAAACCTATTTTAGTTTAGCTATTCAGAAACTACAATGATCTGATACAAGATTATTAAGATCGCTCGATAACCATTTCGATTTAGCTTCTATGCGTTCTTAACTACAACAATGTCCTGTGCCATGTTGCATGCGATTCTCTAAAATCGCACGATACTTCATAACTCATTTTCCGAAAGTATTTCCATCGAAAGCTACATGTTTTTTTTCAAATTAATTGGCTACAGAGTCTAGAGCCTGAAACTCAATCTTCAGACTCTTTGAAATAAGAAATTTCAGATTCGAAGGATATTGTCGAATATTTATTCTACCCATAAGACTTCAAATTACTGGATTACAATATTTCAAATACTAGAATTACAATTATTTAAAACGAGTTATTTTCGTAACAAATTTTCACTTTTAGCTGCTAGTGCTTGTTACTACCTCCCACAATATGAACTGTCTTGATTACTATTTAGTTTCCAAGTTCATCGTCAGCATTAGATGATGATCGTTTTAGTTTAATCAGATTAGGTATGTGGATAGCAAATTACTTCTTATCCATGTATGTGTTTATCTGTTACCTTTATATTATCTGTATTTTTCATTAGTACTTTACTTTTGCATCGTTGGAAATTTTGGAGATATTTACCAGTTAGTCATAACTGTTAGAGCTATATTACAAAAATAAACATCGAATTTCAGCTACGGCAGTAAGTTTACTATACAATTGGATTTATCGAGAAACGTACATGTGCATATGAGTTCGAAAGCAAGAAGAGAAAATATCATCGAGAACAATATCACGAAAATTTACAAAAAAAAACACTTTTATCGACTAATAGCTATGATTGTAATACTTAACAGAAACATACTTGTTCCTACAATAATTGATCTCGCACTAGGAAATTTAAAATCGAATGTAAATAAATAGAATGAATGTAAGTTTAAAATATGTCGGACACACATATAATCGTTGTACAGCTGCTGCGCAGTTTCGCAATGCTTCACGTCAAAGGGAAAAGTATATACTTGTTTAACCATGCATATATACAGTCAATTTTAATGTTAAACGACGAGAACAATTTCTTTGTTGTTTGCTCAATGTCAAATGTTTTCAATCTTGTTTTCAACTAACTATAAAGTGAAGAGGAATATTAGGAACGGGAAACT
This sequence comes from Nemotelus nigrinus, assembly GCA_947369275.1. Lineage (NCBI taxonomy): Eukaryota > Metazoa > Arthropoda > Insecta > Diptera > Stratiomyidae > Nemotelus > Nemotelus nigrinus. Next base: position 2,220,760 of record OX376373.1, on the reverse strand, counting down.
TATATCAATTTTTAAATCTTAACATGAAAGAGTTTTTGAGTACTCCTATTATTTTTCTTTTTCAATTATAACAGATGTGGTTTCAATCATAGTTTAAATACATAATGTGTTCTAGACAGTTCTCAATATTTTCAAATATTTAATTGATTTATCTGAATCTTTTCATTATGGACACATTAATACTCTTAAAATAATTAACTAAAATAATTCTTGTGTTCGTTTTTTGATTACGAAAACGAAATTCACTTAACTATTAGCTTTGAATTAATGGTTTTCATTTGGATTAAATATTCAAATTCATTTTAAAAACTGCATTAGTGTGTTTAGCCGTGCCTCGGGGATGATGTTAAACCTAAAATTGAAAAGAAACGAATAATTTAAGATAATGTTTTAATGAGCTACAAATTTTGAATTGTCAAAGCAAAGTCTGGCACTAAATTTTCTTTTCGTATAAATGCTCGAAACGGGTATTAAGGTGCAAAGTGACTAAAACTTTGGCGAAGAAAACTTCTATGTGAAACTGACTCGCAATAAAATTGAACGATTTCCATAAAATTACAAAATAGTTTGAGCCCACAGGAGATTTTTTGGCACTGCATCAGCTTAACGTGGTTTCTATCAAATCTATACAGTACGAAGTGTGCAGTTGCGTAACAGTGCATTTTGTAGTTGGTGATTTTTGGGGCATGATATAATCCGAAAAAGCAAATGGTGTAAAATTAATTGATTGAATATGAACAGTGTCTTAAACGTTCAAGCAGTTCTGGGCTTTGACTGGTTTTCTATTTTTACTAGCTATATTAATTTGACTAAAAAAGTGCACGGATGCCGGCAAATTAGGAGCGAGCATGTACCTATACCTGTATATTAGTTAAATAAAAACTCTTCGAGAATTGAAATAAAGAAATTTACTTTTAAGAATTCAAACAAAATCACTCAATAATAAGAACAGAAGCCACCGACTGGTTATTCATTACAGCCTCTGTGAAATCGGCTAATAAGCAGAACCTCAATGGCTTTCTTTCAAGTTCAACAAATTATTTCGTTAGTTCAAGTATTTTGTTGGGTTTATGCGCCATTTATGCCCCCCGCGAAGATAGCGTATCATCGGTAGCTCATGGAAGCGCTATTTGATTATGAAAGCCCTGCGACGAAGACGAACAGTAGGACTAAGATTTAAAACCTAGGACCATATTTTAGGATCTGATTTTAAACTCTAAGCTACACTGAGAATGTACAATCAAAAAATATAAACCTTTTAAAGCAAAAAGTTATTTATATATCAAATCTACATGAATAGATCGTGAACTGTATATTATTTTTGTTCTTATAAATCTCGCGTTCGATTCATAGTAAAGCCTGCATGACAAAGGATTTAATAGCTCATTAATTATTTCATTAATGCAGAGAAAAAGGTAATATTCAACACATCAAATGCATTGTTCCTCTTTCTGCCCGCATTAATAATGAGACCATTAATAATCAATTTTATGAAGAAATTGCTCACATTGAACTTCAGAAAGACTTTATTTAACGTGTCAGACGGAACTGCACGTTCCTCAAATCGATTGTAACTGATGTTGAGATTCAGTACTTGAAATACAATCGTCAAAAACGCCAAAGTACTAAGTGAAAGTCCTCAGGCTCTCCGAAATCGATAATATTGCGTTTACACAAGTCGAGATAAGACAATGTGGATTTGTTTTACGAGTCTAAAGTGTCTACAGGGAATTCGCTCCACAGCATCAAAATGTTCACGGTGAATATTGTGTAGGTGTTATACAGCTTTTGTGGAAGAGAATCGTTCAAGTGAGGTCTGAATATCAAGATCGGGGTTTATTTTTTGAATTTGAATATACTAGGTGGGGTGAAAAGTAACCTCCTTGACCACCAGAATGCGCTTCAATCGCAAAAAAGATTATTGTACCTTATATTCCATTCATATTTAGGCAGACATGTCAAATTTCAGAGCGATACAGTCATTTGTTTTGTTTTTACAGCCGATTTTTGTTGACGTGTTTGGCATAATGTTGAGTATGGAAATAAACCATTTTCATTCTCTCATAAAACATTATTTTTTGAGAGGCAAAACGGCGAAGGAAACAAAAGAAAAGTTGGATAAATATTATGGGGCTAGTGCTCCTTCAGATTATACCGTGAAATATTGGTTTCGAGAGTTTCGTGGTGGCCGAAACTCCACTGCCGATGAAGTCCGCAGCGGCAGGCCCTCCGATGCAGTTACACAGGACAATGTCAAAAAAATACATGAAATGGTGTTGGCCGACCGGAAAATGAAGATGCGCGAGCTAGCAGATGCCACAAGGATTAGTACCAAGCGCACAGGCCATATTTTGGGTGAGATTCTGCAGATAAAAAAATTATCCTGCCGCTGGGTGCCGCGCATGCTGACTCCGGACCAAAAACACGAACGCGAGCGCACTTCGGAAGCGTGTTTGGCCATGCTGATGCGGAATTGGGTGGACTTTTGGCTTCGATTGGTGACTTGATGAAACCTGGATCCACTATTTCACGCCAGAGAACAGAATGAGTGCCCAGCAATGGACTGAAGCCGGCACGAGTGCTCAGAAGCGGCCAAGGGAGGCTCAATGGGTGGGAAAGGTCATGGCGTCGGTTTTCTGGGATTGTCATGGCATACTCTTCGTGGACTACCTCAAAAAAGAAAAATACCATCAGCAGCGAGTGTTACTGCGCATTATTGGAGCGATTGAAAGCCGAAATCAATGCGAAACGGCCTCACATGAAGCCAAAAAAATTTTGTTTTTACAAGACAACGCGCCGTCACACAAGAGCATCGCAACAATGGCTAAAATCAACGATTTAGGGCTCGAATTGCTTCTCCATCCACCTTATTCGCCTGACTTGGCTCTTTTGGACTATTATCTGTTCACAAACTTCAAAAGATGGCTCATCAATAAAAAATTCAGCGCGTGCGAGCAGATCATCGACGCCGTGGATGAGTATTTTGTAGGCCTTCCGGAAAATTACTTTTCGGACGGGATCAAAAAGTTGGAAAATTTCTGGAATAAGTGTATCGACCTAAAAGAGGACAACATTGAATAAAATTTAAAAAAAAATTTAAAAAAACATTTTTTTCATTCCCAAGGAGGTTACTTTTCACCCCACCTAGTAAAGGAAGTAAGTTTGGCAAAATAAATATTCTTTTAATTTAGAGAGTTCCGTTTTTTGAGCATTTCTCATATTCAACGAAAACTTTTTTATTGATGAAATAAAGGAAAAATTATAAAGAATTTAATATTTGTATCCTTTTTTCTCGATGCTGTATATATAGTTAATAACTTAACTATATATAAAATATAACATTTCGAAAACCTTCGTTATATTACAGATATTTGCTCAAAATTTCACCTGCCTAAAACTTAAAAACGCATTCATTCAACACAAAGATTTCTGTACACGGTTTTAAAAGTTCATATTCATACAAGATGCAAAATGCATCTTATTCGAAACAGGTAATACTTCAAGAATATAAAAAGCGGCAAAGCCGAAGAAAAAACACTACAAATCAGTTTTAGAACTAAGATGCAAGCGAATTGTATAATCATAGAAACTGTATAATGTAATCATAGAAATTTTGTTTGAATCAATTTTACTTTCAAGCCAGTTAGCAAATGTGTGTTTATATGTTTGTCAGTGTCACTGAATGCGCAGAATGGAAACGAATTCGTAAAAATGCACAATGCAGAGCTTCTGTGTAATTTCACAAAATAAATCAAAATGGCTCGTTTAAGTACAATTGCGAAACGGCAACTAACCTTATTATACCAATGAAATACACCTGGGGTGTTTTATAATTTGCTCTAATTTCGGTCCCTAATATCCCTTAATTCGATCTATAATAAAAATACAATTAGAGGCAATTTATATTAAAAACATCTCTCACAACTTCTCAAGATAGCATAGCTTAACTAAAATATCAATTAAATATATTATTGACGTATCCCATGCATATATGTACTTCAAAATTTAACTGGTAGGAAATACTCAAGATAATTTAGCAATTGCTGTCGTATTATAGACAATTATACTTGAAAAAAAATCTTCGGAAGAATATAACAATACGTGAGCGTTTCTTATCAAAAAATTACGATTTAATATTCGATAACGCTTCTTCAAAATCAATATTGGCTAATAATAGCTTTAGAGGGAAAAGATAAAGGTATATCGTAATTTATAAACAGAACTAATCAAATACTGTTTCGAGACATAGATATGAGTGAAAACACTATGAAAACAACTACTGATTAGTCAATATGAACCTGAGTCATAAGTGGTTCAATAACCAACATTTAGGAGGTCATTAGACAAAAGTATGGTTGTATGCACTATTGCCTCATCTACATCTCCAACAGAAAACCTCAGATCAAACAACTATAATGACATTTATTTATATAAATCTTCGGTTTAGAGATTACAAAAGGAATGGAAATTAAATTTCTTTCGAAAATAATGTAGATGTGAATGTAAATAATAATTACGAGGATTGATCCAAAAAAAATGGTAATCAATATAAACCAAGGTGATTAAACTTAAAAAAAATATTTATTTTTCAACATAAGGTCCGTTTTTTGCACTCTTGGACAGGGTAAGCTAAGGTAAGTTTAGGTAAGAACATTGAATACAACAATAATCGCTGCGCACTTATTGTCTCCTAACAAGTTAATACATATAGTCCATCTTTTTCCCAAACCCAGGATACCCTTAGAATTTTTTTTTGTCTTTAGTCTTCCAAAATACCCCAACAGCGGCCATCACTTCGCTATTATCTTCAAATTTCTTACCCCGAAGGTGTTCATTGAGCCGAAGAAAGATGTAAAAGACACTGGGAGCTAGATCTGGCGAATAGGGTGGATTTTCAAGCAGCTAGAATCCTGTTTCTTGAATTATAGCCATCGCAACTGCAGCCTTGTGAACCGGTGCGTTATCTTGATGAAATAGCACTCCGGCTCGCAGTTTGTCGCGTTTTTTTCTCGTCAATCTTCTTATTTGGTCTGCCTAATAAAAGTCTGATATAGAGGCTTCTTTTCCACCATAATAATTTCTTCAGCGCCCGAAAAAACTGATGTATAGCCTTCCCTGCCGAACTCGACACCTTCAATTTTTTCGGCATCGGTGAAAAGAGTCGCTGCCAGGTCATCGATTGCTGTTTGGTTTCTGGATCAAAATGGTGGATCCAGGTTTCATCCATGGCTACGAAACGTGCCAAAAACTTCTCCAGATCTGCCTGGATCTTTTCGAGATTCACCCTCGAAATGTCGACTCGTTTCTCCTTTTGCTCGTCGGTTAACATTCTCGGCATTCAACTCGTAGAGACCTTCTTCATATGTAATTCGTTGGCAACTATTCTTTGAACACTGCCATACGAGATCCCTGTGACCTCCGCTACATGCCTGATGGTCACTCTTCGATCTGCCACCAAGGTATCTGCGACTTTTTTCACATTGTCTTCAGTGAGGGACGTGGATGGACGTCCTTCAAGATATTCATCTTCAGTGGATGTTCTTCTTAGCTTAAACTCCTTGGCCCAGCGTGCAACGGTGGTTTATGGAGGAGCAGAGTCCGCTAGTGTTTCCACCAAGTTGCTGTCTATGTCTTTGGTAGATATTTTTTTCAAATACAGATACTTAATGACAACTCGAATTTCGTTTTTCTCCATTTTGATGTTCTCTCTTCAACTATTCGTGTTCAAATGAATGTACCTCCCTGGAATCGTGGCCTATTTATATGTTTTCGTGCTGATTTAGTGGGTATATAAGGTAGTAAAAAAATTATGTTTATGAATTTTATGCGAACTGGATATCACTACTTTTGGATCAACCCTCGTAAGTAGTATGCCTCGTATGACCTTGTAACGTCTCGCAGTATTTGTGCTTGAAGTTTTATTGAACAATTCAATCATACTGGCTTTTATATCAAAGTCTGAATTATAAATACAATAAACGTAACTATCAACCAGGATTCTTAGTTGTTAATGTTTTTCAATAATTACCTGGTGTATATGTTGCTTGTTCTGTTGTGTTTAAAGATGTCGATTCTGTAGCTGCTGATGTAAATGGATTGGTGCTATGTGGTTCGGATGGAGGGGGCATTGCGAATACCGGCATTCCAGCACCGGCTCCTTGTCCTGGTTGTGGTTGTGATGTAACCGGACCGCCACTGCGCACATCGTCTATATCGTTAAAGTCCTCCTGTAATGAGAAAATCACAATCGTGATTGTCTGCAGGCGTCTAATGCTTGAATAATTGATAAGTTTTCTTTTCTTTACATAAGATCAAATCGAAGCCTTGTATTATATGTACAAAATGGTACCTTCACTTTCAGTGGTTACTTACATAATATGAATTAAGTATCTTAAGAACTCATTACAGAAATCACAGCTGAGTAAAGATAAAATTATGTACTATGTGTGAAGATTTTTATAGTACGACTATTGTTATGCAGCGTATTTAGATGATCTTTTGTTAAGCTATTTCCTTTTTTTAATAAAAATCGCATGAAATCACATGCGTTTAATATATCATATAATAGTTAATAAAATATATTTAAGAGTCGACTTTTTTCAGCTATCGAAAGGTTCATGGAATTTTGGCAGGAATCACAGCCATGAAAGCCACTATATGCACTATTTAGTTCACTTTTCTATTCACCTTGATCTTAGCAGCTTTGGACGCTTTAGAGTAGTATTTTTATATAGTATTTTTGGTAACCCGCATTCTTGCATTCGCCTCTGAAATGAGCTAGACTTTGCCAGCAAACAAATATGAAGCTTCTGGGAAATCTTACAAGCAGACTTTTGTGTGTTGGAAACTAATGGTTTCATGAACGTGAAGAAAGTGCTTCGTGAATTTTCCTTAATTGTTCTGTATTCGAAATCTTCATTTTCTATCATTTTTCCATCATTTTCCATCACGTTTTCATATTATTGAAATAACTTTTACAGGGTTAATGATGCATGCATGTGAAATGCAACGGATTGGCCCAAGAAAAGAAGCAAATAGATATAATTGAATACATTAGCACAGAATAATCTTAGAGTAAATAATAAACTCCCTGCAGGTAGCTCAGTACTTCAAATTTAATTTTCAGTAAAAATAACCCTATTAAATATTTTGTATGGCTAGACTGATTACTTAAAGGAATTTGGAAGAAAGTTTGAAATAAATGTGCAGGAACTTATAAGGCATTTGCCTGGCAAAACGTCACATCACATGTTGATAACAAAAAAAAGTTGAGACATCGTGTTGATGCCTTTCTAATTTCCTTGATTGGGTTCATTAAACTTCAATCGGTAGTTTAGGTTGAGTTTTACCAATTACAGCCTTCTCAATATTTACGCAGGATAATTTTCATGGAAACATAAATTTGAAATTATACAAACAAACAGCTTCAACTAAATCCGTAAGAATTCGTTTATTTGCTTGTTTCGTCATATTGTACTAATTATTTCTTGTAAACATATCGAACTACACATTAGAAATTTTTTCGACACACGCGAGCAGCTAAATCAGATGCCTCTAATATATGGTAAGGATAAAAGCGCATTTTTATCAAAGGTATTGCTTCTACACAATGAGCTCCCTGTCACTTTTGCATTGCGAATGAAAATGGTCTTATGAAAAACTTTTTAAGATCGCTGGGCATCAAAATTTTGGATTTTCACATACTATGCATATACTATTATATATTTTTTCTGATCAATATCTAAACAAATCAAAATATCGGCTTGAATAAAATTAACTTATCTGCTGCTTTATTAAGATCCTGACTTAATTCGAAATCGACTACAAGGCTATATTCAGAACAGTAGAGAAATGGAAAACCGTCAGATAACGAGCACACAAAATATTTATTACGGATGATGCAAAGTTGTTAAAGTTTCCTGCGGTCCAAACCAAGCAAAATTTTTTTTTCAAAATTAAATTGTTTTTAAAAAAATGTCTTACCTAAATTACCGCTGTATCTAAAATATTCAAACTAGACTAAAGCACTTCCATAGTGTTACATTCAAAAGTACGCCAAGTGCTTTTCAAATCACTTCACAATCTAATCGAAAATAAAAACATCTCACTCAAAAGTAGCTACATTACCGTATGATAAAGAAGATAAGCTATTGGCATACATATGAACGGAAAGTTATGCATCGGATAACCCGACCACAATGAGTCCAAAACTATCTGCATATATTTGCTAGGGGCTTTCGCTATTTACATTGAACTGCAATCAGATTTTTTCTGTAAACAAGACACATAAAGAAAGTGGAAGACGTAAAGAAATTTTGTTCAAATTGCGCCAAGGGCATTTCATACGGAACAATATTAAGATGGTAACTGCTCTGAGGGTGATTGATTTTAGGAACAATAAATACATTAAATAGTTCTATAGGACATGCTAGTTCGTCGGTCTTCCGATCTTGGCCACGATTTTCTGAGATTGTAACGACATAATTTGTATAGGCTATTTGGAAAAGGAAGAACCATCATTATTATGCTAATTTATTAGATCGATTTCATGATGAACTACTGAAAAAGCGGCACAATTAGGCTAAGAAAAAAGTGATTTATCATCAAAATAATGCACCAGCCAACACTCCGCAATTGCGATGGTCAAACTGGTAAGGCTCCGATACGAATTAATGCTTTTCTCCACATCCACCTTATTCTCCACATTTGGCCCCTAGTTATTTCTTCCTCTTTCCAAATATGAAGACGTGGCTCGTTGGAAGAAGTTTCGATTGCGAAATTCGAGAATCAAATTTTATGTATTGCACCAAGAAATTAGAATACCATTGGACAAAGTGCATTGAGCTACAAAGAGATTAAAAATAAATATAACTTTTATAAAAAAAAATCAATTCAATGCCATTGACTTGTGCGTTTCGAAAATATTCGAGAATGTGAAGCAGGTTCACAAATAGATAAAGTTGATAATGAAAATCTTGCTGATTCCCAAATACCCAAATCCAGTTGTTGGGACGGAATTTTGAATGAGGCATTGAATTAATTTGTTGAACCAGTTTCGGGAACGTCTAACGAAGAAATAAATAAACAAGAGGAGCAGTCGTCAATCTATCTTGCCTAAACAATTGTGTCTCTATCTACGTTTATCAGTGACAAAACCGCCACACCAGAAAAAAAAGTAAAAACGCGACTTGGAGCAGTTTATACTGATACTTTTATACTGATCATATTGAAGCGATCGAAGAATTTTTTGCTGGCTGTACTTTCTCAACAAATTTTTCTTGTCTTTGTTGAATCCATTTTAGACAACATCGATTATCAGAGAAAATTACATCCTACACAAAAGGAGAAATGACTAAGTTTCAGGAATTTGTAGCATTTAGCTTCTTCATAAGATGCAATACAGGACTATTTTTAAGTTATAAATCTAAACAATCTTCTCGTAGACAAAATTATGCCCAGAGACCGATTTATCTTTGTGCCTACGATACCGTGAATTCGCGGTAAAAAATTGATTGTTAACCTTGAAAAAATATTTCGAAAGTTACTAAGGGACCAGCAAATTGAATATGAACAAGCGATCAAATATAAAGCCACGTATGTACCAAAACAGACACTGCTTATGATACCCATAAAAAGGCTAAGTTAAGGTTTTTGGTTTATATTTTGACCAATTTTTTTCTTCCGAAAGCTAGGCTTGATTGCCAAAACATTACATCTCATCGTAAAGGACTTCTTAGCTACGTAGTTACTGATAATACACTATAAAGAGGAGAATACAATATGGTTTTTAATCGAGAAACTGATTTTTGGGAGTGGAAAGATAGTCAGATTGTGCATATAATATCCAGTTTTCATGACAATGAAGATTTTTCTATCAGACGAATTGAAAAAATGGATCCAAATCAAGGGATTACAGAAAATTTATATGTGGAAACGATATTACTGATCAATAGGGAGCTCGAATGGTGGCAAAGAATCTATTGAAGTTTATTGTCAACATCTGCGTTGTTTATGGGTTGATGCTTGAGAAAACAACGGTATTTTTCGAAGAACAGTGCAGTGGAAGTTATTGGTACGCGAATATTCGAGACCCTGATTCATCAAAAAAAAAAAAAAAGCACAGAACAAACTTTTATACACTGAATTACGGGAAATTAAGAAACTGAGGCATTTAAGAAAAGTCAAAGACAAAGTGTACGTTGTAAGAAAGAAATAATCTTAATCTTGCATTAAATGTTCACATTGCAACGTGTTTTTGTGTCTGAATAATAAAACAAAATGTTTGTAAATTATCGGGCAAATGTTTCATAACAATACATTTTGTATTTTACATCATATAAACGTGATACAATTTTTTTTCTAAATTTCCTAATCGGTGTGATACCTGCAGTTTCTGATCGATACAAAAAAGTCCAAGTTTTAGCAGTTAAAGTTTAGAGAAAATCCTTAAATGTACATGTTTCCTTTAATGTCTACTATAAAGTTTTAAATGAAAAAAAAAATACATTTCTCAATATTTCTACTATCCGGACAAAAGTTTACTCTCCTCTTAATTTTTGTTTGAATTTGGCTTTTGCTAATCGAATTGGCTTCATTATCATTTTCAAACAAGATGTTTAGCAATACGTGGACTAGAGGATTTTTTGTGTTACAAAGAGTAGTTCTCATGGCTCATTGATTGACTTTTCCTATTCACTAAAAACACAGGAACTATCATCTACCCCATCAAAGAACAATGTTTCGAGCTATACCCTGCAACATGACTTTGGTACAGCTTGAACAATCACTTCTGTACGCAAACTAAACTAAAATTGAACGTGTTCAAATAATACTTTATTAAAATAATAAAAATTAGATCGTGGAACATGTTGTGTTAAGGCTTAAAAATAAATACATATTAAGCTTATGAAGATATCCACATATTTTGAATATCTATACAGTTTTAGCCAAATATTGCGAAACATGTTCTCCTTTTGATTATTTCAGACAAACCGAAAGTTTATTTTCTGAACAACAAAAATATAGGTTTTGTTTATTCATGTTACATGCATTTAACAAAAAATTATCGACTTTGCATAGTTTAATATGTTTGAAGAACAAACTTAGATATTTCGTTTGTTGGAACAAAAATTACGTTATATGCATTTAATTCTAGAGAAAAATCATGAACTTAGAAACAAGAATTGAATTTCAATACTATACGAACTTTCTAAAAATATCTTAGACAATCGTAATTGTTCTACTTACTTTCCCGGGACGTTGTTCTCGTGTGCCGGTCGAAGAACCACTCGCATTTCCACCGTCTCGCTGATATCCAAATAAAATAAAAATTCAAATGTGATGGATCCAACGGAAAAAAATGCAAATCGGAAAGAGTAATCATAATCGTAACGATAAGGAATGATAAAAAACATACCAAATGCATGATCGATTTGTTATGGAAATCGAAAGAAAAAACACAAAACAAACCAAAATGTTTAGCAAGTCAACAGATATTTCAAAGATACCGTGTGTTAAAGCGTGAGATTTTACATTTAAGCAAATACAGATTGTTTGATGATTTTCGTGGTGACGCATACATATAAAAATGTGCATGAATATACTAGAATGTAATCGATTAGAAGCTAAACTAAGCTTATATCGTGATTTTCGTTTTTCAAATGCAAATACATGGATATGAAATGTTTTATAGGAAGCATTATGAGCATAATGATTGATATGTGCATATTGATATACATTTGCACAACGAATGTATATGATTATGATTGTGATCAGATGCAGATACAAGTTTTCTTTTGAGGCCATAAGATTAGTACAAATAGTGAAGGATTCCGGATTCAATTTTATACGTGAGCAAAAACCTTACAAAGTGCTACAATTCAAAATTTTTCAAAAATTTTAGTTCGACATCATTAGTAGTGAAACTTATACTTTTGAATAAGTAAAAAGACTCATTTGAAATTTTTAGATGCAGAAATATGCACCGCATAAGGATGGCAGTATTTCCCGTTGAATATTCGAATAAGTTATGGCCTTTCTCCAGTGAAGAAGTGACTTTCAATTGGAAATAGTTTTAGCTACTGCTGTAGTTAATAGCGGAACACTATTTGATTGCTTCTATTAGCAGAAGGCTGGTCCGTTTTTTTACCTCATCCAGAATAAGTTATTCGAATGATGAAATCAACTACATACGCTCAAGCTAGAAATAAAACTGCCAATTTTTACATTTTCATTGAAATCAAATGCCGCAATTTTGCTATCCTACATCACAATACATTCATGATTCACATGTTTCATTTCTATACTGTACGTGAATGATTTCAAGCGCTTTAGAAAGTATAGTACGTATATCATTCGGTACTTACCTTCTTTTTCGCTTTTTCAACAAAATATTTCAATGCATATAACGATACAACAGTTTTGTTTGTTTTTTGTTTTTGCAAAATTTATCGCAGTGAATAACACAGAAGCATGCCAATTAAATGTTATTCCGTAACAAGAAACACAAAAATCATCAACAGCCCAAATTCAATATTAAATGAACACATTTTTTGTAAATTCATGTCGACGTTTCATAGACATGTTATACTTACGTTGAGATGATGATAGTCACCCGAACCGTCATGCGGTGCTGGTTTATATTTACCACAGCAGAAGTTACAACAGCAGCAGCAACAACAACAACAATAGCATCCTGTTATGACAGCACAGCATAGGAATATAGCCTGCAAACAAATTAAGTGTATCAATTTCAGTAGTGTTTTTGATTTGATAAGAAATCCTCCCCCGTTCTAAATAATACCTTGCATGCAGGCGACGTAACTACGAAGTATGCATTCACATTTTCTTCGCCAAACTGTTCGGCAATGTAGAGGCCAAGGGAACCGTAATTATCATAGATATTTCTTTTTGTCAGATCGCTTAGAATTGTATGTGCACGATTCACTTCTTTGAACTGGAAGAAAAATGCAAATTTTATGCTCCAGTTGTAATTGTTTTGAAAACCTTTTAGTGGTGTTCAACTAACCTTTTCTGCTGCATCTTGATTGTTTGGATTTTTATCTGGGTGATATTTAAGTGCTAGTTTCCTATAAGTTTTTTTGATATCATCAGCTGTCGCAGTTTTTGGGAGGCCCAATATTTGATATAAGGAATCTCCTGATGTCCTATAAAAATGAGAAATATTTTGTTGTAATACTTTTTAATACTTATTTCATCAAACAACGTTAGCGAAAATATTTTCAAATTAAGGAGGGACTGGAGAAGGAGCCTTGATAAGGGACTAAATGAAAGTCTTAAAATTTAACTGTGCTGTTGTGCACCCTGCAGCAACTATTTACTGGCTCATTGGTTGATTGGAAATTCCTTGAGGATTAATAGGATTCCTCTAGGAAAATATCGAATACCGTCAATGTGATGGGCCACTTTTCGAGTTGCATGAGAAAGCAAGTTTAAATGAAACAGCCGAAATCCATGAGGTGGTAAGTTAAGTCGTTAGGGTTGTAGATTTCTCCCAAGGACAAAAGTAGTAATGGTTTTGTTACACAGACTTGAGTCTGCAAATCTGCATTGCAAAAGCCGCGTTTCAGATAGTATACGCGTATTCAAAAAAGTGGCATACATTTGTAGTGTATGACCTTGTAGGCCAAAATTTTTGAAACTCTACGGCACTTCATTTCATGAGGATTAGCTGCTTATTCGCACGAGGAATGAGTTTCTCGTACTGTAAGGTGAAACGGAGTTTCTCATCCAAAATTACGCCGAGATCAGGCGTTCATTTTATCAATACTAATAATCCAGCTGGGTTGTGGTGCACCAAAGGAAACAAAAATATTTTTCTAAAAAAAAAACGTAAAATTAAAAAAATTTGTTCGATTGTGGAAGTAGGACTCTGAAGCTTTAGAATCTATATAGCATGGTAAACCAGCAGGATGCGGAATTTCCTGACAAGGAATTATTAAACAAAATATGCATGGGCTTATTAGTTTTTTGGCGCACGCAAGAAAATCGGAAAAATGAGATATCAGGTTCAGTAGCCTAGCACCATAATAACTTCAAATACATATGTTTTCACGTAGTATTGTTATATGGTTAAAAAAGTCGTTGGACACTGTTTGTTATATGGTTAAAAAAATCATTGGATACTGTTCCAGTGAAAGGCACTATGGAATCGGTCGTTTTACGTTTTATATTTGCACGTTTTATATCTTGCCGGTTATCTCAATATTTCGGAATTCAATATTTTGTATGAGTTATTTTAAAATAAATTTAGACATCTGTACATATAGCCATAGCATAGCACATCAATAGCAAAGATTGCACTGAATGTAATTTCTGAACATTCACCTATCATAAACACTGTGCTATTTATTCAAACAATAGCAACTGCTCTCTCAACGGCAGATTTGTGGTTGATTTTCAAGAAATGCATGCCAAATATGAGTTCAGATATATTTTCTGATGAAATTCCTTTATGGAGGAAATTGTAAGATTTTGAAGGCCGTCGCATCGTTGACAAATAACGAACACAACATCAGAAAAAAACCGATAATTACGCCATTTTTTCGTTGATTTATACACATATGCCGGTTATTCTTTCATCTCAAACGTGGACTATGATCGAAGTGCTGATAATATTTTTTTTAAACCAACCGAATATGGTATTGGCAGTGGAAAACTTGACGGTTTTAATTACCATAATAAGATAATACCACACGACACGGATAGAAAAGATAAAACAATATCAACAGATTCCTAGTTATTAGAAATTAAAATGGTAATACGTTTCGATTTGATGCTGAAAGGGTTATTACTTGAAGTTCAAGACTGCGCAAACTTAACCCGCAAACAATGCAAATGTGTCCTTCATCAAATCGAAAGCAAAAGTCTGAATCAACATTCGAGTTTTGTACAGAATCGTTTAAACCGGCATTAACTCATCCACTGATGAGTGTAAACTTCATCTACAACTAAAATGATAGAAATAGAGAACGGAGAGTATTCGGATTTTGCAACAATTACCTGTTTTCTTATCTTACGAAATTAGACGCAAATAAAAAATTTTTATTTAAAATGTTTACACTAGGCCTGTTTCCGTACTTGAATCTATTATAATATATTAAAATAGATTCGCAGCAAGTCGTTTCCGTACTTTTGCTGCAAGTCCAATGCAAGCCAAATTTTGCAGCAAAAAGAAGCCAGCTGCCAAATTCTGTTACTGCTGCAGTTTGCTGAAGTACGGAAACAGACCTACTGACTATATTAACTGCAATCAACTGATGGCTCATCACACTTTTATCGCCACATTGATAGGTCATTTCGTTCGTAGTTTTTCACTTGCGAAACCGTCACCCATTCATATCTTTATGAAACTTTTCACATTACATAGATTCTTCGCTGAGATTCTAACTGCAAGGTTTTTAAATAATAAGTTCAATAGTGCAGACTTATCGCGATCCAGGAAACATATATGCTTTTTGTAGCCAAATTTAATCGATACTCCCAACATTAATGGCTAGGAGCAAGGGAAATATTTCTAATCCGCATCCGGTAGCCGTTGGAGCGAATCTATCTTGTTAAATCAGTATTTTAAATAAAAAATTAATTTAATCCTTATGCGTAAAACATCATCAAACTGTAAATGTGTCCGAATATTCTCTGGTTAGCTTGCTTCGGTGCTGTAAATTTTTCTAATCTATTTGCAAAGATGATTGCAAATGTACGTGTTTTAAGCCAGCTACTGGAGTGAACATGATTTCCAAACTCACATAATAATAGATTTCGCTCACTCGAATCACTTGCTTTAGGTGACTCATTAGCTAGCGACGAATGATTAGACCACAGTAATACCGGATCGTGCATTCAGCGGCCAGAGAATGAAATAGTAGCATTTACAACTAACAAATCGTCCATGTTGAGGATGTAAACAAGTTTACATCTGCCAGCAAGTGGAGAAAAACCAAGTTGATATTCGACATGTTCAGATTCGGAAATATATTTTGGACGGACATGCATGAGGGCTGTTCCGAACACAATCAATACTTGCGGATTCAAGGAGTTCAATGAATCCTTCTCAGGAGAACTTATGCCAACGATTCTCGGTGATCAATGTCAAGGCAGACCACAAAATATGTTTCTGCTTGATTGATAAACGAACACGACAATCCATTAGATTGACTCAGACCGCCCAAGATAGCGATTTGTTACGATTACGATGTGCCTTATCAGCGGAACGAACGAACATTGCTCATCGAAACGAAAACAAGATCGCTCGCTTTTTGTTAGATAATTTGTATTTTTGCTAATTTCCTAAATGTTAGCAAGTACGGAAAGTTTCGATACATGCAGATCTGCCGGGGATCTTACCCAGTGCAGGCAAAGGGGTTTATATCAATTTTCGCACATTTCTGGAGAACGCTTCGCGTCTCATCAATCACAATTCACACCTGCTCGCAAAAACCACGAGACGTCCACAAAACACATCTCTGTCACCAAGACAATCAGTAGTTCAGCATAATCGAATGTTCCGCATTCTTTGCGGACAGAACCAAATCCATGGCCCACGCCTTTTACAATCGCCACTGCCGTATTTCTGACCTAAATATCCGTTTTTAAATATTGTGGAAATAAACTTCCATCTAATTCATTCACTAATTTCTTGCATGCATAGAAATTCGTGATTTTTTGACAGTATATTCGCCCAGCACTGAAAAATCAATTTCTAGCGTAACTTACGAGAGTTTTCTTTTATCCATATTTTACGAGCTTTCTTTCACAAATTCGATTCGACAATCACTGCCCGATATTTTTCTTAGTCGATTTTATTTTCAGCCGATGCTTAAGTGAAATCGAGAGACTAGCGTCGTTTTCTACGTTTTTGAATGCAAAAATCTACGAAAAATGAAAAGGGCCCGTGTTTGCCCTCCCGACTAGTTGCCTGCCTCACAGAATAGACACATTCAATAATTTAGTTTCACATGTCAACGTGAATTTTTTGCAGCGGCGCTAGAATGCCGAAGAGAGATTTTTGTGGGGAGAGTGGTGATTTTGTTATTTTTGTTTGGCGGGAATCCAATCATATTCAAATGCCATAGAATTGGCGATGTTTTTGATGGCGGAGTAGTGAAAATTAGAAGTGATTTGATTTTTTTTAATAGCAAATTTTATGTCCATTATTAACGAAATAGATGATTTCAAAAAAAGTTATCCCTCTACTTCCAGGAAAATGATTATTAGAGAATATATGCCATTGACATTATAGGTCTGTTTCCGTACTTTCAGCAAAATGCAGCAGTAACAGAATTTTACAGCTTGATTATTTTTGTGGTGGGGGAACATTTGGAAAAGTACAGAAACGCGCTGCTGCAACTTGCTGCAAGTAAGAAGAAGACACTAAAAGTGACAGCTGCGTTGATTTGAATTTCGAAAAACGTTCTTACGGACCTTAAATCACCCTTATCTTTGTAGTATGTATTTTGTAGTATGCAAAATAAAAAAAACAATTGTGAGAAACATTGGTGTCATGATCACAGCCCACACACCAGATGAAGCCATCATATGCATTGGAAACACCTTGTGAACATATCCTTTTCCATCTACAATATTATCATATTTTGCTCGTGCGCAATTATGAGTTCCATTAATAGATATAACAGGCTCTATTAATGGAGCCCATATCAATATTGATCCGCCTGCGAAACAAAATTTATAATTCATCTATATTATTATGCCTGCAAAATAAAAGAACAGCATATTCCCGCCAACAATACATTTCATTTTCAGTTGCAATGACTAACAAGTTCAAAGTACAAATCAGTTTTGTCCTTATTAAAACCTAGCCTCCACCGAAGTCGATCATATACAAATAAGTGCACACCATGCACTAAATATCCACCATTGGATATTTTGTAATAGCAATAAAAACGTTGTGCGAGAAATATATTCCGTGTTCATTGGAATATTGCACAGAAAAGATTTTTCTTCGCGCGCTCATTTGAATATATATGCATTTCAAAGGCTCGCGCCAAGCCCATCGTAGTCGATTTGACAAGCTGCAGCAAAATGCCTCAGCTCAGTTCGGCTGTAATTTTCTTCAACTTGCTGAAAGAGGGGAAGCGATGACGTCAACAAGATTTTATTTGCAGCAAAAGTACGGAAACGACTTGCTGCGAATCTATTATAATATATTATAATAGATTCAAGTACGGAAACAGACCTTATATGTTCGCTTTGAATTGCAATTGACTCTCACATATAGAGCCCTAACCAAAGATGAGTCTGCGGCCGTAATCGTCACTCAAAACCGACCGGTTTTAGAGCAAAAAAGGCACTTTTTGACGTACGCAAACATGAGTGAATTTAGGTGCCCATACAACGCATAAGCGAACGTATGTCAAGTCGTATCTCATTACCACTTTACGTACGGACAGCTCATAGTAAAAATTGAGCAAAAGGTTGCTTAAGGAGCATGCCACTTTTCTGGCTGTTCGGTAAGTTATGTTTGGGTGCAACATATGCTTTGCGTGGTTTACCTCGGCGCATACGTCAACGTACGGGCGCAGACTCATCACTAGTTGGACCTTAGGTCCAACTAGTAATGAGTCTGCATCCGTACGTGCGCATATGCGCCGAGGTAAACCGCGCAAAGCATATGTTGCACCCAAACATAACTTACCGAACGGCCAGAAAAGTGGCATGCTCATTAAGCAGCCTTTTGCTCAATTTTTGCTATGAGCTGTCCGTACGTAAAGTGGTGATGAGATACGACTTGACATACGTTCGCTTATGCGCTGTATGGGCACTTATGTTCACTCCTGTTTGCGTATGTTAAAAAGTGCATTTTTTGCTCTCAAAACGGGCGGTTTTGACAGACGATTACGGTCGCAGACTCATCTTTGGTTAGGGCTTATCTCTTACACAACTAAAATTTAAACAAAACCCCGAAGAAACTTTACTTCACATTTATCTGCTTTCCTAGCTTGATTTGAAAAAACATGAAAAAATTTGAAAAATTAAAACATGAAAAAGAAATGAGGAAGGGACGGAGGAAAATTCCCTGGTTCTTGACTGGGAAAAATCCGTGTTTTTCAGTTCTAAAATAGGTCTGTTTCCGTACTTGAATCTATTATAATATATTAAAATAGATTCGCAGCAAGTCGTTTCCGTACTTTTGCTGCAAGCCAAATGCAAGCCAAATTTTGCAGCAAAAAGAAGCCAGCTGCCAAATTCTGTTACTGCTGCAGTTTGCTGAAAGTACGGAAACAGACCTAATATCATCTCCGAAAATGTGTCAAAAATGGTTGAGTGTGAATGACGCGAAAATACGAAAACGGAGGGGAAAATGGCGAGAATGGAGAACTTTTTTTTTTATGTTAAATTATTTAATTTAAAAAAAGTCACCCCCAAAAACAAGCACAACTACAAAAACACAAGTTTTGTATATCAAATGTCGATATTCATTCAAAACATTTTAAGTGGCTGGGGACTCTCCGATCTAGGGGATCTAGCACTGGCTGCAACAAGAAGCTTTCGTACAATGCTTCCAAGAATGCTTCTTCTTGATTGTCTCTTTCAACTTATCTCTATGCTTTCAACGAATTAGCGTATCACAACAAAACTGAAAGGCCGCAAAGCTCCACGATAAATGTTTCGAGTTGTCAATGTTGACAAAAATGAGTGAATGTGTCCGGCCACGAATCTAGTTCCAGCATCTGAATTAGATCATCTTGCAAAAATCAATAGAAATGAATTCAAATCGTTAGTAAACGTTTTATAACCCAACAACAGCTAGTTCAAACCAAAGATCATGACTCGAAACGTTTTGAAAAGTAGTTTGCAAAGTGCATCGTTCAGTATTGTTTTTCAGGTAATTTTTGTGTAAATGTTGCCCTTATGACTGATTATGCATTAAGCGCATTTCCCCAGATTATTTGCAGATGTG
This sequence comes from Nemotelus nigrinus, assembly GCA_947369275.1. Taxonomy (NCBI): domain Eukaryota; kingdom Metazoa; phylum Arthropoda; class Insecta; order Diptera; family Stratiomyidae; genus Nemotelus; species Nemotelus nigrinus. The sequence continues at coordinate 2,200,821 of OX376373.1, read as the reverse complement.
TCACGTTCGGAATAAATGCGTTTATTGTCCGGACAGTTGGCCGAGATGTCCTCGGAATAATGAATGTGAGACTTCTTCTCCTGGAAAGTACTTTGTTGTTTTTGTCCCGGGAAGCGATCAACCGGGCGGCCCTTAGTTCCACGACACAGCAAAAAAGTAAGTGCAACTGGGCACAGCTGATCAATCAAATGTGGCTAACGTAAGTATCGTATTCGTCTATTAAATCCGTAGTATAACTTCTCTGTATTATTATAGAGTTCCTATATGCATTGGCCTGTCCATTCCCTGCCTGTACATTTGGTTGAAACTCCTGTCGTCGGTGGATGATGTACTTTGGCCCCAGTACAAGTTTGGCTGCCTAGTAATGGCGATTTCGTGTGTTCTGGAGCTTTGCGCGGAGGCACCGTTGTTTGTTTCGCAAGTATTCTGCTTTGTGAAGCTGAAGGTTGTACTGGACACACTTCATATATTGGTGAGGTCGGTGGTTTTCATTGGCATCGTGCTGCGGAATCCAGGTGTCGCGATTTACGCCTTTGCAATAGCTCAGTTGGCTAGTATCGTGACGATAGTGACCGGGTACTACACGTATTTTTATACGTTCATGCAGAAACGAAAGTCAGAGAAAGAGGAGAAAATCGCCTTAAACCTAGCCGGAAAAGGTCAAAATCTCATTGAGGAATTTCCTTTTGAGTCGATTGTAGAGTTGCTGCCTGGTGTGTTGGGAAATGAGGTAAAGTTTCACGAAAAATATCTGTACACGTCTGTCACAAGTTTGAATTTCAGGATACACATTTCAACTCAGAGCTACAAACGTTGACTCTGAGCTTCGTCAAACAAGGTGTTCTTAAACAGATCCTGACCGAAGGTGAAAAATATGTGATGTCGGCGAGTCCGGTGCTAACATTTAGCGAACAAGCTACATATGACGTGGTGAATAATCTGGGAAGCCTGGCGGCAAGGTTTATCTTCCGGCCGATCGAAGACAACAGCTACTTTTATTTCACGCAAACAATAGCGCGTGACATAGAGTTGAAAAAGCAAAACAAGGTAAGAATAGATACGTGCTCATGTCCTTTAAAGGACTTAATATACACTAACTGTCAAAATAATGTGTTCAGGAAAAAGTTTCCGAAGCAGCTAATGTCCTAAAGAACGTTTGCAAAACGGTCAGCTCAGTGGGCCTTCTAGTGCTTGTTTTTGGACAATTCTACGCTGGCTCCGCATTATTGTTCTACGGTGGATCGGATTTTGTAGCTGGTGGCTTGCCGGAGACGTTGCTTCGGTGGCACTGTCTGTCGATATTGTTCTTAGCAGTAAACGGCATAACGGAGGGCTATATGTTTGCAACGAACACGAGTCAAGATATCGACAAGTACAATTATTACATGGCAGTATTTTCAACAATGTTTTTATTCTTGTCTTATGGACTGACCAATATATTGGGGCCAGTTGGTTTGATTCTAGCCAACTGCATGAACATGATGTGCAGAATATCGTACAGGTGGGTGTATTTTCAGCGCACCACACTTATTCTGCAGCTAAATATTTATCTAATTATTTGAAACCAATGTTAATGCAAGAAACAAATACCGTTTTATCTCTACCGACTGACTCATACGATAATTTATCGTTGCAGCACGTATTTCATTCATCGAAAATACAAAGAAATCAATCTAAATCCACTTCAAGGTATAGTGCCTGGTAAACTCTACCTACTAGCGCTTGGGCTATCATATATCATCTTAACCGGGGTCAAGGTAAGGCATGCGTTATTTCGTATTCTAATTTTGTTTCTCTTGACTCATAATGTGTTATCTTGTTTTAGGTCCGATTGCTTGGAGAATCGACAATTTACTACTTACTTTGGGGCTGCATATGTGGAACATTCACTGTACTAGCTTGGGTATTTGAAAATCGAAATATTATGAGGAAACTTTTCACAAAGTATAATTCGAAGTTAAAAAAGGCAGACTAGAGTTTATTTCGTCACTAATTGTAGCTGCTGTTACGTAAATGTGTTTTGTGTATGTTTGTGATAATCTGAATAGTTACTGTTGTTGATTTTTATGTCTTACGAACTTAATCTATGGTTCCTTTATTATAGTATAACAATGAAAAAGACACGCACACATATATTTAAGTAAATGATAGATGTTTATTTTGAACTAAATTGGAAAAAGAAATGACTCAGTATTATTGCAGTACTAATTGCTGAATAGATGCAGCTTTTTCTGCATCTGATTTTTATTTGATAGCAGGTGTTTGATACGCAGCAGTGGCTTAGCTATTTTCTGCTACTTAGCTACTTGTCTCTGAAACTCTTAAACTCTAATTCCTTATACCTTGATACTTTGAAGGGTGAGTGAACATTTGTCTGCTGCGAGTTTTCTTCTTCGATTTTTGACTGGGGACCATCAAGTCGAGTTTCATAGTTTCACCCAATTTCGCTCGCAAAAATATCAAATTTTATTTATACAGAGCGGTTAGTAATAAAAATACTCACGATATCACCAAATCTTTCTACTTCACTTAGCGACATCTACTCGACTATTCGACCAATTCTCACTTCTAACCTTTCAGTCGATTTTTCCAAAAGCTTTCGACGAAGCTTGAATTTCCCTCCAATCAGGGAAATGTCATAAGCAAGGAAAGCTTGTGTCCGACATCGGATTTGTTTGTTTACGTGAGCAACGTCAACAATTGCTGGCTAAACCGTGTTAGTTACTTATATTAAAAATGAATTAAAACTTTGTGTTGGTTTCATTAAATCGCGAAAAGCACGATTCATTGCTGTGATCCTTGTTTTATACTTTCGTATTTAAGTTAGATCAAGTTTAAAGTATGTACAGTCTGTCAAGAATGAGTTTACACATAGGGAAAAAATTCAATTTTTCATCTTTCTAATTATAAAATACTACTTTTTGTTTATGTAAATAATTTTTTTTTCTTAATTATCGTTATTTGCATTATTTCCAACCGATATATACAAAAAAAGTACAACTTCAATGCAAAAAAAGAACGAAAAGAACAACGAAAACAATTATTACAATTCTTGAAGTGTCAAGAAACTCTTTACACAAAAGTTTTTTTTTGCATTACTGCAACGATACGGTAAATTTACCGTAATATTTGGTCTGTATTGTAAAGCTCTATAAATTTGATCATTAGTGTGTGATTAATTTTTGGCTAATACGCATAAATAAGTGAGATATTGTGTTTTAAAATGCCAGGCAAAAGATTATCCTTTGAGTTAGTTCAGATGATGTACTATAATCACCAATTAGGTAAAAGTGCACAGGAACTGTCGGAAATGTTTTGTGTAGCACGAATGGCAGTCTATAACGTTAGAAATCGTGCTGAAAATGAGAATAGATTAGAGCCAAAGTGAGGAGGTGGCTCAAAACCAAAAATATCTAAACGTATAGAGCGCCTTATGATAAGGAAGCTTGATCAAAACCCCTGGATTTCGACCAGAACACTTGCTAGGGAACTCAAGGAAGAGTGTGATGCTGCTGTTTCCCATGAAACAGTACGACAGGCCATCCTACGAAATAAGTTCTCATCAAGAGCTGCACGAAAGAAACCACTGTTTTCTGCACTATATATCGAAAAGCGTTTTTCTTTCGCTATGATGCACCTTTTTCAACCCGTTGACTTCTGGGACGACGTCATATTCTGCGATGAGACGAAAATGATGTTGTACTATAATGATGGACCGGCTAGAGTGTGGCGCAAGCCTTTAACATCGTTGGAAAATCGAAATACCATTCCGGCTGTAAAATTTGGTAAGTTGTCCGTTATGATTTGAGGTGCTTCTCAAGCAGAGGAGTAGGAGACTTGGCATTCATCGAGTCAACCATGGATGCCCAACCATATTTGCATATCCTTAAAACATATTTGGCAAGCAGTGCGCAGAAATTCGGGTTTATGCATAACAGCAAACCAAATTTTAAGCTTTACCAGGACAACGATCCCAAACATAAGGCGAACATGGTGCGAATGTGGCCCTTATACAACTGCGGAAAAGTGATGGATACGCCAGCCAAGAGTCCGAACTTAAATCCCATCGAGAATTTATGGGCTTACTTAAAACAACAAGTCGCTAAAAGGCAACCCAAAAACCGAACTGCCTTAAAAATTGCGATTCTCGAAGAATGGCAAAAAATTCCAACCACGTATGACCTGCAAAAGTTGGTTCATTCAATGAAAAATCGGTTGCGATGTGTGGTGGATGCCAAAGGTGGCCATACCAAATGTTAAATATACCAAATAATATTAAATATCCTGTAAATATGTAAATATTAAATACAATAATAATTTGTGTAAAGAGTTTCTTGACACTTCAAGAATTGCAATAATTGTTTTCGGTGGTCTTTTCGTTCATGTTTTGCATTAAAGTTGTACTTTTTTTGTATATATCGGTTGGAAATAATGTAAATAACTATAATTAAGAAAAAAACATTCATTTACATAAATAAAAAGTAGTATTTTATAATTGGAAAGATGAAAAATTGAATTTTTTTCCTATGTGTAAACTCATTCTTGACAGACTGTATATTGAATAATTATGCAAAAGACGTGACGTGTCGGCAAAATAATGCCTTTGCTGATTGTTTTTTGATTGAACAGGTAACAAAATGCGCTAAATTTACATGATAGATACTTCAATATTATTATTATTAGTAGCAGTAAAATAATAGAATGTAATCGAATTTTCACTAAAGACTAGTATTAAAACTAAAAGGTGTTTTGCATCTGAGAAAAAGTTCAGAATAATTGAAGGTGGGAAAAATATTGGGGTCGATATGATTGTTATGCATCGCTCTAGTTTTGAGCTTCGTCGGTGTTCGCTCAAGATGCAGATGAAATTCATTTAGCAAAAATGTGTTGGAAAAACGCAATGTAAACGTGTAAAAAACAATTTTGGTCTCAAAGGCTAAACGGTTCTTAGGTGCCTATCTGTTTCTAAGTGGAAAGTGGATATTGAATCCAAATATTACTAGAGAAACAATATTACAAACAATCATTGTAATTTGGAATTTACTCCCAAATATTAGGTCTCTTCGCGTACCTGAATCTATTATAATATATTAAAATAGATTCGCAGCAAGTCGTTTTTGTACTCTGCAAATCAAATTTTGCCACAAAAAGAGGCCAGCTGCAAAAATTTGTTGCTGCTGCAGTACGCGAACAAACAGACCAATTCCCTCCTTCAATTGTAAAGTGTTCTTAGGAGCAAGAGTTTCGCTATAACTGCATATTTCGGAAATATGTACATAGATTAATTGTCTCATGAGTAAATTATTATATATACAGCTCGACACTGATTGTCGCATGATAAAACGGGAGTTTTACGCGTGCTTATCTATTAATAGATGCAAAATAAGCGTAAACGTAATAAAAATTCATTTACTTGGTTAAATTATTTGCATCACCGTTGCTGCTATAATAAATCGCTTACAGTGTACAAAAAATTAAAATAAATAAGCAAGCCCATTTCATTGGCAATGCGTATGTTTTGACAGATCCTAACGTAAATTTTAAATGTAAATATTTTTGTACACAAAAATATTGTTTTACATTTTTATTTTAAATTTTTATTGATGTTTAATTATCAAAAAAAACTGAAGTTCATGGCATTTTTATAATGCTTGGAAGATGGAAATTTAGCTGGTGCTTACTGTGGAAAGTGTTTGAAAAAAGCTTTTAAAGTATCATTCTGTAGCTTAACATTATCTAGAAGTGTTGGAAAAAAAATCATGAACTAATGCTAATAAGCTTCCTACAGATTCATAAATTCTGTTCACTGTGGGATGAAAAACACAGTGTAAAAAGTCCATGCGAAATTGTGTTCAAACAAATTTTTCAGATTTTCTTAAATACATCGTTGACTTCGTTTCGCCTAAATTTGTATTGCATCGAATTGGTGCACAAAAGCTTCATATAAAAAGTCCACGTGTGACTAATAGCTCTCGAGATATGATCCTGAGAAAACTTCCATAATACTTCCATATTATGACTGTAAATGAATCTCATTATTGTGTAGCGTATGGGCTACTGATTATCGAATAAAGTAAACACGGATATAAAAACATTAGCAAGAAATTATTTATTATAGCGAAACTTAAATGACAGCACAGTAAAACTATGAGCGCGCTCACGGCACGACCTCGTCGGTCGGCTGCGGAAGATGAAGTGGTAATTCTACGTACTGACGATGGTTATGCCGTGTGGGTAATGTTGGTACTAGTGATGGGCGTTTCGGTTTTTTCAAAAAACCAAAACGAACAGATTTTTTTTTTCAAAAACAACTTTTTTAAAACTGTTTGAAAAAAAAACAGTTTGAATTAACGAGAGGAACAAATTTTATACTGTACGACAATTAGAGTTAGGTCGTACTAGGATTTTCACATACTAGGTGTAACTAGTACGAAAAAGTACCTGTTCCAAATACCTATTTGAAGTATGTACATGTATGCATACAATGCATACGATTTGCAGTAATGTAATGAAATGGACTAATATGCCCTCTTCCACCCTCCAGACAAAACGTTACCAAGCTAGAATGGTGATGGTGCAAGATTACCTTCAAAGAATACCGAGTCATTAGTCTGTGCAGCTTGTCCGTAACTTTCAAATGGTCGGTCATTTATTTGGCAAGTTTTTCACCATCTAAAGAAAAACGATCAAATACAATCAATTCAATTTATTTTTCATTTTATTATATGCAAAAAATTGCTCCTTTATTCGTTCAAATGACAAAAGTAAAAAAATCACTAAGATAGATTGTCATCTATATAACTATTCATCGAGCGATCTCTGATACCAAACTTTTCCTGGCTAATCTAAAACAGTCGGATTTCCACTTCGCCTCACTGAAGCATGAAGTTTTTATTAGGAAATAAAAAAAATGTTTCGTTTAATAAACATGCACCCACTAGGGGGCCAACCTCTTCCGTAAGGCTGAACATGAGTCCAGGGGCACCTTACCTCCCATGGTCTCGTAAATTTTACAACCCCGGTAGGTATAGAGACATCCTCGTGGTGACCTGCAGTAAGGAGGAGGGCCTCAGCATACCCGGAGACGCCAACTGATGAACCAAAAAGGATCTCGACCTGTTCCTCCTTGGCATTTTTAGTGCTACTTTTAGGCTGATTTCATTTTGCCGTATCTTCGAAACTAGGCCGCTTTTTCCCAGATATACATATATGGAAATTTCGACTGAAACAACTCAGAAAGGTCCCCGAATTCATGCTAGGTCAATAAAATATTGACGTTTTTGCCCAATTTTCCCTATCAGAAATTGTTTGTCCTTAAAATATCACTAATATACTCCCCGATCACTTCCAATCATCGAAAGCGCGGTAAAGGCAGTTTTTGCCAAACTATGGCCAAAAAAACCTCTTACTCCCTTACAAATCCGAAATTTTTATATCACAGTAATAGGTCTTGGCCCGTTATGTCGCAAACCACTCTAACCCAAAATTGGCCGATTTTGTCCGATTTCAGCTCCTTTTGCCCTAAAAACTTTTCGAATATTTAAATAAAATACTTGCAAGTACGAAAATGCTTGCAAGTATGAAAATATTGTTTTCCGCAGCTAAACAGTTTTCCACTGCCAAACTGTTCGTTTTAACAAACGAAAAACAGTTCGTTTAAAAAAAAAACGAAAAACGATGAAAAACGATTCGTTTTAAAAAAAACGGTTCGTTTGAAAAAAACGAAAAACGATTCGTTTGAAAAAAACAGTTCGTTTTAAAAAAACGATTCGTTTGAGAAAAACGAAAAACGATTCGTTTGAAAAAAACAGTTCGTTTTAAAAAAAAACAGTTCGTTTGAAAAAAACGAAAAACGATTCGTTTTAAAAAAACGGTTCGTTTGAAAAAAACGAAAAACGATTCATTTGAAAAAAAAAACAGTTCGTTTTAAAAAAACGCTTCGTTTGAAAGAAACGAAAAACGATTCGTTTTACAAAAACGATTGGGTTTAGAAAAACTATTCGTTGTAGAATTGTTGGAATAATTGGTTTTATAAGTACTATTCGTTGTAGAAAAATGGTTCGTTTTAGAAATGCTGTTCGTTTTAGAAAAACTGTTTGTCGCTATTTCGAAAAACTGTTCGTTCGTTTTTTGCAACCAAACGTTTTTTTCAAACTGTTTGGCGTTTTTGAGCCCATCATTAGTTGGTACTGCCGCGGCGCTGTGTCCAACCTTGAGGTCCCCACAATTGTTTGATTGAATCTCATTAAAAAAAAATAATAAGCACCGATGGAATTTTTTGTGTGGGATGATTAAAATTGAAAAATTATTTTAACCAAGCGATTTCGAAAGTATGCACTGTTTCTCATCAGACATCAGCTCATAGTGCATACCTGACTGATGTGACCACTTGCACTGGGAGAACATTAATTTTTTTGTATTCCATTTGATTTTGCTTGTGAAGGCTCACTACGCAAACGATCCATATTTCCGTTTCAAATATTTTCTGTGTGGAAATGCCTTAGAGCCGATATACGTTATCTATGCTGATTTATAGACAAGAAGGGAACCGTGATCACAATTTAATAACGTTTAGGCCCGGTTCCATCCACTGACCTGATCATCCTAAATATTTTCAGGCTGCCAGAGTATAATAGAAAAATGCGAAATTACAAGAGCGAAAAAGGCCCGAGACACCAAACCAATCAACTTTTGAGTGGAATACTTTACTAGCCTTGCAAGCTCGCAGTGAAAGTGACAGTATTAGTGAACTATAATAAATTGGATATAGTTGACTTACCATCAATAGCTCCATCTTGCTCAAAAACAAAAGAAGGTTCATTTATCAGACAAACTTTATTGTAAACCACTCTTTCGAACAGATTCGTGGAAAAAATCTAAAAGATATGGGGTGATAATTAAAAATGCAGGGTGTATCTCCCCCTTAAAGGATGGGAAAAATATCGGCGGATTTCGAAACAAGGGAGCATATTTAAAGAAATACTAAAGCTAAGAAAATTGATGAAAGAAGTGAGTGAGAGTGAGGAGAATGATTTCGCAAAGATATTCAGCATATTTTCACTGATACCTACGAGACTCAAAAAAAGCTACATTTAATTTTACATGTTAACTCGCTCGCGATTGTATTTTAAACTAGACAAGGTGGAACTAACTTACTAAATGTGCTGGCTAGATTAAACCAGCAGCAAATTTATAAAAATGCGACAGATGACTCTAACATGCAATGTTGCAATAAATCACATCAAATTACAACAGAAATATTACAATTGCAATAAAACGACAGCACTGCAGTGGCATGTGAACCATTCACGTAAAGTGATCAAAGCTATTTAAAATCGTATAAACGATCGTTTCTCTGCCAATCGCTCTTGCAAAACGAGAAAAATCGCTGTGAAACCGCTTGTATAAAAATACAATCGCTTAGTCGCTATAGACTAAGTCACAGAGTCGCAGTCGCGATGAAACCGCTCATGCAAAACGGGCTTTATAGGATCCGTATATTAACCGCTTTTTTAACAACTGAAGCTTATATCAAAAAGTCCGTTGCTAGCTTACTTATGCATAATTAACTAATTAATTAATTGCAGTGTTTAGCATGGAAATATCTAATTTACAAGCATTATATCCTTGGCTTTGGTTGTCTATATTTGAAATAAACTATTTTGTTGCTAAGATACATAAGTGCAGACCAAAGGTTTTAATGAACAGTCGTAAACTTTTTGTATTGTTCCTGTATACATTATTGAGTATGAAGAAACCAGAGAACTTGTTAAATTTACTTTTCCCTAGATGAAAGAAATATGTTTGACGACCAACACTTAATTTCAGAAGCTAGAATCAAAAGCTTCAGAATCGATATTACAAAAATAATCTGACCTCTCAACCGTGCCACTATTAGTAAAAAATTGAAAAATACTGGTAATTGGTAGACAGTTAAAATTGAAAAAATTCGGGAAGAAATTGAAATACGCTTGAATTTTATAAGTTTGAGAAGTATTTTCAAATATGGCTTTGATATTACGGAAAGTTCTTTGTATTACATTAGTTAATGGAAGGAAAGTTAACAAATTCAAAAAGAGAGTATTTAAAAGTCATCATACTCTCAAAAATTTGTATAATTTGTGGTATCAAGTCGAAGCTAATATTTGTTTTCTTAGTTCTCAATCGTGTTTCAATAACTTAACATTAAGATCATAAAATCATTTCTTGCGAAACCTGAGTACTTCCTAATATCACACGTCAGTAATTATCATCAATAAATTACACGAAAGAGAACCCTTAAGTGTCTGCCATTTAGCGTAATTGTTTGAAACGACAGATGCAGTGAAAAATTGATTTGCCAGTCTCGTCGCCGGAAGGATAATGAAAACTGCACGGACTCAAAAAAAACATCATAGTAATGTGTTGATCGCGATTGCGCGACATGTGGACAGTATCACGGTCTAATGAATCTGATATGATAATCACGAAAGATCTATTGTTAGATGTCATATCACTACGATCATTTATTAACGTTCACTTCGCGTAGCTAGAATTGTAAATGGAATGTCAACACCCATATTTACTGTACACACTGGCCGAGGAAGCTATGTGGAATGGAAACATGTAGATAATGGATTTCGAGAGATTTTAATAAACGCTTAATTATTTTCGAAAGAGATATTCACAGGCTATTGATAAATATATAATTCTACAAGCCTGTAGTGTTTTTATTACAGGCTTAGTGAAGGTCATGCGATAGATAGTAGAGAAAAAATAATCGATTACAGATGCGATGTGTTTTTCGATCATCGTGATTGAGTTGATAAATTGACGAAAATGGCTCGATAATTTGATAGATTAATTTGGGTTTATTCCAAAATTGAGTAAAGAATTCAGACATATTTTGGGTGGATGGTTCTGTAGGGCAAAATTTAATAACACTTCTTCCAAGTAGTTGTTTATTATTTTTTTCCTAGAACTCACACTTGTGCAGATAAAAAATAACCAATTCTGTTTTCCTGTTTATGTAGTGTGACGGTAGTGACGTTCAATTCCGACTCAATTTCAATGTAATTTCAATGTAAATTAAATTACTAAACGAAAATTTTATTTGCGCATCACGTGAATCTAATGCTTCAAATACATATTGGCCAAAAATCCACTCAGGCTGGGAGTGAACCCAACATCAGCCCAGCTCGCACCAAGGAGGTGTACACATATTGGCCACAGCCTCTGTTGGTCTTGCTTGGGCCAATATGTATTTCCTACATAATAATCACGAGTTTTTCCAACTTTATTTGATTTTGAAATCGAATGTGCATAGAGTCACTTGCCATGTGATCATGCGGATGAGATCTTAATTTATATCGTTCATATTTATGAAAAAATGATTAGGTTTTTGATATGAACCTACACGCAATATAATTCTGCTTCGAAACGAGTATATAAATGAATTGATTTTTTGCTTAAAGTTTAATCGAAACAAAATAATTTTAACATTTGCAAGTATAATTTTTTATAGCTAACTGTATTTAATATGCTATTCTTTTTAATAAAACAAAAATAAAATAAAATACAAATCACTTAAAATAAAATTAAGAACTGTCAAAATATTGCCAGGCAGATGGCCGAGCAAATTGCGTACCATATAGCCTACCATTTATGGCAGACCATAAAATATTGCATACCATAGGCTGCCTCCACTGGCAATTTCAAATGTTATGCCATGGGAAATTGCTAGTGGAGGCAGCCTGTTATTCCGGCTCTAAACTTCTTGCTGAATATGGCCCGAGCAAACGAGACGCAGCCATAAAATTGACAGTTTGCAGGAAAGCTTGTCATGCATGAGTGGTATGACTTCTTCCGGGAATTCGAGCTTGACCATGCGAGAAAATACAGAATCAAAAGATTTCTCAATTTCTGAAACCCTTATAATCATTTTAGTGATAAGAATCTTCTGAAGATAACTTTAACAAAATCAGAAAATCTTGATGTTGGCCATAAAGATGATGATGCTTACTTTTTCTACACTCCAATATACATGGTAAAGATTAAGATTATTGATTTTTAAAATATCGAATTTTTACTCAAATAAAATTTCACAATACATGGTTATATCATATGAGAATGAGCACCAAAGAAAACAATAGGTTTATAATTTACACGCAACACCATTAAAATACAAACAATTTAAACATAGATAGTTTTACATGAATATAAATTAAGTAATTCGTTAAATCAAATTTTCCAATTTTTCTTTATGTTTTCATAAAAATAACTATGATGCTCGGTTGGCGATGGATTTTTTTTTGTCAAAAATCATAAAAGGTTGAAACGGCCAAAATCTTATTTGCAAAATGAATGAATGGCACGAAATCATCAATGCAAATGATAGCAAAAACGAAAAAGCAAAGGTAAGTTTATTTCATGTCCTTTTATATCTAATTCAAGATCGAATAGTAAAATTATGTGTTGTGCTTTGAAATTGAAATAAATGAGAAAATTTTCGTTTATGAAAACATTATAGTATAATATTTTTCAGCTTGGTATAATTTTCAGGCAAAAAATAGCATTTTATTGAAATTGAAAGTTAAAAAAAATTAGAGATAAAGATGAAAAAGGACGAATTTTGAAAATATCCATGGGCGAATGCAAAATTTTTCGATAGTGTCATATTTACCGGTTATTTCCATAATACAAAATCACTATCATACTTGCATCATTTGTCCATGCAATATTTAAATTCTACTTTAACATTAGTTCCAAATAAATAACTTTGTAATAGAAAATTTCTGCTGCAATGCAATAACAAATATGTTCCCATCGAATTTAATAAATAATACATAAATTATAATATACAATAAAGACATCAAACATTAATTTGTTAAGCCATTTGCATAAAAAAAATTTACTATTAAAATTAAAAGAGTGATGATTATAATCGCAAAGGAGCATTGTGCTACGACTAATTTTAAATACACTATATTGTCGTAGAAACAATAATCATTCTGGATTTTCCAATAGCTGCATACTGTGTACATATGTTACTACAACAAGATTATCGGGTGAAAACGCAATGTTCGGTATTGCATTAGTATATGGTACTATGCAAGCGTTTGAGGCATTGTACGAGTATATCAGAATACAAATGTTAGCGCAAATTTATCTCGTCTACACGTTTTGTGGCTTGTATCAGTTTTGACTTAAGCGTGTGCCTATTCGAATCACATGTATCTCTATTCGTCGTGGTATCTTTACTTTACTTAGCATATAGAAATAAAATGTAAACATTCGTATATTTTATTAATTTATTTAATAGAGCAACTAAATGTATAATATTTTTACGAAATCAAATGAAAGTTATGAAGATTCATTAACGATGCACGCTAAGCATAAGCATAAATATTCAAAATGAGGTTGATTTACCTACCGATTAATATAAATAAATGATAGCTTTCCGTGAAAATGTATCTCGTCTAGAAAGAGATAAGACAATTTTCTTTGAAATCACATCCGTCAAAAAATATTTCCTGAAAATTCCTGCGTGATAAAAAAGTGTATGTATTTTTATTTTCGACTTTTTAGTGATCAGAAGACAGAATAGTTTTGCAAAAATATGTACATACCTCAAATCTAACAAGTAAGTTTAATCAGCAAAGAAGTCATATATTCAATAATTTTTGATATGCTTTGATACGGTCCAACAATCCAGCACTTCACGATCAACTGCACCCTTTTCAGCAACCCTATTTCAATACATCGAATTTTTATTTTATTAGAAATAGTTGCACAAATTCATTCGAAGCATTCAAATAGACATTGTAAATACTTATTGACTGAATGTAAACATAAACAAAGAAGAAGCTATAAGCTCGATAGTAAGGGACAAATTAAAAATATCAATGAAAACCCTGAATCGAAGTGGGTACACAACAATGTACTCTTGATCGACCTCATCGATTGATTGATCTCATGATCAGACTGTGCATCGAATAATTGATCAAATTGGAGCCATTCAGATCAAAGATGATTTACGGAATCCCAATGTTATTGCAGCGTTACTTCGCAGTTGTTCTCAAATAATGTTTTGTGCTGCTCTATTATTTTAGTTGAATATTCCCGAAATCTCCATAGAATCGGTATGTTTATCTAAAAAAGTATTCTAAGCTTTTTTATTTCTTTTAATTGGTTGGACTAGTTTATCCATAAAGGTTATTAATTTATGATCTCGGTTCCCTTTTTGAAAGAAACAGTGCATACTTTCGAAAGCACTTAGTTAATAATTTTTTCAATTTTAATCAACCCGCGCAAACAATTCCAATTAGTTAATCAATTTTGTTTACTTATTCCGTTAATGAATAAATAATTCACTCAGAAAAATTCGCCACTTAAAATTTAATAGAATCAAATTTAAATCAAAAGTTAAAACACTTTTAAATAAAAACGAATCTTATTTAAATTAAATAAGCCCCCACATTCAGTAAAAATGATTCCACTTTGTTATACAAATGTTATTTTCATATCATAATTTTCACCATTGAATGTAAAACAAAACATTTTGTGCTAAACAAGACCACTTTGATACAGCGTTATTGAAATGAAGGCAGATTATTTGAATTAAAAAGAAACGTATATTACGCCAAATCATATTTGAAAATATTAGATTCATATCTATATTTTTTTATTTATACAACGATTTTTTTCTGAGTGCACATATTATTATTTATCCATAAATGGACATGATCCATTATACAATTCATATGGTGGTTGCTCGAAATAATACAACTAACTTAAATAAGCTTGGATAACATAGACAAATGTAATGCAGCATTGTAATTGTAGCTCAATAAAACAAAATCAAATGAATCGATTGAACCAAAACTCTTTATGAGTTGAAAAATTAGAAATCCAAGAATCAACGAGACGAAAAAACATATTGCCAATAGCTTTTAACATTTCAGTTTTTGTAATGAAGTACCTTTCTATTTCAAGAACCAATCTGCGAAAAATTCTCTTTCGTGCTCTCGATAAGGTTTGAGGTCCAAGTTTCTTCTTAATGTAGAGATCTGAAAGTATTTCGAATGTTTTGAAGAAGAAGCAAGTCAGACTAATTGGCCTGTAGTCATTCAGATGGACATGATTGCTTTACTTACAAGCTTAGTGCTCTCCCAGGCTGAAGGTACATGACTTAACACTAGGGAGCCCTTGTAAGCCCAGATATGATGAGAATTCTCGTCTACTGGAACACGGCAGACAGAATTTATACGGACCTGGAGACTTGAAAGGTATGAAGGTGTCAATGGCCCAGACTTGTTTCTGCCTGGTCACAACTTCGCCTATTCCTTCTGCATCATTAAGTCCGGACTGCTACCCGCTAGTGGATGTTAAAGTGGAGACATTCAAACAGCCCGGAAAGTGAGAATCTACGAGGACCTTCAATATTTCCGAGCTGCTACTTGTCCATCCCCCATCTGGCTTGCATACTAGGCTTGGCGTGACACGGTTTTTATCGAGCAGTTTCTTTTCTAGCCGTTTCCAAAGTGGCTTCAATTTTGCGGCTCAGTTCCTTTCAGGAGGTCCACTTGGTTTTCATTTTTTCTGATTTATAGTGTATTCATCCTAAAATTCCCTGCAATCAGCTACTTTGTCCAGTTTGAACAGTTCAACGTCTCAGATCCCTATTCCACCAGGGTGTCTTGCAGTTATGCTTAGGACAGACTCGAACACAGAAGCGTTCAAAAGCTTTCATGAGTGTTCCTCTAAATATATTTGCAGTTACCTCCGTATCTGCTACAGAATCAATCCTGGGGAAAAACCTAAACCAATAACTACTTCCCGTTTGAAGGTCTCCCAGTTTGAGTTCTTGGGATTACAAAGCGAGTGAAAACTGTGAGTTGAATTGAATTTCAGATTGAAGTTAATGATCAAAGACTGCCCAGTTCCTTCTCAATCGATCGTTAATTCATTGTACAGAATGATGTCTAACACGTTAAGTTTAGAAGAAGAAAAATCAAGTAAATATAACCTCACTATATAACAGTAGACTCTATTTTTTTAACTGTAAATTTGAACGTGAAGCGGGTGGAAATTAAATGAAATCGCTAGAAACATATAATTAAATGATGAAATAAATATGAACATTTGCCCACGCTGGGCGCTAAAAAGCATTAACTTTTAGAAGATCTGTATTGACTTGAGATGATTACCTTCAAAATATCGATAAAATATGTGGCGATTTAAGAAAGGAGACGTTTGCGAGCAGGCACCTCAACTGAACCGAAGTCCAGAAGAGGGCCTGCAAAACAAGGTAAGGGTGATGGCGAACCATCAACAGGAGCAACTAAAAAAAAAGAAGTACCCCGGGAGCAGGGTACTCTAAAAATGGCCGTGAAGGCCCCTCATCCGCCTAAGTGCAGCACCCTTTAATCCAACCCCGACGAATGCTTGGTAGGCCGCTTTGCTAGCTTTACGCGGATGGGATGGATTCGCTCCCAGAAACAAAAAAGGACGCTACGTATTATTCATCCATCAAATAAATTAATACTAGCCGTCAAATAAATTAATACTAGTAAAGGTAATTGAATTTGATCACGGTTCCCTTCTTGTCTATAAATCAGCATAGACAACGTATATCATTTCTACAGCTTATCGAAGCCGAGCATATTGAAACGGGAAACTCGATCGTTTTGCGGAATCAAATTGGAATTGTTTTTGCGGGATGATTAAAATTGAACAACTTTTTATTAACATTAAAAATTTTAATCTACATTGAAAATTCTATTTTGACAAAGTGGTTTCGAAATTCAATTACCTTTACTAAGTAAAATTATATCGATGGATATAAGTCGGAGATGTTAAAATTTGTCACAACTAGCATAAATAAAAATGTAATGATTTCCACCTGCAAGTGGTCACGCCAGTCAAGTATGCACTGTGTGCTGCTGTCTGATGAGAAGCAGTGCATACTTTCGAAACCACTTTGTCAAAATAGAATTTTCAATGTAGATTAAAATTTTTAATGTTAATAAAAAGTTGTTCAATTTTAATCATCCCGCAAAAACAATACTAGTACTTTCAAATAATTCTATGGTGTGCAAATCAACCGATCATATTCCGAATACATTGAATTCATTTTTCACTTTTCCAGTAAACAAATTACCCCCAATGCTCTCCAATCGAGACCATGAAAAACATTATGCAAACACGTTAATATTTGTAATGCTCATATATCGTACAAAAATATGTGTCTCAAGTCAACGACATTATCAATCGATACCTGCTTCATTAAAGTCGAATCATTTTATTGCACTTGATCGTTCGGTTTCAGAAACGCCACTGACATGTTTACCTGTGCACATATTTGTGATACCTGCAAATATAGTCGTGCACATGTTGCGGGCAAATCTGATAAATTTGTCGCTGATTTGACCACATCATGACTGTTTTATAGATATTTACAAGAAATTGATGTGGTTTAAAGCTATGAAGACCTGCTTTCAACAGCGTTTCAATTTTCATTATATCACCGACAGATCGTAACCAAAAGTATCAGATGAAAATATATCTCCAGCAGCTTCCGTCTGGAGAATTATCTGTGGGTCTATTCAATGTTTACTACCGATCGTTATCGTTACAACTGTTATTAAGTCGGCTCGGTGTCGTTGTTGATGTTTTTACTACGCTAGTGAGAGTGAGAAAAAAATGGACTCATCTCACGTTAACTTTTCGTACATAGATAGCAAGAAATCTGCGACTCTTCATCATTCCAGCTATTGTACATACTCGACTGTCTTTCTTATCACTTATCAAGAATATATACATCCGAGCTGGCCCAATCGAATAAAAGAATCAATTAGCATACCCGGATGGAGCTCTGAAGCAAACCTATCCGAGCAACGAAAGATACCTCTTGAAATCGGAGCAGTTTTTTCGCAGTTAGTTCGCGATCTTTGCCGCGATCGTTATTCCGCTTTTAATCTTCTAAGTCCAAAAAGTGTTGATGTTTCAATGAAATCAGTATCTTTTATACTACTGGTATAGTTCTGAGTGTTGAAGATCTCAATCAAAGTGAGCTTTCGTTCAGATAAATGAGTGACCTAGTGCTGAGGAAATTGCTTGTGATGCATCGAAAATAAAGCGCAAGTGCTGAAGAAGTCAAAAGTTTTCTGTTTATGTGCCATAAAGTGTAGTAAATTGTACAATATTAGCTGCAACGACCAAGAAACTGTTGGTGCTATCAATTGTTCTGTTATTTTATAAGTGAGTAAAGCAAGATTTTGCATTGTAGCTTATATTACCAGCGTAGGAAGTACGTTTAATAACATTTCACATTCTCCACTGAAAAGAGGCAAAATGATATGTTTTATGAGTTGGTCGCAAAGCAAATTAGGCTGTAAGATGTGTTCTAGATGCACGTCAAATAAGTCGGAATCTTAATTAGCTTCATTGCCACTACTTATCAAAAATTGTAACATATTTTCATTTCTCATTGAATTGGACATGCTAGAGCTGACTTCAGTTTAAGAAATAGTATGACAAAAGAGCAATTTGTGGTGGAAATTGAATTTAGCCATAGAAAATCTACTGCGGTATATTTCTCACTTAGACTATTTGAGGAGAAAAGGGTACTTTACAGATTCGTGGCGACCAGAACCACTAATTTCACTTTTTATTTCAAAAAAAATTGTTCTAATTTGAAATATCTTGCATTCTAATTTGTAATCTTGCACCATTTAAACATTAATGAGATTGATGGTGATCATAGTGAGTAGAAAAGTCACTGAATCAAACAATTGGGAATCGAATGCAACTTTTGATATGTTTGCTGCGCTGAACTTCCTTGTTTATCTTGGAAAAATATGCAAAAATATATTTGTTTCCCCGAATCTTTCCCCGACACTGGTGTAAATGGAATAACAATTTTAGACATTACTACCAAACTTCCACGCAACTCAAGCAAAATTACAGAAGCAAAGTACGGGCCAACATAAATTATTGGCTAAAGAATAGGCAGCAACATTGCAGTCACTAAATGGGCCATATCATCGTAAATCACCTTATAATCACTAGACACCATTCGAGCAATATTACAGTAAATAGGCTTGCTGCGATTGATTAAAAATACCATCCCAAAAAAGGCATTTAGAATGACATCTCCATCCCGTCTCTGATTTTGTAAAATCTTTGAATTGTTCGTAACATGTATGACGCCCTTTGCTGTGTCTTCGCTACTCTACAGCAGGCGTTGAACCTCTACCGATCTGGTTGAATTTTCTAATTCTGATGCAACTTTAACATAAGCAGACGCTTTTGATTTCTATGACGACGATGATAACAACGACTATGACAGTGATCCTATTTCTACTACTAGCAACCAAGTAGTGCCTTAAATATCAACAAAAGGCTCGACGCACATAGTCACTCGCACATCCTAACAGAGGATCATTACTTAACTTTTGAATTCACGTAACTAAAGGTACAATTCACATAAGAAGTACATTCCAAATATACGAGTAATTATTGCAAAATACCGTAATGATATTTTCTCTACATCAATGTTCACGGTGAACTTGTAGAATTTGAATAATAAGTTCACTAACGTAGCTAATGAAACACTTGTACAAACATTATCTTACGAGTATTTGGTTGAATAAGTTTCAGCTCTGCAATCGCTTATAGGTTGACGCCGGCTTGAAATTTCAATGTGATATTTTTGTGCCACATTAATCTAGTAATACTAAATGGTATTTGGATTTGATGTTAGAAGCCGTAAATTCAGTTGATATTTTATTAAATGAAAACGGTTGTTTTCTAGTGGCGCCATTCTTTAAGCGAATGTAAATTGTGACTAGTTAAAAATAAAATCCAAGAAAGTTAAAGTGATTTATAACTGTTAACTGATATATTATTATACTAACTGTTAACTGATATATTATTATAACTGCAGCTAAAATGTTTCGCGGGCATCCACTCTGACGAAGTGTTTGAATGTGTTATTGCAACCATATTATGTCGACATTGCATTTTTTTATTGAAATATCTGCATTGGTTCAAAAAGGTAAAAGCTGAAGCTCCACAAATACTTCGCTGCAAGTATTCTTTGTATTGGATGATTTCTACAAACTATGACTTTCGCATTGCTAGATACACTCTAAAACTATTTAAAAACGAACAAGGAATAATTTTGTAAAAAATTACCTTTAAATAATTTTCACTTGGAGTATTATTAAAAGAATGTTTTGTATTTTTGCTCCAAAATTTGAAGATCCAAACAGAATTGTACAATTTATCAATATTTTGAAGGTAATATGATTTCATCTCAATTGAATATTGATGTTCAAGGAGCTAATGTCATTAAGCGCCCAGTGTGGGCGTAGACCCATATTTGGTTAAATGCTGCCTAAAGATTTCAATTAGAATACAATGACTTGATAGTGCTTAGTGAAAATAAGACTTTTTATAAAGAAGTTTTATCATCACCTAGTTTTTCTAATTTTATTTGAGTTTTTTAAGATGTTTTTTCGGTCCATTATAAATATACTTCTTATAAACTGATCATGGATATCACATGGGCTTACTTTTCACTTATAAACTATACCGTGAGCTAAATTATGCCCGGAAAAAACTTTTGCTTTGCTGGCCATCAGTCAATTAGTATGTTTATTCGCTGAATCCATATTTTTATGTACACATATGGTCATAAATAAAACTAAACATATGCGGATAATATAGAGTAATTCACAGTCAAACACATAGTCAAATCGTATCAATATTCTCTGCTTTGATAAGCTTTAGAGACGATATACGTTGTCTATGCTGATTTATAGACAAGAAGGGAACCATGATCACAATTAAATAACCTTTACAAGTAAATTATTTCGATGGATAGAAGTCGGAGATGTTAAAATTTGTCGCAACTAGCGTAAATAAAAATTAATGATTTCCAACTGCAAGTGGTCACATCAGTCAAGTATGCACTGTGCGCTGGTGTCTGATGAGAATCAGTGCATACTTTCGAAACCACTTTGTCAAATATAATTTTCTATGTGAATAAAATTTTTTTCAATTTTAATCATCCCGCAAAAACAATTCCAATTCAAAACTATTTACTTAGTTTTCAATTGGGAATTCAATAATGTAGATCAATAGCAGACAATTTGAAGCTCTGACTATAGCAATCCATCGATAATTCGACAATTACGACGATATTATTGCTTCCGTAAACTAATTTTAAATTGTTAGGCCCTGTTTACACATGCGTCCATCAGTTTAAACCGGTTTTTTTAGAAGGCAGGAGTGAAGTGGAAGGAGTCGGAGAAGGAATCGAAAATTTCATTCGAATAGACACCTGATAGCTGTTGACTACATTGCTATACATATAGATAAGACAATGTACATACACTGCGATGCATTGTTTCAATTAGAAGCATCGATCAATTTGCGGATAGACTATAAACTTGTAGATGCCTCGTACTATTACGTTGAACTTGAACTTCAACATTTATTCGCCCAATAGTTTGACCATTAGCTTAATGAAAGTCGATTGGATGGAATTTGTCCGAAACAGCTATGGATGGTACTAAGCCGAACTAATTCATACTCTGATACCTGAAGTCTACTTTGGTCTAATAGAAACACTAATAAGGATACATATTAATCAAAAGCTGTCAATCGAGAAATTTTCGGCTGCGTAAGAGGGTATTTCATTGTCCCTATAATTCCTAGTATCCTGAAATGAATGAATTCTCCCAAACTCCGATAATGCCGGAAGGCTCAATAGGCTTAGCCATGTTGTTGCAAAAATAGTGTAAAAGTTGCGTTCGAAATGTAAAAGCGATACTTCGTTTAGCGACTTTACATTTATTCACAGTGATAATAACTATAATGGTAATTTCTGTTAACATTTATTTTGCAATAAAGTGATGGAAAGCAGAAAGAACTAGTTTTTTGCATACATCGGAAGTGAAATGTGTTCCAGAGATATGATAAAAGCTCTGTAAATAATGTTTTTTTTATCAAATCTGACTTGGTTCGCACGTTTAAATGCTAATGGAGTTAGTTGTGGGACTGAGTGTGAAGTGTGTATTCATTTAAATTTTTAACACATGTTTACGCTTTTTATTTGTGATGCTAATAGCAACTGAATATTTGGTAATGGACTAGTGTGCGTGTTGCATTGTTGATTTGAAGAACCAAACTAGTTGTTATAGTGTTTTAAATTTCAATGAAATTATGAATAATACAATTTCGGTACATGCATATTATGATGCATATTATATGCTACATGTACTTCATGCTTTTTAATGTGCTGCGAATATTCATTGTATTATGTGTTCACAGGCCAACACAGTACACAGACATTTATTCGTGCATAAATTTTGACGGTATCGTTTCATTGGGCGAATAATTGAAATGAAAATATTGACGGACGGTCAAAATAGTGACGGCCGTCAGTCAGCTTCGAATGCTGATACAATTAAACCGAAACTCTTCGATTGGTTCAACAGTTGGACAGCTCCAAGCTATAAGTCCTGAAGACTACTAAGTCTGATTAACACCCCAGTGCCATGAAATGGGGTGGATATAAACAATTTACATACGTTGTTCGAACTTGCTTGAAATTATAGCTTGTACGTAGTAGAATCTTTTTGGAAATGAGTTAGTAGTCAAGGTTTCATGTGCCTCTGTTTCTAAATTCCTACGGCCAACCAAGCCGGTACACCGAGAACATAAAGACACAGATCTCTTTACCTTTGGACCGAAATGAGTTAAAAGAAACTTTGACCGTTTTTTGTAACAGCTATAAAACAGTCCATTGCAAAATCTCCAGCTACTGCTATCGTTAGAAATCTATCAGTAATGGAAACTGAACGCAATTTTAACTAAAATTCAAATATGAAATGCAAAAATTAATTTAGCTAAATTTATGCCATCGATGGCACCCACCGGCATTTTATAAATTATATGCTTTGTAGCAATTTCGATGCGTACTGTAGAAATTTGCATCGAAAACAATAAGATCCCGTTAGATCTTGCTATTTTCGAGAGTGCGGCCAATGCCTCCTAGAAGTACGGGCCGTAATGCAGAATGATGACGTCAGAGCAGTAGGCCAAAATGTCGCGGAAAACACACATAGTCTTATGGGACGTCCGCGGGAAAATGTTAATTGTACGGGTTGTGTTAAAGTGAATAAAGTGAAAACAAAGTGAGATCCGGGGAACAGTGCTAGTGAACAGCTAAAACACAAATTAATGTGGTGGGCGCGGTATAATTAGAAAAATTCGCCACGAAATGTTTATCAGATGTTCTTAGGATATGTGGTGTTTTGTGTCGATTCACTTTCGATACAATTGATTGACACAAAATGCAAGTTATAACTAAATATTAACACTACAACGCATCCACGCACAAAAAACTAACGTTTTATTCATATTTTAGCTAAAAAACCGCGAGTGAAATCTCGGTGTGTGTCGGCACTGCCTCGTGGAAATGTCAAATTCCCTACCGCCATGACGTCACAGCGAGAACGATTACGTAGCCTGACGGCCCGTACTTCTAGGAGGCATTGGTGCGGCAATAACGGGATTGGAGGGAGTCTGTTAGAGAACGTGGCGGAGGCCAGGCAGGCCGATTGGAGGCAGTTAAATAACGTGGCCGGGGCGTAAAGAATTTTAGTGAAAACCATTTGAAAAGAAGAAAAACTGTTCGAAAACAAGAATAATTGATATAAGAAACAATTTGGTACGATTGCTGACTGAAATTCATTCGTCGGGTGGACAGTGGAAACGACTTTAAGGTTATTTTGGGTTGAATCGTTAATCGGGTGTATAGTTAAGTGAACATAGTGTCTTCGTCAGACTTTTGGAGGCAGAAAAATAGAGCAAGCAAACGTCGCTGGCCGACACCGTCAACGTGAGAAGTTCTTGAATGCAACGTTGTGTAAGTTACTCGTGAATATCTGCATAATTCTAGAGTGGAGCACTGTTGAGTGCACGGCGCAGCTCATTTCGTAAGCGGTGATCCAAAAATCTCAAAAATCAAACTCCCACTTCAAATAACAGAGCTAAATCGCCCGAGCAAAAGAAACGCCTAGTTACTGTTAAGTGGATCAAAATAGGATTTGTTAACGTTTTCGGAAGTGTTTTTGTTTTCGTGGATCTACCAATAGATTATTTCAATTCAAAAATAAGTGAGTGACGAAGACGACGGCGTTGTGGTGATCCGTTTCGGTCACGATTGTGTGAAAATGGCTGAAGTACTCTATAGTATAGCAGAAAAAGTGGAAAAACTTTGCCGTAATCTATCTTGTCGATATCACAGAAGTACCCAATTTAAATAAAATGTACGAGTTATATGAGCCGTGTACAGAAATGCTCTTCTTTCGTAACAAACAGATTATGATCGATTTGGGAACGGCCGTTGGAACGATTATAATTGCCGCTGTATAAGCTGCCATTCAAGATTCAGCCAAATGAGGAGAAAAAATGCAACTGAGGAACTGACGCAGAAAAAGAGCGGCGGTCAATGATGTCTTTCATAAAACAGAAGCGCCGAGAAGAAACTCTACAACTCTTGGAGGAAAAGCATCATCATCGAAATGCATATATATGAAGTATCCTTTATAAATATACAGTCAATTGTTGAAGACTAGTTTGGAATATCAGCTTATTTTAAAGGGATGGCCCATTTAATTCTTTCTTTTGTTTTGTTTGCTTTTCGGCCGAATTCAGTGGGCGGAGAGACCCCGCAACATCTGTTGTCATTGCCCCAATAACAGCAGAGGTCTGAGGCTGTCTGCCACTGCCTCTCCTCGGGCCTCCAAATAGCGGCATGTTTAACCAATTTGTTTTTTTAGATTTTTGCATATTTTCAGCTCCCCTTTCATTCAGTTCAGATGCTAGCAACGTGCTTTGAGACGTTTCGGCTGGGTCTGGCTACTTCTGGTCCATTACGGACGAAAGCCCGTTCCCCCTTTTATTGTAATTGTTTTATTGTAATAATATACGTAGCGTCCTGTCTTTTATGGGAGCTAGTTCACCCCATTTTCAATGACCCACCCCAGTCGCGTAAAACTAGCACAGTAGCACACCAGCATCCGTCGAGATTGGATTAAAGCCTGCTCCGCTTATGCGGACAAGGGGCCTTTACGCCCATTTCTAGGGTACCCTGCTACCGGGGCACTTCTTCTTTTTTTTTAAGTTGAGGTGTCTGCAAGCATCGCTGCAGCTATCTCAGGCAATCAACTTACATCACCACCAATTCCCCAAAAAATTTTTTTTTGTTAGACTATCAGTTTTCTTGCACCGATTATAACTTAAATCCCCACAACAAATACTAAAACTTCTTTCACTTTATAAATCATGAAAATGCCTTTTTAATTAATATCTTCACACAATTTGCTAAGCATCGAAAATTTTGGTATGCATATATATTATGGTTAAGCTTAATAAAGGTAAAATAACTACATGCATTACAATCATCAACACAAAAGAGTTTCTGCTGAGTTGCGAGAACGATGCGTATTGTTGAGCTGTGTAGAAAATTTAGCAATTGTAAACGGACTTATAGCCCTTTCAGCTACTCAAAATTTCATTAAAATAACTTATCATTCGTTTATGGAGTTTAAAGTGGACGAAAACATGTACTCAATTGGTCAAATAAAAAGCCTCCCGCGCATCTGCACATATTCAAACACAATCATGACTTTAATCATTATTTAAATAGAAGACTTAGTCTAGGTATACTTTGTATAGTTCCAATAGTTTGATTCAGTGATTTTTCTACTCACTATAGGTCTGTTCCCGTACTTTCAGTAACTGAATTTTACTGAATTTTCCTGAATCATGTGGTGGGGAATTTAATGAAAAGTACGGGAACGGTCTCATTGTATTTCCTGAAAATTGACAACCGAAAGTGTCAGTTTTCGGTTTTTGGGAGAACAATAGTGATTATAAAGTCATCCTAAGCGGTAATAAATTATCGCCACAAAAATATTCGACCTTCATAGCAACATTACGCAAAAAATATGTTGCTTGCCGCGCACATTTGAAAATATTTACTCCGTTTGACACTTTTCAGTATTTTTCAGTAGCTCAGACTCTACTGAAATTTACTGAAAGACATTATATCTACTCCGTGTATATATTAAATAGTTTTTATTCTGTGGAATAGCAAGCTAATAATGAAACTCATTTGTTAAAAAAACAACAAACTTTCATACCTCCTCCATAAAATCAGCTTCATGTCTTTAAGTTTTGAGGTTTAAATAACCTCACGTTGTATGCCGAACGTTAATACTCTTGTACTATTTACTTGAAAAAACTACTATCTTTCTTTAATCATGCGTCCACACTGTTATTTGGAAACATTCATTGTAAAGTTTTTATGACCATCAATTTTGTAATGCTTATTATAGAATGTATGTACACATTATGGTACGCGCATTGAGGTAAGATCACTTTACTGTTCTGTGTTCTGTATATTTCAATACGCTGCAATGGCTTACAATGGTACGAGGTGCTTGAGGTTTTGACCCAAACGCAAGTAAAGTTACTTTTAAAGCACTTTGGCTGTTAGAAAATAGAACTATCTCGTGCATGAGATGAACAGTGTTTAGTAAATTCTTTCATAGATTTTTGATATTAAGTCGCATAAAATCAATTGATTTGTTTTGCATTTCAATCTGTATTATTAAGTTATTTTTCTTGTGCAGGGAATATTAAGGAAGGGAGGCACTGTTTTCTTTGCGTATAACGACAAACCACCCCTGATCCTAATAGTGTTAATTCTAATAATTCTCCTCATTCTCCTTACAGATATCTGCGGGAGACATGAAGATCGACACTGTAGCGAAATTCATACCCGGAGCGAAATGGGTTAAGGGCTATACGGTGCAATATGCTGTTTCCGATGCCATTGCTGGCATTACAGTGGGATTGACAATTTTGCCACAAGCTCTGGCCTATGCAACCCTAGCGGGCCTAGAGCCACAAGTATTGATATTTTATGCGCGCAAAATTCTGAAAAACTCAACTAATCATTACTTTCAATCGGCTTCTATTTCAGTATGGTCTATACGCGTCTTTTGTTGGTGGATTTATTTATGCCTTGATTGGAGGCTGCCCAGAAGTCAGTATAGGTCCAACCGCTCTCTTATCACTCATGACAAGTCGACATACCAGTTTGGGAGGCACTTCGGGTCCAGATTATGCAATTTTATTATGTTTCCTGGCGGGAATCGTGGAACTTTCAATGGCTCTACTTAGATTAGGTATGGTTTATGTTATTTAAAATGGTTTCACTGTTGTTTGTTTGATTGTTAAGTTATTTAAAATAATTTCGCATTTAAGAATTTTATGATTTAAAAGAAAATTATTTACCTATCTTTTATAATATCTGCTGATATTCACGAGGTAGAGATAGAGAGAGAGCGAGAAATACCACTCAATTCGATCCACAATTCCAAATAATTTCTAATTCAAAATATTTATGTATATTTGTCAAGGAGCTCTGGTGGATCTTATATCCTTACCAGTAACTGTTGGATTCACATCTGCAACCGCCATTATCATTGGTACCTCTCAACTCACGGTAAGAAATCTTGCATTGCGTTGGTTGCGGACTAAGACGACGTATTTTTCCACTCTACAGGGTTTATTAGGAATAAAAGGTGGCCATGGCTCGTCGACATTTGTCGGCACAGTGCATTCTGTTTTCTCGAATCTAGATAAGGTGCGGGTACCTGATGTAATCCTAGGAGTTACAGCAATCATAGTATTACTAGCTTTAAGAGTAAGTAATCGCGAACTTTAGGAGAATGGGCATACATGTTTACTAACTCAATTATTTCCGTTTGATAGAAATTCAAATCATTTAAAATCAAAGGCAACACCAAAGTCCATCGAACATTGAATGTCTGCATTTGGGTGATATCGACTGCGAGAAATGCTTTATTGGTTTTTATTACGAGTTTCATTGCGTTTTCTGCACAAAGAGCAGGCTCGCAACCGTTTGTATTGACTGGATCCGTGCGTGGCGGTTTCCCACGGTTCGGGCTGCCGAAATTCGAGACTGAAATCTCTGGACCAAATGGGACGGTAATACATCAAGGCTTCAGTGATATGGTAAGTTTTCAAAGTGCATATGAGGTATGACTTAATTGATTTGATGATACTGTAGGTGAGTGAATTGGGACCATCCATAATCGTCGTACCTATTATTGCCGTACTAGGTAACGTGGCTATCGCAAAGGCATTTGGTGGCGCCGGATTGAACCCAACTAAGGAACTTGTTGCTCTTTCATTCAGTAACCTTTTTGGTTCTCTGTGCTCAGCATTTCCCATGACTGGGTCATTTTCCCGAAGTGCTGTGAACCATGCTAGTGGTGTTCGTACTCCCTTCGGTGGATTTTATACAGGAACTTTGGTTTTACTGGCTGTTGGTGTTCTGACACCATATTTTGCTTATATTCCGAAAGCGACACTTAGTGCAGTCATCATTTCTGCTGTGATTTTTATGATAGAATATGAAGTAAGCCAGATAATTCGATGCAAATATTCCAAATGTATAATTTTGTCGCGGTTTAGGTAGTGAAGCCGCTTTGGAGGTGTAGCCGGCGGGAACTGTTACCAGGTGCAGTTACGTTTATACTCAGCTTAGGAATGGGAGTAGAAGTTGGATTATCAGCTGGAGTAGCCACAGACTTAGCCTTCCTCATTCATCGATCTGCCAGACCGATCTTGTCTGTAACAAAATGCAAGGTATGTACAATAAAATATTTGTCTGTTTCCATGGTGACTTATAAAACTCCTTCGACATTTTAGTCACATTCAGGCCAAGATTACGTGCTGATCAGCCCTAAGCATAGTTTACTTTGCTTCCCTGCAATCGAGTGGGTTCGCACCGGAGTTACCAAAGCTGTGCGCGAATATGGTACTCTACCCATTTTACTGGACTGCAAGGGTCTAAACGGTTAGTAGGTTGCATACGAGTAATGCTGATTCTGTTTCGTTCACTTTAGAATTCGATTTCACCGTTGCACGTGGCTTAGGAACGCTGAGCAGTGACCTAGCAGGCATTGGTGTTCGTTTCTTCCTACTCGGAGCATCTTCGAAAATACAGATGATCCTCAAAGAGGCGACCAGTGACTCAATACGTATCCTGGAAAATGCCGACGAACTAGACAATTACGGGCTGGGTGGTACTAAATATCAAATATTAGAATTTCCATCATAATCGAAGGATTATTTTCAGGTGACGACCTTGAGCTTAAGGAAGTTATAGCACCTCTTCTGCAAAATGGAAACGAACAAAAAGTGGAAAAACGAAAATAACAGCATCCTGGCTACCCATCAATTTGAAATCTAGCGAAAGTAGAACTCCAAGTTGGTTGTGCTTGATTTGCTTAGAAGTAAAATGTGCACGTATTATAAGTATTATTTTAAGCAATATTGTCGATGACACAAAGAAAAGTTATGTATTGTTTAAGATATGATTTGCATCCGTGACATTAACGTGAAAAATTAGTCAAATTTTCCATAGCGTTCCCAGTGATTAGTTTTTTTTTTTTTTTGTTTCGAATACTTATGGGTATTAATATGATAATGCTTCGGTATATATATTTTGTTATGTACTTAGGAGTTATTCAACATGTGTACATATATTTTATTTATTGATGTTAATAAATGAAACGATGATGTAGAAAAGTGTGCGGGAATATTGTCAAATGGTACTTCATTGATTTTGGAATAAGCGTAAAGCTCGGCTTGATGGTCCCCAGCCGAGTATTTTACCGCCAGGTAGCAAATCGATGGTAGCAGTGGTCAAAAATATAAGAACACACAAAAACATACAAATAATACACGAGAAGACACATTGAAAACAAACAAAAAACACTACTAAAAACAAACTCGCAGCCACAAAAAGATACCAGCCAGACATCTATCGGTAAAATCAATCGCCTAACATCTGTGGGAAATACGTAGTCCATTTTAGCCACTTTGCGACTCATTATTCACTGAAGCGATTCTAATCTCTTGATGTAAAATCAAATTTGCACTAGCGTTGCCAGATTGGGCGACTTTCGCCATATATCTACCTCGAATTTGACGACAGCAACACGTCGTTTACACGTCCATTATTATAGAAAATCGGGGTAGAAAATGGCTGTCTAAACGACGTGCAAATCTGGGACCCTAAAATTCGCCTTTCGAAAGAAAAAAACCGTGGAGTTTGAATAACAGTTTGAGCAGAACTGCAGTAGTTTACTTGAAGTATATCAATTGTTGACAAGTGGAGTCGGAGGAGTGCGGTTTCGCGATTAAAGTTTTTGTATATCTTTATTTCAAGCACCCAGAATCCACAGAATGCATTGATCTCAATCGTCTTATCCGTAGCCAACGTTTGAATTCGATTCTTTGCTAATTGCCAGGGCCCTATTTCCTACTGTGATAAAAGAATCGGTCGAACACGGTTGCGGGATGTGAACTTGCAAAGTTTTCGCAAACTTGGAAAACCGGTTTTGCCCTTTGCACCGTTAAACCATCATAAGTTGTGTATGTGTAGGTTTCGGCTAAGAAAAATCAAAATAACTTTTTTCTCGGAGAAAATGTCATCTGGAATACGGCAGTTTTGGATTCGCTGTAAAATAAAGAAAGTGCACAGGCGATAGTGCAGCCATAAAAAGTTTTGCATTTGACATATGGTGACAGTTGGGACTTGCGAGCAAATGTTGACCAGAGACATCTGAGGAGTCCGGTCACCTATCTGATGTTCGAGAAAACTGGTTTTTCGCGTTCGTCCCGTTGCAGTGAGATAATAGGTTGAGGAGGCGCAGTGTTGTAAAAAGTGGATTTAAGTTGTAATTGAATTGCATCGCAGTGTCGTTAGGAGGAAGTGCACATCGGATCGAACCGAAGTGACTTGGTGTTTTTGCTGGCGATCGAGACTGTGAAGTGGTGCAAGGAGCGCAGACAGGTGACCAGACGCGAAATGGGCTACGACCTGAATCGTTTTCAGGGAGAGGTCGATGAGGAGTTAACTTGCCCTATTTGCTCAGGTGTTCTCGAGGAGCCCCTACAGGTAAATCGCTAATCTGTCTGGTGACCAATTTATCTGATAATTTGTGGTGTTTATGAATGTCTGCCATAGAAAGACTTGATGTGCATGCCGTTATCATTCTCGTTAAGAAATTACTTGACATATGCTTGCTTTCTGTATACACTTAGTGGAGAAAGAAATAGGAAAACAAGCATACGACCGAGTACATGCATGTAATGTTGGTGGAGACGTGTGCTCGCCGTGCTCGCAGCGGGCAAATGCAGAGCCGCAACGGGGCTCTGCGAAGAAGAAGCAATTTCAAAAGCTATGCTGTTTTATTGCTGCTGTTTGTATTATTTTACGGCAGAGTAAACTATGAACAGCTGTGTAAATTTCAAGCTGAATTTGACTTTGAATCAATGAGTGTGATCAGCAAAAGGTATTCGAATTTTGGCGATGAATTATGGGAAATAAAAGTGGTTTTAGGTGCCGCACACATAATTATAGGCCTTCGAAGTGAGTGGCGAAAGCAAAGTGCTGAGGTAGTTGCAAAAATGTTAATTATATTAGATCTATTAGTAGAAAGTTATTGATTCGAACACAAGCTCTTTTCCTATGATGAAATTATTTCTATATTATATTACTATTACTAGTATTATATATGCTACCCGATTGGCGTAGCTATCTATCGAAAATTGTTCAATTTTCTGTAAATAGTTGTAAAATATTTGAAGTTAGCACGATGTTTTGTTCATGCACACCAATACTGGCAATACAGCCTACTATGGCATATTTCTGATTTGCTATTAAACTCTAGAACGTTGAGAATTTGAATAATCGTTTTAATACGAAATTACACAAATCTTTTAGAATTTTTATAAATTTTCGTTGGGTTACAGCTAGTGTTTATTTTATGTTACAATATTTATCGACATATAGCTTTTTTTAGACAAGGAGAATAGTTATCCAAAATTATACTACCGCTTTGTTTACGATCATTAAAAATTCAATTGTTTGATTACCCTGGTGAGTTTTGAACTCACCACCTCTCAGATGAAATGTGTACAACTACCCATTCCTGTCTGATTGACACCAACCCGTTATCTGAAAGTGATTAGAAAGTGACATACAAAAAAAAAATCGTCCTTTTCCATGACTGTGTAAGCTAATATGCTTAAAGCTGACTCCAAACTGTTTTTATGTGTTTTATCTTCTACCATTCACTGAAGCACCGAAACCCCTGCATCACATTTTACTAGAGTTGTTTGATATTCGATTTTATTAAAGATGATCTATTCTTCAAATGCATAAATTATATATATTTAGGCGGCACTATGCGAGCATGCATTCTGCCGAGCTTGCATTACAGAATGGCTTTCACGTCAACCAACATGTCCTGTCGACCGTAACGCTTTAACAACAGCTAACCTCAGAGCAGTTCCTCGCATACTACGAAACCTACTTTCAAGGTAAGTGGCTGCCTTAAATCGAATAAATTGAAATTTTCTATTTCTTCCAACCTAAAACTTCTTCCAGACTTTCGATTTCATGTGAAAACGCAATGTATGGATGTACACTTGTGCTAAAACTGGATGCCCTGGCTGGTCACCTAGAAGAATGCGAGCATAACCCGAAAAGGCCACTTCCATGCGAAAAAGGATGCGGGTTTGTAATTCCGAAAGACGAGTTCAAAGACCACAACTGTGTGCGCGAACTGCGGTCGTTGATTCATACGCAACAGCAGAAATTGGGTGAGCTAAAAACGGAAATCAGCGATCAGAATTTAACAATAAACGAGCTGAAACGTGAGCTACAACTATTTAAGGATTTCATGCGAGCGATGCGCGTTTCGAATCCGGCAATGCGGGCCATTGCTGATCAGATGGAGCGTGATGAGGTTGTGAGGTGGAGCAGTACGTTGGCACGAGCGAGGGTAACGCGCTGGGGTGGAATGATATCAACACCGGACGATGCTCTCCAGGTAGTTGACTCGAAATGCGCGAAATTTTTAATGAAATGTTTTACTTGTGTATATTTAGATGATGATAAAGCGAGCCTTATCTGAATCCGGCTGTCCGCCTCATATTCTGGACGACCTAATGGAGAACTGTCATGAACGACGGTGGCCGCGCGGTTTGAGCTCATTAGAAACACGGCAGAACAACCGCCGAATTTATGATAATTATGTGTGTCGAAGAATTCCAGGTTGGTTCTATATTTTGGTTATAAGAAACAAAACAACGAGAAGAAAATCTATTAAATTTAATTTGCTGCAATTTCAAAGTGACACACAATTTGAAAATCCCTGTTGCAGGAAAACAAGCAGTTCTAGTACTAAGTTGTGATAACTCGCATATGGCCGAAGATGTAATGGTTGATCCAGGTCTAGTTATGATATTCGCTCACGGGATTGAATAAAGTAATGAACTACAAACGGACGAATTGAAGAAGAATTATGTGAAACGTGAAAGCAGTAAATAGACATCCTTCGCCGTAGTATTTTGCCACGCAGTAATTTTTGTATTGTTTGATGGAGCCAACCGTGGGTTTTCTTTTCACTGGATAACAAACGGAAAAATCTATTGAAAGTAAAACTCTTGAATCGGGAAAACTAACGACGATGTTTTTAATTAGAGATCTCAGAAAGACTTAATATTTTGATTCGTCGTTCAGAGACATAGCAAAATGTTTCGATTATAGTTATGAAATCTCAAAGAAGTAAGACTGTATTTTGTGTTTATTTCTATTTTGCTATTATTCGTCTTGTAATTGGTTCGAAGCCTACGAAACAGTCAATATTGAAATTATTGGCATACACGTACAGGAATATGTATGTTATGATCACTTTAGGTACATAAACAAAATTTAGTTTCAATTTTTAAAATCTGGTCATTTGGCTTGATACATTTTAGTAACTTGGTAGGAAAAATATAAAATTTTATTTTTAAGTCAGCAAGAGAAGATGTTTTTTTTCCATCGTGGACACTTTTCGTGCGCCTCTTGTCAAAAATCATGTCTTCTTCTTTACAGAAGTAAAAGTCCAGTTTTGGCAAATCATGAAATAAATGTTTTACATAGCCCTAACTGCAAAATAAGTACAATATAGCTAGAATTTAGTGCGTATCATGATACCAGTTGCCGAGATTGTTTTCTATCTAACTTAAATAATGATGTTTTCAAAAACTTTCAAACATACTTTTAACGCTAGAGTTTGTGATATGATACGATATGCAACAAAAAATTGACCGAAATTTTAATTGAATGGAGGTGCATTGAAATCGATTTCAAAACGCTTTTTCTTTTAACTCAATTAGGTTAAAATTTCTTAGTTTAATTCGAATACTACAAAAATTATCACGAGGAAGAACAGTATTTTCGTGGCAACTATTGAGTAAAAATTGTAATTAGAAATGCTTTGTGATTTATTGTTTAAAGCGGAGGCTGTATGCTAAGTGTCAATATATTTTATGAAGTAAATTTAAATAAATACAGATGAAAGAATTGAATTGCTGGTTTTGATATTACTAGAGAGGTTCTACGGATATTTTTCCTATAACTTGAAAACAACAGCTCCAGAGTTTTGAATGATTGCAATTATGTTCTTGAATTTTCATTGTTTTATTGTTTTGAATCATGCGATGAGCATTGCTACGAGTTAAAAAATAAAACAAAAGTGGGCAACGTGATGTTTGCAGAATCCTATCAGAAAATTACTCGATTGAATAGTTCATACCACATAAGTAGGGTGCAATATTGTTTTTTTATGATAGTGTTTCCTTTTATGCAAATCGATCTTGTAAAACAGAAAAGAATTTTAGGGTTAAGGTAATTAGAAGTATCTACCAATTAGACATGGGTAACGCAGCGGTGCGCCGCGCAATTGCGTTGAAGCACTAGCCATGATACCACTGAGCTGATACCGATTGTCGGTATCAGTAGCGCAGTAACGCACTTCGGTATTAGTAGCTCAGTAACGCACTTCGGTATCAATGGTGTTGGCGCTGCCGCTTTGCAATGCCAACACCATTTGGCTTGGCGCTATGCTACGGCGCGGCGCAAAGATATGAGTTGAGAATACTTACCTCAAGTCTGTTTGAGCAATAGAATTTCATTATGCTTCAATACTACAACTAAATAATACCTTTATGGTATATTAAAGCAATGATGTTAATACTTGTCTAATTTACACTTATCAAAAAGTCAGGCGTACGCACGTTTGGAAAGATACCTGAATGGGTACAAGCTGCGCCGCGCAATTGCGTTGAAGCATTAGCCACGATACCACTGCGCTGGTATCGCTTGTCTATTAGCCACGATACCACTGCGCTGGTATCGCTTGTCTATTAGCCATGATACCACTGCGCTGGTATCGCTAGTCGGCATCAGTAGCGCAGTAATGCACTTCGGTATCAATGGTGTTGGCGCTGCCGCTTTGCAATGCCAACACCATTTAGCTTGGCGCTATGCTACGGCGCGGCGCAAAGATATGAGTTGAGTATCTCAAGTCTGTTTGAGTTTGATGCAAAGCAATATACCTACGCGTACGCACGTTTGGAAAGATACCTGAATGGGTACATACTATAGCCTGGGTATTTTAGAGTATTTTATATCGGAAAATTTGTGAGTTGAAATGTGGGTTGCTCTCGTCCCATACAAGCTTTTTCAATCATTATTTTTTGAGTGAATCATGTGAATTTGACTTTATTTAAATATGATATCACCACTGAAATGTATTTATTAGGATGAGTAGAAAAAATATTAAAATTTAGTTTTAAATTGTAAACGTAAATTTCATTTAACTGTGCGGTAGAGAGTTTTTCTCGAATGGAAAATCAATAGCATTCCAGCTCATATTTTCTTTTCCGATCGGTTCGACTCAAGCCACTTAAGTTTTAGAGGCTGCATGTGTACTTCAAGCAAGCATTATGAAAAGCGATGCGATCGTGGTATCATAGCGTCATAGGCGAATGAGATCATGGTATCAGCGCAGTGCGCTGATACCACTGCTGGCGCCGGTATCAGTGTATCAGCGCTTCAAAATTTGCTGCGTTACCCATGTCTACTACCAATGCATGGCTGATTTCAGAATATAGAAACAAGGTGAAAATGACTTTCAACATCGCCAAATTAACAAGTGATGGGAATTCAGCAAGTGGACTTAGTTAATTAAAGTTTGTATTATGTATAAATGAAACACTATACAAACTTTTCATAGGATAGAAATATATTCTCAATGAAAACACAAGTGTTTTTGTAGCATGAAAACGAATCCTGCTTAAAGAACATGAATTGAAAGCAACGCATTGCCTCAATACTAATGTTTTAAATGCATTACCATGAAATTACACATTAAGTTCGCACAACTCACATTTATTCGCAACATACAAGCCATTTACAATAAGCATTCGTCAAAATAATCACCGCACCGCTTACTTCTCCAGTGGAGCATAATTCAATAATTTTTCAATCAAGTCCACATGTCCGAGCAACATTCTTCGACAGCAATAACGCTTCAGGCCTAGTGCGTCCAGAGCATCACTTAATAGGAATTTTCAATCAATTTCACTGAATCTAAATTATCATAGAAGCACTAGATTGCTTACCCTTCAGTATACTCTGCTTGGAGCAGGCCAAGGTACGCCTCCCATTTGTTTCCAATGACCTTTCCACAAGTAAAACAACGAACGGGGATAATCATTTTTACTTATTTTCTGACCAAATCTGCGGCATGCACAAACGCTACCGCCGAACCGAACCTTGAAAATTGCCTGTTGTCTGACGTTCGAATGACAGCGTACGGGTACGGCGTAGCAACATGTGTAGAAATAACAACGGAAATAACGAATGCAGCCGTCAGCTGACGAGGAGAGTTTGGAGAGTTGTGTTTGGTAAATGCGGCTTTTTTTTTACCGATTCCTGGCTGGTAATTTTGTATTTTTATGATTGTGTTTTTCCTGTGTGTTGTCTAGTCATCTATTTTTACAAGAAATCGTCGACTTTCGTCCTGCCACTGGAGATAGTCGAAATGTAGTGGGCATCTACGGTATAACTTTCCACCAATAGGCCCCAATTCTCTCGAATTTTAGTTCATACACTGTAAATATCTTTTCAATAGTCCAACAAAACCCAATGCTTAGATCGGGTGTGTTTGCAGCGATATAGTCCACGACCTAGTTTAGGTCAGGTCGCTTGAAATCGTGCTCTGACCTATCGCTTGGATCGGGTACTGAGTGTTTGCAGCAGATGGATTAAATAATTTAGGTGAAATTTGGTGTACCGCGGACTAAGCGTCTGCAGTATTTTTTTTCGTTAGGTTGTTCCTATTTTCCAAGCAACGATGTTGGCCTTAAACCAGTGGCAAAGTGAGTGGTATTGGCCATCGGATTCGGTAACACCCGTAAGGTGGGTTTGACCATAAATAAACTTTAACACTTAGGACAACACAAAAGTGTCCTAAACTACGCTACGACGCGAACAAAGCGTCTGCTGTAAACCATGGCCTTCATATAAAAGGCCTATCGCAAAAGCAATTAACCTACAAGATGGCGGACCTAAGCTACTTTTCCCAACCAGTCCACACAGTGATGTTTTTTTATGGTTATAAAGAAATTCACGAGATCCACCTACAGGAGATATGAGGAAACTCAAATGTCATGTCAGTCATTGTTGTTTTGGGATCTTTCACAAGCAATTTAGATACAAAAAGCCTTTAGCATCAGACCTCAATTCATCGGGACACTTATCCGAAATATAGTTTGTGTAGAAGAATTTGCAGATTATCAAAATTTGATGATTTTTAAAGTGG
Source organism: Nemotelus nigrinus (assembly GCA_947369275.1). Classification (NCBI taxonomy): domain Eukaryota; kingdom Metazoa; phylum Arthropoda; class Insecta; order Diptera; family Stratiomyidae; genus Nemotelus; species Nemotelus nigrinus. The sequence continues at coordinate 2,162,998 of OX376373.1, read as the reverse complement.
AATAAATCCTACCAACCACAAACGGCAATTGGTTACAATTCACATTGCCGAGAGTAGGTGGCAGGTATTCCAAATTGCAAAGTTCTCGCGTATACAGCACAATAAACACATCACTTTCACGACACTTATCCGAAATATCTTTTACGCGACAAAAACTTCGAAACCAGTCTCCGGATAATAGGGAAATAGACTCTATTCGCGGATTCAAACCAGCAGCACCATTCACATTGCTAATATTTACTAATTGTCAGAGAAATGTCAAACAATTGTCATTGTGCAATTCCCAATAAATCTTAATAGCGAGAGGACTACACCATTTTAAAAAGTAGCTTAGTACCTGTCAGATTGCAAGTCGCGATAGGCCTTTTATATGAAGGCCATGTGTAAACACGCTCTAAACTTCTCAGGTTGACAATCAAGTGTCGACCCAAACAAAATTGGAGTCAGTGAATTGGAGTCCCCTTTAATTTGACAGTGTAGAGATGAAATTTGACCATCATCCCCTCCAATGTGCATTTTATTGGCATGTCCACTCCATGTCTACTATCTCAGTGAGTTCTGCTAGTGTTCGGGGGAGTTTCGTGGACGGGTTGGATTGTTGTCACTTATATCACGCTAAATACCACAATCAATTATAAGTTATGCCGCCGCGAAGAAGAACTATAGGGAGTTCGGATGATCAGGATATGGACGAGGACGACTACAGAAAGAAGCGAGAACGGAACAACAAGGTAGGGACGTAAACAAATGATTGAATCTTGCAACTTTGTGTAGTTTGCTAACTCTCGCTCGACACAATTTTCAGGCAGTGAAGCTCTGTCGGGAGAAATCAAGTAAAAAAGCCCAGGAAACAAAAGTTCGTGTAGAAAGTCTGAAAAAAGATAATATTCGACTGGAGGAGAAAATTGCGAATTTGAAGGAAAACGTGAAATACCTCAAGAACCTCTTACTAGATTCCAATTCGTCGGAGGAACGAAAAGCGGCTATAAAAAAGATTCTTGAAGACGATGATGACGACTAAGTTGGGAATGTCTAAAAAAAAAATTAGTTTTAGAAGTAGAGTTGAACTCTATGATCTTATTTGTAAGGACACATTGTAACAATCTTAAAAGAACGTTTAATTGTTAAAAAAATTAATCACTATTTTCAAATGGGAATCTCTTTCTTTGTACCAATAATACTGCATGAACAGACTAGCACATTAATTGGGTGCAAAAAAACACATGTTTCTCACAAATCAGCATTGAATTTTTGAATCTAAGTTGCGGAGTTACAGTACAGCGAACTGGTTAGACTTTTTTTTTTCAAATTTAGACTAGATTTTCGACGTGAATTGCACAAGTTTATTTTGTGTAAATTACTTAACTACACAAACAATCCAAATAAATGATCTATACACATCATTGGTCTATATCTCGCTAACTTATCAAAATATATGTAAACTATTTTTTCACTCAATAAATTGGTAGTATAAAATATAGCCGCTACAAAATAATTCATCAAAAATAAGTATCTACACACTACAAATAAAAAATTAGAAAACGCGACTCAGAAAAATAATTTCAGATCTTAAGTTGTCTTTTGCGTGAGTAATGAGTTCTGATTGGTCCGATCTAACCAAACCAGTGAGCTCCCATGCAATCTCGAGTCCAACCAGTTTGGCATACCCAGCACCATTCAAAACCGCAACCCGCTCGCGTGCACACCATGTGCATGCAGCCTCCTAGGAAAAGAGAGTTCAATGTTCGCTGTGAATGTGATACATCTCCATAGAGCTTACCGTCTCGTTCTGTTGGTGTTCTGCATTTTGGGCAGGGTTTCGTCAGCACTTTAATAGTAACTGTAGACGCTTCATCCCAACGAGCTTCGGCAGCACGCTGAAAATATATCCATTCAAGAGATGTGAGGGCTAAGTATTATAATTGAACTCACGTTCGGGTCGACGGCATATTCGCAAGATCCGTTCGCGTTGGTATTCTCAGCATCTTGCAAGCATGGTCCTAAATGGTAGCCTTGTCGACAATTTCGGCAGAATACATACTAGAACTAACTGTGAGCAAAAAACGTCTCAAACATTCGAATGAATAATCTTACTCCGCATCCGTTTTGGCACTGAACCTTTTTGCAATCTGGATCAACCAGAAGACCCATACCACATCCCGGTTGTGGACACAGCACACCGCCGGCTTGCAGGACATACTCTTCGGTTGCGAATCGTTGGTAGCGCTCATACTGCTCCTTCGTCAGGAGCTTAAAGTGATGGATTTCTTCGATGAAAGAGTTCTCACAGCCTGCAGGGCACGGCAAAGTGTACCCTATCTCGGGATGGGGAATAAATTGTCTTTCCATGAGACGTGACGCACAGTAATGTCGGAAGCAGTCAATGCACGTTACGTGTTTTGAAGAACATGGAAACAATAGCACTATATCACTGCAAGCCAGGCAAATTTGAGATACATAGTTTTTAAATTTCACTTTCAGTAACAAATTTACCTTACATCAGTACACGCAAGACACGGAACGTCTTTTATGTTTGTTTTCACTAAATTCAGAGGAGCGGCGAAATCCTTCTCCCCACCCGACGGATGCTCAGCACACTTGAAATAGAATTCTGTGAATGGAGGATCTCCTGACTCGTTATCCTGTAGAAAAACAATACGAGGTAGTAAACTACTAGAACGTAGATAATTTACGAATGGAAAGAAATTAGCATTGCATCATCAGCTTTTTCCCAAAATCACAGATAAAAATAATCAAGATAAGAAAGCACTTACGACGCACGGAACAGCGCTGCTTTCACAATGACCCGTGATGCGCCTCGGCTTAAGTACATCATCCCAGCACTCAGGATCTCTATGAACTGTGAATGCTCCACCTTTGCAATGCGAGCACCGTACGCGCAATTTCCCTTTGCACAGTTTCGCACATTGCTGACAGTGTACAAAGAATTGCGCTTTTGTTCTTTCCCGCTCTGAATATGGGGTAGGAGCCAAACATGATATGAATAATAAAATATTTCCAGGGCATATGTACCTTCTTCCGAAATATTCTCTCGGTCCTCATTCTGTAGCTCCAGGTCCACTAGCGTCTCGCATAACGGCTTGGACGGTTCTTCCCCCGGTTCTTCGGACAAGTCTAACTCTAGCGGACGTTTTATCAAACCATCGGAACGTGAACGGGCTTTCACAGCATGTAGAATACTTCGCTGGCCTAGATCGCATTCCTACATCAGATCATATGAGGCTATCAACTCAAGTGCTTGCTTTCTATTAATTAATTTTTACATGCATACCTCTATTATTGTCGAATCGCACAATTCCTTGCCGGCAAAAATTATTTTCATCTCGTCTGGTTGGAAACCAAGCTGTGGAGCAACAAATTCCTTCACATTCTTTATATCCCATTTCGGATCTAGATCCACTGAAAGTGTATTGCCGGTGTTTGTTTTAATGTAAATCTTGAGCGAACTGGTAATTGTTTTGCGTCCGAACGAAAGGATTTGCAGCATGTTGTTGATGAACGACCGGAGAAAGTTCAACAAAAAACTCATCGCTTCCGATGAGAATTTTTTTTTTGAAATTATGCCGTCAACCTCGTACCGAAATAAAAATATAATCACCGCCTCTTAACCGAAATTTCTGAATTTTGACAGACATCTATTATTCAACATCTGACTGGCTGGGTTAAGGTGGAGTGTTTAAAGGTTGAGTAAACGACGCGAAATTACGAAAACGAAGGGACTCTGACTTTATTATTGCTTTAATTAGCTTTAATTTTAGGTTTAATTAGCTAAAAAAAACCAAAGGAATTAGTTGTATGTATAATAAAATTTATAATTTTCTTTATTTTGCAAAAAAACATTTTCCTCGATTCCTCCATTCTCGCCATTTTCGGACATTATGGCCATCTCCGTTTTCGTAATTTCGCGTTGTTTATTTACTAAACCATTTTTTACTACGGTGCACTGTGGCCAGATTGGGCTATTTCCCGCCAATTGGGCTATCTAAAATTTGAATTCGCGGGACGTTTTTTCATTTCGCGGGTTGGCGGTTTTTGGGCTATCTATTTTTATGAAAAACTATATTTGGGCTATACTGTAAAACCTACTAGTTGGGACACTATAATTGGAACCACCTGAATAATTGAACTATAACATCACCGCACATACTATTTCTTGAAGAAAACTCATTCTGTAATCGGGCAACCTCTAGAATTGGACCGTGAACCAGATTAGCTGCACAAAAATGTGCTTGGTAGTACTTGCGAATCGGGCCAAAAACGGGTTTAAGACCAAAAATGAGTTTTCCACACAAATATTATGTGTTCAAGGTCAAGAAAATTTTTCGTATTATTTCTGCATAACTTTCTGGTGAAAAATTATTTTATGTGTAGAATTCGGTACGTTATAGATAGCTTGAATTTTATTGGTATTCTGATAATAATAAAATATTGATTTTTTTGAGCATTGGTGTATGTTTTCCCTTTAAGCAAGTATGAATGCAATTGATTTGATAATTATGAAGTAAATATTTGAATTCTTGTTCAGGCAACGCCAAAACAACTGAAAAAATCTACTATGAGTGCAAAATACAACGATCTAAGTATTCACAATAAGTTAAAAGTAATACAGTCATCCGACAAACAATTGCTCATCCAAAGAAAAACTGCCGATAGCTTTCAAAACTAACTAAAACGAAAATTAAATAACGTTGTAAAATTTTGAAGACACTGGGAGAAAGCGGTTGACATTAAATTCACCATACTACCAGATCGATAAATTGTTGTATTAATGGTCTTCTAAGACACGCTCCAAAAATTTGCCAATATCCGGCCAGATACATAACAGTAAAGCCCGTCAAATCACTACAAAATTAAAACTTTGTGATTTCAAGGCATCAAACAGAAAGCTAAAATCCGTTAAAAAGGACTACAATATTCACTACGGCACGCTTTGTGGCGAAGAAGATGATGTTGATTTAGACACAGTTCAGGCATTTCAGTCACAGCTAAGAATGTTATGTGATGGCTGTAATGCTTCAAATGTCTATAATCTTGGTGAGACAGAAGTATTTTTTTTAGAGCAACACCACAAAAACCACCGCGTCTTAAATAGAAAAAATGTACATATAGAAAACTTTGAAAGAAACGCGTGGCAGTTGCAATGGAAGCTGCATAGGAAAAACCGAAAGATCAAGATCGTTGTGAAGAATTGATATTAAGCGAAGTTTGGGCACAACTTGGCGGGCTAGCACGAAATCTTAGATGACGGGTGCTATTCTTACACTTGATATTGAAATGCAAACACAAAACCCAAACATCAGCATCTTTCTTGTTAAAGCTAGATGTGATAGCAATGATTGTCTGGAAGACATCAAGCTACAATTTTTTCCACCTATTTGCACTTCTTATTTACATACCTTAGCTCAGAGGATTATACCAAACATAAAAGTAAATTACTGCACTTATATGATGGACCAAATATTGTGAGCTCTGGAAAATACTGAGCGTTCTTCAGACCCAATATAATTAGCTTCCATATTTGAAGCCCTCTGCTGGTTACGATCTGTTTGGAATAAAGTGCCTCCACTTACAATTACAAAGGTGTTTTCGGAAATGTGGGTTCCCTCGAAATCTGAGGGTCGAAAGCGGAATCGTGATGAGAGTTCAAATTCAAAGTGATTAGAATTCAAATATTCCAGCAGACATTCAAAACGAATCTCTCCCGAAAGATTGAACAGATGTTTTTTTTAAAGGATGATGATGTCTTTTTTAATTTTAAACCGAAGAAGCCATAGCAGCTTTTGTTAATTCCGATAGTGGATTCAAATCGCCGTCATTCAAAATTCAATATTTAAAAATTATTCATTTTATTTCAAAGCACACATCACTTTTTTTCGCGAAACTTCGCTTGAAGACCCACAAGTGAAATTGTTTGACCTATATCTCCTTTTGAAAGAATTTAAACGTCTAAACATAGTGTTAATAGCTGATCGTCTAATCGAGAAAATAATTTATTTCAAAACTTGCGTTCATAGTTTTGAATGCATGAAATCGGATAAAATATTTACATTTTGAATAAAATTTTCAGCCTTTCTAGCCATTAAGACTGTTTCTTATACTAATACCACCCAAATGTGCAAGTTATTTTTGCAAGCTTTTATTTTCTGTGTGAAGATTCTAGGACTTTTCTAAAATGTCCACACAGTTCCTGTAATTTATGCACATTTTTCCCTTTTCAAATACGTTGTGAATAAAATTTTATCTGTATATGGTATGGAACATTTTTAGTGTTTCAAACGACTTCTGTGCTACAATTAGAGCATTTATGTTAGTTCGTACGAGTTTAACGGATTTAAATATTATCGCTTAATCAGCTTAAATGAATTAATTTAGTTATAAATCTTGTGTGGCGGTTTTTGGGCTACAAATAAGAAATCTTGGCTATTTTGGGCTATGAAAATTTGAATTTGGGCTATATTTTCTCGCAAATATCTGGCCACACTGCTACGGTGTATAATTAAAGCTTTTACAAACATATAATTCCATGAAAAATGCTTGATCGAGTTTGGTGCATGTCGTCACTACTTTGACAGTATGTACTGTACTGTGTGATTCCGCGACAGATCCGCGACCGGGAAGGAGTGCTAAATAGTGCGTGGCGGAGAAATGTGTTTCCTTATAGTTTTTACGTGGAGTTCTTGAATGCACTGTGATAGTTCAGGTGCATAAGTATGTTTTTAGTGAAATCAAATAATGTGAGTGAACCAAAGTATGAATAAGGCAGATAATTCAACAGAAATCTCAAATGTCTACTTGATTTATGGTTGGCCGAAGAGTCGATTTGGCGGCAATTTTTGTGTATCTTTTCTGTGAACATCAAAGGTGAATTGAGGTAGGTGGATCTACATAATATGATTGTATTCAGTGAGGTCCGCTACAGAAATTCGTGTTTCCTCATGATGTACGATGTTGAACATATCACGATCGTTGAAGGAATTTATTGACGAAGTTAACATCCATACCCAGTGTGGCCAGATTTTTGCGAGAAAATATAGCCCGATTTCAAATTTTCATAGTCCAAAATAGCCAAGATTTCTTACTTGTAGCCCAAAAGATTTATAACTAAATTAATGCATTTAAGCTGATTAAACTATTATATTTAAATCCGTAAAATTCGTACGAAGTAACATAAATGCTCTAATTGTAGCACAGAAGTCGTTTGAGATAGTAAACATTTTCGATACCATATACAGATAAAATTTTAATCACAACGTATTTAAAAAGGGAAAAATGTGAATAAATTGCACGAACTGTGTGGACATTTTAGAAAAGTCCTTGAAAAATTAAGTGTGGAAGGGCACTTATTTTTTCAAAGACTCCTAGAATGTTCACACAGCAAAAACAATTTGCAAATTATAGCTTTATGTATAAGAGCTTTTTGGAAAGTACGACATCGTATACTCGCATTTCCGTCATCTACGGTGAATACACTGGGTGAATACAAATTAAAGCTTTGGCCGGCAGCCGATCGTATCTCACACCGGGGCTCGATTGGCAATTTATAAGTTAATCACAATACAGCGTTTTCCGCTGCGGCAAACGCAGCGTTCCACAGGGGGAGGCGTGAATGCCGCAGTTGAATTTGGTGAATCACAATGCAGCAACAATGTCGCTGTCAATGCAACCAAGGCACCAACCAAAATCATTTTTTTTATCTTTTGTATTGTAAAATCCTGTTGTACGAGGATTAGGTTGGCTTATCGCAATACTCATCAGCCATCGCTTGTCTATTCCACCAGACCATTCAACCTAATTCAAACAGAGTTAATTCAACCTAGTGGTGATGCCAACCTATGGTAGGTATCACCGCTAGCGGTGCGGCAAATTTCGCCGCTGCCGCAAATTCCGCCGCAGCCATTGTGCGCGTTACCATGCAAAAGAGTGCATTCTAATTTTTTGACAGCACTTCCCGCATGCGTTGGCCGCAGCGGAAAACGCTGTATTGTGATTAACCTATTACTCTGCCATTTCCGATGGCAACGACTGTCAAATTTATGATATGCCATCTGTGCGTGAGCAATTTCATGGCATGCAATATCATTTCGAAAATGCCTCTGAGCGAGAAGGACATGCGTTGTATCTGAGCGTCAAATGCTCTTAAGGAGTTATTTGAAGTGCAGAGCGAAGAAATTCCCCAATTTCCCAGCATGTACAACTAACTGCTGTGGTCTGGTCGCAATGTGTTTGTGTAAAACAACAACAAATTTCATTCAGAAAAGTTGATGTATTTGGAAATTTGTGTCCATGTATTGTTTTCCCCGTTATCCCAACCACCCCGTAGATCGGATGGATTGAAATGAATGTTTGCATAGAGAGTCTACAGCGCTGAGGGGTGGTGCGTGCGGCATTGAGGGGAAAGCTGTTTTACAGAGAGTAAAGTTGCATGTGTAGTAAAATTGCTTCATTCACGTGGTAAAATTGCTTCATTCATGCATTGTGATTGCGTGTCCATTGTTTATATGTCTGTGATACGAGTATATCTTATAATTGCTGGAAAATAGCTTTGGAAATCGGAAATTCGCATTACTAGCATTGTTTGATTCATGCATTACGCCAGAATACCTTACGGCGATTCCCGTTGGGCAAGTCAACTGAACACAAGTTTCTATAATGTGAGGGTGAAGGGAACTTTTCACCAACTTATATTTTGCTCGTGCATTTGTCGACCAATAAGTAAATCCAGAGTTTTTTATTATATTTTATATATGTACGTGAGAGATGAAACACAGCTAGTTAATTGATGCGGACTTTACTGTGAAACATAGTTAGATCATTGCAAACATAGAAACCATTGCAGACAGTTTTAGTTTTTAAAAATTATCATTATTTTATTTCGATTATTGGCTATCATAACGCAGTGGCTATTTTTCTTTACAATTACTTTATCTTTTGAAATGAAACGAGTCATACAGCTTTCTTGATTGAATCGTACGTGAAACCTCAAAATTTTAATATGTTTCAAATTGTTTTTAAAATACTTAATAAATAGAATTTGTCTATTTTATATGCTTTCAATATGTTCTCTTGATAATTTGTTTTTTAGAAGCTAATCAACCAGTACTGACATTTTTAGCTAATCATACTGTTTGTGGAATTCAATGATGGATTATTTCGTATTAGTATTAAATATTTTCCTATCGTAAGTCAAGAGAGTTTAATTTGTTGAATTTGTTAAATTTGTTCGAGCCGTAGTTATTATAACAAGAAAGCAAACGATTTTAATGAGAAAACAGAATGGGATAGTTTTCTAAGACTGGGAAGTTTGAAAGATGTATAAAAGTTGTTGGAAAATATCGTAAATACGTCTCTATCGATTGGCAAAAAGGAAACTTGATGACTTATTTTATGGTAGTGAAACTATCAGCATGCATTCATATTTGATGTTTTCTTAAAAAATCTTCCACTTGGACTAGGAATCTAACAAAACAAAATACACCTTCTTATAATTACTTGCAAAAATTCACAAAACATTAAATAAAAACTTTAATTTTGATTTACTTCTTCTACTTTACTTCTACATGTACACACTTATCTGCACAACACATTCTGGTGTTGTTGTCATATTATTTTTCAATCAACTTTGCATTGATTTCCCTTATTAAATAAATTATAGCTAAACAAAACAACTTCAGGTAATAATAATAAGTTTTCGTATAATAAGGCACTTAAAAGTACATACACAGTAGTGAAAATTGGTACAATATAAAATTCAAACCATCAAACCCCCCACAGTTTACGTAATATATATGTACATACGTAATGATTTCATATTTCCGCACTCTTTGCAATTAAAAGCACTGCAATTAGATGCACTGCGATTAAACTACTCTTTTGATTTACTTGTACGAAAGTTTTTTTTCCAAAGATTAAATCTAGGCTTTTTCTTTCATAGACACAATACGCACATACTTAATGATTACCAAGGTAGGAATCAATGATAGTTTGTTTGTTTGACAAAAATATGGCACAATTATATGAAGTTTTAGATTTTAATATGGAAACACTTAAATATACTTGTGTTGAAAACTAAAACGTTTGAAAATATAGACTTATGAATTAGATATAAAAAAATTGTAAAAAAATGTATGACCAACTCTATACAAGATTAATGTTACGTTTGAAAACTTATCTTTTCATGAAAATTACCATTTTCACCTATTGTTAACAGTCAATCGGATATATTCAAGCATACTGAAGACTTATTATGATGCTACATGTATATGTGTGCATAATTTTATGTATAATATTGAATTTCTAAATTTATATATACGTCAATGATTATATTAGCACGATCGAATAGATACTATAGATAAGTTTATGTTTTGGCATTTTCAGCATCATCGTCTTACTCTCCCTCTCACCACCGGTAATTTTCAAATTAAATTACAGTTGAGTATATTTTGGCGATAAATTAACGTTTCGAGTGTTGATTTTAAAAGTGGCATTATATGCTCTAAAATTGTCTGTAACCAATGAGGAGCTATCGCCACATTGAAAAACGTATCTTCTTCGAACTTTTCGCAAGATAATATTTAGCGACTTTCCATAAGTACTAAGCACCCTCTCAACTTAATCAATTCGTTTCGATTCTTTATTGAATTTGATTGTGATATTCGTGATTGGCCAATTTAATTAAACCTATTTGTATTGCAGACCTCACTTCAGCTCAAGACGAGTTGATGAAAAGCTTTAGCAAGCAAAACACTAGTTAGATAATAGTTTTCCTTCATCCTGCTTTCTAAAAACTCGCCTTGAATTGGTTGAAACGAAAGGGCTCTGAGTGAAAAAAAAATATTTGTTCAAAGCGTAATCTATTGCAGCTGAACCATACACCCTCAATACAGATCATGAGTTTATTCTCATGGCATTAAAACGTTAATCTTCCATTAAAGACACATTATGGGTGCTCATATATACTTTATGGGGCAGCAATCTTATACATGTGCTGCATGTTTTAGGATTTTAAATTTAAATGCAAAGTAAGACATGACTTTGGCATTTATATGCATATGGGTTTCTTAAAAATGCATTTTTTTATAATATTGGGTTATTGTAAGTTTTTACTACTGGTATTGCTAAGAACTAGCTGACTAATATAATTTTCACAATTCAAAAAACTCTTCTAATCAAAAGACGTTCAACATAAATACTAATATGATTTTAAACGTTTACTCGTTTGATTAATAAATACGATTAGAACCTAGTACATATTGACTAACTTGTACTTTTTGTCTTAAAATCTAAAATGTCATTTCATTTACGAGTGCTATTTAATATTTACGCCGCTATAACGTTATTTGAATTTTCTAAACAGCTCCTATTTCTTTATGTCTGAATTGGTCTACAAATCAATGATTGATTTTAACTGGTTATCATAAGGTGTAAATTGTTCTAAGAATTATTTATTATATGATTTTTAGGCAAACCAATATTCGAACGTCTGTTCTGCGCACGTCATTGGCTATTGCTAGTTAAAAAAAAAATATGTTCATAAAATGCTCGGTAAATTTGTCTTGATCAGAAGTCAAAGTTACATCTGCAATCTCAAAGATATAAAATAAATAAATACAAGTTGGTCCCTAACGAAAAGTGAATATGTATTATTGTAGCAGCGACATATATTTCAATATAGAAACTCACCGCAACAGTAATTCGGCGCTGCCATCACAAAAATGAATTTTCGTTTTATGATCAACCATTTTGTTATTTTTGTATGTATGTAGTTTTAGAGAGTTCTACGAATAAAGAAGTCACTGTTGAATCGTGTTTAGAACTACCTACATTATCGTGACTAGTGTTGCCCTCTGGTTTGCAGATATGTGAATAAAAATTCAAATCAAATTTATAAGTGGTAAAACGATTTCATATGTAAACCTTTCTAAAAAGTATAAATATTTAAATGAATACGTAAGACTGTTCGGAGGATCATTTCCCTCATTTTGATATTAAAATCTAGTGTATTTGTATGTACTTTTGGATTAATGCATTATTTTTTGCTTATTTTTCATCGAAAAGGCACAAATCATTTAAGTTCCTTTGATCAATAATTCTTATGGATCCCCAACAATTTATTTTCTGGATGTCTTTTTGTCTGTTTTTCGCTATCAACATCAAATAGAGTGAAAAACTGCAATGTGATAAATGTTTATTTACTTTGATCCTGCGTATATTTAGTTTTCGAAATGAAACTTTTTCTACGGACCATCAAAAACTATACATCTTGATAATTATCTATTTACAAAGTTATACTTTTGATTTTCCTTAATGTTTTAACGTATCCGCTCAAAAAACTGGGAATGACGTTAATCGAACAGTAATGTTTCCTCTCAGCTTCATAGAATTTCTAATAAGTATCTTTATGTACAAGTCGCTCATTGATGCAATCTCTTTAATAATCGCTGCATTGTATTTCACTAAAGTAATTATTTTCTATAGGCGAATCCGTTGAACTTTGGTTTTCCGAATAAGCTTCAGGCTGTACGACTGTAGCCCCAATATGTAGATTGTAGTGTGGCCCCTCCAAAGAATCTCCAGTTTCCCATGGCTGTGGACTGTATGTATCCGGTTCGGATTCGTAAAAGTAATCAAGGCGTTCTGGAGTGTTTAGGAAATTCTCAGAAAATCTACCGATTTCAGTTGAACCAAATGCTTGTTGGAAACCTGGTAACGGTGTAATGTCCTACATTTGGAGAAGAAAACATCACACAAACAAGTCTCAGATAACGGTTTATTGCATTTTCTCGTTAAATTTATTCACTTAGATGGTGATTTGCATTGTTTCGAGTACCTACCTTTGTCTCTTCACGCATATCCGCTGTATATTCTACATCCTCTATTTTGATATTTTTTCTTGATTTCTTACTAGGTATCACATCGTACTCTAGCACTCGATTTTTCGCAACGAAATTAGTTGGAGATGCTGATGCTTCAGATGGCCGTCGTCTGACTGATTTCGGACTATATTGATCTGTCCAACTGTAGGGAGATCCCGCTGAATATGGTGACATGCGATTGTATATATTTTGGTGCACATGATTTCCATGCGAATAACTGTTTTGATTATGCGCAGTGCCATTGTAGCCATTCGGGAAAGGTGTTTCGACTCGGTCTGGTGTTGGAGCAGGAGATTCCTGAAAAAAAGTTACTAAACATTACTTGATTTGTGTTTTTGCGAATGCTCTTTATTCTTCCCCCACTAACCCCTCGTACTAGAATGAGAACAGGGGACCATTTAGGTATTACAGGAAAAGTTAAGAAGGCCCATGAATGTGTGAAAGTTCGAAAGAGGATTATCTCAACTAAAACGGACTTATGACAGGTAGGGAGGCCAAGAAAAAGTGAGACCGCAAAAAAAGTCTATGGTGTCAATCACAGGAGAACAACTAGAGTAGTCTAACCAGAGCCTGAATGGCGCTGCCGGTTGAACGTCATTTCCAACACATGATTTGGTGGTTACCATCAGCACAAAAGATGGAAATTGGAGGAATATAGGCAAGAAGCAGACAATATTCCACCACAAACAGTGTGTTAAAGCAGATAAGGGATCATTGAGCTGAAGAAAAATACATTACCGAACTCAATCGAAGAAGAAAATACGTTGAAAGAATGAATGATAAGAATTCAGCAATTGGAGATGACGGTCCAAAGCCCACCATTTTCATTGATTAAATTCTTCCGGAAATTCTAAAAGAAAAAAATTAACTGAAATAATCTCCCACCGCTACAAATGCACTAACAAGATGGATTGCAAAATGAATTGTGCAGGAACGCAAACCTTTAGGCGGAAATTAAACTCGAGGACTGTTAAAAATCGACAAAAGGTTATAAAGCGAACAGGGCTGGGTGTGAAAAGTGGCAAAAATATATCAAGAGAAAATAGAAATAGAATATCATCTACAGTGATCCCCCGTTTTGTGTGGATCTTCTTCGCGCGATGTCGCCTTTGCGCGAATTTATTTTCTGCACTTTAAAACTTGTTCTCAGCGGTATTACTTTGCGCACCTCGTATTTTCTCAGAGAAATTGAGCTTAGAGTCAATAATTGACTACACTTGTAGAAACTTCGCTGTCAGTATGTCTTATGTTAGTCGGATGGTGCCGGATTTCGGTTTTTTTTAAATAACTACATTGGAGGTAAAATAATATCTATGTATATAGAATAATTGCCAGTAGCGTGGCTAATCGCCGGACAAGCGAACACTTTTTCTCCCCAGCTCTAACAAAAGAGTGGCTAAAACTTTTCATACCATCAGTATTAGGTCAATTTTCATGCCAATTCATCGCCTATTGGGTTGACGCATGGGTTGACGATCAAAAATTATGTTTTGATACGACACAAATGGTATGACATTCTTTCTTTAACCACAGTTCAAAAGCAATTGAATAAAATGATGACTTACCTCGAGAGCTGTCTACTGTAATAAAGTAATTATTGAATATCTGAATTTCCACTTACATATTTGCATTGAAAATAATTGATAGGAACCCATTTGCAGCTCATTTTTATTATTTGGAAAATATAAGTAAGCTATGGTAAACTTAAACTGACATAATTGCAGTATTTTTGTAAAAATGATAAACAATCCTTCGCCATATTAAAAATACTGCTGAATATCCATCACATATTTTGTACCATCATACCCACGTTGGGCGCGTGTTTACTTAAAGTCCTATCGACTATTTTTAAGCTTCAGAGTATTATATTTCAAAAGAAATGCGTATTCAGTTCAAGTCATTTCTTGCATATTTGTCTAATTAAAATAAAAAAAAAGCCTTCTTGTATCTTAAGGTCAACTTCTAACTACTATCTTCATATCCTTCTCTAGCATACGTACAATTTTCTAAGGCCTCTGAATGAATGAAAAATTAACGTCATATCATACAGTATCTCTGAACTTTTCCAATGCTAATGGCCCTTTCATATCGAATAAATATTACGCATGTGCTCTGGTAAATAGGACATAAGCCGGCAAACTTACGACCATGTCATTCACGGCCCTACTTCACCCTACTTCTACGAATTGCACACAGTCATATTTCTTAGTCCTGAGCCTAAATCGGCGTGGCGACTGGCGGGTCCTTGACTGTGTGGAGCTTTTCATCTAACCCGAGTTTCGTTAGTTTAGTTAGTCGCTTTTTAGTTGCACGACAGGCTTTCTGCCATCTACTTGAAATGTGTTTTGCGGAGGCGTTCGCTCGATTTCTGGAAGGATACTGTGCGCTCCCTTCGCCGGAATTTATTGAGCGGTGGTTCCAAGTGAAAGAACAGCACAGCACAGTATTTTGTCGGTTTGGTTTGACTGGGGACTCGAGTAGAACATGAGGCTTCATTCTTTTACTTTTGCCAGGCCAACATAACCAGATATTCGATAATTTTCAACGACGACGTTACCCTTACTATCGCACAACGCGACGTTTGTCGTTTGTTAATAGAATGTTGTGCTTACGGATGGACATGTTTCGGAAATCGAAAGGAAGCGAATACAAGTCGAACGTTTGGATGATTTCACAATTACAAGGAAATCGAAAGCCCTGAACTAGATTGGCAGTATCGAATAAGAAAAGAGGATTTCAGGTAGCTCGATCAGATATCGGGCCATTGATAATTTTCCGAAAAATCAAGACATCGGTAGTAAGGGATTCGTATTAAGCATACAACCCTCACTAGCCGATGGTACAGGCATTATAATCGCAGTGGTGTGCTTAATTTTGTCAAATTTACTATTGATGAAGTCGGAGGGGAATCTGCTCTGTAATGATAGGCTTACAATTAGATTACTTAATTGAATTGCTGTAATTGGCTTTAGGGCGCGCACATTAAAATTAATTGAAAGTGAGTGACGTAGTCGTGTGTAATCGGGAGATTAATCATACAGGTTCCAATCACAAATTCGACAACAAACAGCTCGGTTTCTATGAAACAGTATAAAACATACATTTAATTGATGTTTCATCGCGCAAATTGTTTGTATCTAAATGTGCTCGCCTGGCGCATTCGGCAATGTTGGCTGGTAGGAGGAGAGCTGTGTTCTGGACGTGTTCGGATCACATTTATATGCATGTTTACAGATGCCAAGGACATCGGTGCTAAATAGCTATGTACATAGTAGACATTTAAGTGAAGATATGTGTACGCACATAAACATTGAAGCACTGCAAATGCGGCTCCTAATTCGTTTCAACGTGGCACGAAATTGGGTTTCCGGTTTGAGTGGTTTCTAATGTGAATTAATGCGACAGGAATGAGTTCATCAGTGTTCGAGGGAGTTATTACATAATCAATTAAAGTTGTATGCAGACAAGTGATGTAATTTAAATGATGTTATGCCGGTTTCTAGTTCGTAGATGATGAATATTTTGCATTTGTGGGCAAATATGTTATTTTAAGTAAGATGTTATTTATCACTCTGAGAAAATCGAAAACTAAAGAACTGTCGGGGCAGAAAAACAGTTAAGTGCTTTGAAGAATAATGGTTCGAGCTTAATCAAATTTATATTTTTGTTACACTTTAAACACAACAGAAAACTATCTTCAATTAATTTGAGTCTACATTTTCGGCTCATCCAACTACGTTTACACGGACAATGAATACATTTTCCAATATAATTTGATAGTTAATATTAGAGTTTTGATTTTTCTCTTTTAAATTCCAGAATAATAAACTCTTTTTGCATCATAGGCTATTTTGGCCCCTAATTTTTTTATCAATTAGAAGGTAACCAAGGAATTCTATTGCAAAAAATACAGGACTTAACCGCAACAATATTTTACGCATACAGATGATGATGAAAGTGAATTGATTCGGGGAAATTAAGAGACGCCCAGATGAATCTTATGAGTCTTTCACGTGTGCCGGAGAATAAAGACAACGATAAACCATAGGAACTGTGTTGAAGTTCCGATCCAGAATTATTATAATTGAACATTATTATACTATTGGAGAAATGTGGAAATTAACATTTCCCCATATCTCAAAATACAAAGTCATAAAGTACAGTTTATTCAAATGAATTTAAACTTACCAGAGGCATCGATGGCATGTGAGCTGCTGTCCGTCTTAAGAATTTATCTCTCTCCTTGACTTTCCTCGTGATCTCTTCATCCACATCATAGGCTGAAGGGATATCTGTGTAAGTGCAAAAAATTGTCTCATTAATCACATTTTTGCGTGCAGACACATATCTACTGTAACACAAAAGTCAAACAAAAGTACTATGTAAAAAATCTCTCTCTGCTCTATCGGTTAATGGCAATAATATCAGGGGCGCAATTCAATGCATACACAAGTGCATTTAGAGGAGAATAATGTAGGAAATGAGTTTATACACACTTTCTTTTAATAAACTTTTAATTCTTTTAACGAACGTTTAGCCGAATTGACACAATGACTCAAAAAGAGTCACAACGAATCAGATTTAGTTATTTTCTAGAAATTATTTTTCAGTAATTTTTTTTTAAACTTACCCTAAAATTTATCACATTTCTTCTTGAATGTGTTTTTTGAGCTCTAAAAGGCGTAAATTTTTGAATGCGGACGACACAGGTTCCTGTCTTTTATAAAGAACTGGACTAATAGCCATGTTTGATTACTTTGAAAGCAAACGTCAAAAAAAGCATTTTCTTTTTGAAAATTAACTAACCTCTTAATATAGTTTTTAGCCATCGAAATATTATTTGGCAGCAACTTAAAAAAAACCAACACTCTAACAAATAATTCAATCTATTTTCATAATTAACGAATAACGCTAACTGCCACGCACATTTACTAGTCTGCATAACCACATTAGCTTAAGCTGATCGAAAGCCGCTTTAACCACAATAATTCCATTTCATGGGCATATCCATTAAATGATAATTTTATTGAATGTGGACTCACCTGTTGAATGCTGTTGTCGTGATGCCGCAAGAGGCGTTTCGGGTCGCATTTGGTCATACTGAAAAGCATTCGACGAAGCCAAGCCACGCATATGAGAATTCACACTGCAGTCCACGCCGCCACTGTTCGCAGATGGTGATGCATCCGAAACAGTTTCGGATGCATTGAATGCAGCTTTTTCGATATGTTGGCTTGCATGAGTGCTGGTTTCGTTTGGTATGCGTGGGCTGAAATCGGAAGCAGCAGGAGACCTATATGGAACGCCATTCATGTGGGGATGAATTGGTTCCCGATGCAGGACTCCTCGATTCAAGTAAGCTGGCATATGGAAGTAATTGAAAGGATGGGGATCATAGGCTGTGTGTCGCCCATGATTATAGTTGTGATAGCGAGCCAGGCCTGACACTGGAGTTGATACAGCTTGGAGCTCGGTCGGTGCTGGATGGCCATAAGGAGCGCTGCCATAGCCCATACTACTCCTTCTACTAGGCAGCATTTCGCAATCTGAAGGTACGTGCCGGTATGCGAAGTTGGCCGCGTACCGATTATAACTATCGTTGGGACGGCCGTAGTAGCAATTTATGTCTAATCGATGATTTAAATTTGCATAGTTGAAACCACTTCCATTCGTCTCTGCATCTCGGCCGCGGTAGACATATGGTGGAATATTTCCGTAATTTCCATATCGCTCGTAAGTTGGATACAGGCTAGGAGATGCTGGTGACTGCGACGGCGGAGAAACGGATGAGTTCGAGGACACCGACGATGCCGAAGATAAGGACAGCGGTGCTGGCGGCGGTGGCCCAATTACATTATACCCAGCACCGCTGCCGACACTGACACCGGGACCCGATAATCGATACATGGAATGCGGATATCTCATTGGTGTTGCATGAAGATGATGATGTTGGAGCTGATTGTAGAAGGCGCCTGGTATTGGCACGCCATTATTGCCTGGGCCCATTGTGAGAGGCAGTCTTCCTGATGGGAGCATAGGTGATTGGGACGTCTGCAGTCGATAGTCGGCAGGAGGGCACTTGCTACAGCAATCCATTTCAATTTAATTATTTCTGCGTAATTATTTCATATGTGGAGCTTAGCGGAGACTTGTGCTTCCCAGCTCCATGTGCAAGTTACTTCTATTTGCCTGAAGCAATGCATTTAGCATTTTCATTGATATGAGTATTTGCGTAATATGATGGATGAGCATATTCAATAGGTAGCAATCTGAAATAATACAAGGAATAGAATCAACTGTATATTAATATGACATAGAAAATAATGAAATTATTTCGTTTGATGGAAATTAATGCAAAAGCACCAAGTAACAAATTCACAAATGCCAGCATCAGAGATTAAATTAAAAAGCTAGACGTCATAAGACATTAGCAGTCAAGTTTCTACTAACTTAAGTCAACGTCAGTTTTCCTCCAAAATTCAGCTACTTAAACGATTGTGGCTATTGGAAATCATTAACAGGCCGTCTCCATGCTTCCTTGTGCTAAAATTCATCTGCAGGTGATCACCTTCCACTGCATCATATATTGCGCATAACACGTCCGGTACAAAAGCACTAATTGTTTTCCGTGCTACTCTGCTTAAATATTCTAGGGACTGATAGGAGTCTCCGGTCTCCAAATAACGCATTGGTTTTGACAATCGCGTTCTTGGCTTTATTGCGTCCCGCATTTTTGTGTCCTTTCTTCGAATTTTCCAATCAATTTGTAAGAAGCTACATGTATAAGAAAATTAAGTTTGCGAATTCTGCATCATATTCAGCAGCTATTCAAAACTATCGATAGGCAGTCAACAGAAGTTTTGAAAATTACTCCCGTCCTACCACTTCGAATGCCGCGCACTTGTTTTTCTGTCAACGGCATTTTTCAAATTATATGATATGACATAAACTGCCCACGCACATTATGACATGTCATCAACTGAAATTTCTTGACATAAATTATGCCGTGACTCATGACGTGTAGAGACACTGTGCTAATGAATGTCAGCGTTTGAAAATAGTGAACACTATAACAAAACTCCTTGAGCACTTTAAACCTATTTTATCACAGATACCTGATTCACACTTCAAGGCACATATCATTTTCAAACAATAATCTCCTTTTTGAAATGAAATGCCACATGGGAACTCAGCGAATGTCAAAACTTGGACTGTCGAGTAGGAATTAAAATTACTTGAAATCTGCCAGAAGAACTTATTTTCTAAATTTGTATTGAAGTTATTGTTTATCACCCGATTGTCAACCTGCAATCGTTTTTTGCTTGACCAAACTAAGCGACATACAACAAAAGTATAGTGAAGACGACCGTAAACGCTTCATGGCTTGTCAGGGCATTCGCTATTTCAGAAAAATTCTGGAAGTCAATGCACTGACCACAAACGACTAACTTTTGCATTCAAGCAAAAGCCAGAAAGGGCCACACATCGTCAGCTTAGAAATCTAAGTTCAAGAGTGAGTTCACTTCTGATATTCAATATGTCTCTGATTGCAACAAGCCCGCTCTGCTGTACATGCTTCACGTACTCATATTTTGGCAAAATTTTCCTCGCCTTTGATGACCAAGCACATTGACAGTTAAGAACGAGAATGGTTATCTTGTCAAAAATGCGAGTTAACCAGACACGTCGACAATGTTGAAGTAAACGATCCATTTAAAATCTTAGCAAGACATAAAAATACTTCCTTCTCGATATCAAAAACAAACCCGTCATGGTTTCATTCAACAGGCTCAAGTACCAGTACCAGTCATCCTCTATGGAATATTTAGACGACCCTCACGGGAAGCACCAATCTACACCCAAAACACTAATCACCATTGTGATTTTCATCTTCGAAGAAAAATCCATTATGGAAAGTTGCCTTTACCATACGTCTCTCTGGCCATAAGTGCGCCACTCACCTATGCCTCGCGGTAATTCGTCTTACGTTGGCAGCGAAGTATTGTGGATACACTTACAAAAATATACTTTCATGACAACCAAATTTGTGTTCGGAGGCAACCTGTCACCCATGGTAC
Organism: Nemotelus nigrinus; assembly: GCA_947369275.1. Taxonomy (NCBI): domain Eukaryota; kingdom Metazoa; phylum Arthropoda; class Insecta; order Diptera; family Stratiomyidae; genus Nemotelus; species Nemotelus nigrinus. Next base: position 2,142,027 of record OX376373.1, on the reverse strand, counting down.
CAGTAGTTTAATGATCTTCGAATAGGGTCGGCATACCAAAAAGATAAGAATTAGAATCTCTAAGGGCTAACGCGTTGACATTACCTACATATGCCTTTTGACACTGTGGAACTGTGAAGCAGCACTCGCCAGTGCCAACGTCGCAGCAAATTTATCCTTGCATGTTTATTGCAACATACTGCACCAGAAACCATACCAAATCAAGCGAAATTCTATGGAAAATCAAGGATGTAATTTATTCTCCGAAGATGCCATGCGCTGGTTGCACATTTTCCACCATTAGCTTCTGATTCACCCAAAACCATGCCTGTGTTGGCATAGTTTGTTCTTTTCGGCCACTTAGATATATTATCTCCGAAAATCTTAATTGTTTGACCGATCCCTCCAAAAACTGAGCTGAAGGAACAGTTCCAGAAGAAACCAGGTAGAGATTGGCTTGGACAATAGATTTTGCTTGTGCCAAAATGTGCTTAACCTGCTTAAGCACATCTTGGCACTGCTTAGTAAAAACGGCATGCAAATGTACATATATCATTGCGAAAAAGAGCAATATCATTTTTTAGCCACATCACTGGCGCAAATCTGCCACATCAATGTGGGACTGATCTGGTTTTAACGGCTCATATTTGATTCAGTTAACTGAAAGTAAAACGATAAATCATTACGCTAACTGACTACACCTCAAAACAGAGAGATTTAGGGAAATGAAATAAGCGTATACAGATACGAAATTTAGTGAAGCAATTTTACTATATAAGGTAAAATCCAATATTAGAACAAATCGAGAGAATTACTACCTAAGATCTACGAGCTTTTGGTTATAACGTGTCAAATGGCCTAATATCTCTATCTCTATCGTACACATGGCCAACTCTGTTTAGGGAGGAAAAGTCTGTCAAAATTGCCCATTGCGCCCATAGTTTTCCTTCACTACCAACGCTCAGATTCAGGCAAATTGCTTCACTTCTCACTGCTGTATTCATTTCCTTATATTTCTCTCTTCTGAGGACTAGACACATTACTCGGTTCCTCTCACAAACACAGTCGAATACAATAAAAACGCTTTGTAGGTATATTGCTTGGTTAAATGCTGGCACTTAAATATTCATGCAAAAACGAGGGGTGACAGATACTTGTTGATATCAACCCAGTTGCTTGCCCCAACCCCCGAAACATACACGTGGTCGAATTGCGAAAAAGTTTATTTGCTCAGCTATTTCCTCTCTGTTTTTAATGTTTCTCCTGCGTGGCTTCTTGGAACCCATTCCAAATCACAACGGGCCGTTGAACGTATAAGTTGGAGGTCCTGAATTCGACTTGCGCTCTCCCAGCAAGCAAGCTTTATAATCACGTGTGCAGAGTGATTTCCAGTCGACCAGTGTTTATGTTCACTAAGCACTACATAATGTGAAAGAAGAAGTCTAGGAATTCTATTTTCGCTATTCCGACCATTGATGTCATAATATCAGCCTGGTGCTTTCCCGAAACAAGCTGAGACATTGATTTTCTTTCCCCGCCGCTATGGCTCGTTAGGGGTGTGATGGCACGACAGGGCATGGCAAGGTAAGGCACGGGCGGCTGTCGATTACGCAGTCGAAGCTAAAATTACAGCATGGAAATCGTATAAATGCCGCCCGAAGCCTAATCGTCCAGTAGACTCCTGCTGTTGACTTTCCGGTCATTACTTACATGGAACGCGAAAAGCTCTGGCCGCCGGTAGCCTGGTAAGTATGTACTGCATGTGCCCACGTTGGGTGCCGAAAAGCTGAAAAGTCACCGTCGTCGTCGTCGGATTGAATCGATAAAGGGCTACAAGTTTATGATGAAGAATGAGCGCACCTCCTTGATGCTTTCATTATTCTCGGGAAAATGTAGTGACTTGCGAGCGAACGAGCTTCATTTGACCCGACTGCGATTTTGGCGCTCAGTTGCAATCGATTTATTTTCATTTGGGTGACGTAACCGTTGGTTTTCGTTGCTTTCACTTTTGGCGGGCATTCGACTAGTTGGACTAGCTGATTGCTTTCTGTCGATGCTTGCATCTGTCAAGTGCTCTATGCAGGATTTGGAGCAGAATTGCTATGTCTTTGGAGTAGGGAAGGCTGCGGGCGGCAATTTCGAAATCGATCGAGCTTGCTAATTTAGTTACAGTTAGGCGTAAGTATTGACTTAGGTTGATTTGTGAGTGTATTATACGAGTAGGAAATAACATTTGTTGTCTATATGGACTATGTTCGGATTTACAGCTAAAACAAACCATTATTTTGTTATAGTGGAAAATTTATAACTTAATGCTCCGAGAAATGTATTTTATTGTTAAGGTTTGAAGCGTATTGAATCTGGTTTTTTTCAGTAGTAAACAAATAAAAAAACAGTAGTAATGATTTATAAATACTGGTTGTTTTAGGGAATGGTTTTTAAGTGTAGAATCTTGTAGAGTCTCGGAGCACAATCAGAAGCCAGATGTAAAATAATAATAATGTTTACAATAAAAACAATAATGTAGCAATGTGTTTCCATACGAATCAATCAGAAAGAGTGTTTGGCATCTAACAATGTGCGCCCAACGTGGGTTCCGGAACTAGGAATTTTTTTGGATGGATGGATGATTTTTGGACCGAATCCTGAATTTACTTGCTTCTTGTTAGTTTTTAGAGAACTACCATACAAAATTAAGGGACTTATTCAGAACTCCGAACTAAGAACTCCCAATCATCCCGCTGCCAATTATCAATCTCGCTGTCCATACATATTCGTTGTAATAGTGTCTCGATAATTACCGTGCGTCGTTTCCACGCATTTATCATTGCTCTTGAGTATTCGCCACTTAGCTATAACATCTTTTCTGTATAACAATAGTCAAGAAACGGAGATTGCTTGCTGCTGTTTGATCTCATTCGCTTGCTTCTATAGAGTAGCTCTATTTGAAGCTATTATTCAAAGCGGCGTCTGTGATGCAACTTACCGAGCATGAAAGATAGAATGCGTTCATAACAGTACTTGGTACGTAGAACGGCAATTGCCGATGCACTCTAGTATCAACTCCCGTTCCATAACAAATGCGAGAAGATTTAGATCACGGAACAAGCCTATTTTATGCTCTATATTATCTCGTACGTGATTTTTGCAGGGTTTCATCACAATGAGAGTAACAAAAGCTTTTCATAATTGCTTCCCTTTGTCCTTCAGTCGAACACAGTATCTTTTTACAACACTATTTGTGTGTAACTTTCCAAAAAGATTAGAGGATATTTAGCGAATAGTAAGCAAAAATGGTAGTTTGGTGTTGTGATTCTATTTTGCGCTTTTTTATGTGTATACGTATTTCGAAAGTTTTTCATTTTTCATATTCTTTTCCTTACAAAGTGCTCAGCAAAAATGCATGAAGTTATCTATTTCTACTTGAAACCCTAATATAGGAAACGCTATACCATCTTACATAAAAATTAAGGTCTTATTTACACGACATATCAAACTCTGTAAAGCAAAATATTTGAAAGTTTTATAAAACGGAAGATAGTTTCTTCTTGTTTTGCTGAAATACTCGTTAATTTAGTTTGAAAAAAGTCGATCAGTGGTAAGTTAGTAACAATTCAAAGAATCTGTTAAAGTGACCTGGCACAAACCTCTTGACTTCGTGCACTACCTTTGAGGAACTTAGAATCTTCCATTTCTTCTTCCAGCAGAAAAACAGCCACCCGTCATATATCTGACACTTAACTCTTTCATATAAAAAGCGGACCGGACTCTGTCCTTTCGCGGTATGTTTACATTGCGGTCGGTGTCATTATCGTCAACTACATTCACGCAACTTATGTAATTTCTGTAACATCTTAACGTGCGTCGTCTGTGTCACTGGCAGTAGCGGCAGGCAAGCACTCATGGGAAAAGATTGAAAAAAGCTCGGTCATGCTCCCACTGGCACCTCGTCGTGTAGCTCTCACTCTAGACTCGATTGTTTTGCAGAAAGTTCACATATGGAATCAATAAAAAATTCGAATAGAAATTAAAACAACGACGAAGACGATAACTACGTTGTTGCCGCGATAGTGCCTTTCTGCAATTTTTGGACGAAACTGGCGTGCACTACCATGGCGGGGAACTCCCCCGTGCACTAAATCGTCCTCAGATCAATAGCACAATAGCATCGCGCTCGAAATCGGCAAAGTAGGTGTATGTCGCCTCGTCAAGGTGTAATTCGAAACCAGATGACCGTTTCCATTTTAAATGAAAAAAGTAGCTCCACGAGCTCGAACCTACATTTTCGTCTGAAATGGCTGTAACGGTCGCAGTATCCTTAAAGTTCATAGTTCACGTCATCACGTGCATTTGAGATGAACTAGGACACGGAACTTGCACTCAACGTCACTTCTCTAACACATATTGCACAAAATTCACTATGTCAACATCAGAACGGTGTACTGATCAATCGCGAATCACACATAAAATTACTTAAGGCTCACAAGGATATCGTCGGGAAAGAAATAGTTTGTCTGGAAGTCCATTTTCGATTGGTAATAGTTGGAAATGCAATTTGACTAGGAAGCACCCGTTTCGATTTTGTCGACGTGATTAGCCCTCGAAGTCGTTTTGCCAAGACTGACAACAGAACTGCAAAAGTATTGAAGCTCCACCAACTGGAGGCTCCCTCCAGCAGAATAATTCAGGCACACACACGCACACACACACATCTTTAAAACGATTGGGCGGTGGAGAGTACGACTCGCTGGATCCCGAAAGAAGCTTTTTATTGGAAAAAATACCGGAACTTGAGGAGCTGAGCAGCTCTTGGGAGCCGTACTACATTCCCGTTCCGGGCAGGGTAGTGAATGTAAAGGTCCTCCCGAAGGATAGGAATTCACCATATTACCACATGCGAATTTTTCAAAAATCGCCCAAGGAAAAAAGGCAAGCGGAAAGAGTTATTTATGTATGGCTCGGACGGGAGAAGTGATGGATATACGAGCAAGCTACTACATAGTGTACATAGCGAATGCTCGATATTCGAGCTTTTCGCTGTTTCGTGTATTCTGCTGTTGCGAATTCGTTAAGCAAAAGTGCGGATATGAAAGATATGAGGTGTGCGCGGGATTCATGGCACCACCGATCGAAATTCCTTGTCTATTCTTGAACACGCGTCTAACATTTTATCGTGAAATGAAAAAGAGATAATCTTTAGGTGATGCTTGAGGATGGTGGTATATTGCGGAAACAACATTTACTTATTAGCTCATGATGCGAGTGATTGACTGCCCGTACTTGAAATTTAGAGTTCGGATTAAAATGCTCATGGAATTGTTGAAGAAATATCGTGATAGAAACTGAGAGGATTGTTGCCCTACTAAGCATAAACGTTCTATCTGCATTTTTCTCATTTTTGAGCTAACAGCGGATTCAAAAACTAAATACTCTATTACTTCAATCTACAAAATTTGTAAAACCTATCTTTTGTGGAAGTATGTTAAAATCAATATTGAAAAATGCACTCTCCATATATCTCCAGTACAAATCAAAACACAAAAAAATTGAATGTCTCGAAAGTACTAAAATGTAGATAGAACGTTTATGCTTAGTAGGGCAGAGTGGTTTTGTTTTGGCAGAGTGGCATTTTATTTTTCCATTTGCTAATAGTATTGACCACAAATTTAGTCCAAAATGTAGCAATTAGTTTATTGATTGACTTAATACCTACCCGGTTTTTACCCCATATTCCTCCACCTATCAATTTAAAATAATTGAAGAAAGAATATTTCTTCGCTTACGGTAACCTGAGAGCATTGGCTGCTGGTTTGTGTGGTCTTTGGTGTAAAACCAGCGACGGACGATCAGCTATTATCTAGCTTGAATGAACCTAGTTGTGAGTAAGTACACATTGTTTTTGGCATAGAGCCTCTATCAACTTCGAGCTCTACACCCAAAGCGAGTTGGGGTGGGACAGCTTTGTTTTTTATGCCTATGGCATATAATGAAGTATGCATTAAGCAGTTAATGCGTCAATGCCTCTATTGATCGCGAGACTTACCGCAATGGATATGACAAATCATTCAAATTTGTATAGTCTGATAGCATAGCAAAATTAGATAAAAGTACTACCAATCAAATCTATATTTGAAGCAAAAGTTTCATAGTAACACGTTTTATCCTAAATTATATGCATATTTGATGTTTTTGTTGCATTCTTTGGAGAATGTGGGAGTCGCAATAGTGAGGACATTTTTTTTTTAGTGTTTCATGCAGGATTCAAATTCAATTCAATTCTACGGCGTAGCCAAGTGTTGAACTTTTCATAATTGGTTTTTTTTTTCTATGATAATGCCAAAGCTCAGGGGATTGCCCTTTGAAGCGAATGCTTAGCGATGGCTTTAGGGAAACACATATGGGAGAAGCCGATATCAATTATTCCATTATTCTTTTAAGTTCCACATTAATTTCTTATTTTCTAAAGCGCTAGTGTTCTAGTCGCTACTAAAGCTAGTCGCTACTAAAGCTTTAATGTGACACTTAATTAATAGAGCGCTGGTATTATGCCCAGTCGCCGACTGTTAAGACAACACAAGACGAACAAATACAGCCATGGGCACGGCGGGATTCGAACCCGCGGGCAGTAGATCGCTGCTTCGGACTGACGCGTTATTCTCTTGATTGAATTTAAAACGATATCGTAGTCTTAGTTTCGTCTCATTTATTACATCGAAAGTATGGTTTCGATTTATCAATATTCGAGTAAAACATTCTGATATTAATGTTGAGACCGCTACTCTATGGTCCTTTACTCCGTCTATATTTCTTGAATCTAAGAAGCTATAGCTTAGAATGTTTCTCGAGATACGATGGTATTTAAAAGCATCTCCTCGTTGCTAGTTTACTCTCCGTTCATTGTACAATACCAGGCAAAAGAAGAAAACTTGACAGCTTGCCGAACGAAGGAAGCTTTTGGTTTTTCCTTTAATATATAGACGTTTCCTTTCTTCTCGATTCTAATATACTTCAACTATACATGTTTAACCAAAGAGACAAATACTCTTTCTTCGTTTCATAGCGAACGAATTGATTTTTTCTTCGCAAGATGCTGAGACAGCTTGAAGCTATCGGAATCTTAGGGCTCTCTCACAACATTCATGGACTGATTATGGGAGTTTGAAAGAAGTCGTTAGGTGGCTCGTAGATTATAATTTCGCAGATCATGTATAGCATTGTGAGAGACCATATGTTGAACATATGTTAAAATTTTATTGTGGAAATCAAATTCGAAGCTATTGAGCTGATGGTTGTTTCGTTGTATCGTACAAAGTGAAATCATAGAGTTTTCTGGAGGTACTAGATTTAAATGCCTATACAATTTGCATCACTTTTGAATCAGAAATATAACTTTAAACAGAAATGAAATTCAAACAGCCTGGATACTACTTAGAGACTCTCGAACTTAGTCGACTGACTTGAATAAAACAAATCGTCAACGTTTACGTTTCTCAACTAAGCATGATCATCAATTGCTAATCAATCTGGAGTAGCTGCCTCCTACAAACTGATATCGTCGAACAGGCATAAATATCTTAGCACCGTCTGACCTTCCGTTACTGTCCCAAGAGCGATTACTTCGCCACCATACCACACATCTTACTCCTTCAGCACATGTAAATGTAAACCTCCCAACGACAACGACGATTTGACGACTCGGCACTCGGCAGCTCAACGAAAGCGTGTTTTATTTGATTTTCAACATCTTTCCTTCAATCTGTTGGATCCAGAGCTTCTGCTCCAGCTCCTGTATACATCTGCCCACTTCACATATTGATTTGTGAAAATACCTACAAGGCGAAAACGGCAGGCTGCAGGCATCGTATTGGACACCAGGCGCAAAACAGTTGCCGAAATGTGAATGTGGTGTGTTCACTGAAGCTGATGCTGCTGAGTCGTAGTATGAATTTGCACTTAAGTAAGCTTGTGTACGGGCTGTTCGGAAGTGCAATGAAACTTTTCGCAATATTTCAAGACACTTAAGCTTTCACGCCGAATCACACCGACATTCCGATACAGGACTCCCCTCTCTACACACTCGTCTCATATAAGTGTGTACATCTGCACCTTGGCGTGCACGGGTCGCAAGACGGGTGGGTATCCAACCAAAAAAAAAGGTGCTTTCACCGCGTTTGTGTTCAAATGTCCGTTAAATAACAGCCGGAAGTAAATTTTCCATCACGCATGTGTCGGATACGTTTCGCTTTGCCTTCATTTTATAAATTTCCGCTAAAAGCTCTCCGGCTACCACGTGGTTGTGTTTGATGGTGATGCTCTTTGATTGACATCAATGGGGTGCAAGTTTAGGATGTTTTTTAGGAATATCATGGAACTCGTTTGGTTGCCTTCTTCTTTTTTAGTATTTTCGTATATTTTTTTGTTTCGAAAAGCATTTTTCATTAATTAGCAAAAACGGTCAGTATCATAAGTGTAAACGTAAATTTCCAGGTTGACAATTAAAGTTAATTCTAAAATTCGAAATCTCAATCAAAATCAAATTATGCCTGCTTAACACACATACATAAAGAATATTTAAAGTCTATCTCTCTACGAAGGAGTGTTAAAGGTTATCTGATATCTAGAGGGTAATTCCTGGAAACACAAAAACTGAGATATATACATATTGGAAGAGAAAGTGACGTTAAACAATTTGTGGAAAATAATTAATCAAGTTGCAATCTACGGACGCCAAGGGATGGGCGATTCAAGGAGGCAAAACATTATTCATAGGAAAGATAGAGAAAACGGAACTAATACAACAGGCAATGAGTAAATTTGGCCGGAACGGATTCAATTGTCCCGGACAAGTGCATGAGACTGGGACACCCCGCTTAAGGAAGTACTCAAGCCTGCAACAACTGAGAAAGCGAGAAAATTTAATTTTTGATACAAATGACAAATCACGTGACCCCTAGAAATTTATTATAAGGTGCGTTTTTTCGCACTCTTGGGCAGGGTAAGTTAAGTTAACTTAAGCTCTTTACAACAGATCTTTAGATAAATACATTGAATACAACAACAATCGCTGCCGCATTGAATTTACAGCGGCAGCGATTGTTACTAATGTTCGAAGAACAATAGTATTAAACTCGTTTCGCCGAAAATTCAATTCGCCGATTCAGCCATCAGATTTTAACAAAATTTACACAGTATTTGGATGAAAAATGAGTATAGGGCTGGCAGCTGTGGTGATTTTTGTCTTATAAATCTTGCAAATTTGCTCAGCAAAATAAAGCTTTTTTCACTATAACCTCCGGTCCAGTGTAGAAATCAAAACGAAGTTCATGCAGTAAATGGACCTTAATGTGAAGTAAATGTCGTAGGAATTTCGTACAAAAATCATGAAAGGGCTGCCAGCTATGACCATTTTTGTAATTTTGTGGAATTTCTTTACTGAGCGATTATGTCATTAGATTTGCAATTGAGAATGATCCTGCAATGAAAATTAACAACAAATATTAACGTTTTAAAAATTTGAAAAGTTTTCAGGGTGGTAGCCCTAAAATTCTTTTCACTCGTATAACTTCCAGCGCAGTGATTCAATCGAAACGAAATTTACTGGTTGGGTTTAACTTAACGTGAAGCAGATTTGGTATGTACTTTGCTTTGCTGCTGACACAGGCTAACCAGCATTAGCCATTTCCGTAAATATTGCACCAACAGATGCTTTATGCTTGAGTTACAATCAATGCAACCAACATTCGCTGCCAAGTTTTGTTGGTGGAACGAGTTACAATCAATGCAACACAATATTTACCGTCATCTGTCACTGGCTATATTAACGAAATTGTTGTTTGATAATATGGATCCTTTACAGTCTCGGAAAGTGATATCAGTGAGTATTTGATCCTTTAAAAGCTGCAGCGTATATTGCAGAGCAAAAATGAGCAAAAAAAAAAACAAATTTTGATTGTCATTTGCATATGACATTTCCCATTTCCCGGACTCTCATAGGAACAGGTGGAATTGGATATTTTCAAAAATGTTGTTGCCATGCCAAGTTTGAGATATGAGCAAACTCTGCTGCGCAACAAAGTTGTGTTGCATCCATAGATATAGAGAGGAATGGATACGAAATGGGCCGAGAGAAATGAAGCAATTTTCGACCTCTGGTGTAGTTGTGTGAGCGAGAGGTCGCAATGTGTTTGTATGACGAGGGCGGCGTGAAATATTGGAAAATTAAAGGGCAACTTTTTTGGTGCAAATAAAAATTTGTTAATATTGATGTAATGTAATTCACGTCAATAGCGAATCAATGAGTTTCGATTTGCATTAAAACTGTGCGTAGTATTTTAATTAGTTGTGCGGCAGCTGAACAGGTTTTTTTTTTATGAAAATGATTAGCTCTGAGCAGAGCTGAAGTCTGTTCGCGTACTTTCAGTCACAGAATTTTTGTGAATCATGTGGTGGGGGATATTCAGGAAAAGTACGAAAACGCTCTGATTGCATTTCCGGAAAAGATTCAGTTGTCGGTTTTTGTGAGAACAATAGTAATTAGAAAGTCATTCTAAGTGGTGATAAATTATCGCCACAAAAATATGCGATCTTCAAAACAACATTATGCAAAAATATGTTGCTTGCCGCGCACATTTGGAAATTTTTACTCGCGACACGCGTTTCACATTTTTCACTGTTTTTCAATAGCTCAGACTCTACTGAAATTTAATGAAAGAGGCGAAATTTTCAGCATTGAGTAAAACGAAGTACATAAACGGCTTCAAAGCACGCGAATAGACCTAATTGTTGCCGTGTTGCCACATAACGCAGATCACTTAGCATAATTCCGTGAAAAAAAACTTCACTTGGATTTATTTGGTAGAGAAATTCTAAATTCAATTTCAGCGGCACTGAGTCACTTTATTAGGCTCAAAAACTATTCAAATAAAACAATCTGAAATAAATGTTTTAATCTAACGAGTATTAAAAAAGTTTCAAATTATATATACACTCAAGACATTTACGCGCAAATAATGTTAGAAAATTCTCGGCATCCACAAAAAAACAAACAATTTATAGAGGTTATTGATTTCTGATCTGGTTCCCTTCTAGTCTATAAATCAGCATAGACAACGTATATCGTCTCTAAAGCTAAAGCCGATAATATTTTATTGTATTATTTAAAATGGTACTATTTTGTAATTTTGTAAATTTTGTAAATGCGCTCAAGCTGTATAGCCTTTGTCTGAAAAAATCACTTCACATATCGCGGCGTCTATTTCGACACAAGTTTTACTTGCAATATTTGCTGTGGTAAATTCAAATATTGTTTACTTACCGGAAAAAAGAATCGCCCTCGCACTGCGTTTATAATCACTATCACAATTCACAACACTACACTTCATTTTGCTCAATACGAATATTAACGCTTCCACTCGCCGTAAATTTTGCTTTCAAAATGTGCGAATACAGATTTTTCGCACATTTCTTGTACGAAATGATCCTTAAGCACATGTTTTTAATTACCTTTTTGCCCGACAAATCGTCCCAACGTCATATACAAAATTCTTCGCACTTTTCTTGTAACAAAAGGATATATTTCTTTCAGGTAAAACATATTTTTTCAAAATTCATGATCCCTTTGTTTTACATTATGTTCCCACCCTACAAATTTGTCCCTACATCGCATGTAAAATCTTGGCTTTTTTCAACCAAGGGGACGTATTTATTTCAGGTTAAATAGGTTATTTCCCGAAATTAGCGATCCTTTTGTTTTAAATTATCTTCCCACTCTACAAATCGTCCCTCCATTGTATGTAAAATAATCGCACTTTTTTGTAGCAAACGGACATATTTATTACAGGTAAAATAGGTTTTTCAAAATTAATAAATTACGTTTCCACCCTAGAGATCGTCTTTACAAAGCCCAGGAAAAAGAAAGTAAATTGATATGCTTCATACGAGAGAGTGGCAAGAGTGGTATACATGTTTTTTTATATGAACGAGCTCATAGATTTGATTGCCATAAATGCAAATTTGATTCCCATAAATTTGATGCCATAAATGTTCGATCGGGTTTAAGTTCGGTAATAGCATTTGGACAGTAACAAATAGCCCAAAGCCTACATTGCTCCAGATACATGCGAAAATTGTATAAAATGCCTTATTTTTCAGCACTTTGTTTAATATTTCTTTTAAGAATACCCAGGCAACACGTTTGATCCATCCTACCATTCGCAAAATCTATATATAGCATAATGTTTCCTCCGTTGTATTTTACAGTGGAAGTAGTATGTTCCCTCCTAAACTCTGTATTAAACATTCGCCGAACATATTGCCGCTTATTAGATTCAAAAACATTAATTTTTACTTCAGCAACAAAAATTATGGACTTTCAGAATTATTTAGGCTTTTTGCGCACTCTTAAGCGAAACGTTATTTAACAAATCAATTATTTTTAACTATTATAAGGTTAGCTTCCGCCATTCTGCCCTTTAAATTCGCTTTCTTTTTTGAATTTCGAATAATTTGAGTAGAGACTTTCTTTTCAACTCGTTTGTTCACCTTAATTTGTAAAACTGGGGCACTTAATTTAGGGATTTTCATAATTTTTCTGATAATCCACTTTTTTCACACTCAGATAAGATTTTAGGCCTTTCTGACCGATGCTTTGTTTCAAAAAATTTGGTTGATTTATTTATTGTTATTACATTTCTCACTGTATGTCTTTTATAATTAATTTTATACCTATGACGCAAATAATGCAACAACAATAATATTATTTCTTGATTAGCCACCTTATTCAACGTATTTTCTATTAAAGGCTGGTACTGAGTTCGAGTTCACGTGAAATTTTGACATGTTTCCATTATCTGGTCATTCTTTCGAGCGAAAATTTTGACAACGGAGAAAAGCAGAGACACTGCTCATTCTTGACGGATAAAATGTCAAGAATTTCACTTTTCGATCGATTTTCTTATTGGAAAGTCATTTGCACTGCTCAATTTTCAAATTGAAACACTAAATGTCACTTTTTCGCTCGAAAGAATGAACTGCACAAACTAAATTGGCGTGAAATGATTGACAACATGTTTCAGTGCCATCTATGTTTTCAAAGCGAAAGCAACTTCAAAGCAACTTTTCATGCGAAGAACACAGTACCAAACTTGCTTATTTTCAAGCGAAATTTTCGCCGAAACAGATTTCGCGCGAAATTTTGTATGAAAATTTCACGTGAAATCGAACTCAGTACTATGCTTAACATAAAAAAGTAAACTATAGTGTAAGAAATACCATTTAGAAAATTTAATTTGCAGACAAACACAGCCATCAAATCTGAAATTCTTTAAATTCCCTAAAATAGATATATTTGAAATCAAACTGAAATAAAATTTTCGCGACCAAAACACTTGCTAATTTATTTTCAATCAACCGGTTTGCCTACCAACGTAACATAAAACATCTACATGCGTATAGATCATTTAGCATCATAATCTGCACGCAGCATTCGTAAATAGTAGCTCCAGTCAATTACGAAGTTTACTTCTGCTACTTTAAATCGTTCATTCACACCGGTTTTCATCGTTCGAACAATTTTCTTCACCTAAATGACGTCAATTCATATAATTGATCAAACTTAATGCCCCTACACGCTATCAAGCTTTCCCCGCCTATGAACAAAAGCAATCAATAAAAATGGCGATCGGGCGGCTTGACACATGTTTTATTTTCGTGTTTTCATCAATTAAAAGTATAAATGTTTAGATTGATCAATAAACAGTGTGAAAGTAAAAAGTGTTTTGCACCAATTACTCATAGGATTTCGCCCTAGAATGTGTGATGTAAGAACAAATTCAATTTGAATCAATGTACCTCTTTTTACCGGATTTAGGATAGAAAGCTTTCGAATTGTGGAAAGAAATGGTTGTTATATGTATGCAAGCAACATTTTCGACCTCCCCTTACAAAATAACATCAAATTTCATTCAGAAAATTTGATTAATTTTGAAATTACTGCCCCATGTGACACATATTTTATTTTCCCTGCTATTCCAACTAACCCGAAAATCGACCATGTTCACAACAATAGAAATGTATGGAAATGTTTGTTTACATAGAGAGTCAACAGCGCAGAAGGGTATAGTGTGCGGCATTGAGGGGAAAGCTTTTTTGCAGAGAGTAAGTTGCATATGTAGTAAAAATGCTTCATTCACGTACGGGTTCATGGATTATCATTTCGTGTCCATTCTTTATATGTCTATGGTTGCATCATTGTAACTGCTCTCATACGTTCTCATGGGTTCAAACTCATTTTGTTGTGCAACAAATGTTGGTTGCATTGATTGTAACTCAGGCTTTAAATTACGTTCTCATATGCAAAGCATTTGCAATAAAAAATAAGGAATCAATTTTTAAATTTTCCGAGTTTTGAACATTTTTCGGATGGCAGCCTCAAACAACGTTTAACCGCTGAAACTTTCGATGAAATCCTCCGATGAGAACGAAATTCAAAGGATAAGTTGATTTAAGTATGAGCTTGTTAAGGTAAACTTATTGCTGCTTCATTGGGAGAGTATTGCCAGCACTGAACATTTTCATCATTTGTGTTATAGTTGAGTTTTGTTGCTTGGGATAAGGAATGGTTGTACAAAAAAGTGTATTACGTCTTTCCACATTTTTTTGTCACTCAAAGACAATTTCTTCGAAAATTAGTTTTTCTAGCGGTTCTGATGCGCTAGACTTTTTTTTTATTCAATGTACTTACCTAAAGCTCTGTCATAAAGAGCTTAGCTTACTTTAACTTACCCTGCCCAAGAGTGCAAAAAAAACGCACCTATACATAGCTTTCTTGTTGTTTTGTTGGCCATGTCATAGCTTAAGAACTATATATAGCTCGGAAAGTACGTGAATTGCGATACAATTTGCAATATTTCCCCACTGATTGCGAGAAGTAAATAGCAATATTCAAGTCCAAGTTGAAATCCTTCACTCTCTACCAATCTCTTCCATCAATCAATCACGTAGCTTGAGGCCCCTGGCCATGTTAAAGAACTTCGTGACACGACGGGCCATAATTCATTCCTTAGCTTTCACTACTCCAGTGATGGGTCAGCATATTTAGCCATTTCAGTAGAAGAACTTTAAGCACTATGAAGTATCAAAAATAGTTTTCCG
This sequence comes from Nemotelus nigrinus, assembly GCA_947369275.1. Lineage (NCBI taxonomy): Eukaryota > Metazoa > Arthropoda > Insecta > Diptera > Stratiomyidae > Nemotelus > Nemotelus nigrinus. The sequence goes on along the minus strand of OX376373.1, from coordinate 2,126,898 downwards.
CGAAGACTGAGATCAAGAGATTTTCTATGATCTGGTACTATTGTTGATGATTCTTCATTACCTCCATTTCGGTTATAATACTTGAATCGGTCAATTTAATCCTGAAATTATATTTTCCCAATGGTTGTGATAATTTCTCGATTTCATGGACAATATGCTATTGATCCAAAATAAGCTTTGGGTGATTTAATTAATTCTATTGCTACCATATCTCACTTGTTACTTCTTCGCCTATTTTATTAGATATATCACTCATTATTTCAACTTGAGCGTATTGCGTAGTCGTCTAACTATGCATGCAATAAACCAAGAAACTTGATCAATCTACGTCAAACGATACATTTCAAAATATTTAAGTTCAATCGAAACAATCAATCATTTTCCGCATCAACAAATATGGAAGAAAAAGATACCGACTTTTACGCTGTTCTTAACATACCTCGAGATGCCACACCTGAAGAGATTGGCATTGCTTACAGGAAAATGGCGATAACATTTCATCCCCACCGCAACCAAAACAATGGGACTGCCTATAATGCACCCGAAGGAATAAATGAAGAGAATCATCTGCCAGCACTACCGCCATGTATTCAATGGGCTTATATAAACCGTGCCTATGATGTTCTATGTAAGCTTTGAATTTTGAACTAAACGAACTATTGAAACGGACTTATTTCCCAGCGAATCCTTTGCGACGTGAAATCTATGATCGATACGGCGAAGCGGGTCTTCAAAAAGGAGTGCCACTGCCTCATGGCTATTTTCACCGTTACCAGTATCACGGAGACTTTTTCAAGACGTACTATGAGGTGTTTGGCTCATATTCGCCATATGCAAACATCATTGAAGCAGCAGTTAATCCACCACCACTATATTCTACCGAAAATGGAATTGGAGTTAAGACAAAAGACAAGCCAGTTGAGAAACTACTTTATTTAGATCTGAAGGAAGTATATTTCGGTGGAGTGAAGCGTATGCAGATATTGAGGCATGAATTTGTTGATGAAGCGAAAACGGTGACCAAAATCCGGTATTTAAGAGCTTTTCGGAAAACTTCTCGATAAAAAGACTTGGTTTTTCCGAACTAGCCTTTTCATTTTACAAATAAAATAGAAATATTGCTGGTTAGATTCTTAAGGGTCCATGTTTTTAGGGAGAAGTTTTTAGTCATACCCATTGCACCCGGTATTTTACCTGGAACTAAAATTACATTCCCTGAAGAGGGGGACCAAGGACCAGGCCGAATTCCGGCAGACATAGTCTTTGTCGTAGCAGATAAACCCCATGACACCTTTTATAGACGTGGCTCCGATTTGTACATGGACTTTGAGATCGAATTGAAAGAGGCATTGTGTGGGACGAAAATGCTCATTCCTACAATCGACGAGAGGAAGTTGTTCATAGTGATATCAGAAGTTATACATCCACAATACATTCATGAAATCAAGGGGGAAGGGCTCCCTAAACCGACAGCTAATGCTAATAAGGGCAATCTGTTTATTCGATTTGATAGTAAGTACTAAATGTTATGTGTCATTTCTATATCATATTTACTTCTCATGCTGTGTACGCTATTTAGTACAATTTCCCGCCACGATATCAAAGACAATCAAACCTTCAATTGCAAAGCTATTTGCTGAAATTAAAGAAGAAAACAAGATTTCCGATATCAGAGGCTATAAAATTGCAGATAGACGCTCAAGAGCAAATGAGCCGAATGAAGCTGGTCCTAGGAATGTTTAAGATATGGATTGCGAATTAACCCTTTCTAGTCAGACATCTGCCCTAAGATTGTATATGTAATCACACAATTTGTTTTCGCTTCTGTTACATATATTTTATATCCATCAACGTTCCCAATATTCTAATGCTAAATATAAATGCAACCGGGAAGAGTGCAAGTTTAAAAGTGGAAGCTATTTTTATTTTGGATTTTCATCCTACAACTAAAAACAAATGCCACACACATATTATTTCAAAACTATTTCCCAGGACTGCACAATATTGCCACGACAAATCCGCTCCTACCGAGGCTAAACAGATCTGCTATGCAAGTTATAGTGTGTTCGCACTGAGACTAAATCATGTAATTCCACTGAGGCTCACCCTTAAAACTATCTGATTTGCTCGTTTAACCCCTTCAAAAAATGCGACAGTTTTCACACTAGAGTTAGGTCGTACTAGGATTTTCCCATACAAGGCATAGCTAATACGAGTACAAAAAATTACCTGTTCCAATCATATTTGCTCGTATTTTTTGGAGTATATACATATATACTTACAACACATTCGATTTGCAGTTGTTTAATGAAATTATATGATATGCCCCCCAACTCCAGATACAAAGTTCCCAAGCTAGAATGGTGATGCTGTAAGATGACTATCAAAGGATTCCGAGTCATTAGTCCGTGCAGCTTGTCAGTAACTTTCTAATGTTAGGCTACTTATATGAGCTCCTTGGCAAGTCTCTACCCAGTATAGAAGCCATTTAGGGGAAAACAATCAAATTCAATCAATTTCATTTGATGTCCATTTTATTATATGCACAAAACACCTTCTGTATTCTTTGAAATTGGCAGTCGAAAATTTTATCAATTTTTACCAACTACGCCTGTTGCCAACTACTCGTATGAGTCTTTTCTTCGATCAATATCCGATACGTCTTTTCTCGGTTAATCTAAAGCAGTCGGTAATGGCATCAATGCCAAAAACTAAAAATTACCAAATTTTTCATGTTTTCACCCCTTCCAAAACACCCAAAAAGAGTGTTTATGTTATAGTTGATATGTTCAATATTCTGACGGCCTCATAAAGTATAAAATTCGAATATTATCAAACTCCGACGCTGGAACATAATTTTAACACACGAGTGCTCAGATGCAACCTGTTTTGAAGCACAATATCATATAAGCAAGTATGAATAATCATCAAGTGTAAATAAAATCACAAGGACGCTAGAATGAAATACTAGGTACAAAATACGAGCTAGTACGAAAATAATAGGTACGAAATACTGGTCTTTACTGCTGAGTATGAAAGTGCTTACTAGTATGAAATACGAATATATATTATAGGATTCTATTACGTCGCTGTTTGATTGTTCAAATAGAGGAAAATTAATCAAATAGAGGAAATTTATTGGGTAGATTCTTGTATAGTTCGCAAAATGCATGTATAGTTCGCAAAAATACTCGTACCTAGTATTTTTGAATTTCGTACTGGCTACTGGCTGTTCCAAAAAAATACCTGTTCCACCTTAAACCCCGGGTGTGTTCAATATTCTTGATATATCAGCTATTAGCTGCTATTTTAGCTGCTCTGGCTGTCCAATGTCACGAAATAGCTGCATCTGATGCTTGCTTGCTATTTGACAGTCGGGCTGTCCAAGATTCTGGAATAGCTGCTATGGTAGCAGCTATTTGCTGCTCGCAGTCTGGAGGATAGCAAGAAAGTAGCTAAGGCAAAGTGGACGTGCGTACACAGCTGATATAGTCCAAGGCGTCACTTTTGAATAGAAATGAAAAAGAAAAGCAGTTCTCACGCTTTGGTGACCAAGGAAATACGGGCTTTTAAACACCAACTCAACTCAAATTTTAAGTAGGCTTTAACACAGCGCAAGTCATCTTGAGTTTTTAGATGGCGGGTGTAAAGTGCGAAAGGCCGGGTACGCTAATTGTGCTTATGCCTAGATGCTACACCAACTATTTCAACGTTTTTTTTTCGCTGAAACTCTAAATCACTTCAGCGATTGTGCTACTAAAATTCGTTGTCGGCGTGATTTGGGAGTGCAGGTTCTATGATGCACAGTATCGTAAGTATCAATAACGTCAGCTTCATTCACTTTTCTCCCTTGCCTACTTATGAGTTTTCCCAGTTTCCACATAATTTTAATTTTACAAAAATATAATTTTTGAATTATTTTCTTGTATCACCTTGTATTGATTTCAACAATTATGCAAACAATTTTGAACAATTATGCAAGCTTACAAAATCAGGAAGAGGAAACTAAAAATAACTGACAAATATTGGAAATATTGAAATATTTTAGCTTTAATTAGCTAAAAAAAAAAACAAAAGAATGAGCCGTATATATAACATATTTTTCTAATTTTCTTTATTTTGTGCAATTTTTGTGCCAATTTCAAAAAAAAATTGTAATTTTTTTTTTATTTTTTGCGATATTTGTGGTTGGTCTCAGAAGAGAGAGATATAAGGAAATGAAAATGGCAGTGAGAAGTGAAGCAATTTGCCTAGGCTGAGCGTTAGTTGTAGTAAGCGAATTTGACATTCACTTACTGTGCCGAACAGAAAGATAGAGTGAGATAGATAGAGAAAAATAGTTGGCCATGTGCCCGCGAATTTGACAATTACTAACTCAGCAATAACAAAAGCTAAGGTATCGGGGAAACCAAGGGGAATATCTGAGGTAGCAATTCTCTCGATTTGTTCTATTTATAGATTTTACCTTTGTAGTAAAATTGCTTCACTAAATTTCGTATATGTATACGCTTGTTTCATTTCCTTAGATCTCTATGTTCTGAGTGGTTGGTTATTCACGTCGAAAACACAGCCCACCTATCTTGAAAATTCTACAATAAATTGTCGGCCTGATTTAGGATGTGATAACTAAGAAATGGAATATAAATTTTTCATCTTAAAAAAACATTTCATTACAAATCTTAAAAAAACATATACAGTTGCTCACAAAAGTCAGCATACACCGCTTAAAAACGCGGAATTGGCAATATATAGGTAGAAAAAAAATGAAGAGACGGGTGAAAAACGAACTTAAAAGAAATATCAGAGACATTGAAATCTATTTTACACAGAATTAGTGAGAATATACATATATATACACATATACATAGTAAATAACAAGAAATTCCACTGAAAGTGAGGAAACAAAAGTCAGCATACACCAGAGAAAATTCAAAAGAATCAGTCTAAGCAATGAGTCATACTGCGATAAAGATTGCTACCGTGTTAATATACAAAGATAAACATTAGTACATTGCAAGTCGATCAAACAAAAGTGATTTGGGAGTCTTTAATACTTAAAAATGAGTACACGGAAGGAAACGAGTTTTGAAGTGCGAAAAATCGTCCTTAGTGAACGAATGGAAGGGAATTCGTGTGGCGAAATTGCTAAAATAGTTGGAAGAAGTCGGCCAACGGTGCAAACGATCATACGGAAAGCAGAAACGGAAGGGAGAATACACAATAAACAAGGAACAGGTAGACCGAAATCCTTAAGTAAGAGAGATGAGAGAGACTTGTTACGGAAAATAAGTAAGGAGCCACAAAAAAGTGCTCCGGAAATGGCCACTGCACTTGCAAAGGCAACAGGGAAGCAAGTGAGTCCAGAAACAATACGTAGAGTTTTGCGTAATCAGGGTTATAATGGTAGAGTTCCGCGGAGAAAACCTTTCATTGCTCCTGTTAATGAAAAGAAGAGGCTTGACTTCGCTCGCCTGCATCTTAATAAGGACGAAAATTTTTGGAATCAAGTTATGTTTAGTGATGAGAGCAAGTATAATATTTATGGCTCTGACGGGCGCGGATACGTGTGGAGGAAGCGGAACTAAGCATTGGCAAAGAAGAATTTGCGTCCTACAGTGAAACATGATGGAGGGTCAGTCCTCGTATGGGGCCATGAATCAAGTAAAAAGATTACGCATTGCGCAGGTCCGCCATATTGGAATTCTGTTTCATGACGTCACACGTGACAAACTATTTGAATAAGTGGGTTTAGTTTTATGAAAGCGTTTTTATAATATTTAGTTCTCCACCGCAATTATCTTTTGCGTATATTGTGGCCTCATGGCAAAACGTGTAACACAATCGTTAATTATCGACGTATTTATGTTCGAACGATTAATAGCCATTCATGTCACGTGTGACGTATGTGCGCACATAAATTCATTTTCGTACGGCGATCAGCGTAATCTTAGTATTCTTTGATTCATGGTATGGGGCTGTATGTCGGCCGCTGGTGTGGGGCAATCACATTTTATTGATGGTACTATGGATCAATACATGTATTTGAACATATTGCGAGGCGATTTGATACATTCTGTACTGAAATTAAGCCTACAGCCAGGTTGGATCTTTCAGCAGGACAATAATCCAAAACATACAGCTAGAGGTCTCAAGGAATGGTTGCTGTATAACGTCCCTCATCAGCTTCACAGTCCACCTCAGTCTCCCGATTTAAGCCCTAAAGAGCATTTATGAGACGAATTGGATCGCAGAATTCGTGAGCCAGCCGTAAGAGCAACTATTACTAGTAAAGAGACCCTGAAATCTGCTCTGCTGTGTACCTGGATGAATATTCCACCCGAAATTACCGGAAATCTCGTTAGTTCGATGTGAAGGCGTTATGAAGCTGTTATTAAGGCTGGTGGAGGGCCTACAAAGTATTGAGCTCACGTTTTTTGGTCATTCTCGTTCTTTTCGAAACATGGCTCGTAGTGTATGCTGACTTTCAATGGATGAATTTTCCTAGTTTTCATGGCTTATTTCTTTCTGTGTTCGGATTTTCTTTATTGTTGTGTTATGAAACTTATTTTTAATGCCAATAAAGCTGCTTTTACGTTTTCATTTCATTCTCTCTTTTTCCACTGTACCATATTCGTGTTTTTACATGCTGTATGTTGACTTTTGTGAGCCACTGTACATATTTTAAAAAAACTGTCATAACCATAAGTTTATCGCAAATTTTCAAGAATTATACAAACTTACCTCTTTTAATTAAAACAAACTTACAAACAAACATGAAGGAACCAGCAAACTAAATTGAATTTAAAGCTAAAAAAAACCAAAAGAATGAGTTGTATTATATAATAAAATTTATAATTTTCTGTTTTGCAAAAAAAAAACAAAATTTTCCTCGATTCCTCCATTCTCGCCATTTTCGGCATCTCCGTTTTCGTAATTTCGCGTCGTTTACTCAACCATTTTTTTACTCAACCATTATTGTGAATTTCTATTAAAATTCGCCATCTATTGTGAACACTTTGCCGTCATGAGCACTGTTTGAAAATCTGCGCGGGACGCCAAACAGCAAAAGGGAACAGTTAAGAGAATGGACTCAATATTTGACCGGTCCAGTATTCCTTTTTTGCGAGCTGTTGAAAAATGGGTAAATTTTCCGAAATATCCGGTGATTTGTTCACTTCGTCAAAAGACAGCTGTTTGGCTCACTGTGTCTCTGCAGATTTACGAATGGGAAAAGGAATTGCCTTGAAATTCCGGTAAGAATTTTTATGTGCTACTGTATGAAGATCTGATTTTCGTACTTCAGGTCTACATTTGGGCAAATACCGAAACTGAAAGCGCAAAATCCTAAAGTTGGTGGAGCTATCATGTTAAAGGATATGAATAGATACATTTACTATTTGATAACAAAGCAGCTTGTGTATCATAAACCGACGTATGAGTCAATGTACAGTTCTTTGAGTGCTATGAGACAACATATGGTAGGTCGCAATTTCAAAAGACTGCTCGCTTCAAGTGAAAGTAATAATGAAAATAATGTCATCACTTTTATTTCTTGCATATTTTATGCTTTATATAAATCAAATTCCAACAACATGCTCTTATAGAACTACGAATTATTCTTTCAGAAACAAAATGGCATGAAGAAGCTTGCTATCCCGAGAATCGGATGCGGCCTTGATGGTCTTCTTTGGCCAAAGGTGAAGAACCAAATCAAAGAAATATTCGCTGATGATGACATTGAAATCTTTGTATACGAGTTCGCGCGGAAAAATTGAAGTAAATTTAGATTCAGGCTGTTTTTAAGTTTTCATTTTTATATTGATAATTAATATCATTAATTCACTTTCATTAATACTATTCGTTTGAATGTTGGACATTTGGAAGAGATCACTCCGTGCAGGTACTCATGTTCCACAGATGGATTTCTGTGCTTGTCCATTCCCCCACGGTTGTCTGCAGTTCTTCGTATTAACGAACTGCTAATCAGCGCGTCGATGGGCACCGATGCGATTTCGTGAGTAATAAGTATCTTTAATGCGGTCGTAGTCATGTCAAGTACTTATTCGTAAAATTACTTTTCAACATAATTCAGGTACTTAACCATGACATACAGTCAGTCAAATCTAGAGATGGGCAAAAGAGCTTATGGCTCACCACTGATCGCTCTTTTTTTACATTATTGCGCCGTTCTCTCAGTACACTGTTCGCTGCACATTTTATTCAAACCAAATTTTTCGCTCGCAGACTATGCTGTGCTTTTTTCAGACGCTGAATTGTAAAAAAAGAACGATCAGTGGTGAGCCATGAGCTCTTTTGCCTATTTCTAGTCGAATCACTTCATTGTATTAACAAGTTAGCAATTCAACATTGAACGTGGAACATGTTCGTGGTTCAAGTATTTACATAGTAAAATGCTTCTTTACATAATTTACAAGAGTTCGTCGGGATTTGCCGAATGAAATAATGTAGCACAAAAACAAAACTTCGAGTGAATATCGAATAAAAGTCACTGGAAAATAAAACTAGCCTTTCGAATCAATACCATTACTTCGGTACGAAATTGTAGATGGTAATATCAATCTCTTCGGAACCGAAGACAAATTCCAACTCATTCCGTACCTTATCCCATTCTAGCCCGTCAATTCCGCATCCTATACGAGGAATAGCCAGCTTAATAACTTGATTTTCAATCTACGGAAGAACAAAGTAGATGAATCTAGCATTTTGGCACATGATTGACCCACTCACCATATGCTTCTTCATTGCATTTAACGAAGCTCTCAAACTATCATAGGTTGGCTTTTGATAACTGCAATTTTTCGTTACTAAATAATAAATATAACGCTCTTCATCCTTCAGTACAGCTACACCACCAATGCCGACATTTTGACCCAATAGTTCATCCACTTTGCCGTATACTTTTTTAAATACTACAGCGATTCCGCCACCCATTCCCATATCGGCAGCCACACAATGTGCTAGTGACGTTGTTTTCGGAGCCGTAAATAAATCACCTTCGATTTCTTTCAAAACTAACTTTTGCGTGCTGGCCATCCTTACAGCAAGAAGTAGAGAAGGTATGGATTTTAACAGGACGAGCTGCCTCATGTGCGGGATTATAGTAAAAATACTACACAACAATTGATTTTAAGAGCACAAAAGTCAAGATAGTACGAAATACCGGCAGTATTCACAATTGCATGAATGGTGAAATCTGAAATGGTGTAAAATCGTGATGCTTTAGGGCTGGCAATATCGCAATATCCGCTTAGCATTTGAAATGCCCATTTTTAACTGTTCGATCTAAATTGAGCTCTACTAAAATTTGAACGTCATTTAAGTGATCGGTGATTTTATTGATTTCTGTCCCTGTGAAGTAAATTAAATTTACTCACGAGAATGACTTATCCGCGCAGTTCCATTACTACTATTTAGCACTGGCAAGCAGGGTTCACATTTTACTCCATTTGAAGCAGATTCTCATTTTTCAATTGAAAATGATAACTACTTCACTACTACAGTTTCTTCGAATTCTACTTCATTTATGGCTCAATCGAATCAGACAGATTTTTGTTTTTTATCCTCTGTTGTGTAGTACAGAATCTGCCTCCACTACAAACACCACTGCGAACGCCATTGTGACTGTACCATTATCCAGAGCGAGTACCACACGAGTCAAGTCCACAGTGAAGTGGGCTACGCCATTGTGTGTGTGGATCGATGTGGATGGTGACAGTCAGTCTTTCTTTAGACAACGAGATAGATAGATCACTGTGTAGATTGAAAGTCGCAATAAATTAAATTGTCAAACCTAAATTTCGTGTTCTAATTACCATATTACAACTCAGGTGTGGGGTTTGGACTAGAAAATGTCTACAAGGAAAACGAGCAGGAAAATTGTGGCATTAGCCACAAATGAAGAAGGAATAGAAGAGGCCGCGTCCATGCACGAGGTCCGAGAATGCGAGACGCCGCTCTCAGGAAAAGAGTGCTCGTCGCCATACTCTGAGCTGGACGACCGAAAGTGGATGGATGAAGGTTCGGTCCAAGAATTGAAAAGATTGGAGGAGGAGGACGCGGAAATAGAACGCCGTACGCGTCTTTTAAGTAAGAGGCATGAACTTGCCGTACTACAACGAAAGGTTCTCGAAATAGAGGACGAAAATGATGTCTGGCAGAAGGCCAAGATGGCTGCCAGGGACGCTGTTAAAACCGATGCCAATAATGAGGAAACCGATATAAGTGCTTCTAGGAAAACCAACACCGCTGTCACCCCGGATGCCCCGCTCGTCAACAACGTCGGGAATGCAGTTAACACCGCTCGAGTCGTTGATGCTGCTGTCATAAGTGCCGCCATTGAAGCCGCCATTAATGCGGTAATGATGAATGCCAATGTTGCCACCACTGCTGTCGCTGTTGATGCTGCCGCTATTAATGCTGTCACTGCTGCCGCTATTGATGCTGTCACTGCTGCCGCCACCGCCACTGCTGCCGTTGCTGATTCGAATGTCACCGATGCTGTCAATGATCCTGCTGTCACTGCTGCCCCGCCTGCTACTGCTGTTGCTTTGTCTGCTGCCCCGCCTGCTACTGCTGTTGCTTTGTCTGCTGCCCCGCCTGCTACTGCTGTTGCTTTATCTGCTGCCACTTCATCTACTGCTGCTGCTGCCCCACTCACTATTGCTGCTGTCCCAGTCGCCGCTGCTACTGTTTCGGTCACCGCCGCTGAAACCAAGGAGGAAAATTTCACTCCTAAAGTCGATGAAGCGATCGTACCAAAGAATACAGGTGCTATTCGCAAGAACAAGGGTGAAGCTCACCTAACTGATGTTTCTGAAGTAAAAGAAGAGGCCAAGAGGTATGCTGTTGCGCCAAGAATCGAGTATCTCGACATACAACCGGCGTTACCAGTGTTCTCGGGAGAGAGCGCCCAGCAGCCCGTTCGGTTCTTTTTCGCGGACTTTGAAGAGACGCTGCAGCTGATTGAACTAGAGGACTATAAAAAGTTGATCTATCTGAGGAAGTCGCTGACCGGTTCAGCCCAGGAATATGCGAGGTTAAATCATGCTAGGACGTACGACGATCTCAAAAGCGGATTAATTCGGGAGTTTGAGATAGTTGCCTCGATCGAAGAGATATACCGCCAACTCAGAAGTATGAGATGGAATCAAGCAGCTGAACCGCTGCATCGTTTCATCCTAAAGATGCAAAATGCCGCCAAAACCTGTAGTGTCAGTGAGGAGGAGATCATTGACATTATTACTGAAACACTGCAGAGTAGCGGTTTCAACTCGACACCCTTGCTAGGAAGTACTACGTTGGAGGATCTCAAACGACGAGCCCATAGATATGGGAATCTAATAAAACAGCGGTCTTCGTTTGTTCGACCGAATTTAAATGCTGTTCGGTCCCAATGGGACTTGACCCGTTCATTTGCTTCTAGGAGTGGACCACTGCCGAATGCTAATCGTGGAATTATGCATAATGCTCGTTCGATGTCAGCAAATCAACAATCTGTGTCCACGCTTACTTCAAAACAAACTGCAAATGATGATACAGAGGTCCGATGTTTTAATTGTTCCTTAATGGGCCACTATCAATCTAAATGCCCATATGGAAAGCGCCCTGCAGGAAGTTGTTTCCGTTGTTGGGAGGTTGGACACGATCGGCACCGATGTCCGAATCCCAAAAAACTATTGCAGTTGAATCCCGCAGCCACGAAATCACAACTATCATCTACGCCAAATGAGTCAATGTGTGCGATGCCCGAGGCCGAATATGAAAATAGCCGATTAGACGTCTCAAATTTGGTAAGTGTCACATTTAATAATGCGTCTGAGCACGGGGAAACCCGACAACTTATCACATGTCTTTCATTATTCGACACCGGCAGTCCCGTTAGTTTTATAAATCGAGCGTTAGTACCGAAGAACATATTGTTAGCCGAAGAGAAGCCGTCATTCCGAGGATTAGGAGGAAGTTCAATCGAAGTACGTGGAACAGTTGTAACAACCATAGGTTATCGAAAAAAAGCTACCATCATGAAATTACACGTAATAAATAATTGCAGTACTGTGTATAACTTAATCTTAGGCCGAGATTTTCTGGATTCAAATAAAATACACCTTATAAAGAAAAAAATTTCGTATGCCAAACCAAAGTTAGAAGAAATAAAATCGTATGTCGAATTAAAATCGGGTGTTTCCATTTGTGCTCAGACGGGTGTTTTGAATATATTGGAAAGATTTGATTTAGTACGTAAGGGAAAAATTGATAAAGCGTTGCCACCTCAGCCTGCCTCAACCGTTTCAGATGAAAGTCTACCAGACATTTTTAGTATTGAAATTGATAAGCTTATAAGTCTACCCGAAATTAATAAGGACCTTTCTCAAAGCGAAATGAATAAATTTTTGTCCATTATTGAGCAGAAATACGTTTGTCGTCAGGAAGTAGAAATAAAACCGTTGGACTATGTAATGCATATTCACTTGAATTCAGATGTTCCGTTCCACTGTCCACCGAGAAGATTATCGGTGCGGGAAAAGGATGAAGTTAAGAGGATTACAGATGAACTATTGCTTGAAGGCGTCATCCGACCAAGCAGTTCTCCTTATGCCTCCGCTGTCGTACTGGTGAAGAAGAAAAATGGGCAGACGCGTATGTGTATTGATTACAGAGGCTTAAATAAACTCACTAAAAGGGACAATTACCCATTGCCGCTGATAGAAGATTGCTTGGAGTATTTGGAGGGAAAACAATTTTTCTCAGTCCTCGATCTAAAAAGCGGGTTCCACCAGGTACATGTTGCTGAGACTTCCCGAAAGTATACTTCATTCGTAACACCCATCGGTCAATACGAGTATGTAAGAATGCCGTTTGGGTTAAAGAACGCCCCTGCTGTCTTTCAGCGGTTCATTAATGAAGTATTCGCAGACTTAATAGGAAACAAAGAAATCGTCATCTATATGGATGACATTATGTTGGCCACTAAGACGTTTGAAGAACACTTACTATTGCTGACCAAAGTCCTTGAGAGGATTCGATATCGTAACCTGGAATTGAATATTGCCAAATGTCAAATCGGTCATACAGAAGTAGATTTCTTGGGGTATCGAATAACTGCCAGAGGAATTGCTCCTAGTAACGCTCATGTAAACGCTATTAAAAAGTTGAGTATGCCCACTAACACGCGGGAAGTTCAATCCGCCTTAGGGTTGTTCTCTTACTTTAGACGTTTTGTGCCAAACTTTTCACGAATAGCGAAGCCCCTTCAGAATTTGTTACGTAAGGATGCCCGATTCGAATTTTCAGAAGTCTGCTGTGCTGCTTTCCGGAAATTGCAGGAACTTCTGGTTGAATCCCCAATACTAGCTATATATAACCCGCTGTATGAGACCGAGTTACATACTGATGCTAGTTCTATTGGATTTGGGGCCATACTGATGCAAAAACAGGTAGACAAACGTTTCCATCCAGTCGCATATTACTCGAGAACAGCGACAGGACCAGAATCTCGTTATCACAGTTTTGAACTGGAAACTCTTGCTATTATCTACGCCTTACGTCGTTTCAGAGTATATTTAGAGGGAATTAAATTTCGAATAATCACTGATTGCAATTCTCTCACTCAGACACTGATGAGAAAGCAAGTGAACCCGAGAATCGCACGTTGGGCGTTAGAGTTGGAAAATTACGACTACACAATCCAACACCGTAAAGGTACCTGTATGCCACACGTAGATGCACTCAGTCGGGCTCCTATTATCGCCATTGTCACAGATGAAGATGTGGACTACAGGTTGCAAATAGCCCAAGCTCAAGACGTCGCTGTCAAAACCCTTAAGACTAAACTTCAGACCACTTCTATAGATAACTATGAACTAATAGATGGAATGGTTTTTCGAAAAGAAACAGGAAAAAAACCTTTGTTGTACGTCCCATCGGCAATGGAGCCCCATGTTATCAGGCAGTCCCACGAGTTGATTTGTCATCAAGGAGTTGAAAAGACGTGGCAAAGGATCAAACACAATTATTGGTTTCCCGGAGGTCGACAGAAAATTGAAGAATTTATTCGTAATTGCATTCCATGCATTATGTATTCGCCTGCTGCCAGCACTTCTGAACGCAATTTGCATAGTATCCCAAAGAAACCGCTGCCCTTTGATACTGTACACCTTGACCACTTTGGCCCATTACCGTCACTTCAATCTAAGAGAAAGCATATATTGGTGGTTGTGGATGCTTTTACGAAGTACGTCAGACTGTATCCTACCAATAGCACTAGTTCACGGGAAGTCACTGCGGCCTTAGAAAAATATTTCATTTACTATAGCAGACCTAGACGAATTATCTCAGATCGAGGTACCTGCTTTACTTCTTTGGAATTTGCTGCCTTTATGCAGAGTCATAATATCGAACACATTAAGGTGGCTACTGCCTCACCGCAAGCTAACGGACAAGTAGAGCGAGTTAATAGAACCCTGAAAGGTATGTTGGGAAAGTTAACCGAAGGCATCAACCATGCAGATTGGGTTTCTAAACTAGTTGAAGTCGAATTCGCTATAAATAATTCTGTAAGTACTGCTACTGGATTTACGCCAAGTCAACTGCTGTTCGGAGTGTCCCAGAGAGGTAGTATAGTTAGTGAGCTAGATGAGTACCTGGAGGACAAAGTAGGCCTTGATGATAGACCCTTGCATCAGACACGAAGCATCGCTGCAGAAAATCAAGCTAAGTCTCAACAATATAACCTGGAGTACTTCTTGAAGCACAGTAGGCCTGCTAAAATATACAAAGTTGGTGATTTCGTAGTCCTTAGAAACGTTGATACGACAGTAGGAACTAATAAAAAACTAATCCCGAGGTTCCGTGGTCCGTTTATGATACACAAGGTCCTTGAGAATGATAGGTATGTGGTAAGAGACATTGAAGATTGTCAGCAATCACAGTTACCTTATGATGGTATAGTTGAAGCGGGCAGGTTGAGGAGATGGCAAACTAATTCCCTAGTAAATCATAATCTCCCAATAGCACCAGACACTGACGAATACCAGGATGAGGAAGAATACCAGGAGGAGGAATGGCTCGAGGAAGAGGACTGGGATCCGGAGTATCTCGAAGCAGAAAACGAGGAGAGTATGCTAAATCCTTTAGCTGCGGTCTTTAATCCTAAAGCTTCCCTGATCGAGGACGATCAGTCGTCAGGTTGGACGAGTTGTAGTACAGAATCTGCCTCCACTACAAACACCACTGCGAACGCCATTGTGACTGTACCATTATCCAGAGCGAGTACCACACGAGTCAAGTCCACAGTGAAGTGGGCTACGCCATTGTGTGTGTGGATCGATGTGGATGGTGACAGTCAGTCTTTCTTTAGACAACGAGATAGATAGATCACTGTGTAGATTGAAAGTCGCAATAAATTAAATTGTCAAACCTAAATTTCGTGTTCTAATTACCATATTACAGTTGTTATTTTTGCCTGCTTCGAACTTTGACGGCACCATTTTTTAATCCAATATTATTTCAATTCAACGAACTTAGTGCAAATTGTATTATATATTGTTTGCAGCCTGATCTGAGAACAATTCTTCGAAACCTAAATAAGTAAATCTTAACATTTTTGACCGCCGTACGTTTAAGTATTTTTCTTATATTTTTCTATAACTCAATAGAAATCGCTTATATCTAAAAGCTGTTATAAATTTGATTTTGGCGGATTTGGCGGATCTTAAAGTAAAGTAATAAAGTATCTTAAAGTATCATACCATATTATATTATTAAAATATATCGACTTTCAAATTTATTAACGGATGTTATAAAAAAATATTACTGTGTGTTAAGTGCCGTTCACACGATGGCAGTGATCACGACAGTTGCTGCCGCGACAGCAACTGTCGTGATTTTTGTCATCGTGTGAACTAAGGAACTGTCATGACAGTACAGTCTTACTGTACTGTCGCACTGTTTCGCTTGATATTGCGACAAT
The DNA here is from genome assembly GCA_947369275.1 of Nemotelus nigrinus. Lineage (NCBI taxonomy): Eukaryota > Metazoa > Arthropoda > Insecta > Diptera > Stratiomyidae > Nemotelus > Nemotelus nigrinus. The sequence continues at coordinate 2,110,910 of OX376373.1, read as the reverse complement.
GCTGCCGCGACAGTGGCACGGTCGCACAGTATTTTATATCTGATCAGCGGCTATTTATATCAACTATTTGTTTAAATATTGTTGATTTTTTCCAATAATGACTAAAAAGTTTGATACGTATGAATTTTTGGAAGAATACCAAAAATATTCTTGCTTATGGCTTAAATGTCTACCGGAATTTAAAAATCGCGGCAAACGTGATGCCGCCGAAAAGGCACTTCTTGAAGTGTCAGGCCTTCAATCAATTAATACTTTAAGAGCAAAAATAAGAAGTATTAGAGGTACATATAACCAGGAACGAGGAAAAGTGAAGACACACATAACTACTGGAAGTGGACGCAGTGATGTTTACAAACCGAGACTTGTTTGGTACGAGTTTGCTGACAGTTTTTTAAAACAAAATGAAGCGAGTAATGATTCAGAGTCAAACCTAGTAAGTATCATCCAATTTTAGTAAACAGTAGGTAAAATGATTTTTTTTATTATTAAATACATATTTATTTATCAGCCATATCTACATTATTTCTTCTACAATTTAACTTTAAATATTGTAACAGTTTTAATCTATCATTTTATCTTGCCAAGGAACAGCTCCTTCACCAATAAAATAAGAAGCTAACTTGTCCCTTTTCTCTCTAGCGTCTACAAGATAGTTTCTATGTTGTGATGGTGCTATGTTGATAAGACCCCTGGTTTTTTTTCTGTTACTGTCCTCTCGCCATGAACCAGGTATGGTTTTTCCTGTGAAATGGTTTTCAACATCCACCGTACAATTCGTCGCTTTCTTTGTTTTTCTTATCCAATTGTGCATAGCACATGCAACTTTAATAACCTTTACAGCTTTCTCGGGATGTAATAGTATTGGCGATCTAAATACACGAAAACGAGATGCCAGTATTCCGAACGCGTTCTCAATGATACGCCTCGCTCGGCTCAATCTATAATTAAAGATTTTTTGTTGATAAGATAATTTGTTAGTTCTGGGATATGGTTTCATTAAGTAGCGTTTCAATGGAAACGCTTCATCTCCCAAAATTACAGATGTGTCAGGCAAATTCAGTTTATTTCCTTCAATAGCTTTGTAAAGAGATGACTTCCCAAATATACCACCATCAGAAATACTGCCATAACTTCCTACATCAATGAATGTAAAGTTGTAATCATGGTCTGCCATAGCCAATAAAGCAATGCTGAAGGTACCCTTATAGTTGAAGTAAAGAGAACCTGAGTTAGGTGGACACTGAATGACGACGTGTTTCCCGTCAATACTCCCAACGCATGGAAATTGCCATGTGTCGTTAAACCCTCTTTCGATTTCTCTCCAGTCCTCTTCGCAGTTAGGTACCTGCAAAATAATTAAAAAACCAATTTGAAATATTTCTAATTTCTTTGTTGCAGGAGACCGCAGAACATGAAAATGTCGATAACCAGTTTTCTGACACACCGAATAACAGCATACCGTCATCAAGTGATATGCCTTCTCCCCAAGATGATTCTGAGAAGCCTGAACCCCGAACTTTTCCTGCACGCAAAAAGAAAAGAGTCGACAGTCAAAAGTCGAATTTGGGTGACTCATTGGACAACGCTGTCCAAATACTCAAGCAAGTAGCACAACGATCTGACCAGCCTAGTAATGAATTTACTCATTTTGGGCTGCACGTTGCATCCCAGCTACATACACTTCCTCTGAGAGAAGCGCTTAATCTACAAAGCGACATTCAGGCATTGATTACGTCTGCCCGCATTAGGCAACTGTCTGAACCTACTCCTATTCCAAGTAGAAGCAGTAAAAATGAAGATGTTCAGTATAGTGACCAGGTCCTCGTGCAGCAAGCTAGTAGTAGTGCAAATGAAGATGTTCAATATAATGACCAGGTCGAAATTATCGTGCAGGAAACTGATGAGGCTGGGCGTGAGGGGATGCCCAATTTCTATACATATTATACTAATTGGAGCAGTGAACAAAATCAGCATAGTGACCAGGTCCCCGAGGCGAAAACTAACAGGAGTAATATACAAAATCTAACTTAACTATAATAATAACATACATATGTTTTATGTTTGCATATTTTATATACAAATACACCTCCTGTATAAAAACAAAAATTACCTTTATGTACTCCTTTAATGCGTTGTAAATAGCATCCAACACTTCTCCTAGAAACGTACAAATTGTGCTTTTCGACACTCTGTATAAATATTGTAGGCTAGCAAATGAATCGCCTGTGGCAAGATACCGCAATGTGATTTCCAGCTTTATTTTTGCAGGTAGTGCATCCCTCATAACTGTGTTTTCCTTTTGTATGCTGCCTGCCACCTGAAAATAGTAAAGAAAATATATCTAGTTTCTATGTATCTGATAATATATAAAAAGTAGGTATAGAATTCTATAGACATACCTTTTGCAAAAGGATATCGAACATATCCGTGCCCATTCTTAAAAAGTTTAAAAAACTTTTCGGGTCTTCATCCCGAAGTTCTCTCAGCAGAGTGTTTGACGCTCCGAGAAGGTTTCTTCTGCGAATCCATTCGCGAGTCCACTTTTTCTTGCTATTTTTATTTATAGTTGTATTAATTTTCTTTAAAATTTCACCTACTACGACAAGTGTTGCAGCTTCCTCCATGGCAAAGCTATCACTGTCGGGAGACCAGTGTGAACGGTTGACCAACATTCACTGTCATAATGTCATGGCAGTGAACTGCCATGGCAATACTATCACGACAATTACTGTCATGGTGTGAACGGGGCTTTAAACAAATGATAAAGTCGGTGGGTATGTCTTGTTTGCCTAATTTATGTAATAAAAAAAAATGTTAAATAAATTCGTTAACGCTGTTTTCCTCAATAAGCTTTAGCGTTGTCAAAAACAAATAAATGAATCTGCTTCAGTTCTTAACAATCCATTCCCATTTTTAAACAACCTCTACTTTAAATTTTGCTCACGATATGTGAACCCTGGTCGCAAGTACTTCTGGCTACTGCCAATTACTCACGCTGTTGTTCCCGAGTAGTTTATGAGTATTTACAACCTTTTTTGCCGTGAGGTGGCTATTTTTTTTGTCAATATGTGTTTTACATTTGAAAACTGCATACAATGTAACAGGTGGGAATCTGTCCGCATGAACGAAGATGGCGTGCCATTTATGATCTAGTGCCAAGTACTAATTAGTAAAAATCGAACACGGCAATTATTATTTTTAGAATTGGGCTTCACTTCCTTACTTCCATAGACTCCGAATACGTTGACGTGGATATATATTCTTTAGTCCAAGTAACTTCTATACTTCTGTCGATCAATTCTAATCCCTGATATTTTTGAGTAACTTGAAGGTTTGAAAATTTTCAGTTGAGACCACTCTTTGAGTACCTTTCACCCATCCTATTTGTGCATTTTAAAAATCGCAAGAGTAATTAGTACTAATATTAAGCATTTTTTACTCTCAATATCGAGACAATTTACAATATTTCTCATTAGGCTCTCATGTTAACGACAACATTTTCCATAAATCTTTTTATCATACGCTTTCTCACAAACAAGTCAAGGTTTTTGTGTGGACCAGAGTCTGATAAGTCTTGTAGACTAGAGTGGAAAAGGTTACGCTGACACCAACGCTCTAAGGCGAAAGTAGCTCTTCCATCCCCAAGCACATATTTTGCTTTTAAGTTCGCTGCTCAATTTTCGGTCGATTGTTACTTTCCTGGCATCTGAATACAAAATATTTTTATGTATTACCTCAAGGACGCATTGGTTTCGAGATTTCTTACTACGAAATCAAACGAACTCCCATGAGTGTTGATGAATACCAGCAAACACTATAAAAACTTACCGGAGGGGGAAAATGATGCATACGGACTGTGTATGCTGCGATAAAGAGAGTGGAAGGAAGGAGAAAAAAAAATTCAAAAATTAAACAAACAAAGTTGAATAACCATAACTCGCAAAACTTGCTCCTTATGCGCATTATCTGAATATGATTCCATTTTTGTAATATACAGTGCGCGAAATAATTATATCTAAAAACAATAATTAACACCAAAAGAAATCTTAATAATCTGTAGGGCTTCTCTTATTCTGTATCACTTTGCATAAACGACGGGGCATGGAATTAACAAGGGATTGAAGAACAGATGTTCCAATTTGATTCCATTCCTTTATAATGGCCGTTTTTAGCTCTAATATGGTGTCAAACTGACGACGTTGTGAATATACTTGTTGCAATAAGATACCTCATAGATTTTCCATGGGGTTAAAATCAGGGCTTATAGAAGGCCACTTTAATAGCGGTATGTTCCGGGACTCAAAAAAAGTTTCGTGAACGTCGCAGAGTGTATAGGTGCGTTGTCTTGCTGAAACAGCCTGTCCTATGCAAACGTGATAAGCACGTCGTCCAAGAGTTCAACATACTTAGCTGAGTTCATTTTATGTGAAATAAAACAAATTTCAGACTTTCCCCGAGAGCCGAATGCAGCCCATATCGTGAGGGAACCTCCTTGAAAGTTCCTTCTATGACACGTTTCCCGTTCTTTACGGACATCTCTCCAATATCCATGACAGCCATCAGGCCCGTCTAAATTGAATTTTTTTTCATCACTAAATATGACAGAATCCCATTCATTTGTCCAAAATTTATACCGTTCAGCAAATTCTAAACGTGCAGATTTATGACGTGGCAGAAGTCTTGGTATTTTCAAGCGTTTTCCATTTTTAACATTTTCATTATTCTTCAGAATCTGCTGAACTCTTCGCGTAGTGATGGGAAGATTCAATTAAAACCGTATTTGTGAAAGACTTAGCTTTTTATTAACAGCCAGCCGTTTTATCTCTCTTTTAGACTGCTCACTGACTTGAGACGGACGACCTGATCTCTTGATTTTGGCGTAATTTTCGGAATTTTTCAAGAAATTATTCACCGTACTTTTGTCCTTGTTCAACTTTTCAGCTATTAAACTGTAAGCTAAAATTTTAGTCCGCTCTTCAGCAGTCAATGTTGTTCCCTATTGATTCGAACTGTTATGTTAAAAATTGCGAATTAAAAACTGCACGTGTAAATGCTAATCTTCATTAGTAGGCTGCGTATACCTTGGTGAACTAACTAGTCTTATAAATTTAGACGAATTATCAATTTTACACCTAGAAAATATAGTTCACGTGCAACTGTCCGCTATATTTATTTCGCACTAGTAATTTGGGTTTCTGAACAAAATTAAACACCAGCTGACTACAACGAAAAATTAACAAGTAGCCTAAAGTGCCGTTACATTGCGTTCGCTTGCAAAAATGATAAGGCGTCATCACAAATAGTGTGAGACGATTCATTTTCTCAGAAATACCTAGTGATAGTTTGTATGTTATAATTATTTCGCGCACTGTATATCACTCATTTATTTATAGTATATTGCGTTTGTTCTAAGTGCAAACATATTGTTGTGATCTACCGTTGATCACCTTTCCTGAGTTCGATATTCTTCACATTCGTGAAATAAAATAGTTTCTTTTAAAACAGTAATTGTACTTTTATTACAAACACTATTAATTATTTACACTTTTATATTCTCGTGTTACAATTTAACTATCGCTTTTATTATTACTCGCACCCGGATACACTAAACTGCTGTATCGCCTTTCACAGTAACCCTTGTCGCTGTCTTCGCCATCTACTGAGTGATTCCCAAGCACCTCTCGCGGCGGTATTTATACTCATCCGTATTCTACATCTGGGCATTTCCGTGTCTTGGGTGACTCATGGGAAATTTCGTCATCATGTGAGATATGACTGGTTCTGGTTGGAAGATGACTCATGGGAATTTCCTTTGCTATGCGAGATCTGACTGGTTCTGGTTGGAAGATGACTCATGGGAATTTCCTTTGCTATGCGAGATCTGACTCATGGGTTTGAAGCTTCTGGAATGTTCCCTTTTTATTGTCTAGACGGTTATTCTACGTTTTATCGATTGTGTATTGGCTATTTGAATACAAGTATGAAATACATGTATTGGATGTAGGTCGAATATTTCCTCGCCGTTTCTAGCTGTTTCTGGCGCCAATACAACGAAAGACGGTTCGTTTGGCGTGCATGCAACATTACCCCCTCCTTAGACCTGTTCGTCCCGAACAGATTCGTCGTCATCCATTGCGTTGTTTCCATGGTACGGGGCAAGTCGGTCCAGGTGCACAACCTTCATTTTTGACCGGTGTTTCCGATGTATCCGCCAGACACTCTCGTCACGCCGTTCGTCGTACGATCCTTCCCATTCCGGTTGTACGTTCCAGACCAAAACGTTTTTCGAAAATCCAATTAAACTCGCGCTCAAATTGTACAGTTTCGTTTCCGCTTTCTTCACTGCCTCTGGATTCGTTGTTGTTTTGTGGTCTTCCGGCGACTTCCTAGATTTCGATCCGATATGCAGTCTTCGAGAAATATTGCCCATCACATATTTCCGCTCAGATCCGGATGGAAATTTCTTCGTTGCTTCGCTGCACTTTATGTCGCTCCGCGATGCCTCGAACGGTTTTTCTTCTTTTTCCGCCAAAACGCCTACTCGTCTCGCAGCTACGCATATGTGATCTCCTTGTTCTTCTGTTCGTTGTTTCCATCCTGGTCGACGAGCTAATGATACTTCGTTGCTCCTCCACTTGATGTTCCGCTCTCCCAAATCCAGGCTGAAGCCATGAGAGCCCAGGAAGTCCATTCCAAGTATGCACTCGTCTGCTATCTCTGCTACCAGGAACTGATGCTCGAACACCATATTTCCAAACTGTATCGGCAGAACGATTTCACCAAGAACTCGCGTCGAATCACCCGTTACCGTCTGAAGCACGTACCTTTCAGCGTGACTAAGTTTCCAGGACTTAGCCATATCCGTTCTCAGGATCGACCTAGCAGCTCCAGTGTCGACGATAATTTTACAATCTTCATTGTTGACTTTCCCCTGCAAGCTCAAATTATTCTCCCGTACATGCAACCTGGCAACGGAGATTGTTTCAGGCTTACCAGTGTTGCAGTCACACCGCTGAACTTCAAACTTATTTCCTATGGGTCTCGCTGCCGTTCTCCAAGAGCAAGTCGCTTTGTTTGACCGTCCAGACTCATCAATTTGCTTAAGTCTTGTTGAACAATCTTGGCGATATCGGTTTTCGTTCTTCCTGTAGCAGTCACGACTCAGATGTCCGTTCTTCCCGCAGTTCCAGCATCGAGGAACTCCGCCATGCACACATTCTGGACAATACGTCGATTTCCAGTTCCTGCGACAGTCACGCCTCAGGTGACCCTTTTCTCCGCAGTACCAACACTGAGGGGCTCCACTTCTCCTTGGTTCCCTGGAGATATTAGCTTTCCTGCACTTGCATTCCTCTCGTACTTCACCGAATCTAACATTTCTCCGCGACGCCTGCTTTGCCGATTCATAAGTAAGAGCGTAGGCCAAAGTATCCTTTAGCGTTCGATTACTTGCCAATCGAAGTGCTTGTTGCAGCTCTTCATCACGAGCTGCCTGGATGAAAGCATCTTTCGCCGTTTCATCCCGATGTTCCGGATCTGACCTAGGGTAGGACAGAATTGTTAATCGCTCAACGTCCTGAGCCAACTCCTGCAACGTCTCCCCTGGCTTCTGTATCCGTGTTCTCAGTAGTGATCGATGAACTTCCTTCAGGTGGTCTTCGCCGTACCGCATATCCAAGGCGCTCACCAGGCTGCAATAACTGGAGTAATTTTTGACCGACATGGTTTGCAGTACGTCCACCGCTGATCCTCTCAAAGACACCATCAGTGAGGTCGCACGTTCCTCATCGTTCCAGCGGTTAACTTTTGCAACAGCTTCAAATTGCTTCTTGTAGTTCGTCCAAGAAGTTTGTCCATCAAAAGTTGGTGCTTTAAGTGCCTTGATGCCACTTGATTCGGTTGGCACAATTCCTACGGCTTTCACTCGTTGCAGATCCAATTCAATACCAACCAACTTTTTGTTGAACTGTTCTTTTACTTCAGTCACTCGATTATCCAATTGCTGTTTAACTTCTGAAACTTGAGACTCCAGTTGCTGTTGGAACTGTTGTTTGATTTCTACTAACTGCTGCTCACTTTTCTTGGCCTGCTGTTCCAGCTGTTCTTTGATGTCACTGGCTTGCTTATCAAGTTTTTGCTCAAGTTGCACCTTGATATCTACGGCTTGTTGATCTAACTTTTGAGCTTGCTGGTCAAGTTTCTGGTCCAGGTTCGTGGTTTGTTGATCGAGTTTCTGATCCAGATTCATGGCTTGCTGTTCGAACTTTTGACCGATATCCAGGGACATCTTCAACAGCAAATCCATAACAGGATTTTTCTCCTCGCTGCTTTGCTCCTCTTGAACAAATTCCTGGCTGATTTCCTCGTCCGGGAATTCAAATGTTTCCGGATCGTTACCTTCGGTGCTCAAAGCCTCCCTGATCCGTGACAGTAACGCCGTCTTGTTCCCAGTCGTTGAAAGTTCATGTTTCCGGCACTCCACTTTCAGTTCTGCCAATGTCAGCTCGTTCACTAATTTCGGCATTGTTCTTTAATTGTACAACTTCTAACAATTTTAATTAATTCGCAATTTCTTTTTTTTTTTTTTTTCACAATTGTCACTTTATTTTACTCAACTTTTCCCAAAATTCTAATAGTCCGCACCATTAACAGCATTCACTGTTCAAAACTGTTTAACTTTTTATTTAGTCCGCGCAACTTTTTAATTTTCACTTTTTAAACAAGTTCACTTTTCAAATCACGAACGCGACAGAATCCCACTTCTGACACCAATTGTTGTGATCTACCGTTGATCACCTTTCCTGAGTTCGATATTCTTCACATTCGTGAAATAAAATAGTTTCTTTTAAAACAGTAATTGTACTTTTATTACAAACACTATTAATTATTTACACTTTTATATTCTCGTGTTACAATTTAACTATCGCTTTTATTATTACTCGCACCCGGATACACTAAACTGCTGTATCGCCTTTCACAGTAACCCTTGTCGCTGTCTTCGCCATCTACTGAGTGATTCCCAAGCACCTCTCGCGGCGGTATTTATACTCATCCGTATTCTACATCTGGGCATTTCCGTGTCTTGGGTGACTCATGGGAAATTTCGTCATCATGTGAGATATGACTGGTTCTGGTTGGAAGATGACTCATGGGAATTTCCTTTGCTATGCGAGATCTGACTGGTTCTGGTTGGAAGATGACTCATGGGAATTTCCTTTGCTATGCGAGATCTGACTCATGGGTTTGAAGCTTCTGGAATGTTCCCTTTTTATTGTCTAGACGGTTATTCTACGTTTTATCGATTGTGTATTGGCTATTTGAATACAAGTATGAAATACATGTATTGGATGTAGGTCGAATATTTCCTCGCCGTTTCTAGCTGTTTCTGGCGCCAATACAACGAAAGACGGTTCGTTTGGCGTGCATGCAACAATATATTTCTTTTACTGGATTATAAAGAAAATCTTTCCGGAAAAACATAATTTGGAGGAAGTTTTATTGTATTAACTTATTTCAAAAGAAATACCATGAAAACGCATCGTTTGCTAGCAGAAAATCACAGTGAGCATCAACGATTTTCAATTATATGTTCAATATAAGACACATCTAATGGAAAGGAAAATGTTAATTACTCAATGAAAGTTCACCCCAAACATAATCATGATTGCTTGCTTCATTAAATGTTACACAATAATGTGTTTAACAATGCGTTTGCAGAAGATGAGAATGGCTGGAAAACAAGGAAACTGGCTGCTACATGAATTGAAAGAAAGGCCAAAAATAAGAATTTTTGAATCGTATAGTTACAGGACATGAAACATTAATAATTATGGGAATTCTAACGCTGGTGAAGCCAGCTGAAGCAGTTATATCACAGTCAAAACAGTTATATCACAGTTGTGCTGCAGAGATTTGTATTGGGAGGGATCAGAAAGATATGGTCTGTTATGATTTGCTCAAAAGACTATAATTAACGTATTTGAAGCAAGCTACTTAGCACGAATGAACAGGATATGGGAATAGACACAACAAATTCGTTTTTTTCCATTACAATGTCAGGCAGCATGTTTTGCTCATTCAATGAAAAACTTCTTAGAAGGATAAGACTAGGAAGTGTTACCTGTTGTAAGGCAACACTGCGCTTCCAGGTTCTGATCGATGCAGTTCACCCTTTCTAAAGCATGTCTCACTTCTTTCGAATGTATCGAAATTTGCCTGAATCATTGGACCGCATTTAAAAAATAAATATCTACAGTGAGGGAACCCGTAAACTTATGGCCAAGAGTTGAAGCTTTAGATGAAGCATATTTTAAATAAATTTGTATTTCATTGTATAAAATAACGTTTTCCATTTATCTGAAGAATGGTGGCATCACATTTGTACACCCAATGCATTCAAAGATTCAATTGATAACATCTACACTAACAACCAAATAAGAATAAAATGAAAAAATTAGTGGAATAGCAATGGCTAAAAATAAGCAATGAATATATGAAGATTCGGGACAATTTACATGTTTATTTTCATGAAAAACACGAGGAAATTATTAATTCGTGAGTGACTATTCAAAAGCAAACTGGGTGACTTAAAAACTAAGAAGAAGCTAAATTTACAAATCTGCTAATATTTCCACCAGAATGATAGCATTCGATATGATACGTACGTTATTACTTTCACCATACTGTCTCCTCTACATACAAGTTCATTGGTTTGGCTGTTTATCAATAATTTTAAAACTCTGGAAACACACAGGCATTATGTGCTCGTCGTACTCGAAGATAAACGTACTCGAGAGAGATTAGCATACGTCTACGAAATCATCTACCCGGCTAATTAGACGACAGGCAAGTTCATAATAACGTATACAAGACAGACTGTATGCGAATAATGCCTGCGACAAGGCTATCTATTAATAATCACTATTACGGGCGGCCTGAATTTTATCGTTCAGATTCATTGGCTTGGAATCAAATCGTTGGCTGGATAGATACTCGTCTCGCATGCTTCGAGAAACCGACGGCATCGTAGCTAACGATCTTGAGGGCTTTTTAGCACTAGTGCTCGAGAACTTGAACTTACTACAATTACACTCCCTCGTTACGTAACAATTGTGCGGCGACATGCTGATAACTGAAAGTCCCAGTTACTATTCCAACTGCAACTAGTTTTAACGTTTACTTTGCCAGCATCGTACTCCGGACACCAATACGTAAAGTATCTTCGTCGTCGAAAGATATTTCCGAAAAGATATTTCATACTTCTCGCTCACGAGTGCTCGTACTCGCGAAAAGTCGTTACAACCGCTCGTTCGTACTGGACGATCATACAAAATATTTTTGAATAATTGGCGTCAATTTCGTGTGCCGTAGTGATTGTTATACTATCGTAAAGTGCGAATTAATAGGTACTAAATTAAGCACCGACGGGGTGGACAAACGGAAGTCGCGGGCAATCACAAATCGTTGATATTCGGCGTCACTCGCAGATACGTGTACATGCAGTAGTAATTGAAAGTTTCGCAGCTGATTGAATATTTATTTAGTGACATGGCTCTACAGGCCACTGTGATTTTACAATCGATAAAGCACGGTGTGATTGCGTCACTGTCGGAATGCAGCAGTCGAGCCCCACATTGGAACAAACTACAATGGGGTGCCACTGCCACCTTCGCCACCCTTACCCGTAAGTTTTACTATAAGATAGTTGTAGGCTCCGTGAATTATGTACATTCAATAGTATGTATGGGAACAGGAATGTGTGATTCGGTGTCACAATGATGCTTGATTTTTGCTAGGATGAGGTGATAAGGTGTTTCGTATTTGACCCGAGGTATATGACATTTGTCGAAGAAAACTCGGGGTTAAATTTCGAACCATCATATATACGGAATGTTTTCATTTTGATAGATGCTTTCAATAGTCAATCTTCGGCGGCAATGCACTTGAAACTAAGGCGACTGATTTTGGACCGTGCTTCTGAAGGAGTGAAGCTTGATAGAAATTTATGGGTGAATGAATTTTACGGCAGCTGTAAACAGCGGCAACAGTTGTGGATTACGAAACTTATTTTGATGGACTAAAGTTTGATAGGCTTCAGTTGAAAGTTTGGAAGATATTAACAATCTGTAGATAGAATTGCGGCTTCAAGGATGCTACTCACCACTTAATACCACGAAATAGCGAAAGGTCTTCAATCAAAATGTAGGGTATCGCTGCTGAAAATCACGTAAACCGCCAAAATACTGTGATATGATGTTTTTAACCTTGCGATTTGCAAAGTACCGACCCATTGAAGCAAACATCAGTTTTTTTTTCATATCTCCTTTCACAACGTACAATCAAAGCATGCGTGATCAAACATTCTCAGATAACGCTTATATTTACTAAATTAATTCAATTTAATCATTTGTACGCGCACGCATATTCGATTGGGTATTTTAAGAGGGAACAAATGTTTATCAATCTACGGATAATATTGTGTATTGAAATTTTATGCTACTCTAACACAGATAACATAAAGAAAATATCAAACAATTTATACGTTTCAATGCAAGATTAGAATCTTTGTTTGTGTACTTGGCGATTATTTTGTTAGAGCGAAAGTTAGAAATGGAAAACTACAAACATTTGATCGGGATTTTTGAAAAGGTCAATGCTATTTAGAAACATGTTGACAGATTTAAGGCAAATCGAAATAAATAAAAGTAAATGGCAAAAGAGCCGCGTTTACTAACAGCAACCGTTTTTTTTTGTTAGCGGTTGACTATAATTTTCGACGCAGTTTCATAATTCTTGTTGGTGACCGATAAATGCTTCATTAATACCTTCAATTAATAAAGTTAAATGTTCAAATTATTAAATTATAATTTGCTTCGTCCGTATGATAGAACTTAGGGGATATTTGAAAGTTTTCAGTTACGCGTATAAGTTTATTTACACTTGCTGCTCTCGATGTTTTCTCGCGCTATCAATGAAAAATGGTTGACTAGTTTCTACAACAAAAAATACGATTTTCATTATTCACATAACTGAGCTACAACTCTAACAACGTTTAAATTCATTTAATGCAAAATCAGGAGAGATGCGCTTTGCATCCGTATTTTTACTTGGACGAAATAATCACTTATTTGTGGTGATAAATATCAGCATAATTTTGTGGCACGAACGACTTGAAAATGATGAACAAAAAAAATCAATTTGCCGACTTATCACCGTAATGAGTGCTCTGTATCAGCAAATTCACACAGAAAATGAATTATAAGATTATTTGTTAGTCAAAGATCATTTTTTTGGCATTAATTTGTTCCAAATGTGTGTACTCTTAAAATATTTTATTATTTATCCTATCCCCTTAAAGTTGCAAGAAGTAATTTGTTTCTAATAGTTTGTTATCGGATACATCATAGTGAATATCGGTTTATGCCTTTGTAGAGTACAGTACAAAACAACCCGGCCTTGTAGCGGTAGAAGAGTCGCGAAGATTCATGATCGATTGTTTCACTGCAGCAAATACACCTCCGCAACATGCGAAAGCAATGGCGGACCTTTTGATAGCAGCAGATCACCGAGGACACTTCAGCCACGGCATGAATCGGCTGGAAATGTACATAAACGATCTCTTGAAGAATTCGACGGATGGATATGCGGTGCCGAAAATATTGCACGAAACCCCTGCTACGGCTTGGATAGACGGGCTGAATGGACTGGGTGCTGTAGTTGGAAACTTCTGCATGGACATGGCCATAAAGAAAGCGAAACACGTGGGAGTTGGCTGGGTGTGTGCGAAGGGCTCGAACCACTACGGTATTGCTGGGTGGTACTCACTGCAAGCTATGGACGCGGGCTTGATTGGAATATCAATGACAAACACGTCCCCTTTGATGGCTCCGACGCGTAGCAAAGAGGCAGCTCTGGGTACAAACCCTCTAGCTGTGGGAGCCCCAGCGAAGACTGACGGCTTCTTATTAGATATGGCCACCACTGCAGTGGCGGTAGGAAAAATTGAAATTCAGCGCCGGAAAGGAGATCCGTTGCCACGCGGATGGGCTCAAGATCCCAATGGCAACGAAACCACGGATGCGGACCTGGCTTTCGAGACTGGCTGTTTGTATCCCTTAGGGGGCAGTGAACTCACTTCTGGATACAAAGGTTATGGGCTTGGGGCCGTAGTAGATATCTTATGTGGTGTGATGGCTGGCTCAAATTATTGCACGAAAGTAAGAAAGTGGACTCACGCCGGTGCAGATACTAATGCTGATCTGGGCCAAGTGTTTATAGCCGTTAATCCGAGTTGCTTCGCACCGGGTTTCGAGGATCGGTTAGAAGATTTACACTGTCGTTTGCATGGCTTAGCTCCGGTGAGTATCTTTGAATTTTGAACCAATTCCCTGATTTCATCTAAAACTCTGATTTTTCCATCCAGACCGACCCTCAGAAACCAGTGCTGATACCAGGTGAAAAAGAACGTCGGACTATGGAGGCTGTGAATAAAGCCGGTGGCATACAATATTTGGAAAATCAATTAAACACTTGCAAGTCTCTAGCAGAGAGATTAAAAATTCAACCAATACGATTTCTCTAATCGAGAGGTTTGGTCTCAAGTGATAATTGTGCATTTACCATTTAATATCGATATTAAGTCTTCCATAATTAGATAGAATAAAACATCTCTTGAATTGTTAAATTTTATCATATTGCCTTGAATCTAAATATTTGCCCACTAATAGTTCAATTAATCGGTCACGTTTTTTGGTGAATTACATTAGCTGATAAATGATTTGGTTAAAAAATTGCTTCAGAAGTCCTTAAAAAGGAACTTTTCAAATTTCAATGTTTACTTCTGTAAATATTTATGTTGAAGTATATATTTGTGGATAAATATTGGTTTTAATTGGCTTAACACTGGCTAGTTGACACTGAGTGGTTCAATAGTTGACTGGAAGATGTACAAAAACGGTGAAGTTGTAAAAAAATGTATACTGTAAAATTTTCGTTGAATTGACGAAATTTCATGTTTGTTGCATACCCACCATTTGCGATTACAACTAATATAATCAGCATTCCTTGGACTTAGTCGTATTTGTTTGGCCTATATATCGAGATATAGTATTTATATTTGTTTTGAGCATTTTTTTTCAATGTAACCAAAATGCAAATAAAGGTCAAACTAATTTCCCATGAACAAAGATGCGAAGCGGGAAGGATAATTAAGACCTACTCGGTTCCGGATGTTACAGCTCAAAATTTATGTTTAAAAATTAATATTAATCGCCCACAGGTCATACGTATGTATATGCTGTAATGTTATGTAATCGTTTTTTTTTTTGCTAAGAAAATTTTACTGTTAAAAATTAGTTTTTTCAACTGCTAAAAAATTTCAAATTTTTAAACAAAAACAAATTGTGAACACACACTGTCATTGTGAACACTCACAGCCGATGCAGCCAAATCAACACGATTTTCACTGTTTGCTGGAAATGACACAACTATCACAACAAGAGTACATGTGCTGCATGTGCTGTCTCGCGATCTCAATAAGTTTCTGCTAGATTTCGGTGCATTCTGAATTTCTTCAATACGCTATTGCATTGAGATATCAAAAACATGAAGCTAATCACTTATAATTTTCTAACATCTAAGTGTATACGAGGTGTTAAAGTTGGATATCCGCTTAAATTGAAAGTAAATAGCAATAGTCAAGGTTTATCTGCACAAAATATTCAATGTTTTTTTTCTATAGATAGTTCAAAAAGAAGTTATACAAACCGAATTTAACCCAGAATTTATAAGCCGACTACTTCCTAGGCTAGACTTTTCAACAGTTTATTTGGCAGCGCAAATGGTAGAATACATTAGATCACGGAAAACGTTGGATGTATTTCTCATAATTATTGTACTTTAGGTAGAGTGTGCGGAAGGGATTCCAAGGGAGCTAGGAGAAAATTGTGCTGGCGATCATGAACTTTTACACCGATTACACCATGTTTTGATGGAAATTGATATAATTGAAGGTCAATTGGAATGTCCCGAGACAGGTCGAGTGTTTCCGATAACTCAAGGAATACCAAATATGCTATTGAATGAAGACGAAGTGTAAAATGTTAAGACAATAAATGATGTATTTAAGATATTTATAAGATAAATAAAGTTATAAGAACTGACCAAATGAATTGTTTTAATAAAAAGTGTGTTTAGGCGATTAGTAGTTTTCACCAGCTTTCGCATTTAATGTGCGTTGTTTGTTTACTGTGGGTCCACGGGCAGAGGTAAAGTTGCATTATAAGGTCGTAATATATAAGCGGTACGAAGGAAAATTGTTTGTGGAAAACAATTGCTGGTCGAATAATTACACCCATTATGATTTTTAGATTCTTAGGTGAACATACGATTGAGCTGTTTGAACAGTTTTCAAATGGTTGGTTTTGGGGATATGTGTGATGCACACTTCATAAAGATTATATTACGTACCTATTTACCTAAGCACTTAAGAGTACTTTTTGTGGTAGTTCACTAAGATCTACTTCTATTTAGATGAGGACCTGTTCCTTAGAATGAATATTAGCCACGTTTTAAGTGAATAAAAATTTGATAGTTAAATTGTTAAGATTAAATTTATTAATTCACTAAACCACTAAACTTCGCAAATATTAGGTCTGTTCGCGTACCTGAATCCATTATAATATATTAAATTAGATTCGCAGAAAGTCGTTTTTGTACTTTTGCTGCAAGCCAAATTTTGCAGCAAAAAGAAGCCAGCTGCCAAATTCTGTTACTGCTGCAGTTTGCTGAAGTACGCGAACAGACCTACAGTATTAATGCTTTTGATACATGGTGTTACTGATACCGCGCTATACGGAACCGGAACGAGGAATAAATACACAGCACCTATCTCACTGCACAGCACATGCCCAGCATCCTTTGACATAACCTGCAAAATGTGCAAACTGTCAAATGAATGATTGTCGGTTTGAAAAGAATATCGAGGCAAATTGATAAGTAGTGCAAATATTTCAAAGTTTAGGACAGATACACGACCTGATAATAAACGAACACTTCAAATTTGGTAAAAGGCCATCAGCTAATGTCTGCCAACGGATGAATTGAAAATGTCTTTTCTAGTTTTTCCACTTGGTGCAAAAAAATATATGCTGGTGAAATCGTCATTCCGGTTAAACAAAAGTATTAAAACTGTCACTCAGTCAGATAGGCACTGAAGAATATGGTAAATCACCCTCAAAATATCGATATCTATCGAGAAATCAAAATATATTTTTATCTAGCTTCTATACATCTAACTTGGTTTTTAAAATAAAGTATTTGGTGTTGAAAGCCACAAAAAATCTCAATCATAAAATGAAAAAAATAGAGGCTTTAGGACTCTATGAAAGAATGACATCTAAAACAATAATTTCAAGTTCTTGGCGTGTTTTTATCAAAATGATTCGTCCGTATCTTGCTCGGATGAATAGTTATATCTTTTGAAACTATCGATTTAGTTTCTTGGACATCGCAACGGATTGGAATTCGATGAGTTTTTTTGTATAATGCCCTTTAAATTTACACCTGCATTACATTCTGAGCAATATTGACGCAGTCTTCTTTATATGTATATTATCGGCAAACCTAGATATTGCACATGGGATCCTCCCGAATAAATTAGTCTTTTTCATATATCCCGCTACATACCATGTGCGTAATCATGACATATTCTTCGATAAATACAACAAACGGCAATAATTAAACATCAATACTTGATTTTATTAATGGCAAATTTGTGATTATCTACTACAATACCATATAAGTATGGAAAATTACTAATTTGAAACAATATTCGTTTGAATGGAAAGAAATCTTAGAAAATTTCGCTGGAAATAAAGTTTTACCAAACTGAAGACTACTTATCAAAGATGAGTTGAATTGAAGGAATACACATAAGATACCACAAATAAAATGCACGTAGAGTGCATAAAAAAAACTCCTAACAATGCTCTCAAAAATAGATACCATTTACATGCCTGTATAGTTTTCTTCTTCTTTTTATCTTTTCTGTTTTGAAACTATCAACTATCTTATTCTATGTGACGTTATCTTACTCTAACGACATTTAAGGACGTATTGTTTCATATTTTTTAAAATAGAATTTATTTCTCTAATTTTAATTATAACTAGAAATTTGCTGATTTCAGCTGTTAATTATATTCCCCATAATTGTATATTGTATATGTATAATAATGTAACTCTTTACATTTATCTCATTTGCTTTTTTAAGGAGCACATGCGTAATTATTTTTTTTTTGTAGCGAAATTGGAACACAATGGTAGGTATGTCCCTTTTCGAAATGAGCTTAGTGTTCTCTAGTTTTTATCCAAAGAAGGAAGATTTTTGATAAACTAAGACAGTATGTAATAAATAATTATTGATATTTTTATTTGTTAATGTTGCCCCCTCAAAATTGGCAATGAGAGCATAAGCTATGTTCTTTTAACCAATGGTATGGTACGAATCGGCATAAAAATGATCGTGAACAGCAAAAAACATTAATCTTTCAGTTAAATTTCAGGTGAATGTTTAAGGCTTTACGCTTTTTAATATCAAAGTAAATTCCCGTCAAATATTATCTAAATGAATTAATTCTATTAAAATCTCTTTCTAATTAACTCGACAGCAAATTATGAATTACTGGAGAGACTAATGAAAATAAGAAAAGACAAACGCATTTATGGTTTGTTACGACACTGTCTAAAATGATAATGTCTTGGAAGACAGCATACTCTAGTATAATTCCTACATAAAAAAAAAGTTTAAGAGCACTGGTAACTAAGAAAACGTAACCCATTCACTGCCAACTGAGACATATCTCGTAGTAAGCGTATGCACCAAGATGACTGTTGACTACGAAACGTTTCGTAGTTTGCACTACAAATTTAAAATGATCCGATTGGGTCCCGTCACTTTAAATTTTCCTGGCACTGAATGGGTAGACTTAATATTCTCACGTTAAATCACATACCCCGAAAAATGGTCAAAATCTTAATGCTAAATAAAAAGGTTCGAACTTTAAATTACTATTAATACTGTTGATTTCGCAGGAGGGATTTGAAAAAATCTCGATTGAATAGTGTTGTCCTGACATTCGAGTGATCGTACTCCGATCAGCAGTTGAAGTCACTAAACACTATTTTTCCTGTAAACTCAATTGCACTTTCCAATCGCACGATTCATCTGCGAATAGATGCTTCCTTTGCCAATTCCCACTTGTGCTCCTTTACATAAATCCTTATTATGGCCGCGCGTACCACTCCGCTCGGATACCAATGACGGATCCGATCCTTGAGCCAATCCCTTATGACCAAGAGCGATATCTGGGTTGGCTCCGCTCCAGGTCACGTAATCAGCACTGGAAAAAATTTTTTCAGTAAAATCCATTCTTTTGTTTATCCACGTTTTACAACAAAACTTACAGTAGTAAATCCTCATTGGGACCTTTACACAACTCTGGGTCAGGTCCCATGACTGCGACTCGTTTCAGAATTGACTGGAATTCATTTCTAGTTGGTGATTCTTCATCGGACGTTGTCTTTGGCGTACTTCTACTCAAAAGTGGAGTTTTTGTTAAATGTCAATTTGATGATACATTTGTTATATAATTGCAGGCAGACAAATCATCGACACAAATCAGTTGAGAGTGTAATGAATGCCAATAGGTTTGATGGATGGAAAGAAATGGAAATTACGAATGACCTTTAGCAGTGACTATGTACAGGTTTTCTATCTGAATACGTGAAAAGAATGCTAGCGTTAATTTATGCAAGAGGCCAAGTGCTTGGTAGTGCCTCTTTATATATAATACTTAGAGTTTTAAAATAGTGGCTTCGAATACGTGTTTGCTAGTTATTCACAACTACATCTACATTGGAAAGAAATAATTTAAATTTTGAGGGTATTTTAATCTTTATATTATTATTTGAATAATATTTATAGTTTTATACAAGCATAGTTCACGCTTTTTAGGAGGAAAAACTATGAAATATTTATTGCATATGATTTGCTCTTGAGGTGGTTGTTTCAACCGAGTTATTTTAAAGACTTGAATGAAGAGCAGGAAAAGTTCTAAAAATATTCGTTTGCGCTCACACACATGACTTAGCATTATCAAACAAATCACACCAGACTTGTTAGCATTATCAAACAAATCACACCGGAGCAGGAAGGTAACATGAACCTTGTTATATGTTGAAGGCGAGATACATATAGTGGTAGATTGCTGAAATCCCTATGGTTGAAAATTGGTTGGGATGCTGGTTAGGCCAAAAACTTCTTCTTGAACATAAAAGAGGGGAGACCGGCTGTTTTCCGCTTTATAGATTTTGTAGCAGTGTTATTTATACGCGATAGCATAAAATACTTGGGTGTTATTAGGAGTAATTCTCGACTTTCGCAAGAACACATATATTATGTTTGTAATCGATTGATAAAAGTAATTTATAAATCGGCACATCAAACGTAATCCATTCTATCAGCAGATAAAGTGAAATTGATTTACTTAGCATTTGTCCAAACGGTTATCCAGCAGGCCATAGTAAGTTGGAGTAAACTGCTTGCGAACTATTGAAACCCTTTATTTTAATCCGAAAGTAATAAGTTTAAATTTGCCTAAGTAACTCGATTCGATATAATACATATAAACTGTTCAAAGAATTTAATGTCTTACCTATTACAAAATTTATACAAATTTCAAATATTAAATGCACACATGTGCTCTAATCCTTTTTCTATTGAGAATGATACCGAACATTCTTTAAATCATTGCCTTTAACTTTGTTTAAAAATATTATCTGTATCGTAGTTGACTTCGAAAAAGTTCTACTCATTTTTTCTAATTCTCCTATTTACATTTGATGAGCTGAACTCCATTTATATCAGTTTTAAATAGATGAGAAAAATACATCGAGTTGATATGCTGTCTAGATAGATTCATGGCTTTTATTGTGATTTTTTACCAGCGTTCATTCAGCCTTGAATATATTATTGCTTCATTAGTTTTTGGATGTCATACTTGTTTCTGCTTCAGTATTTGTAATATGTCTCTTTTGAATATTAATCGAATTACAAGTTTTCGTACGGTTATATTTAAGAGGACCTAACTACGGAGGATTGTTTTTAAAAAAAATACGAAGGCAAAGAAGATATCATTCTGGTTTGAATTGCAAGTATAGTATAAATTAACTAAATTTCAAATCCCCAGAATTAATGTAAACTACCCTACAAAGACACCTTTAATTACTCGCGACGTGATTCCATATTTTTATGGCAATAGTAAAATATTCGTAGTGTGTAGAGGAGTGACGCAATCAGGCAAAAATAAAACATAATTATGAGTAAATAATATCTTCTACTACTTTGGACCAAGTCCCTAGAAAGAAATGAAAATGCTCATTTAAATTACTGATTTTGAAGATATCCTCATGCAATCCGCTACGGGAAAATGGCGCAATATTCCAAATGGATTATGATTACGATGAGACCACACATAATTTACTATCTACGCAAGACAGTTTTACTGTGTGCACACACTTATGTAATCAGTTGCGAGGACATTACGGTTTTCATACAATATAAGCGATAAAAACCGTTAAAAGTATGTCACAGCATGCTTATGTGCTCAAAAGAGGTCAAAACAGAAAACTTGCAAGCCAAATCTAAAATACCCCACACTAGTCAACTCTACACATACATACTAAATGATTCAGCCATTCAAACTAACGTGTCGATAAAATAGAGATGTAACATTGAGTTCATAGCATACTTCATTAGATCAGATTTTGTAATCGATCGAATTTTTTTCAGCGCTTCATTGTAACCGATTGACGAACTAGAAGACAATGGTGACGATAACGATGATGGTGTTAATGATGAGCAAGCAGAGGCAGAATAACAAGGCAACTGTGCTGCTGGTACCTCGGGCGCATAGCAAACGGCTGCAATAGTGCACGGCGTATCGAAAACTGGAATAGGAACGCTAACATAAATTGGATCTATGACAGACACTCCGTGAGTTTGTTCTGATGAAACTGCAGACAAAGTGTCTGCGGCTGTGCCACCATCCACTGTCGTCGATTCAGGTTGTCTGCGTTGTCCTTCCGTGGTCGATGACAGCGAGGGTAGTTTTGATGGCGAGAGTTTTGTCGCCATGGTCAAGTCAGTTGCTTCTGTTATTTGAGACTCGTTTATGCTGTTTTTGTTAATGAATAATAGACAGGTAGATATTGTGTCCAAACATTTTAGATTTTCACAAATTAAGTTACATGTGAAGAAAGTTTTTAAAGTCGAGACTGGGGCATGCATTCAGTGTGAAATTCAAACAAAGATTTCAATCAAACAAAGATTTCAATCAAACAACGGAAAAGTCTCAGCTGAAATTCGTGTGCATGAGATCAATTTTGACATGATGAAGGATGTGCATTAATATTTATAAGCTTTTGGAAGATTTTTGCAACAATTTCTAATAACTGTTACCTTTCACTAATTGCTTCAGGGTCTATTTTGACCAGACCTTCGATCTTTAATACCTCGCCGACAGCTGACTTCTTCCTTTTCTCTTTGGTTTCATCTTCTTGTAAAACGATTTGAAGGATCTGAGAGGCTCGGTCCTCAGAGTAATTGACACTTTCTAGGGCCATCAAAATAATGCGTTCTGCAATGGTTTTGTAGCGAACCTGAAGTGTTTTCTTAACTGAAAACGAATGTGATATTACCGCTTTCAAACAGTTCATGTTCAATAACTTACTAGATTCTTTGTCTTCTTCGCTGAGGACCTTCGGATGTAGCGGTATTATCTTTTCATCACTGGACTCAATTGCCTCTGAGGGTTGTGGCTTCTCTGACCGAGTTGAAATTCGTGGAGCAGCCACTACCTCGCGTTTTGCATAGCCGAGTGCAATAAGCTTCTCTGACGCTTTCTGGACATTGTTATCGACGCTTGCAAGGACATCCAAAAGTAATGTCTCATCGGCTTTTGGGAAAATATTCTTCATATATCTGCATATATTAAAAAAGTTTCAAATTAAAATTTTAGCAGTTGCCCATGCTTGGTACAAAATCAAAAATTCATCCGTTCATGCATTAGAAAGAACACCACGAATTATTTGTAGATGTAAAAATCCAAAAGAAATGATACCGAAAACAATTGCAAAACACAAATTAATTAGCTCACAAATATAGTAAGCGATATCAAGGCACAAAACACATTTACGAACAAAAACCAGGTATTCAATACAATTGAATTTTTCTTTTAACCTCAGCTTCATTTTCGGTGATGAATGTGGTTTTGGCGAATAGCGTGGCGATCCATAGAGTCCACTAGCTATGCTTCCAAGACGCCCGGGAGCAGGACTCGCCGTGCGTGACGACATTGCCGGTTCGTAGCGACGGGCCGGCGGCGTCATTTGGTAAACGGACGAGTTGCTGTGGAACAGGTGACGCTGCGAAGGCGGTGTTGCAAACGGTCCAGGCATTGTAACCGGATGCTTTTCTACCTGCAACGCACTAATCACTACCGCCTCCCGATTATAGTATCTGCGCGCACAAAAGCAAATCCAATCCAATTGCGATATTGCGCGGTTTACATTGTTATGTACAGTGTAGCGTTTGCGATAGTTAGTTTTAGGTTAGTTTAGTATGGAAGCGTGAAAGCAAGATAGTTTTAGTGTTTGAATTGGCTTTGAAGCAACCACAAGCAACTTGTGTTGGAGGCGTATACCTACTTTTTCAAAAGAAGACGAATGTGATTCTCGCTCGCCGTCGGGAACATATTATTGATCTTCGTAACTACTGCATCCGTATCGATGTTGTTGCTGAAGGAAGTTTCTTGGATGGTTTGTCGTCTAGGAAGATGCATTCGAGGTGTTTGTGGACTTGCTGGCCGTACGATTGGAGACATTTCCTAAAAATATACCAACTTTCTGATAGCTATTCAGGCTCGAGTCATACATTTTGGGCATGCAAGTAAAATTCCACTCATCATCCAAAGTTACACAGAACTTACCAGTTGTACCGGCATCTTTGATGACAGCAAAGGGCTTGCTGAAACGTTGTGCAAACTTGGATTGGGACCCTGAAATGCTTTTACAGCAGGATATGTACTGGCAGGGTAAACATGGTAGGGAGATCCATGCAAAGGCTGTATCAGAGAGAAGATAATTACAATATACACAAATATGGCACAACAGAAATGCTCGTGTGCACAATTTAAAACATATGATACACGAGATGCTGATGAATGAAGACGATCTAACACTAATCGGAAAAAAAAACTTCACCCAGGACATCAACAAAATTAGAGTTACCATAATTGGTAAGTAAGTGTGTGATCAAAACTAGACTTACCTGCATGGGAATCGATTCGGTGGAGCATTTTTCATTTTGAAGCTGTTTGTAACGCTTTCTGGGATCTTCGATCTGCATCGCTTTGGTGATATAATTGATGTAGTAGCTGAAAGAGTAAGAGGATAATTATGAAAAAAACATCGACAATTTAATTTTGATCGTTTCAAAACAAAAAAATGCACAATAATTTTGTATTTTGTTTTTAAAGGTAATAGAATTTAGCAATAACACCATAATTGTTAAGATGACCCAAAACAATTTACAGGACTGCTATTGAGTTCGACACATTTAGAAAACTTACAAACTGACAAGAGCCAAGTGGCTAAAGTGCCTTAGCTGCCAAACCACGGAACATTTATGGGAAACTAATTTTAGCCGGGAACCCATTTTATCCAACGACTGACTAGAACATCCTGCCGGGAAAAAGGCATTAAATGTTGCCGCGATTGTTCGAGACAATCAACGGATGGCTATAAATAGCATCTTGCGAATACAGAGAGCAACAAAACAACGTTTAAAGTTTGATTATCTGTGATGCGCTACATACTGAATAATATGGGTAGCGAAACCATATAATCTATATCTACACTACATCACTATATCTACACTACAATCCAACATCATCCCAAAAATAACCTTTTCAAAATCTCAGAAACTAATTGTAAATTCACTTCGCTCTTTGACGAAAAAGATTTCATCTTCGAGCAACCTCAATGTCATTCCTTCTCATCTTCCGATTTCCGCTTTCCAGCATCGTCATCTTCATCTTTCGCTTCCATGACATACCATGTCATAAATCAATATCATCTCATTATTAACCCACAAAACAAATAGAGCACTCAGACAAGAGCCAAAACATGGCAGTTCACGTGCCACTGAACTCCGCACTTCATTCAGTCCCGAGTGCAATCAACACTGCTCTTCACGTTAATTTCATGACATGCTACATGCATCATTGCAATTTTGTCATAGCAACTTCCTTTTCGTGCCTTTGAGCATCTCCCAGGACAGTTTCATTCACGATATCACATTTAACCCAATTCCAAAGGCGAACGGCTCAACTAGGAAGTAAAAATAACATTCCTTCACTTTTCGCCTGCTACATTCGCCAACGGAAGAAAATGCGCAAGACCAACGACTGGGCGCCATTTAATTTTATCACAAAGTAAAGGATTTTCGTTCGCGAATTTTCGATTACAATTGAGTCATATGTTAGTTATTTTTACATTAAATTAGTGCCAAGTAGATGAGGAAGAGTTTCTTACCATTTTCCAGTTGTTTTGTCCACTTTACAATCCCAGCCAGGTGGGAGTTTTTGATAATCACCACGACACTCTGACATCATTGAAAGTTGCCTAACGATTGGCGTACTGCAAATATCGAAGGACATTTCAAAACCCAAACAAGTAGGGGAAAGGATTATTATTTGGAAGGGATGATTTGGTACGGAGCGATGCAATAGCAGCGGGGCAAGATTAATGTGGAACATATCTGGAAACTGTTAAGTAGCAGCACATATCGTATACGAAATACCGACTTCTCTTACTGAATCGCTATGAGAAAAAAATCACTCTAATAGTTCAGCAAGACCTTATTATCAATGCGAGCAGAAAGGGGCCAATTTACTTAAAAGATTTTATCTTTCTGTTCATTATTATTCGTAAAATAAACAAATTTTCTTCGTAATTCAACCACTTTTTTTTCGATAGTTCCTATTTTTCAAGGAACAAAGTTGGCTTCAAACAAGCGCAATTTGACTTCGGGTTTCGAATTTTTATTTAGTTTTACACTTTTTAACACTGATTTATAAATTTTTAACTTATTCTCAGAATTGCGTCTTTACTTGATTTACGAATACCCAATTGCAGACAAAGACCATCATTAGCCGTGTATATTACGAGGATCGACTTGGACTGGCTTGACATGGAACGGATTGAAATGAAACTTCAAAGTAGGTTTTTGGTGTGACTGGATTAAAGTGGATTAACTGAATAAAATGCAGCTAGTTCTACTAAAGTGAAACATATCGCATCGTAACGTCACATATATGAATAAAACTCAAGTGGGCTTCACATTTTTCAATCCTCAATCCATCAATCCGCGTCTTTTAACGCCCAAGTCGATCCAATCCAGTAAAATTTCGTGATTGGATCGACTTAACTCAAATCAATCCACTGCGCGTATACAACGTGGTTTGACTAATCCTAAGCCAGTTTGAAACCACGTTATAAACGAGGCTATAGGGCCTTTCGACACTTGTATTCTTAATGCAGTCCTCTAACCGGTTTTCTGGGCAAGAGGCAGAAGAATCGAGGGGAAATCTCTACAAAAAGTGATGCACTTGGAGAGAATTTTTCATCACTTTTGAAGCTGATTGAAATGAAACTGATGCAAATCACTAACACAACTATAAACATAGTTCACGGGTGAGGAATTTTTCATGAAACACTCAAGTCGAAATGAGAAAACAAGAACACGCACACATTCATATGTATAATCGGTATATGAAAGGTTCCGTTGCTGAAGAATACTAGTGTGGAAATGGTGATTGTTATAAAACCAGTTTGAGGAGTGCATCAAGAATACAAGTAGAGAAAGGCCCATTAGGCCTTTTCACACTTGTATTCTTGATGCACTCCTCAAACCGGTTTACTGGGCAAGAGACGGAAGAATCAAAGGGAATTCTCTACTTTTTGTAGGGAATTCCCCTTGATTCTTCCGTCTCTTGCCTAGTAAACTGGTTTGAGGAGTGCATCAAGAATACAAGTGTGACAAGGCCCATTCGGAGAAAAATAAATCACTTTGTGATTCTTCGGCTACAACCTTCCACCGCAACAGACCATACAATGTGCAATTCAATCACAATTCGAAATTTCAATTACAACGTTCAAAATTCAACGACTACAGCAACTAAAATTCACCACACATTGTCCGCTTGCACCAAAACGAGTTCTCTTTGCTGTTCTCTCTTCTAACTGTCATTTCATTCGCATTGACTCATTCACCCACACACGGACGAGCACTATTTTTTCTTGACATTTTCTTTCGCGAACTGTATCTTTTGCCACAACTGTCGCAAATTTTGCGGATAAAATCCTCGAGTGCTTCCGAAAAACAGTAAAACGTGAGTTCTTAACCATCCTCCGAATTTTACTTACCAGTGGAACTAATTATTCGTGTTGATTCTAGGAAATGGAAGATATTTTTCATTGGTGTCGCGAAGGCAATGCAATCCAAGTTCGCTTGTGGCTAGACGATACCGAGCATGATATGAATCAAGGGTGAGTGAAAGTAACCAGAACTCGAATGGATAATTAAAATCAAATCGGGCGCGAGAAAATTACAAAATTTCCGAAACTTCCTAATTTGGGTGTAGATCTTGACAACACCCATCTGCCACTTAATAATAATTCAGATAAAATA
Source organism: Nemotelus nigrinus (assembly GCA_947369275.1). Classification (NCBI taxonomy): domain Eukaryota; kingdom Metazoa; phylum Arthropoda; class Insecta; order Diptera; family Stratiomyidae; genus Nemotelus; species Nemotelus nigrinus. Next base: position 2,083,102 of record OX376373.1, on the reverse strand, counting down.
TGATGACTGTGTGTGTAGTAGAATTACAAATTGGTGTGCGCTGGGGTTTGAGTGGGTTAGAGCAGATGAGAGTATTTGATTAGATCGGCCTTGGAGCTTCCCCATGACAGATGTTGGCTATTCATGATGTGTTTGTTTACAATGCGACAGTAGGTTTGTCAACAAATCACTAGGTCTGTTTCCGTACTTGAATCTATTATAATATATTAAAATAGATTCGCAGCAAGTCGTTTCCGTACTTTTGCTGCAAGTCAAATGCAAGCCAAATTTTGCAGCAAAAAGAAGCCAGCTGCCAAATTCTGTTACTGCTGCAGTTTGCTGAAGTACGGAAACAGACCTACTAGGTCTGTTTCCGTACTTGAATCTATTATAATATATTAAAATAGATTCGCAGCAAGTCGTTTCCGTACTTTTGCTGCAAGCCAAATTTTGCAGCAAAAAGAAGCCGGCTGCCAAATTCTGTTACTGCTGCATTTGGCTGAAAGTACAGAAACAGACCTACTGTAACGATTCATTTGAGGTCTGTTCGCGTACTTTCAGTCACTGAATTTTACTGAATCATGTGGTGGGGGAAACTCAGGAAAAATTGACAAACAAAAGAAAAATTGACAAATTGACAAACAAAAGTGTCAGAACAATAGTAATTATAAAGTCATCCTAAGCGGTGATAAATTATCGCCGCAGAAATATTCGATCTTCAATTTGCTGACTTTAACAATTACCGCCCTTTCTTAAAAAATATATAGCAAGGTCAATTTTTAACAGTGGCCTAATCAAACAACTAATATTTACCAACTTTATTTTTGTATCTAGCGACGATCATGGCTTCAGTCCGTTACATTGGTGTGCGAAAGAAGGACATTTCAAACTTGTCGAAATGCTATTGCAGCGTGGTGCACGAGTCAATGCGACAAACATGGGAGACGATATTCCTCTTCATTTGGCTTCGGCTCATGGACATCGTGACATAGTTCTTTTAGTAAGTGATATAATCCATTTGTCTACTAAACACTTAACCTGACCATTTTTGTTAAGTTACTGCGAGAACGCTCGGATGTGAATGCAACAAATGAACATGGAAACTCTCCATTGCACTATGCTTGCTTCTGGGGATATGATAATATTTGTGAGGATCTAATCAATCATGGGGCCCTTGTCTCGCTAGCCAATAAAGACGGCGACACACCGGTCGATAAGGCTAAGCAAGGACTTGCTAAAAGGTTAGACTTGCTGTTACTTATTCAATAAAATTGATTGAATTATAGATATAATTGACAGGCTTCAAGATCTTGCCGAACGTAACGGGCAAGAAATGAAGAAAATCAGCTTTAAAGACCAGAGCTGGCTTGGATTAAAAACACGATCTCGCGATGCAACTCTTTCCCGTTACAAGGGGATCAACATCCATGATTTGGACTTGCATAGCCAGCTTGCGGCGACACCGACTGGCCAGACGTGGCGTGGACGATGGCAGAAAAATGATATCGTTGCCAAGGTATCCATTCCTTAGTTTCTGTTTGAAATTGAACTTTCTGTTTGAATTGAACATTCCCTCAGTTTTTGGACGTGAGGCAATGCACGCCAAGAATCTCTCGTGACTTCAATGAAGAATTCCCGAAGCTGAGAATTTTCTCTCATCCGAATATTTTGCCGGTGATTGGAGCATGCAATTCGCCACCAAATTTGATTGTCATTAGTCAGGTAAGGGCGAAATCCATCCAGTAGATAGAAATATGTTTTTTTCTTTAATTTTTGCTTGCTTACAATTATTTTATTATTTCTTTCGATTTATTTTTAATAGTATATGCCGCGTGGCTCACTTTACGATCTATTGCACGGTGCAGCGGGCGTTGTTGTAGACACAGCTCAAGCTGTTCGTTTCGCATTAGACATCGCTCGTGGAATGGCCTTTTTACATTCTCTCGAACGCATTGTGCCACGCTACTATCTGAACAGCTATCATGTAATGGTAATGTACAAAAAATTTATTGTAGCGACTATGAAAACTTAACTAAGAATCGCCACTTTTTCTTCCTCAGATCGATGAAGACTTAACGGCACGTATCAATATGGGCGACGCGAAATTCTCGTTCCAGGAGCGAGGTCGTCTCTACCATCCGGCCTGGATGTCGCCAGAAGCTTTGTCGAAGAAGCCAGGTGATCGCAACTGGGAGGCTTGCGATATGTGGAGCTTTGCCATTTGTGTGTGGGAATTGGCAACTAGAGATATTCCATTCGCTGAGATATCGCCGATGGAGTGTGGTATGAAGATTGCGTGCGAAGGACTGCGTATCAAGATCCCACCGGGTACATCGCCATATTTGAGCAAGTTGATTACAATTTGCATGAATGAAGATCCTGGTAAACGGCCGAAATTCGACATGATTGTTCCAATCTTAGACAAAATGAAGCGCTAAAATTCGTGTCAAGGTTTGCGAAGATTTAAAACTGATGCCACATATGCAACGAGAAGCCTTGAACAACAGGTCTGCCAGCAGAAATTAAATTACTAAAAATTAATCAGGTACTCAAACTATTCTTAAGCATAGAATACAATTAACTTTTCTCCGAATATTGGTTTTCTCGATGCATATAATCAAAGAAATGCCTTCTCGATAATATCAAAAATGAATGAAAATAATGTGCCGAACCGAAACAGATTAGAACAGGCGATAGCTATGCATTTTTAAGAGCTGAAAATGTTACTATGAAAACGGAAATGTGCCTAAATCGAATATAATTAATTAATGGCTTCGCAAATAACCAACTTTAAAATACACATTATATTCGTTAATGTTTAATAATCTTAAAGATTTTTTTATGTAACAAAATAAACGCCTAATTCTTAACGGACTTGAACAATTTTAGTAGAAATGCAGAAAGTAAAGTGGTTGCTTGGGAAAGAAATGATGTATACGGTTTTAACAACTTTGGAATTACAGTCAACATAAGTAAAATTATACCTGTTGGGTGTAAGTTTAAAAGTTCAAATAACGAAATAGAAGCTGGTGCCTTTGTAATCATAACTATGTTCAAAACTTTAAAAGTATTTTTAAAAGAAAATTGTAACCAAAAATTGTAACTATAGATTTTCTAATATGTTTGTTCATAATAAGTATTTTAGTAAATACATGTTTGTTTTCTTAATTTTTTTTGTCTCAAAACTTGATTTACTTAACAATAAGCCACAACTTCGGAAAAGGGCATGGGATAGGTTGGCTGCAGAGTATTTTAGAAAATTAGAATTGGTGCTAAGGAAAAATAAATTTGGGAAGCTGCCAAAAGCGATATTCAACTAAAAAAGAAAGACTTCGCTTTATAAAACTTCCGGTGGCAAACACAGAAATATACGCTTTTGCAAATTTATATATTTATTGGCGAAAATGTAAAAGCAAATACAATTTACACGCATATTAAAGCCAAGGTCGACATCGCATTAAAAGATACATACGAGCTAGTAAAATCGGCAACATGACTTGCCATAAAATTAGCAACAAAGCGGTTTCAGCTTCTGCACCCGGGTCGTGTTCGAAATCGAGGTCAAAAGGGAAATAAATTCTATTGACCAATAAATAGTTCAACTGTCCCAATGTCATTCACTCAATTTTTCATCTAGACTAGTCTGCAGTAGCAATGCACATCCCAACGTTCCACACGAGGATTTTCAGATCTACATATTTATTACCCATCTCCCTACCCTTGCAAAATTCGATTTCGATGCTTCGCTATCTATCCTCTTCCAATTTGAAAGTTATTAAAATTGCATTTAATAAAATTCATTCGGAGCGAGCCAACAGAATGATGTCCTACTTTTTAAATGGCTTTCCATTTCACTCCAGCATTTTACTAGAAGTAGCAGCACCGACCATACAATGCGCCTACATAGGTGTACCAGAAATAAGTCACTCGCTATTTTGCATCCTCGAGGTAAACTTATGAGCGACAGGCATTCGTTGCTGTCGCCATCGTCCTTATTTTTCCATAGCTTCCACTCTACTTCATTCATCCACTTCTTGCATTAAATGCATTCAGACAAGATGCTTGCAAATACCGTGATGAATGCAGAACACGAAGCCTGAAGTAGAAATTCAGGATGGTCAAGTGATGGATGTTGGTTGCAGGTTGGCGATAATAAAGGAATCGGGGCAAATCGAGGTGAAAGCTGTTGTGCTAGAAGAATATATGCTCTTGGAGAGCTATATGAGCACGAGAAAAGTGAAAAATTTACGTTAATGTACGAAAACAAGTGTGCGGTGAAGAGTATCTTTTATCTGATGCGCAAATAATTACAACAGATGACTTTATCATTCGATACAGATTTAATATGGAGAAAAAGAGAGGTGGATAATTTTTCGCGGTGTCGGTTATACGTTTTTCATAATAATGACATACCTTTAAATTGCAAGGTAGACGTCTGGTATTTTTTGTTGTACATAAGCTATTTATAACTATCTTATGTACATCAGCTATTTATAACTAATACCTGATGAAAAACTAGCGCATAGATACAAGTTAGAAATTATTTCTATGATATAACGAACTGAATTGTAGTTAAATATGTCAAAGTCAATGCTTAACGCTCAACTGGTGTAATATCTTTTCCCATCCGGGTATCTCTCCGCTCTGTTAAAGGTGATACTTTTTTTAACAGGTATTCGTAATCAACTATTAACATTCGCAATAAAATAGAATCTTTATTACGTAGCACTTTGATCCCAAATATGCTTATTTTGTCTCCTTTTAGATAGCAACATAATTGCAGTATAAGTTGAAACCAATAAATCACTTTCCATCGCAAATCACTTAGTGGATGAAAAACACAAGCTAATTATTTTCAAACAAATCAACGTGTTTTAATTTACCTTTTCTTATTTATTTATTTATTTATTTATTTATTTATTGTCTAAATCAACAGATACAAATCCAATTAAAGATTAGACAAAGAAAAAACTTATATATAAAAAGTAAAGAGACTATAAATTAAAACTAAAAAAAATTATAATGAGGCGGTGAAATTTAATCATAACTCAACACAGATATGACATTAAAAATTCAAAGAGTTACTTCATTTCATGCGATAAAACGCATCCTCTTAACATACTTTTAAAAATGCGTAACGAGGGCGGAAGAGGACCAATATTCAAAGAATTATGTTGCCTAGGCAAGCGTAAAAGAGGAGAGTAAAAATATGTATGAGTACGAGCAAATGGTACGTTGAGGATAAATGCAGACCTGGAAGAATGTACCGGGTCACGAACAGAAAACTGCGCTCCGGGGATATAAGTAATAGATCCAGTAATCATTTTATACAGGAGACATTCGTCGAAATACACTCTGCGTGAAATAAGAGTAGGGATTTCAAGGATGGAAAGACGCATACTATACTCACAGTAGGGAATACGGAACTTGAGGAATAGTGAGCGAGTAAATTTACGTTGTACAGACTCAACAGCATCAATTAAGAAACGATAATGAGGACACCAAATTTGACAACAATATTCGAGGACACTACGCACAAAGGAGATGTACAAGCGAACACACGAGGAAATATCAGTAAAAGGTCTGGACGCTCTTAGAATGAAGCCGCACAAGCGCGAGGCCTTGGATGTGACACGCAAAATGTGGACATCAAATTTTAATTTAGTGTCAAACATAACACCAAGGTCCATGAAATTATCAATAGGATGGAGGGAAGAGCCAAGGATAGAATAGGGAAACGTGATGTGGGATAATTTACATGTGAAGGACATCTGGAAACATTTAGCAACGTTAAGGGAAATACAGTTGACAGAGCACCAGTTACTCAGAGCAGACAGGTCATCCTGCAGCTGGGAGCAGTCATTCACTGACTCAATCACCCTGAAAATTTTCAGATCATCAGCGTACAAGAGACACGGGGAGTTGAAGAGAGAAGGAAGATCATTAATAAACAGGAGGAAAAGGAGAGGACCAAGAATTGACCCTTGCGGGACACCACAAGTAGGATAAAAGGGGGAAGAAGAACACGAGTGAAACGTTACAAAACAAGCACGGTCACGAAGGTATGAGGAAAACCAGCAACGGAGCTGACCCGAAATATTGAAGCCATCAAGCTTTGAAAGGAGGATTTCGTGGTTCACGGAGTCAAAAGCCTTGGCAAAGTCTGTATATAATACATCCACTTGCTTTTGCTGGTCGAAGGCGGAGGCAACAGTATTGGTGAACGAAAGAAGGTTGGAAACCGTTGACCTACCTTTAACGAAACCATGTTGCTCAGAAGCGAGAAGAGGTTCAATTAGAGGGTAAACCCTGTTGTAAACAACTTTTTCGAGAAGCTTACTGAAGCAAGATAGAAGGGATATGGGACGATAATTGGAGACGCAGGATGAATTTCCGGTTTTAAGGATGGGATAAATATTTGCTGACTTCCAGGAAGAAGGAAACGTACAGGAAGCAATACTAAGGTTAAAGATGACAGATAAAGGAACACACAAGGATGATGACAATGACTTTGCAAATATGTTAGGTAACCCGTCGGGTCCGCAGCTGGTGCTACAATCTAGGTTAGCAAGCAAACCTTCGACCTCCAACGGGTTCGTTAAAAACAAACAACAATTATTAACATCTGGAGAGGGAATATTAGCAGAGAAAGATGGATTAGGTTGACAGGTAGCAGAAGAAAAGAAAAGAGCAAACAGCTCACAAATTTCATTAGGCGAGGAAGCAGACAAATCATTAAGGTGCATCAGAGAAGGGATAGAGGGAGACTTTCTAAGGGAACGGATATAGGACCAGAAGGGTTTCTGTTGACAGGATGATATAGAGGCTTCAATGTGGGCATGATAAGCACTCATCGCATCTTTAACCATCTTTTTAGCACACGAGCGTAAATTTCTGTATCTCAGTAAGTCAGCCTCTAAGCCGGAGCTTCGAAATCTACGACGCGCATCGCTTTTGATTTTAAGAGCACGCATCACGTCAACAGTTAACCAAGGCGGATCAATACTTCTGCGAACACGAAAAGTGGGAGTGTGACAGAAAACAATATTAGACAAGAAATCATAAAACGCATGAAGGCCGTCATCAACACTTCGACCTCTGAAAAAAGCAAACCAGTTAACAGCATTAATAACATTGGACATGGAAGTGAAGTCAGCTTTAGCAAAGTTATAACGCAGCGCAGAGGTATTTTTATTTTTAGGGAATGAGGTGAAGGAAAGTTCTATAGCAAGAGGTGGATGATGAGGATCAGGACTGACATAAGGTGACAGAGCAGCACATAAACGAACAGATGACAGAGGAGAGTTAGTAAGGACAAAATCGAGTATTCTGTTATTAACATTAGGCACATTATTCAATTGTGAAAAGGAGCAAAGAGAGAAAAAGGAAGATGTAGCTAAAGAAATATTGCTCCTCGATAAAATTTCAGTGAAGGTTGTATCCCAGACTAAGCTGGGAATATTAAAATCTCCACATAAAAGAACGAAAGAAGAGGGGTAGAAAGTGTTGAGAAAGGAGGAAATCTCAGTGAAAAAACGTTCATAAACTACAATAGGACTGTTACATGGGATATAAATCGAGGACACAAGTAACACAGTAGATGGAGTAACAGATATACGAACAAGGATACATTCAACAGGCGGAGAAGGCACGAAATCGGTACAGGAGGACACGCTAAGTGTATTGCGAACAGCAACTAAAACACCGCCGCCGTCAGATAAACCACTGGCTGAGCGATCACGATCTTTGCGGAAGACAGTAAAAAGAGGTAAAATTTCAGTATTAAATATATCTCCAGTCAGCCAGGTTTCGGTTAAGCATAGAATGTCGTCAGACCCGATAGTTGAGGAAATTTTAAGCTGATTGGTTTTGGTCCTCAACCCCCGAACGTTTTGGTAGTAGACTTTAAGATTAACCTTACGCTCTAAGTACGATTTTTTGTCGCCGGTTTCCGATGAAAATTTCCAGAGGTGGTTTTTACGAATTCTTTGACAAAAACACCAGCGGGCCAGAAATGCTTCTTCAGCAAATCAGAGGTTCCGGATGCGACAGTGATGCAGAAAGAAGATATCAGCTGGTGATTGAGGTTGTCACGAGTGAGTTTCCTACACATTAGCAACGAAGGAGTGTATCCGAGCTTAGCTTTAATGTATGCTAAGACTTCGTCGGCAGTAGTTCTGTAAGCGAAACGTGATACGAAGACTTTCATTGGTGGGACCATTACTTCCAAGCAAGGGAGTGATGTATGGGGCTCAGATAGTCCTCTAGATGGTCCAGGCTGACTGAGTACATCAGCATAAGACGTCTGGGTTACCGCAGGAGAAGATGCAGCAGGAGTTGAAAGGCTCATCCTGTCAGCAACAAAATTCACCAAAGGTTCGCTCACGGTCACAAGAGCGTGCTGTTGTATCTGGTTTTGTTGTTGTTGTTGCTGTAGAGGATTTTGTTGTTGCGGTTGACGTTGTTGCTGCAATGATTGTTCATGCTGTTCATGCTGTTGGTGAAGTTGCAGCTGCAGGTTAGCACGCTGGCCGCGTGTAAGCATCTGAGATGCATCGCGCTGAGGTTGACTTTGGATTTGAAGGCTGCAAGGCTGGATCACCCCAGAGGTCTGAGGTGAAGTAGCTGCAGGAGATAGCGGAGGCAGCAGTTGAGTGTTGAAAGATATTTGTTGATGTTGAACAGCTGTGCAATCTTCCTGGTGAAGCTGATCATCGGCAGGTTTTGGTTGAGAGCCAGAAGGTTGCTCAGTCCTAGCAACTGACAAGAGTGTATTTATATCACCACAGACACTCTCAAGTTTTGAGCCCAGACAGGAAAATTCTTTGAAAAGTTTGTCAACTACACATTTGGTTGACTTTAAGCAGTTAACAAATGATACCATGGAGTTGGCTTTACAACGGGAGCAAAACCAATATACACCAGATGAGGTTTGTCGGACAGCATCTGCGACATGGGCATTCATTCCAACACATTTCGAATGAAATGATAGCCCGCAAAAACCCGCACACATCACATAAGGCGATTTATTTGCCTTATCAGCACACTTTGCAGCTGTGCAGAAAGACATAGTGATTTGGTCAAACGTGTAAGCAAAGTTAACAGGACCAAAAAGTAGAAAAGTTGAGGCGCACACACTTTCAGTGTGTGTGTGTGATAAAAAAAAGAAGAAAATGTCAAAGATGACAAAAGTGTCAAAAAACCACTTCACTCCACGTAGAAAAGTTAAAGACACCCAAGGAATGTTGAGGCGCATACACTTTCTGTCAAAAATGTCAAAAAATGTTAAAAATCACTCAAAAATAGCACAGGCGCACTTCACTTGGAAAATTACACGCAAAGCTTTAGGAAGCGATATCAAAATGTCAAAAATGTCAAAAAAATGTCGAAAATCACTCAAAAATAGCACAGGCGCACTTCACATGGATGGAAAAATTAATGACACGCAAAGCTCAAGGAGAAGCGGTAAAAAAGCAAAATTGAAGATCTCGGCGCAAGAAATTGAAGAACGGCACCAACTATCGCACAAAATCACGAGACGGCGGCGCGTAGGAGAAACACGGATAGCCTCCGGAACTATGTGTGCGATTAAAGCGAATGTATCAAAACTATTTCTTATTACAAATATATATATACATATAAACACCATATTAAAACCGTATAAATATTTAAAATCAATTTCTAATAAAACAAGATTTGGCTACGGAAACAAATGGAATCGATCGATGCATCTGTTAAATGCTGCTAGTAACCAGCTGCAGTAACTTCAGTTTACGAAAATGCGAAACTTTTTTGTCAACCTGTAAGTTTCATATGCAACTGCAGAACAAAAAAATACGCACTGCACATTATTTCTGAGTCCAGGTTGACACGCTTTAGCCAATGCCTCCTAGAAGTACGGGCCGTCAGGCTACGTAATCGTTCTCGTTGTGACGTCATGGCGATAGGGATTTTGACATTTCCACGAGGCAGTGCCGACACACACCGAGATTTCACTTGCGGTTTTTTGGCTAAAATATGAATAACACGTTAGTTTTTGGTGCGTGGACGCGTTATAATAATAATATTTAGTCATAACTTACACTTTGTACCAATTAATTGTATCGCGACAGTAAATCGACACGAACCATCACATAACCTAACACCAACCGATAAACATTTCGTAGCAAATTTTCCACATTATACCGCACGCACCGCGTTAATTTGTGTTTTAGCTGTTCACTAGCACTATTCCGCATATACCACTTTGTTTTCGTTTCACTCGCTTTAACACAACCCGTACAATTAACATTTTCCCGCGGACGTCACATAAGACTACGTGGGTTTTTCGCGACATGCTCTGACGTCATCATTCTGCATTACGGCCCGTACTTCTAGGAGGCATTGCTTCAGCTCAACACGAGCTTTTACGAGATGGTGTCTCTTCACCCTCGCTTTCTACCAAATCGTGTTGAGTTGAAGCGTGTAAATCAGGACTGATCAGTCTGTGTGTTCGACCTGCAGCTTTTGCATCTTCAATAAAAATCCGTGCAACATGTGGAGTTTTTGTGACCTTACCTTTAATTCTTATTCAATATTTTTGGCGAATTATGTAGGTATAGTTAAATGTGACAATAGAAAACAGCAATAGTGCTAGTTCACATTTTGACAGGACATCCATTTCTTTCATATCTGTATAAAAATAAAGTCATAGCCAACTCATACTATCTAAATAACAATGAACTTATTAAGGTAGAACATATCATGGACTTAGGTGTAACCCTAAATACCAAAATGTGTTTTAACTTGCAGTTCGACAAGGGCGAGCAAACTATTAAGTTTCATGAAGAGGCGTGCTAAAGAGTTCAGCAACATTTGGGTTACTAAGTCTCTATACACATCACTAGTGCGGCCTGTACTGAAATACGCCTGCAAATCGGTTCAGAAACAATTTTTTTCCCACTTGCGGCACCTTTATAGTCCATGCGACTTTAGTAATCTTCCCTCTTACGAACACAGACTTATTCTTTTAAACCTAATGACTCTTTCATCAAGAAGAACCTTAATTAGCACATGCCTAGCCTTTGACATCATTAATGGAACAGTTAGTATAGCAGCTCTCTCTAACAAAATTACATTTAACAATCAAATAAGATGGACTAGGCATACAACCCGCCTTAAGGAATACCAGCACCTTACAGTCTATGGGTATAATGAACCCATCAATAGATGTTGTAGAACATTCAACAGTGTAAGTCATCACTATTCTTCAGGTATCACCAAATCTATCTTCAAAAATAACTTGACAAAGGCCCTATTAGCTTCTTAGCCTATATATTTCCCATCCTAATTCGACTGAATACAAATCAATATCAACTTAAATTAAAATACTTTTGTATTTTATTTTTTGCATTATGTATATGATGTTTAAATTAAACCAATTTTTTTTTCCTTTTGAAGCTAGATTTATTTTGATATTGACATATATCGATATTTCGAGGGTAATCTGCCCTCTTCTTCAGTGTCTATTGGTCTAATCTTAATATAACCTAGGTATCTTTATTTAAGGTGCTTGCTCTTAAAGTATTTACTAATACTAATTACATGTTAATTACCCGCTAATTATCTATTCATTATATACTTAAGTATATCGTAATATCTATATTAATCACATAATCACCATAAAGTATCTGTTTTAAGTTAACCTGAACAATGGTGATACACAGTTTCCTTGGTCTGTGTTTAGTCGCCTATCCATCGGGGTTTTCCATATCTTCAGGCTTTCGTATGCATCTAGTTTTCGTACCTGCTGTACTTCCTTAATCACCTCCACGTTGTCCCATGTTATGCTCTGCTCCTCCTTCAGGATGTGTTTCGCTACTGCTGATCGTACTACCGTTGTGTTCCTTTTCCTTGCTTAATTTAAATATTTTTTACAAGCTAGGATAAAAATTGGTACACAATTAAAACAATTGTATGATGCCTTGTTTGGCAAATAAATAAATGAATCTTGTTTCGGGAAATTTGCCCAAAAAGGATACAGGTAAATATGGCAGAAAATAGGGATAAAATTGATTACTAATCGCATAAATCCGACAGTCTCGGTCACTAATCAAAACATTCGAACATCAACTGTCTATAACAGACATGCATGCTTTGAGAATGATTAATACCCTATTTTGAAAAAAATTAAGTGATATTTGAAAATAAGTACCTATTCCTTTCTCAAACTTTGCAGTCAAATTACTATTAATTTAAAGGCCGTACGGTAGTTAAATAAATAAACCATAAGCTTTTATTGCTTGCAATTATATAACTTAGTCTACCGTATTGTGCTAAGAAAAGGTCTCATAGCACGCAGCCATTTAATTAACCTTGTCGCTTTTTATTTGGTCTTTCATTTCTCCCAGATAGCTTTCATCAACTTTTTCTTCAATAATATCCCATCGGAATTCCAAAGATCTTAACATTTTCACCATCATTTTCGACTACGTTTTATATTTCGGACAACTTGACTAGCACCTAGTTGCCGTAAAAAATAAGGTAGAACCACCGGAAAATAATTAACTCAAAAACACCTTAGTATCACTTCCGTTTTCTCTTTTCCGGCATCAAAGTGTGCTTTGTCTTTCACGTTTTCCCAGTACAATACGACCCAAAGAACCGAACGGTGCATTGCCATTTGCACCGTTATCACCGGAGGGGTGAGTGATGCGACGACTGATTTAGTTCAGTACAGTACAAGAGAACAACGGCCGTGACCTGTTTTCATTCTCAATGCAAAAGGTTCAGTTCAAGCCATATCTATGGTTCAAGCTTTTCGCAAACTTTATCATTCAAGAGAAAGAAGAACATCAGCAGCTGATATGTAGTCGGTTCTCCGTTACGAATAAAATGGATTGACTCGACTCACTTCGTGTGCATGGGCAAGGAAAAAGCTCCAGCTTCGGCTCTCATCCTACGGTGAAGCGGTGGAGTAGAAAACCAAACTCCTCGCGATTTTGTTTAGGTCAAATGTTCTGAAAGGGCGGCACGTCGAAGGTGGAATGAGCACATGCATCAGGGAGTGAGGCATACTGAACTACCGGATTTCTAACAGAGGCAGGCAGGCTGCGAGTTGATGATTCGGCTCGAGACTCCGTACGAGGGGCCACGGATTCGGCCCTGAATCCCGATCCGACGTCGACTCCAGTTCCGGTACTGCGAGGCTTTCGTTTGGATCTCCTGCTCAGTTTGTGCCTATTTCGCTTGCTTGCACAAATGCTAATATTTCCGGGAATCGACTGGCAGCGAATGGAATAAAAACGGGTCAAACAGTTTGCTAAAAGTGTAAGACGATATCACAGTGTAATTTTCTCACAAGTCCGGTTCAGTTTGACGTATAATCGAGAAGATGCCATAAGATCATTTGTGGTCTTTCGTGAACCTTACGGGTGCATGCAATTTACGAATCCGCCCCATCTCCAGAAAGCCAAACAGTCAACAGCTTCGCGTGTGGCCCAGTTACCTTCATAGATTGCTCGATTAGCTTTTGCGAAAACGGGTCCTTAAAGTACTCGTCGTAGTGGACGTTTCGGTTCCGGTGTGTGCATTTTTTCAGGACTTGTGCGTTGAGTGGATGAGATTGAGTATTGTTTCCGACTTAGCAGAGTAAACGGTAAAATTCGATTGAATGCCACCGGGGGTGTACGTGTGCCTTAGTGCCGGGAATTGAAACCAGGAAGTGTTCCGAAATCGTGCCATCGACCCCGCAAATTTTCCATTGCCTGCCCTTTTCCTTTGCACTTTCCACTTTCCTACCCCGTGTCCCTGGCCTGTGTTGCTTTTCGAAATTTCGCTGAGTACTTGCGCTGGTTTAAATGTGTTTTAGTGCTATCGATTTAGGCCAGCCCCGCCGAGGGCCGGCGACCCATGGAGTTTCCCACTTCAACTAACTTGAATGCGACTGCGACGAACAGGTGAGTGGATCAAAACGAGAGCAGGATGTTAGAACATCTGTAACAGCATGGAAAATTCCGCTCCTTTTGAACCGAAAAGTCACACTTAATGTACTCGTACATACTATTTGAGTAATTGTGTCTCAAGAAGAATATGTTTTCACAGCAGGACAGCCGGAAAACAAATTTTTCTATGAAAAGGATCAGGTCATTTATTTTCGTTTATATTTAGATTGAGTTATGTATGTATCTATGAATGCTAATTTTCCAGTATTCGACATTAAGTTTCATTCCAATCATTCATTATGAAACCATTCCGAAACTCCATAAAAAAAAATCCCATTTAGTTTGACGCCTCAACGCGACTCGCTACATCGGCATTCGATTATCTTCGGTGGCATTGACTTGAATCAAGTGTTCCGGTTGGCCGGAGAGCTTTCGTCAAGGCTACCATTTACTGCTGCTGTCGTTGCTTCTCCTTGGCAAATGAACTAGCATTGGGATTTCTCAAGGATAATCCTCTCTTCGGAAAATATTTCGATGCGGAATAAGGAAGTTTCGACATTTCAGCAATCTTCTATGGAAATTGAGTTTTTGCTCCTTGCGAAGACCTTGATTAAGTTTTACGAAATGATATTGAATTTCTCAAGTTGGAAAAGATTTGTTTATTTTCTTATGAAAAACTTATTTTTGGATTTGAAGTTGGTAAGTGAATAGGTTCGAATCATGAATTTGTCACGGAAAGTTCTATGTAAATTAATGGGATACACCAGAGTGATTTTCGACCACCAAAAATGGACTTCAGTTGATCAGTCATGATTTTTTCAAGCGGTAAAGGTGTGTCATAGTTTATAGTTCAGTTATGTACTGCAATTGCTTATCCAAAATCAAAGATGATTAGAATGAGATGATGGTGTAGAGGGTGAAGGCAAGAAGGGGCTATTGTGAAGTTATTTGACAAATACAATTAAAGCTTGATTCCATGATAATCTTTCGAACAAAATCATCTCAAAATCCCTTGAGATTCTTCACTAATTTTTCTTGAACTATCAAGTCTCAGTGTACTGAAAATAATACACATAGCGCGTAATGATATACAGTCTGTCAAGAATGAGTTTACACATAGGGAAAAAATTCAATTTTTCATCTTTCTAATTATAAAATACTACTTTTTGTTTATGTAAATAATTTTTTTTTTCTTAATTATCGTTATTTGCATTATTTCCAACCGATATATACAAAAAAAGTACAACTTCAATGCAAAAAAAGAACGAAAAGAACAACGAAAACAATTATTACAATTCTTGAAGTGTCAAGAAACTCTTTACACAAAAGTTTTTTTTTGCATTACTGCAACGATACGGTAAATTTACCGTAATTTTTGGTCTGTATTGTAAAGCTCTATAAATTTGATCATTAGTGTGTGATTAATTTTTGGCTAATACGCATAAATAAGTGAGATATTGTGTTTTAAAATGCCAGGCAAAAGATTATCCTTTGAGTTAGTTCAGATGATATACTATAATCACCAATTAGGTAAAAGTGCACAGGAACTGTCGGAAATGTTTTGTGTAGCACGAATGGCAGTCTATAACGTTATAAATCGTGCTGAAAATGAGAATAGATTGGAGCCAAAGTGTGGAGGTGGCTCAAAACCAAAAATATCTAAACGTATAGAGCGCCTTATGATAAGGAAGCTTGATAAAAACCCCTGGATTTCGACCAGAACACTTGCTAGGGAACTCAAGGAAGAGTGTGATGCTGCTGTTTCCCATGAAACAGTACGACAGGCCATCCTAGGAAATAAGTTCTCATCAAGAGCTGCACGAAAGAAACCAAACATCGAAAACTAAACATCGAAAAGCGTTTTTCTTTCGCTATGATGCACCTTTTTCAACCCGTTGACTTCTGGGACGACGTCATATTCTGCGATGAGACGAAAATGATGTTGTACTACAATGATGGACCGGCTAGAGTGTGGCGCAAGCCTTTAACATCGTTGGAAAATCGAAATATCATTCCGGCTGTAAAATTTTGTAAGTTGTCCGTTATGATTTGGGGTGCTTCTCAAGCAGAGGAGTAGGAGACTTGGCATTCATCGAGTCAACCATAGACGCCCAACCATATTTGCATATCCTTAAAACATATTTGGCAAGCAGTGCGCAGAAATTCGGGTTTATGCATAACAGCAAACCAAATTTTAAGCTTTACCAGGACAACGATCCCAAACATAAGGCGAACATGGTGCGAATGTGGCCCTTATACAACTGCGGAAAAGTGATGGATACGCCAGCCAAGAGTCCGGACTTAAATCCCATCGAGAATTTATGGGCTTACTTGAAACAACAAGTCGCTAAAAGGTAACCCAAAAACCGAACTGCCTTAAAAATTGCGATTCTCGAAGAATGGCAAAAAATACCAACCACGTATGACCTGCAAAAGTTGGTTCATTCAATGAAAAATCGGTTGCGATGTGTGGTGGATGCCAAAGGTGGCCATACCAAATGTTAAATATACCAAATAATATTAAATATCCTGTAAATATGTAAATATTAAATACAATAATAATTTGTGTAAAGAGTTTCTTGACACTTCAAGAATTGCAATAATTGTTTTCGTTGGTCTTTTCGTTCTTGTTTTGCATTAAAGTTGTACTTTTTTTGTATATATCGGTTGGAAATAATGTAAATAACTATAATTAAGAAAAAAATACTCATTTACATAAATAAAACGTAGTATTTTATAATTAGAAAGATGAAAAATTGAATTTTTTTCCTATGTGTAAGCTCATTCTTGACAGACTGTATAACATAGCGTAGCATTTATGGTCGCATACGCTATGCACATAGTACCTTGAGCCATAAAATATTGCCAAAAGGCCAAACTCACATATGTACATTACGAACTTTTCTGCTATGCACATAGTCTCAACTAGAGTTGGGTTGTACTCGGATTTTCACATAGTACGAGTACAAAAAATACCTGTTCCAAAAATACTAGCTAGTATTTTTTGAAGTATGTACATATATACACACAAGTACATGGGATTTGCAGTGATGTAATGATACGGTATGATATGCCCTCCCCCACCCACCAGACACAAAGTTCCCAGGCTAGAATGGTGATGGTGCAGTTGACCGTGAAAGCATACCGAGCCATTAGTCCGTGCAGCTTGTCCGTAACTTTCCAATGGTCGGTCACTTACTTGACAAGTCTTTCTCCAATCTAGGAGCCATCTAAGGGAAAACAATCAAATTCAATCAATTTAATTTGATTTTCATTTTAATATATGCACAAAACACCTCCTGTATTCGTTCAAATTACCAATGTCGAAAAATTTACTAAGATAGGACCAACTAATCCTGTTGCCATCTATATGACTATTCATCGATCGATCGCTGATACCAAACTTTTCTTGGCTAATCTAAATCAGTCGGTTTTCCACTTCGCCTCACTGAAGCATGAAGCTTGTCGAAAATTTTATGGAGAAATGATAAAAAAAATGTTACGTCTATTAAACATGCACCCACTAGGGGGCGAACCTCTTCGGTAAGGCTGGACATGAGTCACAGCCCCGGTAGGGTTGGAGTGCAGTCACGAGGAGGGCTTCAGCACAGCCGGAGAAGCCAACTTGCGAACCAAAAAGGATATCAACATTTTTAGTGCTACTTTCAGTTTTTCCGGCGGATTTCATTTTGCCGTATCTTAGAAACTTGGCCGCTTTTTCCCAGATTTGTATGGAAATTTCGACCAAACAACTCAGAAAGGTCCCCGAATTCATGCTAGACCAAAAAAAAACATTTTTGGAAAAATTGTCGTTTTGCCCAATTTCCCCTATCAAAAATATTTTCGCCCTTAAAATATCACTAATATACTCCCCGACCAAATTCAATCGTCGAAAGCGCTGTAAAGGCAGTTTTTGCCAAACTCTGGCCAAAAAACCCGTTACTCCTCTACAAAACCGAAATTTTTGTTTCGTAGCAATAGGTCTTGGCCCGTTATGTCCCAAACCACTCCAACCCAAAATCGTCCGATTTCAGCTACTGTTTCCCTAAAAACTTTTTGAATAATTGAATAAAATACTTGCAAGTCCGAAAATACTCACAAGTACGTAAATACTCGATACGAAAATACTTGGAAGTATTTTGTAATAATTAAAAATTAAGAAATAAAATCCCAGCAATGGAAATGGGTATTTCTATCACCTTAAATGGTCAAAAGTCCGAAATCGCCTGAAATAACGCCTGACACCATAATGCATAGCGAACTTATAGTCAGTGGCGCTATGATTTTTCTCAGTGCACAATTAGGCCCGTTTCACACGAGACACTCGGTGTCCGGCCACTGTGTCTCTAGCCACTACCGGTGCATAGAAATAAATGAGAGCATACACACAGAGCCACAGTGTCCGGGCCACAATTTCATACAAAAATAGTGGCTGAGGATTCAGTGGCCGGACACCTTAGTTTCAAGAAACATAATTATGACACATATTAACAACTAATAAATTCCAGTCCTATCAAAATTTAGTTTGTTTCTGATTTATTTCAGTATTCCAGCAAATAGCATACATATAACGTTTCAACTGAAGCATTCTGACGAACATATACCAACTTCAACGTCACCAACACTTGCATCGCCGGATTTATCAATTAGTCCACGTGAATCGCATAGCCCTGAAGGCCACGCATCTGTTAGTTCGACAGGATCGTCAAGTGACACACTAGCAGGTGAGTTTGAATTAAATTGATCTTAAAGCTAGACAAGCTAGAATATTCAAATAATTTCAATTTGTAATGTTTCAATTTAATTTGGGCTAAAATCTACACCAAGCCAAACTAGACCTGAATCAATTTAAACACATTTAAACGGTCGTGCAATTTAGTGGACGGAGCACTGGCTCCTAGCGTGTACGGTCCTTGGTTCGAAACCAGGTATGGACGGGACCCGAATACCGAGCTTTGAGCTAATCTAGCTCTGAGTATGTATCTGAGGCAAATCATGGACAAAGTATGGTCTAAGACTAACCATTTCGCACTCATAAATATGAATATGATTTTTTTACTTTCGCATTATCAAAGGTTACTATATACTCTAATCAATCATTCAACTTGTAGCCACCAAATACATAGAATGGGGGGACGATTTTATCGTTTTCACGTGTCCACACAATGGCATAATTACCTAGTCCAACTTGGAACCAGTCACGAGATGCACGCAATTGCGAAATGGACATGTGTGAAAGCAATTGAGTATGCAATGATGTACGCAATTCATCTCGTAGTCGCATCACAGGTCCGGCTGATCAACGCCGATGATAAAATACCATCTCCTAATGTTTTTACGAGCAAAACTATGTAAACCGTTTCGTTTTGTTGTAGAGTGCTACGTATGCACGACAACAGCGGTAAGAGCTGCTCGGATTAGATTTCATTCAAGATTTTGCTCCATATTCACATCAAGCTCATCACAGCTTCCTACAATGGCTGCTGACTTAATGTGGTGCTGTGGTGGCTGCCATGAGGATTCCGACTTCTGGTCCATGGAGAGATAGCGGTAGATAGCGGCCAAGCTAAGCCCTACCAGACCAGGCCATCGCATCGTAAAATCCTCTGCACATTGGGCTCATTGCGCTCCGCGGTTATTCACCCCGGCTGCTATAGCGACGAGGAAGTATTGTTGCAATTGTTTATAATTGTTTAGGTCTTTAGGAGAGTATCTAACTGTTGTCATAGATGTTTGGAAAGTATGCCCTAACGGTATGATCGTTTAATTTTTAATACTTCTCCGCTCCATACGTCCGAGGCTGCGCTGCAGAGTCTAAGCGCTATGCTAATTGTAGTGTAACGAACTAGCCGAGTACAGTTAAATATTTTTTCGCAATTGAATGTTGAGATACTTTTTCTTTGTGAGTGGAAGTAATGGATCTAGTGGTCTATAGCTGGGTTGATGGGTCGTTGAGCGATTCGGTCAAGGAGCTGCGCCTGCATTTAATGCCCGTAAGGTGTCTTAATCAAATCAAATCGTTAAACCAAAGATAAAAGTTTGGCTTGGCTAAGCTACTTCCGAACAACCTCTACATCGCAAATATGTCGAGGATAGGTTGGAACAGAAAAATTGTTGAATAGATTCGTCGTGCTATAAAGCCAAGCTGATTGTCTGATTGACAGTCGCATTCCCGACCTTTGATTAATTAAGTATTTTAATATTTGAAAAATTAACAATAATAAAAATTTACCTAAACATTATCCATGCTTTCTTGTTTAGGAATGCGGTGCATCGGCATTATTTTTCTCCAAAAAATGATAACTTTTATTGTATAACCAGTTTGCATTTTTTTCATTTCACAATGAGTGAAAATTGACCGACGATAACATTGAATTAAAGCGTCACAGCAGTGTACACATACTTGATTACAAATATAGTTTAGGCAATATTTCCAGCTCATCATTGCTTTTGATTAAGATTGAAGCTGCCTATTGGAACAATATGCTCGAACTATGGGTAGAGCTTTTTTTCTTACAGCTAAAATTAAAAAAAAAACATGAAACAAAACATCCACTCAGCCTATTCATGCTTTGTATCTCAAAAAATAGCCCCCCTCCATCTCACGGTATCACTCATCCGCAACTAAATGGCTTGGCTAGTCGAAACATGCAAACTTCACATTTCCTGCATAATGTATTCCATTAATCTTCTATCTCCTTCTTCTTCCTTCTTCTGGGGCACACCGTTCTGCGGTTAATCGAAATTCAATTCCGAAATTTCAAGTTCGAAGTAGAAAACTTTTACGAAAACACAAAATGTTTCTTTGTTTCGATCTTTCGTTTTAGGTTTTTTTTTGGATTTTCAATGCGTACCCATATATTAGCACTTCTGATATGACATGCAAGTAAATATATTAGCATGGATATGGCTGTGGGCCGAATTTTCGACCCTTTCGACACCTTCACCCAAATGACAATTTACACATTTCGTGGTGAACGCTAACAATTGCGAGCAATGTGGTGTAGGGGTAGTATCGTTCAATGACCTTTGTATAATTTTGGCGAATTGATACTTTTCAGGTTGGACGTTGCCTATGTACACGTTCGATGCCCTTAACACATACAGTGGCTCACAGCTTATTTGATACAGTGACTTTTTAAAAATGCAAATCACTGTAACTTTGAAATAAAGAACCCTATTCAAAAAATTTAAACGTATTTGACTAGATGCATGTTCAACGAATACAATGCAAACCAAAAATGTTCCAGCAATATTCCTCGGCGTCCCTTAAAAGAGAAATACCACTGGCGCAGAAAAATTGCAGCTCACAGCTTATTTGATACAGACACTTCAATGCGAATAAACTTCTATTTCTCGCGGAGTTAATCTGTGTTGTTTTTGTTTCTTGAATTTTTGATAGTGTTTAGACATTGGCTTAAGTAAGTTTTAGCAAGATCTTGTAAGCTGAAGTGCCAAAATGAGCCAAATTTGTAAAATGGGTCATAGCACCACAATTGAACAGCGCGAATTGGTATTAAACTACTTTAAAAAAGGACAAAGTGTTCGAAAAATTGCTGAAAGTGTGAATTTGAGTGTCTCTACAGTGCAGCACATAATTGAGCGCTTCCTACACGAAAATCGGGTAGAAAATAAGAGGAAAAATGCGCCAAACAATATTTTCACCGTATCCGACGAACGATACATTGTAAAGAAAGTGAAAGCAAACACAAAGATTTCCGCTCTAAAATTGTAGGAAGCCTTTCATTTCCAAAAAAATACAATAAGCCGATTTGCCTTTGCCAAAGAGCATGTGAGAAAGCCATCCGCGATCTGGAATACGGTTATTTTTGCGGGCGAGTCCAAGTTTAGCATTTTTGGCTCCGACGGAATGTCATATGTCTGGCGCAAGGCAAACACTGAGCTAAACAAGGAGAACCTCAAAGCTACTGTGAAGCATGGTGGTGGTAATGTGATAGTTTGGGCCTGCATGTCCGCAACCGGAGTCAGAAATTTAAAGTTTATTGAAGAAACAATGAACCTCAAAAACAACTCAAAAACAATTTGCTGCAAAGTCCTAAAAAACTGGGTGTTCGCGACCAATTTCGGTTGTACCAAGACAACGATCCAAACCACAAGTCGGGAATTGTGCAGTCCTGGCCAATTTGGGATTGCCCTCATTCGATGTCTCCGCTGGCACAGTCACCAGATATGAACGTCATTGAGAATCTGTGGACTTTGTTGGATAACAACATTAGAAAACACAAGATTTCTAATAAACAAGACCTGAAGAAAGCACTGCTAGAGGTATGGCAAAAAATTACTCCTGACATCACAAAAAAACTCGTTGATTCATTGCTGAATAGGCTCCAGGCTCTGCTTAAGTCTAAGGACTATCATACAAAGTATTGAAATCAACTGGAAACCTCATAATTCACAACAATTTTAATGTTTAATCAAACTGTATCAAATAAGCTGTGACATGAAATTTGTTATTATTTTTAGTTTTTTTGTTTTTTAAGATGTAAAACAGCAACTTTGTAACAAATATAAACTTGTTTGATAAACAACAAACAATTGCCTTCAAAATGGTGTTCAAATTTTTTTGATATTGTTATTATTTTTTGAGTTATTGCAACTTAATTTTTTAAAGAAGCATTGTATCAAATAAGCTGTGAGCCACTGTAAGTAGGCCCCTACATGGAATATATCTTGGAATTTAGTTATTTCTCAGTAAACAACGCTAAGTCCTAACCAGAGTTTGCCTCAAAACACATTACTCGAATGGACAAGTCCGATAATTTTTTTTTGGAGACCATGCATTATTTCTGACGTGGATGATGTTATTTCACGGTCAAAATGAAAGCGAATTCACATTTATCGTTCTTTAAGGGACTTCAATGAGAATTTCGAGCGACTGACTCACTGCGAGACTGGATTAAATGTGTCTTGTGTTAAATTTGTGAATTGGGATTTCAATGAAACATTCTCGGCAAAAAAGTACAAACATATACAGTGGGTAAAAAAAGTTAAGGCACGAATGCACGAGGCATGAATAAAAAACCTATTTTTAATGCGACTTTAATAATAAATGATGATGTTTTCGCGCTTAATTAAAAGTTCGCATGTTTACTTTAAGAACAATATAAAAAACCGGCAACGAAGCAAATTTCACAATATTTACAACATTTTTCACACTGAAGTACCAAAATAGCGCAAAAAAAGTTAAGGCACAGCGCAGTTTTATCTGAAATTATTTGTAATTCGTCGAAAAAAATACCGTTAAATGTACTTAAAATCATGAAAATATGATATTTCTATTCAGTCTAGCTTGAAGAGTGTTTTGAAAAAGTAATTTTATTGGGGGTGTTGTTAAAAATGAATGTGAAAAGGAAATCGGTAGGTGTAGAAATCCGCGAATGTTTTTTGCGACGTTGGAAAACTTGAATGGCGTATTCTGAGATTGGAATACTAATGGGAAAATCAAGCTATACAGTGAGAAATGTAATAACAAAGTATAAATCAACCAAATCATTTGAAACAAAGCATCGGTCAGAAAGGACTAAAATCTTATCTGAGCGTAAAAAAAGTGGATTATCAGAAAAATTAAGAAAAACCCTAAACTAAGTGTCCCAGTTTTACAAATTAAGGTCAAACAACGAGTTGAAACGAAAGCCGCTACTCAAACTATTCGAAATGTAATAAAGAAAGCCGGTTTTAAGGGCAGAATATGCTTAAGTAAATCTTATATTAGTACAAAAAATCAAATTGTTAAATTACGTTTTGCTTAAGAGATCGTAAAAAAGCCAAAATCATTCTGGAAGTCCATAATTTTTGTTCATGAAGTAAAAATTGATGATTTTGGATCTAATGGGCGGTGATATGCTCGGCCAAAGCCTAATATAGAGTTTCGGAGGAATCATACTACTCTCATTGTAAAACACAGCGGAGAGAACATTATGCTATGGAACTTTATGGGGCCATCTGGTCCTGAAAATATAGATTTTGTTAACGGTATGATGGATCAAACCTGTCGCCTGGGTATTCGTAAAAGAAATATTAAACAAAATCGCTGAAAAATTAGGCATTTTTTTTACAATTTTGGCCTGTATCAGGACAACGATCCGAAGCACAATTCGGAGCAATGTCGGCTTTGGGCTATTTGTAATTGTCCAAATGCTATTAAAAAAACCCCTTCAGTCAACGAACTTAAACCCGATCGAGCATTTATGGCATCATCTCCAAACCAGAGTAGCATTGCGAAAGATAAAGTATAACAAAGGGCTCCAAGATGTCTTTATTAATGAATGGAACAAAATTTCACCCGCTTTTTGCAAAAAAAATGTAAAAACGATACCGAAACAACTACGAGAAGTGATAAAAATGCGTGGAAGAGCTACAAAGTATTAGTGCTATGTAAGTTTATTTATTTGGAATTGACCACTTAAAAACAATTGAAATAATTTCAGATAAAACTGCGCTGTGCCTTAACTTTTTTTGCGCTATTTTGGTACTTCACTGAAAAATGTTACGTTAATGTTGTGGAATTTGCTTCGTTACCGGTTTTTTTTACTATTGTTCTTAAAGTAAATATGCAACATTTTTAATTAAATGCAAAAACACAATCATTTATTATTCAAGTCGCATTCAAAATAGGTTTTTTGTTCTTACTATGTGTTTTTTTTTACCCGCTGCAGGTGCTTTAATATATTTTGTTGTACAATGAAAGGATTTTTATTTTGCTTTTCGCCCAAATTGATTTTTGTAATCTTGGAAGTTTACAGAAAATTTTTCAATAATTCTACCTTAAAATCGACCAAGTGACCTTTCCTAAATATCTCAGTAACGGTCACGTCTTCAGAAAAACAATGTATGACGAATTTGTAGCTTAAAAAATTTCCAACAAAAAAGATCTTATAACTTTTTCTTGTAACCATAACCGTTTTTAGATGTATTGATCTAAACATTTGCTACTACGAGACGGAAGAGGACACCATCAATCACACTCTCTGCGATTGTCCGGCCCTAAATAATAAACGCTTCAAGATTTTTGCTTCTTACCACTTTCAAGAATTAGCAGAGGTGGCTAGTACGGTCACGTTGAGTCTGATTCAGTTTGGCGAACCGATCACTAGGCAGCTCTAACAAGCCAGCGGAGGGTGGCAAATGGGCCCTAACTGGCGGCCCAATGCTGGCCGCGTACCTGGCAACCCTCTTTACTACCTAACCTACCTACGGCAATGCAAAGTCTGTCAAAGCGGCCTGAGAATGCATTGATACTTTTTGCGAGTAGTGCGCCGTATGTGAGCAATGAATAATCTAGCCTGAGTGTTTAGTAGGCGAATCTCTGTTCGATGCGATTTGACGGTACTTTCCAGGCCTAGCTCTTTTTATAATCAGCTGATCACGAATAAAATCTCAGGCCGGATCATTGGAATTTTTTCCGTATACATATGTATACGAAGTTTACACACTCGTTAGGAACTAACTCCCTACGCTGTGGTAATACATTGACCACTATCTCAACTAATTTTCGGCCATTATTTTGTCATGCTTCAATGGCTGCTCTAATCGCTTTTCTAGTTTAATTCTATTCAGAGTTTAAAAACTACATTACAACGAACTATCTAAATAAGTTTCCTGCCCCTTTTCAGTTGTGACAGATTCCTCCTTCTAAACTGACACCTTGTTAATTTACAACTATAAGATGTGAAAATTATAAAAATTCAATTATTAATCAAGTCGATTTTGAGTGCTAATATCAGATGCTCTCAGGTTCAAAGTGGACTTATCAGTTTATAAATTTGCGGATCATGATTTTTACTCCAAAAGGTCCAGATCATGCCAAGTTCGATGACCTCATCGTTCTGCAAATATTTATGAAATTCCTTGAATTTCCCGTGCATACTCGCACCGCGGCATACATATTCCCATAACAACTGAAACTCTGCGATCATACTAAATCAAATCCTTTGGCTTTTGAATATCGTGCGCGCGTCACGTTTCAATATATCACGCGTTCCCATCAGAATATCCCATCCCATCACATCCCAATTCATCCAATCCAATATCATCGTCAGTAACTTATGAAGTCGATGACATTTCCGAAAAGTTCGCTATGTGATTTTTTCCCACAATTCGACCACCGGTCCCTCCCGACCCAAGACGCTGCTCTTCATGCGGCCAAAGACACTTCAAAATAATCGTCTAATTTGATATCATCGAAAATATGTATTGGGCTGAGCGCTGCCGTTTTCGTCTTCCGTGCCACCATCTTGCTCTGCCTTGCCATTGGATTTTGTCACCTCAACTTTTTTTGCCGCCGGTCTGTGCCTCCGGACGGACCGAGCGGTGCGAGTTTATTCATCCGATTCGAATTTATGTTCTTCGATTTGCGATTGCTTTGTTCGATTTGGATTTGAATGATGTTTTATGGCAGGTAAAATGAATGTATGCAAATGATTGGCACTTTTCATTTCGGACAAGGAAAAAGTCTTTTCGCATTTTCGGAGCGGATGAAAGCGAAAAGAGACGAAAAAGAATGTTGGTTTTTAATGCCGATCGCGTGAATGTACGATGTGTTAGTTGAGAAACTAGGCAATTTTATTTGCTGATATACGCATATATATATATATATATATATATATATATATATATATATATATATATATATATATATATATATATATATATATATATATATATATATATATATATATATATATATACATACATATATATATATATATATATATATATATATATATATATATATATATATATATATATATATATATATATATATATATATATATATATATATATATATATATATATATATATATATATATATATATATATATATATATATATATATATATATATATATATATATGCTACAATACTACCGCCATTACTATCATTTCGCCGGTGGCTACCAAACATGACTACCACTATTCAATTGAATCTTTCGCTCATGTTTCACCGCGGCTTTTATAGTAGATGCTATCAGTTGACGTGATAGTATCAGTGAATGTTAAAAAGTTAGAAAGAATAAACTTTTCCTTAATGAAGCCGTGCTATGCTAGGAAGGTTAAAGCTGTTGATGCAGTTGCTAATTGTTTGTCGCAGATGTAGTTCGGGATCTTGTTTCAATTCAATAGCTATATGGCAAATTTGAGCGAAATACCTTGTTTTCCGAAACTCTGCCTTTGCCATTCCTGCCATCGCTTCATAGTCCTTCGTTCATTGTGCCACTTCTTCTATATGTTGCTTTGTCTGCTTGCCTCAACACAAAAGTGACATCAACTCATACACTCACGCCCACCAAAGCTGAGTTCGCTGGCTGTGTTCAGGAGACCGTGCAAAAGAAATGTTTTTTTGATCAAATAAGCTATATTGAAGAAATGAATTTATTTCTGTTATATTCTTATCGGTATCAGTGATTTTAAGCTGTTAGAAATTTCATTTCATACTCAATTTGAAACGAAATGGTAAGGATCGCAACTCCTCTAATTTCAGATTTGACTTAAGTCCCTGCTTTCAGCTGGTTGACTGAAAGCTCAATATCGTTTTAATGAAGCAGCACACATCTCGTTACTGTCGTAACGCTACAGCCTCCTCTAGCTTTTGCGCCATTCAATGAATCATCTTCTTCAAATTTGTGTTTGCATCATATAAATGCCAGAAGCAAACATATAAATATATAGTCTTTTGCCCTGCAGTTGCTTTATTTGCTTTTCCGTTCGCCTTTTTTATGCATTTCTCCTAGCGAACATTCGCTGACGCAGTCCAATCGTATCACTTCGATCGATTTATGTTCGCGGCTATGAATAATTACAGGAAAAGTCATGTGATGTAACACGTTACTCGTATGTTTACAAACTTTACGATCCCTGATCAAGAGCGACGCAGCTCACCAGGCCCAGTTGGTCTGTAAACTGATGCATGTCGCTTTGCATTGCTAAGTAGCGAATCTCCTGTGGCTGGCACTTTTATCTGTGCAGAGCAGTCGTGATCTTGTCGTGCACCAACCGCATGACAAGCCTCAGACACAGCCGAAGAAATGCAAAACTAGGAAGTGACTTCGATGGAAAGCGGTAGAAAGAAGGCGTCCGGGAGATAGTCAGCCGACTTGTTGTTGCCAAGCTGCTGCCCGTGCAGAAGATGCAGCCGCGTTGCTGAGAGAAATTCTGAAGTTGGTCAACGAACCCGCCGTCGGCAGCAGCGGAATGTTAGTTGAAAGCATTTCTTCCTCATCGCTGTTGGCTGTGGTGCTGCTTTGCTTTTGCATCTCTTGAGCGCCGCTGGCTGCATGTTTTTCCGCGGCCATGCACCCAGCCATTCCGCACGACAAGCAGCTACAGTGTTTTCCTGTTTACTCCGCTGTGGGAACAGCTGCAACAAGGAAGCAGCAGTTTCTATTGCGATGCGATCTACTGGTCGATCAAATGCAATTGCATTGCGAGTGGAGTGCAGTCCTCTAAGGTGTATCGGGCTCGGAACAGGGAATCGAGGGACTTAGCGATATTGGAGAGTCTATGTTTGGCGATATCTGTTTGGATCATGGCCCTTGTGATTGCCGCAGTTCGAGTTACAAGAACGTTTAGCGAAATTCTGTTGCCGGGCGAACTACAATTTACGAGATCATTAGAAGAGATTACATATGCACATTGCACATAAGTAATTATTACGGAAGATTGTGTTGTGGATGGACATATTGCCGTTGCCAATCGGTTTCCGTATTCATGTTAAATGGAAGCATTTTACAATATTTTAGATCACCTCGGGCCATTAAGATAACTAAATCGTGGTTCTAAACTTTCTTACTCGTAAAAAAACCCAATGGCTTCACAAGCTTAGCTTGGCTTTGCTTCAATCGTATCACTGACGCTTCTTCTTCTACAAATTATGAACTGAAAACAATCCACAGCGGTCCCTTGCCCCTATTTCAAACTAACTCAAATTAAATAGCTTGCTCCCCCGTTGCGGGTATTTTCTACGTCATTTTGTTTTCTCTTCATTATTTATGATGTGACAAAGAAGTTGTTGCGTGAGCGTCAACAAAACCTCCAAACTAATCGATGAATATTCATGCTTGAACACTTTTTTATGCATATTACTATGACGCGTGCAAATCAGCATGATCGAAAATAGATCTCTCATTTCCATTAATACGACTAATTAATTCGTTTCTTCCGCAAAGGTACTAGTAATTTATTCCGCAACCTATCTTGAATTCAGCAAAAACCATTCTTGTTGTTCCAATCATTTCCTCTTGGATTCTATTGCTTTTTTCTTGATCGCGTGAGTATTCTAGTTCGACGGTCACTACTCTGCTGCTTCAATTCGAATGTACATAATAATGCTAGTCTGCGTCGATCGTTTCTAATCTAAATCACTGTCTGAGGCTGGTGCGAGCTGTTGTGAGGCCCGCCCGGCCGTAGTCGAGCTCATTGGATTGTTTCAGAGTCTTGGCGGCATTTATCTATTCCTTGCTAAGTCGTACACGACAATTGAATATTGTTGCTGATTTCATTTTTGTTGTTATTTTTGCTGATTTTACTTGCATCTTATTTTCACTAGCCGTTTACATACATTTGTGTTTTAGCTATTAGGAAATCATTTGAGTTGTTGGTTTTATTCGATTTGTCTTTCTTTGACTTGACTCGATTCAAACTTTGTACAAGATCGTATGCCATAAAATTAAAATCTATCTTGGAGTGTTCGTCCTCGGCGTCTTGTACTTTTAGAATGACTTGTTGATATAAACTTGATTGGAGTTGCCGTGCGAATGGTAGCGCAATCATAAATACTTTGGATTTAGCGGAATTAGCATCAGATCAAAACACATTTACCACAGTAATGAATATGATAAATACAGGAAAAACTTCAGGATGCATATATTGCTCAGTAAGTCTGAATTTGGCCAAGTATGTGAAGTTGTTTTGTACTTCGCGTTTCACAAGTTGAAAATCAATCACATTTCAGGGACTCCTGTGAAGATTTAAGCGTTTTTATGAGGAGACAAAGCTAATCGTTTCACATTTTAAGATGATAAGCTAATTAAGCTAAATGATTTGGCAGAATGATGCCAAATCATTTAGCT
This sequence comes from Nemotelus nigrinus, assembly GCA_947369275.1. Lineage (NCBI taxonomy): Eukaryota > Metazoa > Arthropoda > Insecta > Diptera > Stratiomyidae > Nemotelus > Nemotelus nigrinus. The sequence continues at coordinate 2,053,114 of OX376373.1, read as the reverse complement.
TTTCGATCCGAGTGCGGTTTCGTTGCATTTATCACAGTTAATCAATTTTGCAGGGGTTCTAAATTGCGTTTATGTGTTCATTCTGCAAAGCAATTCCTTACATCTAAAACACTCATTCGAAATTCGTGATATCCTAAACAAGCATCAATCTGCCTTCAAAAACAAAAAAAAGTTTCTAGCAAGCATTCTAAATTCTCCCTTTCGATTAGCTATTTGACGACCACTATTGGCCCACACTGGGCGCTTTTATAAATGTTTGAATAGAACCTTAATAGGCATTTCTCGGGTGCTGTTATGAAATTAAATTAATGTTAAAAGTTCGCAGCATACTTCGGGCACGAATCAAAACTTGTTCACTAGCACTTAGTGGTCCCGAAATTGATTCTTAAGGAGTTACATATGTCAATCAGAGTTATGCGATGTGGCTTATTTCGGACACTGGTAGGACTGTTTTTCTTCATTGAGCTGTTTTATAGGGGTCAATAACTCTCATCGCTATGGCACCATTCTGAGGTAGCAATCTACTGCCTGTCGGTTCGAGTCCTATCGTAAACTCATCGGCGACTGGGTCTGATACCAGCGCTCTACAAACTAATGCTACATAATTGCTTTGGACAGAATAATTAAAATGTTTTCTTTCATGTGTGTTCGCTGCTGGCATAGCTAAGTAATAGCTTCAATGAGTAATTTCTTGAGTTTTAGTACTATCACTAAACATTCTCAAGCAGTAACATCTGACTATTTAGAATCGATTGATAAAATTCAGAATACGTGTTCGTGGATCGAGATGCAGTGCGCCAGAGGGAAATACTATGTTGCTATGTTATTGTGTAAAGACCCAGAATGGCTATTCGTCCAGCACTAGGCAATATAGTGTCCCAGTATGGCAATACATTCTCTAACTGCTTGCAAAATTTTTGTGTCGAAGAACGAAGCTTTTTTGTATGGGAACCTAAAATTTGAAAATATCTCGCTGATCGTTGTAAAATTAATGAAGATCCTGCTGAAAGAAATTTACGCCTACAACAACCGAATCGAAAATCTATTTTGAAAGCTTTTGCTGATAATCAATTTTACAGGATGAAAGGAACTTCATGAACTCTTTATCTGTATTCGCGCCACTCTTTATTCTTACTCTATTATTTGCCTACATTTATCATTATCTTGAAAAAAATGTGTTAACCGCTTGTTAGTTCTAGCCTTAATGGCTTATCCCTGCGGAATTTGGCAAAGGCAGGATAGGACTACGCCATCCAGTGCTAACTATTGTAGGTACGAGCTACTATTGTTTGAAAATGATTTTATTTTAAAATGCTACTGTTACGTACGATTCTTTCGACGTGTAAGCGACTCCAATGTTCAAATTGATAAGGCAGTGATCTTCTTGCGAATACAAGTAAAGCATTTCGGGGTACTTCCCTTCAGAAGACTTAAGCAATAGTGCATAAGTTATTTTTACCTGAACTGCAACTGCCTACACAGTTCACTTTTTTTGCTTGCATATTTCTTCTGGTGCTAGTAAGGATGCTTTGCAAACAAATCTTCTTCTGTATCCCCTGTCAGCCGCCATTTAATCGATTACTAAATAGATGCCTAATGTATCATTAATTATTTTTTCAGATACTCATTCAAAAGTTCAAACTTAGGTAGGTAGGCAAATATAGGGCTTATGATGCTAGTTTTTTTTTTATTCAAGTAAAAATACGTGTCCAATAGTGTCATATTACGACAGATATAACTCCTAATTTGGGAGGTGCTTGTAACGCGCGAAAAATAAACACTGGCTATAATGACGAATAAAACACTATTTAACCCTTAATTGGCCGGTAATCCACCATAACTCTCAATAAATTAAATTTCACATATAATTCACCCTCCAAACCCAAGCACATTGCACCCTAACGGCAACACAATCCGGAAAACACCTTCACGCTCCGGGCTTGTATATGACGATGAAGATGGCTGGACGAGTGTTGGGCGTATCAAGAACTTCTTTCATATCACTACTCTCGTACTTTCGTGTACTGTGTACATACTGTACACTTACTTTCATGCTTTCTTGCTTTCAAGAAAGTGATTCCCTGCCCGGTTTCTTAGACTTTGTCTTCGGTCACGTCTTCGACGATCGTCGACGTCGTTGTCGTTTTGCGTCCCGGCTCGATTCCATCGTTTGACTTTTTCGGATCCATCCGCGGTGGCTACGAGACGACGCTGGTTGCTCCTCTTTTACTTTGGTCACTTCTTCCGCGCCACCGTCGCCGCGTTTTTCCTTTTGTCTTTCTCTCGGCTTGTTCTTATTTGATAAAATCGATTTGAAAACATGAAGAGCTCGTTATACGTTGCGCTGTCAGCCATGTACGCTATAGAAAGTCCAGTGAGATTGGTTCTAACCAAGAACGCGACACCGTTCGGTTCTGATTCCGAGTCGGCAATTTGATTCCTAGCGGAGACAATTTCCGCGATATTTGAATTGTCGTGTCTTGACTCGAACATCTGAGCTCGAAGCTGATCATTATCGATCATTGGTCGTAGAGTGTCTTCCGCCTTTTTATCATTTGGATCGTCTTCGATGTTGTCATCAGGGTCCTCAGTGCGAGACGAGCACGACAGAGTGTTGTTTGGCGAAAGTCATGCATTTGTTTATAATTCCTTGATGTCGAGTGATCGTGCGGCAGGCCAATGACCTCCGAAGGGTTGAAACTGATCGAGGTGTCCGCTGACCCAGGAGACTTTCTTTGATCGCGCCAGAGGGAGTGTGTCTGTTCTGCCCTACGTTTTTGAGTTGCGCACAGTTTAGAACGCGAGTGTCGCGTGATTTGGCGGGAACGTGTTACGTGGTATCGACAGCCCACGTTTGTGACCGAATCAGTGATTTTAAGTGGTGAAGATGGAAGCATGTCCTCGTCATTGGCAGCTCCATGAAAAAGCTTCTTCTGTTTTCAGCTCCTGACTCCTCAGTTTCAAGTGAACATGGACATTTACAACAATCTCGAACAATCAACAGCGATACGATCTAGCCTGGTGAATAGCACTTGTGGTGATCTTGACATTGTTACGGCAAATAATGGTCGTGGTAGTGCCCTTGGTCAGCAAAATAATGACTTAGAAGATTTGCCAGCCGTTAGTTTCGACGCCAGTTCCGACTTTAATTTGGACTTTTTCGATACTGGCGAAGACTCGTCGTTGCAAGGTGGCTTTAGTGATCCGGGCTCGGTGGAATCAGTTTCGGTGGGATCACCACCGCCACCAGTTACTTTCAATAAACTCTTGTTGCAAGACGATAGTGAATTTTTGCAGTCTGATCGGTTGTCGAATTCGCTGATCGATTGTGGTTTTAAATCAAGGACAGGTTAGTATTTTTTTAAATATATTGTTTGATACCTATTGCGTGGAAGATTATTTCGACGGAGTTATTAACACAAGACTAGATAACAACAAAAATGAAGTGAGATGATTGCGGCGAACTGTAGCGACGTCTGCACGACAAATAGGTTTGAGGTAATTGAAGAACTTCCGAGGCTGGACGTAGTGAAGGAGACATCTGTATCCAAGCTGATCACGGCTAGAATGGAGGTGCCTTGATTTAAAGGCACGCGGGGCTCTGTGTTAATAAACACGCGTATCTGACGAGCAGATCAGTAGAGACGGCAGTACATTATATGGCCTGCACAAAAGAAAAATCATTACAGCCAAAGGAATTCCCGCTAGCATTCGTCACAATTGAAGGTGCTTTCAACAATGTCACTGTTGCGAGTATCATCGACGCTTTGGTTCGATATGACTCCTCTTAATGATACCATTAGTGTGCTGTCACGTTCTCGATCGTTTCAATGGTTGTATTCTGAAACAACCTCAAACTGTCCAGGAAGTTTCTCCGTGCAATAGTCCAAGAAGTGTTTCTATCGAAAATATATGTTTTATCTTACTACCACTATATTCTGGTTTTCATAGATATATTTCTTCTTCAAGCACTACCAGCTTTTGCCTTGTTTATCATCCCCTTTTAACCTCCGCCCTCGATTATGTAATTGTTCTTGGAACTGTTCCTTAGCTTCAATCACATACTGTTCGCTTTTCCTGGTCTGCAGTTCTTACTGTTTCTGGTCAAGTTTCTGATCCAGTTTCAGGGCTTGCTACTTACTATTGTCTGCTTGTTGTTCGAGTGTCTGACCAATGACCATGCCTTGTTGCGTCGTATCGGAAGCCATTTACAGCAGCAAATCTATCACTGCTGCTTTGCTTTTCTATAATAACGTTTTCTTGGCTGGCTTTCTCGTCTGTTAATTCAAAAGTTCCCTTTGTTTTCCGTGCTCAAAGCCCCTCTTAGCCGTAATAGTAAAACCAGTCATGGAAAAATCATGATTCCGGCACTTTACTTTTAACTCCGCCAATGTTAATTCGTTTATTAGCTTTGGCATTACTCTTTATTAAGTCCGCGCAATTTCTTACCGTCACACTAGTCACTGTCAGAAATTTCTTACTTATTACACTACGAATTATCACGTTATACATAAACTCACTGTCCGCAACTTCAATAAAAGGCACTTGTGGAATCATAAATGCAAAAGAAACCCTTTTTTGACACCAGTTCTTTTGTTATTTCCGCTTGATCACACTTCGTAGATTCTCTGCGGTTTCCAAATAAAACATTTTTTCAACCTCCCTCTGCCAGAGATCATTGGAGAATGTGCGTTTTATTATAACGGTAAAATCAATTAGTATAGTTCGAGTCGATACTTCTCGATATTTCTGGCATTGAAACACGATTTGTTGACTTATGCAACAATATATAAAGTAGCCTTCGATTCTTTCCAGTGTCATTCTAGTAATGACTTCTTTTTAGTAAGAGAAATTAATATTATACTTGATACGGCTTAGATTGGGTATAACCATACAGCTTTGGATTATTAAGATTCTTATAATTGCAATGAAGCATAAAAAGCGCTCACATGATTCACTACAGCTTGAAATGCTTTAAAACTCCCTTTCACCGAACCTCCCTTCGTACAGTTCGCGTCAAATTCAGTAGCCTTAAAAATAACTGATACTTTTAATTATGCACACCAGGGCCAAATACGTACCAAATAGGTACATCTACATAGCAGCAATAATAAACGTTAATTTTCTTACATGTTGATGATTATGTTATTAAATTTCGATCATTGCGGATCTCCTGAAAAATTCCACTTATGCACATATATTGTTGAATGATTCTTTTTTTATTGGCCTGGTTAGCTTGTGAATGTTGTCGAAATGAAACACTTTTGCTGGTACTGGGTCGGAATCGCTCACCGGGCAGGCCGTCATTTCAATGAGTCGTTAAATCTTCATGGCGTAGGGTTTTGTGACGTGCAAGCATAAGAAGTAACATGCTAATTAGCTTTGAGGCTTGTGTGCTTGTAATTTCTACATTTTTATTTCGGAAACTTAATCCCACAAATGTCATGTTGAGTGCAGTTGTATCCACTTTTATGAGTTCCAGTCGTTCGCATGTGAGTGAACCGGTTTTCACAGTGGGCTGAAGGTTTGAGCGGTTTTCCAAATTGCAGTTTTTTATTACTTCAGCGCACGGATGTCCTCGATTGTCCCTAATAGCACATACATATTTTATAATGATGCGTATTTGATATATGTATTTCAAAATTTCACAAATATGTATAGTCACGTGCAAATTTTCACATTGCATTTCAAATGGATCGTTGCTCAGTAAAATCATTAAAATTATCAAAAAATAATGCACTTCCGTAATAGTGATCAATGTTTCCATTATACCTTCCTTGTTGATTGAAATAAAATTTGGAAAATTTGCCACATCGTAACTACATATCTCAGATGTAATGAAAATGAGCTTAAAAGGAATAAGTTAGCATATTAAGAAAGAGGCGGGATTTCTTTTTCGTACCCGAGAGTAGTAAAAAAATTGCACCACTCTCTATTTCGCACTCAAGCTCATGTGACTTTTGATTTTGACCATACCAAAAAATGCCATATGTCAAATCATGTCTAAAATCTTCCTTTTTTCATCACAGCGGAGATTATTTCCCATTACCAAGGGCAGAGCTCTCCACGATACTTTACAACTGAGAAAAATCTCCAGACTCTCTTTTCGCTGCCAATATTATTCCTATTTTTTATCAACAAATCCCTCCAGGTTCACTGCCATGTCTCTCCTTCTTAATGTTATCTTAATCATAATAACTATTTATGGTTATATTAATTCCTAATAGCTCTTAATTATATTGACTTCCACGTCACTCAGCTATTTCATCGACTTATCATATTTTGAGCAGTGGTTTATGGTGTTTTTATAAATAATAATTTATAATTGTTGTTGTTTTGTTTGTTTTCTTACGCACTGTGTTTTGATGTTCAACCATAGATCGTTGTGGCATTCTTTTATTCGCAAAATCGCCATCGCCCTGCAACTTTCGCCTACAAAACTTTTGTACCAGTTGTTCCCTATACAGTGCCTCTGAGGCTAGACTTGATATCCATTAGATTAGGCTGCATCTTCTCGACTAATATATTGGAGTTTTAGAAGAGAGGTCGCAAGCTTGTCTGTAGGGCTTTATTTATTATTTGTCTAGTGCTTGTCCAACATGCTGTAACATACCAAATTTTTTAGCGCCCAATGTGGGCTCAAACATATGACGCGCTAGCACAAATCATAATATTACTTGGTACTTTTGACATAATGCATATTTTCTCAGGAGGAGTAATAAGAAAGAACATGCACTCACTACTAGGCATTTTATCGGAATCATAGTATTCATTGAAGTCTAAAATTTTAGCACTTTCTGTTACATAAAAGGCGACCATGTCGCAGTACAGAGGTCTTACCATCATGCACATACAGCTTTCCACATGATTGCACGTCTTATACATCGGATGCATAGTATCTAACAAGGACAAAAACCTCATCATAAACATTTTCACTTCCGCTTTTAAAAATTCCTACATTCCATCCCTGTATAATCCGCTCTGAACATTCAACCGACTACGACTCGCAGCGAAATTGATTATTTTATTGCGAAATGTGTACTTTGAGTGATGTTTTTGGTTCAAGTGGTTAATAGGTCTTGCGTTGACCGCAGCTCTCATTCGCTGTGAGTCTACATCGCAACGTCGTCCATCGTTGACTCAGTTCGATCATTCCGTTGCTCATTTAGTCGTTTTTTTTTTTCATTGGTGGCAAGTGGCCATAGGGCGATAAGGAGATAATAAATTGCAAATGTCATTTTCGAGACACTGCATGATTACTTATTGGTAATGAATTATTCGCGATTTTAATGACGCCTGCGACTGATATGATGATCACTCGAGATCGCTCGAGATGTAACGTGAAAGGTATTTTAATTGTCTGCCTGCCTAAATTCGAATGGGGCAAGAGACGGCTAATTTGATTTTCTTGTCGTTAGCACTGAATCGTTGTTGGCGGTTACTTGAAATTCACATAACTTTCACATCTTTTCGAATTGTGTGGTCCGTATTTATTTTCTAATGGAGATAATAACGTGAAAATCTCTCCTTAATTCGAATAAATGCCTTAGTTAGAACGTTACAAGATGCAGTTAAAAGAAATACGATCTCTTTTGACTTGCATTCCTTCGAACAGCAGAAATTCCTTTAATTGTTGTCAATAACGGCACAAATAATGGCTCCACTCCTTTTTTCTATAACAAAGTCCAGCAAACGGACTATCATTTCCTAATCAAACTCCTTAAACCCTTGAACTGCCATTCTCGCTGTATGTGATTGACCGATGCCCTGATGCAAGAGCACCTTTCGTCCAAAAATAAAAGACGATAGCTTTTTTGTGTGCTAATCTGAACCACTCAAGCTGTCCGCAGTAACAGCTGTGCGAAAGATTAACTTGGAAAGTTCGTAAGCTTGGGACTTGCAAGACCAAACTTATTGGCTTTTTTATGGCACACAGACCGCAGCTGTCGATGAAAAGTTGGACGACCAAATTTAAACTTTAAACGTCCCTCAACGATTATGGTGGGATATTGCTCGACTATAATTCACAGGGTATTTTTTCGAGTTCAAGGCTATTTTTCTGCACGCGGCTCATGTCCTGGGTTACTAGACTGGAACCTTGAATACAACAGTGGGTGAGGAGGATTGGAAGGTTTTAGAGAAGCAATCAGAAGGCAATAGATAAGGTGGTATATCGTTCAAGTTGAAGGTTAAGGTGAAATGGTGGCAAGTATTTTCGGTACCAGACCCTACCTCACACAAATCGTACCTTAGATATTGATCCACAACAATACCGATAAATTTCATTTGGGCGCACCTAGCTAGAAGTCAACAAAAACATTATGAAAACCAGCTTGAGAAGTGCAAGGTAATATCAAGGTATAATATCAAGGTCTTCTTCTTCTGGGCGTAGAGCAAAAGAAAAGGGCATATTTTGTATTATTGTACTAATATTCTATTTATTTTTCATTTTGTTAAACCAATATTTTAGCACCAACAGACTGCGTTCAGCCTAAAATTTAACTTGTCCACAGTAGTTTTCTTCAAGAAATAATTAAATGTAATCTGCATAAGTTACTCAACTAGCCTTCCTTGCATAGGTTGATTTAAAATGCGAAATGCCATAAAAGGCCAAGTAAAAATAAAAGCGGGTAGGCCATAAGTAAAAGTTCATTCGGAGTTTGGGGTGTATTTTACTTTTGCAAACTGTTAGTTATTTAGTCATTAAGTTAGTTTAGATATATAACTAGTTCTTGTTTAGTTTAACCAGTTTAGAGCTATAGCTAAAACATTCACAGGAAAGATATGAAAGAAGGTCATTGAGGAAAAAGAGAACAAGTTCGTTCGTTTTCTTAACCTGTTAAATCGAGATTAAACTTTTTGGAGACGTGATGCCATTGGAGTTGCTTTTCCGATATGGCGAAAGTTCTGATCAAGATATTTTAAAACTTTAATCCGAAAAGATTGTTATAAGTTCTTCTCTTCAAAACAAAATTCAGCATGCTTAATTTTAGCGTATTTTACCCAAAAATTGACGTTTTAGGTACTTCTTGAGACCTTTTTTATTCAATATTTTCATTTAGTTCTTCCCAGAGTTGTTATATGACATACGATGCCTTTTATACACAGATGCTCTGAAAGTATAACGAAATTGAAACGCAATTGGAATCGATTTTCCTCCAATCAAAACTTCTGGTGCAACCAAAATTAACTTAACATGATCCTTCATCATCAGCATCATCACCGGCGTTACAACCGGGGTCCGGCCCTGGCCTCCGTCAACAATTTTTTTCAACCGTCCCGGTCGCGTGCCGATGTCACCCCTTAACTCCGAGCGTCCTGGTCAACGCCATCCCTCCACTGCAAGCAAGGTCTCCCAAGCTGTCTTCTGCTGTAAAATCTGCCGCAAAGGGTTTTACGAGCCGGATCCTCTTCGCTCATTCGATCTAGGCATCTTGCCCACCGGAGTCTACCGAGCTTTATCTTAGTAATTATATCTGCTTCTAGGTAGATCGAATTCATGGTTCTCCGGAATCGACCTTCTTCACGTATGGGGTCAAAGATTATCTTTCAGGCTTTCCTCTCGAACGCGCCTAAGAGGTCAGAGTGCCTTTTGCTGAGCACCCAAGTCTCATACATGAATACTGGCAGGACCATGGACTTGTACAGCAGGAGCTTTGATGTTCGGATGAGATTTCGGTATTTGAAGAGCATTGACAGACTGTAGTAGGATTCTTTGGATTTGAGCAACCGCCCGCGTATTTCTTCCACCATGTTGTTATCGGCTGCTACAATCGACCAAAGGTAGTTGAAAGATGGCACTACTTCAAATTCATGCTCAACTACCCTGAAGGTTTGACCAGCTCTAGGTGTTCTTCCTGAAGATGCTGCCACCATGTACTTAGTCTTTTTTTTTTTTGTGCCGCTCGCTCGTACAGCTAGTTCTGATATTCCAATGATGTCTATATCATTGGCATAAGCCAGTATCCGACCATACTTGGTGACGATAGTCCCTCTCGTTGACGTGCCAAAGACTCGGATTGCTTTCTCCAACGCCAGGTTGAGGAGGAGGCAGGTCAGGCTTGTCGGAGCCCATTGAAGGTGTTGAACGGTCTGGATAGCAATCCGGCTATTTTAACTTGCGTTGTTACATTGGTCATGGTAAACCTACACAATCGTGTCAGTTTGTTTGGGATGTCGAATTCTCTCATGGCTTTATACAGTTCTACCCTGGCTATGCTATGCGGGTGGCTATGCTATCATAGTCTATAAATAGATGGTACAGTGGATTGTTGAAAGCCAGACATTTTTCCATCGCCTGCCTGAGACTAAAGATCTGATCAATTGTTGATTTGCTTGCGACGAAGCCACATTGATATGACCCGATGATTGCTTTAGCGTATGGGCTATCCGCTCTTGCAGGATAGAGGAGGGTATCTTAGAGGAGGGTATCTTAGACTCAACAATGTAAACCCTGTAGTTGCTGCACATTGTTACATTTCTTTTCTTATGTATGGGGCATATTATACCTTTGTACCAGTCTTTTGACATCTCTTCATACTCCCATACGTGCAATATAACTTCATGCATTGTGGTGTAATGTGGGCCCTCCAAATTTAATCAGCTCAGCTGGCATGCCGTCGGCTCCAGAGGCTTTTTTTAAATTTCAACCGACTATAGCTCTTGATCCTTACATGATCCTTACTAAATGCGAAATAATGTTGATAAAGTCGTAAATGTTGGTGTTGCCGTGGATAAAACCCTACATGGCAACTTAAAATGTGACCAGGCTGGGTGTAAGGCTGCTATATCAACCAATCCCTTGCAAAGGTATTCAAGGATCATCAAATAGTTGTTCTACACAGCTCCAGCTCGGCCTTGACTCGAATATTACTGCATTGTCGGAAACCCTCCTTTTGAAGTCCGAAGACTTGTCTCTATCGAAAAGTTATTTTTACCTTTTGCCTTGAGACATCGTTATAACGGACTAGTTTGTATGTACTATCATGAACTATTTTTCCCTTCGAATCTTACTAGCGTAAGACGATCTGCAGAATTTTTGGTTTTTGGAACGTTAGGATTTCAATACGTTGACCCGAAAATTCAAACCTGTGCTTTTCTACCAACGTTCAAGTAACGAGTTCATCGTCGGTAAGTTCATGAGCATGAAATATATTTCGCTTTTCTAACGAACAATTCGCAACTTGACAATTCACCTTAACTAATTGAACAATCTTTTCCGGAATACTAATGTCCCTTAACAAAACATATCATTGGAAAATCTGATTCGACTCATTCCTATGTAGTAACGACCGCACTTAGCTATTAATAGACTCGCTAATGGGCTCGACACCGCAGAATGGCCAATGCAAATAGATTCGAAACTAAGTGTGGGCACAAACGTGTATCTTTGCGATGCGAGCGTTTTGCAAATTAGCCAGTTGTCTCGTTGTATGGTCGTTTCGATTGCAATTCTTTCGATCAACAATCAACAATGTTGAACATTTACTTGTGTTGTGTCGTATTCGCGTCACATTCCTCTCTGCACCTCCTCCGCCGCCTCGACACAGGCTTGCAACAATGTTGTATCTTTTTCGTAGCAATGCGATTTACCGTAGCATTAATCTGAGCTCAAATAAAATTTTGCGCATTTTCCCAAAATGATCATTCGATCTACGCTTTGCGAATACCAAAATGGTAATTTAGCGTTCATTACACTCGGCCTGGCTTGGCCTGGCCACGAAAAGAACCTTTGATTGATTGATCCGTTAAGGCCAATGGGCTCCCAGCTCAAAGCTAAGAATATTCTTATATGTAGTTTCGTTTACTATCGGCCGAATCAGATCGTTGTTCTATCTGCTCTCCTTCCCATTCTCCACTGAAACTTTTTGCCATTCCATTTCAGATTTTATGCCGTTTCGCTTCGATTGAGATCGTTTTTTCCGCTCCGTTTTGCTATTTAGCTTTCCAAATGCGGCCCAGCTACTGAATTTAATGACTATTGTGCCTGTAGACAAGATTCTATTGACACGAAATAAACAAAGTTAATTTCTTATGTAATTGCGAACAGTTTTCAACGGCGAATGTCGATCGAATACTAGATTGTATCTTAGCATATACATTCATACGTACTCTTCGGATTAGATGGAATGTTACTGTAAATAAACTTTTGTTCGGTCAATAAACATGTGAGTGCACGTTTCAAATGAAAGGCACAATAATTAGCCAATATTAGGCTACGGTACATATTGATTTGTGGATTTAGAATGAAATTTGCGGATAGCATCAGGTATAATGATCGCTTTTGCATTGAAAGATAGCAGGTTTTCTGAGTATCTGTTGTGTGTAGAGAAGACGCACTTTTCTTGAGTTTTTCTCAGCACATTCAAGAAACCGTGCAAGCCGATGTTGTCCAGACAGCCGAAAACAAGCTCCGATGAATAATTTCCATGCAGCTATGCAAATGTCACCCCTACAAAAATGCGCCCGAGCTGTTTGCTGCCTTCGAAACTTTCCTTCCCGAAAAAAAAACAGAAATCACGTTCACTGCTCTGCATTAGCGAATTCAAGAGCAATGATCGAAGGGCAAGATCGCAGTTTGAATTTCAAATTCGCCTCCGCTGCCCCCACATCGCTCTGAGGCTGAACGAACCCGATCCAAGTACGTACAACACAAGCTCCACAGCTGGGGCCGAAGCGATGAATAGGAATATTGCATAATGAAGAAGACACTGAATATCTTGAACGTTCGTATCTTGTATCTATACCTGATCGGAATAGCAAGTTGGACAGTTAAGAATTAGTGTGGCGCGGCCGAGACCTTTCTACCAGTAAACAAACTTAGATGGGCTCTTCGGCCTTTCTTTTCCTTTTCTCATACCAAACCGGGTAATGTACGCGCGAAAACCTTATCCATCGGGGAGAATAGGGGTGTGGTGTATGTAGGCTGATGATGGGCTGATGATGGGCTGAAGCCCGGGATGAATATATTCGCCGTTCTTTGCGAGCCCTCCTGCAAGATCTACTGATGATGAAGAGCGGCAATGATATTGGCAACATTCGAGCTGGATCTGTTCTGTTGGAAATGGGGACCGTTCCGTTCATTGATCCGATATTAATCTCCAGTTCGTCTTTCACTTCCTGACTTTCGTCACTGAGAAAATGAGCAGTGAGTTGGAAGCGCAGGCAGCTTATGTCAGGAGCTATGGATGAGATATGCCTGCTGAAGGAAGTAATTGACAACGATTGACTATGATATAAGTGGCAATTACAAGATGATGGCCTGGATATAAGTCGCAATTACAATCGATCGCAGGAATCATGAAAAACTACTTACTCAATTACATGATTCTACAAAATCTATCTTTTGTGGAAGTATGTTAAAGTCAATAGCGAAAAATCTTCCCATCTACAAAAAACGTCGCACTACTAAGCCTAAAGGTTCTATCTACTTTAGATAGAACCTTTATGCTTAGTAATGGGGCCAGTTTTTCGTTTCATGCTACTACAAAAAAGTCCTATCTACATAAAACCTATCTTCCACAGCTATTTGCAACGGGATAGCTTTTACTTCAGATGTGTCTCAAGTAAACGTATTTGTATCCATCTTTAAACTTTCATTACGTTTGAAGGTGTCTGCAACATTTAGAAAAACACAAATCATTGAATATCTCGAAAGTGCTAAAATGTAGATACAACCGTTATGCTTAGTAGGGTAGTTACATTGTCGCGTGGAATTGATAGGTGAAGGCTCGAAAACGAATTATCGGGGCTCATAGGTACCATTATTGTAATTAGTAAACGTGAACGTTTTTGTAGACAGTGATTTGAGCGGATTTAACAGATAAATGCTGACTTCTACCAAACCAAAATGTCTAATTGAGGATTCTAAGTCGTGAGATGCAAGAGTTAGGAATCCGTGGAATTGAAATACAAGTACATAATGCTAATAAAACACGAACGGTCCAATTCTAGAGGCTCCCCAATTACAGCGTAATTTTTTGCTAGAGATTGTACCTACGTGCTGTGAAGCTCTATTTTAAATGTCTAGGTGGTCCGATCGCATATTGCCGCGTCCGTAAGGTTCACTATATAATTTAATTTGCACAATCGGTTGGGGTCTTTCTAACGATATTAATCTGCATTAACTGCTTTAAACTGCTGCCACTATGACATATATGTATCTATCTAGATTGGCATTACCTATGTTAGGTAACTAATTCAAACCAACTTAGGCCATCTACTTATACCTAATATATACTTAATCTAGGCTTACTCTAACATACATATATCTTCTTAAACATCGAGAATGTAACAGAATTTTAATGAAGTGCAATAAAGCTTTTTCTTTCGATATCATATTGCACATTTTTGCGAATAACCTAAATTTAATAATAATAAAACAGCCAAAATGTGTAAGCACAATATCTGCCTTTATTTTCGTGGCTATTACATCAACCCGAAGATACGTACTAGAGCTAAATGTATATCATAATACGCTGACAAGAGATGGGTTAAAGCATCGGATCTCAATCAAGTTACTCCTTCGTCATTTTGGAGGTCGCGACAATGACCCCATTCAATGCCATCCAAAAACAACAACTCGCCTTACAGCATTCACCCGGTCGGTCCAGGCCGCCTGAGCACCTCCGCCGTCCGGCTCCACACCGCTCCCGCCTGTCAAGACATCAATTACGAAAAATTTCGTTTATGGCAGTTGCGCGAATAACTTTCGATGAATACTCGAAAAGCGAAACATGTGTCGCGCAACAATGCATGCATGTTAAGATTGCCGAAAAAAGGCGTCCCCGCGACCGAACTTACGCCTGAGCCCCATCAAAAAGAAGTTCGAAGTGCTAACAGAACTTGACTTTGAACGGTCCCCGAAAAGACAGTGCGGCGATTCGGTCCAGGTCTGGTGCGGGTACGCCACCTTCATGCTAATTTAATTTGGCCTTTTCAATGTCAAGGTGGCTGACTGGGAGCATGTGCGGCCGTCGAGAAGTTCAGACGAAATTTTGGCAGAATTGCGTCTTTCTAGCATCGATCGTTCCACGGCCGGAAGGCTCATCAACCAGTCGCTTCCACGGCAGTTTACATCGAAAGCCGGCCAAAACGCTAATTAAGTTATTTGCTCTACTCATTGTTTGCATAAACAATATCGCTTCGCCACATTTCGCGTCCCACCCGCTCGCAGCAAAGCAGTGCTGTTTTGTGCTGACGCTGATGATTGATGAGATGACACATCGCGTCGCGCAATTCAAACACGGGCTGGCCAATGCACTCTGATGATTCTGATGCTACGCTGAACCGCGATCTAGGCCCGAGTCGGGTTCGCTGATCGCTACCGCTTCCCATTTTCACCCCGCGTCCAAGTACCGCTATCAAATTAAGCAAACTGAGCTGCCTAAAAATAAGAACACATACTGCACGCCGACCTTGACTATGCCGTGAACGCTTAATGCTCGGCGAACGGTATGTATGCGCGAATTGCTACCGCATTTCGAATTAGAAAAGTTTCGAGTCTGGGAAAGCGGTGCGACGGACGGGATCGCAGGGAAAATACGAACAGCAACCATCGCACTGACTGCGTCGCGAAGACGCTCTATCATCTCGAGACGCCAAGATAGCTGGAGCTGGTCTAGCCTTATCCCACATATCAGAGCGTTGAACTCGCCTCCGATTAAGCCGCAGTCGGGCACAGTACGAACGATCCCAGTCCCGGTCGCCACCGTTCCGTCTAGGCTATCAATTTTTGCAATTTTCCTCTAAATATTCGCGCATTTGCCGCTTGTTTCCCTCGACCAACAGACAGAACAACGGTGATTCTGTATGGTGGATTCTGCCTCATATCGCAGCCTCACAATCGAATTCAAGTTGCGCCGTACACGCTACACATAAGCGGTGCAATAGAAAACGGTCATTTTACTTTGCTCCGCATCTGCACGTCCCATTCCGGTTCAATGGACCGCACTCATTCCACAGTCCAAGCCATTCGACGGGTTTTAATATTTTCTGCAAGCAAAAAAATTCGGCGCTGATTTGTTGTTTCTTTCTTCTTGTTTGTTTCTGGTCGAAACTAGAGCTTATTTTTTCAAAACATCAATTTCCGGGCTGACACTAATAGGCATGTGTGCTATCGAAAAATATGCTGTCGAGATTGCCAACCTGCTTTTCGGGTGGTTTCCTTTCGCAGTTCTGGCATCAATTTCCGGAACAACTGAGTGCCCTGCTACAGGAATGGGGCTAATTAGTTGACTAGAGAGCATTGGAAATGTGTGTTGCAAGTCAAGTTAGTCTGTCATTTGTACATTGTACTAAAGATATTAACGGACACACTCCATATCAACTTGAAGAAGATCTGGAGTTCCTATCTCCAAACTTACGCATGTCCATGCAAAATATTGTGTTGTGCGAATCCTGTGGATGTTATATCAAGGGTAAAAGCAGATTTAGAAAGGCAGAAAAATTAACAGAAGATTTGGATAATCCAATAGATGCTTTAAAGGTCTTGGCTCTGTCGTTATGTGTGAGGATTTAGCTGAGGTTGTTCAAACTATCTACAACATTAAGAGAAGGACCGTAACAGAGAGAGAAAGTCAAAAGAGATGTTTTACCATTTGATGGCACTTGGAAACATTCAGAGTAAAAGAATTAGTAATATATCAGTGATCTGAACCAATGGAGAACAGCCACTAATGTCGCTCTGTTTGTTTGAAAGTCATCAGCGTACCAAGCACAGGATAGACAAACATAGATAGCAGATCGTTAATAAGCAGAAGAAAAAACCAAGCACCGAAATTGGATCATGGATCAGCAGAATAACTTCATGGTTCACTGAACCAATCGCTTTGACAAAGTCTAGATTCATAATATCCACTTACTTATGATGATGGATGCAACAATGTCAGTGTTGGAGGAGCAGATTCTCTTTTAGAGCCTTTGTCATCAGAAACGCCACAAAGTTCTGCCACTGGACTAATTCCATACGCCATATTCACCGCTGACCTTCCCATTTGAGTGGGCCAACCACAAGTCCAAATCCTCCAATATGCTGATGACACGCTCTTATTCGCGTCCAGCCAAGACCCGCTCAAAGGAGCGAATGGCCTGGAATCCTACTTGGCAAAACTAAGTCTTCATTTTAACGTATAGGGCATCAAACCAAATAGTAGTAAGACTCCGCTATGCGTATTTTGCAATCCTTCTAAATGGCGGGGATCTCAAACTATTCGCAGCAAAACCTAGGAACTTGCTGTCTCGTTCGGAACGTCTAAGATTACCCCTAGTCCATCGCTAAAGAAACTCGGAATCGATTTCCAGGAATTTTCAAAGTTAAATCCCTTTGTGCGGCGAAAAATCAAAGCAGCCAAATCTGCATTTCCGCGCATCCGACCATTTTTCACCAAAAAGATGAGCATGACCACTAAAGCTAAATCCATGTGCTGTCAGACCCATATTCTGTCCTGACTTATGCATCCTCATCCTGGATTACCTATTCAAAGTGACTAAGAAGTGACCGCAGAACCTTCTCCTCCATCAGAAGTCGCGACTGAAGCCATTGAGGGACCGAGGTGTGGAATTAACGACACGATTCTACATGCAGACAGACTGTCATGAGAATGGACTGATTCGGTCACTAGTGCGTATAGATGGCTCTAATGAGCCATTTATGTGGCTTGCAGCGACAGCTTCAGGATGCGTTTTTCGATTACATTGGCCTTCCAACGAACCTAAGGGTTTAGATTTAAGATCTAGGTTAAGATTTAGATCTAATTAGGCTAAGTTAGTTTAGTTAGTAGTTAGTTTAGGTCTAATTAGGAATAAGTTAGGTGGTAATTTTAGTGTAAGGTAGATTTTATTGCCATGGTAATTCCAGCTGCTGTACAGATTGGGTAACTATTAGTGTGTAAGCAATAAAAATTTTGCCGAACGAAAATCACATGAAACCATTAAGAGTCAGCAGGCCGGCCAAAATAGCATAGCCGCTAGATTTTAAATTTTCTTTGCTAATTAAATTTTAAGTAAGGCTAAGAATGTGCAATTAACATATAATAAACATATTTTCAGTTAAATTACGTTTGGAAGCAACAGTGAGCAATATTAGTGAGCACACAGTAAGTTTGATACCGTTGGCTAACCACCAATGGATCCATTTTGTTCTCTGGCTGGTAAAAGCTGTCCTACAGGCTTCCGAGGAGCTTACTTAACCCAACGAATCTTGAGGGTTAACCCAACGAGACTTGAGGGCCATCCAACTCAAAAACGTTGCTCGGAAAAAGTTTCGAAGATCGAATTCTGCCTCTGATCTTGCCTTATTTCGGTCCTTGCGATTATCCGCTAAAATCGAAATGAAGCAAACAATGCGCGATTTTTTCGCTGGGCTGGAGTCTTCTATTTCTTCTTCCAATACTAAACCTTTTTGGTCTTACATTCGGTCCTTAAAGAAAAATCCTTCCATCCCTAACCAGGTAACTTTCAATGGCTCGCTCTCCTCGTCTTCACAACCTGTATGTGAGTTTCTCATTGTGCGTCCCCCTCTCTATCCTTTTCAATGTGAGCCTATCATCCGGTATTTTTCCTTCTGTCTGGAAAATTTCTAATATTTGCCCAATTTTCAAAACTGGCGATTCTTCCTCCGTCTCTAATTATCGTCCTGTTTCTCTTCTCCCCTGTTTTAGTAAAATCCTTGAAAAAATTGTCTTCTTTAGAACGTATCCCATGATACATCCTATTCTAGCTCCTGAACAGCATGGGTTCGTGAGGGGTAGGTCTACTTTGACTAACCTTATTCTTTTTTCAAACACAGTTGCCCTTGCGTTAGATCGTCAGGAACAAGTGGACGTAGTGTACACAGATTTTTCTAAAGCCTTTGATACTGTCGACCATAAATTATTACTCAGTAAAGTTTCACAGTTCAGTTGTTTCGGGCGAATCCTTTCTTGGTTTTCGTCTTACCTCAGTAACCGTGAGTGCAAATTCACTATTAACAACCTCTCCTCTTCTCCTTTTCATCCCTCTTCTGGTGTTCCGCAAGGGTCTATCCTTGATCCTTTACTTTTTTTAATTTTTATTAATGACCTTCCTTCCATTATGGATTCCCCCTGTCTACTGTACGCTGACGATCTGATATTGTTCCGAGTGATCAGGTCTGTTGATGACTGTATTATTCTCCAGAATGATCTGTGTGTTCTTCGTAATTGGTGCAATCGCAACTCATTGTCCTTAAATGTTAGCAAATGTAAACATATAACCTTTTCCCTGAAATCATCTCTCCTATTTCTTTTTCTTATTCAATTTCCACTAACTATCTGTCGTCCGTTAATCAATTTAGAGACTTGGGTGTGACTTTTTCGTTGACATTCGTACATATGTTCGTCTTTTTTTAATGTTAGTTCGTTGTGTCCTCGAATATGCTTGTCAAATGTGGTCTCCACGTTTCCTTTACCTTTCTCAGGCCATCGAGTGTGTGCAGCGTAGGTTCACACGCTCTTTATTTTTTTAAATATAATATCCCTTACTCCTCATATGTTTCCCGTTTGTCCTTTCTTCAAATTCCTTCCTTGAAGTCACGCCGGCTGTTGCTTGACGAGTGCAAATCGCAGCGAGGTATTATATCTGGCTTCACCGATTCATTCCGACCTCGCAGTTCGTTACGGGGCAACAGGTCTCAGGAAGTCTTCACTGTGCCGTTCGCGCGTACAAATGTGTACTTCTTTTCTCCTTTCGTCAGAATCCCTACACGTCATAATGAATTGGGGCTTGGATCTCTGCCACAATCGTTTTATAGCTTCAAAAGTCATTTAAAAGCATTTATACTTGACCTGAGCGTTGAGACATTAGATTGTTGAATTGAATTTTCTTTGTGTAAATATTAATCTTTCATTTTTTTTTTTTTTTCATTTCTCATTGCCATATTTGGAATTTGTATTCTGTTGCGATGAATTTATGTAAATAAATAAATAAATATCTTAAACAAAGCAAAAAGGGTTAAGAGTGATAGTTGGAAACGCAAGAAATATCATCCCTGTTTGTGGAGGAGGAATGTGTTCAGCAAGTATCGAGCGAAATGTTAAACTCCGTATTAGAGGGGGACGCAACGAAGAGAAGAGTGACTTACTAAAAAGATTTGGAATACTGTCAACACCATATGCAGGGCATAAATCAAGGAACCAAAAAGGGTCGAACTTTCTTTTACAACGATAAGTCAAAGTAAAACTAGAGATAAGGTTGTATGGTATGCATAAGATTACAGAGAGTTCATGGTGAGCTCATCTACTGGGAACCTAAAGAAGTTAGTCATTGCAGTCACTGCAAATATTTCCACGTAGTGATTTATAGATGCTGATTAGCATATCACTTTCTAACAAACCCGCAACACAAACCTGCAAAAGACAGTCTGGAGAAGTTAAATACTGATACAGTATATATCTTTAGGCAAACAGATTTGGAATGGCATCAGGCGCAACTATGAAAAACAGCTTTATGTTATTTATTTTGGTCCGCAGACCATATACGTCTTGGCAACAAAAGGTTATCGAAACCTATATGGACCTCATCATATTAAAATATATGATGAGGATTTGGCATCTTTTGCGATGAATATGGTAAGCAGACTTCAGAAGTTCGCAAACAAAGGTGACCAATTTTCAGACAAGATCCCGAGCTTTTTAAAAAAATGGTTGATATTGATGACATATCAAAAAGTTTCCAAATACACGAAGTGTTATGTTATTGTAATCTGATGTGATGCTTTGCGAACCCAAACCAAAGCACATGCTACCATCGAAGTATTTCATTTGCACCCCCTAACTGACTCTCTGACAGAAATTCCTACTATACATTTCATGGGTTCTTCTTCTTTACCTCTCATTGGTTCTCTTCTAAACCAAACATTAAATTTCACACAATTTCATAGTTTTCTAAGCAAGTAAATGAATAGAGAACAAAACTGCATCAAACTCGATTTCCCAGAAGTCAATAAGAATATTGCGCATGCAAATTCAAGCCTTTTGAAGTGAACTGAACTGAACCATTGCAGCATAAAATTGCACCACTCGACAGTTTACCTCCGATAAATATTTGGAAATTCAACACAACCAGGCACCGCCGTAACATTTCAAAGTGCAGTTATAATCCGATGGCAAAGGTAAGGGCAAAAGTTCAGTTGCAAAGGCTCTACGAGATATGATCATGTTTTTTGTTGTTGCTAAATCGTGCTTGTTGGCGGCGTTTTATGCGCAAGCGACAAAAGAGATAAGCCATGTTCCGACTCAACGATTGCCATTGATTCGCAGCAATTCGAGTGACAAGCAGTACTCGTCCCGGATTTGTTGCCATTTTCCTCTTTATCACTGAGAAATTATTGCATTCGGTCGTTCACCTTTCGGTGGGACAAGGAAGGCATTGGGATCGTGGAGCACAGATTGTCGACAGTGCACCATCGGCTGGGCGATTTGACAATGTGGCCCACTGAGAAAAGCAGAAAGACAAGAGTGCAAAGCATTCAAACGAGAAAAAGAACGCAATCGGATAATTGATAACAATGTTGCGCGACTGGTCGGAATAGCTGCAAGCGAAGGAGGGATGCCATTTATTAACACGTAGACACGAATGCTTAAAGTTTTCAGAAAGATTCTTTCAGGTGATGACATAAATGCCCAAAATGAAAACTTGCACCAGCCGCTAAATCAGCTATTTCAACCAATTTTTTCAACAGGACTAAACAACACGTTGCCTCAAAGTGAGCAGTCTTGTGCAATTTCGGCGCAGCTTTTTCGATTCCGTACGCACTAAGCGCAGCAATTCCTTTTAATAACGTGAGAATGTGAGGACAAGCGTAATAACTGGATGCCAGGCCTCGAGACGCGGCAAATTGCCTTCAAATGATTCGATGCAATTACACCACTGCCGCAACGGCAATTGATTGTAAAACAAGGTACACTTTCCTCATTGGATGCAACAGCAATTCTCATGCATCGTTCATTGCAATTTGCAGACATCCCAACGTTGCACGATGCACTCGGCGGGCACATTTTGCGGCTTCGGTGGTCGACGCGGCAGTATTGGTTACAACATACGCCGCCGGCGTTCGCATGCATGCGCCAATTGCGCGGATAAACGCGGAACAAAACAGCATCGGCTCCAAGTCTGCGAAGGGGGTGGTGGCAGCGGAGACGATGTAGATAGTGTACAAGAAGCTCAGTCTCAGCATGGATCTTGTGAGTGATGCGATCGGCCCGGGGCATATGTTACACAATCAGCTGCACTGCATTGCACTGTATCTTCTTTTTGCAGCCAGGTTTCGTAACTCCTAATACACTCGTGAATTTGCGGCAAGTTTTACACATTTTTACGGTTTTTTTGCTGCAAAACAAACTCTTGTCACGTCGCGGTAAGATGCAATGAGCCGATCCGTTTTCGCAAGTTGCAACGAAATGGTTGCACTTTTTTGCTACTGACACGGTAACTGTCCGCGAGCTGAGGATGCAGATGTTACGTGCAGTCGAAAACCATGATTGGTTTTCATAATTAGCTTATGAGTGTTTGGTAAATTTGGCAAGTACGATGGCGTGAGATTGCTTTAGGATACAAGTCTCTTCGCAAACGCGACTTCAAGGGCCCGAACATTTGTTGCTTTTTACGACTAACAGGAAACGATCCACCGTTTCAACGCACTATTTGCATGAGTTTTTTTCCTTTTCATAATTTTTCCTCAATTATTTGAAGTTTAATATTTTCTTTCCTTGTCTTTATTTTATTTCAGAGCCGCAATACGCTGCAGCCGACTCAAATTCAAATAGCACTGTCGTGAAGACATTTGTTCCGTGCAAAGTTTGTGGAGACAAGGCATCAGGCTATCATTACGGAGTAACTTCCTGTGAAGGTTGTAAGGTATAACCAATTTTTTTACGAGTATTTTTGTCAGATTTTTCAGTCAGATTGTGTTTGTTTTTTATATTTGTATGATTTTTACCAACATACCATCAACCTTTTTTGAAGACATGAAAATTAAAGATGCCTGCCCCCTTGTTCTCAATAGTTCGCAACCGTTGAAGGTATGTAAGCAACAATTCTGAAAATTTCATTGCAATCGAATGAAAAACATAGACGCCCATTATCGTTTTCATATAAATGCTGCATTAAAAACAAAAGCTCACCAAGCAGGGAAGTATGAAGACACATCAACCTTAGGCAAATGACAAACACGGCGGTTCCAGCGAAGCGTTTCCCGAGAGGAAAACCGAGTCGGTATAGTCCTGCATTACTTCAGCATTGTGATGACACACACCGCGGTGAGGACCGCCTCTCGGTTTCGGAACCGAGTCGGTAGACGAGAGAAATGACCTAACGACTCGGTTCTTCGAGCGTTTTTCGATTTGTTCATTGCTGCGTAGTCTGATCGAGCTGAAATTTTCTGGATGCATTGATGAATGCATGGGATATGGGAATGAACATCTGATAAGAAAATGGATTTTTGAAGAATGGCTAGGGTAAATTATTGGAAAATGAAACATTTGTGGGCATTTAGTTCCTAAAAGTAGGCAATTACAGATTTTCATATATATATATACATATGTATGTATACACGACTTCTTTTTTCACAAGCATCTATATGATACTCCGACGTAATTTGTAACT
This sequence comes from Nemotelus nigrinus, assembly GCA_947369275.1. Taxonomy (NCBI): domain Eukaryota; kingdom Metazoa; phylum Arthropoda; class Insecta; order Diptera; family Stratiomyidae; genus Nemotelus; species Nemotelus nigrinus. The sequence continues at coordinate 2,029,495 of OX376373.1, read as the reverse complement.
GAACCGACTCGATAAACGCTTCTGAAAACCGCTGTGTGTGTCAGCCGACGCGCCAAACCGAAGCGTTAAACGCTTCGGTGAAACCGAAGTGTCTGTCATTGGCCTTAATTAACAATGTGAATCATCCTAGTATAACATTTGATTTTTTCCAACGCCAAGTTGAGGAGGACGCAAGAAATTTCTTGCCATAGAGCGTTATTAGCATCGATAAGGCCTTGATCGAGCTTTGTACTTTTCTCTTGGCAATCCTCGTCAGCTTAGGCCAATGACAAACACAGCGGTTTTTGCGAGGCGTTTCCCGAGAGGAAAACCGAGTCGGTATAGTCGTACATTACTTTAGCATTGTGATGACACACACCGCGGTGCGAACCGCCTCTCGGTTTCGGAATCGCGTCGGTTGATGAGAGAAATGACCCACCGACTCGGTTTTCGAGCGTTTTTCGATGAGTTCATTGCTGCGTAGTCCGATCGAGCTGAAATTTTCTGGATGCATTGATGAATGCATGGGATAGGGGAAGGAAAATATGATACTCCGACGTAATTTTTAACTGAACCGACTCGATAAACGCTTCTGAAAACTGCTGTGTGTGGCAGCCGACGCGCCAAACCGAAGCGTTAAACGCTTCGGTGAAACCGAACTGTCTGTCATTGGCCTTAATCGATTATCGACATCAATGGGCTTCGAAATCAATAAAACGTTTCAAGTAGATTCATAGCAAATTTTCGCATCGTCAGGCCGTAGAAAACAACGCTGATCTATTGTTTTTCAGTATTCCCAGTTCAGAAATCCCATTTCTTTCTTCGTACATGCAACTTGAGTACTGATTGCATGCTTGGTGCGGTTGGTCCTTGTATCTCTCGAGTTCACGTATCTGTTTTTCCTTCCAGGTTTTTTGTTGGCTGTCCTTTTTTTCAGTAGCTATCATCGTCAGCTCAGTAGTTCTGATAGTTCAATCGATTATTATTTGCGTACTCGTGCAAATTATCAGAGTCAACATATTTATTTATTAAAACTCTATTGAACATAACAATTCAATAACAAATTATGAGAACGAAGAAAAATCGATATTCACAATATAGAAGCTACGTCAAAATATCAAAAACGAGTTTTTTAAATGAAGAAAAGACATGGACAAAAAAAGAAGCTGGTGCCACCATAGTTTCTAAGCATTCTGGGTACCGAAGAAGCCATGATCACTCCTTCCTGAGCCAATACTCTATCTTTAATTCAGTGTTGAATTAAATTTATTTCACTACGATTCTGGCGTCATATCTACGGCAAGAATCGAAGGTTCATTTTATCTCTCCAAAAATATTTTCTTCTTTTTCAGCTGTAAACTTCTCCGTCGGGACATGAACGAGGGCGTAGCTGAGGTCAAAGTATTTGCATTGCACACACAGAAGGCACAGCCTTGCTTTATTTCGTTTAAAAGGATAGACCTAAAGAATACGACAATCGTTGATCCTTTGTTGTTGCCGTTAAATTGGTGCTTTGTCTCCATGTTTCTGAAGACACTGAGCTGACGTTAATTGTCTAAGATTTTATAGACCTTTAGGAAACAAGAACAGGTCCTGGGGTCAATGTGGAAAATTCGCTTTCGCCTCGTCAGACTTTCACGCGAGCCCTTCCTAGGAGGGTCGTTGTGGAATCCTTACCTGAAGAAAAACTCAGGGATCTTGACACCACACGTCCCGAAAATTTCTGACGCAAAAAGTTCAACGTTGAGAGTGCAATGTGGTATGCCGCAACGTCTTGTTGGATCCAGATGTTTTTTTTAAACCTTTTTCATGCCTTTGTGGTAACAACAGGTTAGGTTAGGCTCTGCGGCTGCCCGCTTCAGAAAAACTTTAGGTCCATCGAAGGCACTTCATCCAACGAGGTAGAGAAGAGGTGATAAGCTGTTCCCTCCACCTGAAATGAGACTTGTATCTTATTATATATATATATATATATATATATATATATATATATATATATATATATATATATATATATATATATATATATATATATATATATATATATATATATATATATATATATATATATATATGTATATATATATATATATATATATATATATATATATATATATGTATATATATATATATATATATATATATATATATATGTATATATATATATATATATATATATATATATATATATATATATATATATATATATATATATATATATATATATATATATGTATATATATATGTATATATATATTATTTTGTGTTTTATTATTTTCAATACAAAGCGCCACTATTTCTGCATGTTGTTACGGTGTATGTCAATACATTGCTAAACTTTTACGGACTTGAAGTTGCCAAAACGTGTTTGCGGACGCAAATCGATTGAGAACTGTCAAAGATAGAGTGGTATCTAGCTATTAAGCCCACTATTAACCCAACGGGAAAATTAATGCTTACGGATATATTCGGTAAGCATTTCGCGTAATGCGTGTAAGCATTACCGGACCATTACGCGTTGTTTCTTTTTAACATTGTATGTCCTAGGCTGGGAAGATTTATACAAGGGGAAACTCATGCTTTTAGCTCTATAGCTTTATGTATAAGAGCTTTTTGGAAAGTATGACATCGTATTCTCGCATTTATACGCCTCAATATGAATGAAAGCTTTGGCCGGCGGCCGATCGTATCTCTGCATGTTTGGTTTTTGCATGCTGACGCTCATTGGAAATTCCAATAGCGCATGCTCTTTGCTACTAGGGGGAATTGTCTTCATACATTTTACTTACCCGAGCGTGATGATTTGAAATGCTTCGAAATTTTCATCTTTCCGCTTTATATAGCAGACTACCCATAACCGATGTATGCTCGCAAGATATTTCCCCTTGTTTCTGCGAGTGAATTTCATTGGCCAGTCTTGGACTTATAACATATGAGCTTTCTCCCTTGCAGCATTTTCCATGCTCCAAGTCATGTTTACGAGTATATCTTATAATTGCTGGAAAATAGCTTTGGAAATCGGAAATGTGCATTACCAGCATTGTTTGATTCATGCATTACGCCAGCATACATTACCGCGATTCCCGTTGGGAAGCTACACTGCAAGCAGTATGTATCTGATTGAATATACATACATATATGTATGCATGCTACCCTGATTCGCATAAACGTTCTATCTACATTTTAGCACTTTCGAGATATTCAATGGTTTGTGTTTTTCTAAATGCTGCGGACATCTTCAAACGGGACGAAAATTTAAACATGGATACAAATACGTTTACGTGAGATACATCTCAAGTAAAAGCTTTCACGTTGAAAATAGTTATGGAAGACAGGTTTTAAGCAGATAGGACTTATTTGTGGTAACATGCAACGAAAAACTGGCCGGATTGCTCAGCATAAACGTTCTATCTACTGTAGATAGAACGTTTATGCTGAACAATGCGACGTTTTTTGTAGATGGGGAGATTTCTCATTATTGATTTTAACATACTTCCATAAAAGATAGGATTTTCATATTTTCCAGAATGATGTAATAGAGTATATAGTTTTTGAATCCGTTCCTAGATAGAACGGTTATGCGAATCAGGCAGTATGACCTGAATTGAAAAAGTAATTTCACAAAAGAAAAAATACAAAAAGCTACTTTGATTGAAAACTACATTTATTATTTTCATCAGACTACCATTTATTTACGTTTTTTCTCAATTCAGGGATTCTTTCGACGCAGTATTCAGAAACAGATCGAATATCGTTGTTTGCGTGATGGAAAGTGCCTGGTAATACGTCTGAACAGGAATCGATGTCAATATTGTCGTTTTAAGAAATGCCTGTCAGCAGGAATGAGTCGAGATTGTAAGTATTACTCTTTTTAATTTGAAACCGTAATTAGAAACAAAGAAACAATAAAAGCTATGTTAGACCATAGACTAGAAGTCATGAAAATTGTATTTCTACTGGTATTTCTTTGTTTACGCTTGAATTCAAAAAAAGTTTTCGTATGTGGCCTTATTAGGCCATGTCAGTGTCACCTTGTACATATGACGAACGGGTGTTTAAGTTGGTTTTAAAACATAAATGGTGGATTTGCTGCATTTCGATTTACACTTTCGTGTTTTTCGTCAGGGCTGTCCGTTGTCCATCATCATCTTGCTCGGAACTGTGTCAAACAAACTATTACCGCTTACTTTGCTGTCATTACGGCAATTTTCACCATCTTCTAGCTTCGCTCGAGTTGAGGCCAGACGGAACTTGACTGACTGTTGTTTTATGCACAACACGAGCCAATTAATCAAACATAGCCGCGCGCACCACCAAAACAACAGCAATAAAGTGCATTTTTATTTACGTTTCATGCACGATATCAAACAAGCATCTTTCGATGTAGGTTAAAAGATTTAACCCTGGATAGCTGGTGAGCGAGATGAGCCCTTACAGTATTTGCAGTGGTTCTATTAACTTGTTTTAACTATCATAAGTTTTCGATGATTCAAATCGACTTTCGAGAATCTTTGCGAAACTTTTCGAAATCTAAAAAAACGATCTTTTTCTACTTCGAGGGTTAGCTTAAGTAATGGTGAAAGAACTATGTACGTATTAATGTCATTAAACCAACCAACCCAATTAGCAGAAAAGCAAGTAAAACTAACTGCTACTACTGGATTACCATCGGGATCCGTGTGCGTAGAACAGCGTCAGCCGTCGTACAGTAAGTATGTCTACCTGTTGTTTGCGCGCGTTTTTTTTTCAATGTAACCGGTTGCTTTGATATTTGACTGTTTTCAAAACAATTGCAATATTTTCGGAGCCACAATTCAACGTGTAATCGCTTGTCGTCACTTGTTTGGTTTATTTGCGAAGCTGCTGGTTTGTGAAGCAGCGCAGCAATTTCCCAGCTAAGTCGTGATCGTTCAATTCCACAGATTTTATGAAAATACTTGAAATTGAATAAGACACTGACCTGAAACTTAGGCGGAATAAATGTCTTTTAGCAGACAGTTGAGTAATTGTGGAGATGATTTGCGAACAAAATGCGAAATAGAGAGGTCATGCCCCTTCTTGGTAAGGCTAATTGGATAGTAGACTCAAAATCAGTATGCTCCAGAGGAAGTTTAGTTAGTTGAAGAGTTTGTTCAACATCACCTGTGGAAACGTGTATTTTAGATATTATTGCATTGAATGAGATGAGATTGGATTAGATATCATCGCTTTGTTTACGCTTGTTCTTCCAGTCAACCTCTTCTCAGATACAAATTTTACGTGAAGTTTGTTCGAGGATTAGCAAATCGGTAGTTTCTATAGATGCCACCAAGAATCCCATTCAAATTTAAGCTGCTTAAGGTCAGAAGGACAATGACACGCTCACTCAGTCTTAGTTTCAATCTGACGCCTTTCTTGTAATTTAGAAGGTAGATCTCGAACATTCAGCCAGACATTTCTAGTGCAGCAATTGTTTCTTCGTTAGATCGGGGTCTGATGGATGGTTGTTGCGCTGAATGGCCCGTTGTAACTGCATCGAAATTGCCGAGAAGTCACGATCTAACTAAAAGGCCGAATATCAATTACAGGACTGCAGAGCCGCTTCGTCAGTGGGCGGAACGAATAATGGATGGAAATTTCATGGGCGTTCGTTGACTCGCGCGCTGATTTCACCTCTGCTTCCTTTCTATTTACCCGACACGGTGCGGTATAGTGATTGCATTCGATTATTACGATGCAGCAGGACTCGACAGCCCGCAGATGTTTCTGTCGAGCGCATTTCTAATTCGCACTCCTCGCCTGGAGTCGATCGACCGCTTTCTTGGCTCGTTAGTTAGTTGCCGTCCAACCATTTTTCATGCATTTCCACTGCACTTAGTCATTTACTGGCGTACGCGCGGCATAATGAAAAATGGGAAATGTATCGAGGTACTTACAACTCCCGCGGGTAAAGGAAATAGATATCCATGAACCTACAAAATAGGTACTTTTACCACTCGCGCGTAGTTGCTTGGCTGCAACTAGGCCTGCAGTGTTGGTTGGGTCCGGGCTGGCCTTCTACCGTACCAGTGCGATAATTGCAATTGTGGAGCGGGTTGAAAGTGCCCATAAATTAAAAGCGACTCACGATTTCCTTGTAGGAAGAGCGTTTGAAGGTATGCAATGGAGTTGTGCAATTTACAGCCCAGTCGCTGTGCACTCGGCTGTATTGTGTTGCGAATGAATGACATTCGGGAAGTAAATCGTTTAGTGGCATGGCATATTACGAGAGCGTATTCGAATTCGAAGGGGAGCTGGGCGTTTTGATTTATTTCTAACATGCGATAGACTTAATGGAATGAGAGTTATGGATACTATTACGTGCATAAAAGGTTTACAGATGGCATACGTGAGGATGGCGGCACCTTCTCTTATTGCGTAAATGTCAGGAAGTAAATGACAGAATGTTGACTTTTGGCTTGTTTGAGGTGAAAGCATGCCGCTGCTGTTATAAGACGTTCGTAGTAGTACGCTGGCTTGTTTAATCTTTGAAACTGATCCACTTACCATGTTTCACTCTTCGGGTTGATAACATCACTCGATTACCTTTTAGAGAATATACATCAACAATCAATGGGTTGTATCTACTCCAAATATGGTTATCCCTCGGAAAGTATTAAAGAAGTTTTCCTTACTAATACACATTATTTCATTATCGTTGAGGGCGCGATCACGAACACTTTGCTCTCAGAAGAAACTTAGAAAAGTTGTACATAGTTGGAATAACAGTACCATTCTTGAACCAATTCCAAAAACACGCTAGGCATTTTGTTGAAATAAGCACAATCGTCACAGGAAATGACTAAAACTTGCTAAATTGAGAATATCATCTTTAAGTGAAAAGCATGCCCATTGCATTCTGAGCGTCAAATTTAGTATTGTAAACTCCAAACTATGCTACTCAGGCACATCTGTTTGCGGAAAAAAGCAAAATGTTCTGTTGATTCAATTATGTTCAATATTTTATTTATTTTTTAAGTTTTATCTATTTTTTTTTTATTTTCATGGTTTGATATTTCTCTGCGAAGCAATTTATGTTGTGTTGATTATGCTTAGAGAATTGATTAGAGTTGGTTAGGCTTAGAAAATTATCATCAATCGCTTTGATCAACGAGTGAATTTCCGCGGTGAAACAGTGCGCTATCAATAACTGGCTGGCTACGTCAACTGCAGAGCTTCTTCACAACAATTTCGGGTCAGCCTTATTTGTGTGGACACTACACCAGCTCCAGCATGCTGGCACAGTTTTCGAGAAGGAAGGTTGCAATGGATGAAATACAAGCGCTTGCGGCAATCATTGTTGTAAGAACCGTATTTGGGTGGAAAAAATGGCTTAAAATAAGTATTTGGCGCCACTGGTCTTCTAATTGTTTTTTATTACAGATCCGAAAACGCCAGCAGAATTTACTTCAGCGAATATACAGCTTTCCATCTACATAATTTTACCTTTATCTGCCAAGTGTCCTACACAGTTTGCAGAAAACAAATTGCATTGCCTAGTGTTCACTAATCGCATTTCACTTCCACCTTCTTTAAAAGTCCGAATACTCGACTATCCTAGGAGCCGTATATCCAACATGGTATGGTAACCACACGTCGAACTCGTTCGCATGCGTGAACTTACGAACGTAGACGAGCCAATTTATTAGTTTTCCAATGCAGTTTGCATGCTTTTCTGATTTTCTGATTTTCCAAGCAACAAGGAAGAGAAATGCTCGCCATGTTTGGCATGTCTCAACTCGGGTTAGAGATCAGATGATTCAGCAGAACTAGTAAGGAGCTCACTGTACGATCAATCTGTTACTCAACGACAGGCATGGCGCACCAATTCATGCCTAACCAACATCTATGCAATTACCCAGCGGCAACAAATCGCTTTTTAGCAATAAGTCCGCAGAAATTCATTTGTAACGGTCACAGTTAGCTGCTTCGCTTTGGAGTTGCATAAATCGATGCAATCATTGCAGTCCGTACAAAAGTACGTGAAAATCGCGCCCCATGTGGGAAAGGCGTGCAAAATTGAAAATGGAGTCGACTCTCGGAACAGGCAAGCTGCATTTGATGGTGCGGATCGTAAAGATAAAACTTTTCAAATAGTATGTATGCGATCTCATGGCAATTAAGTTGGATTGCTAGAGCAGCTGGGGATCGGGTCCAGTTCCAGGTGCTGATCTTTCGTACCTCACAATAACGACGCAATTACATTTCCGTCTTTGTCGCGGCTAAGTTATTCGGGAAAGCCGAGTCTAAGTAATTGTAGGCTAGATCGTGTGTCTTATTTATTTCCATGACTCAAAGTTTCTTTCACTTTTTGTGCCTTCACTGCAAAGATAACGTGGCCAGTGCACTGCGGTGAATCGCTGGCGATTTTTCATGCGATTGCTTTTCACTTGAGCGAACAGACGATGCGTCGGCCAGTTGCACTGGCTTCGTCTAGTGGGCTGCCACTGAAGTCACTAGCTAACTAGCTAACGCCAGTCAACGAAAACGGCAACTTTCTCTGCGATATTTCTGGTGCAACTTCTTTCCGGGTCCAACGACTCCATGGCTAGATTCGACGGGGCCTACGTGCCGACCGACAATGCTATAGCAGGCGATGACACTGCACCGTGGGAGTTTCTGGCCTCGCAGCGGCATCTCATTATCTGTCAGCGTGGAAGCTTTCCGACCTGTGCTCGATTACATGTGTTTACTCTCGGATGTGTTATTTCGTCAACTCGCGTACGCGACGAAGGGCCTGGTTTGTTTATTTAGACCCAGCCCGGCCTAGTTTCGATCTAGGCCGCTAGGCATGCAAAGGTAGACCTTTAGTGGGTCAAACAAATATCGGATTCGCTTACTGAGCAGAACACAAAGAAATCTGTATGCCTGACCTCGAGCCAAGCCGATCCGGAGATTTCGATTTCGTTCAACGGAGCCCGTACCATAGAAATTCGACTAGCTGGTATCTTGTATCTGAGAAAGACTCGAGTCAAGTTAGCTTAGCAATCGCCCAAATCTGGATGGAATGCCATCACCTGCGCTATAAATGGGCAAAGACGACGGGTGAAGGTCTCGTCTTCGTCTCCATCTTCATCCATGCAATGCATTGTTTTTATTTCGTGAAACGAGGTCAAATCTTTATTTGAATATGGTCGTCGACGTTTCCGTTTACTTAAATCAAACAAGATACGATAAGATAGATATTGAAGCAATATTTACTGCAAAGTACGTTATACTAATTTTGGTTGGGGACAGTGCTGAGTGGTATTGCGGGAACATTCCAAACGGCGAGATTTATATGTAATCTTACTTAAGCGCATGGGTGTAAATAGATGTTATCCTCGACTTTGATGCCGTAGTTGTTTCCGGAAGTAGAGTAGTTTTATAAACATTTAACCGTAAAAATATAAAGTTTAATGTTTGAAATAAGTTTTGATTTAAACCATTTCTGAGCAATTGGAATGAAGTCGAAATAGAATCGAAATATTTCGATTTTAATTGATGATGGAATGTACTTTTTGCTGGTTAGTATTAGTTTTTCGAGCACCAAAAGTTTGGAGAACGTTTTTCGGATAAGTGCAGGATCTCACGAGCACCCTTATTTGAGCTGGAGAAGAGGCCTCATTGAAATTATTTGGAATTAGTGGTTCGATAACATTCGTGCATCTATTAGATATGAACTCTACAGAAATAAAAGCATGAAAAAAGTGTTGAATTGAAACAAGCAAATTTCGGCAGAGTTTATTTCAATAGAAACAAAAGGATGTTTCCACATTTTTATCAAAGTCGAAAAGTAATTTTTGATGAAAACTAGCAGTGTTCGACTTGCAGTCTAAGTCGAAAACCTTGCATAGAAGTTTTGCATTAAAAAAAAACTAGCTTCCAAGTGACAAGAGGAAACCTTGGCGCACTGTTAACATCTAGTGAATAAAATAGTTGTGCTCGACACCCATGTGAAGCGATTTATTCATAAATTACCAAGCTCCAATAGTTTTATTCATAAATTACCAAGCTCCACTGAATGTACTTGAGCGAAAAAAAATTATATTGATTTTAAACTACGTATCCAAAAACAGAAATGTTCTTCCTCCTTCTATACCAATCACGTCTTCATTAAGTCAGTTATGATTCCGCATCATTTATTTTTATTAGCTCGAAACTTAGAGTCCAATAAACGAGCCCCCCCTAAGATCTTCATTCGAATGCACGATATCCGCACCATTCCTAATTCCTTCCAATCGCGATTTTCAGTCATTTCCAACTTTTTCAGTCAAATTAGCAAGAATTATGCTTTCTAAATTGGCCAACTTTTCGCAGTTCACTGCTTAATTGCTCGGCCACGCAACATTGAGCAGATCGTTTGGATCGTGTCTGAAGCTGATCCCGCCCAAACAATGACCCAAGCACGATCGCTCGCCTTCCATCAAAATGTTCAATGGGCTCTTTGACTCCTGATTCCTGAACGAACAGTTAACTCAATTACTGCAGCTTCACTTAATTGGATTCCGCAAGTGTGGTGATCGGTCGCTAGTTGCTTCCAACATTGACCACCGCCGATGAACGATCACCCCGAGGATGGACGGACGGACAGCAACCAGCACTGTTAGCTCCATAGCAGTGCACTATTAATGTGCTATGGACCTCACTCAACTATACTCAAGTGTAATTCGCCATCTCGTCTCCATCGTCTCGAAATGTACTTTGTATCTGTATCTGAACTGATGCTTAGCGGCTGTGAAGCTGCGACGACGATCTCGTGAAGATTGACGATTTGCTTTGTCGTTGCTTGGCTGCACTGCCTGGCTTGGTCTGCCTCCAAGCCGAGATGATGTTCGGCGAGGCACAGTACTGAGCTGGTATGGTGTGGTGCTCCCATGCCGCTAAGTTCCCGTACAATGAATGGGTGCTGCTGGTGGTGGCTGATGGCTGCACTCAGCCGTGAAGTAGAAGGTGGCACGGCAGACAGACCGTCCGATCGACGTCGAAAATCCCGCTCGACGTTTTTGCAGTTACCTTCAGATTCTTGCAGTCAACGGTACGGCAACATCTACGGCACGCTGGCGATCAGTGACCGCACCGGCATCTCTACTCTACCAGATACAAAGCTCGAGACGAGACTCTTCACGCGATCTTCTAGCGCATCTTTCGCGTTCCGTATTCCATGCGCGGGCACGGTGTGTAGCGTAGCTGTGGCGTTCTAGCTTCGTTTCGTGGCGATCAACTCTGAGGCACTGTGGCAGCAAGAGCACAAAAGCAACTCATTCCGGCTTTCCATCCAGGCCTGCTCGGCGCGATCGTTGCTCTAGACTCGTCTATTCGCCGCGTTCTAAGTTCACAAAGAATCTTATTTAAATTTTTCCAAGCTGTAGTCCGCGCCGAGATTCATCCAACGGTCAACGGCTTCGCACGGCACGATCGCGTATTATCTAAGTGCGCTCCATCTCACGTCTGCCGAGTAGTGACACCGCACAAAAAGCGGTGCATCTTCAACGCGACCGCGTTCTATTAGGTGCGTTCTGCGCTTGCCTCAGCCCCTCGAACAGGCAAGCAGGCAGACAAATTCGCTGCTGGTTGCGGTGTGAGCTCGCGAAGCTATCGGATCGGAATCACTCAGTAGTCCCAGTACCATACTAGACCCGCTTGCCGTCAATTCCAGACTCCTCTGCCTCAACTAGTAGTTAGCGATCGCAGCGCACCACGCGTCCATCCTCGACGCCTGAATCGAAACAGGAAACCGCTTCTGGATTATCGCCTTCCTGCGCAGCCTGTGTTCGTTTGCAAAACCTCGTTTCGTGCTGAAACCAGCATTTAAATACAGAGACTGCTTCACGGCCAACAAAATAAAGATCCAAGACATCAATGCAAGTCGACTAGAAGTCGAACAAAACGAAAATATCGAAGATATTCCGGAAAGTCATTGGGCGACTTGCCTCGAGTCGACTCCTTGACTTGTTCTCGCTCGCGATCAGATGTTCCAAGTGCTCATGCAAGTGATCGTGTCAAGTTTACCAAGTATCTGCAGATGAGTGCCTGAGTGCCTTCCCCTATCATTCAATGTTTACAAAGTGTGGGTGTGAACGTGATCCGAGTGCTTACGTGCTGGCATAAAAATCATCATTTGCATAAATTAATAAATTTTCAACGGTGCACAAACATTGAAGTCTGAAGATACGTCGAAAATTCCAAGTTCAGATACAGAATCAGTTAGAATTGAAATTATCTTAAAGTAAAGAAAGAAAACTGAAGCGAACAGTGGCGGTAGTGCGAGTCGAAAGTATTTTCGGTGCAGTGCGTTAGTTTAGTATGCAGACCTCATGCCGAAAATGCAGTGCGATCTGCCCAACAGTCTGCTGTGCGACAGTATTTCACTGAACGAGAAATGTGAGTATCTAATGCACGCAAACGGCAAACGTATCATTTTCGATTTGATTCACTTGTTTGGAGATGCCCGCGCTTGCTTTCTCCTGCCCCAGCCATTTCTCGCTTCGCAGCCCCCTCAGAAAAATACCAAGCGATGCACATTTAACGACCTCGTAAATCTAATCACTTTCCGACTAACCCATAAAATCTCGCATAGGTCGATTAGAAATATTTTCAGATTGTTGGAGCTGTGCATGTAGCACTGGCGCTGGCTCGCGGTTTGACCAATTTCCGCCTGTAGAAAGCAAAATCAACCGAATCAGCACCGAATCAGTCGAATCGAATCTACGAGCGCATGGCGATGTTCAATAAGCACAGCATTGCGTTTTTGTATGAGTTTCGAACATTTGCATAGAAATTTCGGAACTGTGTTTTCTCGAAGCAAAGCAAAGATTTTTGCGGAAAACTCTTTGCAAAATTCAAAGAGGTCAGTGGCATCCGACGATGGGGTTTTGTTTTGATCTCGAGCACTAAACTCTCTCCCGGATGTGCCAGGTTCGAATTTCGATTGGATTTTTTTCGAAAAGGAATTCGAAACGATTTTATGTTTCTAATTTGCATAATGTATTGGCAATAGGTCAACAGGAAGTAGAAATCGAATGAATTTCATTGCTTTTGACCTCTGCAGGAGTTGTAGATGTTGAGCTTGAAACATTTTCAGATTTGACTAAACTAAATTCCCAAGAAATACTAACTTATTGCGGTATGTTCCATTGAATGCTATTTACAAACAAACGCCCATCGCAGTGATCACACAGCATTGGAATCATTTTCAATTACAGAAATTATTAATACTGCGCTGCTTTGCTGCGCCTCGCTGCCGCAGCCTACACAGCACTCTGCTGGCCTAGATTCCTACACCTTATCATTACGAATGCAATTAATATTGACACAGTCGCTTGTCGTGCTGCATAATCAGTTTGTAGCTTGTGTTTTTTTTTTTTGGTTACATGCCCGCTCACCATTATCTGATCTTTGCATCGTTGTTGACAAGATGATGTTTGAAATTGTTCTTCAGAATGACAGGGTGCTCAGTGATTCATTCATTGGCCGCACAAGTTCTGTGAGTTTGGAGCAAGTTGATGGCCCTGTGTTATTCTGAAGCTGGAAAACTTATGGTGATGAATTTTATAAATGCTAGCAGTTTTTCAGCCCTGAAATGATCCATTGCCAAGATAAACAGGAAATCAGGCAGAAAACTGATTCTTTCAATATAGTGCTAGCTGACTGAAATATTCTTCAATAAGATAAGATATTTAATTCAACCAATTCAAACCGTAGTCAAATGTCCTCATGTAAATCTACAGTAAATTTCTACTATTGATTTTAATCATATAATCTGCGTTATGGGATCATGGCTTACCGACAATATTCGGAATTGAGAATCCTTCGCATGCCATTCTGTTTTCCAGGAAGATCGTGATAGCCTTGCTTCTTCCAAAGCTGATGGCGGTGGCGTTTTAATCGCCATCCATAAGTCTTCGTGGAACGCTTTGTGGCGAGTTCGTTCCTTCTCTTTCTGAATTACCCCAATTTCAGATATACAAGTCTGCTGTATTTACATCTCTTGCAATCATTTGTTCTCTGAACTTTTCCGCCTCATTTTTCTCGATTTTCTTCAACTCTTCTCCTTATTTTTTGTGACATTAATCGCCACCTTTAGAATTGCACCACAACATCTTCCGTCTACTCTCGAACAACCAGCTCTCTGTTGCGACTTCTTCCTTTCTTTCACTTTGCCCTTATTCGCAAATAACATACCTTCGCAATACGAACAACTAAATTATTGATTTAGTTCTTTCTGGCATCCTTTTAGATTTTCTTTACCGCATGTGCAAACTGATTCTTATCACCCTTCCCTCTTAGTTGATTTTGACCTTGAAAGAAGAAAAGTCCTTCTATCCCATGTTACAACTTCTATAAGGCAGACTCTCAGAAAATGTCCACTGAAATCAGTTTTATCAATTGATACTCGTTTTCAGTGATTCGGATGTTGGTCGTGCATTCTTAAAGTTTTATTCCTTTTGTTCAAAGCTTATCACTCGCGTTGCTCGTAACAAATGTCTTGTTAAAGTTAATGATGTGCCTTAGTTCACTTTAAAAGTCTCTGGTGCTGTAGGAGCTAAAGAAAAAGCTCATGGAAAAGATGGATTCACCCAATGATCTTCGTGAATTTCGTAGTTTGCGTTCTGAAGCTAAAAGAGTACTCAAGCAGGCCAAGCGAGATAATTTGTTGAGTATCGGGGCTTCAATATGTTTTAATTCCTAACCAAACGGCTAAAATATAATCAATTAACCAAAATGCTTTTGGTCCTACATCCATCTCCCTAAGCCCAATGTGTAAGTTCCTGATTCTATGCATCTTGATGACGCTATTGCTGCTAACCCTCAGCCTATTTGTTACTTATTTGCTACCTTTGGGAGTTGAAACTCTGATGCATACCTTAGATTCTAATACTAGTTCCAGTCCTAATGGTATTTCCAGCATGCTGATAGAATCTCTCTCTCCGCGTTCATTTAGCTCTCGCTTTCATCTGGTGTGTTCCCTTTTAAATCTGGTGATCCATCTATCGTTGCCAACTATCGTCCGGTGTCCTTCACCTGTTGTTTCAGTAAACTCCTTGAACGCTTTGTTTATAATAAAGTGGTTAAATCTCTCTATTTTTTTTTTGTTCCTGAGGAGCCTGGTTTTATGGTTTTTACTAATTTTGTCACCTCAGTCGTCCATTCTCAACATCAAGTCAATGTAATTTATTCGGACTTTCAAAGGCTTTGAACTATAATCTGCTACTCAATAAAATTGAAGGGTTCGGCACATTTAGTCCCCTTTTCTCCTGGGTTCGACATATTTAGACCCCTTCTCTCCTGGTTTTAATTCTACCTTCATAGTCATCCCTGAAGAGTAACGGTTCCATTTTTTCTGCTTTCTTTCCCACATCCGGACTTCCTTAAAGATCTATCCTAGGCCCTTACTTTTTATCTAGTTTTTCAATGACCTTTCTTCTGTTATCAACTCCTTTATTCAATTTTCACGCACGAAAATCTAATTTAACTCGCCTTTGTTGCGTACGTAGGGCGCACAGTGCTTTTAAGGTTGACCCCTCTTGGATTCATTTTTTGACTTCGAGAATGTGGTGAAAAATGTTATATAGAATTCTAGTTAACCTTAGTTCGAATTTCAGTTACTAGTTGAAGAAACTTGTTAATATTTTAGTTCTTAAATTTCTTATTTTTTTTTCAATTGCTGACACAGTAATTAGAATATATACATATGAAGCGCAATTGGTAAATAAATAAATTAGGAAACCTCCTTTTCTTCACGGCAGTAGGAAATGCTGATACATAACTAGATCTGTGGTTACCAGTGAGAAGCCTAGGGATGCAATCGGGTTCTTTATCCTCCACCAAGCCAAACATCATATCCACTATTATAAATTCACAATTTATTATTATTAAGTACCCTAGCAGTCGCGATGCCAAATTACAGAGCTGCTCTTAGTCTGGCATAATATTTTCATTTTTGTATCGAAGATTTCTCTAAATTGATTTTTATCGCTATGACTTATGCATGACAATAATCTAAATTAATTTGAAACGTATTTGTTATGACCTGAAAATTGTGCACTAATAACATCTTTGCTTTACGACTGCAACACAAAACGTTTTATTTGTGTGACTTCACCCAAATTTTCTCAAATTCCTCGGACATCTCAACGATACACATTGCGATCTCAATGTACCGTTTATTCAAAACAAGTATTTTATATACATATTTCAGACGAATTTCTGTTTGATTAGCCACTGGATGCGCTAGAACAAGACGAAAAAATCATTAATTTTGATTGTGCCAAAGACCGAAAATGAGTCCCATTCCGTTGAAATCTCGATGCGTTTCATTGACACCGTCGTCGCCTTCATTCCGAGCCAATACAAGCTGATTCCCCAAAAAACTAATAGAAGTAATTCGTTGATTACCGTTCGCCGTTACGTTACAATTTCGATACATCTCGCACGTCATTGAGGCCGTCAGATATTGGCGTGGCTGCTGGTATATGCCAAGTAGTACCGTAGTTTTAATGCGCCGCGCCATGACACGCAGCGGTATGAGGTTTGACCGACCGTGCTAATTTAGTCATCATCTCGATCAATGATCTCCCGACCGGCTCCGTTTGATGCCCGTTGGAGCCAGGGCAGCCGCACCGCGATCTCGGTCATCTATCCGGCAAAGATACCTACCTGCCTGCTTTGCCCCAGCCTCTCTCGCGGTGCTCGCAGAGGAAGAACTGAGTCGCGAGTAGTGGATAGAAGATAGAATCTGAAAAATGGGCACAGCGAAATATTTGAATGAATATTCTCGGCGACGGTGGCAGGCAGCAGATTAGCAGAACGTGCAGATAGTCTTTGGTCTAGATCTTCTTATTGATGGGGTTTTAGACCTCTTTCACCGCGGAATCGAGCGATGATCGCTACGAATCTGATGATGGCCTGAGCGTACCAAGGGGACGCTGATCAAAATCACCTAGTCAACGATCTATGCATGTAACTTTGTATCCATCCGAACATGCATATATCTGTTCACAAGCGAAATTATCTTTTCGCATAGCTGTTGTTCTTTTTGCTTTTTGTCGTTTCTGCTATTGGAGCGGCAATTGTTGTTGCTGGCGATGTTGCCTGTTGCTTACTGCCGCTATTAGCCGCGCATAAATTTGCAAAGGCCGTCGAGCGTTTAGCGCTCGCTCAGTACAGGCGAGGCGTTCTTTGTTGGCTCCGGCCAGCACAGGCTGTGTCTATGTCATTCAACCGACAGTTCGACGCTCCTTGGACTAGATGCTTTTTCTAGCGCGAAATCACTAGTTGGCCACTCGCAGCCATCTACATAGCCTGGGCTATGACTAGGCCAAGCCAAGCTAAGCGAAGCCAAGCCGACTCAGCTTTTGTTGTCTAATCATTCGCCTGAGAAGCGTCCATTTGGTCTATTCATCTGTAAAAATTTCGAGTGACCTCAGAATACGACCAGACCAATTAGATGCCCTTGTTACAGCCATTGTTTGCTCTGAAGGCGTCCATTCGTCCGTCCGCCCATCCGCGTCCGTCTGTCCAACTGTTGCATTGTACCAACACGAATACACCACAAATTGGCACCGCACCACGCAATGGAACCAAGTCGCCCTAATTACTTGCATGTTTTCTACTATTTCGCTATTTGGATTTGGTCATTAGACGTCGCCGACGACGCTGTTGCTTTGTTTTGCAACGATGTTCATTTGCTTATTAGTGGGCTTGGGATGGGAGGGAGTGAATTGCGATTGAGTAATACGAGCGAGCACATACGTTTGTTCCGTTTTGGTTTTTTCAATGCTGTGAAATCGTTGTTGCCGTTAGGATGGGAATCGAAGCTATTTGCAAAGCATTCAAATCGGAGGCGAATGCTCTCGAAAATCGACAAGGTAATTGACCTGTTGTGCACATACAAATGTAACAGTCCTGGCATGAGTGCAATCGCCCCAGAAAACATGCATGTCGAGAAATTATTGGGTCAAGGAAATTCGTTGAACGATTGGTTGATTTTCTTCTGGCATATGGCCATTGCAGAAAATTGCAGAAAATAATTTGTCGAATTATTTGTGGTCGATAAAAGTATGAATTTCATTGCGCTTACGATGCTGCGATTATATGTATATGGGCCATTATTTTCGGATTTTGTAGTCTTCTATTGAAAGTAAACTTGATAAATGAATCGTTAAATTATGAATGGACATAACGGACGTTTGCATTTAATATTAGCAAATAACTGTACTTCCCTAAATTTTTGAAATTGGTTATGGCGATTTAAAATTATTCTTGTCTTGAATCTCGAATAATAATTCTTAATAATAGTTATCCTTCTTTTTTCTTTGTACAACGCAAATTATGAAATTATGTGAAATATGTACATCGACGAGCAGTGAAAATTTCATCAACCAGTAATTGTGGATTTGCGAGGCTCTGCATTGGTTTATTGTCGTTTTCAGCAAATCCTGGGCAAAGATCATTTTGAGTAAGGCTTATTGGGAACATTTTCATGTCTTCCTGGATGGCTTTGATTTATCAATTTTTTTACTCAACAAGTAATAGGTTTTGATCAAAGGATATCTCGCAACCTTTGAGTCACCTGTGAAAAGAAATAGTCCTAGTGAACAGTGAGCTATTAAATTGCAGCCATCTGGTGGATTCCGACTCAAGTAGATGCAGTCGTAACAGAGGCTAATAACTAAGTGTGTTCCTCACTCTCTGTGAGTTATTTTATCAGCCTTTTTTAATCTCAGCATTTCGTGAATTTTGCTCCCTTCTTTTTGGAAATCCGCTTACATTTTCTCCATCCATGATAGACGTGACGTCTTCTATTTACAATTATCGCCCCATAGCTCTCTTATCTTGTTTCCGAAAAGCTCCTTGAAAGGGTGGTTTACAGTAAAGTGTACCCGTTGATTCAGCCCATTGGAAGATAGACAACAATAGGCGTGTTTTTTTTTTGCTCCTCTATCCAGCAGAGAACAGAGTATACGCATTGGAAACAACAACACTCCTGTGCCAGTAAATTCGCTAGTATAGAAGTTCTATTCCTCATTGGTAGTTCACGTGCTGAACTATAGAATGTCGTCGTCGTAGCATTACAGCCCCTCTCGAATATAGAATGTGCTGATAGAAAATAGAAAAGCTCATGAGAAGTTGTCTTTTTTGCTGTGAGGTGGCTTTGGTTTTTTCAAGGTTATGTTGAATGTTTTGGTAGTTAGGAAATTAGAAAAAGCCCTCATCAGGGGTAGAAAGTTAAAAGAGGTAATTTTCTGTAAGTTTTTTTTTATATGTTCTATCGATTGTGGTAGTTTATACTCGTTATTTTCTCGCTTTATTTTCAGCTGTTTTGTGCTACCACAGCGAATACAGCAACCTATGTCAGTCTTCGCCAATGCACTGCTGTTTTATACTAGATCGTTGTTTCTGCGGCATAGTTCTATTCTGTTCTGTATCGGAGCAAAAAAACGCACCTAATATTCAACTATCGTTTGCTGCTACTCTTGCTACCGCCATTGACTAGCATATACAGACTTTGGCAAAGCTTTCGTTTCACTGAACTATAAAATCCTTTTCACAAAGCTAGATAAGTTTGGTGTCTCGGATCTTCGACGCTGTTGGTTTTCCCGTTACTGGTGTAATCGCACTTGGCTCATAACAGTCAAATCTTTTTCTTTCTCGATTTTGTGACCCACTTTTGATGGCACAAGGCTCGATTCTGGGCCATCGGGCTTCTTATTATTTCTTAAATAATCGTCTTTCCTGAAAATGTTAAGGCTGACGAGGACAGCGGATGTCTGCTTGCAGTTGGAAGATGAAAACTGCTGTTCGGTCCATTTTATTAATTGTTTTTAA
This sequence comes from Nemotelus nigrinus, assembly GCA_947369275.1. Taxonomy (NCBI): domain Eukaryota; kingdom Metazoa; phylum Arthropoda; class Insecta; order Diptera; family Stratiomyidae; genus Nemotelus; species Nemotelus nigrinus. The sequence continues at coordinate 2,009,689 of OX376373.1, read as the reverse complement.
AGTTGTTCAGTTTTTTTTTTTAGCTTGTAAAAAATATTTTAATTGAAAACCAATCTTTTCCGTTTTAAGCTAGATATTTTTTTTTTAAATTCTTGACAGATATCGATATGTCGAGGGTAATCTGCCCTCTTCTAAAGACCGACAGACACCGAAGACTCTCGAAATATCGATATTTGTCAAGAAATTAAAAAAAATATCTAGCTTAAAAAGGAAAATTAGAAAAATACCGTTTTAAATCAAAAAATACTGCCTGTGGGTAGAGCACTGGCTTCTTGCGTGTGGGGTCCCTGGTTCGAATCCAGGTTCGGACGAGGGTCCGCGCACCAAGCTTTTTGAGTTCACCTAGCTCTGATTAGATACCTGATTTATATCAGGGATAAAGTGAGTCGTGGAACTAATCACTCCACACTCGTATCGACAATGATTAAATAAAAATTGTAATGAAGCTCTCTACCCAGCTTCAACCCCTATACCCGTATATGAAGGTTGTCGTGGGATTGCTTTTACTTTAAATATTTCCAAATGCTTTAATGTGTCCTATACACGTAAGTTATGTCCTACCGCTATTTAACACCACCAACTTCCCAGTGTAAAATTCATGTTGCTTCGTCGTGGCTAGTTGAACAGTAAATCCTATAAGATTACTAGAGTACAGTGATTTTTTCAGTTATTTCCAGTTTCCTTGGAAAGATTTCCCACGTTGGGCGCTAATATCATATTTGCTGAAAAGTCCTTGATTCACATGAAATTACTGTTCATGATGCTTCCGAGAGTTTATTTTCTCTTTACTGCTGCTCTCCTCGATTCCACTTTGTAGATAAAAATGCCCTCGACTATCTGATTTCGATTGTTGCAACTTCAATTCAGTATCTAGTGCAGATTCCAATGTTTTTCTTGATAATTTTCACGGATTTGTGAACTGATACCATTCGATGTTGATCTGCATTTTGCATTCGGAGCTGCACAATCGAACTATTATCTATAGCTCGATAAACTTAGGAAGAAACCGCACATTTTTTCCTGTTAATTTAGACATTTCCTGGACAACTGCGATACTCTTTCGTTTTCTCGAAAGTGAAAGTCTTCGAAACATTTCCCGCTGCAATTTGATTGCTTGCACCGCAGCTTTGGCCATATCCAAACAGCTTTATCGATAGATACACTGAAGCTAAGCGGATCTCGGCTTGATGATCTGCCATTTTAGCATCTGTTTCTAATTAATTACGGCACGGCGAAGGCGATAGGAATAGCTGTATGTTGCGTTGTGGTGGTGGCGACGGCTGTCATTCTTCCATGCCATTCCTATGGACCGTTGTGATGACTCAAGCTCTATCGCGGAACAAGACGAACGGACGTTCCAGTCCATTTGGCTATCGCTCCGCACTTAAATGGACCCTAATCGGACCCGTTCATCACGGTTCTGTTGGCTCTTCTTGGCTGAATGCCTCAGACTGCGATACGTACAAGTGCGCGAAAAGCCTGCGAGAGTGAAACTTGATTGTCATTGATTATGCGATTATTTATGGTTGCACTGCGTCGCCCCCTGACTCGTATCGAATCGTAACTGTTGCTTGATGCTCCCAAGCCCCAATCATCGAGTCTTGGCATTTTGTTTTTATTTTTCGTCGTTCTTCTGGTAGTCGTTTTTTCGCTTGCTGCTTCTTCTTTTTCTGCTTTCGGCATTTCTAAGGCCGTTGGCCCACCAATGTGAATTGCTGGCATCTTTCAGCTCAGGCCCGTGTAGCGTAGCGATCCGCACAGCATGTTTGTTACGACTTCTTTACGGTTGGGGAGCATTTTTTGTCACCTCCAATTCGCATTTGGCGCATTGGCCCCGTTTGAGGTCATCGCAGAGTGTGCTGTGCTTGTTCGCTGCGTCGCACGGCTCCGCTCCGTGCCAGCTTATGTTACTGCACTCTCGCTAGAGAAAGTTTTTGCAGGCGACCCAAGACCTCCTCGGCACTTTTATTTTGGTCGCTTTTTTACTATCTTTATTCGGTCGGAATTTCAGTTTCGGTGATTTCTCTCGCTTTATGCTTTCTGCTTTGTGGCTTTTAGAGTGGATTGGATTTTGGAGGGCTCTAATGTAGGAGTTATTAACTTTTCTGGTAGCTGCGCCACAAGAGCTGCTAAGAAGTTGTTCGGTGGCTCACAGAACAACAAAAGATTTGCAACAAGATGGGATAGGTACAACGAAGGTTTAAGCTCTCTTCAAGCATCAGAGCATTCGCTCTCAACAATGGGTCTCTGACTATCTGTTTTTCGTTTTACGATGACTTCTCAGTTACGAACGTTCGTGTCTGCGGTTTTTTGCGAACGTAAAATTCGCTTTGCACTCGTTCTACTGCTACTGGCTCCCCATAATCAGATCAAGTCGACTATGTTGTATGCATGTTATATGCTGGCAACTGGCGCGACTATAGGGTCATTGGTCAGTTCTTTGATCTCAATTGACTGATTTCCGTGCTGAAATTCCGAAAATTGTTTTATTCTTCTTTTGAGAGTTTATTTATAGAGATTCGTGCGTATGTTTTTAGAGTACGATGAATTTATTGTGGTGATTTCGAGATTTATTTTAAGTGAGTTGAAGATTTAGGGAGGTAACATCTGTAGGTTGTTCTTTTGCACTAACGCTAAGTAATTATTTTGAGGTCTGGATATGTGTTTCAGGTTTTCAGGTGCTTTAAATAGGTTTAGATTTCAACATCTTTGGTTCTGCCCTTGCCCGAACAAATTCTTTTCGTTTAAGTGCAGGCTTTCATGGAAAACGGTCTATTTTTTCGAAAATAGCTCTAATACTTTAGTAGGTATGCTTGCCTCTGTTTATTATGTTCAGCAGAAACCTATCAGAAAGCGCTTTTTTCATCTGGGAAGACACATTCATTATTCTAAATCGGGCAAAATGATAGATAAGACATGGGGTGATATCTACTAGCGACTCCTATCTCTTTAGGCCGGTAAAAGAAGTACTATGCGAAGATAAAAGTTTTCCTGCACGTTTGGATTCTAACACAATGCTTTTGATTCCACGATGCTGCGATTCTGTTACTTTAAATAAAATTGGTTTAAAAATATATTCTCGCTTTACTTGTGAACCACCCTTGCACAATGAATGCATCTGACCGTCTCCTCATTCAAGAACTGCACAACTTACATCCAAGTCTCTCTGCACCCGCAAATCCTGTGTAGGTACTTTAAAAGCCGTGTGAATCTCAAATGGTTTGTGTAGTATTTTTCTTATCGTTCTTATCACTGTAGGTTCTATATAACCATTCCCTTAAACCCAAAACTGGTCTCCTCCAAAGTTCAATCGTGAATCCGCTATTTTTTTGTTGGCATTATATTTCAATATATCAATGACCTGCTTTCCTCTCGCCAGCGAATGCCTTTCTTTTGCTAGTGATCTCAAACTTTTTGTGAGAATAGATCTATTTGGGTAATAATAGATAATACCCTGTGTCAATTGATATGTTCAAGCAAATTTTGTTTATCTAGAACACCGAAAAATGTCTTTCATTGCTATTTAGATGGGCTATTTCATGTGTATTCAATTGAATCTGTGTAATAATTACTCTACAAGCCAAGAATTCAAGGTAGGGACTAAAATAATCGTTGTATCTTTCTTACTTATCTCCAGTGGCTTCACATCGTGCTTTTCATTAAGGATGTCTTCTGTTTTGATTGTGCGAACGCAGGAACTTCAATACAATTATTATCGCCACACAAGCTTCCATCACAATACTTCTGATTTTTTAAAGCGAAATTTGTGAAGAATTTCAGGTTTTCGAAGCTGTTTCCTGACTTCAGGAGTAGGAGAGTCGTTCAAAAATTATGGACTTTCCAGGGGGGTATTAGGGGTGTGTTAGGGGGGTGTAGGAAAATCTCTGCACTCAAGTATTCAATCTGGAGTTTTTTTCAGATCTTACGATGCATATGGTGCTATGTCTTTTACCAAATCGGCACAAAAATAGTTTCCTTTTCTCAAGTACCACTCGTTGTACCACATTTTCATCGTTTTAGATCAATTACTTTTTCATATTCAGCTCATTTAAAATGATACAGCTGTTCATCTAACTAAACGAACGAATCCTTATCCCAAACTATAGCCCCAAAAACACATAGCCAAAAACCTAAACAAGACAAGTTTCTCTTGTCTGGCAAATCGGCAACTTTGGTCAGCAACCGGATTCCCGTGTCTATACCATGGACTGAAACTTAAATTTAAAGGAACCAAAGTACCTACTTTGACTGTCAACAACAGGTATTATTCATTAAGTCGTAAACCTATAAATAATTTGAAGATTTTCTGCTTGTTACAGTACTTCAAACTATAAAATGTCTGCACCTGTTGTCCTTGCTTTGAATCTCAGTCAAATCTCAGCTTTGTGAGCCCACTGCTTTGACTCGACACAGCACTTAACCTGGATTTGTTTAACAGCGGTACAAACGTCGTGAAAACACACTCAAACTAGAATATCTTTGTGCTAAATAATTGGATCATAAAATCCGAATCGTTCTGCTTTCTCTTTCCCTCAAATCCCTTGTCCGACCTACAACTGAGCTTTTGGTGTCTCTACTTTTAATCTACTCCAACGTTTATCGGTAAATAACAGCCGCGATGCTGGCCAATTGCACGCTGCTGCAACAACATCCATCCACTCGACTTGCCGTTCAGTTCATAACGGCGTAATTACAATGATTTACGTAATCACCCTGTTTACAACCTAACTGCAATCAGACTTCCATGTTTAATAAAATAACCTATTGCGGTGATTTCGTTTTTTTTTTGCAACATTATTCGCAATAAACGAGCATGCATACCTTCTTACGTGCATACATGTGTAGCTTCGTACTTGCGTTCAGCACTGTTTACCAACTGGCGAAATAGTTCAACAATCTTTGCATGCGCGCCGCCACTGTGCTGGAGCTTGGCTGGGCTCGGGTCTAGGTGAGTGTGCAATCTTTTGTGCAATATAAACAAATAGGAAAGTATCTCACCCGCGGCGAAACATTAAGACGCTTTGTTCGTATGTCCACGCTTGCCAACCTGTTGCGCTCAGGCCGTAGCTCTGACGTCTATGATACTTGGCCAGCTGAATTTGGCCATTAGGCGATCTGTTGGCGTTGGACTACAATCCATGTGCGCCGATGTGTCCGCATTTTTGCTGCCATTATTCGCACCAGCTCCGATCGAAGCCAAAAGTTCGGCTTACGTGAAGCCCTTGAGTTGATGTGTTTTATGCAATGTTGATTCACCTTTCGTACCCGAAGAGGGCAGTCAATCACTTTGCGATTCTGATTTTGTTTTGAATGAGACAATGACCAAGCGGAAAAATGTTGATTGAGTCTGTGACTGGCATGGCAGATATCGAGGAGATTCGCAATGTCTTGAACTCTACGGGGCGCGGAGTACCCAATGGCGCTTCAAAAGCTTTTCGTGTCACATCTTCTGTCGCGTTACGTTTCATGAAAAATATATATGTGCCCATGTTGACATCAATAAACTCTTCAGATCGGCAAGAGGAAAGCAAGGCCTTCGAGTGATGTATGATTTCGCTCCAAGTGTGCCATCGAAAAGTAGGGCTGCGGGTGAACGAACTAGGCACGCTTATTCAGAGCGAAGGTCAGCAATAATGAGTTTGAAATGCTTTGGAAAGAACTGTATTATGCAATCCGTTATTTATTTGCTTTCTTCGAGAGTCAATTACATATATTTAATTTTTCTATTTCAGCTGTTCGCTATGGTCGCGTCCCAAAACGTTCACGTGAACTAAACGGTACGGAAGATTCGGCTATTCGAGTTAGTACTCCAGGGACCCCGAATACACCGACAACCCCCCAAATGTGTTCAGTTGCCTCGCCGCCCGAACTAGGCTGTACGGCCTCGCTGGCGTCCGATGCCGAAATTCCCGGCTCGGCCGAGCTCTCCGTCTACGATGTCATCCTGTGCGTCTCTCAGGCCCATCGGAATCACTGCACCTACACCGAGGAACAGACCCGGGAGCTGGTTCGACGGCCCATACTCCTGCCCCAGACTAATGTTAAGGACGAATGCGAGGTAAGTTGTCGTGTGTCACTCACGAAATCCTTATTTGCTCATAATGCTTACTTATATGCTCATTATCCTGTTTCTGCTTAGATTGCCTCACTATCGGAAACGATCGAGGAGCAAAAAATCTGGCTGTGGCAACAATATGCCGCACGAATTACGCCAGGTGTCCAGCATGTTGTTGAATTTGCCAAACGCGTACCTGGTTTCTGTGATTTTACCCAAGATGATCAATTGATATTAATTAAGTTAGGTTTCTTTGAAGTTTGGTTGACGCATGTTGCCCGCATGATAACCGGAACATCGTTAACGTTCGATGACGGAGCGTATTTGATGCGAGAACATTTGGAAATTATTTATGATGTAAGTATAAATGTCATAAAAATGAGGGTTTTTTCCGAAAATAAATATTGACATACAAATAAAAGGAACGCTATAAAAAACCGACAATGCAGGATAAACATTTTTATCGAAAGCTCTAATTAATTAATCCACCGGAATCGTAAGATGCAAAATACTACGTCCACACTGAGATCAAATCACGCGATATATTCTTTAACGTTTCTGCAAGTTTGCATTTCAGGATATGGCATACTATTTTTCATTTACATTTTTCATTTACTAGATTACACTTTCATTGATTCGACCGGTCATATTTTGCTTACACTACATAAAATTTGCATTAATCTCCTCTGAATTTTAATCACAATTTACGTGTAGAAACTGCTACAGCAAATATTTTTAAAATGAAGTTAGTCCAATTTCGTATTATTTTCAAGTCCATATCTATTATGAATCATTATTCTTATCGTACAATTCTATCACCACCTCGAATCTCTTGATAACAAGCTTCATTTCTCTGATTATTGTTCTATTTCATTTGATTTTATATCTTCTCTTATATGTATGGTCCGGACATCAAATAGTAACCATTTCCACACAGCCGAAATAGCTCAGTTGGGAGAGCGTTAGACTGAAGATCTAAAGGTCCCCGGTTCAATCCCGGGTTTCGGCAATGACTTTTAGTTATTTTTATACATCTATCTCACGTGGAAGATAACTGGCACTGTGACTGATTTTAATTTTAACCGCTTTTGAAGAATTATGACTACTTTTTGATGGAATACTTCACGGCTATACATATTTAAATTCGTTTTTGCTAATAACGGCCAAATCAACAAATTCAATTAAAGCTTATACATCTACTTCTCCCAGGAGTTATCAAACTGTCTATAATGTGACATTCTTACCTTATTTTGCAGTCGCGAAATTGTTCTCTCTTGCAACGATTCGAATTCTGAAACAAAAAAAAAAATAGAATTATTTTTTGATTTGTTTACCGTTTTTTGTTTTTTTTTGTAAAAAGTTCGTTTAAATAAAAGTATGTACGTTTGATTATATTTCATCTAATCATGCTATATTGTTTTCTATCATTTCAGAACGATTTTGTTATTTCTCTCCTCAACTTTTCGAATGCAATAAACAGCTATAATTTGAGCGACGCCGAAATCGGTCTATTCTCTGCTATGGTTCTACTAGCATCGGATCGTTCCGGCATCACCGAGCACAAAGTCATATCACGAACTAGAGAACGCATTGCCGAGGCTCTGCGAGTACAAATCGTCCGATCACGACCCGGTTCGACGAATTCGCTGCAACTGATGCCGGCACTGGAAGCGAAAATCTTGGAATTGCGTGCATTGGGTGCCAAACACTGTTCACACTTAGACTGGCTTAGAAATAATTGGACTAAATTAAGGTTGCCTCCGCTGTTTGCTGAGATTTTCGACATTCCAAAAACCGACGACGACATTTAAGGCGGAAGGATATGGAAGCATGTCACATACTCCTCGGAATAGTTGGGTAGATATCACGTGACATGACAGAAACTGCCGATTTCGTGAATGCTATTCAAGAAAATCTGTCGGACGTAGCGCTGGTAATCAATCCATTGTACATAGATGTCTATTTATTATGAAAGAAACAGTAAAAAAATACACAAAACATCATCATGAGAATCATATTGTCATCACAATATATTGGAGGCGAACGGAATAGCGAAATTATTATTATTTAGTAGATAAATTTGTATTCTTAGGTGAATATCGTTGCAGAAGCGCTGCCTTTAACTTAATTTTAGTGATACACTTCGGTTAAACTTAAAATCATATTAGACAAAAGTTATTCAACAGAATGCTATAGAACATTTGCTATTTTATATCTATGCCAGATATTCTGTTTTCATAACCATTGTGTAGTCTATAGAACCTACATGTATAGGACAAGATAGATTTGAGATTCACCACGACTCAATACGAACACCAATACGTAGGAATAAATCTTTGCCAAAATTTTTTTAATCAACTCATTTAATATCAAAACGAAATAAGAGAGACATTGTGTGAAGATCTATAGTTATTAGCTTCAGTTACTATCTATATTCTGCCAATTCTAAAAACTACTACAATCAGCATTCGTAGCTTGCAATGCGTTTTTGACTATTAACCCAGAATGTATGATGCCAAACGTCTCCCATTTTAGTCTAACAAGCAAATCGAACTTTTCTAACATAAGTTAAGGTTGCATTGCCTGAAATGTTATTATTACAGATTTGTTCCACTACAAAAACCGGTGTGATCGATTCAAATTTATTCAACATCAGTTCTGAAACATCGCAAATACATATTATTAAATCTCATTCACATATCACATACATTAGATAATGATAATTCTCGTTGTTTATTTTATTTCAAAGAATAATACAATTTTTAAAATAAATAATAACTACCTAATATCGATTATATTATTTTAATTGTACTATTATGATTTTTTGTAATTTATCTAGATTTTAGGTGTGATTTAATAATGACGCAAAACATTTACAAACAAAAAAAGTTACAAGAAATTTCTAGTAGATCTTTAAGCGTTGACAAAAATGAAGGACGAAATACAGGCTGAAAAAAAACGTGCTTTTTCGAATATTTTTGTTCGATTTAAATACTATCAATTATGTATCTTTTACTTTTTTGTTTTTGATATAAAATGAGATATGTAAAGCAATAATTTGATTTTTATTTTCTTATGCATGTTTTAGTAGCTGTAGTTGAGATGTGGCTGCAAAATTCATAATTTCTCGGTTTCAAATCATTCGCCGCACTGCGAAATAAATGATAAACAGAAGGGAGAATAGAATGCCCGAACAATGCGGCAGGTGAAATATCGTTCCTCAATCGCCCTATTTTAAGCAACTCAAATATTCATTTAATATATTATATTAAATTTAATTTTTTAATTATTTAATATACAAAATATATTATACCTGACCAAACCAATAGACAATATACGAGAAAGAAAGTCACCTTAAGTCTGGGGTATCGACATATTGTCTTTTTTTGCTCGCTGTCTCCTCAATTTGAAATTTTTGCAGAAAACCTATTTTCCTAGCCAGTCACCACTATTCGATTCCAAAAGACTAATTTTGAAGTTGTGAGAGTAAGGAAGAGCGTAAAGCAAATTCAAGCTTTTCGGTCAAATTCTCAACGGATACGCTGAGATTTCGTTCACCCAATTTTCACAGAGCCTTCTTGGCGAGCTCAACAGTTCTTGTGCAATATGCTTCACCTTCGAAAATATAGCTTTCGGTAACCAAATTATGGAACTGTTTTTGCCACAGAACTGTATTTGTTGCCTCTTGTTTATAGGTACATAGGTAGGTTTCGCAGCTGCCCCTCCAAACAGACTCCGCAGAAGAGTCCGCGTAGACACACAAGAGCTCATTGTGATAACGCATTGCTTAGCGCACAGCCACTATTGAGTGGAGAAGCACCCCCAGTTTTTTACAAACTGGTGATCCTTTTTGAGTCCACCGAAACAACTTCAATTGGGCTGGCAAAGAAGTATGAGCCAAGGGACTGGTTCCTTCTAACAAGGGCCACATATTCGCACAGGAGGTGCGAATGTTTGGCCATTTCTCCTTTCTCATCGCATCTACAGCTCGGGCAGAAATCGTTGCAAGGGGCACCCAATAGCAGCATATGCCTGCCAAGCAGAAAATATGACCAGTTAAGACAGCCACCTCTACGCGAAAGAACCACCCTCCTGGTTCCAGTAGTTTCCTAGTGCAGCTAATATCAAAAGCTTTCCACAATGGTCTTGCGATCGATTCTTTCGCCCTTAACAGCCTCTAAGTGTTTTGGTCAGTAAACTGAAGCCATCGGAGCGCCAATCGGGAAACTCTCCGATGGGGTCGAGATAAATTTCCCTGATATGGCAGTAGCGACTTCATCTGCATACGCTATTACTTTACGTCAAGTTGATCAAGTTTCCTTAGAAGCTCATTAGGTGTTAGATTTCGAAACAGAAGAGATAGAACACTGCTCTAGAGAGCGCCCGTATTTACCACTCACTTGACGATTGAACTACCGAAAGACGTGTATAATACCTGGTCTTTCAGAAACTAATTTATAAGTCCAGTCATGAGAATGCACATTATTGAACGCTCCCTCGATGTCCGGAAATTCAGCTAGCATGTGTTCCTGGCAGGCAAGGCTCCACTAAGGTATGCAGCGCTGTTTTGGCAGATTTACCTTACTATATAATATTTAGGCATACTGTGTTTTCGAGGTCAGCGTACAATCTAACGTCCATTACCACACAATCCGCTCTAAAATCTTCAGTAGAAAAGAACTTAGACAAAATGGTCTAAAAGTTTTTGGTTTAGCGTGCGATACTTTCACCGCCTTCATCCCTCCTGTTCCCTGCCAGTTGTATAGAAATGTACGAAAGCCTTAATAAGGTCGTGAGCCAAGCCATAATCGCCAGCGCTACAACCGGGGGCCTCCTTCAGCAAATTTTTCCATCGGTCTAGATGTCATCCAGTTAGGCACTACTAAGCTCCGAGCGTCCTGGTTAATGCCATCCTTCCTACGCAAGTAGTCTCCCACCATGTCGGCTGCCGTAGAATCTACCGCAAAGGGTTTTCCGAGCAAGTTCCTCTTCGCTCATTCGAGCTAGGTGCCCTGCCCACCTGAGCCTACCGACCTTTATCTTTGTAATTATATCTGCTTCTGGGTAGATAGCGTACAACTCATGGTATGAGTCAATCGCTTTTCTTCACATAAGGGGCCAACGATTCTCCGAAAGACTTTCCTCTCGAACGCGCCAGAGTGCTTTTTGCTGAGCAACCATATTTTGGATCCATACGTTAGTACTGGCAAGATCATGGTCTTGTAAAGCAGAAGCTTTGATGTTGCCATAGTGTCCTCTAAAGTCTGCTGATATCAATGGGCCAAAAAAATGAACGGTCTATCTTATGTGTGCGCTATAAATGACACAAATCAGACTTGCGAACTTGCAACAACCGCAATGTTGAGTATGTTTCCCACTACCAGGAAAGTGAGTGTCCATCAGAGGACTACGAGTCTTAAAACTTCCATCAAACTTTTGCATGCAACCTGGAACTGTAGGCTTTATACTCAGAACTTTTCGGAGGCAGCTGGTTTCTGCACAAAAAGATTTCTACGGTGCTATTTTTCCCTACGCATGGCATTTTTGAATAGCCTTGTAGTTCGACCGATTTGACCGTTATGGCAAGATTAAACTCCATCCTGCATTGACTTCGAAGAGCTGCAATCTCACTACGGTTTCAACTTACCCATGGGTCTGGTCAAGTCACAGGACCCCGCAGCGACATTGTTGAATGCAACAGTTAGAGATTTCATTGTCTTATTAAGATCCTCGCGATTGGTGAGCGCCATGTAAAAAAAACTGACCCACATTTTTCCCAATCAGTTCTTTTTCCGTTTAAGTGTGGAGTTGCCGCAATATGTTGCAATCCTCCTAATGTGAATGGCACGCACATGTGGTTTGACAGTGAGCATTCTTAAAAAACGCTCCATTTCGTGAGAAGATGCACAGAGTGCTCACTTATCTAAAACCTCACTTGTGTTCGAGGTCCAAAACGTGACTTATGTGCCTAGAATAAGGTAAGATAAAAACGTGTGAAAGACAAAAATTTGGCCCATGCATTCATGCCGTAGATTTCATACGTGTATTCCAGTTCTGTTTAGTTTTTCTTAACATATTATTTGGAAATTTGCGAGTTCCTTTCGATTTGTACATCCACAATTTTATGTAACAATTCTTTGCACCTATTTAGGGCACTCCCAAGCTTGTGACACTGAATTTGTAACAGCACAGATCTATGAAGAGTTTTTCAGCATGGATCTTACCTGCTAACATCGCGGAAAATGTTATTCTAAATATGTACTAATAAATTATTACAGACTGGAACTAAGGCGTGCTGAAGACTTTGAGATAGAGGGGCAAATACTCAAATACGGAGCACACGTTCTTATCCTAAAGGATAATAACACGTTATTTAATTTTTCGTGAAGTACTATTAAAATACAGAACCCACATTTCCCCCACCTGTGTGCACCACTGGACTGGACTATTTAGAATTATATTCAGTTTCTGATACGTGTAAACCCCCTCGCGACTTCACCCCACACTTCCATTTCCACAATTCTTTGTTACGCCATGAAATATGTCCCTTATATCATTTAAAAAAATTTAAAACAACTTATATACAGTGGTGGTTTCAGTTTTTAATGAAACAACTGATTTTAGACTTATGTAATATTTATTGAAACTATTAAAGCTTATTTAAAATGTGAAATGATGACTGTATTTGTTTGTAAGTAAAAATATATAAACACACTAATTAAAATACGCGTGGCCACATAAATAGTAGATAAATTTGCATTGCAGTAAAGTTATAAAAAAAATATTTTAAAGCAACCGTATAAATTAATATTTTGTTGGAAATCGTTTGTTCTTAAGCACAGCTGAGCATCGCCTTGGTAAACTCTCCACTAAAGTTTGACAGCGTTCTTTAGGAATAGATCTCCAGGCGATCTGAATTTGGTCCCACAATTCAGTAGCATTTTTAGGTTTCACCCTGTTTATGTGAGTTTCGACATCATTCCACAGGTTCTCGATCGGATTTAGATCAGGAGACTGGGCGGGCCATTGTAAAATGGGGACATTTTTATGTCTAAGGTAACCCTTCACAAGACGAGAAGTGTGCTTAGGATCATTGTCTTGCATAAAACGCCATATCAGTGGCATATTTTCGTCTGCAAAGGGGCTCATGTGGTCCTCAAGAATTCGTTTGTAGACGTGTTGATCCATTTTCGTGTCTATCTTGATTATTGGTCCCACCCCATGCCAGGAAAAAGCAGCCCACACCATCACATTTCCGCCACCATGTTTAACAGTTTTCTATGTGTATTTCGGATTGTGTTGTTGGTTAGGTGGACGCCAAACACACCTTTTCCCATCTGATCCGAACCTGCAAATCTTGGATTCATCACTCCACAGCTCATTTTTCCAGAAACTTATCGGTTTGCTTAGATGTTCCTTTGCAAACGATTTCCTCATTTTTAAGTTCTTCTTTGTAACAAGTGGTTTTTTTTTAGCGATGCATCCTCTGAGATTTTTTTCTTGCAGACGCCTTCTAATTGTTCTATCTGACACAGAAATATTGCTATCATTCAGAACACTGCTTCTTATCGCTTTGGAGCTCAAAAAGGGGTCGGCGACACTTGCTCTGTATATAACATTGTCCTCTTTTTTTGTTGTTTTTCTTGGCCTTTTAGCTCTCGGAACGTTTTTGGCACTGCCATAGAGCTCCTTATGACGTAAAGCATTGTAAACTACCATCCGCGAACACTCCAGCTGCTTGGATATTTTCGTAATTGTTGAACCTCTGTCTTTCATGTTGCAGATGATCTCACGCTTTTCTTCGGAGCAATGTGGCCCTCTTCTCATCTTCAAAAATATTTCTTTACATTTAACTTTTTCAAAAACTAATGTTAACTGTTCTTACTTTCAAATAAATTTGTTATTATTCAAGAAAATTCACTTCGACTCACTAAAACCAAGCGTGTACTATTTAGGTGACCAGATAAAAACACTTCCTTTTACACTGAAATACGCAATGCAATGGGAAGATGCATTGCGTATTTTATGAAGATGTTCAAAACTAGTTCTCACATATGTGAGCATGCGATAAAAAATGTAAACATTAGATTCCTCGCTGCATGTTTCCAGCAAATTTAAATTGAACAGCCTGCGAGGATAGTGTTCTATTTAGGTGTCCACCACTGTATATATATACTATATATAACTTATATATGCTTATATAGCTTATGTGTTCGCTGAAATATTCGGGAACTTGCGAGATCCATTCGATACAATATATGTTTCGTGGTGTGGAATGAGAAGGAACAATACATATTTTTTATTAGCTTTCGTTTTGCATATTGATATATATTGATATCCATCAAACCGAGATTCATAACTCAAAATTTCAAAATGCATAAAAAACGAAATCCACAATAACAGAATCTATACTTACAGAATACAAAACTTCCAAATCCATAAAATGAAGTACATTATAACGAATAACTGAATGAATCGTGAATGACAAAATTCTAGTGTAATTTGCTGTAGTGGACTTTTCGCAAGTGCATTTCATGTTTGTGGAATTTGTAATTATGGATACCACAAAAATGGATTGTCGAAATTGTGGATTTTTAAAAATTTATGGATTTTGTGCAGTCGGATTTGGTTTTTCTGGATTCCATAGTGTTCCTATATTCCCCAACCAGCGAACAAATCATCACACCAATCACATGATTACTTTGTGCTACTAAAACAATCATTCTAGTAACTAACTAATGCAAAACTCTCTCAAAGCTTTTCAAGGAATGTGATTTTTAAATCTATTTTACGATGTAAACTTAACGCGAAAGAAAACTTGCAAGACAAAAAAGCAATTTAAACTTAGCTTAGATGAATTTTTATATGGATTTCTTAAGTACGTATTTGGAACAAAAAAAAGCTTCATTAAAACATTTTATACAATAAGGAACTCTGCAATATTTTACCAATATTAGAATAAACACATTTCCAAATCAGTAAACAATAACAAAGCTTCTTCAGCTTCCTCTGCGTAAACAATATAAATAAATCATAAACGCTTTCTCCGGACGTACTTATTACAGCTTTTACTATAACTTTTCAAGTTATAGTAAACTATAACTTAAAAATTTACTATAACTTTTTTCTTACTATAACGCAAGAAAAAAATACATTTGTGAAATCGGTCTGACCGATTTCCAATGTTTGAAAACAGAGCACCATAAAGCTGGTGCTTTTTCCAATGCTTCGCAAATATTTAGATATTAAAATCGATTTATTAAATTAAATTTGAAAACGGTGCTATATTTGTAAAAGTATTTTTTCTGTCGTGCATTAAGATAAGGCAACATATGATGCAAATTAAGAAAAACTACATCTTCGATGTCTACAAAATAAAATAAATTAGCAAATGTATTTGAAAGTCTTTCTCGTAGTCTCTCCATATTTGCATACTCTATAACACTGTAGTAAAATTTAGAAAGAAAAACTAGAGTGCTGGATCAGATCATCAAATCTAAACCGATGACTAAGGAATGCTTCAATAGGATTTTTACAGTAAAAAACAGTATATCGATAAAACTGCAACATTTGTGTTCTTAGCGTAATAAGTAAACCAGGAAATGAAGGAAATCACATAGAGCTGAGTGTTAGTATAAAATAATAGTAGCATAAAATATACTAATTGTGTGTCAAATTTTTATCTCAATATTTATTACGATCAAACAATTTACCTTCAAACCGTCGATCATATGGAGAATGAATGTTAGTAGCAGAATTTTTCAAGTAAATCTATATTAATTAAAATATACCCGTATAACTATGGTATTAGAGATGTAATCAAGTAGATAACTAATGTAACTGTGAAAATTTTAAACAATCAATCATACACATAGCAAATATTAATTTTTCGTTAAGACAAAAAATTTATAAGACATTCTTTTTAAGCTGGCATTATGTTAATTAAGTGAGAAGTAAATGAAATTCAAGGATAATAGGCTCTCTGTGAGCATTATTATTTCATACTGTATTGAAATTTAATTCAAAACTTCCATCCTGTGGAGATATTAACTTTGAATTTGAATAGAAAATTGAATATCAAATATCAAATATTTGTGCGACGAGAAAGCAAAAGTTATAAATAAATTGATTTTACATGATATTACTGTTTATTACTTAGAACTGCTTGTACTTAAAATCTTAGGTAAGTTCTCGCAGGTAAGTAAAAATTTCGCAAATGCTTGATTATACAAGATTTTTCAATAAGGACATAAAAATTTTGTATTTCAATAAAACACAGAGCAATTGAGCTAATGGGCTGAAATTATTTTGTAGTACACGTGTTACATTTAAATATGGAATTCGATTTCGTTTATATGTATGATCACCGCGAGTACGTTCGCAGCGATGGATTCTTTGGAGCCAATTTTCGACTACACCTAGCGGGCTTCTAGCGCATACTTATTCGTTGTCATATGCATGTTTGAAACACGTTCAAAATTCATTTCGCATGCTTTTGTTTTTATTTGTCGATAGAATTATAAAAATATCACTCAGGATACTTAAAATAATCGCAAGCTTGGAAAGGTTAAGAGATTACCAATATTCCACATGCACACTAATTCTTCTGAAAATGTATTATCCTCAATCGGATGACCGTTGGGCGAATTTTAAAAACAAATTTCTTAATGAAAAATCAATATATTCTGGAGCAACTGCATTTTGAAAATTTATTACTGCGGAAAAAATAAAAAGTTGAAGTCTGACCATGTTGGCCGGGCTGACGGCGGCAGTTTACTCCGGTGCGCTGTCCCACTACTGCTCTCCACGGGAACTCTTAGCTGCTGGTTTTCACCCCTGGCCCGGTTCGCTCCTCCTTAGCCAACCTGAACGCCTCGGACTCCTCCGTGGCGCCCATATTGATGGAGAGCTTAGTGCGGACGCTCCGTCAACATACCCTGGCCCGCCGCACAGGACCCCCGGCCTCAGACCATTCCACAACTTGACCTCCGAGCAGCCGGATTACAGAAGACGCCACGCTTCCAGTCGAGAGCTCGTCAGTCTCATTTTCATTCGTACATTCGCTGGGTGCGTGTCACGACTATAATTTAGATGGGAATTGAATCTTTTATCGTTGATAGGTGCATGAAAAAGATACACGTCAAGTGTGAATTTGTTCAGATAGTTTCGCAAAAAATTTTAAATTTGAGCAATTTCATTGAAAAAGTTGAACTACATCAACAAATTATAATCCCATGGATGTTTGATTTATGTAAAATGATTATAAACTTACTCTGATTGCTATAAATCAGCACATTATGTGTCAAAAATGTCATGCGCCAGATTGCGCATGCTGGGGTTCGAACTGCCGTCCCAAATTTATGTTCGCTAGAATTAGTATGAAGGTCTCAAAACGCAGAGGTTGAGTACTGAATAAATTTTCCAAAACTGGTTTTCAATTCAGAGCAAGGAATATGTTAAAGTGCACTTAATTGCGGAATGGTTTTGCATGCATTTACGAAAATTTTAAACATACAGCGAAAATCGATTGAAACGACTTCGTAAAGCACAGTGCAAGTGGTTTTTACTATTTGAATTATGTAGCAACCGTTATAACCTCATGCACCTGCGTATGCCTATATTCACAAATTAGCCTGTTTAGTTAAATCTTTGAATTATAAAAGTACTAAGTGGAGAATGCAGTCACATTTACTCATTTAAACAATAATCACGCTGTCGTATTACATAAGTCTTCGGATTTTTGATTAATTCATGGAAATATTTATTTCGTTCTAAAATCGAATAACCAAATTTTTGAAATGTTTGCAAGAGAAAATCATCAATTTGTTCCCAAGCTATTACAGTTTTTGTATGTATAATAATATTATGTGCATGAAATAGTCAATAATTATAATTTTAGGTTTAGTTATAAAAACTGTATTCAGTAAACATTTTTTAGTTACACTGTATGGTTTTTAAGGATCAGGGAAAAATTTACAAGATATAAAATATTTGAATAAGGAATCCTAGCTTTTAATAGGTTTCTACAAATGGTAGATTTAGAGAGAAACAAGCTCATAAAACCTCCAATTTAACATTGATCTTACAAATGTAACTCAGGCTAGTTTTGCATGGCTGGAATGCAATCAATGGATTCACATCTAGCAAACAATTTGCTACATGTTCCGCGAAATAAGGAAATGCATTGGATATTAGGTAAGTTGTGCAGAAGATAGCTAGAAAAATAGCACGGTTTATTTGAAATTATCTTTAAAAATTTGTTTTGAACAATTTGAAGATTTCTGAGGAGACATGTTGCACAGTGACTTCACAATGGCTTAGAGGTTGAACGGTAGCGATGAAGCAGATAAGGTTGCTAGTCGGGATAACGGCTTTAACCCTGGAATGGTAAGGTAAATTTTTGGATGATTTTAGGTACATGTTTTTACTAAAAAGATGGCAACAATAGTATTATGTACATTTTTTATTTTGTCATTAGACATAAAAAGATTATATAGCTTCTAGCTTATATGGCAGTCGGAGTGGCCAACTGGCTGGTGCGCGACGAAATACATACATATATACCCTATGTGAGTAAAATTTACTCATTAATGATTTTGGAACCGGTTGATCAATGTGAGCCTGAAAGTTAAATTTGGAATTCAGATGCATGTGTATATATTTTGGTCCAGGGAACATTGGAGCCAATCGTCCGATTTGCATTCAGTTATGCCAAAACGATTTAAAAATTTTACTAAAGATCACGCTACTCTTATATTGAGACCTCTTATCATTGCAAACCAGCTTGGATTGTTTAAAGAAAGACCAACAGTTACAAATCTTTTAGCCTATCAAACTTTTATAAACAAAAGCCCCCTTGCTGTTTATACAGTTTATACAAATCTAAGTAAACCACTGAATCTTATGGAAAAATCTAGTCAGTGTGTTCGTCTATTTTAATAAGCCCGAAGAAGTTTCTTTCGTCAATCCGGATCCTTTTCTACTACAGCATATTTCAAACTAACTGCGATTCATTTTGCTGATAAAGATAATATATAACAGAGCAATCTAGATGAGTTTCTGAAATTCCCAATCTTGGTACTTATATTGCACTCAAAAAATGCTTAGATATAAACGATATTTCAAGCTTTTACACGCTCTAAAATAGTGGAAAGAGCAACACTAACTACTACATAAACAAAGCGCCAATAACAGACGGCTTCCCGTAAAAGACAAAATCAGTTCTAACATGTAAATAATTTACTATTTGCAATAATATTTAATATTATCTGCCAAAACAAATAAATTGTATTTCCTTAACGTAAATTGCCAAGCGAGACTCTAATGTTGAATAGACATGAATTCGTGGATGTAACAAAGTTTTGCAAATAGGCAGCCAATGTGAACTCAGAAGACTGGCAGGCATTGGAACAGTTTTGTAGATTTTTGGAGAAGCATGTGAACATTCCGGAAACGGCAAGTCCAAATAATTGTGCAAAATAAAATCACCAACTTATTTTCATTTAAATAAAAATCCAAATATTTAATGAACGACTATGGATGGTGGGTGAATTTTATTTCAATGAATAAATGAAATATTTAATAATAAATCATATTTTGGACTGAATGCTTTTGCAATAAAAGAATGTAAATAAATAGGTGGTTCTTGCAATGTTAAGTATACCAGAAAACGGTTACTACGCAATTCGAATAGCAAAATTCACTTCCACTGTACCTTACGAATTCGTTTCAATCGATTTTTACTGTAGGCGTACAATTTTTACTAACGCACACCGCTTTTCGGCAGTTAAATGCGCTCAAACATTTTCCGTTAGCTGTTTTGAAAACCAGTTTCATTCAATTTTATTCAATACACCTCAACTTTCACCATCAAACTAAATAATTCTAGCGAGCATAAATTTGAAACAGTAGTTCAAATCCCAGCATACGCAAACTGGGACATGACATTTTTGACACATAATGTGCTGAATTATAGCAATCAGAGTAAGTTTATAATTATTTTACAGAAATTAAACATCCATGCGATTATAATTTGTTGATGTAGTTCAACTTTTTCAATGAAATTGCTCAAATATAAAATTTTTTGCGAAACTATCTGAACAAATTCACACTTGACGTGTATCTTTTTCATGCACCTATCAACGATAAAAGATTCAATTCCCATCTAAATTATAGTCGTGACACGCACCCAGCGAATGTACGAATGAAAATGAGACTGACGAGCTCTCGACTGGAAGCGTGGCGTCTTCTGTAATCCGGCTGCTCGGAGGTCAAGTTGTGGAATGGTCTGAGGCCGGGGGTCCTGTGCGGCGGGCCAGGGTATGTTGACGGAGCGTCCGCACTAAGCTCGAATCAATATGGGCGCCACGGAGGAGTCCGAGGCGTTCAGGTTGGCTAAGGAGGAGCGAACCGGGCCAGGGGTGAAAACCAGCAGCTAAGAGTTCCCGTGGAGAGCAGTAGTGGGACAGCGCACCGGAGTAAACTGCCGCCGTCAGCCCGGCCAACATGGTCAGACTTCAACTTTTTGCAACTTTCTGTCGTGATTTCAATTGGATATTTGTTTTCCTTTTTCATAAATTTTCCTTACTCCTTTAATAAAAATTCCTTTGATAAATTAATAAAAAAAAAAAAGAGAATCTGCAATTTTTGATTCTATTTTGGACATATCAAGCGTTTGCGTTTGATTTTGTTCTTAGACAATTGGAAGTGAAAATGAGAAAGACAATTGAAAGTCCTGAGACATTGTGGGTGAAAACATGTATTGTTTTAGCTTTGCTTACTGGCAAATTCTCTTGTTATTTTTTAAATGTCTATCAGACTTTATATATACTTTGTACTAATATATACATTTACGCCGCCATTTGCTGCGTTAAGCTATTTATGAATGAAATAAATTTCACCCACAAACTATTATGGTTCCAAAAATTGGCAAATTATGGGTTCCAACAACACAGCACGCACTGACAGTCTGTAGTGAATCATATGAGCTGTTAGTTTTATTATACTAATATTTTTCTTTTCTTTAATTAATTATTAATCAATTAAATATGGATAAAAATTTAAATCCCGGATTCATGGCAGAAAAGTATCGATGGAGATTTAAATTGCCAGAAGTTCCTAAGTGTTAACGAATCAATCTGCGCAATGACCCTTTCCTTTCACCGTTGACATGTTTAAATGTCGGCTTTTTTGACCGAATAATTATTTGCAATAATTGATTTGTGATTATTATGCGGCAACCAAATGTTGATGAAAACGTTCTTTAAATAGATAAATAATAAAATGCTTATGGTTTTATTTACGGATGGTTCAATCTCTTGCGAATCAGGAAGATAATTTCAAATATAAATTGGTATCAAAGAAAAATTCATAACAGATAATAGGTGTGCAATTTGGAACTCCGCCAAAACGGATCTGGGGTTGAAGGCAACTTACTTCTGGCTCATTAATATTAGGTGTGCAATCTTTCTGGTTTTAATTTACATATGAATGAAGCTTGTTGTGTATTAAGAACAGTTTTCCAAATGTATCTTATAAATAATAAAGAAATAAATTAAGTTTCATTCATAAATATTTGACTGGTAAAGTAGCATAGGATAGCATGCTAGACTAAGACAGAGAGTGGCGTCTAAAAATTTCATTTTGTATTGATGGCAGCTTATCGAATTAGTTTGCACCCTTGAGACTACCATTACGTATACTATTTATGTGTTAAAATAGTAGATGAATGATGCATGCAATGTCAAACATAATATATGACATTGACTTGTACTAATATTCTTCAAACACTTTTAATTATACTCTAAATAAGCGTCATTTACGGAAAATTTTACTTCACAATTATATATTTTATTTTGATGTAATAATATCTCGGAAATTTTAGAAGTGATGATTGATCTTTATGACAAAGTGGGCTCAAGTTAAACGAAAAACATTATTAGATGAAAATCCCCAAGGATTAAATGTTGATAGATCGACTGTTGGTAAACGTCTATATGCAACAGGAATGATTAAAAAGCTGAGAAACTGGATATTACATCAGTTGAAAGAGTTAGCGAAGATAAAACTAATTCTGCTTTAGATTGCTTCAGAAACAAAAAAGATTAACACATATAACATATCGAATAGCGGTAAAAAGTTAATTAATTACGATAATCCAGAGCGTAACTTTACTTTACTTTAAAGACCTGCTGAGCACAATCCCTAAAGACCAGACCGAAATATTCACGATAACAAAATACTGCTCCGTATTTGGTCATGGTTTATTATGATCCCTGAACAAAGAGATAACTAGTAATGGTTACGGACTACAACAACTCATACGTGTGAAGCGAGCTCTGACCGAAAAACAACGAGAATAGCACAGTAGATATAACAAAGTTATTCTTGAACATGATAAGTCTAGAATATTGCTGCAGAACTACTTAAATAGAAAAAATAGTCGGAAAATGTTACCTTACCCGCTGTAAACACCAGTCATTGCTCCTTTTGACTGCTGTTTGCTCTCGCCCATGAGTAACGCATTTAATGCGGCACAGCTCAGTAATTTACAAGAAATTCGAAATCGAATATTGAATTGGATTTATCCAAAAAAAAATTAAGCATTATTTCGACACGGAATCTGTCACTTGCCTGAAAAAATGGGAAAAGGTTTTAAATAAAATAATAAATACAAATAAATAAATAATTTAAACTTTCAAAAATATTATATAATTTAAAATATAATACTCTATGTATTCAGGATTTATCAAATCCACTTTTTGGACCCATCAAAAAATATATCACAGAAACATAGTTAGTATAGTTATACTAATTAGTGTTTTCGAATTGTTTCATACTTGAACTCATAGGATAGTAGCATTGAAAACAGTTGTCGCTGTTTTAACCAGCTCTCAGTAGAGGCGTCTAAGTTTCCACTTGATGATAACACTATTCAACACTAAAAACTTCACCGATATCTCCAATAGAGATTTACAGTTATATTGTGTTATATAACATAGTTTTGTGATATAACAAAATTATATTTTGATATCAGATCTTATAACGGAACCAGTATTTTATTTTATACACTCTTCGCAGCACTTGTTGTTATATTGCCCTAAAAATGTTGCTTTCCAATACATAGAGATCATTAAAACATTTAGATAACTCTTAAAGTTACAAACTATCGAGGGTTTGTGCTAATTTTCCCACCTTATTTTGTGATGTTTGTGGTGATTCACGCCTAAAAGTGAAAAAAAACTTCTTGGAAAATGTTAATTAAAAATCAACACAAGTCGTAATTATACCGATTGTATAATTTCAAATTGGACAAGTATTATTAACGGATTGGTATGATACTTTAAAAGAAATATGCCATTTGGCTTAACAATGCAACAGCATCACAGTGGGATAGCCGATCGCGTTCAGAACAATACGTAAAACAAACTTGGTCTTTGAGAATTAGGACTCTCCTGGTGAAACAATATACATATTAAAAATGAACAGTTCGTATCATCTGAGAAATATTTTTTTTCTGTCATTGAATATCACACTGGTGGTGAATGATGATTAATATCTAATCAATAATTTTTTTTCAAAGTTCTACGTAAATATGAAGTTCGATTTCAGTTTCTTAAAAAAATATTTTTCTGGGCTTGATGATGCAAAAACAAACAGAATAGTTGTAGAACCGATAAAAAATAATTTTAATATCCAGTCTCAGTTCCAAAGAAATAATTTTTTTTTGATGTCAGAAAATTTCCTCAGCATTTGCAAGTGTGTAGTCAGGTGGTCATGAAAAAATAAATTTGATGCTGAGTGCCTACTATATGTTTTAAAAAATCATTTTTTCATTCCCATTTAAGTAAGTTTCTTTGCCGAAAATATGGGTTGAGCTAACAATAAACATAGAGAAAGCTGTTGTTCGAAAGTAGCAAAATTAAGCACCGTTAACCGATTATATGGGAGCCAGCCATTCTCACAGACTTTTGTTGGTGCCTTCAAAAAGATACTGCGAGGACTGGCTATAAGCGGAAAGCCAATTTATCACAAAAACATAAGTAGTTTGATGAGCAGCAAAATTTGGTGTCGCTAATAGCATGCAGTTCTTAATAAACATAAGTTTTTTTTTATCTATGAACTTTAATTGAGCTAGCAATGAAGTATCGTTATTATATATTCTAAGTCTAGTGACAAAAATATATTAAATTTGTTGCAAAAAGTAATCTTGTATTATCACGCAGACTAGATCGGATGGAATCGTTTGCATTATAATTTTAATTTTCAAAGAGCATATTTTAAACATAATTCCCGTTCTAGTTGAAAAAGCACATCTCGTTGTTTATTAATTTACGCAGTCCTATGTATGTTTGTGGTCGATTTGAAATATCTACAAACCTCGCAATATTTCGATAAGTTTTCCACCTTATCGTTTTTATAATCGCGACATATTTTTATCTGTTCTTATTAGCACACTTCATATTAAGTACCTCAGAAATACGTCCAGGTATTTGATATTGATTTCGAGTTTCTGTTTCATAAGTTCCGAATCAGATTGCATTCTTTTTCTCAGCTGTTATTATCTGCCAATACATTACGTAATTTAATCATGCATAAAAATAATAATCAAAATCTTAAATCGCCACAATAGAGGCTTTAAGCATGAAAGTTTCCACTTTCCATGCGACAATTATTATTTTAAATTATTAGATGCACAAAAGCAGATTCTTTTTTGTTGATTCTTTTCAGTGCATAAATGAAGAAATCATAAGTTATTCTTTATGCATTGTATGTACGTCTGCACACAATCTGCTATCGATTGCAAATAACAAGTAGACAACACACAATACGTACTAATTTTTGCTATCTCCAGACTTCTTACGAGTTCCGCACACCATATCTGACAAATTGACCACAACGTATAAAAATATCACTGTGGTGCAGACAAATTATAGCACTTGGAATTTTTCGCTGCATCAGAACAGCGGATAAAATTCTACTTCGTACAGTAAACCGAAATCGACCACAAAAATTAAGGGATATCGTACAAAATAGCTTCAAACGATTTCGACTTTAACCCAAAATCCTAAAAGTACGCTCAATTTATCATACATGCAGATTATGTAAATTTTTGGTGTTGATCAATTAAATAGAATTTGGTGAATAAATAAATTGACAGAACCTCTCTCTCGAAATGCATATTCACAAACACATTTTATTGTCCTTCAGCCATTCGAGGACAGTTATAACAAAAAAATAGTCAATTTAATATTCAATTGTATCTTAGCGCTAGACAACATTTCGGATTCCATTTTATTCATCATCGCGTGGTTTCGGATAGTATTGTTTCAGATTTTTCGCTACTGCCGCTGCCAGCTCAGGCGTTGCAGCTACCAGACATCGCCTTGACATCAAATCCAATTCCCCGCCACTTGGGTCGATTGCCACTCCACCAGCTTCCCGTACAATTACAACGGCGGCAGCAACGTCCCAAATATGAATTCCCATTTCAAAACTGGCGTCAGCAGCTCCTGAAGCAACCATGGCCATGTCCAAAGCACAAGCGCCCAAAATGCGAAATCTTCGTGAAGTAGGAAACATTATTTGTAAAGTTTGGCACAAGATGAACCAGAAAAACAAAAAAGCAAAGCATGGGTGTCAATGAAATCGAAATTTTGAAAATAATTTCTGAGTGGGTGCATAGGGTTGTGCATGAATGTTCCAGATTCACGATAACAATTTTGTCAAATCAAGGGAAACGAAACGAAATGCAAATAATCAGAGATGGCATATATGTGTTTAGGATTTCAACTAATACAAGTGGCATGCAGAGCTTAAAAGAATTCTATTTACCCATGGATCATTCCTTGCAGATTTTGGAAATTCTCGTTCACAACTCTCATTTTCTCCGGGTCTCTCGATGTTCCGAATTCGGCAGTAATTAAAGCTTTACTGAGATCACTTTCTCCGGACACTTGAATTCGATTGCCATTGTAGTACGCTCCTTTTCCGCGCCGGGCAGTGAACTTTTGATTCAACATAGGATTGTAAATGAATCCGAGTTCCGGCGTCTGAAAAGAATAACACAGCACCAAGTCTTTCCAACACACGTTTCTATTTTTCTATCAATCTCGTAACAAACCTTGTTCACTAGCAGAGCCACTGAGATACACGAGTGCGGAAAGCTATGAACAAAATTCATAGTCCCATCCACAGGATCAATCACCCAAGTTGGGGCATCTGTCAAGCTGCATTGCAGACCTGAGCTCGTTCCTTCCTCGCCTATAAATCTAAAAATAACCAGATTTCAATGAACCTGTGCGGTAAGACTCCAATAAGTGCATCTACGCACTTATGATCCGGAAATTCCGCTTTGATTCCATCAATAACTAGCTTCTCTACTTCACGGTCAGTTACAGTCAACAAATCGATCTCGCCTGATTTCTGTTCGTACGTCTTACGTTCCGAGTTACGACTTGCAATTATCTGTAATCGAATACAAATCAAAACACTGAGTTCATTGCATAAATGGTAATTTAATTAAATTAATGCGCAGTTCTAGGCAGATTGGAAAATTACCTTGCCGGCTTCATCGACTAATTTCGATATGACATCGTAGCATTTATCCAAATTTAATTCACTTGCCATCTTGACTTATTGAAGCTTTCACTGGTATCAATTTAACGACGAGATTGAGTTTGAAAACTATGGAAAATTCGCGAGATTTAACATCAAACACGGCCTGGCTAGCACCTCTAAACTGAAATGAGCGTCTGTTTGGGCTATTTAGCGGATTTAGCGCACAAAAAACAGATGCTGTCAAACTGTTTATACAGAATCAGATGTTGCAGATGTTACTACAATTGTAGTAGATCTGCTACTTTTTTCTGAATCTACTACTCTACTACGTAGCAAATGACATTTACTACTTTTCCCGGGGAACTACTTTTTCGTTAAGATAGCACTGATGCAACTTTGGTGAACCTTTAAGCAACATCTACGATAAGAAAAAGCCCATCTACGATAAGAAAAAGCCCAGCGTGTGGCAACTACTCTTAAATGCTGCTCGTCTGACTAAGTTCACATATGTGAATGCAGAAAAAGTAGTTGCTCTCGGTTCTTTTCATACACTATATATATGTCTAATTTTTACTACTTTTTTTCTGATTCTGCTACTGTTTTTAGCAAAATCTGCTACACATTTATTCGTCTTAATGCCCATCGCTGGTTGCAGTGTCTTACAAAAATGTGACCAAATATTTATAGCTGAATTATTTTTTCATTACAATGCCGAATTTGTGAATATTTTTCGTAATTCCAATAGAAATGGTGAAATAGCAACTAACTGATATCTTTTATGACAAGAAGTGTTACTATTTAGGACTGCATTTGCAAAAAACATTCAGGAATTCGTGTACGTGTACCTCACAGCCGTTAGACGATCCTGCCGATAGATGTCTGACAGATAAATAAAGTGAGGTTGTGTTTTTGTCAAGTCGAATTTTGCCGGCACCAAGCTCAGGCTGAAAATTCTGAGCCCTTTTGTGCTTGTAAGTTGTTGTGATTGCTAGTCAGTGCCTGCAAAGTCAATTTCTATTTTATACGCAATGAATTTCTATTATTTATTGCATTTCAAAGTGTAAGAACGTTCGGGTTTGTGTTGTTTTCCTGTTCTGTGTTGCGTTTTCACTCCGGAAGGCTACAAATGCTTGTCACATCCATGTAAGTCAATACTCAGACTTCCTGAATATTATGCCAAGTAGTTTTCATTGGAACAAGTAAATATAAGAATAAGCAAATATTTATAAATACAAAAACATCAAGTGATGGACTGTTATTCAAGCTCATACTAAATTGTATATGAAGCTCGCCGTCGATGGTTGCTACTTTAATTATTACGGGTGAAAGGTGTACTTCACTGAAATGGCAGCAATTTCTTCATTAATTTTATGAATGTGAATTGAATAGCCAGATGCCAAAAGCAGTGCCCGTAACATTATTTTAGTTTGAAAAGTATTTCCATCTTTGAACTACCGTGCGATAAATGTAATGGGGTTTTTACAAATACGTCTATGAGTTTAAATCGTTTTTTAGATGGCAGAAGTGAAGTGGAAGACGACGGATACGTTAATTTGTACTTTCACTTCACTCCCGCCTTCTAAAAAAACCTGTTTAAATGCATAGACGCATTTGTAAACACCCTATTATATTTAACCTGTAATGTTCGTAGTGCTGCTAGACTTTGTCAAAGCCTTTATTTATATCTAGAAAAACTGCTAGGCAATTCTTCCCAACCGACTAAAAAAAATTGGCTGAAACTGACCCTTCAATTAAAATCGTTGGTTTTGAACGGTAAAAAAAATCCAACCAATTAAATTACTAATCTAATCTGAAGAAGGTAGAATATTCACATGTTAAAGATAAGACAAAAAAAAAAGCATATGATTTTGCTCTTTAAGTAAGAAAGAATACAAGTGCTACTGAAGTCTTTGAGGTTTGACCTAAATCGTAACTGAACTCATATCTGATTCTGTTCGCGTACTGCAGCAGCAACAGATTTTTGCAGCTGGCTTCTTTTTGTGGCGAAATTTGGCTTGCACCAAGAGTACAAAAACGACTTGCTGCGAATCTATTTTAATATATTATTATAGATTCAGGTACGCGAACAGAACAATTATCTTTAAACGATTTTCTTTATTCTTTGTTGAGTTCCATGATTCTTGGACATGAAAAGACGGTAGCTTAAACCTTGAATTTCTGTATTGCTTCCGGATTTTAGTCGATTCTTTCAGCCGTTGGTTTCGTCTTTTAGGCACTTTGCGTAAGCTTATTTATCTCATTTAGACACAAGATTATTACATAAAATTAAAGAGGTATCTTTAATGTTTTCTTGGCAGGCTCAAAAATTAATAAAGCTTCTGGTCCTTAGCCTGTTACGTGAATCAATTTGTAGCCAATTTTTCCAGATAATTTTTCAGCTTTGATTCCTTATACACTTCCTGTTATATTCGATTTCTTTTCCAACTTCCTGAAACACACTATAATGCAAAAAAATGCAAAATAAAATTTAGGTCCTGTAATTTTGTGGCATTCTGTTATCTTGTTTTGTCTGTTTCGATGTTGACAATAACGGATTATTCTAATCCACACCGCTGCATTCCACACAACTATTATGTATTGCTAAACTATTATTTATTTCATTTGCTAAACTCCGGAACCGGCAGTCACTTGAAGTATTAAATAACTTAAAAAATTTTAAAAATTATTGCATAGTATCGTATTTGTGTTGAAATTATGGATTTTCTATTCAAATACATCAATATCTACTTCGAAAATACTACAAGAACAACTCAACAGTAACAACAGCAGGAATTATTCACATTTATTGCCACTTAAATGTTTCATCTAAGTACACATTGCCAATTTAATTTAAACTTCATATTATAACATCGAAATAATGATATGTTTGCAGATTAATAACAGCTCTTCTTTTAGATCTAAGAAATTTAATATCGTTTATTTATTTTCCAAACACATAATAGTGTTGTTTTCAATAATCAGCTAAAATCATCAGACATTAACACGCAAAACTTTCAGGTAGCTCTTAGTTTTCTCTATTTATTCTTAAATTTCAAAATTCATATTTCCAACACAGCTTATATTTATCATATATAGGTTTAGTAACGGTCAGTAATTAATGAGATCGTTTCAAATAGTTATTTGAACAAGAAACTTCAATAGTTTTCTTAGTTGGGGTGGGTGAGCGAATGAAAGCTTTTGTCCAAATGAATAAATTGGTGAGTATAACATTGATCTTAAGCCTAAAGTAGCCATGTACGTATACGTACACATCGAATGTTGAATAAATATATCTGGTATGGTTTTCAAACAAATTTGATATGTTAGTTGCAATAGCGAAGAAATAAGTTCCTCTGATATGTTTTTGATATTCATCCCTTAATGCTAAAATTCAGCCTTCATGTAATGTTTTTCCTCTAAATCTTCTTCGTAAGTTCATTATTGATTCGTTCATTATTTTCAATTTTATGCGTAAAATTCCTGTTTTATTCGCTTTTGTTAAAGTCCTAGAGCCTCATCGATTATTTGTCCCTTTGCAAATCAAAACCTGCAGCTCAATGCAGCTGGCTCTAATATATTTGACTATGGAAACCTTTTGTTTTAGTAAAGAATGTTGTGTAGGTGCTGGTGAGCTTGCCGCTAGCATTGATATTGTAAAATGCAAGATTTTCAATATTTAGAACATGTGTTCATCTAAATCAACTCAAAATATTCAAACTCCGAAAACATACTCTTCTGACTAAGTCCTAGTTTTGTTCGCCATGTAACGATCACATATCCATGTCTGTCGCTTGTATTTGTCACGTATTCAATGAAAGTGATGAAATGAAACAAATAAACTTTATTTTTTGTGTGTTTTGTTAACCTTTATATAAAAATAAAAGTTAGTTTTTGCTTGTTTTACAAAAATAAATAGCGTAAAATTATTAAGAGCTCTGTATAAAAGCATTACTTACGATTAAGACAAAATTGTGGTGCTTGTGTTTGTTTACTGAGCAATAAAATGTATGTTTCCACAGTGGGTACATAAATATTAACCATGAGCCTGTACATCATAATCTTCCTGTTTTTGTGTTAAGGAACGTTTCTTTTTAATTTGATAGTATTTCAGGGGAAAAATCATTAGTGATTCAAATTTCAACAAATAAATATATAAAGATTTAAAAATGAAATTATTGTACCGAAATTATTTCGCCAAAATTATTCGAGAATAAATTTTCGTGCTTTAGGTTTGGCGATATTTTGAAAATTCCAACTTTTTTCGCTTTGTTTCCAATGGCCGATTTCTGATAAGTAAATAATCAGTTTTGTTTTTAATCATATTTTTGCTTTGAAGAAAGCGAAGAGAGAATTTGGCTTGAATCTTAAGTACATTAGTAATTTGAATGTAACAAACTTAGGTTTCAAGATAATTATCCAATCATATAGAATATTCAAGCATATATGTTCTAAACCTTTCTTCTACATAGTTTGGATTCCTATAGCAACATTTTATTTCACAATAAATATGCCTATAAAAATACAATATTCTTTTGGTATGTTCCTATAATGTTGGTATGTTTTGAAGACATTGAATAGTAAAATGTGCAATAAGCAACATAACTTTCGATGGCAAATTAATAAAATCTGTGTCCGTTTTAAACTTTGCGCACGTTTGCATTTATAATAGATAGCTGATAATCTTCATTTCGCTCATAGATTTTTCGCAAGTCTTCGGGTTTTGTGTTGATTCTGTCTTTCATATCACGTGTGATTCCCGATCTTATTGTATTTTATGTTTATTCAAAAGCATAAGCGAAAAGACAGTAAAAAGAGATCAGCATTATTGATTAAATCTTTTGCCCATGTGATATATTGTTGTCACTTCAATTCGTTAAATATATTTCATTATAGTATTTATCTATTTTTGCGTTTAAATGCAGTTTAGCCAATATTTTATGCAGGAAGAGCACAGAAGCTATTAGTACCTTTAAAACGTACTGCACCGGTTTCTTTCTCTTCTTTTTAACACTAATATTATTTTAGTTTACTTCATGTCGCTTCTGCTACATTCAAATCTAAGACAAATATTCATCATTTTTCTCAGTGTTGGACCCCGCACTTAACTTCGGCGGTGAATTTTTGATAAAGGCATTAGGTAAATAGTCAATAAATGTTTCTTCCCGATATCTTTCATCCGTCAAATAATCTGATGAATATTTGCGCTCTAAGACAAATATACAATCTAAACAATAACACTACATCACCGTTACGCGTTTACTTAATTAGCCTCTTTCGGTCGATTTGCGAAAAGCTCAGCAACGACATTTTCATCAGCCAATGTTGAAATATCACCTACTTCAGGGTCATTGATTGCCACCTTACGCAGGACACGTCTCATAATCTTCCCGGATCGAGTTTTTGGTAGTCCTGGAGCATGCTGGATGACGTCGGGTTGCGCAAATGGACCGATTCTTTCTCGAACCAGTTTTTTTAGTTCGTCTACTATTTGCTTGTCGAACGCTTCATTCTGATTTGGTGTGATGAAACAATAGAGACATTCGCCTTTAATAGGATGCGGTCTGGCAACTACAGCTGCTTCTGACACTCGACTGTGTTCGGTGAGTACGGACTCGACTTCAGCAGTGGCCATCAGATGTCCAGAAACGTTCAACATATCATCGACACGGCCTGTGATCCAAAGATAGCCATCTGAATCGCGACGAGCACCTGAAAAAAAATTGACTTGGTTAGGTTCTTGACAATTTTCCGAAAAAAAGAGATAATCGGGAATGGAGTCGTTTTAGTCTTTATGTTAATAAAAATACATTTGCAGTAAAGTTGCATATAAAATTCTCATAAATATTTGCTTTTTCTACTAAGTTGATGAAATTTTGAGGGTGTATGGAGAGTTTTGTCCCCAACTGTATATTTATATAGAAGCCGAAATGCTATCCGAGTCTTATCTCGGAGTCGATGCCTGTCACCTGTTCATGCTACAATCTACGTAGGTAGATAAGTAGGTTGACGTGGCCATCGATTGGCAGAAACCTGATGCCAGACGCACATACATATATCCAAAAGAGGCTCGTTGTGATGCCACAGTAAGTGTTTCTCCCCTAGGCATTAAAATCAGGAAACATTTGCTTCCTTTGATAAACCGTATCATCTCCTTTAGATCAACCACGAATTAGTCAGTCAGATTTGAGAGGAAGAGTGTACCGAATTCCGCCACTTTTCTCTTCCCAAGAGCCAGACGCTGGCACAGCATTGGCCATCAACTGAACCGAAACGTAAAAGATGGAGGCCGGATTTAACTTCGTTCCAGCACAAATCGTTAAACCCGGCTCCCAACCGTTGCGTGTGGCGTCATATGGGGCAGTGGCCCGTGAGAACCCCCACAACACAACGCAGAGCACTATTGATTAAACCTAATAGTTGCTTGGTGTGACGCGCGTACATGGAGACCCAGGACTGTATTGTCTAGGACCTCCTAGCGTTCCGGGGGGCATTTTTGGCTGATGACTGATTTGATAGATGACTTCGATGGTTCCGATGAAAAAGGGGCTAATTGAAGCTTAGCTTTAATATTACTAAGCAATAGTTGTTAGCGCTAGCATTTCTGATCAAGTATTTAAAGCAGAATAAAAAAATATAAATAACTAAAAGACCCCGTGAAACTTACCATCTCCAGTACAGTAATAGCCAGGGAATTTCGAAAAATATGTATTTTCGAATCGTGGATGATTATTATAGAGTGATCGCATCATTCCTGGCCATGGTTGAGAAAATGCTAAGTATCCTTCGCCTTCACCTTTGATTTCTGCACCGCTTTCGTCGAGCAATACTGGTTTGACACCAAAGAATGGGAATGTCTGAAAAATTATAGAAGTTTATTGTGACACGATAAACAAGCATCTTCTAAAAATGTCTTACAGCTGATCCAGGTTTCATGGGAGTAGCTCCTGGCAGTGGTGTAATAACATGACCACCGGTTTCTGTTTGCCAGAAAGTATCAACTATCGAACACTTTTCCTGACCAATGTATCGATAATACCATAGCCATGCTTCCGGATTGATTGGTTCACCGACGCTACCAAGCACTCTAAAATAGTTGAATGTTTTAGTTGGATTTTTAGAAATTCGAATCGAGTGCTGAAAAATATTCAGTCTTAGGTAAAATTGGACCACCAGAGGTTAATATGAAAATAAAAGGCTATCTAAATTAAACTTTACGATTTAAACTGCGTTTAATGCAAACTTTCAAAGAGAGAACTTTCCGGAGAAACAAATTGTTTTTCACTTGAAATATTTCGAAGAGAATTTTGATTTATTCAAGCCAGTCGCATGTTATTTTAACAGAATTGTGCTACATACTTTATATCAGATCGGAATTTTCTCATCGTATTAGCTGTCTGAATTCATACTGCGATTATCGGCTGCTTTAATCTAATCAACCTGTTTTTATAAGCGGACTTACTTCAAAGTGGACATATTACACTTCCGCACAGGCTCTTCACCGAACTTCATCAACGCACGAATAGCCGTGGGTGCAGTGTAAAATTGCGAAACTTTGTACTTCTCAACCACTTGCCAATATCGACTATTATCCGGATAGAATGGTGTTCCCTCAAACTGCAAAGAAGAATACCATGAAATTTCACTAAAATCATTCTTTATCGCCAACTTACCATCACAGACGTAGCACCGTTTGCAAGCGGGCCATACACAACATACGTGTGTCCAGTAATCCAACCAATATCAGCAGTGCACCAGTAAATATCTCCGGGCTTATAGTCAAAAACAATTTTGAAAGTCGTACTGGCATACAGCAGATATCCAGCGGTAGTGTGCAGCACCCCTTTAGGTTTCCCAGTTGACCCGCTAGTGTACAACATGAACAAAGGATCTTCGGCTGCCATCCATTCAGGATAGCAGGCTGGCTCTTTGTCCTCCATCTCTTCGTGCCACCAGAAATCACGGTCTTCCGTCCATGGAATGTCAGGATCTTGGAAATTGTCCTTGCACGGCGTCACTCTTCGCAAATGTGAAACGACGATGCATTTGTCGACTCGATGTCCCAGTTTTTCGCACTTATCTAAGGCCTCGTCGCAGGTAGCTTTCAAGTATAATGGTTTTTCTCCGCGCCACGCGCCATCCGATGTGATTAGAACCTTCGCCTTGCAGTCATGCATTCTTTCCGCCAGCGAATCTGATGAGAACCCAGCGAAGACTATGGAATGGATAGCACCGATTCGAGCACAAGCCAACATAGCGATGGGCAGCTCCAATATCATAGGCATATAGATGGAGACACAGTCTCCTTTTCCGATGCCGTGATCCTTGAGAACGTTGGCGAAGCGACATACCTCCTCTAGCAGTTTTCGATAGGTCAGACCTTTGGAGTAGTCTTCCGGGTGATTACCTTCCCTGGAAATGGAATTAATCATTTATTGTTATTAAAGCTATTATAACCGGTTTGATAAGATTGGTAATTTAATCTAAATATCATGTGAAAGTATTTTATTTCTGTTCGGAAAGCATGGCTAAACTGACGAAAGATCTACGTAATTTTATGACCTTTACTCGAACACTCTTCAAGATTATAATGTGAGGCAATTTGGAAATATGTGACAGGTTTGTGATTGTTCCTGATGGGATTTGTATGGTTTATATCTTTGTTTTCTGTTATTTGAGCGATTTCATTATTTCGTGAAATTCAAGCACCATTGAAATTTGTGACTAAATCTTTGAAAGAACGAATAGTTCAAGATTAAGGTGTAAGTAGACAAAGAATGCCAAAATAAAGATGAATCAACTTACCGAGCCAACAAAACAATGTGGCACTGTATATTTTTTTTGGTAATGATCGTCATCAATTCTAGATTTTTATCTTTGTAATTATAAATGGAAACTTTGGAAGCGAAATATACTTAACTTTTTGGTATGTAAGAATATTTTCAGATTATTCAAAGAAAAAACGACACTTAAGAGAAGGCTCATTGCACTCA
The DNA here is from genome assembly GCA_947369275.1 of Nemotelus nigrinus. Classification (NCBI taxonomy): domain Eukaryota; kingdom Metazoa; phylum Arthropoda; class Insecta; order Diptera; family Stratiomyidae; genus Nemotelus; species Nemotelus nigrinus. The sequence goes on along the minus strand of OX376373.1, from coordinate 1,974,085 downwards.
AAATATTCATTTTAGCCATAAACACAGATTCTTAGAGCGAAATTTGATCCTTCAGTTGTAAACCTGTTTTGGTAGGGTAAGAGAATGCATTCGGATAATGTAAATTTTATACAATTATTAATGGCACAATGAGAACAGTGTTTGGTCTTCTTCCGAGGCAAATTAAGATACACATCCCAACCCTCGCTAAGGTTAGGATGACTCAAAAGTTTTCGTGTCATTGATCTTACCGAAAATATTGCTGAATATATTTAATAAGTGATTTCCGTTGAAATTATCCTATGGAAGTAATACGACATACATACACATACATTCCGACTTTAACATATAGCTTATGAGCGTATGCCTGCATAGGTACTTTTTACGCATAGAAATAGATTTAGTTTAAACGACACATTTAAAATTCGCTCTACTTTACGCCAGCTAACGTTTCCATTGTTGTAAATAGTTGCAAGTGTAAATAAACTCTATAAGCACAGCTATTTTTGCTGTTTTTACTTTCAAATTTTCCACTTTACTACGTAGAATCATTCGGCTAGAGAGTGACTTGCACATAAGTTCATTTTGGAATTTGTAGTAGACAGGGCAATTTGTCGACAATTGAGAGCCTTTAATTCGAATATTATGTACTTACAAGCCAATAAGTGATTGACTGTCTGGTTGTTAGCTGTAGAAATCATATAGAATTAACTATCCGAGTTGAAACATTCTGAAAAACTTATATTTTAAATTCGAGATATTATTACGTCGTTATCGATTGCATGAGTCGTTAACAAAACGAAACTCAAATGAAACAATGATTTCATTTATCTTTGCGAAATCAAGTAAAATATTGAAAATGATTTATGATGAAAATAATGCTTGAAATTGCATTTTTATTTGAATTTAAATCGTTTGGTAGTTGTTAAATTTTTTATCAACTATTATAGTAAAAAGCATTTCACTCTTCAATGCCGTATCGTTTGAAATACTTATGTTACGGGGGAAACACAAAAATATTTGCGAAGATATCACAACTTCAACTTTTACTTTTATTCTTTCGAAAATAGTTGGTGAATTATGTCGTTTTTATAAACATGCTTCCGTACATTGTTATATTGAAAGGCCAGATGAAAGAATACACATTAAATATGCACATACACACAATCGTCACATGGGCTAAACTTTGACAGTGCTAGCAAGGCGGAGGCCTTCATCGGGATACTGGAGCTTCAGTTGCAGGAAAATCGTTCTCTGGATGATGCCTTAACGAGGAAGAGGAAGTTTCTGAGTCTGTTGATCAGCTCCTTGGCTCAGCACCAACAAGAGATTCTCGAATCAGACCAACTGACTTCGGAGAGATCAAGTAAATTGTAGATGGGTTAGATAAGCAGAAATTATCTGGTCCAGACTCTATCGGGATAGAAAGGCTAAAATATCTTCCCGGCAGCACATTAGAGACCTTGACGGGCATAATCAAGGCCATCTTTTGCACGAAGATCGTCCCAGAGTTCTGGAAGAGAATAATTATTACTGTCGTGCCTAAGCCGGGAAAAGGCCTTCACTTCCCATAAAGCTGGCGACCAATAAGTCTCGTGTCCTCCATAGGAAAAACCGCTGAGTGTCTTCTTCTAAACCGGCTAAATGAGATGGTTGAGGAAAACCCGGAGGTAAGATTTGGCTGCAAGCCAATACATTCCACAGAACGCCAGCTCGCTAGAGTAGTACAACATATACCTACAGGGCTGAACCAAAAAAAAAAAACCAACGGGCTTGTCCATAGCTTGATGTTGCCAAGGCATTTGATAAAGTCCGGCTTGCGGAACTAATTTTCAAACTGCATGCACTCCAAATCCCACTATCCTTCGTACAACTCATAGCATCATTTCTCGAGGCCAGATCTTTCTGTGTTAGTATTAAAGAACACCTCTCCACAATGCGGACAATACACGCAGAAAAATTTCATTTAATAGAATCAAATTTAAATCAAAAGTTGAAACACTTAAATAAAAAACCAATCTAATTTGAATTCCACTTTATTAGAAAAATTTTATTTTCATATCAAAATTTTTCATCATTGAATTTAAAATAAAACATTAAAACAAGACACACTTTGATACAGCGTTATTGAAATGAGATCAGATTATTTGAATCTGACCTACGTATATGGCGCCAAATCATGTTTGAAAATTTTTGATTTGGCGTCATATACGTTTCTTTTTAATTCAAATAATCTGACCTCATTTCAAAGTGTGTCTTGTTTTAATGTTTTATTTTTCATTCAATGATGAAAAATTTTGATATGAAAATAAATTTTTCTAATAAAGTGAAATTCAAATAAGATTCGTTTTTTATTTAAAAGTGTTTCAACTTTTGATTTAAATTTGATTCTTAAAAATTTTAAGGGGTGAAATTTTTCTGAGTGTAGAAGCTAAATTCCCGCAAGCTTCACCACTCTCCCCAATTTCGTATAGTTTGTGCACAGCATTCATCCCCGATATGCCCAATGCAAAAGTAGCCTTGTACACCTATGATACATGTGTATTCTATAACTCAGAGCACGCAGAATCTATATCTTCAAACCAGCAAACCTGCATAGACATGTTATTGGATGATTTCTAGAAATGAAAAATCCAAATAAACGCTGAAAAGACGCAAATCATATAAACTCGACCTGAGAAAAATATTTAGAATTCCATGGTATATTAGAAATACGGACATACATAGAGAACTGAGAATCAACCCAATCGACATATACATACGTGACAAAACACTAAAACTATTCGACAGACTCGACGGACACCCTAATAGTACCATGGAGGAACTGAAACATATCAACCGACCTTGTGACGTATATCCTAGCCTGCGACAGCTAACGATATAGTGCAGAGTATCCGCACTAAGTGATGATTTTGTGTTTAGGTGAGGAGTGAGATTGGCTGAGAGACACGTCCACCCAGAGGAAGGAAGACAAAGCACTGAAAGCACTAGCTCCAGGCAAAAGACACTTCTAAGGACATATACAGAGTGCATCATTTATAGCTGCCATTTCAAAACTGTCCCCACATTATCTGGAGCCGGATGATGTCTGCCTCGAATTAGGTCTGCCTCTGAAAGGGAACCATTTCTCCCTTATTTTTGAGTTTTTGCTTCGCAGACCTACCCCTATAAACCTAACCCAGCCGCATAGAGTTCGCACAACGGCCCACTAGCATATTTTTCATTGCAGAGCTCGCCGCGTCTTGTGATCTGTTTTATATATTCCATCGGTTCAAACTGGATTTTCCATCCAATATCATTGTAAAACTACAAGTTTTCTTTTCCTGGCTCTTGATTTCGACAAAGCCCTTTTTCGCACGACTAACAAATTTAACTTCTTCTTCGGAGATGTTGATAGTAGTGTCTAGATATTTCAAAAACCTTTGTTTTCTATCATTTGCTAGCCGTCGAGAGAAATTAAACAATACTCCATGGCTCAGATGCTGGATTATTTTTCTGCGTTAAGGATTTGTACCTTACAAGAAGCTTACTAAATTTTCCTGTAGTTTTCCCCAACACATATACAAATGTCATTCCAATATTCTCGCATAGTAATATCTCTTTTCCCTACAGATTTTGAAGGATTTCCTTGAGCTGTGTCTTGCCAACTTTCAAGGCTAGTTGCATTCATTTACACTCAAAGGTCCATTATATGATAACAGAGCCGAAAAGAGTACGTAGTCTGGATCATCCAAATTGAATTTTTTTTCAGCGGAAGAAATTACATTTTCTCATTCGGATATCCAAGGTATGTAGTTTTAAGGATAGTTTTGTGCTGCCCTGTGTCAGAGCCTTAAAGCCGTAGCCTTTTTTTCAAGAAATTTCTGATTGCACAGTCAGAGCGACCAATTTTCCTAGCAATATGGCTATTGGAGTATTGTTCTTTTTTCAATAAAGTGATAGCAAACTGCTCCGGTTCATCTAAGCGTTTCCTAGAAGACATTGTTGTAAAAACAACGCGCATACTAAACACCTTACTGCAAAATATATTGTGCACAAATCTTTAATGAAAATTCGTTGATCCTATTTCAAACAAAATTTGCAAAAAACTTTAAATTCCACGTTTAAAGCTCCATGCACAGTTTCCGCTTTTTCAAAACAGTACCGTTAGTTTCATCAGTTTTACTGTGCAGTATTACTCATCCAAAGAAATTCGGAAAATGGGGAGATAAAGGTTGTCTTAGAAATATTCTACAGTTACACTTTATGATACATTTTCAGATGCGAGCATACATCCATGTCGTCTGAGGTTTTTTTTTTCGAAAATCAGTAAACAATTATGATACAAATCGAACCAGATGCGATTGATTAATGCAACATACGCCAAGCTCTAGGATTCGTTTCAAATTTTCGGGCTACCAAACTCATTGCCGTCAATTAAATGCTCTTTGAAAACTCTCGTTGTTTTTCAAGTGATCAACTTTTCCCACCACATTATGTAGAATTATATGATGATTTTCAGAAATTTTTTCAATACTTTCAATGAACAAATATAACTGGACGCTCATATACGCGAATAAATGCACCTTCCTCTAAAATTCATTATATGTCATGTATTACGATCTTCTGAGTGTGTCCAATATAAATAAAAATCTCTTGCCAATATAAATAAAAAGTAGAACCAGAAATGATAAAACACTGTTAAAATCGACACCTATTGGTCTTCTCCATCACCTTATCGAGTTGTTGATCAATAGATAATATCATTCACTTAATCACTCAATGAATTTGATTTCGCAAATTTTATCCCTGTTCTAATTTCCATGACAGCTCTCGAATGCAATTGCTATCAGTTTCTCATGCAACCTTCGGGAATATACTCGCAAAACCCAATGACTCAGTATCATGCGATAAATTATTGGTCACTTCACAAGCCATCTAAACCTGTAACTAAGCAAGAGCTAAGCATGGGTCGCTCGCATCGTATGTTTATTATTCATGGCAACTGAAGATACTACTAGATTGTACTCAACTCAGATCTCTTGAGTACGATTGTGGTTGAATGAAATGTGTAAAATTATTGCGATCAGGTGAGATCCAAACTTGACATATGAATAAGAATTCTATTGGACAGTGAGATATCGCATGATTTGTGATCGAATGTTGCATTTCCTTTCTTATCTTTCGCATTTTTACACACTCAGAAAATGAACAAAACGTTAATAATATTATGAAATGTTATCGGCAAATATTTTTCGCAAACGGTAATATACTACAATATATTGGCCCGTAGAGATAAGATACTATATCCAATAGGCAAAATATTGTCCGTAAAGCAATAATTGGGAGATAAAAGATATTCTGATGGGATTTCGATGAGTAAGTTGGTGGTAAATTAATTTCTAATTTCAAAGCGATTGGGATGATAAATATTGCATGCTAATGTTTTCATAATCTATTATTTCGAACTTATCACTGATTTCTAGTTTGTGTAGCAGATTAGTTTGATAGACTGAAAATGGTTTGTTGTAGTATATGCAAATATGCACGCGAGGAAACAATCTTTTCTGACGAAAAGGTTGCCTAATCCGATCAGACATATCCCTTTCAAGTAAAGTTGGCGAGAGAAAAATAGCCTCTACCGCGAAAGCTTTTCGAAGCGCTCATCACAAATTCAACAAAAAGCCTTGGATGCAAACTGTTACCACAACGATGAAAACGGCAGAATGTTTTGAGAATTTTCAAAAAAAACTCTAAACTTTAGGTTGCTCTGCCTGAGTATAAGGCTGAAATAACAGCAGCACAAGTAACCAGATAGACAGGGAGTGTTGTTTTTCATCCGAAATGCTCGGAGTACACGTCCTAGTCAGCCAAAAAATGAAGTATATCAGCATCGGCTTTAACGGTATCAATGAAAGGTTGTGTGCCTTTCGCGTCTGAGGCGAATTTGCAAGCATCAGTTTGTAAACATTCGCAGCCCTACGGAGGAGTCTGCTTACGGCGAAAAAGATGCATATTTTCAACAAGTCGAGCGGATCCTGAATGTTTGCCCCATGTATGATCATAATCATAATCATCCTTAGAGATTACCTTGCGTAATGCCTGAATACCGCGACATTACGCTGGCCCCCACAGTTTGCATAAAAGCTCTAATGACAATAAACTTCGAGTCATAGGCTAACAATACGGAGGGACGTATGTAAGTTATAGTGCACGTTTGGGAGCACTGACACGATTGTGTAGTTTGACTATGACCAATGTAAAAACACAAGCAGAAAGATCAACATCCTCATCGGACCCCAGGAATAGTCTAGCCTGCCTCCTCTTTATCTTGACGTTATAGAAAGCAATACGGGACTCTTGCATGTCAAGGAGAACGATTATTGCCACCGATTCCGGCCACATATCCGTATAAATTATCAAGGAAAATTTCTTTTATTCAAATCATAAATTTAATAAATTTACGAAATCTAGAGTTTAGTGTATGATTATTTATTTATTTAATAATTGAAAACATTATAATTACTCTTTACAATCCAGCTGAGGCAACTCAGTGCATTACAGAAGGCGGATAAAATGAGACAGTTGACATTGACCCACACAAATATCCAATGCTCATTACTACTCATGTATGGCAACATAAACGAAATCAGTTTCGAAACTAGGTCAATCATTAACCTGTCTAAGGATAAAATGACCTTTTACAAGAAGCATGAATATATATTCTGTGAAGTTGAATATTGATTCTATTCTACCGCCGCCCAACGTGGGCTTTGGTTTCTGTGAAATCGACTGAAGATAGAATTATGCTTACCTACGATTATTCATTTGCCTTTTGTATCGTTTTAAACAATAACTTCCCATTGAGTTTTATTCAGGATAGTAATCATGTCGTCTGGAGTTTCGTTGTTACGAATTCGAATCTTAACCTTGAGAAAAACTAAGTTGGTTGCAGCATGAAATACAAATGGCTCTGAGAATTGTCACTGATAAGCGGCGAAAATAATACAAAACACAAGTCAAGGGGAAAACTCGACAGCATTTGTGATAAGCTGCATCTCACAATCTTTGGTTCCAAAAAAATTATCGCAGAAATTCAAATGCAACCCCTTAGCTATATCGAGTTTGACCAAAATTTAAAAAAAAATCCGAAACAATTTTCTCGGCGTATGATTTTTATTCGAGCGAAAATTCGTTACAGCTTGCCCTCATATGCTAAAGCTGTTTATCAACACTGTCATATGAGCTGAATGTTGCATAATACATAAAACAAACGAGTGAACACACTTTCTTACTGTAACAAAATTAGAATTACCCCATTTCGACTCAACACTAAAACTAAGGCTGTGGACAACCTCAATTCATGCTAATGAATGCATGAATTCATACAACTCGTCTCCAGCATTCGCGTCATACTCCACACATGACCCTTTTCAAATTCTTCGTTCGAATCCGTTTCACGACAGCACCGTAATTCAATTCCCTATAGCAACAAGGACTCGCGGCTGTATGGTTGGTTGACTTTCATCTACATTGCACCACTTTATTGATTGCATGGCCCCCATTGTTATGTAAGCGATGATAACATAACATTCGCAAGTTCTACTTTTCGGCCGAGAAAAGTGGCCATCAGGAGCAGTGCTATGGAGACAAGAGAAAGGATCCATCCATGCGGTTGAACATGCTTGATGGCCTCGTAATGAAGTGCAAGTGTTTTACATATAGACGAGGGTTATCAGCGCAACTCGACGCTGGGGATTATTTACACTCCGGATGTAACGGAGATGGGAGACGGTGACCTTGCAACGCAGAGAGTACTGCACAATGGACGACTCACTGCGGCGCGTACGAAGGAATCAAGTGCGTAGGCCAGGAAAAATCGATAGTTCCGATAGTATACTACATACTTTCCGAATGAATGGCTTCTGTTGAGAGCACTTAGCCTGGCGACCTTTTCAAGGATTAACAAGATTGAGGGTCGACGTGAGCACTTACCAGTAGAACGCGATATTGTCAGCTAATCCATTTTTGACGTTACGGTCGAGCAGGTTGTAGCAAATATTGGTCGATGCTCCCTCCATCCACTTGATGTGCACGGGCCCTTTGGAGGGATCGAAGTTGTACTGCATGAACTTCTTCGGATCAGCTGGGGTCTCCCAGTGAAACTGCTTGGCCACGCGACTCCAAAACTCTGTCGGATTGTCCAGCGATTCGCGATAGAACTTTAGGTACTCTTCCATGTTCGAGATGTAGGCATTTCGACTGAGGGTCGAGTTCGGCAAATAAATGGACTTTTCGGACGGCATTTTCACTTTTAGCCTCAAGAATGCACACTGGGAATCTTAACGATTTTTCACTATTCGCACACCAACCGACTATAATCGAGTATGAACTGATTCTATTTCCTTTGTTTCTTTCTAAATGCTCAGCCTGGAGGTCACCATACACGTTTGACGAATCGCAAAAATACGGAAACGAGGTTACATATGAACGTTAAACTCAGCTCTAGAGGACGGGCCCGCACGGTTCAAATGCGTACCAGTCGCGTTATTAAAAGCTGTAACTACCAGGTGAGTCGTATTTAAAGGTTCGACGAGTTGCCATCGACTGAGTGAAGCTCACGCATCACGTCACGCCAGAACCGAAGCAAATCAAGAAATTTCGTCGTTGCCATTGGGGTGGTAAACTGAAAGTCATTTCTTCGAAAAGCTTTCGTTCGTGCCGTTGTTTTTCCGTTTCCGATTTCCTTCGAATGCACTCGGTAAGTTCAAGCTGCGTCTGACCGTTTGACCATGTGTTCGAACAGAACGTATGATTTTCCGTTATCGTAACACACATTGTAATGTGGTCGTCTTACGGAGCGAAAGCTTTTGCACGATTAGCTGAGACGAAAGTGGGTGGCAGTGATAAGAAGGCGCAAGCTTAATTTGTTATCAAGACAAAAAGTACAGTGCTAGTAGAAGAAGAGTGGCTGCAAACCTTTTTGGCAATAGGTAAGCTAAGAATCAATGACAAAACTGCATCAAGTGGAAAGAAAAAATAGATTCAACGCGATATGTATACCTGAATTTTCGAAAATATGGCTCGTTAATTCGAACAGAAAGACACAAACTCACATCCCTCAAAAAAATTGACGGTACATAAAAACTACATGTTTCATTAACATCAGAAACGCATTAACTGTAAAAAAACAGCAAATGAATTTAATTAAATAAAACACAAAATAATTCAAAGTATCTCTAATAGAGATACCGCATACAGGTAATGAATTTATTTGTGCTCAAGTCGAGCTTACAATAAAGAAGATATTGTTTGGCGTCAAATACACGCCAACAAACTCCTCGTATGACGTATACGCTTTGCTAATACATATTATGCAGCTCAAATGCGACCTTGCGGACAATAACGACGACGTCGTCTTAATGGGTGATTTTAACATACATAGAATCAACTGGTGCCCTTCAGCGGACGGCACTTTCGAAGTTCCGAGTTCTACTTCTATTGGCGGACAACACAACATCAACATTGCAAACCAATTAATATAAATTGGTTTGTTTCAAGCTAATTACATCCGGAACTCAAATGGAAAAATGCTGGACCTGATTTTTGCGACTGACGCCTCTTCTACTGTGGTGAAACGCTTCATATCATCTCTCATCGACAAAACCGCAAATCATTGTGGAAACAACATTATTTTTGAGCCAAAGTCTAGTATTGACTTATGATCTGACACATCTGAACTGAAATTCAATTTTAGACGAGCTAATGTCGATCAAATGCGTGACTTGCTTGCTAACTATGATTGGTCTTCCATGTTGCAAGAACCTAATCCGGATAAAGCTACGTTTTATTTCCACATTCGGTTGTTCGGCTGTTTTTTTACGGTGCGTGCCAACTACCTTTAATAAGAGCAAGGATCATTTTCCTTGGATGTCTCCACAGCTTTGTCATTTGAAAAATTCCAAACACAAAGCCTGGAAACAGTTTCGCTTGACCCGCTCAGAGCCTGACTGCCAATTTTTTTTCTACATTAAGATATCTGTATCATAAAAAAGTTTCATTTAATTTTCACGGTCATCCTAAGAGATTTTGGAATTTTGTTAATTCTAACACTTATAATGAAGGGTATCGTCTGACGACTCATATATTGATGATCCCTTTGCTATTAGTAATTTATTTGCTTCTGTTTTCTGTTATCGTACGGACTAGCCAATCTCCAGGCACTTTACACCCTACTTGACGAACTCAAAAGTTTCCTCTTTAGAGATGAAGGATTTAAAAATTGACGAGGACAGCATTATCGCGTTTGTTAATAAACTTTACAATAAGATAACACCTGGCCCAGATAGCATACCTAATTTAGTCATAAAATATTGTGTGCCATCACTACTATCTGTGCTGTCATATATTTTCAATGCATCCTTAAAAGCAGGCATGTTTTCTCATTTGTGGAAATACTCCACCATCACTCCTATATTCAAGAAAGAAAGTCGTAATGACGCTAGCAACTGTCAATCTATTGCAAAACTGCCCTGCGTCGCCAAAAAATTTTGAAGCCATAGTCACAGATATTGTAGCCTTTCATTGCAAATCCATTATTATCAACACGGTTTTATGAAAGGTCACTGATTGAATTTTCTCACCAAGTAACCAACTCAATTGAAGCTGCCCTCCAAACTGACTGTACCTACACAGACTTGACGAAATCGTTTGAAAAGCTTGACCAGTTTATACTTTTAGGTAAGCTTCATTCCTTTCAATTCTCTAATTTGTTTTCAAATTGGATTGGCTCTTACTTGACGAATCAAACCGAACGTGTATTCTTGTCATCTAAAATTAAAACCACGTCTGGTGTTCCACAAGTTAGTCACCTAGGCCCTTTACTGTTCGCCTTATTTATCAATGATGACATATGTATGATGATGACATGTAGATTCCATTCTGCATTTATCTTCTGTTCTCCTTTATGCCGATGACGCTAAAATTTTCAAAGTTGTGAGAAACCTTAACGTTTGCAATGATTTGCAGCAGGATCTAAAAAGATCTGCCAGCTGGTGTTCCGATAACAATCTCCTTATTAATCCTGACAATTGTACGAATGTATCTTACACACGCAAAAATAATCCTTTCAAATAGAATCAATCCTTCAACTTAACGATCACATCGACTCAATCGCTGTGAAAACTAGCAATGACTTAGGTTTTGTCAGAAGACGTTCGAGGGAATTCAGCGACATTTTTCTAGCTAAAACCCTCTTTTGCAGCTTAGTCAGACCTATTGTCGAATAAGCAAGTATTGTATCAAAAAATTAACGTTGACCCAATTGAGTCCATCCAAAAGAGGCTCTTACGTTTCTGCCCCCGCGGTCTTCTGTGGTATGACCCTTTATATGTACCTCATTATGATGACCGCTTAAATGAACACTCGACGTCAAAATTTCAAAATCTTATTTGCCGCGAAAATATTTGAAGGCACCATTGAGTCAAACTACTTACTAAGCGAACTTAATTTTAACATTAATAATAAACGTGTCAGGCGGGTGAACTTTTTGTGGATCCCTCAACATCTGACCAATTATGGTTGCAATGAATCAGTCGATCCAACAAGTAGATGTTTTAACGAAGCTTAATACATGTTTCATTTTCATTTATGGTATCTATAGCATCACTTAAACGAATTCTGTTTAAGAATAATTAATTTCTATTGTATGTATATAGCCTAAATTAGACGAATTTAATAAAATAAACTAAAGGAAAACAGAAAAATTTCAAAGTAACAAAACAATAGCAATGAAGGTTTTCCTTCTAATTTTAAAGCTCGCTTACAAGATCTGAATCTTGCATTTTATAATTTAAGTTACGATCAGCTAGGGGTGCGATTCGTTTAACTGCTATTTAGGCGAAGATAGATGGTAATTTGTTTTCAGGCTGGAAGTTGAAGAAGTCGGCTTGAAGATGGCAGCTTGTAAAGGCTAAAGGCCACGGATGTAAATTGAAAAAGATCTTGACATTCAGGTGGGAAGTGTAGGTTCGTGCGCTTATAAATCTTTCTAAATCGTTTCTATTAATTAATAAGCATAATTATTTGGAGAGACATTTAAAAAAATGACATTTGAAAGCTTTTTGAGTTTGTTCATTGAATTTGTATTTTGGTGTTTGTGGTCGAGTAGCGCGAGTTTGATTCATTAGTAAAGGTGTACTTGTAGCATAATGCTTCATTTGAGTTGTTCTGACCTAAGTTTGCAAACTTACTATACATTATTCTAAATTTAAATTTAGGCAATATTTAGTTGCAACCCTACATATGATGTAACCAGCGAAACGTTATTTTGAAAAACCACCATAAGACCTTTGCCAACATTGTCCCTAAGTTGGATCAATGCTAGTTGAAGTAAAGTTAGATAAAATTAAAGCCTGTTGTTCCAATTTCAGGCAAATCCTACCGATTGGTTGTCGTTCCTCAAACGATCAGTTATTGCAAATATCGTATCGGAACTTCTCAAACATGAAGCAGAAAAAAAACGAAATACGTCACCACTTTGCTCTGGGGACCTCTCCCCTGTATAGGTACATCCTTATCCATTTTTCTGACCAACTTCAGAAGCTTTGAGGAACAGATTTTGATCCGCATGTCATTTCGATCAATGCAGACTTACCTGAAGGCTTGGAGATGGCCATGTGGAATGCAGTACTAGCAGTAATAGTGCAGGAACGCCAAGAAATACAATTTCAAAATTCTACAGTAATCTACTGCAACTTTGATGGAGCCTTTTCTCATAAAATAAAAATCATAAAAACTCATTTTGCTGCCTCTGCTAAATAGCGAGGGCTTGGGTATTTCCGATAGCTCTAATTAAATTAATGATTAAAGCAAAAAGTACAAGTGACAAACAATTTCAAATGAACTCTAGCATCTCTAACATCTCTCTGTCTCTAGAGTCAAAATCTAGATCTTGCGTTCCATGGTCATCGGCTGATTCTTCATGACATGATTTTTATTTACTCCAGTTATTCAGCCACACAGTACTAATTTTTTTCCTCAATTACATAATTTAATACCATCAGACATCTGGTTGCATCATGTTCCTCAGACCACTTCCAAAATGGACATGACCTTGATGCCGAAAATCGGTCTCACCCTAGATTCTGACAAATTCGTCGTTGACTACGCGTATCATCGAAGAGAAATGTATGGAAACATTCGGGTCCGTAGTAAAGTGAAATTTCAATGAAAACTGATATCTGCACTACTGTCTGTTGCCATCGAACCTTTCGTTCGTACATTTCACACTTATCGCTTGCGAGGAGATAAGTCAGGCACTCGACATGTTAACTATCTTGGCGATAGGTAATTTTATTTTATATCATTTTTTTCGTGATTGCTGTAATGACCCATTGAGAGTTCAGAAACATGCGAAGCAAGCAAAGTTTATACCGGACGACGGAACTTAATGCGCAATATTGTAGAAGAGCAATATTGTAGCATGCGGCAAAGGTTGGTGCACTCCGAATGCACATGGAAATATAATAATCTTTTGATTGTCGTGCTTATCTTCATGTAAAGCGCAGCGCTGAATTATTCGTGAGCTTTGTTTTATATGAGTGATACGTGCCAGTTTTGCTTTCAGCCGCATTATATAATATTTAATTCAATTGTCTAAATGGCATACATATATTTATTTTCTTTCAGAAATTCTTCCAAATATCAAAAATCAGATATGTTTGGATCAAATGAGGAATAATGTAACAATTTCCTAATAAAACATGACGGCAAGTTCACAAGAACTATTTCGTTTAGCTTTCTTATGAATTTATTTCAACTACTTCTCATTGTTGGGACGCTTAAGGTCGATTACTTTTACAGCACGATTTAGTTTTAATTCTAGCTGTCATTCTACTTCAATTCACAAGCTGATTTAACAAATTAGATCAATTTCACGGCCATTTATTCATTGCTAACGCCAATAGCTTAGCATTATAAATAGTTGACTTTAATATCTAAGCTATATTAAATCCAAAAGTGAATGCTATGAGCTGCAAGATCTGGATTTCAAAAAAAATTTGTAAAAAAGATAAAATAATTCAGAGATTGTTTTTTCCTCAAGGTCGAATAATACTACGATTTACATAGAACACAAGCATAGGCATATCATATTGCTTGCTACTTTTGACTCAACATAATTAGCAAAATTTCCGCTGAATAAACCACAAATATCGTAAACAAAGGAAAACCGAGGATTGGCTGGCCAGTTAATCAATGAGTATAGAATAAATGAGAAACATGATATATGTAAATGTTTTACTAAAGCTCACATCAATGCAAAATCTATTAGCATTGAGATTAGTTGAACAATTAAATTAATAGAGTGCTCGAAATTTGTTGGTTGGTACAAGCATTTTGTGTGTGATTCGAAAATTTATTAGAGCATAAAATATTTACAATTGTTATTTCTAAGCGAAACCAAATGCTGTTGAATCAGTTACTTTAGTGACTGGTTTCGTTTTTTCTACTAGGCTTAAATGCTTTTATTTGCCTTTTATATGGAAAGATCTGACGACGAATAAGCTTCAAAAGTCATTCGTCTAGAAAAGGCGTCCAACTTGTAGAAAATTCCCCTTTAATGCGAGTTGTTAGAGCAACTCAACTGAACTGACATTCAGAAGGGTGCCTGTCAAGAGACGTGATGGAGAGCTATCAAAAGAGGCAGAAAAAATGTATATACCCAGGATCAGGATGCTCTAGAAATGGCTGTAAAGGCCCCTTGCCCGCCTAAGCGGAGCACCGTTAAGTCCACGACTTTGGTGCTCCACTTTGGAGTGGACTTAGCTCCCGAAAAAAACACTTATTTTTCATCCGTCTCAATTTCGTGTTCGCAATGTAAAATTTTTTACATGGATTCTCCTCACTTGACGGTTCGTCTAAATATCGCCTCATTTGTAATTTAGTTTAAGTAAGTATTGCAAACCCACGTGATATGCTCCCAATAAAAAAACTGATCCCAGCCAGAAAATTTTATAGCCTTAAAATAATTCAGTAAAAACATTAGCGAACTGGATTAATCGATTTTTCTATTGAGTTCCTCTTCCGTGGCATGAAATATTATTTTTCGGACAGAAAAATCACCTGGCGGTTCGACCGTTTTTGAAGATCGCTCTCACATATCGATAGCCAGGATGAATAACTGGAGCTAAATAGTCGAAGGTTATGTTTGACTCCTGGACAGCCTTCGGAGAACCGACGGCTCCAAGAAGGCAAAAGTTTTTATTCTGTGGCTGTACCAAAAGACATGAGTTTCCTCGAGTTTGTAATTCACTGGAATCATTTAAGGCGATTACGAGAATTATTTTAAATAACGTACAATTTGTTGCAAATGCAATTTCCTTTTGGCATTACACAATTTGGTTGCACTTCACGCAGAATGATCAAAGACTGCGTTGGAAGAGGTACACCAACAAACAATCATGGAAGATAAAGCTTTGAATTCACTGAAAATCAAGTAGTACGGAAAATTTAGGTGTAAATGCTTTATCAACATGTTTTCCCAGAGGAATTGGGACCTGAATTTCGAAACAGGAAATTTATTCTGTTTAATTGCAAGACTTGCGATCCATCCTTGTTTCTAATAAACTTGTTTTTGAAGATCGCCCTAAACAATATTGAGGGCGACACCAAGTTGGTAATGCACATTACGAGGAATATGTACATTTAAAAGTAAATGCAAATTCATGAAATGACAATGGTCTAGTGATTTATTCTGAAGATTGTTTGACCTGTTCCCTTACCCTCGAAATATGTCTAGAAATATCAATATCTATAAATTGAAATATATTTAACTTCCAAAGAAAGAACTGATATTTAAAATTCTTTCCTCCTTTTTTACTAAAAAAAAACTATAATTAATGTAAATGTCTTACTTTTATCTAGCTATTTACCCACGATAGGCAAACAAAACACTAAGTAATGCCAGCGCTTCTTCAAGAGCAATTAAACATATTGGATTTCATAGCTGAAATTTTTTTTTCAAGTCTGGAAAGTATCACTAAATGTATTGCATTCTTTGTACCCTTACAAAGCCAATACAAGGCACTTAGCCGATAATATTCATCGGCTGCGGTAAAATGACCCGGATTAAGATTTAATCCTAAACAAAATCGAGCCATTCAAATTGAGCAAGTCTTTGAATACAGTAAAAACAAAAAATGAACAATATTTATTCGACGCGAGTCAATGATTTCGTTCGAAATCGTATATCACTAAACAAAAACCTTTGGACTAATTCTAAAAGATTCAATAAACATTACAATCAGCCCCCTCGGTACATTGAGCCTATCTAATGCGAGTCTGTCTTCAAGAATTCTTGATACTTGCTCTCGTCCATGAGAGCATTCACTTCAGCGGGGTCATTCAATTTCACCTTGAAAAGCCATCCTGTAAAAGTAATTCGTATTTAGTTACATAGATACACTAGGCGAAATTGTTTAAAGATACCTTTTTCGTAGCAGGAGGAGTTGACGAGGCCTGGCGTATCCTCAACGGCTGTGTTTTTCTCAGTTACTGTTCCGGATACAGGCGAAAACAATTCACTAGCTGCCTTCACACTTTCGAGAGCTCCGCATTCAGCGTCCTGCCCTACAACAGCTCCAACGTCAGGAAGCTGAGCATATACTACGTCACCAAGAGAATCCTGGGCATAGTGCGATATTCCGACCGTACCGATATCGTTAACGACAGAAACCCATTCGTGCTTCGTAGTGTATCGCCTATCTTGAATGGAATTTTTATAGCCCTAATGCAATTTTATAATCAATTCAGTACGCTCTTACCACTTCGACTTATCGATGAAACACTGAAGCATCTTAAACTAGTCGGTGCATGGAAATCACTGAATGGAGTACGTAACGACCGCGAACTTCGCAATGCTCGTAAACTGCAATTTAATATTTTCTGAGATAAAACCATTTCGAACGGTGGATGCAACAAGGGAATATTGATCACAGACTTGACCGCGTTTAATCGCACCCCACGCGAACGCACGACAGAACTGAATTAAGACTAGAAATCCCCAAGAGCGAGGCAATTACAAAAACTGATAACTTTTTTCTACGATTTGCCCTCAATTTGACATAACGTACAGCTGATGGTCGAACTGTCGAACTCACAATCTGTCAACGGGCGAGCACATAACAACAACAAAATATCAAACATATGATGAGCACGTGGTCGCCCGGTTGGTGGCGGCACTGCCAGATTACTGAATTTGAGCTTTAAGGGCTCCAATCGTGGAAATCCGAAATTTCGAAGGTGAATTGTGAAAATGTTCAGTTGAAGCTAATCTATGTAACTTCTGATAATTTGGAATCTATCTTTTGTACGCTCAAGTGCCTGTTTAAATTTCGCAATATATATATGAAGACGAAGACTAATCTATAAACAAGACGAAGACTAATCTATAAACAAATGGAATCAGTACGGTACTCTGCTTGTGGAAAGTCCATTAAAAATAGATGTTGCTGCGAACTATGAAGAAACTGTGAATAGCTTTGTGTTTTGTAGTTTTGGGTTGTATGCATCAGCAATTAAATTTAATGTATGGAAAATAACTAAAAGCAAAGGGGTTTTCGCTGACCTTCACCGTTATGGTTGATAAATTCTTTCTGAATCAAAAACTTCCATTTCAAGGTGGTAAGAATCAATTTGCCATAAAAAAAACTACTTCGAAAGTACGCAAATTATAGAATTCGAAGTGTATACATAAGGTATTAAGTTACCTGCTATCCAGAAAAAGTCCTAGTTTGACATTTTTCTCAGCATTTATTAGTTGTATTTGCAGACACACTTCTTAATATTTTTCGAAAACTTCATCCAAACCCTATGTATTAGCTTGATATAAAAAAATGCAGAAAAATATAGATCGATCATCGAGCGTTTATCACAGTGCATTTAACAATGCGACTTCGAAAAATTCGAAGCTAATTTGAGCCTTGCGAACAAAGTTTTATATTGTGGTGTTTCCAGAATTTGGGGCTCTTTGATAATAATAGTGCTGAAACATAGGAGTATGCTCCTCATGTAGGAGCTTGTCAATTGGGAAACGAATATGGACACAGTGAGACACAAGACAGACATATTCTTGCATATTCTTGGCAATACCCTATTCTGTTGAACCGTCTCGATTAATTTCAAAATAAATCTTTTCCCATTGCGCGTGAGAGAAAATGAGCAAACTATCTCCCTACAGTTGAACAATAATCTTAGCAATTTATTCCGAAACGATGTGCCCAATGCAAAAATATTTGAGATATTTCAGATAAGAATGACCTCAAAAACCGTATCGAACTGACCCTCTGTTATGAAAATTGCTTCGCAGGGGTCCGTTCTTATCTCACGAGAAACGTACTGCAAAGTTATCACCAACATATTTCGTTTGCAATTATAACAGATAACTTGCACTCACTCACTACTCTACCAGTGAAGCTATACTGAGGCCGTTCGTGAATGATGAAATATATTGGAAATATGTCATGAGCTACTGATAAGATGCTAGGGACCACGGATTTTGATTCGATTATCTTCAGTCTTTTTTCCACTCGAGTCGGACTTATGTTTCATGAGGCAATTGCCTATCATCACGCTATTTAGTCAGCATTAAATTGCCAGCTAAATCGTATAAAATCTACGAAATAAAACAGCAGCAAAAAACATAACATTATATTAAATAATTCGTTGTCAAAAATTACAATAGTTACTAGTTTACAATAATCACACATAGCGACAGATTTACAAGAAGACCTTAAAATATTTATACACTGCGACCTACAAAATAGATCGTCCCTCAATAATCGACTCTGGCCCAATCGTTTCTATTGACATCGTTTCCGTTAGCATCATTGAAATCTGGAATTTCGAAGAGCCGATTTTAATGGACGATTCGTTTGATTTTGCACAGACATATTGGAACGGGACAACTGCGGACTGTAATCGGGATCTGGAACATTCGGGTATGGTTTAAAAGTATTAGTTTCGGCTAACACAGCATAGCCATTCTTTTTTGAAGGACTATTATTTTCATCTTTCGTATCATTACCGGGCGGATAACGTTGGTAGTGTCGTTGTAAGAGTGAATCGACCGACATTGCTGTTGCTCGTTTCAACGGCTCAACATTCAATTGGATTTCTAATGTACCGTTACTGTCTTTGACTTTTTCATCATTGCCACTGAAATGATGAAGAAAAGTGATTAATGCTTTATTCTTTTGAAATCGAAGCATTAGTTTAATATTTATGTGTTTTATTTTTAATGCTTCATTCACTCTCATCGTCTAAATTAACATAAACTACGTAATGTTGCGTTTTGGCACTAATCGCGCCTTATTTCAATGACTCATCTATGGGAAAAAATAAAGGCTATTATTTAGAATTAGGGTTCCAGACCAAAATTGCTCGAAATTTTTGCTGGTGAATTTAATTTAGGATCGAAAATCACACCCAAGACTCTGAATTGATTAACGAACGGCAGATAGTTGTTGGAAAATGAATAAGAGAAGCCGACAGGAGAGAAAAGGTCATTTGTTTTCTACCATTCTAGAACCAGGTATTGCAGTCACACCAATCGAGAAGAGCACACATATCATTTTGAAGGAGATTGCAGACTTTTGCTGATCTAATAACTCGCAATAATTTTAAATCTTTATTTTAAACAAGAGTAACTGACAATGAAGGGGAGTCATTGACAAAAATAAAGAATAGTATTGGACCAAGGTTAGACCCTTGTGAAACACCGGAAGGACAAAAGGGAGGAGAGGAAAGGTAGTTAATTGTAACTTTACACACACGATTACGGACGTGGGAAGAAAATCAAGAAAGGAGTGAACCGAAGCAAGTAAACTGGTTAACTTTATTCAGCAACAATCTGTGATTGACAGTGTCAAGGGCTTTAGAAAATTCTGTGTATATTACGTCCACTTGTATAGTCAAAGTAATTAGAATAGACTTACTACTCATAAACCCATGCTACTCAGGGGAAAGCCTAGGGTGAATCAAAGGATATATCTTGAGAAGACAATTTTTTCAAGCAGCTCACTGAAACAAAGTAGAAGCGAAATAGGACGATAATTGAAAACCAGAAAACATGACCAGTTTTAAAACTAGCATAAATATTAAAAACTTTTCAGGTAGAAGGAAAAACTGTGCATGATAGAAAAAAGATAAAAAGAAGGGCGCACAATAAATAAGATATGGACCAGGCATAAAAATGTGGAATGCAATCGGATCCACCGCCAGCATGGGAATAAAGACTAACCTTCAGGATTTATATGGATGACAAAAAGTGACTATGGAAGGGAGGGGAAAACAGAGGGATGTACAAAGGGGAAAAATATTAAAAGAAGAAAACAAGTTAGCCGAAAATTCGCCTACAACCTTTTACAGATCTGGAGGTATATTATATCAATCAGGCAACCACTCAAAACTCCTTTCATCTAAATGCTAAACTGCAGTTTGCAGAGCTATTAAGGAATTCACTGTAAAGGGTCCGCCCTTAAAGCTTGTCTCCTGGGTATAATATTCTTTAGTAATTAGCCTTGCGCGAATAATACTAAGGAGGAACAGTGATTGCTTTTATCAATGGCCATATTAGTTGGACATATAGAGAAAAAGGTGGGTGGTGAAAGTCTACTAAAACAAAGGGATAGTGCACGGTGAGAGATGGAGAGATAAGGTCTAGAAGGATCAGGTCAACAATACGGCTATCCAACTTACGCGAAGCGTTAAACTGTGATAGGTAGTTAAGAAAAATATTGAAAGCTGTTTATTAGACTTGATGCAGTTTGATAAAAACATATTAAAATCACCGCAAATTATTAGTGGGTCAGAAAGTAAAAACATTATGCGTGAAAGACAATAATTCAACAAAAAACAGAGAGGACTATTAGGAAAACAAATACGAGCCCTCGCAGATTCAATAATAGTAGAAGGAGGAGTAGTTTGCGCAAGGCAATCAATACACCTCCGCCATGTGGTTTGTTATCTTAGATCATCTAATTTTGCCCCAAAGTATAGTTTCCAGCAAGTGAAAAAAATCTTTGTGTAATTTTGGTCTGGAACTAAAATTATAAATAAGTACCGAAATTAATGCATTTAGGGAAATCCAAAATCATCAAACTCAATTTATCGTATCATGAGGCAAATAGCAATATTCTTACCTAGGTTTTGAGTAAGCATCAATCGGTTGTCTCACTATAATATCAGATTGTGTTTCTGAGATAAATCCTTCGTTATCGTGTCCAATCTGGAAACAAAACAATTTACCAAACCTGAGAACAAGAAAGTTTAGCGGCTTCCGCCATTCAAAGCATTACTTACCAGATTCGTGGCTGCCTTACTTATAACAAACACATGAACGAACAAATAGCACAACAGACCAACATTTAGTAACCATAGAACAAAACCACGCAACGCAATGATCATCATCGATATCGCAGAAGTCATCCCGGCCAGCAACAAGGACGAAAGGTCCGGATCGAAGCTGAACACGTTCCTACAGGCCATCGAGTTGATTTCGCCGTAGTCCATGCCAAAGAGGATGCCTAGAGCTAAATCGATAGCACTGATAGCCAGGGTTATAATGACCCATACTACAAGCAGTGTGTTTAGTAGGACCAGGCGAGATTTGTCATACTCTAAAATAGGGGGATATGTGTTAGACAACAACAAAAATGTCACAGTGTATGTGAGTGTATTGGAAGTGATGCATACTTGGTAGTAAGGTGATGGAACTAAAGAACCAGACTATGTGTAGTGCGAAGTAAACCCAAACCCACGTGTTGACTTGTGTATCAGTGATTTTCAGTGGAATGTTGTCAATTATGGCGAAATCGATTCCAGGGTTCGAATCGCAATCGCCAAAATACATGTGATAGAATATGTGTTGTGTTACTGCTCCTATCGTTAAGTCGTCAGCAGCGGCTCTGTCAAATACACAGGCAAAAGCTGTGATTCCAATAATTGAGAGTCCCAACCAGAGTAAGGCTTGAATCTGAAGTGAAAAATAGTGTTATTGTCAAACAAATACAATAGTAAAAAAAACTATGATTAAGTATTTTGTATCTAAGACATTTTTTTTAGCAATTTGAAATTGAATTTCATATGTATACATAAATGAATATGAATAAACAGGTGAGACTAAGAGATGAATTTCCATAAGAAAAAATCGTGATCGTAATATCAAGGAACTAGCGAAGCTGTAAAAAGTAGCGTGCATAAATATTACAAGTGCATTAGAACCACCCCAACGGCCGCATTGGAAATGACTCTGGATTGGACCATCTTCAGAAACACATGCTTAGCGGCAACACGTACTAAAAGTTGAAGCATGTGGTAGGGTTCAAATCAGTGGGGTCATACCGGTATCCGTACAGAATGTCGGAGTCAACATGGTCTTGTAAGGGGACACAGAGCAAATTAGCAAAATAATACATCTTGTCACGAACATCCAGGTCAAGATACCCACAAGAACAGACTGGGAGATCATGGAAGATAGTAACGCCAGCATTTACGCAGACAGATTAAAAACGGACACGGCAGTCAGTTCTGTCGTATATTGAACGGATCTGAGCCTTAACCAGAGGTATAGGCTTTTAGACCATTCTACTGTTTTTTTAGTCGAAAATATATGCCATACGCATAGCAGTTGAATCCATTAACGGAACATCAACCAAACCAACGATGATTTGCATCAACAGCATCGAAACTCTCAACATGAATATCGTGATGTACGTGACGCTTTTTTGTCTGCGGAAATTGGTTTGCCAAACTTGCATTAATTTGCTATCATTTAATTTGCAAAATTCAAAATGGCACAGACAGAGTAGTCCACGTTAATGAGTATCGTTGCCATAAGCAACTTGAATATGATAACTTGCAAAGCAGCTTGTCACCCTTTGACTCGTGAACAGAATATCAGCACAGTTTTGAGATAGCACGAGGCGAGACGAAACGGGATCGAATAAGGCGAGGCGTTTTCGTTCTGCCTCGGTATGCATCGGCGAATATGCAGATGCAGCTTTACATATGCTCAGAACAGTTAACTCGTGCAGAGTGGCTCCTGACAAAAAGACAAGCATATTCCTATTCGGATTATATGGATGCCAGGACATAGTGGAAGGCCGAAAAGTTGGCAAACAGAGGCTCAAGAGCAAGGGATAGCTCCTGTGTGACTGTATCAAGGTAACTTGCGACACAAGCAAACTAGATGCAACCGTATGGGCTAAATTAAAAACAGGACGGGGTGTAGGGAAGCCAGGCCATTATGGCTATCAATCAACTTCTCAAACTCAGCAGAAACTGCCTGAGAGCCGCTATTGGTCCGCTCACAGGGAATCTATTTATTATATCTGATATGCAAATAGAATAGGCCTCACATCCAGCAATTTATGCAACAGATGCGAGATAGAAGAGGACATCATCAGGCATAATTTTTGCTGATCGGTGAATCACTTGGCAACACTCTAACAAACTAGCGGACGGCGGCAAATGAGCCCAAACTGGTAGCCTCATGCAAGCCGCTTAAATGACAGGCCCCTTCTATTACCTCTCCTACCTAACCTAGTACTAAAGTCCACTTCGCGATAAATTTTCATACAAAATTTCAAATCAGCCTGGAGTTGCGTCAGAGGAGTACTAAGGGTTTCGCGTGAAATAGTCGGCATTCGTTCAGAAACAGACAGCACTAAAACTATTACTAGGCTTTAATCAGTATTCACGTAAGTTTGCATCGCTAAGTACATAATGAGAGTTTCATATCTCTTTTACTAATAAAATTAGTACATTCTAATATTCCCGAATGGTGATAATTCTTCAATTGGCCGTTTTAATCGGATTTTCATAAAATCATGATCCAATCGTTTCATCAAACACCCTGCCTACAGCAGATGCCTATCGAAGGAATCATATATTTTTATATACAACGCGTAATTAATCGCGATAAGAAATAGCTGAATCGAAACATTGAGTGCGGATCACAATATTTATAATTATACGATCTGATGTCATTGTGTTTGAATTACACAGAGAAAAAAAATGATCGATAGCCTATTACATACATGAAACCCACGACAATTTCAACTAGATATTCAGTCAAGTCATTTGGAAGGAATTTAGTTATTTGGATTAATAAAGTTCTAATCCACTTTAAACGGATGCGCAGCCTGATCCTTGGGCTTGCTTAGGTACTAAGATTCGCAATAGTGTTCGTTGACTTGTAGCACCTCCATAGTCAGAACGTACATGATTGATTAAAAAAAAATTGTATTAATATTTTTTCAACATTATTTTAAAGCATCAATGAAACATTCCCGAAGAATTCCGCATGACGCACCTGATATATTAAGAGTTTGAAATGTGATCCATGTGTCGTTTGAAATAATCTTGAATCTTGTTCTAAGGAGATGACTTTTGAGATTAGATTAGCGTGCACGTGTTATATGAGATTCGTAAGACCAATAAAGGACTTGTTAAGATACAACGACTGTGCAAAGAAACTATTTTTAAGTATTTTGTTATTTTGTGAAAAATGTTCCATTAAAAAAAGCTGTTTGAAAACCTTAGACTTAAAAAACTGACCATTAGCAGCCATTTAACTAGGCCTGAAGCACAAGATTCAACATAAATTCTAAGTTAACCTACGGCATACAACGTGGGGTCACTTTAACCCCATGACTTTCAAAATGCATCAAATATTAGGTCTGTTCGCGTACTACGATTAATTGCAATTAATTGCAATGAAGCCGTTTTTGTACTCCGTTTTATTGAAAACTGAAAATTTCCCCTCTTTCAGTAAATTTCAGTAGGGTCTGAGCTACTGAAAATACTGAAAACTGTCAAACGGTTTTTGGCGTAATGTTATTATGCAGGATGAATATTTTTGTGGTGATAATTTATCACCGCTTAGGATGACTTTATAATCACTATTGTTATCCCAAAAACCGACAACTGATACTTTTGTTTGTCAATTTTCAGGAAATCCAATTTAAGCGTTTTCGTACTTTTCATGAATTTCCCCCACCACATGATTCAGTAAAATTCAGTGACTGAAAGTACGCGAACATACTTATTATGTATAACTTCAGAACAGAGAGATTTAAGGAAATGAAACAATTTAGTGAACCAATTTCACTACAAAGGTCAAATCTATAAGTAGAACAAATCGAGAGAATCACTACCTTTGGTTTCTTCGCTACCTAAGTTCTACGAGCTTTTGGTTGCAACTTGTCAAATTTGTGTACATATGGCCCATGGATCAAGCATATGGCCTACTATCTCAGTGCATATGGCGGCCATTTTCTGTTCGCGGAGTAAAAGATGTCAAATTTGCCCATAGTCAGTTTTCGTTCACTACTACTGGCACTCAAATTCAGGTAAATTGCTTCAATTGTCACTGCTGTTTTCATTTCCTTATATCTCTCTCTTCTGAGTGTGTAAAATAATCAAATAAATTGAATTTCACAGTATCTGGCATTT
The DNA here is from genome assembly GCA_947369275.1 of Nemotelus nigrinus. Lineage (NCBI taxonomy): Eukaryota > Metazoa > Arthropoda > Insecta > Diptera > Stratiomyidae > Nemotelus > Nemotelus nigrinus. The sequence continues at coordinate 1,948,612 of OX376373.1, read as the reverse complement.
GAATATTGGCCCGTCAATTGTCAGTGCTGAGAAATTACTGCGCAAGTTATGTTTTTGTATTTTTTTTAATCAAAAAATATACATTATTTTCACGTTGTATGCCGAGGGCTAAACAAGTGCTTTCCTGTAAGGTTGCAAAGAAAGTATGCTCATAAACAGTGCAAAAGAACGCAGGACATATTATCCTGATATGACGCGCCCGAGTAAAGAGGTGTATAATAATCCGAAAGGTAGCAATAAGATTGAAAATGATAAAGAAATAAAAATTTCAAGTATTACTTTCAAACAAAACAGAGAAGAATAAATATAAGTTGTCGCAAGTTGAACGTATAATTTCTAAATTTCTGGGGCAAAAAGGGATAGAGGTAATGTAACTGACCATGCCCAATATCAGAAAAGTGTTTTAGAGGGCGGTGGAAAGGTGGAGGCTCATGGGGCGAGGGTAAATATCGAATATTGTATTTATTTTCTAAATTTAAAAATGCACCTCCATCCCCCTGTGTCCACTTTTTAACAATCAGACTGGAGTCAGAACTAAATAAGCTAGCATATAGCATCGTGAAGCAGATGAAAATTAATAAACATGAGACAATCGAACACTCGCTATTGAACTTACTCCTTATGGCGCAGAGTAAACGTAAAATTTGAGGCGGGAATAATAATGGTGTGAAATTAATTAAAGGACGCCAACCAATAAGCGCAACAATAGTATAAAGTTTATGGAAATGCAGGTTAATAAGGGATGTTAGGGTCGGAAGATTTCTATTGCCCAAAAGTGATCGGGTAATTTTTTTGCTTATCGGTAGCTGTCTCCGTCGTTATTTATGTCACCTTAATACCAACAAGGAAGTGAATGTTTACAAATTTTTCTTGGAAGGACGTACATACACAATGTATTCACTTAATTAAGTTTTGCAAGTTACGCATTCGCGAAAACAAAACTTAGAAATAGCTCTATGCTTAGAAATAACTTTGAAAAGTAATATGAGTAGTATCTTTTTTTTTACTGCACCGCAGTACTGCTATAGAATATTATTTGAAATTTTTCCATTTTTACGGAGAAACGTCATCATGAAATAGGAATCATAAATATTTGTATTTATTCGATTCTCTATTACTCATAAATCTTGTAAAACAGCAACTAGGTGAAATCTAACTATCGTTATCTATACAACGAATAGTTATCAAAACGCTTTTAGTCATATAATTCGATAAATCGATTCGATCGTATCTATTTCGCTTTGCATCTGAAATGTTCACACGATCATTCGAATCCGACTAGACAATCGTCATTCCTTCGTCTTGCACTGTGCTGTGCATTTTAATTTTATTTAATCACGCATCCGTTCCGATCTATGAAAGCAAACAATCCGAAATTGCACTCATATTTTGCAACGTTGTCATACATGTCGAAACAATAGCAGATAAGAGCAATTATCATTCTTTTGAGCTTGTAAAATTTCGTTTACCAGTGAGGAGTCCCCGCCGGTGACTAATTAATTAAATTTCACATTTAATCAGCGTATATTGTGAAACGCGGAATTTGCATTGAAAGAGGAAGTAGTAAATAGCTAAAGTCATACGAACCATTCCAATAATTCCAGCTAACCGGATCACGCACTGCAGATGACTAAATCCCTTGATGGGATCGGACGATTGGACCCGCATTGTGACCACTACACCGTTCGAACTGAGATCCTGCTAAACAATTGATGCTGGAACAGATATCTCTTAGAGTCCAGTCCAAAAGATTTATTCCCGTTATTGTCCTAGGTAGGCGGAAATTGGTACCGACAGCTCCAAGTGCTGCCGTTTCGAAGCGAACGGACACCCTGTGGTATCGAACTCGAAGAACTACTGGAAGAAGACTGGATCCACGAAGACCGACACCCGCTTGTTATGACTTAATGGTGAATGCGAGCACCTATTGATATCGGGACAGGTGAACTTCTCACTCACGCAGGGCCTTATCAGCCGTATTTTCTGTTAACTTATCAGCTATCAATTTTTTTCGTTTTGCTTCGAATGTGTGGAGGCTTTGCGAAAAAGCCGATTTGGACTCTTGATTAACGTCCATATTACATTGGTAAGGCTTCGGTGGCCGATCAATGTGTGGTTGTTCGGATATCGAACAAATCCAACGTATCTGGAACCTGTCCAATGCGCAGAAGCTAATAAGAAATAATCACCCCGACAAGACTGCGATCTATCTAGGCAATTAAGAGTTCGAACTTTGCCGAATCTTTGACGTGCTTGTTTACGATGTGCCTTAGGTTTAACCACCTGGCTACCTAGGCAGCTCGGACTTCTGACTCATAACTGTAGAAGACAATTGCTGCCGTAAAAATTGGTCTATTCTGATTGCTGCATCATTTGTATCAAATTCATAATATGCTGTTGCGATATTTTTCGCCAAACAATGTCGACAATGCGTAGCAAACACAATTTGTTTTTAGCGTAAGAGGGTTAAATTTCGCTCACATTATCAATCATTGGCTAATTGAAATTTTGTACAAACATTTTTCGAACTCGTAAGTTGTACGAGTCGAAACGGACAGCAACAAAAATCGGCGGCTGATCTAATTCGACAAGAACTTGCGATAAAAAACTGATATTTTCGTGAAAGCATAGCGTTTGTACATACCAATATTTTTTAACGTATTTTTCAATTCATCTAGCTGCTATCTAAATTAATTTTTTGATATGTACATACTTTTGTACGTACGTATATGGAGGCTTGCGAAATTTAATTTTGTTGACATACTTTACAGCAAAATGTTGTCGACAATTTGTTAAATAGGAGCAGTGATGGGGACCGTTTGCTATTGCTAACTATGTTTCAAGATAAATTTGAAAGTGAGAGACTAGTGGACTACACTTCATATTCCTTGCAAAGTAAAAGTTCAACAGTAGAGTAGTAAAAGTTCAACATTTCAAGAATATATTCCCAAAATTTGAAGTCAATCAAAGCAAAACTCTCGAAGCTATTGAATACTTTGTCCCGTCTCCTCTATGATTGTAGTTCCGACAGCTCCGAGTATAGTAGTCATTTTCTCAAAACAATTTTTTAAATTCCGTGCTCACTGCCATTTAAAAACCACATTACCGATACATTTCAAACTTGACACACACTTTTTACATGTAAAATACGTCCCTCCAACGATAAGTTTAAGAACTTTTTTTTTACATTAAGGGGCTTTTCACCTACAAAAAGGTGAAAAATAGCGTTTTTTATTCGTGAAAAATAGCTATATTCGCTTCAAATGACCACCAAAATATTTAAAAAATAAAAAAATAGAAATCAGAGAACGTTAGGGGGAGGATTTGATGACACTTCGACTAAATTTTAATGTTCTTTGATTTCCGATAATTTTCAGCTGAGATACAATGAACACCGGAAATCGTCTTTTTCCAAAGATGTTCTTGAAAAACCTTTGTCACCGGTTTGTTTGTTGATATTTTCGCATAAAAAAATTACACAATGCTATTGAAATGATAGTTAATAATGTACAAAAGGTTTAAATAAATTTGCTCTATCCATATTGCTAAAAAAAATCGTAAAAAAAGTGTTTTTATTCACGCTGAAACCCTCACCTCTCGCTTAAAGAAGTTTGAAATGCTTTTTCCAAAATGAAAAGTCTTCTTCCGATATCACTTACTCGAGCAAACTTTTCGAAAGAGTTGTTTGCAACATGACCCTTCCTATTACCGAGCCTTTTCTAGCTTCACCATGAATATTTCTACAAGGTGTTGATGGTTTTCACATCTCCTAGATTCCTTCTCACATTAATGTATTGTAGCTATTAACTCCAGCCGGCTTCCAGTTCCTTCTACCCTAGATCCGATGTCTCGCCATGTTCGATTCTTGATCCGTTGTTGTTCTTGATTTTTATAAATGAACTTCCCTGTCTGCTAAACTCAACTGTATGCAGATGATCTTTAAATATTCAGATAATTCGAATCATTTGAAGACTTTGAGCTGCAAAATTATCTACCATATGCACTCCAAAGGACGTTTTTCATAGTCTTTCACAGTCTTTCCTATTCCGTTTCTGGTATTTATGCCGAGGCTGCCTGTAATTTTCAACAGTCAAGTAGAACCTTGATAACGTCTAATGTACTCTTTGCACGGTACCCACTGCTGCGTTTACTCAAACAACATAACATTCTCAAGATTTGTCCTGTGCCACCGACTTTATCGCCTTTTATCTTAATTATCTTAATGATAATTGCTTTCTTATTTGTCTTTTTGTGGTTCTGTAAATATTTTAGATCTATTACATATAAGAATGTACTTGTTTTTCTAGCCCGTTTTTTTTTTAGATTTAGACATGCGTGTACTGTATTTCTTAGCTGCCCAGCAAACAATTTAATCATTATATAAGGCATAGCGCAAAAGGCCTGTCTCTTTTAAGGGAAAATATAGAAATGCCAATGCCCATATATAAATATTAAACTAAGCCTTAACTAAGGCTTAAACTATTCATTATTTAAACATTAGTCTGATATGCCTGATCATATTTTTTGCTGGGTGCTAATGGGTAAGGTATAAGCGTTGAGAGATGCAATGAACTGACCTTGAAACTGACTTTAAAACTCCATGGCGACTAGAATGACGATATATATTTCATGGGTATATCCTTAAAATGCCCTCTAACGATTGCAAGGTCGTATTAATAATTCCCAAGAATTAATATTTGTCATGTAGATAATTATTACATACTAGAAGAATTTTTTCCATTTGGGCTTTGCTTCCCTTAGTGTAGATGGCCAAAAAAATCTGCTTACCAGATTTCCGGGTAACCTATAAGACCGCGGGGTATGTGAGGGTTGACTCACTAAAAAAGACCATCTACCAGCCCTCGAAGTTCCGAGTCTGGACTCGTCTAAGCACTGCTTCAACCCGGTCGTGCTGGCTCACCTATTGGTAACCATGGATTTCGAAAATTACTACAGCTCATGGGTCGGGAAGGCAACCATCTTACCGCTTTATGCGCAGTGCTTTTTCAACGTATACTGAGACTGCGCACCAGTTCTCTTCGTTTTGCTGCATTGAAACAGGCCAAGCGTGTACTCAATGGTGCGAGGAATGTGTGCTGAGCATCATCGAGCTCAGTCACACAGTACCGGCAGTACGATGTGACCATCTTACCCATTCTGTTCAGGTATTTCCTGAAGTAACCGTGACCTGAATTGACAAAGCCAACTCCTTAATAAGACCAATTAGCATAGCCGTTCAGGGTCCTTTATCATTTTCACTCCAACGTTCTTGCCAAAGTTTGAGGGTTAGCGGACGCGTGCGTGTCAGAGCCTCACTTCCGTCCAGCTCTGAATGAAAGCGGTACCCTTCCTTGCGTTTTCGCGCTAGTAGATCGATCGGGACTACGCCCAATATCACCATCACAGCCTATTGTGAGATCGTGCAGTCACTACAGGCGATTCACAGGGCACTCCTGAGCTGGACAATGGAAATGCGCTTCGAAAACTTCTTAGTTCGGATCGCATCTTCCCAAATTTCGTCTCGATATAGCAAGATGGAATTGGTCTTTACCATCAGCAGCCTCCGCCTCGTTTCACTGCGTCCGCCGAAGTTGACCAATAGTCTACTCACCGAAGTGACGACTACTTGATCCGTGTCACACGCACAGCGAGTATTAGTCCAAGACGTTAGCTTAGTGACCAGGGTGACTGACTGACTTACTGGTCTGGACTTCGACTGGGCCATGCGTAGGACAGTTGGTATCCTCCGCTTCGTTAGCATGACAATCTGCCATCTGAAGGCCGCACTTGGTCATTCACCGTTCCAACCTCCTCCTGACTTTGTTATATCTAAGTTGGGAAATGCATATACATGAGTTCAATATATTTTCAATTCATTTTCTGAAGAATTTTCAATTCAAAATTGTTTGAAACAATTAAAGCTAAGTTTCTTCACTTCTGTCGCTTCAAAAAAATACAGCACAAGTTTAGAAAGTTCTGTTAAGATACGTGTCACAAGCATAATTCCGTGTTAGTTTTGAATAAAACTGCTTAATCGCAAGCACTTATCAACTCATATCTACGTCATGCATCAGCACTGGTAGTGTGCTGAACGCTGAAATTAAATAATTAAATTCAAAACAACATATTATTTTCATATTCAATCACTTGTTACTGATTTATTTGCACTCTAGTACACACATCAACAACGTAACTTCATTAGATTTACTAAACAATGTCTTACGCGAAATAAGTTAGATCATTAACAATTCTAATAATAAACAAACACGGTAACGTACAATATTGCATTCCATCTTATTAATTATCTTATCTAATCCAACAACGACCGCGATAGATTCATCCGGCGTCACTGCGAATGACAGGCTGTGCCATTGGGATGGCATTACGCTAACAATTAATCATTTTTAAGCTTCGGAATTACAAGGAAACACACTGATACCAAATAATTATTGATTTGTGTTCATTGTCTTATTTTTAACTTAATGCTCGAATAGGAATTTCTAATCTATTTACAACTTCAAACAGCTTGGTTATGCTGCTGAAAATTTTATGCACTAATTTATATTAAATTTTAAAATGTATTCGTATCTAATTACGGTTTTTTACTTAGGTGTTGACGAATAACATATATTATTTAATTTATTTAATCTAATTCACTTTTTTAGCTTTTGAAAACCAAAGATTTTGATTTGGAGATCAATTTGTCTTTTAGAGGCTAGATACATTCTGAAAATAATCTGCCGTTTTCTTCGGTATCTATCAGACTTCCAAGACAGATAGCAACTGAAGAAAAGGGCAGAGTGCCCTTGAAATATCGATATCTGTCAAGAAATTAAGCACGGAGATTCGGTAAGAAATAAATATGGATCGCACTCTCCCAATGATAGCGGAAAAATCATAGGCACAGAGAAATTGAATGGGATACTCCCCAACGATGAATTGATGTGCCAAAATTAATATGAAGGCAGTCAATAAATATCTTGCCAAATGTGTTTTTTCAACAAAAGTAAAATTTATGTCAAACATTGTCCCGATACAAGAATATATCATGTTTAAAACTCTGAAGCTTACACAAAAACTGATTATGGCCGTACACTCTGGCTAAATTTCAAAGCTTTACTCCCATTTTAATGCATCGGACATTTGAAAATCTGGTAAAATAATGGAGCGTACAATCTATTATTACTTATCAGTTTTTACTCGAAACTCCGTACTGATTTGGTAAAATCATTAGCTAATTTTTTGCTTTCGATTTTATCTCTAGTAAAATTTATCTGAAAACTGACATTTCACCCGAATCTCCGTACTTGGCTTATCTAGCTTCGAAAAAGAAAATTGGTCTTCAAATAAAAACATTTGGTTTATTATTTGTTTCAATTCGTTTCTATTTTGGCATGCATCGCATGTGTTAATGCTACTCGACGACATATTGCACTCCGTTTCGGACCCATTTGCTACGCCCAACCTGATTCTTCCGGGGTCTGTATCAAATATATTGCACGCAATCAAATCACAATCGGACATTCAACAGTTTCAGGTAACAGCCCCTGACAAATGGCACCATATTACGCTCTCATTTTCTTAATTAATTTACACAAGCACTAACGCTACAGTACGCCTTTGTAGTCTATCAACATTATGTACATACTTAAATCTAAAATAAATGTATTGTAAGTGAAAACCATGACGATTTTTCGCTTGCTCTTATTGACGACAAACATTCAATCCAAGAAATTTTGTTCAGGCCTTGTTAGGACTTCAGGTCCGATGCTTCATCAAAGTCAAGTAAGTTCGGCAAAATCTGTTCGGCACATTCATCATCTTGGTCTTCGAATAAAACTAGTCCTAAACTTGTAAGTTAGCCAAAGGAATCGCACTACCACCGGGTTCCAGCACTTTGATTGTATGGCGGAGAAGTGGATGCCTGTAACTGTGCGGCCCGATCCTGGATTGTGTAGCGATCCTTCCGAGGGAAATGGAGTGTGTAGTCTGGCACTGGAACTGGCGGAAGCACTTCGTGATCTTCCGCGTGGGCCAACGTTTTCCGAGGAGTCGTGATGTCATCACGAGCACTGAAGTAGGACCAGGGCAATTGACTTCGCAGTTCTCCAGTAACATAGCTACTGTTGGGTCTTTCGACGGGTGCTGAGGCACGGTCTGGTCTGCCTGTCACGCCGTCCCTATCATGCTCTGGATAACGATCTGACTGTGCCCTGGCCACATCCGCTTGAACACGCCGAACTCCTTGTGCGTTTCCGGAATATCTCTTCTCTGGCGGTTGCGGACGCTCTCGCGGCCGCGGCACGATGAATTCAGCTTGGCTGGAACCATGCATTTGCGCGACATTATTCTGCCTCTTCGAACGCCGTTGTTTCCGCTCGCTGGGAAGCGCGTATAGATCCTGCGGCGTGAATTCAACGGGACTATCACTTGGTTGCACGTGCTCGAAGGTTCGCTTGTGTAAGTCTGGAGGCGGGGCAAATGGTTCTGGCATAGCTCGAGCGGGAACATAGTAATACTGGTTTGGATCATGGGGACCAACTCTTGGATGTTCCATCGACTGAGGCTGAAACAGAAACGACTGAGTTATTATTTGCAATAAGATTGTTCGAAAGGAGATCTACCGATGTTCGATCCAGTGACTGCAACTGGCCACTGCGTTTCAAAATCAGTTTCGTAGCCTGTCGAATGGCCCACAACATTCCGAAAACATTGAACAGAAACAGCACTACAAGCCGAGATGAGACACATGCGAAAATTATCGAAGGAAAACTGAAATTTCGGAAATTTTTCTCGGCAGAATGAATGATGTCCCAGAAGTTTTCCACTTCCAAGTATTGAAATGTACTTTCCGCAGTCTGTAAGGTAGTAAGATATAGGTCCGTTTAAATACAAAAGAAAATCTTAAAAAATTTACCGTTGTGTGAATAATGTCGTAGATGTGGAAAGCTGTTGCAATAACATCCAAGAGGCAGCCAGCTAATATAACAATAGCCCAAGGAGTAAAGTAACAGTGAAATGCGGTATGGCTTAGCTTCCGTCGAGTTGCGCCAACTGAAAATAAAACGTTGCAAATTTCTCAGTAAATATGAATTCAATGAATGTAAATTTGGCATAAGTAGAATTCATGAAATTTATTATATTATAATAATATAGTATTTATTTATAATATAATATTAATAGCTTAGTGAAATTTTTTTTAAAGAGCTAGATTATTTCAACCATCAAATGCGTCTGGAATATTCATTTCAAACAGTAACGGATTTTATTTTAAATATTTAGACAAAACGAATTAACAATTCTACAAACCGCAGATAACTCATTTCCTAGACTTTCAAGCATTGTAGGCATAAAAAAACAACATCTGATTTTATTTCTTGCAGATTACAATCCTTATTTATAACTTTAGCAGGCAAATACCGTAGACGGCTAATGAGTTAAACATACAAAGCTCAAGGTCTTATGTAACATATGTTTTTTACACATATTTTTAAACTAGACTTAGCACATATTTTTAAAGTATACTGAATAACAATATATTTCCAAGAATCTTGTGATGTCTAGTGAGAAAACTGATTCACAAAATTAAGAAATAATATTGCAGTATTGATTTCAGAACAAGCAACTCTTCAGGCCATGAAACATGCTCGTTAACCTTAGTATGATAGTGGTATGATAGCGTTAAACTTGTCATCATCATGGGCACTACACCCGGGTTCCGATCCTTGTCTCCTTCAACAAGTTTTCCCACAGATTCCGATCGCGAGCCGATGTCATCAATTAGGCGATTTTACGCTCCTATCGTTATGGTCAATGACATCGTTGCTATCGTCTGCCATAAAGTCGGCATCAAGTAGTTTCTCTTCGTTCATATGAGCCAGATCCCTAACCCACCGGCGTCTACCAACCTTTATCTTAGTTACTTTATCTGCTTCTTCCACATCTTCTCGAAAATTACATTCGTTTCGAACCGACCCTTTAGAAATTGAACTTCTGATGAACTATATCGATGCCAACACCGGTAGTGTTTCCGACGGTATTCCAAATACCCTGGCTAAATCTCTTTCATAATCTCTGTGTGTCCCTCTTTCAATCTTGTTTAATATAAGTGTGTCTTCGGACTCTTTCCCTTCTCTTAGGGAAATTGCCAACATCTTCCCTATACATAAAGCCGGTGATCGTACATGCATCTCAAACTACCGTCTCATTTCCCTTCTTGCTTGTTTCAGCAAGATCTTTGAGAAACTGGTCTACAGGCGAGCCTACGCTTTAATCCAGTCTACTCTAGCTCATGAGAAGCATGGTTTTGTCAAAGGAAAATCCACTTTAACCAACCTTCTTTCCTTCACACATATGATCGCATCCGCTCTTGACTATCAAAAGCAGGTCGACGAACTTTATACTGACTTCTCCAAAGCCTTTGACTCTGTCAGCCATAACCTTCTTCTTCAAAAGATAAAGAACAATGGCACAGGTGGTTCTCTTCTTTCTTGGTTTAATTCTTACATATTAGGTCGTACTTGTATTGTAACCATTAATTCCTGCTCTCCAGTTCCCTCTTAGCCTGTATCAGGTGTTCCACAAGGGTTTGTTCTTGGTCCTCTTCGCTTTCTTTTGTCCATAAACGATCTCCCGCCTTTAAGCCGATCTTCTTGTCTTTTATATGCCGGCGATTTCAAGACATTTACGGTTTTACAAAACGATTTTAATAGCTTACAGACTTGGTGTGCTGCCAATGGCACGAACGAAAGCGTGGCTACTAATGTCAGATTCAACCATCCTATAAAATAAGACAATAATAGTCACTCATCCAGGAAAAGTATTCGTGATTCGAGGGAAGAAAGGAGTAGGAAAAAAAGACGATCACTGTAAAACAGACTCCAACGCAGTATTTAAGTTGACATTATTGAGGACACCACACTTGACAGCAATGTTCAAGGACATTACGCGCAAAGGAGAACAGGTGGAAATATTAACGAAAGATTTATAGGATCTAATAATGAAACCTGATAATTTAGAGGGCCTGGCAGTAATGAAATATGCTTATCAACTTAAAGCTTTGGATCTAGTATTGAATCAAGATCTTTAAAATTATCAACAACATTAAGGGGAGAGCCAAACCAGAAGTATGTCGGACTAGCAAGTATTTCGTACTAGTTAGTATTTTCGTACCTAGTATTTTCGTACTAGCTAGTATTTCGTACGTGCAAGTATTTTAATACTAGCGTGCTTGTGAGTATTTGATATTTGAGAGCAAGTAATACTTGCTGATATGATATTGTACTTGAAAAAGGTTATATTTGAGTACTCGTGCTTAGACTGATTTGTTTTGGGTATTTTATTCGGGTGTTGTGGGAATGATGGGAAAAATTGAAAAATTATGTAAGTTTTGATTTTTGGCACTGATACCATTACCGATTGTTTGAGACTAGCCAAGAAAAGATTGGTATCGGAGATCGATCCACGAAAAGTCATACAGTTGGCAACAGGATTAGTTGGTCATATTTTAGTAAATTTAACGACTTTAGCAGTTTGAACGAATACGGGAGGTGTTTTGTGAATATAATAAAATGAAAATCAAATTAAATTGATTGAGAAAGACTTGCCAAATATAACCGACCATTGCGAAGTTACTGACAAGCTGCACGGACTAATGACGGGGTATCGTTTGAAGGTCATCTTACACCATCACCATTCTAGCTTGAAAGCTTTATGTCTGGGTTATACTAATCATACCATTTTATTACACCACTGCAAATTGTATTATTATATTACATACTTCAAAAAATATTAGCTAGTATTTTTGGAACAGGTTTTTGGAACAGCTATTTATCTGTACTCGTACTAGTTACACGTAGTATGTGAAAATCATAGTACGACCCAACTCTAGTTTTTACATGCTCTTTTATAGTGCACTGAGATGATTCCCTAAGCCTTTCTATTCAATCGAAGTTTTGCAGGTGTCCCGAAATAAATAATCTCAAAGACGATTTTTTTTGGCAATTAATTTCCTTTGTTTCTATCTGGAGAGTATATGAGCATGTGAATGTCTTGCGTGTAAAGTGATTGACGAACGTTAGAATATAAAAATTCTTTCCACGTTTGAACTGTATTCTATTTAGTGTGCTTATTCCACTTCTAAAGCAGGCAGGATATTTTGAATTATATAATCAATATACTTGAACGTTACTTTATCGTCATCTATAGCGCAACAGCCAGTAGACCACTATAAGCTTACTTCCGCAAAGAGTTCTAGATGCTCCGGCATTTCACCGCCGTCGTACAATAAGATATCTTCAGCATTTCTTGGGCGCCTTGACCTACTCCATCACTTCGCCGAAGACAAGGCTTACGCCTTGGCGACTCTTCCCAACGATTCTGCTCTGCGTGAACTTTCCAAACCGATTTTTTGTTCACTTATTGTCAAACAGTCATTAAAAGCCCTATAAAATTATTGAGCTATAACTCCAATGCTACTTTTTGGGTAGAAGTTCAGTCCTGCAAATAGTAATTATTTCATTTCGTTAGATTCCCTGTGAACTCTATGGCTGCATATTGAATTCCGAAACTTCATTATAATAGGCAGTGAGTAAGCAGTATAAAAGTTCGATAATATACATTATCAACCTAATCTATGGGGGATAAAATCAATTACCAAGCACACGCATATGATGATTCATTCATAACCGCATACTGCACTTTGTAGGAAATCGTTAAAAATAACCAACAGATTTATGACATTTGGCACAAATTTAATTATTGCACATATATATTCATTGTCTGATGCTATTTACCTCATTAAACTATCTTATCGATACCATTGAACGAACCCTAAGCCACCTAAAGGTTGTATATAGACAAACACATGAAATACCTACCTATTACGAATATCGATGTCAATATCCATAAGAAGCTAATGGCCATGTAAGAGATAACCAGTCCTTCTGTCCGTTCCGCCACAAACGTCATCTTTGGTAACTCTGCAGTATCGGACTGTAATCGCGACCATGACACCTCGATACAATCACTATCTGCAAAAAATCCAGGCCGTTAATCAAAACGCAACATACCAAGATGAAAAAATCAATCAAAACAAAATAAATATAAAATACTTACTTCGAAAATAAATAAAGTACATTATTGTTCCTATATTAGTTGAGGTCATATCGAATTGGCATATGATTACTAGTAGAGCCCAGATCGATAGAACAAGATATAGTGCACCTTGAAGCTGCAAGCAGATGTTTAGAGAAAACAAATTTATTAAAAATTATATGTTAACAAATATTTTTGCCAACTAGCAACAAAAATAAAAGATTATTTCAAGGAAATCTTTTTTTTAGCATAACTCGAAATCCATCTGAAGAATGAGTATTTTCACCTCATCTCAGGGATATTTTGCAGTAGTTTGAAAAAAATTATCGAGTCGCACCTGGACATTTATTTATTTACTCTATCAATTATAGCAAACACAACATACCATCGTTATTGATCCAATAACAGCAATCCTCGAGAATTTTCTATTGCTGGGCGTATCCATGGTTTTGTGGAATTTCGGCGACATTTTGGCAAATCTTGACAAAAACTCCGTTCGCAACACTCACGCGAATCAGTAAATTCTGTTCAACCGAATTCGAATCCAATCACAATCTACTTGCAAAGCGCCATCCATTCGCTCGAAAAGTTTCACGAAATGATTTGTAGTTTCACGCCCAACGTGGGAAGCTGTAAGAATAAAATCGTTCCATATCTAAATGAACTTCATACTAAGATAATATTCTCATATTTGAACTAACTAGTGAAATCGAAAGTAAATTATTTGAAAACGCGATACGTGTGTCGGACGTTGACTAACCACAACCGAGACATCCCATCGACCCCCCGAGAAGTTAAAGTTCCGCACCGACCGCGTCGGCTGCGCCTGCTCCAAAGCTTCAATATCTGTGTACTAAAAGGTGTTCTGCAGACACTCTTTACGCTAGAATTTGTTTTGGATTTTTTCGCCTGCGCCACTTGTGGCTCATTATGAGTTTATACAAATAATATCTATGTATGCTGTGGTTAAAGCACAGATAAGATAACTCGCAACGCAGGCTAACTCGATGGACGGCACCTGATACCCGTGGGGCTGATTCGCGTCGAAGAGAGCACCTCAATATTTCGAAAGGGGTGTCCCGCAATTTACGAGTGGGTTTTTTTCACTGGCATATATTATCATATCTCTAACGGAAACACCACATGACGGAAAATGGAGCGATTTATCGCAATTTCAATGTGGCTTCGATCAGCTGTTCTGGAAGCATGAACGGTTTTTCTAAATTATCATACAAGTCCTTAAATCTTGGCCCCAAATCTCCCACTGCTGATCAAAGAGATCGAAAGTAAAAATATATCGCGAAACACAATAACACGTTGGAATCAAATAAAAATGAAACATATCCGTGATGATCCCGTTATCAGTTCACTTTTCGCGATAGACATATCCCTCGACAGTTGGTAATAAATTAATCACAGCAATTGACCTTGGATTGACGAAGCGAAAAAAAATATATGGAGCGACAGATAAGATTTGCATTGGCCATTTCACAGTAGTGTAAGTCAGATAACGTAGCGAATAAAATTTATATGTGTAAGTAAACATTTAAATGTTTATGCATCGAAATTTCGGTAGAATTTCGTGAAATGATAAGTAAATGATCCTACTACGCATTTCAGTATCCGTATCGATCAAAATATGAGGATCTGGCCCAAATACGTACGTCTAATATATAATACCACCACCATATATCATAACGATAATGTTCAGGAAAAATGCGAATCATTGTCCAAACGCAATGTTTACTATTGTTAGCTTTATCAATCAACGATTTTTTTCGGGAGTGTCAACGCCAACAGAAGAACAATCAAAATCAGCTGCTGTTACCTTCACTCCTCATATATGAATGAAAGCATTGTTCTTTGACAGATTTTTTGACAGGAAATAACAATTCTATAAGTACAAATGGAAGATCTCGACGATTTTCAGGGAGCTAAATATTAATCTGCAACGGACATTTTATCATTCTCATGACTCTATATCCGTTCCTTAAATCTGCAAATCAATCAAAGAGCAAGTGCATAAACATAACGTCAAACTGAAAGCAACACATGCCATTCTACGCAATCGCAACAGAAGATGCTACAATTCATAACTGTTCAAGCTAAATTTATACCGCCACCAGTCGAAATACAATTCAGCAATTAAATATTTTATTACTACACCACCAACCATTTAATGAGAAAGTTACCAGCTTGCAATATCGAATTCGTCGATGGACCGGAGCAGTTAAGTTATAAATTCATGAATTTCTCGTTTCCAAATCTTGAAATGAAAAAAAAAAACAATGAATCATTGATTGATATCTCAGCGGAAAGCGATAAAGTTCGAAATTGATTCGGGTGCATTAATCACTTACGGCTTCAGATCAAATAAAAAATATGGAGGATATTGCAGTCGCAAAATATTGTAACTACCATAAATTAAAAATTTTGCAGATTCGCAAACGAACAATATGGAGCGAATGTCGCACTGCTGCGCTACATTATAAAAATATGTAGACTTCACAGCATTAAGCGCTGAGTGAAATTTCAACATGATACTTTATCTGGAGATAAAACAACTGAAGATATGAATATCACTATTTTCGGCAGTACACTAATGAACTTTGACGGCTGATTAAAATTCGAAAACAATAGGAAACGATTTTGCAGTGCCAGTAGAAAGGTTCGCTGTGAAATCAATCGAATCAGGACTTCGGGACAAGCTTAACGAGCAAGATGATTTTTGCAAAATTATCTTCATGCTTGAAGTGGCATCTCAGCGGACTCATTTTACCAAAACAATCTATTGATTCAATTCGATCTCATATTGAGCTCTAGCGCTCGGTTTTTGTGAAGAATCTATGATACCTACATATTTATGTAAATTTATTTTGCATTCACAGAAAACGTGCTACATAATTTCGTTTTGTATAGCGGAACATCAAAATGTTTTGATAGTTCAAAAATTCTATTGAAGGAAGAATGATAAATACTGGAATGGAGGAACTTTCACATCAAGACGATCGAAATATTTTTATTCGCATCAAAGTTTTTTGCTATAGTTTTCATAGAACATAAAACTTTAAATGTTACGCACGACGACACAGTTAACATATGTATATATGGTCTTATCTTTGCAATATTCTTTATTGAAGCTTTTGCAGCCAAATAAGCAGAACAGCAGCTGGTAACGTGTGTGGTCCTTGGTTCAAATTCGATCATGCCCACTCACTCGGCTTTGAGTCAACCTACCTGTGAATACGTACCTAAATTAATTCTGGGGTGAATGAAGCGGGCATGAAGCATGCCCGTATACATTGATCTTGAGTTAATAGTTTCCGTTGGCAGAAAAAAAACTCCTGAAAATCCACAGAATATCCCGGATAAATCATCGGAAATGCAGTAATTTAAACGATATTTAGTAGCGAATGTATTCGGATATCATTCTCTCAGCATCAAGAAATTCAAACAGCATTTGCCTTTCTTCTTTCGGCAGGTGACACATGTTACGTAAAGGTCATGACGAGGACCATAGCAACACTCACTATAATTTTCAAAATTAGAAAAATATTGTATCGCTTATGAAACAACTATTTCAAACGAACAAAAAATTTTAAACAATACTTTTGCTGGAAAGTCCAAGAGTTTCAGCAAAATCAATATCGTTTAGCTCAACTCTCAAAAATTTCTTTCTACTATCTTTCGTAACACTCAGACACAAAACAACAGATATTGTATAAATTTTATGCATTTGCATATCTGCAGACTCCAATCGAACAGGAACTTGATTCGACATGGATTTACATTTCAAATTCAAACCGTTCGATTCTAATTTCCTCGGTCTATCATCAAACTTCCAGTAAGAAAAATCGACTGGATGCCAAACCATCCCAGTCGCCCCACAATAAACACGTCGACGACTTAAGAAATCGAATCTGGGTTAATCACATAGATTTCCCAATCTTTCGGTTCTGAATGCATAAATTTGATTTGATTTCTCAAAAAATTACAAACCAGAATTGGTATCACATCGCTTTGATGGAAAACATTTCTCAATTGGAAATTTATCTAGGTTACCGATACTGATTATCAGACTTTATTCTGTGGACATCCAAAAGAATCTTAGAGAATGTTGACAGTTGTTGTATGCATATATTTGCATTTTTCATGAAGTAACCGTACGCTGGGCATCAAATAGCTGAAATCAAATTTAATGAAATTCGGCACATGTTAAATTATTTGTGTCTGAATTTCATTCAAATATTTTTGGTGGTGGGTTTAACTGCTATGGTTTCACAGTTTTGTTTACAATAAATGCATAATTATTTGAATCATTCAATAGATTCTGGAAACGTCAGAAAACAACTGCCTAAAATTAATCGCTTTGAATATGAAAAATACAACTATTCAATATAGACTCGAACATATTTTCTCCGATCATCGATTTCAAGAAGAATTCAGCTTTGTTCTAACTTTCCAGGGGCAGCCTGTTTTGCCTTGTAAATTCAGGAGCTACTAATTTGAAAGCTAAAGTTTTGCTTGGTTTCACTTATTTCGTGATTTTTTCAAAAAAAAATCAGAATTTTCATGAATTTCCGAAGAAAAACGGAAAATATTTTTGAGCTGCTGTTTTCCATAGTGGTCAGATACACTTTATTACGATCAGCCTGTATCGAATGTCATGTACCACTTTGATTTGACGTCTGCGTCGCAAATTAGAGGGTGGAAAGATTTACAGGGCTACCGCTTGCAAGAGTTTCAAAGCTCAGGAAAGTAAGTACTTACTTTCATTATAAGATATTTATCATATGAAAATTAAATGGCAGTATCTGTAAGTACGAAAATGGTAATTAAGATCGACACACCTTTTGAATCTTGTTTTTATCGCATTGGAAGTTATAGGGATGGAAAAAATTTTGGGGTTTCTATCCGAAAAATTTCCAAAACTTGGTAATTTTAAATATTTATTACTTTTTCTTTTCGCATACTGTCTGAAGAGACTGTTAGACACTGAAGAAGAAGGCAGATTACCCTCGAAATATCGATAGCTGTCAAGAAGTTAATATATATTTAACTTCTAGACGAAAGCTTTGTCAAACAATCAATTGAAAAAACATTATTTTAAATTGTCTATTTTGCCATGTCTCCCTTTTCCAACTTATATTGAAATGGATGCTTTCGCATTTAATTCAATTTACATAACGGGGTCTATAACAGTGTATATAGGTTGCATTTGAGATTGAAATGGAGGTCCCGAAAATGCTAGTCCCGAGATTTCGGGATTTTATAAAGGAACTGTATTAAGAGAATTTAAACAGATATATTGGCTTATTCATACTCCGTTGAAACTTTATTTCAAATATATATACATAAAACCGGAAGTTAAGTTCATTATAATTTTAAATTTATGCCACATATGTACATGGGTTCTAGCAAGTAAAACGTTAATCTATAATTCCATCTTATGTTAATCTATAATTCCATCTAATCTATAATTCCATCAAATCTATAATTCCATCTAATCTTATGATCTAATTTCTTCTTATCTTCTTTTCCAATTATTTCTCCTTATTTGGTCATGATTGTTATTTATAAAATTAGTTAAAAACGAATTGAAATTTAATCAGTATTACGGATGTTACGATAAAATAATAAAAATATATTTTTATTATTTATAATATTGCTTTTCAATGAAACAAGTGATAAGTTATAATATCGATTGGTTGAAACTGCTGATTCGTTTTGAAAGTATGCTCTTAATAAACATAATTCGTCAAGAGTTTCAGAATGTAAACTAGACTTGATTTTACTGCACATAGATACAGCTGCTGAAAAAGATATTTCGGGTTCTACACTTTTTGGTGGGATAACTGTTAAGCATGTAATCATACGCCAGTTGTAATAATGAGCCCTTAGCGCCTCCGTTTTCATAAAACGATATTTCTTTTAGTATCAAGTTCTGGGTTGTGCACTCATATCGTAATGACGAACCTTTTTTTTCCTTCTTCCTTCCACTCTCTCCATCACTCTATCAGCGTGCACAGTCCATGTGCACCATCTTTACCCTCCAGTAAGTTTTTCATAGTGCTTCCCAGACAACTAGTTTGTTGGTATAAGGGACAGCACAATTCTTATCAATATGATAGACTCACTTTTATTAACTTATGATTGACTTGTGCCCAGAGAAAAGTATACAAAAAAAACTCTGGTGTTATTCGTCACTGTGCATTGTTAATTTTTTATGTACAATTTTAGGTTTTCTTTGAATATTGCTTGAGCTCTTTAACGGATCTGGCAATGTATTGTAGAAAGCTATAGCCTGTTGTATTGGATCTAGCTTTAATCTATCCGTTCTTGGTTTACGAACTAAAAGGTTGCTGGCTGATCTTGTTTCTCTACTAGTTAACTCTGCAACAGTTCGAGGAATATCTGGCCATTTAGCCCGTTGTTTATAATTTGGTAAATTATTTTGCCTCTTTCGAGATTAATAATCTGTTGGATGCTCAACAACCCTGATCGAGTGTATACGTCGCCCGTTGGTGTTAAGGTCGGCAACGTAAATATAACCTTTATTGCCTTAGTGACAAGTCTCCCAATTAGCTCGATGTTATGCTTAGATGTTTGGCTCCACAAGACTGCTCCATATTTAACAGTAGACAAGATAAACGCATTTAGGATCAGGAGTTGAGTGCGTTTTTCCAGGAAATCATGTTTTCTCAGTGTTGGGATAAATGGTGCGATTTTACTCCTGATGTAGTTGATGTGATGTGTCCAGGACATATTTTCATCCGAAATCAATCCCAGGTAATCGACCTTCTCCAGTTGAACTCCATCAATTTGAATACATGGATTAATAGGGTGTTTATTTTCTTGCTGGAACATAATGTATTTAGTTTTGTGGACATTTATAACGAGTTTGCTCTGGCGCAGCCACCTCAAGTATTTATCCAAATCCAAATCCATATTTACAGTACTTTGGATAGCTTTCTCATATTTTCCAGCATATAACAGGAGCATATCGTCAGCAAGCAAAACTATCTTACCAGAAAGCCTGAGATCTTCTCAAAATTCTCAAAATGGGTTGAATCTTATCAATCCCGAAATCTCAGGAGTCCCGATAAAAAAATCGGGATCCCGAAAATGTCCAAAATGTGTCGGGATCCCGAGATCCCGAAATCTCGGGATTGCATGCCCTAAACATGATCGACATACAGTCAAACACTGAGTCGGATCCGTTCTGTTCATTGTAATTTGATTCAGTTTGTAGGTGACCGTAAGCTTTAGCTATCTGTTGTAGAAACATGCAGGATTTTTCAATAAATACCTGCAACATCCGTTATTCGAGAACAAATGACTGTGTGGCGTATCTCCATCAACCAGCGGTTCTGGAACTAAGCGAAACCAAGGTCGTTTCTGATACCGATGTGAACCAACATTGCCTGTCTTCTCTCCTCTAAGTAGAATCGCAATATGTGTTCGGAATGATGTTGCTTTCTCCCTTCCATTGTTTCTTCTTCTAAACCAGAGTTCAACTACACCTGGATCAGATTTAACTTGCAGAAGCACATCATATTCTTACGTTTTTTTGTATCGCAGCTCCAAAATGTCTGACGCTGGCACTGAACGCTCCTTCGTTGTACTATCTGTCAACATTAGTACTCTAGTAGCTAATCTATTTGCCTCCGATTAATCAAAGCCCATCTTCGATCCCTTAGTGCAATTCAAATCAAGGGCCTTTTCATTGTCGCAGTACACTCAGAAAAATATTTCTCCTTTTCGAGGCAAAATGAACACATTATCAAAGAAAATGGATAATGATTTAGCGCCAAAGCAATTTTCACTCAGTGAAAACAATGAAATTTATTCATTTCAAATAGCTGGCCCTGAGTAAAATTTGGGATAGTTTCAAGGAAATGTTGCCATAAATCACAGACAATATTTTTTTGTTCATTGATATTTTTCTTCGCAACAAGCGAATATTTCCATGTGCCAAAGCAATAAGATTTGGCGTCAGATAAATATTGAACCTACCGTGAGTAAAATCTATTTTGTTTCAAGGAAATGTTGAGAGAAATCTTAAAAACTATGCATTTTTTCGTCGACATTTTTCTTTGAATCAAGCACATGTGTTCCATAAACCAAAGCAATATGACCCCAGACAAATAGTTCACTTGATTGTGACGAGTATAATATTTGTCCAAATTAAAGAAGTACATTTTATTTTAACCCAAAAAAAAAACTTTTCTATTCAAAGAATATCGCTCTATTAATCGGAAAAATTTATTCTTTAGTAGGTTCCTCTTGTTCTTTGATATCTGCAAATGTGCGGAATGATATCAAATCCCATCCTAAGACATGGAATAATTAGGTAAAATAATTTTTCCCCCATAAAAATGTGTTTTCAATCGGGCGATGTCCTTTCTTCGATCAAACCATACTTACCCATTCAAAAGAAACGAAGAAGTTGGCTACCCCAACTGAGGACGTGTCTTTGTTTGCTATACAGTTTTGAAAGGAGGACAGATCTCTTCAATTTTAGTAAGAGAGATAGTAGTATTTCTTGGAATCAAAAATGATTGATGTTGAAGCATATAAAAACTTGTTAGCGTTGGAGACATAATTGACCAAATTTGAGCGAAATCGCACTGAAAAAAATCCACATGGTGCCCAGAGCCATGTAACATAGCGCATTATTTATGGTCTCATACGCCATGTACATAGTACTCTGAGCCATGCAATATGGCTCCCAGTGCCATAATGTCAGAATCTACATAGCGCGTTGTCCCATGTAACATGGCGCAGCATTTATGGTTCCACACGCTATGTACATAGTACTCTGAGCCATGCAGTATAGCTCCCAGTGCCATAATTACATGGCGGAGAAATTATGGCCCCACGCGCTATATTACATAGTACCATGAGCCATGTAATATGGCTTCAGTTGTTACTGCAATTATAACTCGCAGCTAAAGTGTGTGAGGGGATGTATAAATGTCAGCAAGTGACGTTTGAGTATATACATATATGACAATGTATCATGAAATCGTATTGATTTTCACTATGATTTTGCTACCTGCTATTGATTTTGAACGTAATGACAATTGTCCGAATGATAGATTTAACTGATAAATTCAACTTTACAAGCGGATTCAGAATCGTTTAATATATTTGACTAAAGTACTCCACGCCATGTTATATAGTCCCCCACGCCATGTACTATAGTCCTCCACGCCATGCATTATAGTCTTCCACGCCATGTACTACTATAGTACATGGCGTGGAGGGCTATAAGCATAGCGTCTGCTCCTATGTACTTTTCGCCATGTACTATGGTGTGTGGCGCTATATTTTATCACAATCCCCAAACCGACTATGTACATGGCGCCAGAAGTCCATAAATAATGGCGTCTGGCGCCATGTGTTTTTTCAGTGTACTTGCTTGAAATAAGGCAAAGTAAGAACTGTATTGTGTTGAATGGAAGAAACTTTACACAACATTTATTCGGGCAACTGAACTAAAATAAAAGTTGATTTGATTTGTAAAAGATTACATATCTCGTAGGCAAGTAAACATTTTCTTCGATTCTCGGAAAAATATTTCTCTAAGTGCGGGGAACTTTACCAAGTAATCGCAAAGCTGGATGACTCTAGTTCGGCTGGACCTAAAGGTATTCCACCAATGGTTCTGAAACGCTGTTCTTCTTCTTTAATTCACCTCTGCGCAAATTATTTCACTTGTCTTATTCAAAAGAAACTTTTCTAATAGAATGGAAATTTGCTCACGTTCAGCCCATCCCCAAAAATGCGGGACCTATCATCCCTTTAACTATAGTTTTTGAAGTACTTATCAATCCCCAATCAATGAGCTACCCAGATATTTATAAGCTAATCAATGATTTCGCTGTGATCTTGACAAATGACACCGAAACAGAGCCGTTGCCTCTGTATTTTTGGTAAAGCCAAAATCACTGCTCTGGATATTTCAGACTTTTGATAGAGTCTGGCGTGCCGCCCTTTTAGTCAAACTCCATGTATTTGGTCTTGTCCAGAATCTAATAAATAATATCCATACATTTACGCCGGGATTCCTCCAAGTCCCTTTTTTTTAATTTATAGAAAACATCCAATCCAATCCATAGTTTTCTTGATGACAGCATCTTTGATTTCGCGTGCTGCTTTGATTCTTTGGCTGACCCTCGCGGAAATGCTACTTGCATCATTTGAGATCGTATGTTTGAATTATTAAACATTGGTATTTCATCCATATTTGCTTGGGACGAATCAAACCGTGTCATATTTAATGCTTCCAAAACTCAATGCTGCCTTATATCTACTAAATTTTGTGCTCCATCCACTTCCCAAACCATTTGTGCCAACTGTGTAAGTATTCCTGATTCGTCGTCGCTAAATGTATGGAGTATTAACATCTCCAGTAAACTTAACTGAGCCAATCACATTTTCTCCGTTGCAAAAAATGGAATGAAATGCTTGCGCAACCTGAAAAGGTGTAGATATATTTTAACCCACCTAATATAGTGCGAATCTACAAGATCCACTTTAGATCAAGACTCAAATACAATTCCCAGATTTGATCCGGCGGAGGTTGCACTACACTGTCTGCGTTAAGAAAAAGTACAAAGGAACGCTTTCAAGCTTATTGGCGATGAATCTGGTACTTTCCTCATTGAATCGCTTGAGTACAGGCGTAATTTTGGCTGTCTTTCTCTCCGATATTGCTAGTTCAACGGTTGTAGTTCTAACGAAATACTTTATCGTATATTTCCCTGTGCGCAGCATGCAGCGTGCTTCACACCCATCTTTACACCCTCCACATCGGTGCTAGTCGCACTGTTAAATTCCATGAGTCCTTGTTACAGAGAACAACACAAATGTGTTGCAATCTTCGATCTGCTGTCTTTCCCCATGCTTATAATCGTCAAATGGTTAAGCGGAGCATTCATATATACCTTCTTCACACTCAACCCTTCGCATTTCACATACCCTTTCCTTTCTACCAAGGCATCAATGTGCAATATGTGCATAATGTGCAATAGGATCATAAGGTTATCGCCTTAGTTCTGACACTATTATTAAATAAAACCGTGCAAAAACAATTCATTTTTTTTTTTAAATATTTCCGGAAGCCTCAATAGTACCTTTACAGTATCCAAATTTATATTTTCACGTAGCGTTTTCTTTGGAAGAACAGATTTTTTAATTCGTTCGCTCTCATGAGAAGTCTAGATTTTCGACTAGCACTCTTTCTATCACTCATCATGAATACCAAACATGTTACACCATATCGATGCCCAGAGACCAATACAGCAGTGAACCTGTTAATCACATTAGAAAGTGTCAGCTTTGCAGCAAAGCTATTTAGTAACACCTGTTGAAAGTTCAATAATCAGAGTGATTGCTGAACTTTCTCAACTAAGAATTAGCATTGACCAACATTAGCAATCACAATCATTTCCATCAAATTGCTACCATCCAAATGATTTCCAAGCAACGCATACTGCAATTTAATGAGGGACTGACACTTTAACGTATGTAGCAGCTTTCAACCAACGCCCAACAAATATTTGAAATATGTATGTATGTCTCATCTGCTTTTAGAATTTGAATGCAAAAAACTGCAGCAGGAAAATTTCCACAGCGCAATCGGCATAATTCTCGTAATCTACGTCTAATATATTCATATAAACACCAGAAGATTCACGCAAGGTCAATAAAGAAATTAGTCAAATTAATATGAGAAGAAACCACTTTGCGCAGCATGAATGCAATTTACATACATTCATCAAAGATATTAGTATCCGACAATCGAGAATGATCTATAATTTTTTCGAT
Source organism: Nemotelus nigrinus (assembly GCA_947369275.1). Classification (NCBI taxonomy): domain Eukaryota; kingdom Metazoa; phylum Arthropoda; class Insecta; order Diptera; family Stratiomyidae; genus Nemotelus; species Nemotelus nigrinus. The sequence goes on along the minus strand of OX376373.1, from coordinate 1,923,682 downwards.
TGCTTAATAATGGAGTGCCTTTGGAAAAGGTAACGTCATCACAAACGCATTTCAGAAGAAGTAGAAGTTTGAGATCTTGATTACAACGCAATAAACCTTATTCGAAAATTCATCTAAAATATGAACCGTGTGATCTTGGAATACATTTATAAATTACGATGAGCCTAGCGTCCGGTTGTATTTGTGCAATTCATCATAAGACCTGATATATTAAATATATTCGCGTGCGACAATTTTTTTATTGTTCAGCCGTAATCATGCGAGAATCGCATATTATCTTAGCGACTTTAAGTGACATCCAAATATTACCCCACTATGAGAATTGATCAAAGTACTCAACAATAAAACTAGCCAGATTCAATACAACTTTAACACTTACCGCAAACACCAAGAAGCGATTCGAACCCAGTTCTAAGTAATTAACTATTTCACACCTCGTTACTAACTGGCGAATCCACTCGATCCTCGATTTCGCGCAAGAATTTCATCAAATCGTACCGAAACTCGCACCGAAATGCTAACTATCAGAATCTGTATCTGAGCCGAATGTACAGCCTGTAACTAACTAGAAAATCGCTCTACCTGACAAAGCCACGAAAATTACGCAACCGCCGCTGCTATTGTGCTAACTTTAATAGAATTACATAGTTAACCCCCGCGGATAAAGGCGGTCTCAGTGGCAGTGGCTCATGTAATCCGCGAACAAGCGTCGATATAACCACTAATAATGGGAAACGGGAGCAATTTCGAACTTTGCATACACTTAGCACCTCGTCTCGTCACAAACCGCACATCACGTAATCGTCAATACAGTCGACGACGGCGCCCAGCTTCCATTACACAGTTCACTTCAACATCCAAAATACTGTTTACTTTCCAAAGTGCTAACAAGCATCAGAAAATGGACTGCAGATCGAGAGTCACTGGGGCAAAGCAGGTGGATCCGTCGCGGTTCCTAACGTGGTTCTAACGTCCCAAACTCACGCTGAATCGAATTTAACGACGAACAATGGATAATTATCTGACAATTTTCGTACAATCTTTATTGGATGATGTCGTGTTCTGCTGCTTGTTTGTTTTTAACTTTTATTTGAACTGTTTTTCTGTTTGTTGTTTTTTGTTGATGTAAGCTCGCGATCCGATCTTCATGCAGCTTCACCTGTGTATTCGCAGCAGCTCGCGGGCTCAAATAAACAATTGTTTCATTGGAGCAAGTGCTCACGGATTCGAATAGGTGCAAGGGGTTACACACAGCAGTACATATGTTAATTGAATCTCATTGCATTATGTTGTGGTGGCGTTTGTTGCGCTTGTTGAGGCGAAACTCGCGTAATTGTCGTTTCAGATGATGTTCCGTATCCACCACCGACTCCGGCAGCCACCCCGACTAGCGTAAAGTTACGCCTGGACGATTTCGCACGACCTTCGGACGACCAACGAGATCGACACTATGATTCGCGGCGCGATCTGTTCGATTGAAGCGTTTTGTGGCGTGTATCTAGTATCTGACGATTGTACCGCAAAATCAACACTGCTCGCGACAACTGAAGGTGATCTGATCAGCGTTCGCATCTGAATCTGATAGATTCGATAGTTTTTTTATTTGCTTGTCCCATCCAAGCTCCAAAATGTTCCCAAATTTCCGTTGATTGGATTGGAGGAATTGGTTCCGATGCTTCTGTTCGAATCGTTGCTGTTTTTGTGGTTTTCGTTAGCTTCTCGTTTGGTAAAAGGTGTTTATCGGCACTGAGCTACTATCAAAACACGAGTTTTTCACATCGCAAGCGAAGCGTGTTAAAGCTCTTCGCTATGTTTATTCTATTTTAGGTGGAAACACACATACTTCGTTTAGTATCAACAATCTGGAACGAAGCATACATCAATGTTCCGCGCTCACTTTTATCTATCTAGATTTGTAGTTACTCCAAAAACGCATTGCAATAAATTAAGATAATATGAGGCTATCGGTGGAAGCGGTGTGTTTATGGGCGAGTTAATCAATATTTTCGATTTCCGTGAGTGCAGCGATAATTTGGCAATTGATTGCTACTTTCATGGTTGTTTTGCAGCACTTAGGAGTTTTTAATTTCACGGAAAAACTCGTGAGCGGGTGATACGTGGACGAATGTGATTCGACAAAAGTATATATGTACCAACTTTCAAAAAAATTATATGGCTTAGATATTTGACATTCCCTAAGATTTTTATCAGAGGAAGAAGAATAACGCATTAGCTTTTGATAAAGTCTTGTTGGAAATGTTATGCCTGGCTGAAGTGAAGTGTCAATCTTATATAGTTTTAGACGAAGATTCACGCAGAAATATCCATTAACCACTTTGACTATATTAATCATTGAGATAAGTAAACCGTTTAGGTTTCCTTATGAGTCGGGGGGCATTAGAGGTCATTGTCGGAAATGGAGCCTGTGTTTCGTGTGAATGTCACTCAACAACAACATATTGTAAAAGTGAAGTAATCACACGACAACCCTAATCAGACACGATTGTGGAGTGATTAGTTCCACGACTCACTGACTGATTTAATTCAGGTATCTTTCAGGGCAAGGTGATCTCAAAACTCGGTGCGCGATGCTTCGTCTGGACTTGGATTCGAACCAGGGATCCCACACATGAGGAGCCAGTGCTCTATCCACTAGACTACACGAACTTTGAAATTGTAAAAGGCCAAGACGAAAATAATCTCTTCCTTCATTCTTATTCAACCACCATTTCCAATTTCATCGAGCTTGTTTTCTCTAAGTGTAGCGCTTGACAACGGTATCACGTTTCGCTCTGACAACGTTAACTGGAAACTATTGAAAAGAGAAAACATCGCTGTTTGAAGAAGAGAAAATCGTCATTTCCAATTGAAGCTCAAATCCTCCAAATCTTCTCCCCGAAGATTCGAGTTAAGCGTAATGCTAAAGCAAAAGACGAATGCAGAAGAAATCTCGGAAGTGATGGATGGCCAACGATAAGAGGACGATTGGAAGCCACAAAACAGACGAAACGGCAATACGCAGCAAGCTGTGACCAGAACTCTGAGAGACACACCCCCTAGATGTACTAGCTCATCTTTTTTCCCTATACTAAATCCTGTTGGACAACGTTTGATTTGGCTTATACTTACTTGCATGAAGTTTCACCCAAAAGGCCGGATTAGACTACAATAAGACCATAATCCATTCGAATGATCCTCTCAATCGTAACACCTCGCTACGATCTTTTGTTACAGGCAAGGAGATATGAGAGAGTCTTGGTCTGCAGTGTTTATACTGGCGACGTTGAGATCAGAATATCAACCACAGGATACGTGCTCTATCTCAAAATGGACACTATCTCTTGGAACTCCAAGAAGCAAAAGGTCGTCGCTTTGGCAATCACCGAGGCAAGATATATTTCAGCGTACCTGACGGCAAAAGAAATCATCTGGGTCGAACAAATTATCCGCGAACTGTCAGAATGAAAAATAACGGAAAGGTGCAGACGAAATTCGTCATCGCCAATAAAGAAACCCTGAAGCTGATCAAAAATCCGGAACGAAGCACATCGGCGTTCAGTCGCTACCATTTTATTCAGGATGAGTTCATACCTGGCGCATTCATCGGAGAGTCAATAAGTGCACATCCTGAGTAAGCCGCTACCGAGAGAGGGAGAGAGAGATCTTCAAACGGCTAAACAATTTGCTGCGGATGAGAGAGAGACTCCTGGATAATTAAAATAAAATTAATAATGTTTTTTTACGAGAGAGTATTAAAATCTCAGAAGAGAGAGATAAGGAAATGAAAACAACAGTTAAAATCAGTGCTCTGAGATTTCCGTGGTTGAAATTCCATCGAAAAGGGCATGTTATGCTTGATTTTCCCACAGTACAAGGTGTGAATTCCCGCGAATTTCTCAGGGGCAAGCTGCGAACTATTCATCCCAGTTTTCTATTTATTTGTCAAAATCGATATAATTTCAACACTTTTAAGAACTCAGTCACTTAGTAAAAATCATTGGAGCTTAAGAAATATCAAAAACCTAGAAATCTAGGAATCTGGAAAAAAATCATGCGAGTTATGAACAAATTCAAGAGGTGTAGAAAAAACCTTGGTAATCCAGAAAACAATCGTGAGAGCGAAAAAAAATCAAAAAGGATCAGAAAAATTTCAGAAAAGTCTACGAAGAAATCATAGGGACGTGGTAAAGATCCTAGAGACTTACACTCAGAGAAAAATCGTTATATTATAATATATAATATATAAAAAAATATAATATATAAAAAAAAATAGATATGAATCAAATATTTTCAAATATGATTTGGCGTCATATACGTTTCTTTTTAATTCAAATAATCTGTCTTCATTGCAATAACGCTTTATCCATGATGATGATAATTACCAACGATGAAAATTATGATATGAAAATAACATTTGTATAATAAAGTGGAATCATTTTTATTGAATGTGGGGGCTTATTTAATTCAAATAAGATTCGTTTTTTATTTAAAAGTGTTTCAACTTTTGATTTAAATTTGATTCTATTAAATTTTAAGTGGTGAAATTTTTCTGAGTGTAAGAAAAAATTCGATATGCCATTTTACTTTGATTGCGAATAAAGAATAAAGAAAAAATATGTTTAAGGAAAAAGACATGTGGCCATTTTATTATTATATTATATTGCGTTCATTTTCGGACCAATCAAATAGATGTTGTTTTTCAGAAAGTTGAAATCAATGCAGGCAACAGTTCTAGACTGAAAATTTGAACGGATGCAACAAATGTTCAGTAACGCCACGTCCACATTGGCCATAGGAGATGGCATAACATTCGACTTGCCATGGAAATGGAAAATGTAGACAGTAAATGGCATGCCATATTTGATGGCATGCCATAAATGTCAAGCCATAAATGTCAAGCCATATGGCAAGACATTTGCATGGCCATGAGCATGGCCATATTCTGACAGTTTTTCATTTTCAAAATGGCGATGTCGAGGGAAATAGTGTTACGAATCTTAAATGAATACAAAAAAAAGATTGCTTATGGAATTATATGTTCGCCTCTTCCTCAATTTACGCCTTTCCTCACATTCCGCTTCCTCTAACCTTTGCAGTGCTTTCAAATACCGGATAGCGCACACATGTTCACGGCTGAGCGACATTTTTAAAATGATATGGCATAACATGCCGCTGCCCAGGCCGCAGATGACATGCCATAAACTGACATTCGTTGCCATCGCATATGGCAGAGCTCATGGCCAATGTGGACTCTAGGTGAATTTCCACAAATTCTATTTGACGTCGGTTAGCAGTTGAATGTGGCAAAACAAAAGCAGAATTTAAAATCTCAGTTAAATGAGGAGACATGTACGCATCTTCAAAATTTTTGATTTGATTCTATTTTTTCTAAAACTCCACTCTGTTAGCTGCAATAATATCTGGTTCTCATCATTTGAAGAACTTACTGTTAAATATCTTCATTTGATATTGACAATAGATTTCCCACATCCAACTTTTTTGACAAAATCTTTTGCTGAAGCAAATTCGTTTGCTTTGTACTACTAAGAGCTATTTGTGGGTATGAAAATTCAATTTATTTGAAGATATCATCATGAAATGGTAATCTTTCATTATGTTTAAATGTCGTAATGTAAATTCTTTTCCTAGTTTTATTTCTAATTTTGTATCTTCTTCAAAAGACGCGATGAACACTTCACACTTTGGTTCCAAATATATATCCATTTCGAACAAAATGGTTGTCATCCAATTCAAAAAATTTCTAGTGGGTCAGTGAAACTAGATTTCACAAAATTTAAGCAAATTCTTATGCAAGAAAAATGCCTTTACATGATTATTCGGCATTATTACACCCTCGAAAGATCGAAACCTGTCAACAAATTGAAAATTAAATTGTATATATGGTCTTAACTCAATATTTAGTGCCTTGAGTGAAAAGCCAATGGCGTGAGAAACAATTCTATTCCATTTCATTCCTGGTTTTCACTGAAATGAAAGGTTTCGCAATGAAATGTAAATTTCGCGTAGATAGTTCAATTTTGTTTCGATCAAATAAAGTTTTGTTTTATTTGAATCATTTCTCCCACGATTTTGTTCAACGACAGCTTTTTCTCCCTCTCCCCCTTTTCAAGTTTTAAAAGTCAAAAATTCCGACAAATTGGAAGGTTTCCCATGATCTGACAACGCTGGTGAGAATTGAAGCAATTTGCCTGAATCTGAGCGCTAGTAGCAGTGAAGGGAAACTATGGGGACTATGAGCAAATTTGACAGTCTTCTCCTCCGCGAACAGAGTTGACCATGTGGACGATAGAGATAGTAGGCCATTTGACACGTTATAAACAAAAGCTCGTAGAACTTAGGTAGCGGAAAAACCAAACAGAACATCTGAGGTAATAATTCTCTCGATTTGTTCTATTTACAGATTTTATCTTTGTATTGAAATTGCTGCACTATATTTCGTATATGTATTTCCTTGAATCTCTCGTTCTGAGATACGCACGCAGTATTCTGAATTTTGATTTAAACTGTCACAGATAAACTCACACGGCACCTTTCTATGTAAATACTACACATATCTGTCTCTCGTCTTTGTTGTTGAATATTTTTCAAAGGTCCCAGAGTCAAATAAATCGGATTGTTCTGCAAAGTGTTTTATTGCGTTTTGCAAGCAAACTGGAGGTTTTGGGGACGAAGGAAGGAAAAGCGAAGGAGAAAGGAAAGTTCGATAGAATTTAAGATTTTAGGAGACCTATTTGCTCATCGCCCAAGCATTTGTCCTAACCGCGGCGTTATATTCAAAAGTTGGATTCAAATCATCCACTTGACTGCAACGAAGCGACAAAGCTGATCAGTGGCGGCTCGTGTCTTTAAGACTCGGGGAAGCAGATTTATTTTTGCATAGTTTTCCAGAATAAACAAGTAGGAATTTCAGCGCAGCAAATACATCAAAAGTTGCATTCAATTTCCGATTCTTTGACTCAGTGACTTTTCTACTCATTATGATCACCATCAATCTCAGTAATATTTAAATGATGCAAGGTTACAGATTACAATGCAAGATAATGCAAATTAGATTTTTTCTTTTTAAATAAAAAGTGAAAATTAGTGGTCCTGGTCACCACAAATCTATAAAGTACTTTTATCTATTCAAATAGTCTAAGAGAAAAATATACCGCAGTAGATGTTCTATGGTGAAATTCAATTTTCAACACAAAATGAATTAAATCTTCGGCAAAAAACGTGAAAATAATTCCTCTCCCTTACAAGGTAGGGTTAGATTTACCTCATAAAGTATTATATATATTCTGTGTATACATGTATTAAACAGAACGTGCTCAAATGTTTTTTTTATTCTTTGCATCAACAAGCATTAATAAAACACAAAGCATTTTAATAAAAAAACCGATTTTTCCTTTAGAAGCTAGATATATTGAATTTTGTGACAAAATTGAATTTTGTGACATTAAATACAAAGCATTTATTTAAAAAAATACTTTCATACCTCTTCCATAAAATCAGCTTCATGTCTTTAAGATTTGGACTTGAAATAACCTCACGTTGTATGCCGAACGTTAATACTCTTGTACTATTTAAGTGAAAAGCCACTATCTTTCTTTAATCATTCTAATACTAACTTACGCACTTTTAGCACAAAAAAACAAACAGACAAATCAGAAGAAACATTAAACATTAAACTCTTGAGCTCAATAATAAATCCATTACAGAAACGAAACATACAAATAACACCTTATGTTAAACTACGAATTCATAACAGTATTCATACATACAAATAACATCCTAAGCTCAGTCACTCAAAGTATACCAGCTCCAAATTCTGTAACAAAATAGAAACCAAACAGAGTACGCTACAAATCGTGCTGCGTCCATTCACAAATATTTCTGGGCTATTTAGCGGCTGAATAAGCGAGGGGTTTTTGATTTTCTCTACTCAGGAAGACGCGGTGAGCTGAGCAGCGTCCGCGCTGCTTTTCGGGAACATTCATTGCAAAGTATTTCCGACCACCGATTGCGTGATGCTTGCAATGGAGTGTATGCACACATCATGGTACGTGCATTGAGGCAAGATCACTTTAGTGTTCTGTGTAGCATATTTCAATTAGTGATGGGCGCTTCTGTTGTTTTCAGAAAACGAAAACGAACTGTTTTTTTCCAAAAACAGCTGTTTTTTAAAACTGTTTGAAAACTTTTTTCACTCGACCAGCAGCAGATTGATACTGGGTGTTACCATTAGTGATGGGCGTTTCTGTTGTTTTCATAAAACGAAAACTATTTTAAAAAAACAGTTGGAAAAAAACTGTTTGAAAAAAACTGTTTTTTTCCAACTGTTTTTTTCAAATAGTTTTCGTTTTCTGAAAACAACAGAAACGCCCATCACTAATTTCAATACGCTGCAATGAACTGAGCGTTCTGGCTTACAGTGGTACGAGATGCTTGAGGTTTTCACTCAAACGCAAGATATCCGATCGCGTTGCTGTAAAACTACTTGTAAGGCACTTTGGCTGTGAGAACTATCTCGTGTGTGAGATGAATAGTGTTTTGAGTTTCGTAAATTTTTTAATTGATGTTGGATGCTAATTCATATAAAATCAATTGATTTGCTTTGAATTTCAATATGTATTGTTAAGCTATTTTTCTTGTATAGGCAATATTTAGCAAGGGAAGCACTGCTTCCTTTGCGTACAACGACGAGCCGCCCCTGAAGCTGATCTACACTTTTACGAGCGATAGTTTCTACTGAATCATCGTGTCTAAAAACCGAAAACAACGAGAGTTGTTCAATAAATTCCGTTGGTTTTAGCACATCTGAGTATTTTATTTATGAATAATTTACTGCAAACAGTGTTTCTTAGTTAGCTATAAATTATAAATTTACAGCTTGTTGTTTACACAGTTGCACTGAAACATAGTCTGTTTTTGCACATATGGTCTGATATCAGGACATGTTCATATAAAAACTACACTTGCTACTAACCGCTACTAGTTTTCTTAATCTTCAAAGAAATATCAAATGAAAAGTGAAAGCGTCCGTTACCGCCAAGAATGTGTAAGCACTTACCTCTGCCTGAAATAGTGAAACACTATAAAACCGACATCAAATGACTCTTCTTTTGTCCGATTGAAATTCGAGTGGTTCGCACTTGACTAACGAAACCAGAAAAAAATTGTATAGTTGTTCCAAATTGGTTTGCCAATCTGACTATGCGACGAACCATGGCCGTCGACGAACGGAATCAATATAACCATATAAAACCTACATACATGGCATTTGATGAATTTTCTCCTGATCTACACAACTGACTGGAATGGACACACAACAAGACTAGAACAAGCTGCAAATAAGAGAAAGTAATGGTCGCTCGTCATTTTCGGAATTCTAGCTATACATGAAAAAACTGGGAAACTACTTAAAAATGTCAACTTTTTCATCTAGCTAGTCCAGACGATAGATCTGTATGCTACGCTAGTTCAGGTGCCGTTCGTTTGAAACGGTGCAATCAAGGTGACATGATTACCGCTATTCGAATTTGAATATGCATTTCGAAACTTAATTAATGCTCGGGAATTAGCATTGCTGTGTAGTGGTAGTAGATGGGATGTATCTTTACTAGAACTAGATTCATACATAGGGGAATTTATCATCACTGATTAACAGGTGCAGAGCTATCAATTGCTTATTTTCTATGTGAATTGATTTGATGATGATATCATCTTGACGTAGCATGTTCTAATCACGTCTGAGGTCATGCAAGGCTTAAATTGTTTTAGAAATACCAACGATTGTATTCAGCTTACTGTTGTGATATTTTAATAGCCGGTATTAGCTTGGCTTAGAAGCATGCACGTAAGCGATATTTGTGGCGGTATATGCAATGAAATCCGCACAGACAAAACAATGAAATACGTACAGGCACACAAAAGCTAATATATTTGAAGAACATACAGATACAGATAACTTTTGGTCAAAGACAGGATCGCTTGTGTTCGTAAGCGTTAAAACCAATGTGAATAAATATAGGATGTGTGAAAAAATTAAATATGGTAAATATATCTTACCAATCTTCGTAACGCTAGTATAATTGCTCTCATGGCGGTTTGATAACCACACACAGGACTACGGACAAACAGTTCGTATTGGGAAGTGAAATGGTAATTAAACTTCCTCGATAATCTGATATTCCATTGCCGCTTCTATTAACCAGGCCTCTGTTGGGAGGCTATCTACAACTGCCATGCGTATGTCACTTTCGGCTCCTAATATTTCACTTGAATACCCGTACTAGGACCATTGAAACCCTTATGGTGGTGGAATTGTTTGTTGGGATGATTAAAATTGAAAAATTATTTGACCAAGTACTTTCGAAAGTATTGTTGCAACCTAGCTTCTGCTATCGAGCAGTTGCCAGGACAGCATGAATTTTTTTAGAAGAGTATTTTGTTAGAGCCCAGCGTGCTTTGCTCCGCCAGCTAGCTCAGCCTGGTCGTGAGCTTTCGGGCTGATACTCTTCTCGTGCTACGCACGCTATATCAACACTTTAAGTCTCATAAAGGTTATTGATTTGTGATCACGGTTTCCTTCTTGTCTATAAATCAGCATAGACAACGTATATCGTGTCTCTAAAGCTTATCAAAGCAGAGAATAATTGATGCGGGAAACTCGATCGTTTTGCGGAATAAGCCTCCGAAAGCAGAATCAAATTGGAATTGTTTTTGCGGGATGATTACAATTGAAAAATTTTTATTTATTTTTTATCTTGAAAATTTTATTTGATTAAGATTAAAATTTGTCACAACCAGCGTAAATAACGATTAATGATTTCCACCTGCAAGTGGTCACACCAGTCAAGTATGCACTGTGTGCTGGTGTCTGATGAGAATCAGTGCATGCTTTCGAAACCACTTTGTCAAATAAAATTTTCAAGATAAAAAAAAAATTAAAATTTTTCAATTTTAATCATCCCGCAAAAACAATTCTACTTTAAGTCTGTCCTGAAACGACATTACACACAGACACATATTTCCACAGGAATCTGACAAGACAGGAAATGAATCACCATTTTAAAATTTGAATCTACTCCAGATTGTACATATTTATTAATAATTCCAAAAATTATTCATACAAACAAAACTCAATTAATAGAGACAACTAAACTGTTTCTTCGCGAAGTTATATTAAAATTCAGTTTTCAACTAAAAAGGGTCTCCTAAATTTATCAGAACATACATTCATAAATAACTTTTTAACTAATTCCGACCGGATTTAGTTTACACTAATCATGACAAGAATTTGCTTAAATCTGTGAGACTTGCAATTGAGTTTCATGATTTTTCTGTATTATTACTTTTCATAAGATATCTGTTCTATCGAAATTTAATGTAATCTAATAGTGATATTAACTTTTTATACAGATATGAATTGCGAAAATGATATTAAAATAGAATAGTACTGGTACACGATGCTTCAGCAAGTTGGATGAATACATCCCGTCGACTGAATTTCAATTTAAAGACGACAAAATATAATAACATACATTATCAGTAAAATCTCTGATTTTAAGTTCTGTTTATACAGCAAACCTTTTCATTATTCAATATAGAAGTTATTTTTGCTGGTTAATTTCTAGTTTTATCCTTTTGGAATTTTTTCTTTCTTTATTTTTTCGTTAGCTACTTATCTGTTAACCGACACTATGGTTGCTGTGAATCGTCGCTTTTCAACCTTTCTTTAAGCATAATTTGCCACTCCGTCTCAACCAAAACGCTTATGGATTACCATTGAACTGCTTTATCCGTCTAGCAGACTCAAGCTACGATCAGCACTAAAGAGCTCCGTAAAACGTAGGATTTGTTCTCACGCCAAATAATTCTGGGGAGTCATGTAGGAAATTGCCGTCCAAGTCCCCTCCTGAGTTGTGCATTTAATACTTTCTCAGCAATAATTCTTGAATACCTAGCACCAAACTCAAACTTTGTTACAGTTCTTATATTTAAACTTTAAAACTGCACCATAATTGTATAGAATCCCCTTTTTCTTTTTTTAAAAACTCTTTACACCTTTGTTCTTCAACGAAAAAATTCTTCCCTGAACCGCAAAAACGGTTATCTTCCTTTTTCTACATCAACATGGAATAAGACTGTGCGGTACTACACCAAGTATTCTATGGTCATACGGTTTTAATTCTTGTACTAATTGGATCTTGTTCGCCTTTAAACCGAGATCCTTTCACCAAATTTTCCACGAATTAGACTCACAAATCCCAACACTAGCTTCCACGGCCGCGATAATCCCTCCGGAACGTACTTTTATCAATCTTGTCGTTGGCCTACGGTCCAGCGCCGTGAAGTGGTTGCGAAAATTTTACGATTATGCGGTCCATAAAAATCACGAAGCGATCTTCGAGTTTGCACATCCAAGCACACCTTCCTTTTTAAGTTTGCCCCAAAATTTTTTATCGGCCTTAACCGGGGTATGTTAGAAGGATTTTCTTTTCTTGAAATGAAAACAATTTTTCATCATTAGCGTAGTGTGCGGACGCTAGATCTGGCCAAAACACAGCTTTATCCATTTTGTTTGGTATTTTTGAATAAACTTACTCAAAACTGGTAAACACTTATTGGCATGATTTTCTTTATTCCCTGCTAAGCCCGATTTCTAGATTGCCCCTTCCCTGATTTCTGTCTAACTTATTGCGAGCCACACTAATACCTTACCTGGATGCTTCGATTTATGTTTAAATCGCACAATATCTGCTGCAGGACGATCCTTACATTCGAAATCCATTTTTTTTGTCACTCATTACCTTCTACTGTAAAAAGTAATTTGAGTCTCTTCTTAATTAATAACTAAAGTTTTTCTGTTTGCTGATTGTTATTGACTTACGTTGTACATAAACTTTTTCCTAAAACTGTTTGATAGTTTTTCCTGCCACATTACACTTTCTTCCTAGTTCTCTATACGATTTTGCACTCCGGCTCACAGTTACTGCTTTCAATTACGCTCTCACTTTGTTATTGCTTAAGGCACACTTCTTTTCCGAATCTGATTTCCCCTCTGCGCTCTCATTAATCTCTAATAAATTTATTGTAAGATTTTTAGAATCCAATGCTTTAAAGTAGTAAAAAATTTCACTTTTCTTATCATTCGGATTTTCTTCGCGATATTTTTCACTAATGTTCGAAGAACATTAGTATTCAAATCGTTTTGGTCAAAAATTCATATTTATATATATATATATATATATATATATATATATATATATATATATATATATATATATATATATATATGTATATATATATATATATATATATATAAATATATATATATATATATATATATATATATATATATATATATACATGTATATACATGTATATATATATATATATATATATATAAATATATATATATATACATATATATATATATATATATATATATATATATATATATATATATACCATCAAAAAATTTCAGTGAAAAAATCTCAAAGCAAAACTTTTGAAATTTCATCGGGCAAGAACGGTTACCCTTCTCCAATTTACCTATATTTTAAGCATCAAAAACTTCTGTTCACGAGAACTCACGACCAAATCATAAGATACAGCTGAAACTCACAGAATGTATTAGTATTAACTAGGACCAGGTCTGATAGAAACGATTTGGAAATACGGGTAACTCTGCGCCAGTGGTGCCACATTAAAAAATTATAAAAAAAAAATTGTCTTTTACCCTATGAATTCTGATTCAGTTACCAGATTTTCATGAAATTCACACAGAACCTGAACCTTACTCTAAGCCGTGTTTGGTAGAAATTTGGTTGAAACATTCGGTTGGTGCTGCCAGCTATGGTAATTTTGGTGTCTTGGGTTTTGAAAATTCGCTCAGGAAAATAAAGCTTTTTGCCCTATAACTTCCAGTGCAGTCATGAAACCAAAACGAATTTCATATGATAAATGGAGCTTATTATAGGCATTTTTCAGAAGAAATGTGGTTAAAAGCCATGATAAGGCTGCCAGCTATTGTTGGTTTTGTATTTATTTGCAATATCTATATTAAGCGATTTTATCGTAAAATTTTCAAATGGTAATGATCTTCTAGTGACAATAAACAACAAATATTAAGTTTTCGAAAATTTGAAAACTGTTGCGGGTGGAAACCATAAATTTCTTTGTACCCCTATAACTTCCAATGAAGTCATCGGATCGGAACGAAATTCGTAGGGTAGGTTGATTTCAATGTGAGGCAGATGTGATATATTTTTGGCTTTGATGCTAGCAAAGGGCTGCCAGCGCGAGGCGTTTTTTGCTATTTTCGTATCAATAAATGCTAACATTAAGTATTCATATCGCGAACATTTACAATCAAAATAAGTTACCAATGTTTAAATTTTCCAAGCTCTACAAAGTTTTCGGTCCCAACATCTTACGTTTTTTGATCCCAAACATCTTTCTATCCCTGTAACTTTCGACGAAATCATCGGATAAAATCGAGATCGATAGAGTTATTTGATTTTGACGTGAAACAATTGTGGGAGACTTTTAGTTGCAGTGCTGCAATCACTGAGCATTTTCTTTGTTTATCTTATGTTATGCTGCTTTGAAAGCTTTGTAGTGTTTGGCTTTTCTAAATCTAGTAATCCATGCAAGAGGTAGCCCTAAAATCTTTTCCACCCTATGAGCTTAAATGCACTTTTAAGATCAAAGTGGTTTTGCCCTCGAAACAGGTTGGAGCACGTGAGGTTGAATATGCACTTAAAATCTGCTCGATTCTTCTATTGTTCACCGAACATTAGTACTTCTAGCGGTTCAGGTGCGCTATATTTTTTTTATCAGTCTTCGGCGATCTACCTGTGGTAAATTAATTTAACAAGCTGACTGGCAACAGATAGTTTAAGAGATGGGAAACCAAGGTTATTTTTAGAACAAGCCGGGACGTTTTTACGTTTGTCTTAAAGAGATAGCAATTACCTGAAATTTGTCCAAATTTCAAGTCGCAAACGTTAGCATTGAATCCTACAAACTAGTGCTCGTAGGCTGATTAACAGGTCAATAGTAAGCCAAACTTTAATTCAGGCTTGAAATAATATCGACGCCAAAACCTCGGAAGTGTAGGGATTTCAAAAAAGAGGGGTACGCAATGCTTACTTACAAGTTTCAGTCACGCAAATCAAACCTTTTTGCGACATTCTCATCGAATCACTCGTTTTTGAAAATGTTCAGTGAAAACTTCCCGAACAAAGAATAGGAAAAATGATCATAAATCTGCAAACTTGTCACAAGTTTGCTCATCGAACAAAAGAAAACTTCACAAGCACCGTCAATCGTTTCCGATGACCTAGACAACAAAGTTGAAATTTAATTGCATTTAAATTCCGTCTAATTTGCCATGCAAATGTCAACTCTCAGCAATCTATAGATTGGCAGTGATGAATGCATACAGAATGTTTGAATATGCACACGCCAATGTATGCAAAAGCAAGATTTTCCATGTTCCCGTATTTAAAGTGAGAAAAATATGCGCATAATTCTTCATAGCAAAAAACAAAAGTTTCTCATGGGAAAAACATTCAAAGCAAATGCAAACACTTAGTTCCAACTAAAAAGTCTTCTCTAATCAATTCCTTTTACGATTATCGAAATTTAAAAATATTTAATTTAAAAATCACTTCTTACACGAAAACCTATCGTATTTGCAATATCTACACTAATGACTTAAACAAACATGAAAATAAGCGAAAAACACCAATATGAAGTAAAGTTGGGTTGAGCGACTACGCTAATAACTACTGACGCCATTGCTCTGGTGGCGAATACAAGACGTTCACCGGCAACGGAATTTTTTGCTGATGTCACGAAATTGGAAAATTTCACACCTTAGCCGTTCATGGGGAAAATAAAATTTTGATGATTTTTATAATAATTGTTGCTTCAGTTGGAAATCCCAGAGACTCCTCAAACTCTTGCTGAGAAAATGATGGGCTCAGCTTCGATTTCGGTGACTTTTTCCTTGACGTCATCTTCTGCTTCCTTCAGCTTTTCGATTGGATTCTTCGTAGTGGTTGTTGTTGTTGTCGTCGCTGTGGCTGTTGAAGTTGAAGCAGGCATTGTTGCAGCTTTTGTTATTTCCGTTGTTGATTTTACTGTCGACGGGGAAACGGATGCATCAGAATTAGTATTTGATGAAGCGGATGTGGCTGCCGATGAGGTTGCTGCTGACGAAGAGGTAGTGGTCGTTGGAATTGCTGTTGTTGATGCAGTCAACGCCGAAGTGGAGTCTTTTTCAGCCGCGATTGGGGAGTTTGATTTTCCCACAGTGAGAACCTTCGATGGGTCCTTGACTTCTTCAACCTTGACATCGGCTGATTGTGAGGTATGGGCTGCTGTAGCAGGTACAGTGGTATGAGTACTGCTTGCCATCAACTTGCCTTCTCCTGCTGCACCTGATGCGGTTTTGGCACTGCCGGGTGTTGTAGCTACTGTGGCAGCTGATGGTTGAACGTGGAAGTCTAAGGAAGAAATTAGTGATCCGAGTCCCGGTTTGACTTCAGACACCGCAACTTTAGCAACGACGAAACGAGCCGGCCCATCTTCAGTTGCTGGAATACTTCTTGACGTCACGAACTTGAATATTGCGTCCTTCTCAGAGTTCACTTCCTCAGGAGCTAGAGAGCGCTTGCTCTTGTCTGGAGTCTCAATTGGAATTTTCTCGACACCAGTGGCATTCTGAGTTCCCTTTACATATTTGACAACAACTAAAGCGGACTGAACCAAAGCACCTTCCACGTGATCGATTATGTCACTGAGCAAGAGAATCGGTTTCGCTGAAGATGTCGGCGAAGCATCAGGCTTATCCTTGGCGGACACGGTCGAAGAGCTGGATTGTTCACTGTCAGGTGATGCTGTTGTTGCTATTTCGCGTTTCTTCGGATGAAGATCCTCTCCTGAAAGAGTAACAGATCCACTGTCACTATCACTACTACCCGTATTATAGTGCAATATCTCCAAGCCACTTCCTTCATAGGGCTCACCTGTACCGGACTCATACTCGCTATCTGCGGAAGCACAGATTCCTGCCATGAGTATCAACACTGCGATCTAAAAAAAAAAATACTCAATGATAAGCCATCCATCGCTTAGAAAAACAACTAAGGTGGTCTTACAAATCCCCAGATATTCCTCATTGTGCGACTCTTCTGTTCAATAGCCTCCGAACTGGACACCTTTTCACTATTAACTGATTCCGGTAAAAATCTTCGTTCGACTCAAAATCGCCCCTCAATAAACGCTTGAGTGCTTTTTACAGCTGAATCTGAGCGAGCACCTTGCTTGCTGCGAGCAATTTGAATGTGATAATTCGCTCGTGGGTCAGGCTATTTAGATGTGGGCAGAGTGGTTGGATGAGTCAAGCAAACTTCCAGACAGACGGTAAATTGCACTAAGTGACAACAACGAGGCCTTTCGCAAATTGCGTTACTTCCAGCGGTGCAACTTCCATATCTTGAAGTTACAAGATATCTACCTGCTTTCCAAAGAATCTTTCATAAATCTGGTTCAGATTTGTTCGCACTAAAATGTTATTGCCGAGCCAATATTGCGCATTTATCGCAGTTTACTTTAGAATTAAAGCACATGCAAATGAGCCAACAGCAAGGCTGCGTTGTATGGCTACTAATAATTGGTGGTAATTGGTTGACATACGAATCGATATTTCAAGAAACATGAATGTCAAAATCACGGTAATAAATGCCTTGGAGTATTTTATTGAAAACATGAATAGTGCGTTGACAAAAAAAAAATAAAGAAAATATTTTCGTGATACTCGTGCTGATTTGTTAGTTAGGATTTAGAATTTTAGTAAACAAGTGTTTGATTCAATGAGATCTGCGCAGCGACCAGTAAGAAATATGAATCGAAATTGAGACGATGATAATTATTTTGACTAACGAAATATATTGAGCTCCATTCGCATTGGATATAAATATGTGTAATACTCCTGGTTTATATTTAGCTGGGTGAAGTATCCCATTAATTTTATCAACTAAAAATTGTGAGCGTATTAGTTCAACGAATCAATAAATGGTTACTTTCACATTCCATTTATCCTTGCAATAAGGGTATATATCTTTCAATCTATACGCATAGAGATCGGATGTTAAATACTAAAATAAATAAGATAAACCAATAAAGGAAACTTTAAAGCTAATACAAAGAGGTACATGCTTTCCGTAAGTTCCTCGGATATAAACACGTCAGAGTACTTTGATTTAGCTGACAAATACTACTTAACCACCCCAGCTTTTCTTCAGAGTAGTATGTAGATGTGCAACGACCAGAAGGGATGGAAATGCTGGTCTTATATGATCGGATTTAACTTTAAAAATAAATAACTGAAATTGTCATTAAATTTTCCGTTTTTCTTCCTCTTTAGATTTGACCTCCTGCAACCCACCCTTCATGAAATTCGCAAGGTTAGGTTAGGTTAGTAAAGAGGGCTGCCGGGAAACGCGGCTTGCATTAGGCCACCAGTTTGGGCCCATTTGCCACCCTCCGCTGGCTTTTTAGAGCTGCCAGGTGACCGCTTCGCCAAACTGGATCAGCTGACTCAGCGTGACGGTACCAGCCACCTCTGCTAACCCTTGAAAGTGGTATGCACCAAAAATTTTGAGGCGTTTATTATTGAGGGCCGGACAATCGCAGAGAGTATGCTCGATGGTGTCCTCTTCCATCTCGCACCTCTTGCATAAACTGCTGGATGTCAGTCCCATTTTCTTCGCATGAGATGCGGTAAGGCAGTGCCCTGTGAGCAAGCCGACCGTGGTTCTCAAGCAGTTCCTGCTGAGCTTGAGCAGTTTCCTGCTTTTGCTTGGATCAGGTGATGGCCATAATATCCTGGCCACCCTGCAGTCCAGCCTGTTTTCCCATTCGGACTTTAGTTTGGCCCATATGGCGGCATCAAGTTTGTTTGTGGCGTCCGCGATTGACCGAGGTACAGTGATGCAGGGGCAGTTGCTAGCTCCTGAACCTTTCCTCGCCAATTCATCAGCTTTTTCGTTGCCTATGACCCCACTATGCCCTGGCACCCACATAATCCGGATAGGAATATGCCTTGCCTTTTCATTGAGAGCCACTCTGCAAGCGTTAACAGTTTTTGAAGAACATCTGTAAGACGCAAGAGCGAGAATGGCTGCCCTACTGTCGACGCAAATGGTCATTGGTCTGGTTGATATTCCGCTAATGGACTCAACTGCCATGCGTATAGCATGTAATTCAGACTGAAAGACGGTAGCATGGTCCGACAGTCTACACCACAGGTTAAGGCTCAAATCCGTAGAAAACACGCTCGAGCCAACTCCTGTGTCCGTCTTTGACCCGTCCGTGTAAATCCAGGCGCCCCTATCGGTGGTAGCTTCCTTTTTCTTCCAGTCTGTTCTTGTGGGTATCTTGACCTGGAAATTCCTGCCAAGATGTATTATTTTGCTCATGTGGTCCGTGTCTTCTGCAACGAGTCCAAATCTTTTGCGGCATTCTATAAGAATACCGCTGTGGCCCCACTAATCTGAATCGTTCCACATGCCAGAACTTTTAGCGCGTATCGCCGCTAAGCTTGCGCTTCTAAAGATGAATCGATCTAGGGGCATGAGTCCCAAAATCATTTCCAACCCAGCCGTTGGGGCGGTTCTTAAAGCGCCCGTAATACATATGCAAACTAATCTTTGCAGTGTTGTTAGCTCCTTGATATTAGTTTTACTCTCCGCTGCTTTCCACCACACGACCGCTCCATACACCAAAATCGGCCTGACTACACATGTGAATATGTAATAGGCCGCCCTAGGTTTAAGACCCCAGGTATTGGAGTAGGCGGACCGGCAAGCGAAAAGTGCTGCGCGGGCCTTACCAATTCTGTGCTTCACGTTAGCCCCCCAGTTCAGTTTCCTGTCTAGTATAAGGCCCAAATATTTAACACTATCAGCAAGCTCCAATGTTATTCCGTTGAGGTTAGGCGTGGCAATAGCCGGTACCCTGTGTTTCCTTGTGAAGAGCATAAGTTCGGTTTTTGTCGGGTTTGCCCTAAGACCGACTTTTCTGGCCCAGATTTGAATATGGTCCAGCGCCGATTGCATAAGGTCCGACAAAGTTTGTGGGAACGCACCCCTCACAAGTACCACAATGTCATCGGCATACGCCACTACCTCAAAGCCACTGGCCCTTAACTTCTCCAGTATTTCGTTGACTGTCAGGATCCAGAAAAGGGGAGATATAATCCCTCTTTGTGGTGTTCCGGTACCGACTGTTCTTTCCGCTTTGGCCTCCAAAAAGGTAGCCTCAATCCGCCTGCTCTTGAGCAAGTCAGATGCCCAGGTCGCCAGGGTTTTATCCACTCCATATCGAGCCAAGGCATCAATGATACTCGCGACAGTGACATTATTGAAGGCCCCCTCAATGTCTAAGAAGGCTGCCAACGTGAATTCCTTCTGCCGTAAGGATTTTTCTATTGTACGGACAACTTTGTGTAATGCCGTATCTACTGATCTGCCCGCTAGATACGCGTGTTGATCAACACAGATTCTCGCGACATCAATCGAGCTTTTGATGTGCAGATCAACAAGCCTCTCTAGTGTTTTGAGCAGGAACGATGTTAAGCTGATTGGTCTAAAGTCCTTCACGTAATGATGATTCAACCTACCAGGTTTCGGAATGAAAACCACTCTAGCTTTTGTCCATTGCTCGGGTACTACCCCGAGGCGGAGGCATGCGGTAAAAATACGCTGCAGAATGGGAATGATGGCCTTGTCTGCTTTTTGAAGCATGATAGGTGATATCTCATCAATCCCTGTAGCTTTGTAAGGTCGGAATGTGCCAATAGCCCATTCAATCTTGACCTCGTCCACTACTTCCTTGATCAGCCGCTCAGACGCCCGGTGGGTTCCGCGAAGTACGTCACTACGCGGTGTCACGCAGGCTGATTCTGGAAAGTGAGTTTCCAGTAGCAAGTCCAGGCACTCTTTCGGGTCCTCCACCCAATCCCCGTTTTCCCTTCGCAAAAGCGTAGGTACGCCGGGGGTTACGCTTAGAACCTTCCTGATTCTGGCAGCCTCTGTACCTCCTTCAATGTTCTCACAGAATTCCCTCCATGAGTCGCGCTTGGCTTGTCTAATCTTCTTTTTGAAAAGCGACAGCTCTTGCTTGTAACGATCCCAGTCAGCCACGTTTCCGGAACGCCTTGCGGTGTTAAACGCCCTTCGTGTGCGACCTCTAGCCTCTGTGAGTTCGCCATTCCACCACAAGGTAGCGTTCTTCCTTACGGGCTTTTCCGGACACACGTCTTTGAAATCTGACACTAAGATTCCCGTTAATCGGTTCACCTGCTCGTTCAGCCGTCCTGGACTCGTCAGTTCCAGATCGTCTAGTGCTCTGAGGTGTCTATTTGTTTTCCTTGAGTAAACTTCCCATTGTGCGGTTCTCGGGTTCCGTACTTTTTTAGGTGAAATAACAGAACAACCGATATTCCAGCATAGCCACTGGTGGTCCGAGAGCGATGGCAGGTTATAAACCTGCCAGCTGTGGACACTTTTCATTATGCTTGGAGTTGCCAGGGTAATATCAATTACCTCAGCCCTGTTCTTAGTTATAAATGTAGGTTTGTTACCCATGTTGAGGATGTTGAGGTTGGTTGACGTTAGAAATTCTAGCAAACTCCTACCTCTCTCGTTTATGTTGGTGCTTCCCCATATTTCGTGGTGAGCATTTGCGTCACAGCCGATAACAGCATCCGTTGTCATAGCCGCTACTGCCAATCTTCTCAGTCCGGGCGTGATGGGATCTATGTCGTATGGTAGATAGACCGCCGACAACAGGCACCGCTTCGTGCCGCTACCAGCGATCCCCCACTCCACACACACTGTGGTTGTACCCCCATCACAAAGCTGCGGAATCAAGATTGCTTTCACCTCTTTTTTGGCGACAATACAAGTCCTTGTCTTGTCCCTTCCTTTTAGCTGGAACACACTGAGGCTGGTGCCGAATCCACAAGCCACATTCTTGTACAGAAGCGGCTCCTGTATCAGTGCGATGTCAGCGTGCCCCCGACTGAGATGCCGAAGCAGATTGGCCGTCGCCCCTCTACTGTGGTGCAGATTTGCTTGGACCACTCGCACTTCGGCTACCCTCAGTCACCTTCTCCGCTCCAACTTTCAAGGTGATCCTCTTCAGACCGAAGTGAATCAACCCGTTGTTGGCCCGTACTTGATCCGCGGACTCCCGATCGATACCCAGCACAAGCACTAACTTAGCTGCACCAGTTAAGTCAGGCTCCGCAGATTGGTTAGTTAGTTTAACAGCCTGGAATAATCTCCAGCCTGAAACTTTCAGATCGGGGTTCTGTCTTTTTAGCAGAGACAGAGCCTCCGAAGCGTTCGAGTGGGGCACCGCCACCTTCGCTGTAATTAGCTTGGGCACGGATGTCTCCTCCACTACGTCCAAACCTGGATGGTCTGCAGAAATCTTCAGGACGGTAGACCGAAGCCATTCCGTCGAGAAGACGTCACTACAGGTCACCGCAATGTGGCCGCGAACAATGTTACAGCCTTCAAAGCGAGGTGACCCTTCTTCCGTTGACATGGCAAACCTGAGGAGTTCCTCGGTGATCCGTTTAAGAATCACCTTGGCCACGTCATCTTCAAGTCTCCATTCCAGGGGTTCCTGCTTGTCAACGACGGCCAGCTTAAGGTGACTGGCCGCTACGTCCCTAAAGGAACGAACTGCCGTCTCCTGTCGTGGCCTCTTCGTCGATTTACCTCTCGGCGAGGTTAACTCCTCTGAGCGTTGGCGTTTACTTGCAGCCGCTGCAGCAGGTTTCACTTGGGCAACCTCGGGTTTCCCTTTGGATTCCAGTGTCACCGTGCTACTGGCCGCTCGTTTTGCCTCCCTCCTTCTGAAGCGTTGGGCATTCCGCTTCCTCCCTTTGGTGGGATCAGCTGCCGCCACCTTCACAGTAGACTGCAGATCTTTGGAGGCACCACCTCCAGTCTTGGTTACAGCTCTGCTGAGTGGCTTAGCCGCCGCTTCCTTCCCGGTGACCTGCAAGCCTTTCAGCTTGCCGCCTCCGTTCTTGGTCACAGCTCTGCTAGAAGCCGGCTCAACCGCCGCTTCCGTTGTACTGGCCAGTGAATCTCCAGACCCGCCGCCAGACTGCTGAGTAGCTGCTCTGCTGACGGGTACCGCTACGTCCATCGGACTCACAGTAGATCCCGCGGCGGGTTCCCCATCTAGCTTCAGGGCCCGCAATCTTTCGATCGTCTGACCCTGAGCCGTTTCGCTTCCCGACGTTGGTGATCGTGTCACCTTTGAACTCCTTTTGAAGGGGTCGTTATCTGGTGATGTCCCTCCAGTAGTACTGGCGGGAAATTCGATTTTTTTATTTATGTCTTTGGTAGGATCCATAGATATTGTTTATTCAATGTTTCAGGTTTGGGTTTCGCGTTCTCGGACCACAGCCGAGGCAATTGCCAGCATTTTGCCTCCCGCTACACCCCGCCCCCATAGGAACAACGTATTGCTCCGACCGTCCTTCCCCCTCTTCGGATCGCGAGGCAGACTCCCCCACGACCATCCGAGGGTTCCGTAGGCTTTCACAGTACGCTGAACCTGCGCTCCTTGCTGCCGAGGCAACCAAGGTGTCTCCCCTAGTCTAACAGTTCGCTACTCTGTAGACCGCGGCTCGCCAGGTTCCAGAACCGGGCAAAGTGAAGTGTTGGATTCAGAACCCCGCAGGTGAACCTTCACCTCAGTCACCAACCCAGACCTATCCCCAGGCCTCCGTATCACCCCTGCGGAGAGAAACAAGGGCGCCCCTCTGCCGGTTACGGGCGAGGCCTCCGTTTACACAGCCCATACAGCTGGCTGCTGTACGGGCGTGCGGCAGAACCAAAAATTTTTACGGGAGAGAGATCTCTCACCAACCTTACTTAGAAGGGACTAGCCTGATCCAATTAGCCAATCCTGCCTTCCGGGGGATTGTTACCGGCGGCCACCGCGAGGAGGTTATGGATCACACTTTCACCAGACCGAACAGTTGCGGCACGTGTAAATTTGCGTCTACTACATGTTTTTTTGAAATTCGCAATCACAACCGAAATTTTTTCTTCATTTCGATTTTGGATTCCGAACCACACTTTTAAGCTGCATATGAATCTTTAAAGTAAAATATATAAATTACAAGAATAACAGAAATTAGCAAAATTTTGATTAGCTAATCGTTTTTCAAGAAATTCCTTTTCTAATGGTTTTCATTTAACATTCACTAAATCGCCATTTCATCACTCGTGCCAAGGTTTGATTTTCTTTTTAGCACCCGATTGTAGCATTCTAGCCAATTCGCTGGTTAGTTATTGCTCTTAAAATTGTGGGAGTAAAAATCCTTTACTTCTTTAAGATTTTGTTAACACTGTCAATTTCATTTCTGTAAGCGTAGAATCAAATGAAATTTAGATGCTGCTATACTTAGTATTCTTGTAACACGAGAATATAATCCAGTTGACATAGCTTACTTCTAGACAGATGATTATTTATTATTTTGTAAATACTCCCTAGATAGCGCCCAACGTGGGTTTCATTTCCCCATCTTAGATTTTAATGAATGGTTTTAACGATTTTCAATTATTTTCGACCAGCTTTCAGTGTATATTCAGTTTTTTAACTAGAGTGATTTTGCTTTAGACACAAACTGACCTATCTCAGTGATAAACGCATATCTTTCCTTTTTCAAACTGTACTCTTGATTTTATGCCACCCTTTCCACTGCAAATACTCTCTTGGATTCTATAGGTCGAGGCTGGAGCGTGAGCGAAAAGATTAAAGAAGAATGTCAGGGGTAAATTTGTATTGCTGCTGTAGAAATTATTTACTGTTGTTTATTTTTATTTAATCAAATATTCGTGTAGTACTACAAAGTAAACATGTACAAGACATCACCAGCATTTCTTTCAACAACATAATTTAAAGACGAAATCGAAGTTCTTACAAGATTAACAGCTGTTTTCATTGATGAAACAGGTTCGTTCTAGTCATAGTTGGTGAGGCCAACGCGGAGAGTGTGGAGAGGCGAGTAAAAAGCTTACGATAAAAAGCTTAAATTTATTTTTGAACTAAATGCTGACGTGGAAGGCAAATATTTTTCGGAAAAAGCTATGAAAATAAGCCACTCAAAGTCCACATTGGCCATGGGAGATGGCATGACATTCGACTTGCCATGGAAATGGAAAATGTAGACGGTACATGGCATGCCATTTTTGATGGCATGCCATAAACGTCAAGCCATATGGCAAGATATTCGCATGGCCATGAGCCTGGCCATATTCTGACAATTGCTCATTTTCAAAATGACGATGTCGAGGGAAATTGTGTTACGAATCCTAAACCAATACAAAAAAGATTGCTTGTGGAATTATAAGTTCGCCTCTTCCTCAATGTGCGCCTTTCCTCACATTCTGCTTCCTCTAACCTTGGCAGTGCTCTCAAATGCCGGATAGCGCGCATATGTTCACTGCTGAATGACAATTTCAAAATGATATGGCATGACAGGCCGTTGCCCAGGCATCAGATGACATGTCATAAATTGACATTCGTTGCCATCGCATATGGCAGAGCTCATGGCCACTGTAGACTCAGGGTAAAAGTTTAAAAAAAAATGTGTTTGTCAAATTCAATTATGTCGAATTCAAATGACCGCATTAATTTCAAATAACAAAAATTAAAACTGTACGAAAGATATGTCATGGTTTTTCGCACCACTACTAAGTTCAAGTTAGGATAGTAGCTTTGAAGAACAACAAATTCTGGCCCAGCAACCTAACTGGATCAGCAAAATGGCACAGTGACATCCTCAGAACAGAGAGATTTTAATACAAATGTTTTGCTTTCACACTCACTAGCTATCCTAATCAAGCTCCCGGTACCACGCTTCTATGTATTGAAATT
Source organism: Nemotelus nigrinus (assembly GCA_947369275.1). Lineage (NCBI taxonomy): Eukaryota > Metazoa > Arthropoda > Insecta > Diptera > Stratiomyidae > Nemotelus > Nemotelus nigrinus. The sequence continues at coordinate 1,897,687 of OX376373.1, read as the reverse complement.
GACCTATTCTAAATTAACCTGGTCCAAATTACGAGTTCAAGTGTTTACTTCCGGTTTCAGGTCCAAATTATTCAAATTACGAGTTCAAGTTTCTACTTCTGGTTTCACACAGGAGAAAAAGTCGTTTTTCAAATCTAATTTCAAAATTAAAAAGAACAGTTAATTTTCTATACCAATCAGTATGTGTAATATTTATTTAGATTTTATCTGAATCTCAGAATCCGCTTCCAAAAAAACCTTTCATCAATTTCGTCAATTATTCAGAAGCCCATAACTCGGCAACTAAACCTCTTAGAAACAAAAACTTGTGCACGGACGAAATCCAGAACCTCGTCCGTCGTTTGTCCGCTTCACGTGAAATGCCCCATATGGAAAACGTTACAAAAACGCCGAAAGTGCTCAAACTTTTTGAAAAGCTTTTGTACATTGATTAAATTTTTTTCAGTATTCATTGCGAATTTTTTGGGAGTTCCTTGTGAATTCTTTGTGATTGTTTGCGAATTCTTTGCGAATTCTTAGCGAATAATTTGCGATTTTTTTGCGAATTCTTTCCGAGTCGTTTGCGAATTATTTGTAGAATCTTTCCTAGGTTTTCTTGTATTTCTTGTTCTTTGAGAATACTTCCAATAGTTTTTGAATATATTCATATAATATATATTCATTAAAATACTTATTATTATTTCTATTGGACATTTTATTGCATTGTTAGTATTTATTGTTATTATATAGTCTTTATACTATAGTCCTTTAGCATAGGTTTTTTCAGCCTCTTGTTAAGCCTGCCTTTGCTGTTGTAAAAAGCCTTTTCCAAAAAAAAAACCTTCCAGCTCGTCTGGTTTTATTGATGGAAATCCTCGCACGGCAGCTTCTGAATACAAAACGGGAGAAATTACTAGCGAACAAAAAATTTGAGTAACATTTTGAACTTTTAAAAATAGACATGATCGTAAAATTTTTAATTTTGATGTTGGTCCCAAAAACCATCCATGTAAAATGAACAGTAACCTCATCCGTCATGATTGCTTTAAGAGAACAGGCATGTTTTCATGCACGAATGACAATGACCACGACTAGACGATGAGTGATAACGACTAACGTACCGTTTTAATACATAATTTACTAAACTAAACGCTAATCGCATTAAGTTCGGAATTTGTGATGAATTCCAACGTATTTCTCAACAAACTCTTAATGGTTTCCCTAGCGTAGATTCGTTTGCCTTTGTTCGGAATGAAATATTCGCAACAAATTTCAAATTATTTGAAATTTGTTTCTTGCAAACTTCGGACGAGATTCTTAAAAAATAATCATATATTGCTCATAAAATAATGAAGAATCTCACCCCAGTTAATTGTTTTACTTATTTCGAGAGCTTTTTGTGTTTCTATCTCTTTTGCTCACTTTCGGATTAGTCGTATCGTAACCAATTCTGAATTCCGAATTTGGCACGCTGGGTAACTACATCAGATTTTCCCGTTCGTTTCTCCGCGACCTAAGCTCTGCGAGCTTTTGGGTCTGACCTATACGTGTACATATGGCGTAATACCTTAGTCATAGCATAAAACGGCCCACAGACACAGAGATCTGGTTGCTGACTTGGTTGGAGACTTGCGATATTTGCGAACAAACTAGATCTGAGACGAGCCCACAGACTATGAATTTGGTCGCAGATCTTGCATATCTGCAACCAAGTCGACGACCAGATCTCTGTGTCTGTGGTCCGTTTAAGAACTAATAAATAGCACTGAAAGTACGTGATTGATTGATGGAAGAGATTGGCAGGGAGTGAAAGATTTACCATCAGCTGGCACCTAAGAAGAACCAAAACCAAAATAAGTTCACTTTATCATATGCAAAAGTGAGAAAAGCATACTCTCAAACGACAGGTGAGAATGTATATATCCGTGTTTGCTGATAGGTGAGAGTGTGTTGGCGTGCGTATAATCCCATCAAGAAACAGTAAGCGCAGCGAACATTCGCTGGCAACAAACGAAATTCTCTGTAATGGATTGCATAAAAGTGTCGGAGATATTCCTTTTACTCGCCTAATAGTATCGAAAATAGTATTCCGCGTTAACTATCTTATCATTTACCATTTTTATACTCAGAATAGGTTCTCAGAAAGTCAATATTGCATAAATTGCCATTCGTTAAAATAGTCTCTTTGGCAAAGCACATGTATATTGCCTAGTGGGAATGAGAAACTTATCTGATCGTATAAAAGGGGCGTGTCTTATCTTGGCAGGGTACTTTCTGCCTTTTTTCAACTTGAACTTAGATATTGCTATTTACTTCTCGCAATCAGTGGGGAAATATCGCAAATTGTATAATTCACGTACTTTCCGAGCTTTATACAGTTCTTAAGCTAGGCCTTAGTGCATAAAGCGAGGAAGCCTCTGTTGGCGGAGGCCAAGACTGTCAAATTTGCCTATAGTCCCATAATTTGCCTTCACTGCCACTAACACTCGAGCCAATTGCTTCAATTCTGCTGTTTTCATTTCCTTAAAACTCTCCCTTCTGAGATCGCAACCATCTATGAAGTAAAATACATACAGCAGATCAGCCCTTGATTAAGAGGTTTTCAGAGGGAGCCGCCCGCCCAATATTATATAAGTGAGTTGCGAAGAAGAAATAAACTATTTTCACTTTGTATTTAAATCAAATTATTTTTCTTCTTTGAAATATCTTGCACTAGTTGAAAATTTATGGGATTAATGGTGATTATAGTGAGTAGGAAAATCACTGGATTAAACTGTTGGAAATCGAATAGTACTTTCAACTTTTGACATACATATTTGCTGCGCTGAAATGCATAGTCGATTATTCCACATAAATATGAAAAAATATTTGTGCTTTGCTGAGTCCCAAAGTCAGGAGCCCCCATCGGCAAATACATCAACAGGTCATTTGTACCTAAGCACATCATTTATTGGATATTTTTTTAAGATATTTTTTTGCAACGCAATGAATATTTATGGCATATCTTAGTAACGGTCATACCACTTTACGATCGTTCGTTGCATTTCGAAAAACGTGTAACATAAACATACTAAAATACTACCAAAACCTTAACAATTTCCTTCCTAACTGCGTAAATCGCATTAGTTGTTGCGCCAATCATAATGATCTTGATGATGGTAAATCGCAAATATCGTAAACTTTTATGTGCAATTTTTGAAAATAAAAAAAAAAACTATATATTATCAAAATCACGATAATGACGGGGAGAAAAAATATTCGGAAGCATGTAGTTATATGCACTCAAAATGATTTTCACACTTGGAATAGTCGAATTAGCAAGTAACAAAAAAAACACCACGCTGCCAAGGTATATTTCAAGATCATTGACTAATATCAGCAATGTATTAAAGCTATAGTTAGAATCAGAGCTATATTTTTGGCTGTGGCGAATTAACGCAAAAACGTTTATGTTGTTGATATTTTTGCACTGATACATTAAAAAAAACCTATGCACTGTGCTTTTCCGCTTTTTCATCTGCTCTGCGGCATATATTTCCACCGTCCACTAAATAATTCTAGTAAATATATTAAATCACGTGATTCAGGAGAAATAACGTGGCATGCTAGTAATCTCTTTTCACTTTAATTGTTGTTTCGATGACATCGTAGAAAAATAGCATCATCAACTATCTCTCCAAATTATAGCTACATTTTTTCACAAATATGAACATATGCGCATATTTACCCGCATTAAGGATGCTAAAATTGTTGATTTTATTCAAGAAAAATGTTAACGATCGAATATTTGATTTTTTTCCAAGCATTTCGACAAGTCAAAGCAAATACCGTAATTAGAGACGATACGTATTTGCTGTAAATATTTTTTTCACAATAACTGATCTCAGATAAACGTACTAATCGAAGCATTTCTATGGTATGATAAATATTGACGGCTTGCTATCTATGCATGTAAAAATCCCGATTAGAAAAAGTTTCCCCATTGGAATAAATTCGGAAAATAAATTAGAAGTTGCAGTGCGCTACCAATGCGTTTTGTGCAAGAAACCGCTTAACTCAGCCAATATTTGACGAACAGCTCGAAACATGCTACATTCAATGCTAACACCATACGGATCTTTGGATCTCCTTAGAAACAAGCGACGATCTGCCTACTGCACTCTAGCTTCCTATATAAATAGACCGATTCAATCAAGAGACGCATCAATTGCCACGTCTAATCAACAGACCTTTTAGCTAACATCTTACAAAAGCATGTCCAACACTTACATCGCATACTGACGTGGAATTCCAAGAAATCTTAAGCAAACATCAACATAACCTTAACTTGCTAATTTGTCCCAAATTCGAGAAAAATCCGATCATAACAAGAAAACGACAAATTCGTAACAATGCATTTCGCCAGAAGAGTTCGAACTTTGCAAAAAGAATTCGAAAAGACTCCCTTGAGCGTCAGAAACGGGTTTCCCAAAGTCCTGGATGTTTTTTTCAGATATTGTTTTCCAAATCGCCATCATTAAAATCACCTACGTGCTAATTGCAGCTGAATTAATCCTAATTGAACTCAAGTTTCAACGTGCATCTAATTAATGCATTAGATTTTTAATAGGCAGATCGTTCGACTCCTCGCCACTCAATGACGTCATCGGCACCTTAATCGCAAGCGAGATGAAATGTACTAATTAGTTAGGTCTAAATGCTCCGTAAACGTATTGCGATCGACAGCAGTATAAAACGCGTTGGAGCCGCCCAACGAAAATCAATTGTCAGTCGAACTACAAGATATTCGGTGCGGCGGTCGTGAGTTAAAGCGAAATTCCGTGAGGCTCTCCAAAGAGTTTCTCATTGCTACGCGCTTTCCCCTCGATCTTCTTGAACGTCTTTGCCCACGTCTGTAGTTTTTGGTGATTTCGCGTTTTCACTCGAGAAGTTCTGCAGATTTTTGAGTTGAACAATACTTTCGAATTGACTAAAAATGGCAGCCCTCAAATTGCTTTTGACCGCCTTAATCGTGCTGCTCGGCGTCTTCTACACAAGTAAAGCCCTGCCCCTTGCAGATCGCGCCGATGTTAAAGGCACTGAAAGTGACGAAAGCGATAGTGACGAAAGCAAGAGTGACGAATACATTGACCTCAAAAGTAATTGGCACAACCTCACTCTACCGTATAATGGCACCAAAGATCTGTGAGTAACTCGAACGCAGCAAAACAAGGTTCAAGGATTAAGTTCATTTTCGATTTCAGATACGTCATCAAGGCTGTGGTTTACGAGATCGGAATATTAACAGATGTCTCAGATGATGATAACGCAACAGACTTCGACAGGTATGTCCAAAATTTTACATCTAAGTCGTTGAACAAATCTAGAACGAGCCTATTCTTCTTTATATTGCAGTAGTGAGCGGATCGACCTGACTTTCTTCGACGCCCACCGTAACGACAGCCACATCAACTTGGGCAGAGTGCCGCTCCCCATCCAAACGAACATCAGCGGCCAAGTTCTTACTGGCATAGCTCCCGTCGATCTAGGTGCCTTCTCTAGCGCCCAGGAGCTCCTCCGAACCCTGCCGATTTCTGGGACCATCGTCAACATTACCCACAGCGACACAGGGTACTTCCAGCTCAAGACCAGCAACCTGACGCAATTCGAAAAGCCACACATCCTCAGCATGAACGAGCTGACGTCAATCTCGGATCTCCGAAAAACCTTCCCCGACCTCAACCAACTCACTCCCGTGCAGGCAGCCGGGACGTTAAAGGACGAACCCAAGCTCAGCGGTAATCTAATCAAAAAGTAAAAGAATGGAAGATTCGCGAGAGTGATGCCGTTCTATGTAGAGATTAACGAAACTTCAAACTTAGATTGATTATATACTCGTATTTATCATCAATCTCGAACTCACTAAGACTGTTAATTAGTACATGTATGTTAAGATGTTGAGTCATATTAAAATGTTCAAATTAAATTCAGCGAAATGTAAGCAGCTGAGGATGGCGAAGAAAAAGAAGACGCTGATGGAGATCGGAGGTGGCTAGCTAATTACGCTAATTGGATATTACTTAATTTTTTATTTGCATAGTTGATAGCTTTTTATGGATCAAAATATCACAAGGCACCTTGATTATTTTGTACCTGCAGCGAGAGACGGAGAAAAAAATGTTAGTGAATGGTTTGAAATAAAACTAAAAAATCACGACATTGTGATAATTGATTGAAAACTACATTATCGGTGTTTTTAATTTTTTTTTTTTTTTTTTTGATGATATATTGACTAGTACTTTAAAAATATTTTTGATTTTATCCCTGTAAAAGGGGAAAATTAATTCGGTGAATGCCACCATTCCAGCGTACATTCAGTCCCTAGTTGAACTAGAATCCCATGTGGATCGCGAAACAAATGAATGGAGGTAGTTATTTCTTTTACTTTACTACTTTAATTGTTTTTTTTTCTTAACGATATGTTCCACGACTCACTTTGTCTCTGATTTAACTTACATATCTATTCAGCGCAAGGATAACGCAAAGTCCGGTGTGTGATCATGGTTAGATTTGCCCATACGCTAGAAGCTTGTTCTCTACCCATTCGGCAGCATTGTCAATTTGAGCTGAAAGTAAGTAGATCTTTATACAGTCGACTCTCGATAATTTGAAACTCAAGGGACCAAATTACCAAGAGTTTAAATATCCAAGAAGGAGGGAGGAAAAATTCAAATAAACAATAGTTTGGCTGGCAATGTACAAAAAAAACTGATTAGACTTGAAAAGAGATAAGGAGGAATTTTGGGGAGCAAGAAACCAAACAATGTTTGGGTGCCACTGTATGACATACTTGCCCAAAACATATCTTTTTATTCATTATATTCATCAAATCATCAGTATTCCGATAGCTTTTTCCCTTATTAAGCCGAAGAATATTTTTTTTTACAAAATTGAAACAGCGACTTCCCTGAAAATAATCTGCGCTCCGTATTAATTTCGTGAAAATTTTAAACGCATTCGCAAAGAACCTATATTTTATAATAATTTTATTTTGGATGGCTTCAATATTAATGGCAATATTACAGATGAAATTTGTGATATTTTTTTGACTCTATATTATTCGATAAATATAGTGGCTCCATACTAAATTTTTTTTATATTATTATTTATAGTTTCAGTACCTCGACAAAATTCCGTTTTGGGAACTTTTTGATACATTTTTACCAATATTGATACTCTTTTTGAAGAAATTTGATACGACGGAAAATTTGGGAGCGGGAACACTGGTTCCAACCGGTAATAAGAGCAATATTTTAGCAGCAGCGGACAATGCTGGAAACATACACTTTTTTGCTCATCACACGCCAGACATAAAATATTGGCCTGAATGTGAAGATCATTAGGATATCGCCTATATATTTTATACTCTTCAATCATGTCTTGCGCATCAACGCCACAGATTTCAGAAATATCAGTGAATCCAGTGGTGCGGTCATCTTTATTTGAAAGGATTGTGTGAAAGTTTGCTAATGCCTTGAACTTATCATTAAACCTACTGTGTGGGTTGTCTTCAACTGTTGGTTTAAATACTGCCAGCATTTTAAAAACCCTTTCCATGGAGTTGGCATTATTCTCAACTGCTACATTGTGTTCTTTAGCCTTTTGTAATAATTTTCGCGCTTCCAATTCAATAGCATCCATTGAAAGGGAGGTGTTGTTAGGGAGGTGTAGAAAATTTTCTCTGGATTCAGTTACGAGAACGAACCTATTATCTTTTCATTTGTCAAAAGTTTCGCTTGTGTAAAAGTGAATTTGACAATTTTTACGATGTCTGATTTTAATTGGCAAACAAGAAGTTTAAATTTTGTTCGTAGATTGAATTTCCTGCCGTAGAAACTTTAAGCATGTCACAAATGGCCTTCGGTGATATGTTGAAACAAAGAAATCAAAGATTTCTAAAATAATAAATCATCGATTCACATTTACAGACGTTGCTGATATGTACTACGAATATTTCATTTGTTTCAGATTAGACTGTTTTAAAAGGTGCTTTGTGCCTGATAAGCAAAACTAGAATTATAGACAGGCAACTCTTGGTTTTTGCACTACGATAATGCGTCAGCTCACTCTGCATTCTTTCTTTGAGACCACTTCCTCAAAAATTCAATCCATATCGTTCCATAACCACAGACATTTTTTCTAAATTATTATTAGATAAGATATATGAACATTGAATAATTTTAGCGTCCGAAACAAATCACACCGAATTTATTTACGGTCATAGAACGTCACTGAAATTACAACATAGTCATTAGTATTTACTTATATGACCGGATTCGATGTTTTAGAATGACTTAGAATATTATTTTTTATCATAAATATAAAAATATTTTTCTATATAATTCACTTCCCTTGTGATTGATTCTTTTAAATCAAGCTGCGTTGCTTTTCCATCCAACCTTTCAACTATCGACAAAACTCATTATACTTAGCGTTTTCACTTCTAATGAAACACCATTCATCGTATAGTAGGCTTCACGAACCGTTGACGAATCGAAAAAACATTTTTCGCATACCTGACCACATCCGTCAAAATCTGTAGTATATCGTGCAGTCGATGCTCCATATATTTACTTTTAAATTTTAGTAGTAAGTAAACGGCTATGGAATCAGATGATCCGGGCGAAGATGCAGACACAGAAGATCAAACACAAGCCCAGGATACACTGATCGACGATCCGGTCAATAGGACACAATTCCGGAATCTGTACATTCCAAGCATCGAATTTCCCGAAGATACCGCCCCGGATGAGGAGAACAGTCAGTGCAAAAAGAAAAGTCCTATAACCGAGCCTTTGGATGCCACAAATGCAGCAAAGTACGGGGATACGACACGCGTCGGGTGGAAGGGCCGAGTGGACTATGCTATCGGTGCTTACAAGACTCAGCGCCTGAAAGCCGAAGCAACCGAACATGAAATTCAGCGTGACCCAGCTGCTTTGCTAAATGTCACTATAACTACGGTGATATTGCTGGCCAGTGGGATCTACGATATTCCAATCGAATACTACATGTATACCGAGCTCTATTTACTGTCCATCAGAGATGAATTCAATGATAGTCCACCGAACATCGAGAACCTCATCAAGCACATCCGCTTTATACGGCGGAACAGTGACATCCACTGGGAAAGCGAGGTTATCGATGAGCCGCCGCCTGGACTGGTCATCAGTAAAATCCCGAATCGAAGTAGGATTCCTCTTCCAATCCATTCGCACGCTCCAAGCAGAACTGCGAGTGCCAGCACTAAGCCGATAGCTTCTAGTCAAGATTTAGAAGCAGCAACCGAACCTGATGGCTAGGACTAATTACTATAAGGGCTAACGTTTAGTTTAGATTTGATAAGGTTACATATAAATTTATGGTGTAAGTTAATTATAAGCTTAGATTTAAGGTTTCCTAATTACACAAGACATTCCAAATTGAAGTAGAATAGCATAGTCGAAAATCAAATAATGATATGTGTTAATAAATTATAAGAATTTAGTTTTGTGTTTGCGTAGCTGAGTGCGTTATGGCAGGGCGTTATGCCAGGAAAAATTTTTACGCACTTTGAAACTAAGAGGAGGACGATTTTAACCCGAAGATCACCAGATGAGACCTCAGCTGGCGACCTTATGATTCAAACTATGCTATCGGAATTCGTCGAATTGTAAGACTTGTGTATGGTCGGAATTTGGTATTATGGACTATTCCAAAATCTGAGTTTGATTCCGCTTTTAAATTGCTGGCAACTTCGCTCGAATAAGCTAAATTCATTCCCGTCTAAGATATTTCCAGTTCAAATGACGATTACAATTTTTTAGATTGTAGTTTCCTGTTGAAATTGACTCTATGGTTTTTTTATCGCCTAAATAAAGTGGAGCGGGAGAAATAAAGAAAGAAGCATTCAATTTGAATAAATCGAACTAAGTCCAAAAGTTAAGGTGATTCTGATAAGAATACTATTTCACCAATTTCCAAATTACCTGCGCCATTACGACTTTTAACTGAGTACCCGATGGCCAGTATTTATCTACGCAGTCCAATCGAACCGATAAAATCAAAAATGAAAACCAAAAAGTCCGCCAGCGGCTCGCAGTAAAACTCGACCACAAATTTCGGATTCTCGTGCAAATAGCGAACCATAATACAAAAAACACGATATGCATCGTATGAATTCCGATACGAGAATTTGAATCATAAATAGGCCCTTATTCTCGTCAGAGGAGCAAACGAACGCATATGCCTGGACTCTGGATCGTCCAACACCACAGAGATATACGCTCATCTCACCATTCCATGAGCGACATAAAGTAAATTTGTGCATTTGTGCACACCACCAATCACATTAAATATACAAAATTCTTTGTTGTTTTAATCGACGTTTTTATTGTTCATTCTCCTATTAATTTATATCAAATCAAAATTACTTAATCAAACTTTATACAGTGAAAACTTGCAATAAATCTCCCCGATCTTTTCGTTCGAATCATCTCGTCTACGTAAATTATCAAGAACATTAAGTCCTCGTGACATCAATCGAAAAAATATATATATCAACACAATATCGAATAAAATCTTCATTTCGTAATATTTTACAGAAAAATTGTTTTTTTTTTTAAATTAGTATAAAAAAGATGATCAGCTACAACAGTGTGAAAATATCATACTCCGAGCAAATTGAAGGGAGTGAAAACTAAACTAGGACAACAAATGCGCGCGTAGCGAGAAGAAGCGAAAACAAGAAAAATAAAATAGTGAGATGGGAGAATTATGGTGCAAGCAATTGAAAAACTAATCTCTCCTTATAAATTACGACAGCTTAACTACTCCTTTTCTTGGACATCGAGGAATCTAAAGTTTCTTTTTTATTTATAATAGAAATCTTATATTTCCCTTTATTTAATTATAAATTACTGAATTATATTACTATTCTAGAAATTATAAATCTTAAATTGTTAGCAATGTGTTGAGACGCGCCATTTCGCGCTTACACTCTCTATTATAATTTATTTATATTTATTCTGTACATCTCATCAACGAATAAATATTCTTCTTTTGCATCTTTTATTTTAGATTTTTTTCGTTACTTCTCATTGATTTCTAAAAACAATTTAATCTGTTTTTTCTCTTATTTTTTTAGGTAGAGCTTTACACTGTTCACGCACCTAGTTCAAATATAGTTTTCGTGTTTTTTTTTTTAAATTTTTAAGTCTTTGACAATACGACAATGTCCGAGGAAAATTTTGGGCAATGCCGCTAAGCTTAGATTCAATGTATGATTTGTAATCGAAAATAATAATGGGAAGTAAACACTCGAAATTCGTAGAGAATCAAATTAATTTTGAAAGAAGTGAAGTTCAATGTGGTTAAGTGTTATCTACTAATTTAGAAACAATACTACGGGTAAACAGCGCTTGTGAGTGGAAACGTTGCTGGAACAGAATTGAAAATTCCACAAGCCGCAAAACTATGCGCAATATGCAAACAAGCTAACGATACAGAGATCAAATTTTGAATCAAATGCCCGAGGCTCTATAGCAAGCTACGACTTTTCGAACCGCATTTTGTTGCGTTTTGATTTGATCATAGGCTCATTGGAGTAGATTAGCTTTTAGCGCTGCAATTGCATAATTTGCTTCGACTTGTAGTAACTTTTGAAAAGAAACCTAAAAGCGCCAATTTAAGATCTAGACTTTCATAATTTTTTATTTGAGAACTTAAATTCTTTATAAAATCATTGCTGCGAACCAAAATCAAATATAATACGTTACATACGACTTTATGGGATAGAAAGCTACATTAAAACTATTATCGTCAACAACTCGATCAGACTTCGCTGCTATCAAGGGTTGCTCTGTCAATGGAACAAAGTCTTATCTCTTATTTACCGACTTACCAACTAAATAACTCTCATAATCATTCGACACTCTTGATTTTGATGCTGGCTGTGGTATTATTGTGATTTCGTCGTTGATCTTCAGCGGCTTCAGCAACGAATCGCCACTCGATATGGCGGACAAATTACTGCTTCCGCCCGATCTCGATGAACCTCCAATACTGCTCACAGTAATGCCACTCAGGTTAGACACGTTGCTGCCACCGGCCATGGGACTGCTGTTGTTGCTGCCACTGTTCTTCTTGCCATCCATTGCCTTCTTCGCCACGGTACTGTGGGCAGTGTAGACATGGTTCTCGAACTGTTTGTACATTCCAAAAGTAGCTGTACACACTGTACACTTATATGATAAATGTGCAGGTTTCAGAGTCATGTGATGGTCACGTGACACGTGGTTGAGTAGTTTCCATTGATACATCTGAAAGTCATAGGAAAATTAGCCTAACTTCCACGAGGTTAGTCTGGAGACCCGAACTTACCCTTCCACATACTGGACACCGACCAGCATCCTTTCCTTTGTTCGCTGCCTCCTGCATCGAGCTCGTTACCAGGCCGTGCGACCCCAACAAGTGCCGCTCCAGCCCTTGGTCAGTAAAGAATCTAAACTGACATTTCTGGCAATTCAACGGAGGCCGATTGTGGATCATTTTCGGGTGGATCTGAAGACACAAGGCAAAATAAAGTCTCAATCATCTCATCCCAAAATTCTCAATCACAAATCAACAGCCTACCTTAACCTTATGCATCCATTGCATATGATTCCGGAGCTGCTCCAGGTCCTTAATATAACCATCGCAAATTTCGCATATGACGAACGATGCCTTTCCGCCCGTCGGCGCTTGACCCGGTTTCATGCCAGCCGCAGCGGCCGGTGGTTTCGCAACTATAGCCGCTGCCGCAGAGAGACCTGCAGCATTCGATAAGTTTCCAGGCTGCCGGGGGAGAGGCGTTATGGATATACTCGGCTGTTGTCCGGAGTTCTTTTTCAAATTTTGCGCCTGTTGATGCTGTTGAGGTTGCTGTATTCGAACGATACCAAGCGTCAATTATCAAAGAATTTCCCAATTCAACAACATTAGGCCACACTCATTTAACAGAAAACGGCGCACACATAAAAATCAAAGCCGACAAATACATTTTAAAAAATCCAAAGCATTTCATTTGGGCCATGAAAAAGCTCAAAACACATTTATTTATGCTCACATATACGAACGATTCCACTACACACTTATAGCCAATCTTCTGTTACCTACCTGTAGGGTCAAGGTATTGTGTGGATTGGGCAGAACAGCCAGGTTCGAACCCGCTACCTAAACACAACGAGAACAAAACAAAGAATACGAAACGTTATCGTATCAATGGACAACAAATTCATTTTTCGCTTACAAAGCTACGATTTTTTCCTTAAATTAATTTATGCACTATTTCTTGATCCAGCTACGAAAACAACCAGGCAAATTGGACATCACCAATAATGCCAGAAATTAATTGTTCCATCGTTTTTGAAAGAGGAAATATGATTTCATGCAATTCAAATTCTGCTCTTAGAAGCAAAGAAAGAAAATTTTCGTAGACCTGTCTTGAAATTGTGAAAAAAGCGTTGATGGAATTTTAAAAGACCAAGTATCGATAATTTCATTCGTAAGACCTTATTACATTTCGGAAGAATAAGAATGAAGAATAATATTGGTTAGTTATGGCGAAGCAATCTATGTTAATATTGTTAGTGATATACAGATTTTTAGCTGATACTTAATCAGAAAAGTTAAATATCAAGCTCAGCAATGACCACTCGATATAAAAAAAAAAACACCTTGAATTTTGGATTTAGATAAATAAATATAACGCCTAGTTTTAAAATTCAAAAAGGATTCTGCATATTAACAAATTCATGGCGCGAAATCGCTTTGCTCGTTTAGCTAGGTAGGTAGGGATGTTGAATTGACTGTCAATCGACAGAAACCTACCAAAAGACGCACCTAGTCACACATAAGAGACCCGTTTTGATGCCGCGGTAAATACCTCTGTATTACTATAACCAAGAAAGCATCTGGTTCCTATGATAAACTACACTATCCCCTTCCGTTTAGGTCAACCCAGGATAGGTCAGTCAGACTTGAGAGGGCGCGTGCACCGAGTGCTGAAAATATTCTCTTCACAAAATCCCGAAGGATTCCTCCTCATCCTCCGAGCCACAGCTTCGAGAAAAATCAGTGAAGATAGTTGCCCTGTAATAAAACGCAAAGCACCACGTTGGGTTCAACCCCAACAGCTGCCTGGTGCGACGCGCGCCCATGGAGACTCAAGACGGTTTTGCTTTCGCACGGGATGATTCTTCAGCCCAGGACTTCCTCGGATTCTTGAGGTATTTTCGACTGATGGCTGATTTGACCGAACATTGGTATTCCTACAGAGAAGGGACATGAGACCTCCGGCAGAATGCCTCTTCAGATTCCAAATTAACATTCGCTTAAAAGATGCACGGCATTTAGTGAAAATCACAGACACTTTATAAAGACCAAAAAGGGAACTAAAATCCGCCTGGTTTTCTGTTAAAAAATCAATATTGACTCCGAATATATCCCAGTCGCAGAAAGTCTACTTATTCTATGGAAAACAAAATAATTATGATCAAAACGATTTCTCATCTGACTTTTCATTGTGGAGCTCTTGCTTGGAATCAAGTTGCAAATACTCATATTAAAAAGCTTCAACGAAATCATAAAAATGATATTGGATTTGTTTTTCTACTATTCTACAAGAGAACTCTATCATATAGTGAACGTATCCGTGGGAGCTGTCAAAATTACTTCGATTATCAATCGATTTAACTTGCACCAATTCTGATAACCTCTTAATTGGAATTCTTGCTAATTAAACGCTATGCCTAAATTTTCACGTCGCTTAATTTAAATTCACTCTCTTCTCATCTAATTTATAGTTGCAAGAGCATATGCTCATGTCATTATAAGTTCATAGTGTTTGTATTCTAACTTGTATTGATAATATGTTTAAGGTTGAATAAATGAATCTGAATAAATGTCACTAACTGGAGCCTTTTTAGTTTTTTTTTCCATAAACTATTAATTATACTTGACCCGACCAAAACTTAAAAATAAATTCAATCCAGCAAATTTAAGAGACATAATTTGCTGACAATTCATTTTGTTAGAAACAGCTTCAGAAATTCAAAACCTTCCACAATTCTCACGCAGACTGTGATTTTTTTAGTAAACGGGCGATATATACTACTTCGCAAACCCCTCAATTTAGAAGCAAGCAACTCTACCAAATTATCACACCCACCACCAGAACGCTCCAAAACAGGAGCAACTATAACTTATCAACTTACTTGAATTATCTGGCCACCAGGAGTTATTTGATAACCTGTTGGTAGAACGACGCCTGGCGGCTGTGATCGTAATGGTACATTTCCACGGATTCCCGCTGAACTGTTCCCTGGCACTCGCGGAAACATTGGAGGTCGGCCACCACGATTTCTACTCGGAGGTGTATTGACTGGAGCTGCAGCTCGTGCTGCCATCGCAGCCAGTTGGGCTTTTTGAGCAGCTGTCTGGGCAGCCATTGCCTTGAAGAATAAAATAGGAATATGAGTCAAAATTAAAAAGATGCATGCAAAAGTCCACTAGATTTTTTATCTGGGTATTTTAAATATCCAGGTATGATTCTGTGTGCAAAAACTGTACAGCACTACACACCTGATAGGCTGTCGCAGTTCCAACAAGACCATGTCGTGCCTTGAATCTCGGTATCTTAGCCGGTGCTTCCCAGTCATGCGGTGGCTGTAGGTTCACATCGGGACGGAATTTCTTCGCACATACCGGCACGTGACGCGCGAACTTGGCTTTGCCATTCTCCTCGAACGGACAGTTGGGGCACTGATTGTATGCCAGTGCTTTCTCTAGTCGACCCTTGACGTTGTGCACAGCCTCCATATGAAATAGTATATCGTGCGCAGGTCGGGTCTCGTACGCGCATAAATTACACTTGTACAGATACTGTCGCATGTGCGGCGTTTCGTAGTGATGTGCCATGACCAGTGCCGATTCGGTCTTGAAGTTGCAAAACTCGCAACGTTTCACTTCGAACTTGTACGGTTCATTTCGCTTCTTGCTCGCCTCGATGTTTTTCTGCAGGTTGCGGACAGCCAGTTCGGTTTCTGCGCTTGCCGATTTCATTGATTTCGCCAGTTTCCGTTTTTGTATTTTCAGTAAGTCAGTTTGTACATACTCCTGCACCAGATTGATACCGATGTCCACGAAGAACTTGCCCAGCGGACTCTCGAAGTAGTTCTCGTTCTTGGGGTCATTCTTCTTATCGTCGGTAGCTGCTGCCGGTGATCCCTTAGCAGTGTCTGCTGGTGCTAGCACAGCCTTGATTGCATTTATGTCTGCTTTGTCATCCTTTATCAGTACCTTGGTGCGTGGTTCGCCATCGGAAGCTTCATCGTCTGTAGAAGTGTCCTGTTCGTCCCACGAATCGTCTGGACCCTTCTCCGATTTCCTTTTCTTTTTACTTCCCTCTTCAAGTTTTTTCTCACCGCCTTCAGTGGCCTTTTCTTCCGCAGTGGCCTCCTGGTCGTCTCCCTTCTTCTCTGGAGACTTCGCCTCCTTGATCTTCTCACGGACTTTCTCAATTTCTTTCTCCAGCTTCACCACCAAGTCTTTCAGATTATCGCACGGTGGCTTTTCGTAGATATACGGGACGATGAATGAAGGTGCCTCCAAAACGAACATATCGTCGGTAAGGGCGGGCAGCAGGGTAGAGTTCGAAATAGCCATCGCAGGTGTAGCTGCGGCGATCACTGGACTGGTGGGGACGAGTTTAGGCGGTGCAGAGAGCGGTGCCAATGAAGGTCGCATATTGTTCGGGAAAATTCCCTGAGGAGATGAAATCTGAACACCGCCGGGACCAATAACTTGTTGCTTTCCCCCGCTCCCCGGAACAAAACCTGATGGATGAGTCGAATCAGTATCAAACATTGAAAAATATCTAGGAGTTTTACTCTTACCAACAGTTTGGGCAAATTGTTGCTGGAACGACGCCGATTTCGGATCTGCGAACTGCTGCATCAAGCTGCGCGGGTCCTTTATCGTTATTTGCCCGATTTGCAGAGTTTGGGGCTGGTTTGGTAGCAAACAAGGAGTCGTTCGAGCTTTCTTCGATGGTGGAGTATCGTCTAAGATTTCAGTAACATCATCATCGTCATCCATATCCCGAGGACGTACTGCACTCTTTCTCTGGCGATTCGGCACACGTGTTGAAAGATCTGCAGCACCTTTGCTTTTATCGTCGTCTTCGATGACCACGCAATCGTCGCCACTCATATCCTCGTCCGCCGTCTGGGCAGGTATCGGTGGAACGGCCTGTGCGTTGGGCTTTCTTGTGTCGTCGTCACTCTCGGAATCAGAGGGAATGATAACGGGGGTGTCGTCATTGACCAGTGATGCTTTAGTCGGAGGAATTGCGTTAGGATTTGGATTATCTTTGGGAGTGATATTCGACGATGAGTCCACTTCCATTTGCTCAGAAATTGGTCGACTGTTCGTAGGCACAGGCGGAGGTGGTTCTTTGGGCACTTCGTCCTCTTCGTCCGACTCAATGATAGTGATGTGCTCTGAGTCATTCACAGATTTCGCAGTGCCGTTCACTTCCCCATTTTCTTTGGCTTTTTGGTCCGCGACTACTTCTTTTTCGGAGACCTCCATCTTCTCGCCCTCTACTACTTTACGCGGCTGGGGCTTTTCCTTTTCATCTTTCGTCGTCACCTTCACCCCATTCTCCTGGGCTCGATTTTTATTCTTCTCGCTGTTTTGCCTGTTCTGTGTATTCTCGTCGTCCAAAGTGTCTTGATGGTTGGAATTATCATTTGTAGTCTCCTCGCCTTCGGCGCTCATATTTACATCATTATCTTGCGAGCTTAAGTCCTCCTTAGCGTCCTCATCACCAACGCCGTCCTGTGAGTTTTCGTCATCATTAGTTGTGGCAGAGCTCGTTCGCGTATTTTCATCGGCCTGGGAATGTTCTTCTTCCTCAGCTTCGGCGTCTTCCTCTAGCGCACCGCAGTTACTCTGCTGATCTCTGGATGCCTCATCGTCTCCGTCATTTTGTCGTGAGTTTTCATCTGAATGTATGGAGGCCGGTGATTTAGCCGTTTTGTTATTGATCAAAAATGCTTCACTGTTTGCTTCAATTGACAGGGATTCTGCTTTCGCTATCACAGGAAGTTTCAGCCCGGAACTACTGATAGTTTGATTCGCTGCGGATGTTTCCGACATTCCATTTTCTGAGGAGATTTGCGAATCTTCCTCTGTGTCCACTTCCATCGTCTCGTCTGCGGATTTCGATTCGGTTGTTGTTGTTAGTTTACGAACACCATTAATGTCGCCGTTTAAGGGAACAGTAGCAGCAGGCGTAGCGACAGGAGATTCACATTGTTTTTCCGGTATGATGGCACCAACTTCTCCCATCTTAACGGTAGGATTGGCAATTTGCGGCTAGTTCGTAAGCAAATTTAGAAGTTCTGTAGGTTGGGCTGAAATGAGAACAGAGATTTAATTTTTTTTCCATAGAGGAACATAATGGAATTGAAATAGAAACTAAGTTATCATGGAGGTTAGGTAAGAGAAGTTTCTAACCCTGCCAACATGATAGATTTACAAAACCAAAGGGAACTTGCAAATTGCAGGCACCTTCAATGGCTCGACTGACTTATAAACATCGGAGCATCGGCTCCATAGTAAATCGAATTCGCTGCTCTTCTCAAAAGTGAATGTGCATATGTGTGGTCGGAGGCATTTATGGTTAAAAACACAGTGAAGTTGTCATGATGATGTTGATGCGATGCTTAACATTGTAATCTGGTGATTGAGAATTACACATCTATTTGAACAAGCTTCATATGCTATCCCAATCACGGTTCGCATGGAAATTTGAAATCATCGTTCCCTAGCAACGATCTCATGAACGAAAATAACGTTGTTACCACCTCTAAATATATACTTGGAAGTCTCTAGGCGCCGAGCTCTAATTCTGAGGAGCACCAAGAAACTAGTCGATCCTAATTTCATGTATGATTAAATAATTTTTTTCGGGACAAATGTCAAGAGCAATGCAATCTGCAAACCTCTTCATGCAGATCGAAATTCAGAGACCGAGAAAAAAAAGACTGCCTGCCGATGACCCCGAGCCCCGACGCCATTTTGGATTTGTGCACGAAGTAGCCGCAGCTCAATAGAAAGGTACTACGAATCGAGGCTGCACAAGCAGCCCTACAACAACGTTCGTGTGATCAGAAAGAATTATCAAATTTTCATAGTCAAAACCTCCCCAAAAGTTTCTGGAGGCACGAAGACTCTCATCTTCTGTTGAACCTCTCCACGAAAAATCAGGACGCCAACTAACGACACAAAGAATTTTCACCACGAATTGAGGTTAGAAATAGCGATGAGGGGGCACATCGAGAAGCCATCTGTACGCGTTCGTTTGACTGGGTCGCGACATCCAGTCGATAATCAGACCACGTTATGCCGAAAAATTTACAACACATATCATTCAAATTAACTATAATCACTCAGCGAAAACATTCTAATGTTTAATCTGACATTTCACGGGCAACTTGTCAAACACATTTACCATCAAAATATGAATGAATCGTGAAAGGGATGAATGAGTCAGGGTCGCCTTTACGTCTTCTGGTCCGAACCAAGAAGATTTGCGTCCGAGACTTTTACCCCTCACTGGACCCATGGGTTTCACGATCCAATAATAATGCGACTTTTGGAAATTCGCAATTTCAATTGTAAACAGCTGACGCGTACACATGAAAACAAATTCGCGAGACCAGAACACAATCTGAAAAGTAAATGCTCACCGCAGCCGCATTCACACACAACAAACGGCAGCTCGTCAGCACAGCACCACACAAAACAGTTCGTACGCGCGCCTCCGTCAAACCGCGAGAGAATCCCAAAACACGTGTCCCGCTCACCTATGTATCAATCAATCGTACTAAATGACAACAAGCCGTTGTGAGAACGTCTCTAATCACTTACAAATCAATTAAAACTTCCGAAATCAAACGCGAATCAACTAATTTCGGGACACTATGCCCATCGCGACCGCCATATTGGAAATTATCTTATGTACCCGCACGACGGGTTATGTACTGTACACCAGATCCGACCCGTCGCCTGTAAGTATATTATGTACTTGACGTCTACTGCACGTTTTGTTGTTGTTGTTTCACTTGTATATCGGTCGGTTGGTCGAACGAATGTTGTTCGCACAGCACGGTCGGGTCGTAGTGCGGTGCGCGAAGAAACTATCTTCTCATGTGTATATAGCGAAGCAAAGCGAACTCACTAGATGGGGTTGCCAAAAGTGCAGTTAGAAAAGTTGACGGGACCCGGAAATTACTGCATTTTTCTAGTTTAAATCCTCCAGTATGATGTGGTAACCGTTTTTAGTTGATACATACGGCGATTTTGTTAATGATTTTCTCTCATTTCAGAAACTGCAAACAGAATGAGAAAACACCGTTAATTATTTCCGGAGTAATTTGCTGCGTTATATGTTTGGCGACA
Organism: Nemotelus nigrinus; assembly: GCA_947369275.1. NCBI lineage: Eukaryota > Metazoa > Arthropoda > Insecta > Diptera > Stratiomyidae > Nemotelus > Nemotelus nigrinus. Next base: position 1,877,182 of record OX376373.1, on the reverse strand, counting down.
GTTTTAAACATTCCTAACGAGGTAATTTAATCAAATGATGAAAACCATCTATCTAATAGCTATTTGCAGGTTGCTTGGTTTGTCAATATGTGTTCATGCACAGATGATTCAAAGCTACAGGCTTTTTCAAGCGTTTTATTATAAAACGCCTTCTTTTGAACAATGTGTTAAAAATGCTTATTTTTATCGATTTTTGTAGTTAAACCATAAATATCGATCTAATCGAAATCCTCCTTCCCTAGAAAATTAAATTCATAAATACTCTTAGTGAGGTAGCAATTTAGTTGGCTACAGACTCCAATATCAACAATTCACTAGTTCATTTCAATGCCGAAGAATGAAAGAAAGCATCCAGCACAACAGGAATTTAGATGATAAATAAAGTAATCAAAACATAATCCAAATATTACACTGATAAACTGATAAAGATTACACAAAAGGATTTCTAGTAGAAAGTCTCATCTATCCTACGTAGAGCCTTTAATAATTCATGTCTTGGTTCTCATCTTCAGCCAGTTATGACAGATTGTAACGTCAGCAGAGTAGCTGAGCTATTCTAACAGTTTAAAACAGACCAAGACGTTGGCTTTGCTTTGTAATATTACCTCAAAACACCATCAACCCAACGAAAATTCAAATCAGAACTTGACTTCATCAACTGTTATACAGGAGAGCAATGCCAAGACGTAGATAACTGAATTCGTACAAACTCGACTTGATCTGACGTCACATTCTGTTATAAGCTGTTGAGATAGGTTGAGATATCTCAACAAAATGTGTTTAATGAGCAATTCGGCTGCTCTAACTTGCCCGAAGTTGCTCTGATTTGTGTTTCATGAGTCTGCTCTAAGTTGAACTAGAGCACTTTAGAGCACGATTTTTACTCTACTTTTTTTGGTAGAGCAAGTTCGGGCAAGTAATCAAAAAATTGTTACTGAAGTGCAGTTTTTTGTTAGTGAATTGACAGGTTGACCTTCTGACAAGTAATAAATTTTGAGAATTGCCTTTCAGCTGCTCTCACTTGCTCGACTTTTTTCTGCCTCTCAATTGCTCTGGTTTACTCGACTTTTTTTGACAGCCGCACTACTATAACTTGCCTTGAGATGCTCTGCTTTTTTTCGTGCTCATTAAACACAGCTTAACAAGCTGAAGACGTCAATTCGGAAAGGCCTCTAAAATCAAATCGAATTACAACGGATAATTGTACAGAGGTTTTTCTAATAAACTCACTTCTAGCATTCGAAATTGGTTCCATAAAGGAGTTACAGAAGAAGGTATCCCTACTAGTTCATAATGGGACACTTTCAATTAAAAAGTACATTAATAATTTGGTTGGCATTGCATTATTGAGCTACTAGGAGCAACTCTTACAAAATGATACTTGAATTTGCTGTATACGAAGGAATTCAAATAAAATGAATGATAATGTACAATTGGCGGGGATAGCAAATATATGCTCAATCGGGCAATGTTAACTGCAAGAATAAATAAATTGAATCGGATAATTAATTATCGCAGACATTTTTCTTCTATCATTATGGAGCTTAGGAGATAACCCTTGGAAGATGATGCCTTATCTGTGAAAGTGAGACGACTTGGGAGAAACCTATTTATTTAGTTACTAAATTCAATGTATTTAAGTGAAAATTAATTTGTAGACCTTATATTTAGTCACTACCCAAGTTATTTTTTGGGAATGGAGAGCTATTCTTACACCCAATTGCGGGGTAATCGACAGACTCCTAGAAGAGTCTTTTTATTTTTTCCTAGTCTCCATGATTTTTCCCTAAACTCCCGATATTTTTTTAGACTCCTAATTTTTTCCAAGGCCCTGAATTTTTCCTAAGGTCCCGCGAATTTTTCCAGTTTCCTAGAATCTTTTGATTACAGTTTTATTTGAAAATAGACTGATCATTCCGATACAGAAGAGTCTTATTCAATAATTTTACGAAAAAAAATGCTAGGGTGTCTCACTTTACGAGTGCGATATGACTTTAAGGGTTTAAAATATATATTACATACATTCAGTTTTTTTATAATAAAATAGTAGAGATGAAATTTCATCTGCATCGTTTTACACATATCGAATGTTGCTGAATAATTCTAATTGGCAAATTATTATAAGTAAATATATGACACTATTTCAACGTCGTCATATCCTTCATATTTGATCCTTTGAAACAATTTTGCATCTTTCCTTTGGCTTAGAAATAGAAAACAGAAAACAATGCTTTTTATTTGCTGTATGCTGTCGACAAGTTTAGCTTTCGTTTAGAATCCTGTTCAAATATTATTTGTATAGAATAATCTCCTTGTGAACATCTATAACGGTTTAAAGACAACTTATTTCTGAGAAATCATAATTTTTACATTACATTATTTTTAACTTTCAACAGCTACCACGCACCTCTGGCAGCACCAACCCAGGGGGATCCGACCTAAGCAATTGGTGCTTCTTCAGCGTCAAATAAGCCCGACAGGCAAAGCTGTGCTGCTGCGGAGCAGCTGCTGTTACCTGCCCAACATGTCCCCATACATTCAACGACTCATTATTCGCTCACGTCTTCTACCAGAACATCCGAACTTTCATTCATATGGCACGACGCATCACAAACTCCATTCTCACTTACTATCCGCATCGTATCGCTTCACGTTTACATACATCGGCTGCCAGTCCGCGTTGCCTGTACTATGCGTCGAATGTGAACGCCAAACTTGCCTCGTGTCTTGTCATGGTCCACTTTACAACTCACGCGCCTCTGCCGTTTTGGTCACTCAGCTTACCTCGTCGGCAATATTCCGTCAAAAATGGAAAAAGATCAAAACAAGCTCGAAAAGTGGGCAAACCCAATTGCAGCTGATTGAATCCTTTACGCGAGTGTCACGTAATTAGTCAAAGAAAATACACAAATGAACGCTAACCTTCGCCACATTGCTTTTATCATCAGTGTGACCCACGCAGCGAAGAATTTGGAAACCTCAGACTCGAATGATGTTCAGACCGGCACCAGTTTTAATTAGGAACTAAAAATACTTCTCTTAATAATTTCAGTAGTTTCGAACTTCATGAACATTCAACCGGAAACGATAAGAAGCACGTCCACCGTTTAACGAACCCGCACGTTGACTAATGGGAAAAATGGCGTCTACAGACAAACATTCTCCACGTGATCGACAAAACGATGGCGCTGTTCCATCCCAAACGCACACTTGTTACTTTACTCCTGCCCTGGAGTGGTTGGTCGTTGCGCTGTTTCCTTTAATTTTAATTTATGCAAATTTGTCTTGAAATTTCTTCTCAAGACAAAACCGTTAGTTGGGATAGTAGTGTTCTACATGTAACTGAGATATTGCTTACTGTTTCTTTAAAAGCATGAGTTTTAAGTTGATAAGTTGAGGATGGCAAATGGGCCCAAACTGGTGGCCTAATGCTGGCCGCGTTCCCGGCAGTCCTCTTTACTAACCTAACCTAAGTTGATAAGTTTGGAGCATTAAGCATAGTACTGAGTTCGATTTCACGTGAAATTTTCATACAAAATTTCGCGCGAAATCTGTTTCGGCGAAAATTTCGCTTGAAAATAAGCAAGTTTGGTACTGTGTTCTTCGCATGAAAAGTTGCTTTGAAGTTGCTTTCGCTTTGAAAACATAGATGGCACTGAAACATGTTGTCAATCATTTCACGCCAATTTAGTTTGTGCAGTTCATTCTTTCGAGCGAAAAAGTGACATTTAGTGTTTCAATTTGAAAATTGAGCAGTGCAAATGACTTTCCAATAAGAAAATCGATCGAAAAGTGAAATTCTTGACATTTTATCCGTCAAGAATGAGCAGTGTCTCTGCTTTTCTCCGTTGTCAAAATTTTCGCTCGAAAGAATGACCAGATAATGGAAACATGTCAAAATTTCACGTGAACTCGAACTCAGTACCAGCCTTTAGAGGAAAATATGCGGAGTAAGTTTGAATGATATGGAGGGTTTTTATGTTGAAACCAGAGGACTAGGCATACACTATTAATACTTTACACACTATGATAAGCAGTCTGTTTAGATATAAATTAGAGTATTTGACAATATCTGAAATCAATGACTGGAGGAAAACTCGTAATTTGATCTATGCGCATATTAGCCTCCATAATAAGATACATATATCAGCATCTGTGCGCAAAGCCTTTGAAATGCAATTAGATCGAGTAACTGCTGTAGTTTCTTGATCATACCATCTTCCTTTTGCTCAACATATCACAGAGAATGACGTTGAGGTGACAAGCAATTTAGATGCTTTTGAGAGCCTAAGTATTTGGAAAACTCCCATAAGCAGGCACCTGAGCACCGACCAGAGAAACTGTTTTTCACCATTGTTTAGGCTAATTTAAGTTGCATTTCTTATAGAGAGTACTAAAGTACTAACCAAGAGTACCACTACTAAACCACAGTCTTGTAACGATTTTTTTCCTTAATGAAGTCCATTATATTGGTTCATTGTTTGTCCGTGATTATAGATTATGTCGGCTTTTACAGGGTATGATAGGATTGAATGGAATACACACAGAGCAGAATGACCCACTGAATCCAGGGTCAATGATAGGGGAAAAAAAGTTATCCTGTGCATACGCTCCATATCCCAGCCGAAGCATTGATATCTAACACGCGCAGACGTCGGGCATTCACAGACGAAATACTCTGCAGAGCCAGCCTCTTCTAGGTAGAACAGACAAAAGTCATCCTGTGCAACACCTATTCGCTACATGCCCCCTAGGCAGTTGTGTGCAGTCAGTATGCCCGCCATGGCTCTTCAAGCGTTCCTACTCTTATTGAGGGAAAATGTCGCAGTTTCTTGATCGGGTTTTGAAAGGTCAATGACAAACACGGCGGTTCTAGCGAAGCGTTTCCCGAGAGGAAAACCGAGTCGGTTTAGTTTTGCACTACAAAACCGAGAGGCGTCCAAACCGCAGTGTGTGTCATCACAATGCTAAATGAACGCATGACTAAACCGACTCAGCTTTCCTCTCGGGAAACGCTTCGCTGGAGCCGCCGTGTTTGCCTTTGGCCGAAGAAAGACCTCCAGGCATTTCAGTATAAACGAAGTTAGGCTGAATGGCATAAGGTTTCTCGGATCCAAATAGTTATCTCTCCTCGTTTTAGATATGAAGGCTGCCTTTATCTGTCGCCAAGATGACGGAACATATCCCAGGGCTAGGCATGCATAACAGATCTCATTTAGAACCGCCTCCAGTTAGTCGATTCCCCCCCGTAGCATAGCCGAATGGATGTCATCCAGACCCGGCTATTTGAAGTTTTTGAAGGACGTTATTGCATCCTTGATCATTTCATTGGTAACTACTGATCTAGCGGTGTACCAACATTTCCAACTGCTTCGGAGAGTAGGAGGTTTGGTCAGAGGAACAGATATCCTTTACGTTTCAATCACCGGAGCGAATATAAAGATAGATGAGTTTGGGCAAAGTGAATCTAGTACCAATTTTCTTCAAAAATCAATCGAATATTGCTAGATTGAAATATCATCGTTGTCGTATAACAGAAAGTTTTAGGCTTTTTGGGAGGCATTCAGCGTGAAACGAAAAAGTTATTATTGAAATCGTGCCTCAATCGATCATCAGGAGTACCTACCTACCTACTTGTTGAATTATACTAAAAATAAGAATCGAACCTGGCACTGTTGCAAGGCGTATAATCACTTACAACATGAAGGAACTTATTAATTTGGCTCCTAATTCGATCTGCCCATTAGCACGTTTTGGACGTGGGCGATAACATGTAAAAATTAATTTTGTCCCTAACTCAGTGCTTTTCAGGTTATATCTATTTTACTGTGAACCGTTGGATGAATTTTATTTATCCAGATTCAGGAGTCCCTACATCGAAAGCTTTTGGCGAATTATCCGGTCTAATGTGCCTTGTACCGACGGAGAGAAGTATATATGGGAGCTTACATTGCGGAGAATATTTTTCATGATCAACATCGAAATCATGCTGATAGACTATGCTTTTTTTTCGGAAATGTGTAGTTATTAATTTTGTGCGAAAATACAAGAAATAAGTGAAAAAAATGATTTTCGCTCTATATTGTACTTATCTTTGTCAAAAAAAATCGAAAAAGTCGAAAAAAATAAATTATGATCCGTCTCTACGCCAGAAGCGCCAGTTGTAAACAATTACCAAATAAATTGGTACAGATAGATAAGTACTATCACCTAAAATAGTAAAGCCACTGAACTTAAGCAAATTTATCGATAATCCGACATTGAGTTAAGCTTAAAAGTTACAATCTTAATTATTATTTTCCCCATTACCTCAGTGAACAAATTATTATATTTTAGAACAATTATATTATAAATCAATATGGCACCGCTATGCATGTAATTCTCTGAAAGTGATTTTCATATGGATCATTTCCGCCCATCGAAGCTTTATCTACATACATTATTTACACTTAACTTGCATATATATTTGTTTAAACAAATAAGTTTATATTAAAATCTCTGCCTCCTAGGTGAAATGCCTATATACGAATTTATTCATACATACCACGGTACCTACATATATAACATAAATAATATCTGTATGTACATGCAAGTAGATACATCAGGTGCCTTTATGAGCAGAGAAAATCGATAGCAACTCCACCAATCTGGACTGTCAATAAAGAAATTCATTAAAAATATGTATCTGTTAGGAATCCGATCCGAGTTCCAGTATCAGGACGCAGCAATTTCGTGAATGTTAATGCATAAAACAGCAAATCGCGAATAAAATCAAATATTATATATGCAGTAAAAACATACAAAAACATGCCAGTCTCCGCCGGTCAACGGCGCCCCGTGCGTCCCGCTCGCTTTTCATAGTGTAGCTATAGCTACTCAGCGCCGTTGGCATGAGCTGTTTTCTCTGGTCGACGCACACCCAGAATACCGCCGCCATCCATTCTTCTTCCATCCTGCCCCTAGCCACCCCTCGACCTAACAGCTTCAACGAAAACTGCTGGTGTGTCATCATGGCGGAACCTGAGGGTCGTCGTCATCGCCAGCGTCATCATCGTGGTTCTGGCTCCGACCGAGACTGCCTGCCTAGCTGACAGGAAGGCGAACGAACGGGCGACGATTTCGACACAGCACCGGGAAAATTCGCACCCTGTTCAAATGCAGCCCAGAAAAATGGAAAACTGAAGAACATCAGTAGTTCAGAAAATCAGTATGGACTTCCACAAAAGGTCATTTCAAGCCCAAGTCGAAATTGAGTTGATTGTACCGAAACGCAGAAAGACGAGGTAAATCCTCCTCTAGCTGAACTTCATCGACGGTACAAAAGCATAATTGGCGATGTAGAGAGATCGGCAAGCACCGTATGAGCTTTGATTTTGATTTGGGCGTTGAATTGTGTCGGAATTCGTATGATATTTTGGAGGGTTAGACAAATTTGACATAAATCGTTATTTTTTAGACTCGCCTCTGGTGGTAATTTGAATTTTAGGTATTTTTCGAGACCGACCTCATTTCACTATTACGAGGACTCTCCTCTACCGGCAAATAATCAATACAGAAACTTTCGATGCAAAAAGAACAAATCTCCACTGTTTCTGCGCATCGATTCGAAATTAACCTACATAAAATTCATAATTTACACTAATGCCCCCATGTCGGACACGTATGTACGTACATTCTCTTTGGGATGGATGGATCAGAGAATTGAAACGGCTGAATGTGTTTTCCATATTAATTCAGGATTTTTTTTGCGATAAAATGTTACTTAATTATATTATTTTAAAATCCAAATTTTTAATTGAGCGTCACTTGAAAGTTTTATTTAAAAATATAGAAGGTATCTACTCTTCGACTTTGTTTCAATTAAGAAGTAGCTGTAGCTAATGTAGGCCTCTATAATTGAATCCTAGCAACTTTCATCAAATAATAGAAGAAAATTGATTGGGAATCAGTCCCAAAGTTTTAGAAGTTCAATGCCTTGATGGATTCAGTATTTTTAACTTTTTATGAATTTAATGTCTACAATAATATCCTAATGTATCAGTTTTGGTGCCAGTATAGTTCTGTATTGCCATTTAGACAGCTACAAACAATCCTGATTTCATCTAAAATGGTTCAACATTCATATCTGCATTTACATCATGAGTACGTACTTTAAGCATTTCCGAAATAAAAATACATCAACAATTTCCACCAACACATAATAATCCTACCGAACTGTTTTTAATACAGTTTCCAACCGAAAGCAACAACAATGCCGTGAAAACCTACATTCTCACAACTATATAAATACACACTGTAATCATCGTATGAAACCAGGGTGTGTTGGTGAAGCTGCTTTTGCTGTTCTGTCGACGCTGTTGTTGTTGTTGCGGCCATACCTCGCTCGTTCCGTGCCCTGTCAGCTGTCTGACTTCCCCTAACACCCGACCCGATACTGCAGTACAAACATACTCTACCGACTCTTGGCTGTATCTATGTATATCTGTATCTGTTCTGTACTCCGCTATGAGTTAGATGTGCAGAAGTGGCGCAATGCCGCCTAGCAACAAAAAACCCAACTAACTATAGCTATACGACGGCAGTGACTAGATGGTCAAGAGGATCCAGAAAAATCAACACAACTTTAGTTACGAAACTTTCAATTCGTAGCTTTGACCTCTTGAAATTTCCAAGGGATTCTTATCTGTCTTCCTCAATATTCCAAGAAGCCCCAAGAGAACCTGCCAGCTTGTTAGTCGTATTGGTCACTCCGAGGTGCACAGCATTCGAAACCGCACCCAACCCAAATTAAAGTAAGCATCATTTCCCACAACATAAATATGAACAACTGCACTCAACACTTTTCCTCTTCCATGGATTGCATTTCGACCTAATATACTCACTGTTAATGCCTGCTTGAAGTGAACTAGTGACATTTTTAAAAAAGCCCCACAACCACGAAATCAATAATTTATACTATATTGAATTTTATTCGCAATTTGTAGATGCCCTGCGAAAACCCTTTTTCTTTTTGGGAGTAAGTTTTGCTATCTTGTTTTTTTTTCATTTTATTAATTTTACTCTAATAACTTCGAACAGGAATATCCATGAATAATTCACAACATGTAACAAAATTGCAATCCTGTAAACATCTTAATCTTTGCAGATTATCCAGCGCTACCTAAAAGTGTGTTTTATTTGACATTTTTTCACATGAAAATACGGATTGCCAGTGGAATTTCAAACAAAATGTTACTTTTTACTAACTACATATGTAAAGGAAATACATTTTAAACCGTTGTCTGCAATTTGAATTGATTATTTCTTGAAAAAGCAAACCCGTTATATCACACATCTAAAAGGTGAGATTTGTTGCTATTCGCGCTTTTAATCTCCAGTGCGCATTTAATCTAAAAGAGAAATAACGAACGACTAGATAAGATTTTGCACAAATTAGTTTCCAGGCGGCAAACATGTGAAAAGAAAAGGCATTTGAACTATTTAAAGGGTCCTAGATAGGCCCTGTACAAGCAAAAGTTTATTTTCTTACGATCTGGTTGCAAACAGAAATTGGCATTCATTGAGTCATATCTGAATAATTAAACGGGAAGTTAAAAAAAAGATTCTTTTTTTGCCACCACCAAAAATCACTGCAAGAATAATATCTGCTAGGATGCACACAGTGCAAATTTAGATAAGAAAATTGGCGTGCCAGTTTTTTGTTTCGTGGGAGAATTTTTCTTGCCAGTGAATCTAATCGTCAAATAAGGGTTAATTTTGCCAAAGATCATTAAAGTAACGTTGCAGAATTCCGGGAATGTATGTTAGTCACAGATGAGGGTAAGTTTAATGTTGTTATTCATGCTGAACGCGCGAGGGTATGTAAAATTCCATGTACGTAACTAGAAACAAAATATATGATCGGAACTGTAAAATATAATGGTGGCTCCCTTTCGATTTGAGCAAGCATGAGTGCTTATGGAGTATGCGAATTTACCATTATTGAAAAAAGGACAATACGTCATCATAAAGTATGCATCAACATTTTGGAGAATAGGCTTCAGCATAGTTGATAGAAATTGAAATGTTGGACCAAACCGAAGCATATTCCTATTCCTTTCCAAACTTGAAAGCAGTTGCTTTATAATGCCAAAACTGTTGTAAAATCTCGATCCGATTGAGCATGTGCGATTGAGCAATTTATTCGCAATAAACCCGAGGTTAAGCCAAAAATAAAATAGAACTGACGCAATATCACCAAAGACTATTGTGAAAATCTAGTTTCTTCTATACCAAGAAGACTGCAAACAGTCATTCAAAGGAAAATAAATCCCTTAAATACCAACAACCTTTAATTGCATCTCGGTATACGATCCAATTGAATCAACAATTTTTTAGGTTTACGCACGACTTTTTTTAGGCACGACTTTTTCTCGGCACTGTATTTATGATATAAATTCCGATCAAATGCTTCCCAAAATTCTCGCCTAAAAATTAAATGGACTTTATTATTTTGTAACAGTTATATGACGACTATGCATCTTTTTGACAAAAAATGACATAGATTCAGTTGCGTTCTATGGGTTAGTTTATGCGAGATCCCAATTTAATTCCGATTTGAGATTATCGCAAATATCGCGTCGTATAAACGGGCGAAATCGGATTCAGCTTAAACCCGAACAGTTGGGCCTGCGCCCGATGACTTTGAAGTGTGCACTTGGTCTTTATCAATTGTCCTTTGTGTGATATTGATACTTGATTTGAAACGAAGCCTCAGAAAAAACAAAAATGAGTTAGTAAAATTTTCAGCTATCGCTGAATGTCTCTCCATATTCATTCCCACCTTCTCCGCGGGTTAACTGATATGTTCAACGTGATCTGAAATTCTTGACGTGCCACATTTATACAGTACAGATTCTATGCGCGTGTAAGCTATTTCGCGAGAAGAGTTTCTATTGATATACGCAATTCGAAATTCAGAAAATCCAAATTTCAGTTTTGCCCGTTTATACGACGCGATATTTGGGATAATCCCAAATCGGAATTAAATTGGGATCTCGCATAAACTAAGTCTATGTACACCGACAAGTAACTGACGGCCAACATTTTTCGTACTGTTTGGTAGCAAATATTAAATAAATTCAAAAACTCAATTTTATTTGACTCAATAATTTTACTTGCCTCCTTTTTGCAATCTTCAAATATTCTTGCCATCATAAAAACTTCAAATCGCCCATCTGAGTGTATTGAAAGTGAAGTAAGATTGCACGCTCGATTAAATGGAAATTACATTTTGTTTGCAGCTAATTCACGTGGCCAGTCATGTTAAAATATAAATAATTAGCAAATCGACAGAAGATGGAGCAAATTTCTCTAAGTGATATTAACCAGAAGCAAAAGTCGAACGGTTTTTTTTTCTTTTGCACGCCAAGATTTCCGAAAACACTAGATACTGAGAGATCTTTTACCCAAAAATTAAAATATTCTTCATAAAAATATTTTTCCGTAGTATAGGTTGAGAAAGAGGGTTACCCCTTACACAGCTTGAATAGGGCCACCAGTTTGGGTTCATTTGCCACCATACGCTGGCTAATTAGATTCCAAGTAGACATTATGCTAAATCGAATCAACAGACTCAACGTAGCGAAAAAGTCTTTTGAATGGTGAAAGCCTAAAACTTTGAGGCAAAGTGTCCGCAAGAGAACATAGTACGAGTATCCAGAGACTATTCTTAGCTTCTGAACTTCTCTGGCGCCCACAAGACCCAGCTAGTAGTATGCTTTACTTTTTCGATGACTGCCAATCTGCACGTGCTAATGGTTTTCAAAGGTCATGTGTACGAAGCTAGACCAAGAATGTTTGCATTTTCTTGATGCAAATTAACGTAGGTTAGGTTGATCTCCCACTAATTGATTGTACAGTATAATATATACATAGGATAAATATAGTATATACATAGTAAAACACCAAGGAAACTCCTGTGTCCATCTTCGTTCCATTCGACCAAATCAAAGCTTCACCGTAATCGGTGTCGAAGATCCTGTCTATCTATATATTATTTAGCTCAAGTGACCCAAGATCAGTGTAGCCAATTAAGCATTTTCAATACTAGATTTAGCAGCAATTTCACCTATTCCGCATTGAAAAAGGAGCTTTACCATTTAGCACTTTTTATCAGCATTCAAATTTTCCGCTAGCACTGCTTTACACGAAATTTCGATGGCTTTAAATAGAGCATACGAACAATATCATTTAACATATTTGAATTCAATTCCCTTGACGCAATCTAGTTTTAAAACTTTAGGAGTATGCTGCCATAACTTTGAAGTATCAGAGTCAATTATTAAAAGTCTTAGCTCGGTTTATCCCAACTATAGCGATTGATCCGCAGAGTCAGATTCAAACGATCGATAAAGCATCTCAAGGCAAGTTAAAAGAGCAGCTGTCAAAAAAAGTCGAGCAAGCTAGAGCAATCGAGAGGTAAAAAAATTTGAGTAAATTAGAGCAATCGACAGGCATTTCTCAAAGTTGATCGCTTGTCAGAAGTTCAACCTGTCAATTCACTAGTAGAAAACTCTACTTCAATCACAATTTTTGGTTGGAAGTCGGTTCCGTGACAGTTAGTTGCTTGCTCGAACTTACGCCGCGTCCACATTGGCCATGGGAGATGGCATAACATTCGACTTGCCCTGGAAATGGAAAATGTAGACAGTAAATGGCATGACATATTTGATGGCATGCCATAAATGTCATGCCATATGGCAAGACATTTGCATGGCCATATTCTGACAGTTTTTCATTTTCAAAATGGCGATGTCGAGGGAAATAGTGTTACGAATCTTAAATGAATACAAAAAAAAATTGCTTATGGAATTATATGTTCGCCTCTTCCTCAATTTACGCCTTTCCTCACATTCCGCTTCCTCTAACCTTTGCAGTGCTTTCAAATACCGGATGGCGCGCACATGTTCACGGCTGAGCGACATTTTTAAAATGATATGGCATGACATGCCGCTGCCCAGGCCGCAGATGACATGCCATAAACTGACATTCGTTGCCATCGCATATGGCAGAGCTCATGGCCAACGTGGACTCTAGGTTACTCTATCAAAAATGATAGAGCAGAAATCGTGCTCTCAATTGGTCTAGTTCAACTTAGCGCCGGCTCATGAAACACAAATCAGAGCATATTTGGGTAAGTTCGAGCAGCCGAATTGCTCATAAACACATTTTGTTGAGACATCTCAACCTAGCTCAACCTAGAGCAGCTCATTAGACACAGCTAAAAAAGGTTCATGTTAGTTTGACAGATTTTTGGTTGAAAAATTCGAATAGGATTGCCAGCTATGCTGATGTTAGTTTGTAAACATTCTGCAATCGACATAAGAGCCTAGACACACAGGCACTTAAATTACTAATTTACTAATGATCATTTATACCTAAATTAGTAATTTAAAAGTACCTGACACACAGCCCTTGCGTTAATGATGAATACTGTCATTGACTGTCTGTCACTCAAAGAAACTAGTTTTTCAAAAATGAAGAAATTGAAGGTGTTTTTAATGTATGTTGCCTCTCTTATGTGCTAATTAACAAAGTTGGAATACAAACCGGGCAAAACCTACATTAAAATTGTGTAAATATTTTAACTTTTTTGTATAGTGTTTCCTAGACAACTAGTTTGTTGGTATCCGACAGCAAAAATGACAAGCGGTCCCCCATCTAAGCAATAACCGCGCAAAAGACTGCTTAACTTCGGTCATCTGACGAGAACCGATTGTTCCAGTGTGGTATGGTCGTATTTAATCTGACGTTTCATAAAAGTTGCCTTATTATTTTTCAATGGGAAAAGCGACTTTTTGCTAGGGAAATTTGTATTCAATCGGGCAGCTCTACTTCATTAAAGATTAAATTACGAAAGTCTGATGATCATTAGCGATTTTCTAAATGATTGATAATTTGGTCATTTAGTGGTGATTAGTCCAAATTACCATATGACACACGGCACTTAAATGATGATTTACGGCAAATGATCATTTAGGCTGCGCTGTCTGTCTAGGCTCTAAGAGCCTATACAGACGGCCATCTAAATTGCTGATTTAGAGCCTAGACCGACAGGCACTTAAATTACTAATTTATTAATAATCATTTATACCTAAATTAGTAATTTAAAAGTAGCTAACACACAGCCCTTGCGTTAATGATGAATACTGTCACTGACTGTCTGTCACTCAAAGGAACTAGTTTTTGGAAAATGGAGAAATTGAAGGTTTTAAATGTATGTTGCCTCTCTTATGTGCTAATTAATAAAGTTGGAATACAAACCGGGCAAGAGCTACATTAAAATTGTGTAAATATTTTGAACTTTTTTGTATAGTGCTTCCTAGACAACTAGTTTGTTGGTATCCGACAGCAAAAAGGACAAGCGGTCCCCCATCTAAGTACTAACCGCGCAAAACACTGCTTAATTTCGGTAATCTGACCAGAACCGGTTGTTCCAGTGTGGTATGGCCGTATTTAATCTGACGTTTCAAAAAAGTTGCCTTATTATTTTTCGATGGGAAAAGCGACTTTTTACAAGGAAAATTTGTATTATGTCGGGCAACTCTACTTCATTAAAGAATAAAAGCCTAGACAGACAGGCACTTAAATTACTAATTTACTAATGATCATTTATATCTAAATTAGTAATTTAAAAGGTGCTAACACACAGCTCTTGCATTAATGATGAATACTGTCAGTGCCTGTCTGTCACTCAAAGAAGCTAGTTTCTGAAAAATTGAGAAATCGAATGTGTTTTAAGTGTATGTTGCCTATTTTATGTTCTAATTTATGAAGTTGGAGTACAAACCGCGCAAGAACTACATTAAAATTATTCAAATAATTCGAATTTAACCGCATCTCAAAAAAGTTGTCTTCTTCCTTTTGAATGCGAAAAGCGACTTTCAACAAGGGGAATTTGTATTACATCGGGCAACTCTACTTCATTTACGAATAAATGACCAAAGTTTGATGAGCATTAGCGATTTGCTTAATGATTGATAATTTGGTCATTTAGTGGTGATTAGTCCAAATTAGCATATGACACACGGTACTTAAATGATGATTTACGGTAAATGATCATTTAGGCTGCGCTGTCTGTCTAGGCTCTTAGTAATTTAATAGTTGCTTAGAGCCTAGACAGATAGGCACTTAAATTACTAATTTATTAATGATAATTTATACCTAAATTAGTAATTTAAAAGGTGCTGACACACAGCACTTACGTAAAAATTGAGAAATTGAAAATTTTTTAAGTGTATGTTGCCCCTTTTATGCTCTAATTAATAAAGTTGGAGTACAATCCGCGCAAAAAAAATGCTTTTAAATTTTTTAAATATTTTGAATTTAAATTATCTTCTTCTTTTTCAATGCCATAAGCGACTTTTTACAAAGAGATTATATATAATATCTATATAATATAATAATATATATAACTATACATCATTTAAGAATAAATGACCAAGATTTGTTGATCATTAGCGATTTGCTTAGTGATTGATAATTTGATCATTTGGTGGTAATTAGTCCAAATTACTCACAGCACTTAAATAATCATTTAGGCTGGTCTAGGCTCAGAACCTAGACAGACAGCGAAGCCTAAATGATCATTTACCGTAAATCATCATTTAAGTACCGTGTGTCATATGCTAATTTGGACTAAATACCACTAAATGACAAAATTATTAATTATTAAGCAAAACGCTAATGAGCATGAAATACAAAATACCATTGTAAAAAGTCAGTTTTCGCATCGAAAACGAAGAAGACTAGGTTTTTGAAATGACAAATTTAAATTCGAAATATTTGAAGAATTTTAACGTAATTTTTGCGCGGTTTTTACTCCAATTTTATTAATTAGAACATAAAAGAGGCAGCATACACTTAAAAGAGGCAACATACACTTTCAATTTCTCCATTTTTCAAAAACTAATTACTTTGAGTGACAGTATTCATCATACACGCAAGGGATGTGTGTCAGCTACTTTTAAATTACTAATTTAGGTATAAACTATCATTAGTAATTTTTAGTGCCTGTCTGTCTAGGCTTTTAGATCATTTAGTGGTAATTAGTCAAAATTAGCATGCAGCCATCGAATTGAAACAAAATTTACAGATTAACTTAATCTAGACGTAAAACAACTTCAATCAATTCTTTGTTGCGGTACTGATTCATGATTCTTAAAAATCGAAATTTTTTAAGCAGCAACCCTCAAAATCTTCCTATGCTTGTAACTTGCGATCCAATCATCGGATCAAAACGAAATTTTTAGGGTAAGTTGGTCTCAGCGTGAAGCAGATTTGATTTGCCGGTGCCAGCAAAGACCTTATAATGGCAAACACCTTATAATGGCAACAAGCAGCATGTTTGAATTTCTTACGTATTGAAATATTTGGGGCGGTTACTCTGAAATTTTTTTGCTTCTAAAGCTTCGGATGCAGTCATCACACCGTGATGATCTGTTCGTACATAAAGTTGACTTAGTAAACATTTCAACCATGTTCAATATGGTGCGAAATCTGAGCATTTCCACTGCTTTTTTTGAAAATCAATTTTTCCAGTTGTTCATTTTAAAGATATTCTTGTGCTTGATTGCTTAAAATAAAGTTATTGCCACAACTATATTTTTTTTTAAATCATAGTGATTTAATAATCACAATCACCGATTCACCGGCTCTGAAGCAATGGCATCTTCCAGCACTAGTATCACCATGTCCATACCACCGCTGTAATTTTAGGTGAACACCAGCTCGGCGAACTAATACATACGCGATATATTTACAGGTTCACGGGATGGATACTGCGAAAGTTTTACCCAGTTTTTCCTGCCAGCAAAGACCTTTTGCAGCCAGTCGTGAGAAGAATAGCTAGACGTTCAAAAATCTTCCGTTGGCAAACGTTAGCTGATGATTTTAGGCTAAATTCAAGTTTTAATTTAATATCTTATATTGGAAGTATAACTGTCCTAAGCTTTGGAATATTTGCAAGGGATATTCTTTCGCTCTGTTTTTCTATCATTCCTGGTTATACACCGTGATATCGATACCATGGAATCAATACCAACATCATATCAGTGCCATTAGCCCTCCGAGAACACAGGGGGTTAAATTGACCCCAGTGACCTTTTTGGCCGATCGCAGCGCTTAGGCCTGCGGGCAAAGGGGGGTGCTATAGGCTCCTAAGTGTATTTATGTGTCTTGACTATAAGTTTACACCTTTGGCATACAGTCCCAAGTCGTCAGTCGTCGTTGAGAAGCATTTGAAGCAGATTAAGGGGTCAAATAGACCCCATATGTACTCGACGTCAAATTGAGGTAAAAATTCAATTTTTTTTTACTTTATAAATCGACAGATTAATTTAAAAAAGCCAAAGAATAAGTTTGCAAGTGTTTTAATTTTGTTGTTTTTAGTAATATAACGTATAATCTGCGTTCTAGTGTACGCAATAATTTGTTAGCTGAAGACAATGATAACAATTTTGGTGACAGTGATTCCTCCGAAGACGACCATGTCTCGGAGCAATCAGAATCTGATTATTCAGAAGATTACACTTTTTGCACCCTTTATATAGGGCTAATTTATTATTCTACTATGTATTGAGAGTATCCATACACATTTTTAGCTCAAAATATTGAAAACTGACAAAGTTATGATATTTTTTTAAATGTGCAAATTTTAAAATCCTCACAATCGCCACCGTAAATATGCAAAATAAATATTTTTTTTTAAGGGTTACTATAGGGCTAAATTTTTTAATTATTTTGTCATACCTTGAGTGTATCCCCCTAAATTTTTAGCCAAAAATATTCAAAATTGAAAAAGTTACGATTTTTTTGTAAAAAAAAGCTGATTTTCGATAAAACTGTTTTTTCGCGAATTTTTTTTAGGTATGTTAAGGACATATAAGGCACATCTAATGGATGAGAGCTACTAAAAGAGGTCTCAATCTATACCTACAAATTTTTTCAAATGAAAATCTTCTGTGGCGGCGATTCTATAGACGTTCAAAAGTGGATGGGGTCAATTGGACCCCAATTGTTCTCGATGATCGAAAAAATAGGTGTGTTCTCGGAGGGTTAAACGTATGTAATATGTGATATAAGTTATAAGTATAAGTTTTTACATGCTGCATTACTGACGAATAGTTACACAACGGCACAGCATATTTACAGTTCCAAACAACAATAAACAATTATCTGATTTCGACCCGAAGCCGAATAAAACTGACAAGCAAAAAATATCTAAATTTGCAGGATTACTCAGTTTCGTACAGTTGGCACGATTTGTACAAAAGTATTCTCCATTAGATTAACTAAAGTCTTGGTATTTTTATCTTTAATAACTAACAAAATAGCAATGAAGATTCCAAAAGGATCATGATAATTTTTGGAAGAAGCCTAATTCATTTAGCATCTGAAATAAGACGTTTTACGTAGTTCTTAGGAAGTTTTTTATTGTTCCTCGAGTGTGTCTTTTTCATTGGAGTTGGCATATTAGTGGACGATATGCTTCTTGATTGCTGGGAGGATCTGGTTTCATATGTTCGCAGGATACACACATTTTCTCTGGGAATGTTGTCATTTTGGGGAGAGGGATAACTTTGACTTTTGTATTGGTAATTCCAGTATCGGTGCTCGTACCTTCGGAAAATATTTCAGTTTGAAGTCGTTCTTGTGTGCCATCTTCATGCTATAACCAATTTTTATAGATTTTCTTTTCTAACATTTTAAATTTATTCCGATAACTCATCTATGATTTTTATTATTTTATTTTTCCATGTTTCCATTTACATTATGAATTTTCTGTGTTGTTTGATAATTTTATAAAAGCAATAGGCGCCAGATGCAATAGTTGGAAACTTGATGTATGAATAAGTTATGTCGCTTTATTTTGAATATAAGAAAAAATCCGTTGAATTCTGTATATATCAGCTTGTTTTATCGATAGCTGGCATAAAGTCAGGGCCTAAACTTTTCTTCCTAACACTTGTTTCGATGTTTGCTAGCTTTTCGCGCATTTCTTTTCCACTTCATCTTAAAACTATGTTTCAATTGAATGTCCTTCCGACCTTATTTCTCGACATCCATTTTTATTCCTATTCCGTAGATGTCTAATCACAGATAAAAATTTAATATATACGAATAATCGGATAATCTTATATGCCAGGATTCAAACAGAATGTAGCATTTAAATAATTCGGCATCAAAAAAAAACAAATTATTCAATTTTACCAAGGAACTGAAGTAGTTATTTGCATGAACCTGAAAACATTTTCCATAAATATTCTGTTTTGTGATTCATCTCTACATTTCAAGTTGAACATTTTCATTTGCTACTTACAGTATGTAGCGATATTATTTTGTTTGTTTTTTAATTAACTGTTCGACACTTTAATTACTGGGCTATACGAAATGGAAAGGGAAATTTTCCAGAGAAAAATTAATTATATTTGGCAAACCACTTATAGTCAAGCGTATCCAGCGATATGATCATAGTCAGCAAAGAAAACTCATTTTGAATATTGGTAAATATACTCTTGATAATAGAATCAGGGTACTGACCTTTCTTACGTTGATTTCACTAGTTGTCCTCGTCCTCCTCCTCTTCGTCGTCGTGGTTGAATGATAGCTTATTGACTTTCTTCTCTTTTGATTTTTTCTTGGATTTCTTGCCCTCGCCTTTCTCCTCCGAACCGTCTTTGACAAGGTCGTCTATCGAATCCTTTATGGGCTTGTGCCGCGCCTTGAAGATGATCCTTTGATTCAAATCAGCTGGTTTCTCACGTTCCTCTGCAATGAGAAGGACACCACATTAATAACGGCGAAAAGGACCCATACGTTACATTCAAACAACAGCTAAGAAATGGAATTTCGGCGCCCGAATGCCGTATGCAAACTATCCGAAAGCCAAGTATCAACGGCCACTTTAACCGTTACCATATGAATTATCCTTTGACTTCCGGTCTGCATTAATTGCAATTTATTGCAATCTTATAATAAGTTATAAATTGTATTATATTCGGTAATCGGTACTTTCGTTTTCGGCTTCCCGTTAATTCGTTTTCGTCATTTTCGTTGGTCGCACACCGATCACCCTCTCGACCCGTGCCTAGCTTTCCTAATCCGAGTCTCTTTTCTCGACATTATTCATCGCCGCTTCTCGTGCTTCTCAATTCGTTCGTCACCCTCTACATTATGCTTTATTCACACTACACTTTGCGTTCGCTGTTCGTCGACCGCCTGCCTTGCATCCAACCCGCACTCCTCTCACTCGTTCCCCGCGACTATCCTACATACCGACTTTCCTCTTTTCCGTCAGTTACCATGATTTTCACCGCGTTTGCGTGTAACTCTAGCCGTGCGGTGTGGTGCGCCCGTTCCGATGACGCGCTTACAATCTTCGTGCAGGCGGGCCCCGCATTGATGACGCGGAGGCGTTTTTGGGGCTCTAGCCAAGAGCCGCTTGGTTTAGCGCTCCGCTGGCGAGATGGCAAATCGATTCCTTGGCTGTCGGGATTTTCATGAAGCAAGAGGCGAGCAACCGTGGCCCGTAAGGTGCGTTTACGGAAAAATATCCCATATATATCTGGGATGAAATGCAACTCAGAAAATTCGCAGAAGCTAAGACAATAGGAAAACCCTAAATCTGGAACAACTCACTTTTTCCGGCTATTACCAGGCTTTGGTTCAACAAAACGATGTCCTGATGACCGGCATTACTAACACTTTCTTATTTATTACTAGCGCACTGAAATTCTCCGAAAAAATATTTTAACAAATTCTTTTCCGAGGGCGACGTAAAAGAATCCGACGACGTACAAGTGACTACGGATACGGATCAAGAGCACAAAAGAGGCGAGAGACAGACCAGAAAAGAAGGTTAGAAAACCCAACAAGAATTGACGAACGAACGAGCACAAAAATAGACAGCGACTGGGCTTATGGACGAACGAGCGCGCCGTACGGATCACACATGGCCTATTCGAGTCTGTGTTTTGCGACCAACATTCATCCGACAGTCCGTTTTCACTCGGGCTTCGCACTATTCGCCTGCCCCCTGCGCCGCCTCTTCGCTCGTTCCTACCTTGCTTTTACTTACCTTTCTCTATTCGTGCCCTCTCAGCCTCTGCCTCCTCGGCCGTTAAGTCCCCTTCCGCAAGAACTACAACTTGGGGCTTCTCGTCCTCCTTGACCAGCAGTTGTTTCTGACCGGCTGCAGCTCCAGATCCGCCAATGCCTTCTGCACCCGAATCTGATCCTCTCCGTACAGCTGCCTGCTCCTCTGAATCCGACCCAGAATCTGACAGGTTCTCGAGCCTTTGACGCTGAAACAATGTTGGGAATGGTCACGAATTCAACATTATTTTGCTTGCAGAACCAGGTACCTTTGTGTCCACTGTTGGGCCTTCTTTATAGCCAATCTGCTCCTTCAGCCGTCGCAGGAAACTCGGATCTTGCGGCCTTACGAACGCAACGTTCCGTTTAGACATTATTCACTCATATCCGTCAACGACGATGTTCTAATTAACCTCTTCACGCTTTCCACAAATTCTCCAAACACTCAAAATCTTTTAACCAGTTGCAATGTCGCGAGCAACCAAAACAAAAACATCCAATAAGCCGGCGGTCCACGACGTTTATCGCATTTATTTACAACCCACGCATCAATACCGTTGCACACTACACGTGGCTATTTGTTTACATCGAATTTCCCGGAATCTCACAATTAGATACCTTTTTAATTAGAAAGAAAACTTATTTTCTATCCATTCACCTCGCGCCTCACGCGAATTACCATTCGTCTATTTGAACAGAATGATGAGATGGTGTTTTACGAACAAGATGAACTCGACAGAATGAGGAATAAATAGGGAATAGGTGAAGAATGAGGAATCGAGAATGGCGATGGAAGAGAATGACACCATTAAACGAAAACTGTCATGGAATGTGGTAATGTCAAAAGCATATGATTCAACTTGCATCTCTTTTACACATTGCCTGAAAGGCCTCGTTAGATGAAGAAGAAAGAGCACGTGCCTGTCACATATTCATTCGGCTAATAGGAAAGTGCATTCGTTTTTCGTTCAGTTGATACTACAAATTTAGCTGAGAATTGAAGTTTCATTAAATGTAGAATATTCACACTGTAGGGCTGTGTAAACGACGTGGGAATCCGAAATAACGACGAATGTGCGAAAATTACGAGTGGAGGATTTTTTTTTCTTTTTAAATTGTTTGGCACAAAAAAATAAAGAAAATATAAATTTTACTTCATACATACAGCTTTGTTTTATTTTTTTTAGCTAAAATATTTCAGTATTTCAGATGGTTGGTGGAAATTCGGAATTACTAAACAACTGGCGAATTGCCAAATTACATGCACCGAAGTAAAGCAAGTTAGAGTAGTCAGCGAATCGATGGATGACAATAACTGACCATGGAATTTTACTAGAACGATTAAATAAATACGGATTTGGGGATAAAATAAAGCTACTAGTCAGAAATTACCTAATAAATAGGCGGATAGTAACCAAAAATTCGAATTACGTCAGCCGAGAATGTGAAGTAAATATCGATGTACCACAAGGATCTATGCTCGGCCCGCTTCTTTTTCTGCTATACGTGAACAGCATACAGGACATTCAGCTATCTTGCAAAATTGTGCTCTTTGCGGACGATACCCTTCTTCTTTATTCCAGAAATGAAGAATTGACACTACAGAACACTATAAATGCAGATTTAGAACGATATTTCAACTGGCTTCAGCAAAGTAAACTAGTTCTTAACATCCATAAGTCTAAATACGTTTCAGCAGAGGAACAAACGTCCAGTGAACCTACGCATCCAAATAAACGGGGTACAGCTTGAAAACGTAAATTCAATTAAATATCTAGGATTGGTGCTAGATGATAAAATGACATGGGCAAACCACATCGACAACATCAGATGCAAAGTGGCACCTATGATAGGAGTAATAAAAAGGTTTGAATTTATACCTTTACAAACCAAGCTTACCATTTACCATGCGTACATTGTTTCCTTAATCACATATGGAGTATTGTTGTGGAGCCAGACTTCCAAACACAACATTGAGCTTATTGGAAGACTTATGACCAAAGCTATCAAAACAATTCATAAAATGCCCACACCTCAACTTCAGCGGTATATGCTAGAACTGGGCTTCTAAATATCAACAAACTTATACTGCTTGAACGAGGTAAATTGATTTATAAGATTTTAACGAAACAGCTCAAATGGCCAAACATTCTTCGAACTGTTGGTGAGTCCACCAATATTCCAACAAGAAATGCGGGTAATTTATCAGTGCAAACTCCAAGGACGGAAAGAATGAAGACCGACCATGTACAGGAAGGAATACAATTTTTTAACACACTGCCTAATTCGGTTAAACATTCGGAAAACTTAGTGAAGTTTAAAGAAAGTCTAAAGACCTACATCGAAAGAGCACACAGCTAATGAAATCCAGAGTTTTTTGTAAACTTTTCTCTGGACGCACGTCTTGATGACAAATGAAATGTACACAATATGACCTAAAGTACTAACTATGAAAAGCAAGATGGTACTATCCCTTATACTAATACACCAATTGTCTGGGAAGTACTAGGAATAATTACTTACTGATGATTTTGTGATGCACACGGACCGTGCATATTGAGTGATGGAGAGAGTGGAGTGAAGGAGGTATAAAAAAAAAAGTTGAAATTGGAATAACACTAATGACACCCACCGGCTTCATTAGCAAGACGGTATGTGAACGGTAAGACGGGGCCTTTCCGAATTCGTGTCTCCGACTTGGTCTTGATCTCCGTATAACAGATTATGACGTCAGCGTTTTAGCTGACCTATTATAACAGTTATAGGAGATCAAGATAGACTGTCCGGATTCTCTGTCTTGCCTTGTTATGACATTTAAGCAAAGATGGCGAATGAAAGACTGTGCTCTTGTACCTGGCAGCATGAAACTGATTGAGGGTGGAAGACTACCCCAATGTAAATTAGCTTTGAGACATATTGCACGCATAACGAAAAGAATGAATGCCAACGGTCAGCTACGAATCTGCTTCACAGCACATGCGAATTAAATTTCCGAAGCTCATCGGCAATGGGAACGTTGTACGACAAATGCAATAATCGATTGCATTATCGTTCCTGCTTTACCACGCGAAGCGCTCGTCGAATGGCAAGTCTGGGCTCACATGCACAATAACCTTTTGATTGTAAGTTTAGATTTTCTTGCATAATTGTAATTTGTAAATATATAAATCAAACATGGTATCATGACGTCTAAACAACGAGATGAGACTATCATGAACTGTTATACAGGGGAGAAATATCAAGCCGAAGATAAACTATTCGGACAAGCTAAACTTGATGTGACGTCACATTCTGTTATAACAAGCTCAAGACCAAGGTGAAGACGACAATTCGGAAAGGCCCACGGTATGGTATGTGAACGACTCTATTTAAAGCTTAACACTAAGGTCCATTTGGCGTGATATTTCCATGCAAACTTCACTTTCAAACTACGCAAGGAAATTCTTCCGGCTAATTGTTTAGCCTAAAATTTCACCAAATTGGTCCTAAGGTTTTCGCGGAAAATTTGGAAAATGTTCACTCATGTTTGCAGATGCGAATAAGTGATATTTTTGCTCAGAAACCGGTCGGTTTTGACATTTACTTATGTTCGCAGACTCATGTCTGGTTAGGGCTTATTATTTCCGGTAAAACTGAACTTGAGTTGGTGCCTCGACGAGATATAATTTCTGTCATAATATAAATTATGTCTACGAAATGTCTCGTGCAGACGTCATATGTTATAACATTTTTTCTATCATGACAGAAATGTTAAGACATATGTCTTAACAGCTACGCTAATTTTTTCTCGGACTTTTTTTTGGCAAGTATCTTTTCAAAATGGCGCCAACTAAGCTTAGGCATGAGAAACTGATCGAATTGACAAATATTCAGCGTTTAAATGAATGAAACGTTTAAATAATGAAATGTCCGCTTTTCATCTATCATACAATTCCATTTGTAATTAAAATCTATCATAAATCTGAGAGATATGATTTTTTGTTATTGTTTCTTGCCAAGCTGAAGTTCGATTTCAAAATGAAATATCATAACGTGAAGTGCCCACTACGAAATTTCTGTTAAGATATATTTTCTATCACAATTTATGTTATGCTAGATTTTCTGTCTGGTGGAGCCACCGCCTGAGATGCCGGGTGAACTGCACTTGATGCAATGCCTCCTAGAAGTACGGGCCGTCAGTAGTGAATCCAATCCCGGGATTAGAATCCCGGGATCCCGGGATCCCGAACCGTTTTTAGTCCCTAAAATCCCGGGATTGATGTTTTATAATCCTGGGATTGATGATTTATAATCCCGGGATTATAAACCATCAGTCCTAATTGAGATCCGGGATTTTAGTGGCTAAAAATTGTTCGGGATCCCGGGATTGGATTCACTAGCCGTCAGGCTACGTAATCGTTCTCGCTGTGACGTCATGACGGTAGGGAATTTGACATTTCCACGAGGCAGTGCCGACACACACCGAAATTTCACTTGCGGTTTTTTTTAGCTAAAATATGAATAAAACGTTAGTTTTTTTGTGCGTGGATGCGGTGTAGTGTTAATATTTAGTTATAACTTGCATTTTGTGTCAATCAATTGTATCGAAAGTGAATCGACACAAAATACCACATAACCTAAGAACATCTGATAAACATTTCGTGGCGAATTTTTCTAATTATATCGCGCGCACCGCACTAATTTGTGTTTTAGCTGTTCACTTGCACTGTTCTCCGGATCTCACTTTGTTTTCACTTTACTCACTTTAACACAACCCGTACAATTAACATTTTCCCGCGGACGTCCCTAAGACTATGTGTGTTTTTCGCGACATTTTCGCCTACTGCTCTGACGTAATCATTCTGCATTACGGCCCGTCTTCTTGGAGGCAATGCCTCCTAGATGTACGGGCCGTCAGGCTACGTAATCGTTCTCGCTGTGACGTCATTGCAGTAGGCCATGTTGACATTTCCACGAGGCAGTGCCGACACACACGGAGATTTCACTTGCGGTTTTTAAGCTAAAATATGATTAAAACGTCAGTTTTTTGTGCGTGGACGCGTTGTAGTGTTAATATTTAGTTATAACTTGCATTTTGTGTCAATCAATTGTATCGAAAGTGAATCGACACAAAACACCACATAACCTAAGAACATCTGATAAACCTTTCGTGGCGAATTTTTCTAATTATACCGCGCGCACCGCATTAATTTGTGTTTTAGCTGTTCACTAGCACTGTTCTCCGGATCTCACTTAGTTTTCACTTTACTCACTTTAACACAACCCGTACAAATAATATTTTCCCGCGGACGTCCCATAAGACTATGTGTGTTTTTCGCGACATTGTGGCCTACTGCTCTGACGTCATCATTCTGCATTACGGCCCGTACTTCTAGGAGGCATTGTTGGAGGTATTGCTTGATGCCCCCAATGCCTTCTAGAAGTACGGGCCGTCAGGCTACGTAATCGTTCTCGCTGTGACGTAATGAGTTTAGGAGATTGCTATCAATGCTACCTAGCGGACGGCATATCAACTAGGTATCATCTGGTTTATGACAATCAGATTTCGCGCCATAATCCATGACATTTAAAAACGTTAAAGCAAGTTCAAGTGAGTTAATGTGTAATTAATCAATAATGGAAAAGTGAAAATAACAAGAAGATTCTGAAAACGGGTAAGTTTAGATGTTGTACATTAATAGAATGTAGTAATTGAGAAATTTCTGTGATACAAGCAATTATATATGACTGGTTATGCAGTTTCATTGTTGGCAGGGACAAAATTGTGTTCGCCTCATTTTTGAATGTGATTTTCTAAAATTTTAAATGTGGAATACGTAAAGAACTTTTGTGAGAAAAGATCGCCATAAAATAAACATCGATATAATATAAAATTTATGTTTCAGACAGAAAATCATTTATGATAAAATGGAGCCTCCAGCGTTTGCATACAGTGTAAAGCAGTTTAAAATGGGTAAGACAATTATGAAAATAAAAGCACAGGTAGTAATTTTTATACTCTTTAGATAATCAATCAACGAAAGGAATACGTGAGACCAAGGGACACCATTTCGAACGGCATTTTCAACTGTACCGGTGTCTGAGAAATAAGGTAAATATTCCACGGTATTCGAATTCGAGGGTTTCATATATT
This sequence comes from Nemotelus nigrinus, assembly GCA_947369275.1. Taxonomy (NCBI): domain Eukaryota; kingdom Metazoa; phylum Arthropoda; class Insecta; order Diptera; family Stratiomyidae; genus Nemotelus; species Nemotelus nigrinus. The sequence continues at coordinate 1,849,914 of OX376373.1, read as the reverse complement.
GGGGCAAGTTATTCATACCTCCATAGTGAATCTAGGATACTGATGATATTTGTTTGTACCTTCAGAAGCTAGTTGCAGAATATTTTCTCAATTTGAAAAGCTAATCGTACGGGAATTAAACATTGAGGAAATATTCTTCGATTTGCATTTGCAAGGGCAATCAAAAAACATAGGGATCCTATAAGATTCACTACAGAGGCACGAAACATCTTGCCTTTACTCATTTAAATTGGCAAATAGTTTGGTATTTGAAAGAATACAATACTTAAATTGTTTAAAATACTTATATATTTTTCGCTGGGGAAACCTCGTTTATTCGTGGCTCTGTGCGTTTCCTCAGATAAAATAGTTTGTTCATTGCCAATAAACACACTTTAATTGAATTGGTTTTGTGGGATGATTAAAATGGAAAAATATTTAATTAAGTAGTTTCGAAAGTGTGCATTGACAATTAATGATTTGCCTCGGCAAGTGGTCACATCAGTCAGGTATGCACTATGAGCTGATGTTTGATGAGAATCAGTGCATACTTTCGAAACCACTTAGTTAAAAAAAATCCATTTTAATCAACCCACAGAAACAATTCAATTTGATTCTGCTTTCGGAGGCTTATCCCGCAAAACGATCCAGTTTCCCGCATCAAATATTCTCTGCTTTGATAAGCATTAGAGTCGATATTTGTTGTCTGTGCTAATTTATAGACAAGAAGGAAACCGTGATCACAAATTAAAAAACTTTACACTTTGATTGAAGACGAAAATCGATGAATGTAAATCACTATACACAATTGATTTAACTCGTGTAAAAAATACAACGGTCGCACTTGTATCACAAAATATCGCTTCAAATTACTTCGCCATGTAATTTACTCGATTCGCATTTCGAAATGACTGACTATCATGTGTGATAGCTACCAGGAGTTACTTATCAACACGTCTAATTGGAATTCTTTGTGGAGATTCCCGTTGTATTATTTGGCTGAAATACATGATTTTTTTTTCACAATAGTCCAAGTTGATGTTTCTCGACATTTCTTGGGTTAATGAGGCAAAATGCAATTTATGTTGATGTCCATGCAAAAGTGCAACATTCAATAATAAATGCTATATAACCTAGTTGCAGTTTATTTATTGTAGGTCTGTTTTTAAGCGATAGCTGAAGCATGACAAATTAACAGAAGATACAATTTCATCTTCGTTCATGCTTGGAAAATATATTTTTCTGTAAGAAATAAATTTCCCCACACATTTTGTCATGGCTGGCATTGAAATAAAATTACTATTACTCTAACTTATTTATAAACTTTTGTATTCGATTTCACAAAAAACCATGCATAATTTCAGAAATGCCTGCTCAGTGCTGCGTTCGAAACTGTCGGTCTACTTATAAGACCAACAGTTTTTTTAGGTTTCCTAGGGAGACTAACGCCGCAAGGAGGTGGCTAGCTAAAATCCCTAGGAGAGACCTTAAAGTTGGGAAATATACGGTGATATGCGACGTGCATTTCGAAGACTGGCAAATCATCCGTGAAGATATTCTTCACAAAGATGGTTTGCCAGTATTGAGAGGAAAGTGTAAATTGCGCGAAGATGCTATCCCTACACTTTTCCCAGGACTACCAACGTATCTTTCCTCACGTTCAACTCCTCGAAACGATCCGGCTATAAATCGAGCTTCTTTGTTTAATGACGAAGCACATAGAAAATGGTTACAACAGGATAGCATTTTGTCAATCAATAATATTCTTCATAATTTAGATAAATTGTCCTTAAAAGATTGGCATACATCAGTGGAGGATTGTACAATTTTCTTCTATAAAATAAATTTTAAAGAAAGAGTACCGCACATTGAAAAGTCTTTCTCAGTTAATGAAGTTTTTCAAGTGCGATTATTTTTAAAAGACAAAGAAATTAGTTTACAACCTATTAAACACATATTAGGTAGCAGTTTAAAATGCGACCTATATTCAAAAATTAACAATATTTTAAATTTCGTGAATAATATTGATTTGAACACAATAAATGTTACAGACCGCGTAAATGATATTGTTGAACAAATAGATGATTTAGCTCAATATGAGCAAATATCCGAGGAAGATAAAATTACTTTGTCTTTCCTCTCCAGACAACTTAAATTAAATTTTGCATCGCGCAAACTGTACTCTTCAGATGATATCATATCTTTCAGTCTATTGTTTTTCACCTTCCCTGCCGCGTATAAATATGTGCGGGAAATGAAATTATTGGTAATGCCCCATCATAATTATTTAAAAACATTTGCAACAGGAAATTTAAATTCGGGCGTTGCCACTAAATATCTCACAGATAAGTTTAAAATGCTGCAAACCCACGAGAAATATGTCAATCTTTTACTTGATGAAATATATGTAAAGCCGGTTATTTGTTTTAAAGGAGGCAAAGTAGAAGGAATCGCTCATAACACGCAAAATGACATTGCAGATTTGCGCCCTGCTACAACTGTCCAGGCCTTCATGTTAACTTCACTTTTATCCAAAAATAAGGATGTAGTAGGCCTATATCCAGTTAAAGACATAAGTGCTTCTTTTCTCTTCGAAACTACTCAAACTATTTTGAGAATTTTACACGAAATCGGCTATGAGGTAGTGTGTGTGCTAGCTGACAATAATCAAGTAAATAGAAAACTTTTCAAACAATTTTCTCCCCACAAAGAATTACAGCCTTTTATTAATTCTCCATTTATTCCTGGCAAAAAAATATTTTTCGCTTTCGATACCGTTCATATATTCAAATGTCTAAGAAACAATTGGATAAATGAAAAATCGCAAAGTCTGAAGTTTCCTTCAATCGAAGACGCCAATGAAATAGCTGACGCCGATTTCTCATGTTTAAAAAAAATTCATGACCAGGAAAAGTTTTCAACATTAAAATTAGCTCCTTCCCTATCATATAAGGCACTGAATCCTAATAGCTTTGAACGGCAAAATGTTTCCCTTGTTATGAGAATTTTCAATGAGAAAACCATTGAGGCTGTTAAAACTTTTTTCCCCAAATCCACTGGGACAATTGAGTTTCTAGAAAATATATTTACTTGGTGGACAATTGTCAATGTTAAGACCCCAACAAAAGGACATAATTTAAGGCAAAAATATGCGGAGCCCATTACAAGTTCTACTGGCGATAATTATGTTTTCCTTGTTTCTTGCTTGCATTGGCTAATTTCATGGGACAATTTTAATGAGCGCAGCATAAGAGGTAAACTTTCTACCGAAACACATTCAGCAATCATTCACACAACGGCGTCATTACTTCATCTTTGCAATTATTTGCTAAATGATTTAAATTTCCGATACGTTTTGCTAGGTAAATTCCAAACAGATTCCCTCGAAGAAAGATTTGGAAAATATCGAAGAATGAGCGGTTGCAACTATAATGTGTCTTTTCAGCAAATTCTTGAATCAGAAAAAAAATTACGCGTCATAAGTTTGTTAAAATTGCATTCACATAGCCGGGGTGAAATAAAAATTAAATATATTTTCGTCGACGATGTCACGTTCAATATTAATTTAATTGACGCAAATTTAATTGATGACATTCTGTCCTCGTGTGACATCGTTGAAATCGACGAAAATATACATTCCGTAATCGTGTTTATTGCCGGATACGTGGGCAGGAAAGTCAGTGAAGCAGTAAAATGCATCGATTGCACAAATTTTTTGTTATCTGATAAAGATATTTGTGTTACATTTTCTAGTAATACTAATTACCTTTGCAATATTAATCGTGGTGGTTTAAAATTTCCAACACATTTTTCATTAAATATGGGCGCTGCTGCATTTCAGCTATTCGAAACTTTAATTTCAAAAGATTTCGAACATTTGTTTTTAAAGCAAAACCACCATAAGCAATTCGTGTTCTCGTTAATTTTTAAATATATCGAAAGCACTTTAAATGAAATTAGATATTGTCCGTGTGGAGAAAGTTCAATAAGCTTAGCAAAAAAAATAGCGTCAATTTGGGCAAACATTTGTTTGAATAACTATACGAAAAATTTGAATGATGGGTTTTACTGCTTGACTGACCGAGCGCAACGGCGAAAGTTGAAGACGGTACGAGGACTACAATAAAAAGGTATACCGCTTTCTTGCTTTAATGAAATAATTTTTATTTATTTCTTTAATTATAATTGTTTCAATTACATGGAAGAACATCAACTGGCTCGAACAAGGGAAACCAATTTCCGCAGCTTTTTTTTATAATATTTTCATATGTAATTTTTTTTTTGTTGATATATTTTTATACTTAACGTTTCTATGTATTTATATTTTATTTTATTGATATTTAAAGTGTATGTGATGTATACATACATATTTAAGCAAAGATTTAGATTCAAATATTTATGTAGATTTTTTAATGTTTGAAATATTATGTGATATATGCATCCATATTAAAGTACTGAATAAGTTTACGTTAGTTATACAATACAACAAATGAATTATGTAAAATTATGTACAAACAAATGAATTATGTAAAATTAATTTTAAGCAATGCTTTAGTCTGAAGTAGTTATATATGTACATTTTTTGACATTTGAAATATTTTGTGATCTATTCATATGAACGTACTGTATAAGTGTACACTAAACATATATAGCATATATAATATATATACCAAAGAAATGAATTATGGGAAACTAATTTTAAGCAAAGCTTTACTTTGAAATAGTTATGTACATTTTTTGATATTTTAAGTTTATGATGTCTACACATACTTCTTAAGTGTAGACTGCTTGCGATAACATTAGCGAAATGCGTTGAATGTGGTTCAAGATTTTTCCCTAACGTATTTCCTTTCGGGGGATGATGAATATTCAATAGCCTGTTTCTTGACCAAGCGGTTTATAATTGCTAGGGAGAAGAGGCTCTGCATTGAAACTGACCCCATTGTTATAATTACAAAACAGAAGTACGCACTATAAAATTGAAGAGAAGCTTTGCTTCAAAATATTTATGATAAAATATATATGAATGTAAATATTCCATATTTTTAGATTCTTTATTTAATAAAAAATATATTTTTGTTGGAAAATAGTGTTTTTCTTATTATTATATTTACCTTGTTTTGCACAAAGTTGTTTCGAAACTTTTACAATCTGTTTACACTATCATTTCTAATCGCTAAAACTTATCTTCTATGAAGCATATGCATCACTAGATTTTTTGTCCTCGGAAATTATTGCTTTAATGTCTTCAGCGTCTAATGTTTCATACTTAAGTAATGCCTTTTGAGTGAGCTTTGAAAATCGCCTTGTCTCGTTCGTAACTATCACTAAGAATTTTCTTACTTTCTGCATCGACAACGTCAATCGTATTTGGTCCTAAATTATCGCTTGGCATCAGGCCTTTTGTTCTTTCTATATTCCGCAAGCCAACACGTTGTGACATGCCCCAGTCTTTAACCATATGTGAAGCGATTGATGTTGCTTGTTTTAAGTCACTGCTTGCACCTGGTGATCAAATTAAAGGTAAACATAATAATTATTTTACGTGGTAAATAAATGAACATACCCGATGTAATTGTTTCAATTCCGAAAATAAGTTCTTTTGCTGCATGTCCACTCATCATTGTATCCATCATAGCCAGAAGCTGTGCCTTTGTCACATGATATCGTTCCTTTTCAGTAATATATGCAGCATGACCGAGAGACATTAGAGGCATGATTGTCACTTTGTGCAGTGGATGTGCCTCTTTCGTAAAATATACCACGATAGCATGTCCACCTTCATGATACGCGGTGATTTTGTTTGCTTCTTCGTCCGGTAAACGAAACTTTCTTTCAGGTCCCATCAGTACTTTGTCTCTTGCTGCTTTTAAATGCTTCATTGTGACATTGTCCACTCTATCGATTGCAGCCCTTTACATATATTTAATGTTTGTTACATTCCTTAAGAGTGGCCTGATTAACCATGTTTTCCAAGTCTGCTTCTGTGAAGCCAGTAGTTCCCCTCGCCAACATATCAATGTCAATGTCATCATGTAAGACTTTAGCTAAATACAAATGTAATGTTACGGTCCTTACGTCCGGAAAAGTCTGGCGTCGGGACAACCACCTAGAAAATAAAACATCCTTGACAAACTGCACTGAAAACCGACTTTTGCAATTTACCTCAACGTCGAAGCGATCGGGTCTTAACAGGGCTTGGTCTAAATTATCTCGTCGGTTTGTTGCTCCATCGAATTTGTTGCTTCATCGAATTGCGGCCCAGCTGCATGGAAAAAGAGAGCACCGGTTTCTCCAGCCACAGCGCGAGCCAGTAGAGTTTTGCCTGTTCCGGGAGGTCCAAAGAGAAGAACACCCTTTGGTAGTTTGCTCACAAAATTTGAAAACTTGTCTGGATTTCAACTACTTTCAATTCTTGTGTGGCTTCGTCGCAGCCTTTGATGTCCTCAAATGTCACACTAATTTCTTCCGGATCTCTGTCGGCTTGGTATTTGAAGAGGAAATTGCCGCATTAATGTTAATTGGCCTAATTTAATACAAACAACCAATTTAACACATGCGGCAAAATCCCAATCAATTTTCTTTCGCACAATCACATAACCTAACATCACATAACCTAACAACAACTGATAAACTTTTCGTAGCGAATTTTTCACATTATACCGCACGCACCTCATTAATTTTTCACTGTTCACTGTTCACTAGCACTATTCCGCATATACTACTTTAGTTTTCATTTCACTCACTTTAACACAACCCGTACAATTTGCATTTTCCCGCGGACGTCCCATAAGACTACGTGTGTTTTTCGCGACATTTGTCCCGAATCTCTGACGTCATCATTCTGCATTACGGCCCGTACATATAGAAGGCATTGATGCCCCACACAGGAATGCGGGCCAATATCAACCAATCGTAGCCATCTCAAACCAAAATGGTGTACACATGTTGGCCATAGGCTTTGTTGGTCTGGCTTGGGCCAATATGTATTTCCTACATGAAGCATACGATTTTAGGTCTGTTCCCGTACTACGATTAATTGCAATTAATTGCAATGAAGCCTACTAAAACGGACTAAAAAACTCTGTTTTAGTACGCTTCATTGCAATTAATTGCAATTAATCGTAGTACGGGAACAGACCTTTTTTCACTGTACACTGCATTGCCCATACTGCATTGCCTATACTTCAGCCATCTTGCAGGGCTAGAGCAATGCCCTATTTCCATTCATTAATCGATTGGGTGAGGTTACGGAGGTTACGCACGCTTTCTTTTGTGGAGATCAGCCATTATGTCGCAAGATATTAAATCATTTTTCCATGAGTGGTGCACTAAAAATCGTGCAGAACCCCATTTCGAAGTAAGACCAACGGGTAAGTATTGAAGATATTTGTATTCTAATGTCAATAAAACAACTTACATTGCCCCCGGCAGGACCGAAGCATCGTCAGCGTTTTCTATGTGAAGTGCGTGTCGAAGGTTTTCCCTATGTGGGTGCTGGTAACTCGACAGTGAAAAAAGACGCCGAAAGGAATGCAGCTCGTGATTTTGTACAATATTTAGTACGAAGCGGTAAAGTTACTGCTTCCGAAGTTCCGGCGGACGCATCAGTGGGAGTTGGGCCGGTCAGGTCTGGCACACCTCCGCCACCTGATGCTTCGAATAATTCGAGCAGAAGTCAACCGCATGTCTTCCAAGATGGCATGGGGCCCCAGGATCTTGGCAATGCCTATCGTCCGGTTATCGATCGAGCCCAAGAACAAAAGACAATGGAGGAGGCCGAAGGCGTGGATGTGAATGCGACCATTCACGGCAACTGGACGATTGAAAACGCTAAGGCCAAATTGCACCAGTTTATGCAAATGAACAAGATTACGGCCGATTATAAGTACACTCCGATAGGGCCTGATCATGCAAGGTAATTTGTTGGGGCATTATTTTATTTGAAGGCTGCCAAGTAACTGAGACGCTTCTTCCGTTGAAATAGCGTCAGAGAGTCCATAATCGTAGGTTCGATTAAGTTGCCTCTTATTATTCCGCTCAGTTTACGAGTTTAAGCAAGTCTGTATGAGCTAACAATACACATTAGAAGGAAAATAAGAGCGAAGTCCGTTGAGCGTCCAGTTGCATCTGGGCGCTCCATTGACTTTGGTCAAGCGTTGAATTGCAGGCATCGAACTCGTAAACTGAACAATCATATTATTTTGTCTGAGCTTAATCCTGGGTCTCGTTTCTCTGCGAAATGGTTCAAGTTATAATTACATTGTTTCTTCGCTCTGTGGTTAAATTACATGTTTTTGACAAAGGAAGTCATTTTGAAGCTGAAATTATGCATTAGCGAATGAGTATTAACTTGAGATAAGATTAAACTGATGGCGAACAGTGTCTTACGATGTTTCCCGATTTTATAGAATTGGAGTTGCAATCGCTGTGGCAGTGGAGCTATGAAACAGCGCGGAGAAATGAGATCCAAGAACGAGCAAACAGGTACCTTTATATTTTAAAAGAACCATTTGCATAAATTTAGCAACAATTTACTAAAATTTTAGCATATAAATGCAATAACACCTAAAATTAAGAATGTGTTGGTCATAACTTTTATTTAATACATTGACATTAGTATACCGAAAAAATAGTGCTTTAATGTCTCCAAAGGAAGGCGTTGTGAACATAATGAATGGACCTCGGTCTAAACAAATCAACTCATCGCCTGAATATGCTCAATAAATCCTATCACTCTCTCATTCTGATTCACATTCAGGAGCTTCGTTGCTGAAATGCGCATTTTCGTTCGTCAATTAAATCGAACTGTGACGGCTCGCGAGACAGGATCGACCAAGCAATCGGCTAGTAAATCTTGCGCTTTGTCGCTGGTCCGACAACTGTACCATCTGGGTGTGATCGAGGCTTTCTCGGGGACCCTAAAACAGCGGACAGATGAGGAGCAAACCAAGCCATACCCGGTGAATGTCGACCCAGACATAATGGACCAAGTTGAAAAATGTATTGAAGAACTTAACTTGCACGTGGTGCCTTACAGCGATATGAAGCCCGATCCCGATACAAATACAATTAGCTTATTGGTAAGTTCTCAATCGTATTTGCTAATTTTGAAGATACGACTCTATCATTCTATCTGCCATTTTGCAGTCCCAAAAATCCGATGCACGCTTGACGATTAACACCAACCCGGCCATGGGCTCTGTAATCCCCTGGGCCCCACCGCAGCCGAACTGGCATGTGTGGAACGCGTGCAACATTGACGAAGGTTTCTTAGCGAACGCATCTCTGGAGCAGCTAAGTGAAGACTTGGATCGGCAGGCTCGCGATCGTAAAATGAACGACGTCGAGTACCAGCGCTTCCTTGAGTTCCGCACTTCGCTCCCAATCGCCACTATGCGGAATCAGATAATGACGGCCATCAACGACAATCCTGTTGTGATTATTCGCGGCAACACCGGCTGCGGCAAGACAACTCAGATCGCACAATATATCCTCGAAGACTACATCAGTTCAGGACAAGGAGCTCACTGCAACATTTACGTGACGCAACCGCGCAGGATCAGTGCCGTGTCTGTAGCTGAGCGTGTGGCGAACGAGCGCAATGAAAACCTGGGTGAGGCGGTGGGGTATTCAGTTCGCTTCGACTCGATGCTGCCGCGTCCGTATGGTGGTATTCTGTTTTGCACGATTGGTGTGCTTCTGCGAAAACTCGAAGCTGGCCTGCGGGGTGTCTCGCACATAATCGTCGACGAAATTCACGAGCGCGATGTTAACAGCGATTTCCTGCTAGTAGTTCTGCGCGACATGGTCCACACGTACCCGGACTTGCGGGTCGTTCTCATGTCCGCAACCATCGACACGAGCCTGTTCTCTGACTACTTTGGTGGCTGTCCCGTCCTTGAAGTTCCGGGCCGGGCGTTTCCAATTCAGCAGATGTTTTTGGAAGACATAATCGAGCTCACGAAGTTCGTGCCGTCGCCGGAGAGTCGCAAGCGCAAACGGGACCAGGAGAGTGAAGACAAGGACGAAGGCGTCGTCGACGAAAACGACCAGAACCTGAACAAGATCGTCGACCCGAAGTATTCAGAGGGGACGCGCAAAACAATGGCTCAGCTGTCCGAGTCCGAATGCAGTTTCGAGCTCATCGAAGCAATATTGAACATAATTCGGGAGAAGAATATCCCGGGGGCGATTCTGGTGTTCCTGCCGGGCTGGAATCTCATCTTCGCACTGATGAAACATCTGCAGAGCAATCCGGTTTACGGCAGCTCGGCTTTCCGGATTCTGCCTTGCCACTCGCAGATCCCCAGGGAGGAGCAGAGAAAGGTGTTCGAGCCTGTACCACAGGGTGTCACAAAGGTAAATAAAGTTACTTTTTCGAAAAATTTGTGTTATCTTAGAATTCCTCTCGTTTCTCAGTTGATCCTGTCAACAAACATCGCCGAAACTTCCATCACAATCGATGACATTGTCTATGTGATAGATATCTGCAAGGCTCGAATGAAGATGTTCACGTCCCACAACAACATGATTAGCTACGCCACCGTCTGGGCCAGCAAAACGAATTTAGAGCAACGTAAGTATAATTGAAATTGAACTAAGCAGTTTCATGATACGATTCACTAACCACTGTGTTCCCTCTGCAGGTAAGGGCCGTGCTGGACGCGTCCGTCCTGGGTACTGTTTCACATTGTGCTCGAAAGCCCGTTTCGAGAAACTCGATGAGAACCAGACGCCAGAAATGTTCAGGACTCCGCTCCACGAGCTTGCCCTAAGCATAAAACTACTTCGCCTCGGCTCCATACATCAGTTCCTGTCAAAAGCCATCGAACCACCGCCACTGGACGCCGTAATCGAGGCTGAAGTTTTGCTGCGCGACATGAAATGCTTGGACGAACGCGATGAACTCACGCCACTGGGGAGGATTCTGGCGCGGCTTCCGATCGAACCCCGTCTGGGGAAGATGATGATCTTTGGGTGTATTTTCTCCGTGGGCAATCCATTGGGAGCGATGTCGGCATATTCGAGCACTTTTGCTGAGATTTTCACGCTGGACATTGGACAGCGGCGATTGGCGAACCACCAGAAAGCGTTGGCGGGGAAGAAGTGCTCAGACCACATCGCCATGTTGGTTGCATATCAAATGTGGGATCGCGCTCGCACAAAAGGAGAAGATGAAGAGCATCGGTTTTGCGAATGGAAGGGCCTGCAGCTCCCCACAATGCGAATGATTTCCGAAGCGAAAAGACAACTTCTGGAACTTCTGAATCAAGCTGGGTTTCCAGAAGAGACTATGCTAGAAATTCATGTCGACGCAAACAGCGATGACACTCCCGAACTGGACATATCCGCGGCACTTTTGTGCTCCGGGTTGTACCCGAATGTCTGTATGCACAAGGAGAAGCGCAAGGCCCTGACGATGGAGTCGAAGGCAGCTCTGCTCCATAAAACCTCTGTGAATTGCAGCAACTTGGCTGTTACATTCCCATATCCATTCTTCGTGTTCGGTGAAAAAGTGCGCACGCGGGCTGTGTCGTGCAAACAACTTACCATGGTCCCGCCCATTCCGCTGTTACTATTCGGATGCCGGAAGATCGAGTTAGTCGACGGTAAAATGGTGCGATTGGATAACTGGTTGAATTTGGAAATGGATCCTGAGATCGCAGTCAAGATTTCTGCTCTCCGACCAGCCATTGAGAATTTGATAACGCTAGCTTGTGACGCTCCGGATGAAATAATGAACTTTGAGCCGCCGCAGGCAAATCTGGTGAATGTTATCAAGGAGCTGTGCAAGACGACAGCCGGTGACTACAACATAACTCGCGAAGTTGGGATTTTGCCAATCCAACAGAGAACGTTTGGCGGGCCTGGCGGACGAGGAGGTAGTAAATTCGGGCGGCCGAATGATGGCCCAGGTGGCGGTAACTTTAGAGGTGGATTTGGAGGCGGTGGCTTCGGTGGTGGAAATAACTTTGGGCAGAGTGGCAATGGCTTCGGCGGTGGCAATAATTTTGGTCAAGGTGGCGGTGGCATGCGCAACGGAAGGGGCTTTAGAGGTGGTAATTTCGGCGGTGGTCGAAGGGGAGGATGGATGTCGGGAAACCGCCAAAGATTTTAAGATAATTTTACAATTAGAGGATTGTTCGATTTTAAGGATTCTAAATACAATGAAATAATACTAAATGGGGTGCGTTTTTATTCTATGCTGAAGTGGATAATTCATATTTTCTGAGCATCATTTGTGCCCTCATTCAAGCGATGAGAATACTGCTAACAGGAAAAATAGGATATCAGCCAGGACGCCTTGCTTGGTGAGAAATTGATATGCTAGTTCGTGAGGCAATTTCGATACCGGCGGGCGGTTGCTAGGAGATACATGGCCATTTCTTTGGAATTTATTTGAATAGATATTTTGCTTATAGAAGGGCTGCTCCTGGACACAGTGTGGCTCATTGGAATTCTTCTGATATTTTCAAGATGGACGTCCTTTCGTAAATTCTATTTCATCATTCTAATAATCTAAGGAGCTGACAGGTACGCCCTCCTTAGTTCTCTTCAAAACATCTCGCCGGTTCGATTTGTTTGAACTATTCCTCTATTTTGTTATCCTTCCTTTCCACCGTTTTTTTCTACCAATACGATGTCCACCAATTATTTTCTACTTTCATTTAACTATTAATAGTTCTGTTCGCGTATTGCAGCAGCAGCAACAGATTTTTGCAGCTGGCTTCTTTTAGCGGCAAAATTTGGCTTGCAGCAAGAGTACAAAAGGTATGTTTCCGTACTTTCAGCAAACTGCAGCAGTAACAGAATTTGGCAGCCGGCTTCTTTTTGCTGCAAAATTTGGCTTGCATTTGGCTTGCAGCAAAAGTACGGAAACGACTTGCTGCGAATCTATTTTAATACATTATAATAAATTCAGGTACGGGAACAGACCTAATATTCATTTGTTTTTCTTTTTCACTTACTAGCTATAACATACTAGCCAATAATTAAAAACCAAAAGGCTTTTCCTTGGGTCGAGACCGGTCGAGATAGCAAGCAAAATTACTTTGTGTCCCTTTCCGACAAGCAATAACAAACAGCAGCATCCAATATATGGTCTTCACGCTCTCACGATATTTAAAGACGTCAGTTGTATGAAAATATCAATTATTTTTATTTTTTCCTGTTCATTATAGGTTGATTTTCGATTTTATCTTGCAATAAATTTTTCCATTCATATTCTAGGTTGAAATGATAATGGCAGCTCAAATACAAATATATGTTTTGAATTCGACGGTCCCATCTATAATACTTTCCCCTTTAGCAGAAGCAGCCAATTGCAACAGCGTATAGTTCAGCTGCACAAAAGAAGAGATCAACCAGTGCATCGAGTTCGTTTCCAGTCGGTGCACGAAAAAGAAGTCAACCCAGTTCAGTCCAAGTAAACAGGAGCATATGGACCAGCGGTGGTCGTACCAGTTCTCATCTGTTCCTATAGCTGCCACCATTGCAAGCAATTTGTTTCAGCCCGTTCTGATGTGTGATGCTGGTGCGAACGGGCTAGGGTTGTCGCCTTTGAATTATCAATTAATATAAATGTCGTTGGTTGCGGTTGGAGGAACTTGTATTCGCGTGTGCAGTTCAATTTGGTCACTTGGAGTGGCGTGTACAGATTTTGTGTTGTTCCTTTGATTGTCTAACTGTTTTATGCTGCTCGGGCGACAGCAGCACAGGCAAATTCTCACTTTGCCAAAATCGTTTCGCGAATTTTATTCTGACGTTCCTGCGCTATATCGTGTAGTTTGTTATCTTGTGGATTTTCATCTCGACTAATCCAATTGAGAACTCATGGCGGGCGGTGGCGAAAAGTGATTGGGAAAGCTGTTGAACAAGTGCAGCGAGAAGTTGCGATTCTACGCGGTCCGCAACGGTATCGTAGCGTCCCAGGTTGGCAAATTATCAGCCAAGTGCGATGAATAAGTGCTAAGACGTCGTGATTTGGAATTTGGTTAAGATTAATAGAACGCAGAGTGTTTTCTGTCAGCCGAGCTCCCGAAAAGATGGTGACTCGAATCTGTATCCTTCTGGCTTAGTGCGCCTGCACCCAGTCCAAGGCTTCAGGATCAGGCTATTGCATGGAAAAATTGCGAATTAGATCTTCGGGAGAAGGTTGCGTTTCGCGATAGTGCTGCGTGGCCCCTTCGATGGTAAATTCAGATGTTTTGTGCGAATCGTGATTCAGGACGAATCAATTTATTTAATAGGAATCATTAAAGGACGCAGAATTTCGAACGGAAACAGGAGGTGCCAAGTGACAGTGCCTTCGTAGAAATAGTGCAAGTTCGCGAAGCGGGGTGAACTGCTGGACATTGCGGCAGAGGGTGCATGAGAAGAAGTGGCCGCAAGTGGTTTGGTAAAGAGGGACCAAGGCGGGGTTGAACTGGAACTGATGTATGGCAAAACAAACTGGGGAGCGGGTGGGTGGCTCCTGAACAGCTGAATCGATTTTAAGTTGAGATTTCGCGTTTCATCTTATTTCGGCTTACGATTGAGAGATGTAATCGTTTCGTGAAACTGGAAGAGGAAAGTGGAAGGTGCAGTTGATTGGCATTTATACAGTGCCGGTTCTAATAGAGTGAAGGTTTTTGTTAATTTAAAGCGTGAAGAACTTCAAGCATATTGGAAGTTGTGTCGCGATATGGTGAGGACCGCAGAACGGTCGCTGTCTTGATCCGCGTTCTGAGGTCCCGTAGTGTTAACACAGGCGCTTGGAGTTGCAGTCTGGCAGGATCGGATGTTGGCCTGGTAAGTTATTGGGACGCTGCAGCAATGCAATTGCCACTATTTGTTCTTGATTTGATACTGATGATGGCCTTGGAACGGGCCGTGTCGGGGGAGATGTTTTGGTTTGTGTCGTAAGAACACTGGTCTTGGTCCTCACCTATTTAAAGAGTATCCTGACATTTGTTGAACTGTTCATAGCAAGGATTCTGCGCAATGTGGAAAATCGTTCGTACAAGAAAGATGTGACGGGCATGTTTATGGTCCACACAGATGTTCAACTGAAGAAATGTTTCCTTTGAAAATTTTCCGGTGTGAATATGTTAATGAATGCATTTACTGAGGTGAAGTTTTTTTTATTTCTTTTGAACTAAACTTATGATTTGTGTACAAAGTCCGAAGTGTGCTGTATCATCCTCGTAGTATTCGTTTTGGTTTCTTTTCTTTCAACTGAGAGCGTAGGTTTCGTAATCGTTTCAGAATTATGGCAAACTGGTATGATATGGAGTCCGTAACGATATTCCCCGCAGATATGAGTACTACCGCAAGAAATCCAGTAGCCGTACAACTTTTTTTTTGTGGTTTGTCATGAAGTGGTTGTTTGCTATGTTCTTGAATGTTAAACCGAAAACCGCAATTCAGTCTACTGTTGATTTTTTCCATTCAACCGACCATATTCTTAAAAACCGAATTAGATTATGGCTAATACAGCTGCGTGATTCATTGGTAATTGAACGTTAAAACGACAGACAATAGCTTCCGCAAAGACATATTAATGAAGGCTAATAAAGTGACTACCTTCGATTCTAGTAGGTATAATGCTTGTCTTCGAAATTGGTTATAATTAATACTCACACATTTAGGGGAACAACAATGTAAAATGGACGTTCTAGTAAGTAGTTTAGATAGCGCCCAATGTGGGCTTTAAAACTTTGCCAAATAATTAGTTAATTCGGAACCATCCAAATCGGCTGCTCTTGCTCTACTAAACTCACTAGGCTGCGAAATATTTGTAGGGTTTCATGTGGTATCACTACAAGTAATATAGAAGGGCACCCATTTTTTTTAAATTGATGTTTTTCAAAAACTGTAGCCGAAAAACTTTCATAAAAACAATATTTAAGCTTAAAAACTTAACGTATCAGTTGACGTTTATATCATATTTTAATTTTTTCGACGTACACATTTCCCATGTAAATTCGATAATTTCACTGATTTTTTTTCTTTGTGTATAATTAGAAGTTTGTATCTAAATAGAATTAGACTAAATTCAAAAAGTTAGTAAAGAGATGGTGTCAACAGCTAGTTCATATAGTTTTCCGGATGTGTTTTTTCAGAGTCAATAGTGATCAGCTTTAGCGGTTGAATGCACTTATAAACTCCTCAGCAAATTACTGCCATTTTTCCGAATCTATAAGAATAACTAATTATTCTTGAATATTTTTGCACATATCTAGCATACCCAAAAAAGTTTCTAAAGCATCAATTCACACAAGTTTGTTTTCAAATAATCACACATTATCTACATCCGATTCAAAGTGATTCATACGTGTACTGTTAAGTTCTGCATTCACTTCAACACCGAATAGCCCACCACAAGGACACACTTTGGACGCAGCTAAGACCATGTATCGAAATTAGATTCAAAGCGGCTGATTCTTTGCAACAATCGTCTTGGTGACTTTTCGTTGCGAATCGACACGGCGAATACTGGTAACGGTTTCGCAAAATCTCAAATCCACCAAAGTGCACCACAAAATCACTACCGACCATGTAGCTACTCTGTCTGCGCACAGATCTGATCTCGAAACCCTGTCGCTTTTCATTATGCGGTCAAATTGAACAATCCGTTCTCTAGGGCTGCTTTGTCTACCACCTCGCCACACTAGTCAGGCATTGTGGCCGAGAGTGACTAGAAGTTAAGCGTACTCATGCTTGAATTGACGCGAGACAATAGTATTGGATTTCATGCTGTTTGCCGTGCATTGAGATTATTCGGCAAATCCCATGAAACATGAGAAAAATCTACTTGAAAAACCTATAGAATCGCCAGAGAGCCAGCCGAGATTGAGAAGCTTTCGGGTGAATGGAATGACATGCAGGTTAATTGGGTGTGTACCAGCACTTTGTGTATCATGTTCTTCCACGATGAGTTTTCATATTAACGAATAGGCTTCGTTTTGCCTAGCTCGAAGAAATCCCAAATTGATGTGTGAGCCCAGGAAGTGACCTTTGATTTCGAATTTCCGTGCCCCGAGGAAACAGGAAGGCGGTGTACTGAAGAAAGAGTTAATTAACGATAGCATGACTCAATTCCCTCTCATTTCGAGTTCCGTTTGAATGGAAAACACAAGAAATTAAGCTTGAATTGAACTCAATTTCTTCCATAAATCAAATCGCCATATTTATAAAGATCACTGGCTGTCCGTACCCCACGCAACGCGGCGGCGATAAGATTTCCCAACAAAATATTTACGAAAAATTTCCTTTCACTAAGACATTAAGCAAATGAACCGATATCGATCATATTTCATATTTCTGTCCACATTTCGTTATCTACTTATCTACTTACAATAGCGACTAGTAAGTAGCTCTAAAGAAGCAGCCCAACGTCAGGGCCTGCATTTATAATCAATCGACACACACTTGTGATAGCATTCTTCAAGTCAAAAGCAAACAAAACACGATCGCTGTCAGCAGATATGGAGCAGCCCGTAGTCCATGGCAAAGAACGCCCTTATCTGCGCGGCCTGGAAAGTCAGCCCGGCGAGTTAGCAGCGACCCTATTGTCGGCAGCCGCTTTACTTATTTGCTCACATGGCCCATGGAGTTACGACATTGAGTAAACATATGTATGTCAACTGTAGACTGTTCCCAGACCCAGTTTGATAGGTGGAACACGTGTTTGAAGAGGGCGTCCTCAAAAGATTTGGGTCTGAAATTAATAAGGTCAGAGGTCATTCAGAAGCTAAGATCGCTCCAGAAGCAGGGTCTTGGTTTTCATCAAAAATCTTCTTGAGAATGTTTGCACGCATCATGAATTACTTCAGTCTCGAACAAACAACTCCTGGTCATCATCTTGTCTCACGTTCATAATTAAATGTTAAAGCAATAAATCTATGAATTTCCCGCGGCGGTCTGGCTGACATGGCCCCTGCAAATCGCATGTCTTGAAAATTCTCGTAGTTCTGGTCGACTGATGCTCAAAGTGGTCTTATACAAGCCTTTGCAGCCTTGGTCTGCGTGCGTCGGACGCTCGGTTGGGCAGGAGAAAGCAAAGAACTGCTTGAACGGCTAAGCACGGCGGCTGGCGATGCATTATTGTGCGCATCCGTCCGTAATAAGAAATCGCATAGGTACTTCCTTGACCGAATCGTTTTGTACATGACTGTCGGGTTCGAATTGGCAGCAGCGTTTCGAACAAAGTCCTCTTCTGCAATTGCTCTGGGTGCGGGCGTAGATCAAGGCTAGTTCCGAGGGGTGGTGGTGCGCAGATTGCTGTGCGTTATCGGCCAAGTGGAACGTAACTCGTGGCCAACTGCCAGTCCAGCACACTTGCCGACAATAACTTTCACTAGTTTTTGAGATATTGTCATAGTTAAGTGTAGCGGCAGTTGCAAGTTGCATGGAAAATGAAATATCAACGATAGGGAGCTGTACGTCATGGACGATAAGAAACGAATTTATGGCCATGTGTGAAGGGTTTTATTAGTTAGGTGATCAATCAAAGAATTTAAAGACGATAAAATGAATGGAATGAAAAAAGAAAACAAAGCATTGAATCCATAGCTAAGGCTATGTTTTTTAATAATTTTTCCATTCAATGTGTCAAAAAACGAGGGAGAGCTAGGCAGTTTAGCTCAATATCAGTGTGCTCATTGTTGCCAAGTTTGTAAAAATATGAATATTTGTATTCATTTACTGTACTCCATCCAGTTCAACAGAAGATTTATGTACGAAATTGAGAGAACCTAACTGAAACGAAAACTCAACGGTTTTATTGATTTCTGGCCAATATAAAATTTTTCGAAAATGTGTTCCAAGTGAAAAATTGAATAACCATAAAACCAAACTGGGGCTATTTCAGTGTTTACCAAGCATTGTAAACAAAATTGAAACTAAACCTTTCTTCGAGCAAAAGTAATATTAAAAGTGTTGGGAATCGTGTACGCTTCTGCATTTAAAAAATATGATTAATTAATACAAAAATATTCGAGGGATAAAATGCAACCAAACCTGATTCAAACAGCTGCGTTAGCTGCGAACCTGCAGCGGGGCAGCCACAACTTTCAAGTGATGAAACACAACATTTAACCCGAAAACTTCAAAATGACCAATGAAGTACGCGATTTGAACCTTTTTTTAATCGAATGTTGGAAAACCTTCAAAAAGTTTCCTGCAAACGATACAGGATTATCACTAAAAAGCATCAACTGCCTACAACGAGAATCCGAGCCAGAACAACTTTCGCATTACTTCACCTCGAACGTGCTACTAGCACCACCTACCAAATGCCCCACCGGTTTACTTTCGTCCTGTCGGGCCTTCAGGTGTTCGTGAGGTATCCTTTCTGTTTTTCAAACGCAATACCACTTTTGTTCTAATGGTTCTAACAACAAATTTTCATAGAAGAAAATTATAAGTTAAGAGGAAAGTACCCATTAGGGAGAAAACGTTCAGATCATGCAGATTTTTCAAACCTGGTCCGTATCCAAAATGATACGAAGTTACCCAAAGTGGCAGCACTGATAGTGAGCAAAGAGAACCACTAGTTACGTATACAATAGCCTAGTATACAAACCGGACCGACTTGGACTAACTTGGTTTGAAACAGATTGAAATGAAACTTCGAAGTAGGTTTTTGGTGCGACTGCAACCGAATAAAATTTAGCTAGTTCTACTAAAGTGAAGTATATCGCATCGGAACTTAACATATATGAACAAAACTCAAGTAGGCTTCGAATTTTTCAATCCCTCGATCCGGGTCTTTAAACGCCAAAATCAATCCAATCCGGTAAATTTTCCTGATCGGATCGACTTAACCCAAATCAATCCGATACGCGAATACAACATAACCTACGTATACAATGTGGGTTGATTTAGGGATTTGGGTACGTAGAATTGAAACAATGGAAAGTAAGCGGGTTGTTCAAAGGTCTCGATTCCGCTGTTTCAATCTCAATCCCGTTTTAATCCGGTATTGTATACTAAGCTAATGTCTCAGATCCAGTTAGATAGGTTGCTGTAAGATTCCACGAGGGTGGAAGTTGGCTTGCAGCAATACGCATATCACTAGCCAGTGTAGCAGACGAAACAGATGGCGAAGCAATGAATAGCTACGTATACAACGCGACTTGAAAGTGGATTCAAATCGGTTTGAGATTGAAACAGTGTAATCGAAACATTTGAACAACCCGTTTACTTTCCAAACGAGAATACTCAAATCAAACTTTATATTATTCAACATAACGTAAACTTAACGTATTAGCTTCTCTATTATCAATCGGCACCCAATCTCTCCAGAAATTCCAATTCGAACAAAACTCGCTTGTTGTCATTACACTGTAACGGTCCAATGGACCCGCGAGCATCAGCCATAACAAGAACTCATATATCTGAACAAACAAGATACATGACGATCATCGCCGAAAAAGATTAGCACATCGAATTCCATCAAAAAAAAAGTATTAGCCAACATCGGTAAAATCATGCGAAAAATCCATTCTCCATCTCTGTGTCGGTCCAAGAGTCTACGAAAACCCAAAGCAAAAACAAGTCAAAAAATGTACAAGTCTATAGTTACAAAATGCGTCGTCTCCCGCGGAGCTTTTGAGGAGGCTTTAACGAGATATTACATTTAATCGATCGATTTCCTTGTCGATTCGACCTGATATGGAACATGCGAAATGAAATGAAGACATCGAAATACAGAAAGAAGAAACTGCTGAGTCGCGGCTGCCTTGGAGCGCTTGGACAATGAAGGTCATCGGCTCTTGGCGTCCCACTAAATTGCTCGATTACAATCGATGATGCCGCCAATTCGACACCCGACGCGATGCGACGCAACCGAACCGAGGCTAGATTCACAAACAATTGCTTTCACGAGTCTTGCAAGTCAGCGAGTGTAATAAATCTTGATGCTTCGGTTTTGGCTCATCAAAAGACATTGAAAAGTGTCGGCGGGATCCGGCTGATATCCTAGGCGGCCGCGAGTCATAAATTGGTGTCTGCTAATTTTGTGCTTCATTCGAAAGTTTGCGATCATCCACCCAAAAATACTTTCCAGCTTGTGTCCATGCGGATGGGAAAAGATACAATTTAGCTGGGACTAGAAGAACGAACAGGATGGGACGCTTAACGAACTGAACGCTTAGCTTTTTAGTCGAAAACAATCGCAAGATGAAGTGTTCTATTAGCTGCAGACTTGGGAAATTAAACATTTTTGAGCGATCATAGTTCCGATGGGAACTGATTCGAAAAATTCATCATGAAGCCAATCACCGGGAGAAGCACCATTCATCAATGCCATCGTTTGCTGCTGGTGTAGCTGCAGCCTACGAGTCTATTGAACTGGCGTGGATAGCGGTTACATCTATTAGGATGGCTGAGCGGCCATCATCAACCCAACCCATAATTTCTTACTGTTATGACTATGAGCAGAAGAGCATCACACCGCGAGTCTTCGCTTCTTTAATTGGGTCAAAACAGATCGATTAATGATCGGTTTTAGTATCGCTTCGCCAATTCTAGCTCCCGGCCGCCTAAACGCTTTCTTGAATGACCATATGCGATGACCAAACCACCAAAACCTTGAAATCTTATGGAGTTTAATGAGTTTGCGTTCATCTATTTCTTTCGCTATACGCTCCAACAACATTGAAAACAAACAGACTTTGAATGGCTATGAGAGCAATGTTGGACGGGGGTAGAAGCAGGGGCGAGCGGGAATAACAACATTATGGAAACTATCTGTTTTTGCTGGGCTGGGTGGGACAGGTACTACAAATGCGAGTCAGCTCTGGTTTGGAGCCGCCATGGAGCAGCGCGATGGAGTCATCGACGGCCACATCTACACGACTGTGCCTAGCCAAAAATGGTAAGAACTACCTCGAGTTCGTTAACAA
The DNA here is from genome assembly GCA_947369275.1 of Nemotelus nigrinus. Classification (NCBI taxonomy): domain Eukaryota; kingdom Metazoa; phylum Arthropoda; class Insecta; order Diptera; family Stratiomyidae; genus Nemotelus; species Nemotelus nigrinus. The sequence continues at coordinate 1,828,042 of OX376373.1, read as the reverse complement.
TAATCGATACGACTACATGTTGTCCGGTTTGGTCCGGTCATTTGGTCGGCAGTGGGTTTCACACCCTGACTTCCACCACGGCGCCCGCTCGATGCAGCGCGAAGCAAGTTCGCGGTTTGGCGGACTGTTTAGGTAGTTGCCAAACAACTATTACGACTAGACTAAGACACTCGGATCCAACACGCCTTGTATGGGATTTACTTGGATTAAAAATAGACTTGATGCTATTTTCTACTGATTCGGTTTTCATGACCAACAAATCTATAGGCAAGTTGCGAATACAAGTGCAGAAATGATGCAGATAGAATGAATGAAATGGTCTCAGAATAATATTGCATTTGCTGTGTGGATTTGCGAGGGAATTATTCAATAGCTTAGTATTATTTTTTTTTCGTCAATCATCAGATTATCCAGTCATCGTTGTTACCGCCTCTAATCGAGTGCTAAAAGGCTTTCTGTCCTTATCCGATGATGTATATCTTCCAAAGCCGTCAATTCCGAATTTTAGTAATTTTTTCTAGAAAGATAGAGACACGCGGCTGCAGATCCATTCCTATCGGTAGCCGGTGATATTAGTTTTCTAGAAATTAAAAGAATTTTGGCACTAGAACTGATTATAGCTATTTTGATAATAGTTATTACAATGTGATATGCGCCTCTCTTTTGAAAGCAAATCCAAATATATGCAGTTTATTTTCTGTGCAAAGAATTAATTAAATCCCTTTTCTAAACTACAACTAAACTTCATTTGTAAACATAGATAATTTCCATTACGAATAAAATAAGCTGCGTGAAGGTTGTCCGAATTCAACGAAATTTGTATAAATAATAGGTACACAAGTATGATTCTGCCTTCCTTTGCATAGATGTCGCTAGTGCTGCTACTAGTATTTTTTACGTCTGGCATCACTTCTATTTCACAGGTGTGAAAGTACGCTATCGTATAATGATAGAATACTTAATCGAAGTTTAAACAAGGATTTTCTTTACACAGTTGGAAATTGCGAATTGTATTCCAATCACGAAAGGGAATTGTGATACTTTTATTTGTTGCAAGAAATAGTGGCTCGAAAATGTATCGCTTGCTTGCAAACATTTATGTTAAGCATGTTTCATCGACTTTAACTCTTGAAAAATGAATATTTAACCAAAATAATAATTTTGGCCCAGATGACAAAAAAGGAGGAAAGGAAACTTGGAAATAAATTAAGGAAACTTGTAAATCAATCAGGAGGTCATAAAAAAAAATCGCTTAAAGTCAAGTTGTCAGAGAAGTGTTGAGATAGTTTCATAGGAAATTATCTAAAACCAAAAATTTAGGATTGATTTAGAATGAAACTATCCTCAAATTATGGATACTTTGCGGTAACTCTATACAAAAAATAATTAATAAATAAATTGTTCAGAAGGAAGCTCCAGTTTATATAGAAATGTGTCAAAAAATCTAACTTCACCTCAAATCATCCAACAAAAGCCTCTACAAAATCGCAACCTTTCAATCATCATCATTAATAGCCACCTGAATCCGTTACAAATATCCTTCAAAGGCCCACGAACTCTGCCCAAGATTGAGTTCTATACGAAGATTACATCTTGAAATCCATCATCAGCTTCGTTTCAATTCCATGCCGTGCCATCTTTCCTCTTGTAGTTATCTGAAGCCCCGAGAAATTGGGTTAAGGGAAAAAGTCGATATCTGATATTACATACTTGTGTGAATCTTTGTTCCATTCCATTCACAACTCATATCCACAGGCTTGGTCCTTTTTACCCATTGTTTTCCCCGTAGTATGATGTATACTTGGCTGGATGCTATGCAGCCCAGTTCTTTCACACCGAAAACGACGGCAAGAGCGTCGGCGGACGTCTTCATGTCTATCTGTGCATTTACGAAGAATACAACGGTTGCCTCCGCTGCTCCTTCGTTTCCTCTTCTGTGCATCTTGAGCGGAAAATCCCAACGACATCTGATCATCGGATTAACTCAATAAGCCACTGACTTAAGTGGGACACAGGGTGTGGGGTGGAATTGCATTTTTGCGAATAAATTGTGTGAGTAGGGGCGATGACAGACGAAGCGAAGAAGTATAATTATCTGTAAGAACACAATGGAATTGGGAGATCTGCTGATACCATTGCTTTTTGTTCTTTTCACTAAAAGGTTGGAGGCAGAGAGGCGAGCGAGCGAGAGGGTGGAACTCTCAAAGTTTTCCGCCTTGTATGTGGTATGACGACAGGATGTAATGAAATGTCGTCTAAAACACGTAAAAAAATAAGCTCCGTTTGCAGTTTCGAAGTCATTCAACTTGCCGATGCGAATATGTTTGATGTGCTGCGAAAGCAGGTCAAAGGATACAAATAATGCAGACACATGACTGATTTATAGTAGCTTGTATGATATTTTTCTATGTATGCAAAGATATCAAGTGCAATCACTGCTGACTTATCGTAAGTAAGTGGTTTGTGGGGGAAGCAACTTTTTCAAATTTTGTTTCATTTGCCTATTGGGTTGGATATGTTTCACTAAATATGACGCTGTCTCCTGCAGGTGATTGAGAATTTTAACCATCGCAAATCGGTTGTCTTCAACCTCAATCCTATTCTTCATTTAACCAAAAAAATGTGCTGATATTGATCTGGAAACTTATTTAACTTTCATTTAAATGACTGTATAATGAAGTTTAAGAAATGAAAAATGTAGTAAAGTCCTGGTCTTTAGTTCTTAGTCAAGCGAAACTTAACCTCTATGTAGCCCGTAATAGAAAGCGCGTAGTAGATTGAGGGGGGTAAAAATCGCATCAAAAACAGGCTATCAGTGTTTCTGAACGTTTTCCGCGTATATCTACTTGTCCTAAAAGAGGTTATTTCTCAAAGCATGCAGCACCGGAAGTAATGCTTAAGGCACTCCAGATAAAAAATCAGATAGCCCTTTGTAGTGTGGCAAACCTCTTGTAAGCTAACACTACCCTCAAAATAGTCTTCCACGCTATGGATGAGTATGAGGTCATCGACCTTGTGATTCCCGCGTACATCTACATAACTAAATGAAACTTGTAGTGGTGCAAGCTCTCCTGCACTGCTTGAGAGCACAAAGAGCTTGAATCACATTCTTTTACCAAGTAAAAGCTTTTTTCCCAAGATTACCCCTAGACATTTGATTTGTTCACCATTCGAAATAGCTCCCTCGGTTTTGGAAACTAAAGAAGGAAAGTCCGACTCACATGATTTTCCTCGCTGGTACGCATACTGCTATTTACTTGCGGGACTATGCTTAATCGCCCTCGCGCGTTTGTGTTGCGTAACAAGCCTCCCAGGCATTTCAAAACAAACAATGTTAGGCTGATCGGCCCAAAGATCCTTGGACTTGAATAGTCATCTCACCAAATTTTGAAAGTTCTTTAACCTGCCGCCAAGATAAGGGAGCAAAGATCAGAGCTAAGCATGCCTAAAAATTTTCCTTTCGGTCTGTCTCTAGGTGTTAAATTTCCTGCCTTAGCACAGTCACATGTGTGCCATCCAGACTCGACGATTTAAAATTCCCGAAGGACATAATTGCATTCCTGATCTTTAAGCTGGTGACCACAGAGCCAGCTGTGTACAAGCATTTCCTACAGCCACGAACGAAAACAGGTTTGTTCAGAGGCAAACCCGCTTCTGCGTTTCAGTTATAGGAGCACCCAAAAAGTGCTTCTCGAATAAAACCTATGGAAACTTCTTATTGAACTTGGTAAAATCACCATCCTGGCTGTTTTAGAGAATTCTCGAAGTCTCCCTTATTGGCGTTGGTCCTGTCGTCTAAAGGCGCGTACACATACAACCAACGAAGAGCGAACGGCCACCAAGGCCAAGACCAACCTTGGCTCATAGTACACACTCAGCCAATTCGGGCCAACAAATGCGGTGGCCGTTGGTTTTAGCCCTATGTGTACGCGGCTTCACACCTTCCAGCTCGTCACAGAACGAACTAAAAGATGCCTTCACCAAATCTGTGTAAGTTGTTTGCGAGATTCTGTAAACGATCCTGTCATCCTATGAGTTACTCATAAAAGCTCGATTGAAAAGTTTCCTGGTACCTGTCCTAAGCTTCTGCAGTTCCTGGTTCCACTAAGGAACCGTCTTGCTGCATCCGCTCTTGCTGATCAGGCAGACCTCTTAATAGCTACCTAATATTGGTCTATTCAGGGTGCTCAACCGGGATTCTATCGACTTCGACGACTTTATCCTAACACTAGTAGATGGTCTGTCTACAATAAGTCTATTGAACTTAGTCCAATCAGTGTTTTTTGGGTTTCTTCTCTCCACTACGGGTGTTACGTAACTTAAGAGAATATCAGTTGTGATCAGTTTGCAAGATTTAATTCGATACGTGCGACTCGGTTGATGATCTAACTATTTCGAGTGAACATAATGATATATCAATAACCGGACTCCTGTTAGGGGCGACACAGTTGGAATAAATCTCAATGTTAGAGTAGAATAAAGTTTATAAAATCAGAGAGTCTGGCTTCTCTTGTCTTACATTTTTTGCTGCAACAGCTGGTATGCTACGAAGTAGCATCGCAACTAGGGAATCCAGTCCCGGGATCCCGAAAAAATTTTAGTCCCGAAAATCCCGGGATTGATGGTTTATAATCCTGGGATTGATGGTTTATAATCCCGCAATCCACCAGAAGTTCTAGTCGCTCCAATTCAGCGTGCTGAACTAAGTTCTTCAGCTCCTGTGCAGGCGGCAGGAGTAAAGGGCCAGAAGATAAACTGAAAAAAATTCTAGCATTTTTTTTCGGTCAGAACAAAGAACGAAGTTTTCCAAGTTCCAAGTTGATCTGAACAAACATTGTACCTTCAGATTTAGCGGAAGCGGAAGAATGCTTGTAAACCCCTATACAGGGAGCCTTAAACAATGCTCCTGAGAGCTTTACGTGGTTGGCAATGTTCACTTAGCGTAGCTTTGGTCCTATTCAAGATATTGTTGCCCCAAACTGACTACACCGGCATCACCCTCCAAACTTTCACTCGTTTCCGCAGGTATAGACTCTGAACTACGACTGCCTGGCATCCAGTTTCCTCGGCAGTTATTGCTCCATTGTTTTCCCTGTCCGCCTTCGATGACGACTTTTCCATTTTGCGTAGCTTCTTATGTTTGCCACGACTGAGAGTCTTGTGATTTAGTCTATATTATTTCAATTTCAGCCTATTTTTTGCCTTATGAACGCGATGGAAGGTGCTAATTTAATTTGTTCTTCTACTTTCAGCTGCTTCTTTTCAGGCCATTTCAATATATCTAACCTTCTTTCGCACAGGCAAAAACTATCCAAATTAAATGCATATTTAGAACAAAATCTAAAATCTATTTCGTGCAATTTGTTATTTAATAACTTCCTGAATACTGGTACTTGCTCGTACGTATGTACATTCACTGCCGTCAATAATTTCCTCAAAATTATACACGGGATAATCGCTGCGATCTCGTAAATAATAGAAATCTAGAGGAAACCGTTTTGTAATGAGCCGGTCGGTGCGCGAAGCAACCTGTGCCTCTGACCGGCTGTTTTTGCTCTTTCTGCTTCACGAAACGAATTCATATTAACTGTTGTTTGATTATATGGTCAAACATTATGTTTTCCTCCGCATTACGGCGAAATGAATTCACCTTGACTACAGAAGATCACATGTGTATGTTTGTGGGCATTCGTAATCCAATGGAGTCGATTAATCCAATGGAGTTCGTCCGCAAAATACATCTTTAGTGCGGCTAGGTTGATGTTTTCTTTAAATTGAGATATATGTGTGTGTGAATAGCCTTAAATAATACGTGGGAGTAAATTGCAGTATATTACTAAATCAGTCTCTGGTCTTCATTTTCCAACAAGCTGATGCGAAAGTAAGCGCTCCTATAAAATTTAGTGAGTTGATCGCATGCACAGGTATCGCAGACGTAACAAAGTTTGTGTGTACACCTCGTTATCTCTGACGTTTATTGACTGATTCCACCAGTTTGCGCTTCTGCTTTGAAGCGATGTGGCGACGTAAAATCAGGTCTTGAAGCAGGTAAGCTTTTGTTGAGCTACAAACCTGTAGCTGGTTCGTTGCGAGCAATAAGACGCTACTTTAGTTGCATGATAATGATTGGAAATTTAAATTTTATTTGAATATGTTATGATAATAAATTCCGAAGATTAAACTGAATAAAATGCATACAAACAAGACACTTCTATCAATAGCAGAGCCAAATCATTCTAAAAAAAGCAAGATAATAGTAGAAAATAGCCTTGACTTAGTTCGATCAACTAATGTGTTTGCTTAATAGTAGTTTTTTTGAAGAGCGAAGAGAATCATCTATTTTGATCATGGTCTGTATTAGGTTTTTCGAAAAATGATCAATATATTTCTTAGTTATGAAAATTGTCAATAACATGTGACATTTCCTTCCATTGTTATTTGACAGTAGATATTGTGCTTCCACAAGGATATCATACTGCACATATATTACATACATACAGGATTTTTTTCTTCTATACGTTAAAAGGGATATTATACATATTCTTAATATATATATATATATATATATATATATATATATATATATATATATATATATATATATATATATATATATATATATATATATATATATATATATATATATATATACAGCCTTGCCCAAAAGTATTAGGCACCCTAAAATTTACTTAAAATCTTCGGAAAAAAAAACTTCTTTCTAAATTGATTTATTATTATTAATAGAGACAAAAATGAATTAAATGAACTTAAAATCTAGTCGGTCCACCTTTGGATTTAATGACAGCACG